>CM042692.1:575443109-576687725 GCA_023614405.1 Avena insularis
AATGTCGAGGGAGAGTGTCGTTGGCCGTCATCATAATGCTCGCCATCAACACGCAACGTCACCTCCTCTCCAGCAAGCACCTCTCATGCAGAAGGACCTGTTTTTAGCAAAACAGAACAAGTATCAGATATACTTAACACTGCAAATGTGTTTGCAAGATTATAACATTCATAAAACTATATATCAAATATATACCTTGGTCATCGATGACCTCTCCGGCGATTGGTTCAACCTTTACGTTCCAGAAACGTAATATGAACTCATGTAAATCCAATGCTTCCGTATCACCACTCATGATGCTACTCCGGACATGTCCTTTGTAGCTGGGAGGCAATGACCGTAGCAGTATGTCTATTGCAAATAGATCAGCCATCCAGTAATCCACGAAGTGAACCAGTCTCGTGTGTGCATCAAACATGCGCTCCAAGTGACTCTTCAGACATGTATGCTCCTCCATCTGTATGGAAAGGAACTCTCCAAGCAACTCGTACTTCCAGATGCGCACATGGCCTATGAACTCTGCTCTCAGCTGATCCACCATCGAATATGGGTCAAGATCACCCATGAGCGGATGTAGTTCATCCACCATCCCATAACACATTATTATCTAAATGTAAGTGGACATCTCTTGGCGATAGTAGTGGTCTGCCAACTCTTGTGGGGTCTCATAGTAGTCTGGCTCAGTCAAATCCATCGTGCGGTATATGTAGTCTACCACATGATTCCTAGTAAGGAGATCATCTAGGCGCACAAGCCAACTAGGGAAGTTGGATCCATCAAGTCTAAGTTTTTCACCCTTTACCCAATCCTCAATGGCAAAGTAAGCTTCACAGTGAGCCATCTACATTTATAATTGCAAAAGGAATTTAGACTAAGTTTATAATTAAATGAGTTAATAATAACTCCACTCAGAAACACCTATCCCCAGTGAGGGTTCCTAGTGATAACACGACCCCTATCAGCCACATCTCCCCCGATCGTCACGGTCATCAATGTGGGTTCAAGGGTGGACGCTAAACGTCGGTCACATCATTCATGTGACTCGTGCTCGATCTTTCGACCATCCGTGTTCCGAGGCCACACTTCTCTAGCATGCTAGGCTCGCCAACTCAACCTTAGTGTATTCGTTGTGCAACATGGCTTACACCCACTGTATGCGAACGTAGATATGTATGACCCCCAGGCCTGTAACCCTGGATCGCCTCATATCGAAGAACTTTCTTGGTGGTGCACACTAAGGGGGAACACAATCGTTGGTAATTTTAACAGGGATCATCTTATTAGGCTACCGTCGAGTATCTAATACTAGCACACAATAAGACATACAAATAATAACATTGAATGTAAATGCTATGTGATATGGTCCTTCACGTCGTGATCTCCATTTGGCGTCACCGGGTTCCGGCGCCAGGGTTCCAGCGTCGTAGACACCAGGGTACCGGTGTCTTTCCGGCGTGGTAGTTTGTCATTACCGTGACTATCTACTACTATGCAACAAAAGGTAATTACTTTACCTTTGCCACAACCATATCACAAAGCAATGCCCCCTGCAAAACAAAGTTAGACGCCTCTACTTTATCTTTGCATGTTTTACGTGGCTGAATGGGCTTTCGCACAAGAACCGTTCTTACCTACGAACTTTCAACACAACGCTGATCAAGTAGTTGTCTCTACTACACCCCTTTCGGGGCCCTCCGTTACAAATGGTATACCAACTAATGCGAGAGAGACAGACACCCCCCTAAGCCACTTTATACGCACAAGCCGTATGTCCAACGTGGACCGTCTCGAATGAACGCATAAAGTCGGTTGGGGGCCGCTTCATCAAGCATTACCGCAGTATACACAAGTACATGTGGGAGGGTAACAACTAAAAGATCAACGCTCACACACTACATCTCGTGTGTTCTACCCGCATTAGCATTACTACGCATAGATCTAGCTCGATACCACCGTAGGGGTTCCGCATAAAAACAATAAATTTTACTCACGCCTCGAACCCCAAGCTGCCAGACCTATCTATTAGTAATACAAGAACGGAGGGGCTTTCATGAACTTACCCTTGAAGACCGAAAAGCGTTCTCAACGCCAGAGAGCATGGTTGATGTAGACGAGCCGACCTCAAGGTCGTGATGAAGTCCGTCGCCTCTTCTGCTCCAACGACTTGAGTGCCTCAAGCGACACCTCATGGGAGTTACACACGCCCGGTGCCTGATGATGACTCCCGCTCCCGATCCCAAAGCGATTAGCCAAGTAGAGCTCCGGATCCGAATCCAGGCGACGACCTCTGCAGGTGAAGATGTCTCGCCGCCAGCCTGCACTTGGGACCACGGTCACGAGAGAGAGAGGGGGAGAGAGAAAAATATCAATTAGAGGTCCTCCCAAAAGTGGGGAGACCTTTATTGATTATTGGGTGTATTTTTCTAGGCCAAATACCCCACTTTATATAGGGGGAGGGGAGGTACTGCGGGACTACCTCCCCTCTTTTCTAGGCCAAATACCCCACTACCTCCCCTCAAGTCCCGGGGTGGGACTAAAGGAGAGGAGGGGGTGGGGTGGCCGCCGGCCAGCCCCTAGTGGGCCCCACAGGGGGGGGCAAGGCCCAGCCGGCCTCCCCCTTGGTCCCTCTCCCCTTTCTCCTTTCCCCTAATGGGCCCTCTCCCTCCGGAATTGGCCCATTAAGCCTTTTTACCTTTTAATTGATTTTCTCTTTATTAAATAATTATGAATAAATGATTAAATCAATATTTAACATTCATTCACACATTATCTAATCTCCGTGGCCATGGAACACCTTCCACTTCCACTCCGGACATCCTCCGAACTTACCGAAACCCTTCCGATTTTCTCCCTACTCTTCTTCGGTGATTCTACCGATCCTATAAATGCTCTCTAAGCATCATAAAGCCCTTAAGCGTGATACCCCACGGTTAGGGAACACTCTAGACATGGTCGGGACACTCTCTCACCAATGATCAACAGAGGGACCTGGATGGCCATGTGACCCCTGTGCATTCAACAAAGATCTTTCGTCGTTTGAACCGGGACAGTCGTGTCTTATTCTCTTTGTCACTCGATACTTGCATTGCCCGAGATCTGATCAATGACATCACCATGTCGTGTTCAATCTCGTTACTGAACAATGCTACTTGACTCGTTCCGACAAGTGATATCCCCGTGATCTAATCACATGCTGCGCAGCTATTGGATATAACCTCTCCGAGTGGGCCCTTGAGTATCTTCCCGTCACATGGACGGACAAATCCCGCTCTTGACATATATTGCCTCTACAGTTTCCTCCGAATACCTGAACACACCTTTATAACCACCGTTTTACCAGATGGCATTTGATTCTATCTAAGCACTCTCAGGAGACAGTGATTGATATAGTCTCACGGTCTAAGGAATAGTCTACGAGGGTCCTTTTCTAATCATCGTAACTTGAACTTTGTGACATGATCAAATCACGATGTTTAGGTTGGGTATTGGTTCATCATCTCATTCTCAGAATGAGATGACCTCATTTCCAACTAGCATAAATGCCACATGATCAGGAAACATGATCATCTGTTGACCAATGAACCAGTGACTAGAGTTTCACTGGGAACCCCTGGTTTGTTTGTATATCGAACGTGTACTGATGTTTCCACTCAATACAGTTATAGCATGATATAAAACTTAATCATGAACTATATGAAATATGATAATAGTCCTTACTACTATTTGACTCTAGGGCATATTTCCAATAGAACTACTCACGCATCACACCGGAGGCTTGCATGGTGATGAAGAAGGCCTCCAGGGTGAATTCCCCTCTCCGGCAGGGTGCCGGGAAGAGCTTCAGGTCCCTCCCGATCTAGGGATGGAGATGACTATGGCTACAGACTCTTTCGTGGATTTTTGATCGGGCACTTAGGGTTTTCGTCCCGAGGGCAATATATAGGCGGAAGGGGAGGCCGAGGGGGTGTCGGAGGTAGCCACACCACCCCTGGCGTGGGCCAGGCTGGGCCGCGCGGCCAGGTGGTGTGGTGGCCCCTGGCCCCTCTCCGTCTCGTATTCTGGCATCTGATGACTTCTGGAAAAATAGGCACTTTGGCTTTTGTCCTGTCCAATTCCGAGAATATTCATTTTCTGACTTTCCCGAACCAAAACAGCGTAGAAACAGGCAAATTGGCAAGGTGGCTCTTGTTAATAGGTTAGTCCAAGAAATCATATGAAAAGTACTCCAAAGCATGGACAAAACACAAGAAAGTGGATAAAACCAAGCATGGAACATCAAAAATTATAGATACATTTGCAATGTATCAGGGTGTTGCCTCGAGACAAAGGTGCCATTACTAGTGTATGAATTCATATCCAATGGGACCCTTTACCACCATCTTCATGTCGAAGAGCCTAAAACATCGTTGCCTTGGGTGGATCTACTACGAATTGCAACAAAGACCGCGAGAGCTCTCGCATACCTTCACTCGGCCGTGTCATTCCCTATAGTCCATAGGGATATCAAATCTCAGAATATTCTCTTAGATGACACTCTCATAGCAAATGTGTCAGACTTTGGAGCTTCGAGGTGCATTCTGGTCGATCAAACAGGGGACATAACTGTCATCCAAGGGACTCTTGGATACCTTGACCCCATGTACTACTACTCAGGGTGGCTTATTGAGAGGAGCGACATTTATAGCTTCGACATTTTCCTCATGGAGCTGCTCACCAGGAAGAAACCATGCTCATATCGAGCGTCCGAGGAGGAAAGCCTTGTCGCATATTTCACCGCTTTGCTCGCAACAGGCGACCTGGTCCACGTGTTAGACCCTCAAGTCATGGAGGATCGGGGCAAGGAGATAGAAGAAGTAGCTGTGTTGGCAGTGGCATGTGTGAGGATGGACGGAGACCACCGACCGACCATGAGGCAAGTGGATATGACACTCGAGAACCTTCGAGTACCCCATAAAAACTTTGTGATGTGTGGTACGAATTCACCGAGTTATAAAGTGCCTAAGGGTAGAAACAGGGAGGATGCAAGTGATGGCTCAATGCACGACGCCCAGAAAAATGCTTGTTGGCGGTGTTGATGTAGAGCTCGTTGGGAACCCCAAGGGGAAGGTATGATGAGCACAATAGCAAGTTTCCCTCAGTTATGAAACCAAGGTTTAATCGAACCAGTAGGAGCAAGGAAACACCCCAAAGGTGTTACTAGCTGAGCTTGAGCTTTGACAGTATGTGCTAGTTGCAACATGGACACCTGCACAACACAACCACAAAACTTTGTCCCCAACTTGCGATGAGGTTGTCAATCTCACTGTGTTTTGCGGAAAACAAATGATTAAACGTATCGAATGGAAAGAAGTAAAAGTTTGCAGAAAGTAAACACAAAGCAGTAAACAGTTGTAGATTGTATGTAAAAGACAAGGACCGGGATCCATAGTTCACTAGAGGTGGCTCTCCTTAAGATAGATAACATGCTGGGTGAACGAATTACAGCGGGGCAATTGACAAACACCGAGAAAGTAATACATGCCTATACTGATCATCTTGACTCCTTTGAGACTTGATTGGGCATTACAACATAATACATAGACCGCCATCCAACTGCATCTATGACTAATAATCCACCTTCAGGTTATCATCCGAACCCCCTCCAGTATTAAGTTGCAAGCAACAGATTATTGCTTTACGAACTACGTGTAAAGTAAACAATACGATTGTTCTATCAACAAAGGATTGTTGTTTTCTCCCTAGTAGCAACATCACATCTAGTACCTTAGAGATTTTTGTCACTTCCCAGATTACCAGAGGCATGAACCCACTATCGAGCATAAATACTAACTCTTGGAGTTGCTAGCATCTACTTGGCCAAGATAGCTACTAACAACGGAAAGCATGCAAGATCTCAAATAACAAAGACATGATAGGATCAATAATCAATCCGAAATAGCATCTCAATATCCATCGGATCCCCGCAAACACAACATGCATGGATTACAAAAAGATGATCTTGATCATGAACGGAGCTCACAAGATCTAAACATGAAAGCACAAAGGAGGAGAAACCAGCCATCTAGCTACTACATGGATCCGTAGTCCAAGGATGAACTACTCATGCATCACACCGGAGGCTTGCATGGTGATGAAGAAGGCCTCCAGGGTGAATTCCCCTCTCTGGCAGGGTGCCGGGAATAGCTTCAGATCCCTCCCGATCTAGGGATGGAGATGACGGCGGCTACAGACTCTTTCGTGGATTTTTGATCGGGTACTTAGAGTTTTCGTCCTGAGGTCAATATATAGGCCGAGGGGGTGCCAGGAGCGGCCACACCACCCCCTGGCGTGGGCCAGGCCTGGCCGCGTGGCCAGGTGGTGTGGTGGCTCCCTGGCCCCTCTCCGTCTCGTATTCTGGCACTTGATCCCTTCCGGAAAAATAGGCACTTTGGCTTTTGTCCTGTCCAATTCCGAGAATATTCATTTTCGACTTTCCGGAACCAAAAGCAGAAAACAGGCACCGCAATCGTGGCTCTTGTTAATAGGTTAGTCCAAGAAATCATATAAAAATTACTCCAAAGTTGGAACAAAACACAAGAAAGTGGATAAAACTAAGCATGGAACATCAAAAACTATAGATACATTTACAATGTATCAACATCCCCAAGCTTAACTCCTTCTCGTCCTCGAGTAGGTAAGTGATAAAAAGAAATAATAATTTTTGAGGTGACATGCACCATCAAAGACTTGATTAAGGTATTTGCAAAACACTCAAAGCTGGGATCATAGTACTTCAATCATAACATGAAAGACAAAGTTCCAGCAATAAGCAAAGAAACTATGATGCAACATGAAAAGGCACAAACAAAAGATTCATGAATAACAATGCTTTGCAAGACGTTTGTTTGTTTCACATAAAGAAAACATAGCATAATAGTATTCAGCTTGTCCCTCAATAGAGTAGCAAATATAAATGCATAGGACACCTTCAAAGTTCATAAGAGTGACTAGATACAATAGTTTAAAACAAGCAATATCAAAGTATGCATCAATCAACTAGTCTTGGGACAATGCACATAGAACTAAGAATGGCCACTATGCTCTCAAAGTAGATGCATAAAGATAGAAGGTGGAGACTCAATATAATGGTGGAAGAAAGGCCTTTTGTAAAAGGAAGTAGGGATTCAAGTCTCATAAAGAGCTTCCAAAAATTATGGTACTTATAGTTTTCAGCTCTCATTGCCCCTATCATAAGCATCTTGAAGGTGATTAAGGTTAAAGTGACACAACTAAGAGGATATGCTTGACAAGTTATAAACCGAAATCTCATGTCCCTTACTTACGAAGACCGATCCTCATGCTACTCAACTTCAGTCACGAGTAAGCTCTTGTCATTGTAAGTACATGTGTATCATTAAGAACCGCCAACAGGGTACCCCTTGCACATGATACGGGGGCTTTCCCATAATCAAAATGACAAGGCAAGCAGACAATGAGCATCTCAGTGATGTTTTTATTTGCTATTTGCATAGGTTTTTATTGAGGATGCTTCATAGAGTGCTCATTATGGTGATGCTGCAAGTTTCCACCATGATTAGGCATGGCTTAGGCTAGCGGCCCAGGCGTTTCTCTAACACACATACAAACTCCATGATCTTACAAGTTCCACTTTTATTTCACACCGCCGGGATCCGTAAGCAAAAGAACATGATATCAACGGGGTACAAAGTACAAGTGCAATGTTGAAAGCGTTCCCCATGAAACATGGTTCTGCTAATTTCAACTTATAAAGCGCAAGCATATACGCAACAAAGAAGGACCCAATGGTTCAGGTTTATTAGAGGCAAAAAGTAAAGTGTGCCATCAAGTTCGTGAGAGCTTTAATCACTAGTTTTCTCATAACAAGTGGAAGGTAAACAAAAGCATGAATATACTTGGAATAGCATAAGCTAGTAGGTAGGTATGGTGGACTCTTTGGAATAACTTGGTTTAGGGAGTTGGATGCATGAGTGGAACTCATACTTTTTTGTGGAGGCTAGCAAAAGACTGGGAGCGACAAACTAAGAGAGCAATAATGGCCATAATCATGCAGAGCGACAAAACATCATTGATCAAAGCATAAAGTGATACTAAAAGTTGAAAACTAAAGGATCATAAAGGCTATGGTGACTTTGGATAGTCATAACATGGTGTGAGCATGTGCCAAGTCAACCCAAATAAAGCATCAAAGGAGAATACCACTATACTATGCTTTAATATGCTAAAACAACGCATGATTCATCCAAGGCACATTAAGAAATCTCAATTGTTTATAACAAGTCATGCTACAACAAAGAATACTAAGCATAAATCCAAAACAATATCAAGCATGGCATGACAAAGCACCGGCCACAGTCAAAAACAAGCTCTTTTTACCACATAAGCATGAACTTTCCTACTCTTTTCCAAACCAAACCAAACTATTTGCAAACCAATGTATGAAAGAGGGGGTCCAACCAACTTATTCAGAAAACTAAGCAAACCAAAGCAAACAAAAAACAAAACGAAAATGAAAAATAAGACGCTCCAAGAAAAACACCACTGTGCATGAAACAATAAAAATGAAGTGTTTGGAAGAAACCTGGAATTTTTATTGATAAAGAAGGGGATGCCTTGGGCATCCCCAAGCTTTGACGCTTGTACTTCTTGGATATTTGTTAGGGTGACACACGTGGCATACCCAAGATTGAGCTTTAGTCCATCCTTCATCTCATTACTCATTCCTTCCATACACCTGAAAATTTTCCTTCATACAAAACTTCACACAATCTCATTAGCAACATTAGTGCACTTAAGATAAATAAGTCTCAAAGTTCAATTCTAACACCAAATAAACTTCCATTAGAACTAGCTACTGTAGCACTTCCCTCAAAAAGCTCAATTCCCCAAAAGAACTCAAGAAGGAACCAACAAGAAGCAAATGCAGAAAATGGCAGAAATCTGTCAAAACAAACCAACAGGTAAAGATGAATTTTTTCGAAGACCTTATGTTGCTCAAATCAAAAAGTGTTGACCTAAAGAAAGTTAGATAACAACCTGGGGTAGAAGCACAATAAATTACAGCTCAATCCGACATACATAGCTCTCTCAGGAATTTTTACGGTGAAGCACAAAAATCTGTTTCGGGACAGCAACTTTCCCAATCATTACTTCACTCTCATTAGAGGTTACTCTTGGCACAAAAAGCAAATAAAAAGGATAAGGAGCGGTTATTACTGAAGTAATAACTTCCAAGACTCAACTAAAACTCTTGGGTTATCTCCCAACAAGTACTTTTCTTTAACGCCTTTAAGTTAGGCACAAGAAGCAAAGAAAGAATCAAGTGTTCTCAAATGAAGAAGCATTAAAACCAAATTTTGTTTTCATAGGAGAAGCAAAAGAAATCTTTTCTCTCTTTTTAGGGAAGTGTTCTATACCTTTCTTGAGTGGGAGTTAATATTTAATGGTGCCTTCTTTCATATCAATGATGGCACCAATAGTTCTAAGAAAAGGTCTTCCCAAAGTAATAGGACAAGAAGCATTGTATTCAACATCCAAAACATAGAAATCAACGGGGACATAGGAATCGTTAACCATAATAAGAACATCATTAAGACTCCCCATGAGTTTCTTTTTAGCATTATCATCAAGTGGGACATTCAAATAACAATCTTCAAGAGGAGGCAAATCAAGCATATCATAAATCCTTCTAGGCATAATGGAAACACTACTATCAAGATCACATAAAGCTTTGAAATCAAAGTCATTCACTTTCATATTAATGATGGGTTTCCAACCATCTTCTTGTTTTATAGGAATAGAAGTTTTATGTTTCATCTTTTCTTCTTTAATCTTTATGAGAGCATCAGTAATGTGTTTTGTAAAGGCCATGTTCATAGCACTAGCATTAGGACTTTTAGCAAGCTTTTGTAGGAACTTAATAACTTCAGAGATATTGCAACCATCAAGATCAAAATCAATTTTATCATCTAAAGTAGTAGAACTATTACTAGCCTCAACACTAGTGGTGTTGATAGTAGAAACACTAATGTTTCTAGCAATTTCATCTTCTCTTTCCCACTTAGCATGTAATTCAGCTAACAGTCTAACATTTTCATCAATTCTTACTTGTATGGCATTAGTAGCTGCAAAGGGATTATCATTAGTTTCAGGTTTAGCAGCCATTTTATTCAAAGAAGATTGAGTTTCAGCCAAAGATGCTATATTTCTTTCAGCATTAGAGAGTTTTTCCTCAATAGTTTTATTGAAAGCAGTTTGTTTACTAATAAACTCTTTAAGCATAACTTCAAGTTCAGAGGGAGCACTCTTATTATTGTTGTAAGAATTCCCATAAGCATTACCATTGTTGGGAGGATATGGCTTATAATTGTTGTTACCAAAATTGTTCCTATAAGCATTATTACCATAAGCATTGTTGCCAAAATTGTTATTTCTTATGAAGTTCACATCAACTTTCTCTTCTTGAGCAACCAAAGAGGCTAAAGGAACATTATTTGGATCAATATGGGCTTTCCCATTAACAAGCATAGACATAATAATATCAATCTTCTCACTCAAGGAGGAGGTTTCCTCAACAGAATTTACCTTCTTACCTTGTGGAGCTCTCTCAGTATGTCATTCAGAATAATTAACCATCATATTGTCCAGAAGTTTTGTTGCAGCACCCAAAGTGATGGTCATAAAGGTACCTCCAGCAGCAGAATCCAATAGGTTCCTTGAAAAATAGTTCAATCCTGCATAAAAAGTTTGGATGATCATCCAAGCAGTCAGTCCATGAGTGGGACAATTCTTTACCAAAGATTTCATTCTTTCCCAAGCTTGAGCAACATGCTCATTATCAAGTTGTTTAAACTTCATTATTTCACTTCTCATGGATATAATCTTAGTAGGAGGATAGTATTTTCCAATAAAAGCATCTTTGCACTTAGTCCAAGAATCAATACTATTCCTAGTTAAGGAATTCAACCATTCTTTAGCTTTTCCTCTCAAAGAGAAAGGAAACAATTTCAGCTTAATAATGTCACCATTTATATCCCTATGCTTTTGCATCTCCCAAATTTCAACAAAGTTATTTAGATGGGAAGCAGCATCTTCATTACCAATACCAGAAAATTGTTCTCTCATAACAAGATTGAGCAAAGCAGGTTTTATCTCAAAGAAAGTATTTTCAGCCACGGGTGGAGCAATAGGTGTGCTCATAAAATCATTGTTGTTGGTGCTAGTGAAGTCACACAACTTAGTGTTTTCAAGAGTACTCATTTTTTTGGGTTTTCAAATAAGAAAGCAAACAAGTAAAACTATTTTTTTTGTGTTTTTGAAGAACAAAACAAGCAAACAAAGCAAAAAGAAAACTAAGCAAAACAAAAACAACAAAGTAAAGAGATTGGTTATGAGGGACTCCCCTTGTGAAGATGTCCTTGACTCCCGGCAACGGCGCCAGAAAATATGCTTGATGGCTCAATGCACGACGCCCAGAAAAATGCTTGTTGGCGGTGTTGATGTAGAGCTCGTTGGGAACCCCAAGAGGAAGGTATGATGAGCACAGCAGCAAGTTTCCCTGAGTTATGAAACCAATGTTTAATCGAACCAGTAGGAGCAAGGAAACACCCAAAAGGTGTTACTAGCTGAGCTTTGGCAGGGCGCACTACCGGTGCTAGTTGCAACATGGATACCTACACAACACAACCACATAACTTTGTCCCCAACTTGCGATGAGGTTGTCAATCTCACCATGTTTTGCGGAAAACAAAGGATTAAACGTATCGAATGGAAAGAAGTAAAAGTTTGCAGAAAGTAAACACAAAGCAGTAAACAGTTGTAGATTGTATGTAAAAGACAAGGACCGGGATCCATAGTTCACTAGAGGTGGCTCTCCTTAGATAGATAACATGCTGGGTGAACAAATTACAGCGGAGCAATTGACAAACATCGAGAAAGCAATACATGCATATACTAATCATCTTGACTCCTTTGAGACTTGATTGGGCACTACAACATTATACATAGACCGCCATCCAACTGTATCTATGACTAATAATCCACCTTCAGGTTATCATCCGAACCCCCTCTAGTATTAAGTTGCAAGCAACAGATTATTGCTTTACGAATTGCGTATAAAGTAAACAATACGATTGTTCTATGAACAAAGGATTGTTGTTTTCTCCCTACTAGCAATAGCACATCTAGTACCTTAGAGATTTATGTCACTTCCCCAGATTACCAGAGGCAAAGGCTTAGAGCATCTCCACATCGTCGTCCTCCAGAGGTTGGTCGGCAAGCGTGTCAGCCATGACTTTGGAGGCTAGCGCTCAAACTGCCGACGCTTCGGGAAGCCATCTCATAGCGGCATCATCCAATGATCGCGCCCAACGATCACGTCTTGGATCAAAACATTTAAATTTTAAAAAGATCACATAGTTAGATCATGTTTATTACAACAAATGATAATAAAATCAAGTTTATTACAAAAAATTGAACGTTTCAAGGGAACTAATTCACACAATAATTTACATAAATGAAAATTAAAAATAGATCAAGCAGCATGGGTTTGTTGTGATGCACCTCGTCCTATCGACGTCACTCCATCTACTACGTCAAGTCCCCCAAGTGTACCAATGACCCATGCTCGAGCTAAACTCTTATATGAGAAGGTGAACTCGCTCCTCTCTATGTGTGACTTTGAATCTCCTTTGAATGGTCTGCTACTTCACGCCAATACTTTGTATATCCTCGGCTTTGATCCTCAAAAGGAATGCCAAGTGAATGCGAGAAGGAGCTCCGTCTAAATCCGGCGACAATTCTGGTGGCATAGAAATCCACGACGGGATCGCCTCGCCAAACCAGCACCAGATCCGGCGCCACACCGAAAACTCTCTCAGCATACAGTTCCGATCAAGACCGGAATATTTTGGCAACCACTAGAAAGTTCCGGCGTCCCACCAAAATCGACATCAGCACACCGTTCCAGTGAAGACCTAATATTCCGGTGTCCACCGAAAACTTCGTGCCAAATCCCATATGCTCACGGATCTGGGTTTGACGCCCTGAAATATTTCCTCTACCTACTCTTTTGTACCTAGTACTATAATAGCCCCCAAGGCTCACCCCTTTGACTTAGACTGGATAATAGAACTAGAAGAAACCCCCTTGTGGATCTCTAGTTTAGTCTCATGTTCCTTTGTCAAGGAGAACCTATTATCAACAACCTCTTGGATTTTGCCTCCTTGCGTTCAAGTTGTACAAGACCTTGGTGTGAGTAATCTCTATCCAAGTTGTCAATATCTCGTCAAGATACTTGCCTCACCATGTCGGTTAGAGAGAGAGAGAGTCCGTGCCCAACACCGATCCTAGGGATTGTGTTGGACCGGTAGCCGTCGGCGCGAGCTATAGGTTATTTTGTTTATCGCGTGTGAGTGTATTTATCGTGTTCTTCGTGAGTGCATTAGTTTGGATTTCCATCATCCCTCTCTTCCCCTCACGATCCACCCTCGAATCTCGGAGTTTCGTGGAAGATCAGGCCACCCCAAGGGGTCACCCCTAACATATTGGTATCAAGAGCCTCGTTCATCACAAATTTCTCCCCCAATTTTTCTTCTATCCACCATAATTTCGAAAATTCACCAAAAAAGAGCCCCATGACCTTCAGATCGATCTCGAGTTTTGGTGCGTTTTCTATGGTTTTGGTCCGTGGATCTATTGCATTTGGTGTTGATCTACCTTCCTTGACCTTCCATAGCCCCAATTTTGGCCAATTTTCGAAGACATTCTTGAGTTGACTTTTTGGTGTTCCTCACGAACACATTTCGGTAGGATTTCCGGTGAAAATAAATAGCCACCGAAAATTCCGGTGAAATTTCCGGCGTCGCCGGATTCTTCACCAAAATTTTAGGCGCCAGTTTCGGTCCTGTCGGATTTTCAACCCAAAAACCGATCTTCTTTTGTTCGAGTCTCGTGTGCATGTCGTCAAAACTAACTTTAAGCTTCCGCAACAACAATACTTCCGTGATCTCCGATACCAAGACACCCGAACATCTTCCCCAACACCGGTTGCAAGTTCATCATCAATATCGAAGGTATAACTTGCTTCACCTTGTTAACCCAATATCTTCCTTTATGTGTAACTATCCTACGAGAGTAGCTCATTTTGTGTTTTCCTAAGCTTGTGCATTTGTCCTTCGAAAGTAAGAGTGTGTAAGCAAATACAAAAGTTGACTTAGTAGTATAGAAAGGGAGAAAAAGAATAAAAAGAGAAAAATAAAAATAAAAATAAAAATAAACATAGTCTCCAAATACAGTCTCAAGCTTGTAATCAAAGTGATACCACTAGCATCTCTCTTTATTAATTATGGTGCCACATCAGATTTTTGCCAAGGTGGCATGCATGATAATCCTCATGATACTAGCACTATGATCAGCCTTAGATGTCACAAACCAACTACTAGGACTAAGTGAGAGGTGGAAATAGGAATATATGCATTTGCATGCATACATTTGAAAAGTAGGAAATAAATTTTGTAATTAAGTTTAAAACCCTGGGAGATCAGAGTTTCTCTCATTGTGATAACTTAGGATTTAAGTTATCAGATGAGTGATATAAACTTTTACTCGATCTTAGTGTATTTCTTTACTTTGGGGGAGTATTTTGAATTTGAGTGTTTAAAATAAACATTTGAATTCAAATATAAATAAACAAGGATGAATTTGAATACAATAACTTTATTACTTAGGAATAACACTTAATCCAATTATTCAAACAAATGTAACATACAATTACAATAAGAGGAAATGTAATACAGTAA
Source organism: Avena insularis (assembly GCA_023614405.1). Taxonomy (NCBI): domain Eukaryota; kingdom Viridiplantae; phylum Streptophyta; class Magnoliopsida; order Poales; family Poaceae; genus Avena; species Avena insularis. The sequence continues at coordinate 575,457,926 of CM042692.1, forward strand.
TGAATAAATAAATAATATATATTGCAAAGTGGATATTACAAAGTCAGAAGAAAAAGAAAATTACAAAAATATAAAAAATAAAATCCTAAAACTAATCTTAATCTAATATTCTTATTGATCATCAGTTCCTGCAAAACATAATGACAATCCAAAATAAAAGAAATATGTTAGAAATATGTTGAGTTGGATAGGGTGATGCAGAAGAGAGAGGAGCCTCTTTCACGACCAACAACAACATTTGAAACGGCCGGAGCTGGTCAGGCGATGGCGTGGCAACCACGTGTTCACGAGAGAACAATAGAGAGCACGAGGGAGTAAACATGAGGAGAAATAAGTGGATTAATCCACCAATCGGGCCACTGGACCTGGTCTATCCCAACCAGCTGATCTAGGCTAACTAGTGGGCCCCGACCCATTTACACTAAAAATATTAATAAAAAGAAAAAGAAGGTAAATACAAATTATTCACCTAGAACAAGCCCTAAAAAATAAAAAAAATCCTAAAAATAAATAAGTCACTTTTATGTATGAAAATATTCTTCCATCCTAGAAAAATGTTAAATATGAAATTCTAAGTCAAATTAGAATTACTAAAATTAGAATAAATTGGATTATTTAAATACAATTTTCTTATAAAGTGAAAATAAAATATTTCTTTTATCATTTTTAAATTCTAATAAATCCTATTTAATTCTAAATTTCTAATTAGCTTTTCAAAAGTAATTCAGAATTATATGAAAAATCATTTATTATCTTAATTGCTTTTTAAAAAAATTCATTTTTAATTAAGAAACATACCATTAATCAACCAAAAATTTGGTAAAACACAAAAGGAGGGGTAATAACTCAAAATAAAACATTACATAACATTATTGTGCATAAAGTCATTAAATATTGTCCTTACTAGGTAACGATTGTGTTTTGTAGAAACATAAGTCTAGAGGCAAGTCGAAGTGTCCGACTTTATTACCTCTCGGTCTCAAGAAAAGTTCATCACTTGCTCATGTCATTTGATAATATTTTATCAAGTATTTGCAATCTATTATTGATATCACCTGCATTTTAAAAAGGATGAAGAAAATATCATTTTTATAATAATATGACTTATTGATTATTGGCCTGATTGATGATAATCTATTATGGTGGGCAGTAGAACCATCGTATAATATGTGGACTGGTAGAAGTTCTATTTGCAAGGGAATGCATTATATATGATTAATAACTAATGTTACCAGTGATTCAAGCATCATATATTACGCGTTAACCATAAGATATAGAATGAGACAAGAAAGTCATTTGGATCTTCTTTCTTTCGCATGCTGACGGTTGACCGTACCGTTAGCTGTATGTCCGTGGGACCGCATGCACATGGATGGACTCTTTTTCCACGATATTGGTGTCTATAAGGATCTGTAAGGGTATACCAGGGTACTTACAACCTTTATGGGGGCTACTAGGGTCAGGTTCTGCTTGCAGAAAAAGATGGGCATGCGCGGGTCGCGAAGAATGGCAGTGAATAGCTTGGATCATCGACTGGGCCCACACCAGAGAGAGTGTGGACGAGAATGTACGTCCGGTTGTGCAATAAAGTTTTGATCTCTTATGGATAAAACAACGCACCTCTGCATAGTGTATAACATTGTGAGATGTTACTCCTCATTTCAGCAAGAAGCTGCGAACGTGCAGAACAAGAGTTTCATGAAACTCTAGTAAACCTGTGAAGACTGACAAACATAGTTTTCTTAATAAAGAAAACCCTTTGATTTTTTTTATAAAAACTGCATTAAGCTTATGATTTGCGGTCTGTAGCTATAGTTAATGCATCAAACTTCCCTAAAGAGTAAATTTGTTGGATAATGCTGTTACTCACTCTTTTCTTTGATCCCTTGTCTAGACTCTGAAGACCAGGAGGAGGGTACACTGAATGCTATTGATGATCAAGATGATACCTTCTACGTAGAGCCATATCTCTCCAGAGAAGTAGAGGGTGTAGACTATATTATCCGCTACGGAGTTAGAGAGAAAATCCGAGTAGTCATTAGTAGATGTTGTAGTGTCCCGGTTTAGTCATGCAGCATAAAACATTAATAAATAAACTGTTGAGCTCCCAATAAGTAAATTAGTTTGTTCTTATTGGTCTTAAGTTGTAACCACACTAAGTCAAGTTGAGGAGGATCTAGTTGTGAACATCATTTTTGGTTTGTAATATTAATCTTGTATGCTACATGGATTCGTGATGTTTCTGTTCTACCACTCTGAGTAATGTAATATTTAAAGTATTATATCAACGATTTACACAATGGTATCCGGGTCAACACAGCTGGTATGAGATGTGCCTCTACCGAGAGAGAGAGGCGTGTATTCATGCTGTAAAAAAGAAATGGTGGACTTGTAGTTTTGTCTCTGGTTCCAAACATAATTTACACACAGAGAGCTCTCCGACGCTGCTTCCTGCGACCTTCTCTCTCGCTCAAGTGTCCATCGCTATCGTCGATGGACTCACGCTCGCTCAAAGTCAATCGTCGTGTTTACAGCGGAAACAGATTAGACTGAATCGTCTTTGTTAGTCGCTCCCGACCCTCCCCCTTCAGTCCAGATCCCTCCGCGCCCATCGCCCCTCCGCCGTGTCCACCGCCGGCGCCGGCACCGGCACGGCGCGGTTCGGCGTCTTCCTCCTCGACAACCTCTCCCTCACCCGCAGCAACACCACGGGAGGAGCAACAGCAGAGGCGGCACCGGGGGAGGAGCAGCAGAGGCGGCGCCACCGCCACGCGAGGAGCTGCGGCGCCAGCCGACCCGGTTCCCTGTTTGAGGTAGGGCTCTTGTCCGGATCGCCACGCTCGCCTTCCCTCACCGATCTTCTTCTTCTTCGTCATCATCATGTGACCGATTTTGCTCTTGTTTGTCTTCTGAGCAGGTTGCTGCTGTGATTCGAGGTCTTCTGTCACCAGATCTATTGTAGGCTGCAACGAGGTTAGCTTTCCTTCCTAGCATCTCTCCAACTTATTAGTGGTGTCTTTACTAGTAGCGCATGGAGATCATGTAGTGGTGTCTTTACTAGTAGTTGCAGTCAACAATTTTCCAGGGACCAATGCTTGACTAAGAAAAAGTAGGTTCCTGTTTGTATGTTCTTCAAATCAGCTACACGTATATATGATGTACTTCTCTTCCAACTTACAAATTGTTTCTTTTTTTTCTGAAGCAAAATAAATATGCTTTCATTTTTTTTTGAATAGTTCCAAATGAGGAATCCTTTGAATACACCTGACACTTCTGTGTTCTGTGAGGTTCTTTACAACATGCTTATGGTATATTTTGCTACCAATTCTGATCACTTTCTAATGAGAAGTCCTTTTCCTTTCAGCGTTTAGTGGGGTCGTGTGGGGTGACCCCACGGGACCCAAGGTGGATCCACTCTGTCTGGAATGGAGCCGAGGAGCGGGTTCTATGCTGGTGAAGATCTTCAAATTGACCCCAACTGGCTCATCGACCCTAAGCTTCTCTTTGTTGGCCCACGCATCGGCGAGGGTGGACATGCCAAGGTCTATGAGGGGAAGTAAGGCTGTCTTTTTTCACTATCATCTACAATTTTCTGATCTGCATGAACCATTTCCTTATCTCTTGGTTGATGCTGGGGTTGCTAGGTACAAGAACCAAAACGTTGCCATCAAGATTGTGCACAAGGGCGACACCCCTGAGGAGGTGGTCAAGAGGCAGGGTAGGTTCTTGAGAGAGGTCACCATGCTGTCAAGGGTGCAGCACAAGAACCTTGTCAAGGTTCGTTTCCTTCTGACTATTGTCATTCTTTCCTTGCGCTGGAAGTGTTGGGTGCTTCTGAATATTGAGAACTATATCCACTTGTTGCTCAGTTTATCGGGGCTTGCCTAGAGCCTGTCATGGTGGTGGTGACAGAGCTATTAGTGGGGGGCTCTTTGCGGAAGTACTTGGTCAGCTTGCGGCCTAGGAACTTGGACCCTCGTGTAGCAGTTGGATTTGCATTGGACATTGCCCGAGCCATGGAATGTTTGCACGCACACGGGATCATTCATCGTGATCTTAAGCCTGGTAAGATTTTCCATTTTTCTGTTATTTGGGTATGGGCCTTTCCCTCTCTTCCCCTACCAAGTAAATTTATGCAGTACGCTGAGCGTTTCACTTTAATGTTCATGATATTGCACGCCAAATCTCATATAGCATAAGAAATGTGTATTTGCATGGCTACACATCTGATGTGTCATACTGTTATTTTGTATTGGACATTATTTGTAGCTTTTTCTTGCATCAGTTCAATTTTTAATTGAATTCTGCCACTAGAACAAAGTTAAGGAGATGCTACGAAGTTGGTTTGAAAAGCGACAAGTGGTGCACGACTTTCTTGTTCCTGCTTGCCAAGGTTTTTGAGCCATTTTCTCAAAATCAGTGCGACTTGCGACTATTCAGCGACTTATGGCGACTATACAACAACTTTCATCGACTAATCTCCGAGCCGCAGGGCTGGCGACTTATCTTGGCTCGGCAACTCAAAAACATTGCTCTTTGCCGATGCTGTATTACGTTGGCAGTGCTGCTATTACAAGCTAGTCTAATAATGGGACCATGCACCTGGAAATTTTACACAAACATCACCAGTTGTGTGTGTGCCAAGAGCACAAGTGCGGGGAAGCTTGTAAGGTACACACTGTGTGATATACCTATGGAGGAGTATGGTTTATGTCACCAAATCAAGCAGAATTGTCCATACATTTGGATACGTGGAAGCATTTATAGGTTCCTCAATCATTACATATTTGCATGTATAGTGGGACAAGTAGCACGTTGCAGAATGATTACTCAAGCAGATGTGTAGGCATGTGTAATTTGTGTCATCAAGTCTCATTCTATGAATAGTGAGAATTTGATGGATCAGTGTTCAAAGAGCACATGTTATAAATGTGTTGGCATATACTAAAATTTGTTCTATAATACTCGACATGTTCTGATTTCACCTCTTAACAATATGAAGTTTGTACGCATGCATTGGCTAATCAAATATCTTTACTAGTAAGAGCAACTCTAACTGGTGCCCCAAATGGGGCACCACAAAGAGGAAATGCGGCAGCAGTTTTGCGGCACCAAAATGGCATCTGCTTTACCAGCTGCCCCATTTGCAACGCGCGTTGCTCCAGCGGCTGCTGCATTTTGGGGCACGGCTGCTGCGCCACAACCTTTTTTTCATACATATAAACATGAACTTTATACTTAAATGATGTACATTTGAATTGAAAATAAAAAATAGTACTTCATTATTACATGGAATTCATCAAATGGTTTGTCAAATAGCACACAAATCATCAAACAACAACATCAAGTTTATCTCAAACAACAACATGAACAAAAACTAGTTGTCTTGGGTGCCATTCCATTTCCACCACTCCTCGATGAGGTCTTTTTGAAGCTCCTCATGCACATCGGAGTCTCTAATGTCATGGTAAGCTTGTAGAAAACGAGCAATGCGGTCTTCATTTCTTCTAGGCCGTACCGGACGCCCAAGCAACTCATAGTGATCATAATCCATACCTTGTCCACGCTCATCTTGAATGATCATGTTATGCATGATGACTCAAGCAGTCATGATGTACCACAATACCCGTTGATCCCAAAACCAAGCGGGACCTCTAACAATTGCAAATTGGGCTTGCAAAATCCCAAATGCTCTCTCTACAAGCACGATCAATTTGTGTTCGTAATCTAAAGCTAAACTAGATTGAAATAAAAAGAAGAAACAAAATGGAGAAATTGTACCGAGGTGATGTGGCGGTCGTCAGTGCGGTGGTCGTCGGTCGCGAGGGCTCTGCTGCGCTCCAATCTGCGGGGAGCCCCACTGGATAGGCGTCGGAGAGGCCGAATCGGCAGATCGGCGACCGACGACTGGACGTAGGCAAACGGCGGCGGAAATCCCAAATCAGGCTGAGGGCGGGGCTGTCCTGCTGTGTGGACGGCGAGGCGGGGCCGGGCGGTGGCTTCGCGGTGGAGCGCGAGCTCGGTGGGTGGCGGAATCGTCGCTGGCGGCGGCGGCGGTGGTAGGTGGCAGCGGTGGGAGGAAAAGGAAATTTCCGCTCGGCGGTTGGGGAGCGCGCGCGGGGGTGCGGAAATGTGGCATCGCCTTCCGTGTCGCATATTTGTAGCGCGCAGTGGCTGTGCGGCAAAAAATATGGGGCACCAACCACTGATGGGGCACCTGTTGGAGGCCTTTTTTTGCCCCAAAGTGCCCCATTTGGTAGGTATAATGGGGCATGCCCCAAAATGCATCACCTGTTAGAGTTGCTCTAAGAACTGAGATATCACATACTCCCTCCGTCCTGAAAAGGATGTCGGAAGTTTGTCTAAATTTAGATGAATCTATATACTAAATAGTGTCTAGATACATTCGAACATAGACAAATCTGCGACATCCTTTTTAGGACGGAGGGAGTAGTACATAGCGTGTCATTCACATATATAAGTAGGAAAGGTGGCTCCCAGCATCAGTGTAACTTGGATATGGGTGCTGGGATCTGACTCGATTCAAGTGTTCTATTCAGCAAACATGAAGTACACATGCATTGGTGAAAAAGAAAAGTTAGTATACAGAGACAGACCTTGACTGACCACGATAGTCAAACTGAGGGCCCATCCTGCAACCTGATCCATATCCGTCTCTTTTGGCCCCGCAAATGTATGTTATTTAGACTATCAAGTTGCATAATTTGAAAGATGAATGTCCTAGTTATGGCTGTGCCTGTGCAACTAACAATTAGTCACAGGTAATCGTTACATGTACCTTTTATTGTTTCTCTCAGGCAATTGCATCCTGCTTATTTCGCGTGACTAACTGTCACTATTGCCTAATTTAGTATTTTAAGATTTTCTGCTCTTTGTAATAAAAAAAGTCAGCTTTGGGGGATATGCGTAGATAGATTTGAGGTTTAGTATGTCACAGCAAGACCCAAGACACATGCATTATATTCTAAATCTGTTGGATCTTGGATTGAAGGTTTGGCTTTCCTAGATCTTGCTATGTGTGCGCGTCGTGGAAATGCCTGTGGATAGTTTTGCTCTAAATTTTGGACACCTTGTTTTTGGTGCATCAAATTGAACTGATGTGGAATGTGTGCAGTCTTGGATCAATGAACTTAAGGTGTCAAGTGGGATCCCACCTGAATCCCACTTTTAGTTTATTTTTGTCATTTCTAGTTCAAAATTTTAGCCAAACTTTGCAATTAGAAATGACAAAATGAACTATAAATGGGATTTAGGTGGGATCCCACTTGCATCTCTAAAGGAACTGTTCCTAATTTGGAGAAAATAATACATTTCGTAAATGTTTTGTGTTTGGATGTTGGTACTTCAAGAAGCTGGAGGATATTCCCTTGAGCAAGGTAAAGGAGGTGCATAAGGTAGAGGAAGAAATGCTAAACAAATGGTAGAGGAATAGGAGTTACTGCAGTTGTTTAGTACATGGTGACTTGCCATATTGTTTTGCACTTATTAGCAGTTAGCTACAGCTGGCAAACCATTCTGTTTAGACCAGATATGGTCAACAATGCATGTGAGTTATGTAACTTTATCAAGAGTAACATCTGGTTTTATTTTTAGTTCATATAACATTTCCTTGGTCTGTTAATCTAATCTCACATCAATCTCCAATGATCCGACCGAGGAGATGTTTATGCGAATAAAGTTAATCCCGAGTACTTAGTTTTTGCCCTTTCCTTTGTACAGAGAACCTGCTGCTTACTGCTGACCAGAGAACAATTAAACTTGTTGACCTTGGTTTAGCAAGAGAAGAGACATTAACAGAGATGATGACAGCTGAAACAGGAACCTACCGTTGGATGGCTCCAGAGGTTTCTGCTACTGCAGTTATTTATTTTTCAGTTTTTAAAGCCTTTCGTTTTTGTGCTAACTAACCTGAAACATCTGAACAGTTGTACAGCACGGTCACATTAAGGCATGGTGAAAAGAAGCATTACAACCATAAAGTAGATGTTTACAGCTTTGCAATTGTGTTATGGGAACTACTTCACAATAAACTGCCCTTTGAAGGCATGTCTAATCTGCAAGCTGCATATGCTGCTGCTTTCAAGGTAACATTGATTTTTTAGAGTTTCACCATAAACATTTGTAGTTTGTAACACTGATTGTTCAGAATATGTTTTATCATATGTACTATCGGTAGCATCATATATTTGTAACTTGACTATGAAACCTCATTTTCTTCAGAACATCAGACCAAGTGCAGATAATTTGCCAGAGGAGCTGTCAGAAATTTTAACATCCTGCTGGAAAGAAGACCCAAGTGAGAGACCAAACTTCACCCAGATAGTGCAAATGCTTCTCCACTATCTCTCCACCCTTTCGTCACCAGAACATATGGGCCCAGCTCGCACATTCAGTTCGGAGAACACAATCTTACCTCCCGAATCACCTGGGACGAGCTCACTAATGGCTTCTCGAGGCGATATCACGCCTAAAGGCAATATCGAAGACAAGCCAAGGGGATTCTTTTTCTGCTTTAGCCAATGCTATTAGCCACACAGATGGTGTAAAAACATCATCACCAAACGTGCTGTCACTCGGACCACGATCTAGTCTCAGCACACCCATAGTTCATATTTAAAGCATGGAAGAAATCCTTTGAAAACTGCTGTTTCTGCTAATCAGGCCACCCGTGCTCCTCTGACATGTTTGAACATATCGGCAGGGTAAATCTGAGTAAATTTTTGACTAATGCTACTCCCTCCGACCCAAATTAGTTGACTTGGTTTTGTCTAGATTCGGAGGTATCTAGCACTAAAGCAAGTCTAGATACATTCGAATCTAGACAAATCTAAGTCAACTAATTTGGGTCGGAGGGAGTAGTAAATGGTGAAAGTAGTTCGATCTCGTATATTTTGTGTGAACCGTGGACGATCAAATTGTTCCATATCTAAATCGTCGGTCCATCTATAGTACTCCACCCTTGGCATTAATCAGTTACTCTCTTGAGAAGGATACTGCAGGCTTTGTTCGTTCCATGTATAGCTCTGTTTTCATTTTTTATGCATTACTGATGCTGCTATGCTGAGCCTGTATTGGAGCTATAATATAGGCTGGGAGTGGGAGTGCTATACGGTAATTGTCGGCACTGTGATTACAAATTGATCACCTTGATCTGGGTGATTCTTCTACTAGAACTGTAGTTGTTTGTAAGCACAGCCGCACATATTTCTCGAATGAAATATCACGTGATTTTTGCTTAAATTGGATGTGTGTAACAGGTCATAGGAAAAGCACATGTACCAGAACTATTGGAATAGCAGACATTCTGTGATGTAACTGATTGTTAGCTTTTCTCGTTACTGATACTAATTGCTCTTAGTTTAGTTGGGTGTTTTTCTGCAGGAATATGTACCTAGAATTTGTTTGATTTGCTGCTGATGACATGCAAAATTCTGGAAACTGTTTTCTTGCCCAGGTATTGTCCATGCCTGTTGTAGGAAATGGCACAAAGTAGGCCCATTTTCTCGGTGCAAGCCATATCAAAATGTGTGTCTACCGTGTGGTAAAGAGGACGCCAGTGCCGGGCTTTATTGCACGTGGCATGCGGGAGGAAAGCGAAGAGGCTACATGTGAACCGAATACGTCGGGAAGACATGACCATTTATTTCTCACTATGGAAAAAGGAAAATAAATTGTAAAAATAGTCTAATCATCGGCGCTAACGGTTCTGTAAAAATTAATCGTGTGCGAAGCTTTGGTCAAACGGTTGAAATTTTACAGCTATAGGGTTTTTTGGCACAGCTATAGGTTTTTTTTTGGCACCACGTAGGCAAAGAGCCTCAGTAAGATAAGATTCATGATAAGATCTATCAGTTGAAAAAAGCTTCGAAAACATGTGTTGAAACAATTGGAGAAGGGATTGACTCATACTGGATAATGAGCAAAGACCTTGAGAAAAGGGCCAATGACATCGATGGTAGAGTTGGTTTCTTGATTAAAACTGTTTTTGAGTTGATAGATAAGAAGAAATTCCTCCAGAAAAAAATTTGAAGCTTCAATACGACATGGCCGAACTCAGCATTCGCCTCGCAAGCATGGCTAAAGATTGCGACACGGAGGAAGAAAGCAATACTCTTCCTACCCAAGAGGAGGAATAGGTACCAACAAGGAGTTATTTGATCCTGCCTGGCTTGATTCCAGGCTTGGGGAGATCTTTAAGACCTTGTAAATTATCTTATAAGTTTTATATTACTATTTTAGTTTTGCATTAGTTCGAGCTTAGAAATAAAAGTTTGCATCAATTGAATTCCCTTAAAAAATAGTCGATCCATTTGTGAAATTCCGAGTCTATTATCATATATGGAGCATTATCAAGTTTGTGTTTGTCTTATTGGATATATGAATGGCTTGAGTATAATTTTACTTGCACTTGATGATAGCAATAGAAGTCTTCCACACCATTGATATTAATGGAATATACAAAGATAATTTGGTCAATATGTTGTAAATTCACGGTTTGATTTACAAAGAAAAACTATCTAATCAGTTAAGTTAAAAATAAACCTTCAACAAAGAAAAATAAAAAGTGCTATCAAATTAGAATGAGATCAAGACGAGGTAGAATATTCAAGCTATAAAGATTGCTTTATATACAATTGAAATTTGGTAATTGAGATCATTAAACTTTGAATTCCTACCTGAAGTGGAATGTATAGCTAGCTTCTTTGCACATCACTTAAAAAGTGTGAGCATATATACAAAAGAGAAGAAAAGAAGAAAAGAAAAAAAAAGAACGAATATGCAAAGAGAAAATAGGCATACACCACTATAATGTAGTATGATAAAGAAGCGTTTGAGATTTTAAATCCCAAGTAAATATGTTAATCCAAAAACACTTGGTACTACCTCGTTAACTCATTCGGTTGAAATGAATACTTCTACATCATATTGAGAGTGATCTTTTGTGAACTGTTAAATGCTAAGGTGTGGAAGCCAGCTAATATTATTCGGATGGTTCGAGTAAGGTACTATTCATGAACTTATTCTTGTGTATCATATATGATAAACACATGCTGCAATTGCCTCATTTATTTTATTGACTCAGCTTCATGAATATGAGGATCACATTCACTAAGCCAACCTTGCTCGAGACGAGCAAGAGTCTAAGCTTGGGGAAGTTGATGAGTGCATATTTGCATCATATTTTATATTATTGTTTTGCACTGTAGATGTAGGATCTTGGTATTTTACGGTGTTCACACGCACATTTTATGTCTATTTTCACCAGGATCAGGACAAATGATGAATACAATGGACACAATTCTTGGAGTAGTTGTATTGGGGTGAAAAGGAGTCAAAAACAACATAAATCGCGTATTTGGAAAATATCAATAACACCAGAAGAAAACCCGAAGTGATCGAGATATACATACGATTCAACGACCAACTATACGGCGGGAATAAATTTTCCGACCGTGTTCCGGTCGTATAGTTGGCCCCACCACCGCCTCCTCAAATAGTTTCACCTCGTGCAACTGGATGGGAGAGACGACATATAGAACACCCAAAAATCGCCGAAACCTCACCTCCGAAAGGCATCTGGAGGGGGAACTTGCCCAAGGGATCCATCTTCGCCCTACGCAGATCTAGGAGGCCAAGGCATCGATCTTCATCTTCATCAATCGCTGCACCACCATCATCTCCATCCATCCCATCTTCACCCCATCTAGATCTTGTTGTAATTTTCGTACTCGTTGTGGATTTATACAAGAACTATTTATTTACAATTACTTCCATCACCATTGCTATGATGTTGATTGCCTCCATGTCCGAGTAGATCTTTAGTTCTTGGGGAGATGGAGAAGCCCTAGCATATGATTGAGATAAGATAGAGATTATTATATTATACAGCATTATGTGTATGTGTTAATTGTCTTCATCTTGATGTTGGGAGTTGTGCACCTCCTTAATATTTGCCTCTTCTGGGGACATGATGAAAGAGATTACTTGTTGCTAGATGGAGGGATGACAATATTTACTGTGACTATAAATCTATTGTCATTCTTTACATACTAACTTGGAGAAACAAGGAGAACTCATAAAGCTATGTCCATGCTACGGGAGAAATCCCTTAATAGCGGGATAATACGATTGATGTCGTTTATCTGTCAGTTGTGGTTATGAAGGATGATGTGAGCAGTTGTTGCTATCTATTTGTCTATATATGGAGCTCCTCCCACATACATATATATCATGAGAATATTTGTTATAATATCTTGATTTCTTAGTCTAAATTGCTAGCGGTGTATCCACCACTCCCTGAGAACGCTTTTTTCACTATTGTAGTTACAAACTCTTTTACACATGCGATTCTTATTTTCTGCATTAAGTTTTACTTTATTTTAATTGCTTCATTCAATCAAAAACCCCAAAACAATTCTACTTTTTCTTGCATCTTAAAGTTATTTCTTAAATACTTCGTTTAGTTTTGATTAAAAGCATTTTTTTTAAGTACTATATTTTTATTATTCTTTTTAGTAGTATTTAGTAGTAATTTTTATTAGTCTTTTTAGTTGTATTTAGTAGTCTTTTTATTAGTATTTATTTGCCTTTTTAGTAGTATTTGTATTAGTCTTTTAGGAACTATTTATTAGTCTTTTATTATGTGTTTATTATGTAGTCTTCTTTTAGTAGTATTTTTATTAGTGTTTTTAGTAGTATTTACTAGTCGTTTTACGAGTCCTTTTATTATGTAGTCTTTTTAGTAGTATTACACTATCTAGTATTCATATTAGTTTACTAGTATTTGTACTATTACTACTCTTATATTGTTAGTAGTATTTGTATAGTATTAGCAGTAGTATTGTATTTGTGGTTAGGGAGGGCCGATGGATGGGCGCGGCAACACGCACCATGCATATAGGGTTGATGGATGGACGGACGCGGCAAAGCGCGCCATATAGGGCCGATGGACGGACGCGACAACATGCGCCATATAGGAACGATGGACGGGCGCGGCAGCGCGTGCCATATAGGGACGATGGACGGACGCGACATTGCACGCCATATAGGGAAGATGGACGGTCGCGACAACTAGCAAGTTTATGGCACTGTAATTTATTAGCGCTTTGCTATGCTTGTAGTACTGAAATAACTAGGAAGTTTTTGCAGAAACTATAGATCGCGATCTGGATCAAGAAGAGATATTGAAGAATATGATAAACGAAAATAATGATATCACCTCGCAGTATTTGAATGACTTCGGTGAGGGAGTGGAGGAGGATATCGAGCAAGGCTACGACTCCGGTGAGAGAGTTGAGGAGGATCTCGAGCGAAGAGACGGCTCCAGTGAGGGAACCTTGACTACAAAATCCGACGAGGTATATAAATTTAGCCGTTGCTGACTAGATATAGTAATTGATTTGTATAGATATTAGCGATTCTTTCCTTTTTAGCCCTCCTGATCGAAGCAATCTACTGGAAGCAAACGAGGCCCGACAAAAAAGTTAGCCCCCGATGCTAGGTTCACAATCGAAGAAGTCGCAGCAGATGGTGCCCCGATTGCTCTTGAGCACAACGTAAGATTATTTGTAAGTCAATGCGGAGTTATTATTGTTGGAAAAAAGCCCTAGAGACAAATAGTAGTAAGGACTATTATCATATTTTATATAGTTTATGATTAAGTTTTATATCATGCTATAACTGTATTGAGTGGAAACATCAATGCACGTGTGATATACAAACAACCAGGGGTTCCCAGTGAAACTCTAGTCACTGGTTCGTTGGTCAACAGATGATCATGTTTCTTGATCATGTGGCATTTATGCCAGTTAGAAATGGAGTCATCTCATTCCAAGAATGAGATGATAAACCAATACCCAACCTAAACATCGTGACCCGATCATGTCACAAAGTTCAAGTTACGATGATTAGAAATGGATCCTCGTACTATTCCTTAGACCGTGAGGATATATCAATCACTGACTCCCGAGAGTGCTTTGATAGCATCAAGCACCACTTGGTAATACAGTGGTTATAAAGGTGTGTTCAGGTACTCGGAGGAAACCATTGAGGCAATATATGTCAAGAGCGGGATTTATCCGTCCATGTGACGGGAATATATTCAAAGGGCCCACTCGGAGAAGTTATATCCAACAGCTGCGCAGCGTGTGATTTGATCACGGGGATATCACTTGTTGGAACGAGTCAAGTAGCATTGTTCGGTAACGATATTGAACACGACATGGTGATGTCATTGGTCAGATCTCGGGCAATGTAAGTATCGAGAGACAAAGGGAATAAGACACGACTATCCTGGTTCAAACGACGAAAGATCTTCGTGGAACGCACATGGGTCACATGGCCATCCAGGTCCCTTTGTTGATCATTGGTGCGGGAGTGTCCCGACCATGTCTGGAGTGTTCCTGAACCGTGGGGTATCACGCTTAAGGGCTTGATGATGCTTAGGAGTGTTTGTAGGATCGGTGGAATCACCGAAGAATAGTAGAGAGAAAACCGGAAGGGTTTCGGTAAGTCCGAAGTGGAGGTGGAAGGTGTTCCATAGCCACGGAGATTGAATAATGTGTGAATGAGAAAATCAATTTAAATGGTCAAAGGCTTAATGGGCCAATTTCCAGAGGGAGAGGGCCCATTAGGGAAAGGAGAGAGGGAGAAGGGGCCCAAGAGGGTGGCCGGTGGTGCCACCCCTCCCCCCTCCTCTCCTTTAGTCCCACCCTGGGACTTTGAGGGAGGTAGTACCTCCCCTCCCCCTATATATCGTGGGGGTATTTGGCCAAATTAAATACACCAATAATCAATAAAGGTCTTCTCACTTTTGGGAGGACCTCCAGTTGATATTTTCTCTCTCCCCCTCTCTCTCACGTGACCGTGGTCCCAAGTCTGGACTGCGCGAGCGAGAGACATCTTCATCACGGAGCGCCATCGCGCTGCGGGATTCGGATCCGGGAGCTCTACTTCCGCAACTGCTGCTGGATCGGGGAAGCGGGAGTCATCGTCAGGCACCGGACATGTGTAACTCCCCGCGAGGTGTCGCACTTGAGGCACTCAAGTCGTTGGAGCCAGAGGAGTGCAAGGACTTTATCACGACCTTGACGTCGGCTTCGGCTCGTCTACATCAACCACGTTCTCCTGAGCGTTGACAACGCTTTTCGGTCTTCAAGGGTAAGTTCGTGAAAAGCCCCTCTCGTTACCGTATTACTAATAGATAGGTCCTGACAGCTTCAGGGGTTCAGGGGCGTAGGGTAAAATTTATTGTTTTCATACGCGGAACCCCAACAGTGGTATCAAAGCTAGATCTATGCGTAGTAATGCTAGTACGGGTAGAACACACGAGATGTAGCGTGTGGACGTTGATCTTTTAGTTGTTACCCTCCCACGTGTACTTGAGTATACCGGTAATGCTTGATGAAGCAGCCCCCAACCGACTTTACGCGTTCATTCGCGAGACTGGTCCATGCTTGACATACGGTTTGTACCGTATAAAGTGGATTAGGGGGGTATCTATCTCTCTCGCATTAGTTGGTATACCATTTGCAACGGAGGGCCCCAAAAGGGGTGTAGTAGAGACAACTACTTGATCAGCATTGTGCTGAAAGTTCATAGGTAAGAACGGTTCTTGTGCGAAAGCCCATTCAGCCACGTAAAATATGCAAAGATAAAGTAGAGGCGTCTAACTTTGTTTTTCAGGGGGGCGTTGCTTTGTGATATGGTTCTGGCAAAGCTAAAATGATTACCTTTTGTTACGTAGTACTAGATAGTCACGAAGGTGATGGTTTACCACGCCGGAACGACACCGGTACCCTGGTGTCTACGGCGCCGGAACCCTGGCGCTGAAACCCGGTGACGACGGATGGAGATCATGACGTGAAGGACCATATCACATCGCATTTACATTCAATGTTATTGTTTGTATATCTTATTGTGTGCTAGTATTAGATAGTTGATACATTGCAAATGTATCTATAATTTTTGATGTTCCATGCTTGGTTTTATCCACTTTCTTGTGTTTTGTCCACACTTTGGAGTACTTTTCATATGATTTCTTGGACTAACCTATTAATAAGAGCCACGATGCCCGGCCTGTTTTCTTGTTTTGGTTCCAGGAAAGTCATAAAATGAATATTCTCGGAATTGGACGGGACAAAAGCCAAAGTGCCTATTTTTCTGGAAGTCATCAGATGCCAGAATACGAGACGGAGAGGGGCTAGAGGGCGGCCACACCACCTGGCCACGCGGCCAGGCTTGGCCCGAGCCAGGGGTGGTGTGGCCAGCCCAGGCACCCCCTCGGCCTCTCCTTCCGCCTATAAGATGCCCTCGGGACGAAAACCCTAAGGGCCCGATCAAAAATCCACGAAAGAGTCTATAGCCGCCGTCATCTCCATCCCTAGATCGGGAGGGATCTGAAGCTCTTCGGCACCACGGAGAGGGAATTCACCACAGGCCTTCTTCATCACCATGCAAGCCTCCGGTGTGATGCGTGAGTAGTTCATCCTTGGACTACGGATCCATGTAGTAGCTAGATGGATGGTTCTCCTGCTTTGTGCTTTCATGTTTAGATCTTGTGAGCTCCGTTCATGATCAAGATCATCTATTTGTAATTCTGCATGTTGTGTTTGCGGGGATCCGATGGATATTGAGATGCTATTTCAGATTGATTATTGATTCTATCATGTCTTTGTTATTTGTGATCTTGCATGCTTTCCGTTGTTAGTAGCTATCTTGGCCAAGTAGATGCTAGCAACTCCAAGAGTTAGTATTTATGCTCGATAGTGGGTTCATGCCTCTGGTAATCTGGGGAAGTGACATAAATCTCTAAGGTACTAGATGTGCTATTGCTACTAGGGAGAAAACAACAATCCTTTGTTCATAGAACAATCGTATTGTTTACTTTACACGCAGTTCAGAAGCAATAATCTGCTTGCAACTTAATACTAGAGGGGTTCGGATGATAACTGAAGGTGGATTATTAGTCATAGATGCAGTTGGATGGCTTATGTATAATGTTGTAATGCCCAATCAAGTCTCAAAGGAGTCAAGATGATTAGTATATGCATGTATTGCTTTCTCGATGTTTGTCAATTGCTCCGCTGTAATTTGTTCACCCAACATGTTATCTATCTAAGGAGAGCCACCTCTAGTGAACTATGGATCCCGGTCCTTGTCTTTTACATTCAATCTACAATCTTTTACTGCTTTGTGTTTACTTTCTTCAAACTTTTACTTCTTTCCATTCGATACGTTTAATCCTTTGTTTTCCGCAAAACACGGTGAGATTGACAACCTCACCGCAAGTTGGGGACAAAGTTCTGTGGTTGTGTTGTGCAGGTCTCCACGTTGCTACTAGCACCGATGCATACTGCCAAGGCTCAGCTAGCAACACCTTTGGGGTGTTTCCTTGCTCTGGTTCGATTAAACCTTGGTTTCATAACTAAGGGAAACTTGCTGCTGTGCTCATCATACCTTCCTCTTGGGGTTCCCAACGAGCTCTACATCAACACCGCACCAGCACTTTTCTAGCACCGTACACTGAGCCATCAATACTCGACGGTAGCCTAATAAGATGATCCCTGTTAAAATTACCAACGATTGTGTTCCCCCTTAGTGTGCACCACCAAGAAAGTTCTTCGGTATGAGGAAGGCTATGATGATCGGGTGTCAGACATATCTACGTTTGCATACAGTGAGTGTAAGCCATGTTGCACAGCGAATACACTAAGGTTGAGTTGGCGAGCCTAGCATGTACATACATGGCCTCAGAACACGGATGGTCGAAAGATCGAGCACGAGTCGCATGAATGATGTGACCGACGTTTAGCGTCCACCCTTGAACCCATATTGATGGCCGTGATGATCGGGGGAGATGTGGCTGATAGGGGTCGTGTTATCACTAGGAACCCTTTTGGGGATAGGTGTTTCTGAGTGGAGTTATTATTAACTCATTTAATTATAAACTTAGTCTAAATTCCTTTTTGCAATTATAAATGTAGATGGCACCTTTCCTGTTGACGATTGATTGGTTAGAAGGAGAGAAGCTCATATTAGATGGATCAAACTTCTCCATATGGGTTGCATGTCTCCACATTCTCCTTAGCGAGAATGACGTGGTCGACTACATACTTGACGGGATGGATTTGGATCAGCTCATTGACCTAGAGACCCCAGAGCAGTGGAAAGACCGCTATCTCCGTCGTGAGATGGCCTCCTTTATTTCAGTTACTATGCATTTCGGAATGGTGGATGAGTTATGGACTTTCGTGGGTGATGTCAACCCTCGTTCGATGATGCTACAGCTTAGGACACATTTCGTGGAACAAGCACGCATATGGGAGAATGAGCTGATGGGAGACTTCCTCTCCATTAAGATGGAGGAGAACTCATCACTAGACGACCACTTGGAGCACATGCATGATGTGTACATGAGGCCTGCATACTTTCTGGATAGCTGGATGACAGGCTCTTTTGCAAACGGCGTTGTGCTGCGGTCGCTGCCACCAAGCTACCAAGCACAAGTCAGGACTTGCGTAATGAGGGGCGACGCAGAATCAATGGAGTTCCACTGGTTCGTGACACATCTCAGGAATGTGTTGGTTGAACCAGATGTCGCTCAGGTCATCAATAACAAAGGTATATATTTGATATATAGTTTTATAAATGTTATAATCTTGCAAACACATTTGCAGTGTTAAGTATATCTGATACTTGTTCTGTTTTGCTGAAAACGTGTCCTTCTGCATGAGAGGTGCTTGCTAGAGAGGAGGTGACGTTGCGTGTTGATGGCGAGCATGATGATGATGGCCGACGACACTATCCCTCAACATTTATCATTTAGTTTGTGTTTAGGATGATTATTGTAATCAAAATATTGTGAACTTCTTTAGTGTGTCTCACACTTCGTCAGACGGTTATTCATATGAGTTTGTAAAAACAGTTGTTCCACTTTTATGAATGATTTCTATTCATGTTTGATACATTGCAAATGTATCTATAATTTTTGATGTTCCATGCTTGGTTTTATCCACTTTCTTGTGTTTTGTGCACACTTTGGAGTACTTTTCATATGATTTCTTGGACTAACCTATTAACAAGAGCCATAGTGCCAGCTGCCTGTTTTCTGCTGTTTTTGGTTCCAGGAAAGTTAGAAAATGAATATTCTCGGAATTGGACGGGACAAAAGCCAAAGTGCCTATTTTTCCGGAAGACTCACGGAGCCAGAATACGAGACGGAGGAGAGCCAGGGGCTGGCCACACCACCCCCAGGCGTGGGCTGGGCCTGACCGCGCCAGGGCATGGTGTGCGGCCCCCAAGCACCCCCTCGGTCTCCCTCTTCGTCTATAAGAAGCCTTCTAACCTAAAAACTCCGGGAGGGTCGACGTTTTTTCAGAAGGAGTTCCACTCCGCCGCCACCACCAGATTCCACGAAACAACACCAGAAACTTCGTTCTGGCACCCTGCCGAGACGGGGAATTGGAGGAGATCATCGCCATCATCATCACCATCGCTTCTCCATCGACCATCCATGTTTCCCCCATCTATGAGTGAGTAATCCCTCGTTGTAGGCCATGGGGATGGTAGGGATTGGATGAGATTGTTCATGTAATGGCATCAGATTGTTAGGGCATGGTGCCTAGTATCTTTTATTAGTGCTTTATGACTTTGTTGCGACTTGTTGTGCTTAATGCTTGTCACTAGGACCCGAGTGCCATGATTTTAGATCTGAACATGTTATTGATTCATTATGATAGTATTGTTTTTGGTCTTATCTACAATTTGTTTACACACGTTGTTGTCCGGAACCAATGGCCCTGAAGTGACAGAAATCGAGATAACCGGAGGGAATGACTTTGATGTGAGGATCACATGTGTTCACGGAGTGTTAATGCTTTGCTCCGGTGCTCTATTAAAAGGAGCACCTTAATTGCCAGTAGTTCCCTTGAGGCCCCACTGCAAACGGGCTGGCAGGACAAAAGATGTTGTGCAAGTTCTCATTGCGAGCACGTATGACTATATATGGAACACATGCCTAGGATTATTGAGTACTTGGATGCTTTATCTTATTTATCTGCAATTGCCCTATGTTCTGATTGCTATGTAAATTGTCTTGTGCATGCAACGCCCGTCCATCCATCCCTATGCCTACCGCACTCAAATCCCACTGTTTACTGCTATTGTTACTGCTATCTTTACTTTACTACTGCTGCTACTTTACTATTCCTACTACAAAACTGTTGCTACTGATAAACTGCTGTGAGCAAGATTGTTTCCAGGTGCAGCTGAATTGACAACTCAGTTGTTAAGGCTTATAAATATTCTTTGGCTCCCCTTGTGTCGAATCAATAAATTGGGTTTCACTTCCATCAAAAATACCGCGATACACCCCCTATACTTGTGGGTCATCAGTGTTCATATCTTGTTTGATTAGTGTGAATTATTCTTGTTCGTTTGAAACTGATTGATAATGCATGAACATTTGTAAAACATTAAAATGCCTTGTTTAAAATACTCAACTTTAATGATATATTCATTAATGAATGAAACCATTATTTAAATTCAAAGTTATAATGATAATATGTGAAAGTTATTCGATTTCTTATCACATATAAATCATGCCTAAGTTCGGCAAAATAACTTGAACACCGTGTATTACTTGAATACAAAGTGTTTTAATGAATTGTTAAAAGTAAATACATATCCGATGTATTGTGTTTTAATGAAAATGGTAATTATCATTAAATGATCGTTTAAATGTGTAAAGTGGTTTACCAAAGGAAACATGAATATGAAACTATTTGATTTGATCAAAGTGTTTCACCAACAAAGGGTATAAATATAAATAAGAATCTAATTACTATGATTTGATCAATAGTAATGAAATTTGATTTTTATAAAGAATGGCATAAAAGAAATTGTGGAATAGAAAGCATTTTGAAACGTCAAAATGCAAAGCATCACAATGTGATATTAGATATCAAAGTGGGTGAATATAAGGCACCAGATAAATCGTTGTAGTGTAGATGTAGAAACCATTAGTTAAGAAATAGTTAACACTCAATTAGAATGTAGTAAACCATTTGAATTCGTGAAAGTTTTGGGGTTATTCGATATAACCAAAACAATAGCGAATAAGTCCTTGTAGAGTATTCATTGGAAACTTTGAATACGAAGTCCATAGCTAAAACCAAAAGAGAAGCGAAACTGGTATTGCTTGGATTTTGGTGCATTCTTGAGAAAGCTCACTTTTAGTGATATTTCTCAATTATGGAGCAAATGGAAGATAGTGAAAAACACGATGAAGATTCATATCCTGCATCAGAGTGTTGAGAAGCGCAATGGACAACGTTCCTGAATGATTCTCTTCACAGAAGGAAAGAATCAATGATATTGATCATTGTGTTTTCCCCACTGGTGTTTTCACTACATGAAGTAGGATTCAAAATGTAACCCATATCTTGTATGGAGACATTTGTGAATCATTTGTCATGATTATTGGAATATGACATACCTACAAACTACTAAGGAAATAATGGTAAACTAGAATTATGAGAAATCCTAAAAGCAAAATTCACTTGAGATTAGAAAGCAATTCATTGCTGAATCTCACAAGTAAAAGGGGTTACTTGAATTTTCCCAAATGACTGCAAAGCCATAAGTGGAAAAGGGGTGAATGACAAAAGTAAAATTTGTCAAGTATTGGACAAATTCAAATGAATTTGATTCAAGTGTGCTAAATGTCTGGAGGATTTAAAACTAGTAACAGTACTAGTATCTCATAGTAAATATTCAAGTTTGATATTTGATCAAAGGATTTTGAAGTTATTCAAAATAGTGAGTGGATATGCAATTTGCATAAAATTGAGTGGGAGCTATCAAAGTCTTCCTAAAACAATATGTGATTGATATATTTTTGAGTGGGAGCTTATAGGAGTAATTCTTAAGTGTGTTAAGAATGAAAGCGCAAATACTTATAAATAATGATTTATAAGATGTAGAAGTTGATAATAGGTGTATTATGATATTATGTAGTATTCCTTAAGAGACTCTGAAAGGGGTTTCAGAATAGAAGTTAATTAAGGAACTGGTCCTTAATAACTCAAATTAGGAATAGTATTAAGTTGAACATCAATGGTTGATAGAAAGAAAAGGATGATCATCATCCACTGTTGAGACATAGGTTCTTTCTTAGAAACCATGATGGTAACTTAACATAATATATGATCCAATGTGGAACGTTTAAAAGTGATTAAGTTTGAATCACAGAATGTTGAGCTAAGTTTATCCATAGTGTCTAATAGAGAACTGTAGACATGTTTTCCAAATCCGAAAAGGATGACATATCTTAAAACATAAAGAGTTATGTTATAAGGGAATATGTTGGAAACTCCTGTAAATACCGATTAAAGTCAAGTAGGAAGCGAGGTGAACAAAACATCGAAAGTTGCACAGAGTGCACTGGTGTTTCGATGAATACATTTATAATAATAGATAAGGGTACCATCTAAAGTGTTGTATAATGTTATGGCAGGGCTAGTTTGCTTTTAACGTAGAATGATGTGTCCCAGGGCACAATGCCCATGAGAAAGCCCTCGAGGTTGATCTAAAGTCACTATAGGCTCCTGGAATCAGGTCTCGTTCTGCTGCCATAGCAACGATGCATACACACAGATGCTATCATGTGATGATAAAGTATTAATGTCAATCAAGGTGACATTAGTAAGTTGTAAAGGATTTGGGACTGTAAAGTACAGACCCAAGACTCAACCTATTCCATGAGCAAGCATGTTCAGGGTATCGGATATATGGTGCCAATGATTGAGAACAAATGCAACTAGTGTATTTGTACTCTAGTGCAAGTGGGACACTGTTGGAAATATGCCCTAGAGACAAATAGTAGTAAGGACTATTATCATATTTCATATAGTTTATGATTAAGTTTTATATCATGCTATAACTGTATTGAGTGGAAACATCAATGCACGTGTGATATACAAACAACCAGGGGTTCCCAGTGAAACTCTAGTCACTGGTTCATTGGTCAACAGATGATCATGTTTCCTGATCATGTGGCATTTATGCCAGTTGGAAGTGGAGCCATCTCATTCTGAGAATGAGATGATGAACCAATACCCAACCTAAACATCGTGACCCGATCATGTCACGAAGTTCAAGTTACGATGATTAGAAATGGATCCTCGTAGACTATTCCTTAGACCGTGAGGCTATTCAATCACTGTCTCTCGAGAGTGCTTTGATAGCATCAAGCGCCACTTGGTAATACAGTGGTTATAAAGGTGTGTTCAGGTACTCGGAGGAAACCGTTGAGGCAATATATGTCAAGAGCAGGATTTGTCCGTCCATGTGACGGGAAGATATTCAAAGGGCCCACTCGGAGAAGTTATATCCAACAGTTGTGCAGCGTGTGATTTGATCATGGGGATATCACTTGTCGGAACGAATCAAGTAGCATTGTTTGGTAATGAGATTGAACACGACATGGTGATGCCATTGATCAGATCTCGGGTAATGCAAGTATCGAGAGACAAAGGGAATAAGACACGACTGTCCCTCATGTGGCATTTATGCCAGTTGGAAGTGGAGTCATCTCATTCCGAGAATGAGATGATGAACCAATACCCAACCTAAACATCGTGACCCGATCATGATGAATTGAAGTAAAAGAGAGCATCAAGAAGCAAATTCAAAGCACATTTAAGTCTAACCCACTTCCTATGCATAGGAATCTTGTAAAGAAACAAGTCATGAAAGCACAAAGCAAGAAGCATAGGAAAGCAAAACAAGTGCAACTTCAAGACTTCCAACATAAAGAGGGGAAACTTAATATTATTGAGATGCATAAAACCATGTTTCCCTCTCTCATAATAACTTTCAGTAGCATCATGAATAAAATTAACAATATAAGTATCACATAAAACATTCTTATCATGAGCCACATGCATAAAAGAATTAATACTCTCCACATAAACATAATCATTCTTATTAATTGTAGTGGGAGCAAATTCAACAAAATAGCTATCATTGTTATTCTCATCACCATAATCATCAAATATAGGAGGCATATTATAATCATAATTGTCTCCTCAATAGTAGGTGGACTGAAAATATCATATTCATCATTGTAATCATCATATATTGGAGGTTTGGTATCATCATAAGCAATAGAATAGCTATCTTCCAAAGCTGGGGAACTAAAAAGATCATTTTCATAAAAACTAGCTTCCCCAAGCTTAGAATTTTCCATAGCATTAGCAATAATGGTGTCCAAAGAATTCATACTAACAACATTGCTATTAGCATGCAAATATAGTTCCATAGGTTTTTTAATTTTCTCTTCAAACACTTCATGTCCTAACTCAAGATAAATACTATAAAGCTCTCTAATTTTGTTGTTGTTTTCCATTAAGCCTAACTAGTGAAAATAAGAAATAAAAAGACAAAATTGCAGAATCTAAAGGAAATAACTTTGAGCACTCACACTGGAGGATGTGAGTACCTTTTACCTTACCTCCCCGGCAACAGCGCCAGAAAATAGGCGTTTGCCATGGGAGGTTCTTCTTCTTTAATCCTCTGGTGTGAATACCTTTTACCTTACCTCCCCGACAACGGCGCCAGAAAATAGCTTGATGTCTACGCACTTCTATTCTTGTAGACAGTTGTTGGGCCTCCAAGTGCAGAGGTTTGTAGAACAGCAGTAAGTTTTCCCTTAACTGGATCACCCAAGGTTTATCGAACTCAGGGAGGAAGTGGTCAAAGGTATTCCCTCTCAAGCAACCCTGCAATCAAGATACAAGAAGTCTCTTGTGTCCCCAACACACCCAATACACTTGTCAGGTGTATAGGTGCACTAGTTCGGCGAAGAGATAGTGAAATATAAGTGGTATAGATAATTATAAGTGGTAACGGTGATAGAAAATATCTTGATAGCACGGAAAAGACTAAAGTAAAACTAAAATAAAGATGGAAGCAAGCAAACATGTAACAGATCTAGTTGCAAACGGTGTTTCAGTGCTTAGAAACAAGGCCTAGGGATCATACTTTCACTAGTGAAGACTCTCATATAAATATATTCTTTTTTATGATACTACTCTTAACTACTCTCCGGTTGAACACTCTAATCAATGGTAGGGCTATAACAGCACACCTCAAAGTAAGCCTTTCCCATCTAGATAACCCCACACTGTCACCTTGAGCACTAGATGGTTCCAACAAACACCGCAATTTCATAAAGACATCCAACTCCAAATATAACTCATAACAAGTATTTGTAATATCTAGCCTAAGTGCCACCATGGTGTGCACGCTGTCACTTTCACACACATGGGGAGAGCAGAGATCTATTAAAGCACTTGAGTAGCAAGGTAGATATATAGATTACAAGCTCATGATCACAATATGATCATGCATAGAGAGAGAGATGAACACATAGCTACTGTAACACCCTCGAATCGGCCCTATCCAAGTTTTAGCCCTTTCCGCCAAACCCGCATAGAAACGATTCAAGGACGCCCACCAGGCACTTTCGTGCGGGTGGAAAACGAAGTAATACCATTAGACAACAGCCCTCGATGGGACCCACAGAACAGATATATACAACAACGACTCCATGAGTCAAGAATACATATATACTATACAAAGATCCAAAATCACCTTGAACACGATAGAGCGTCCGACTACGGAAAGGATGCAAATGGGGCTAAGATCCTTGAAGAATAACCAATGGCGTCCATAACCCTGCCCAGGCCAAGCCGGAAGGGTAACCCTGCTAACGACGTCGATCCCAAACCTGCTAAAACAAAAGGGGTGCCGACAAAGGGCAAAGGAAAAAGAGGCGTCGATCGATGCCGATGCAGCGAGGCTAGAATTCGCGTCTCTCGCCTACATAGGTATGGTGGATCAAGCGGTAAAGCACTAAACAACCTATAGAGACTCAGACAACTGGCGGTTATCAGAGAGGGGTAAGAAAGACCTATTCGAATCCAACCTGATACTAACACCAAACATACCCATCCTGGCATTTCCCCCTCGATACCAAATCGAGGAAGTCAAACCGAGGAACTCACACGGTTGGCAGTTTTATTCATTCCATTATAGTTGAAGCACTTACTAGTCAGATATATAGCTTGATTCATCCTGAAGCATAAATAGTGGGCAATTTTAATTAACCATTCCATGGTAGTTGGAACATTTACTAGTCAGATATAATTGTCCTGAGGAATCCCAAAACCCAGCGGTTGTTGGCACTTTTATCACATTCCATTGGAGTTGCAATACTTACTAGGCAGGTATAGTATAACACAGATCACCACAGATCCACCAGTTGTTGGCATTTTTAATATCCATTCCGTGATAGTTGAATCTGGTTACTAGTCATATATTAAGTCAAGTTTATAGCACTACTTTAGTTATGCTTGTCTATGATTGAGATACTGTGCTCCAAGTCGTCCATAACCGCGGACACGGCTTTCAGAAAGTTTTACCCTGCAGGGGTGCACAAATAGCAACACACACTCGATCAGCCTCGGAAAAACCAACTCAAAACCCAATGAGGCATTCACGACAAAGCGATCACAGGATTCATAAAATATTTCAGGGGGCCACCCCACTAAGCTACCCGCAATGAAGTTGGCCGACTCCGGAACGAACCCAGGGTTTGCGTCAATGGCTGTAAACAACTGGGAACCCGAAAGTGTGACTGGGCTTGTCGATACCGCAAAAACACTCCGCATCCAAAACAGTACAGGTGCTCCACGCACAATCTTAAATAAAGCAGTAAAACATGGCATAAGTACAGGATAGTAGTAAAGCCCCAAACTACTTGTGGCCCCAAGAAATAGAAATGAATCAAGCTCTGGCTCAGGAGGGTCCATAGGCCTCCCGGATGTGGATAGTGCGAAAAATCAAGGAACAGGTATCAAGTACTCGGGGTCCTACGGGACACAAGTGAGCATGGAAGAACCAAATAACATCTATTGCCCACCGATGCCTCTGCATTAGTTATATCTAGCATTTTAATAGTTGTATTTAAAGTCATGATCATCTCCACCATAAACATCTGCCAGCATTCCAACAACTGTGGTACTTGACAAGACGAGATCGCACCTGAGCAAGCAACTACGACTCGCAAGGCCAGCTATGTACCAAACACAGGTAATAGGAGGTGTCCAAGGCAATATAGAGGCTGCACGGGATATAACTGGTACGGAACACTAAAGCATCGCGACACGGATAGCAATAGATCAACAGGAGGAAATAAAGACTATAAATGCAAAATACGTAGAAGGGGGAGAGATGCTCGCCTGGGAAACACTGCCGACGGATCATATCCGGAGAACTTGTCGATACTCGCATCAACTCATCGGCCTAATCCGCGAAGAAGCAAACACTAGAAGAAACACCGGATGAAATATTTAATACCACGGCAGAAGATCCAGCATGATCATGATATGATGCAGATGCGGTGCAATTAGGCAGTACTAAGCAGAACCGGGGTCCCGACAATTAATTAGATGATTCGAGTTATTTAGAACCCCGCAATTTAAATGTTGTATTAACAAGACAAAACATGGCATCGGTTCGCTACACAAATTTAAATGGAGTCCAGAATAAGACTAGAATAGCCCGCATATAGACTCCATATTTAATTTAGGTGAATCGACTATAATGCCCCCAAACCCACAGACAGGTATGCATGCATGAACAATCTAATATGCGATAGTATAGATGTCATATTATAAAAATAGAGGCTTAGGGTCACACATCTGGGTTCGGAATATCTTGGTTCCGAGGGTTCGGGGTTCAGTCTCAGTGTCTCAGGGTTTGACGAGGAACGGTTCGACGGGATCGGTCTCGAACAACGGAAGGAGAGCTTGGCGTTCCAGGAAGAAGGACTTGGTGTTCCGAGATGAAGCGCTTGTCGTTCCGTGTGGCGATCTTGGCGGTCATTGGGTCCTCAAAGAAGACCTTGGCGTTCGACGTCCTTCGATTCCATGATGTAGAACTTGTCGGTTCCGTATCAGCGTACTTGACGTCTTCGGGTCCGGGAAGGAGGTCTTGTCGTACCGGGGTCTCGGCGTCCTCGGATTCCGATTGGAGATCTTGGCGTTGCATGTCGACGCTCTTTGGGTACATGGCCTCAGGGTTCCCACGTAGGAGATCTTGGTGTCCCGGGGCGAAGTGCTCGAGTGTCGGTGGCGAACTCGGGTTTCGGTGTCGTGGCGGTCTCGGTGTCGGCCTTGCACTTTCAGATGACGAATAGGACCTTACGTGATACTCCCGTCGAGATCAAGCTTGTGCGTCTGGCCATGCGGGCGCAACATATGCACCAGAGAACAACGATTTGGTTCCACCGTTCAACACATACGAGGATATGTGCATACACAACACACACGCACAGCTAGAGGACCCAGAAAAAACGGTTAGGGATGCGTAGCTAGGCAGATGGACTGCCGGGTAGAGTGAAGGTGGCAAGAGGGAGCTGCGACCAGGGAAGGTCGGCGATGTGCTGACAGAGATGGAGTTTGCAGGAGGCGCGTGGCGCTGCTGTAGAGAGGAGGCGATGCGGGCCCACACGATCAACGGGAGGAGGTAGGAGCAGCAGGAGGGGAACTCGGCCGGGCGACAACGCAGAGGTCGGCCAGCGCTGGGGACAAGGAACGCGGTTGCCTGGCGACCGCGGTGGAGGGCGAGGCCGGGGAACATGGCGACGGCGGCGCTCGAACTCGATGCAGAAGAGTCGAGCGGGGCCATGCGTGGTAGGTCGAGGAAGCGGCGGAAGCGCCAGGCCGACGCGGTGGTAGAAGGACCGCGCAGGACACGGACGGTCGGGTAGGGAGGCGAGCTCACGCGCATGGGCGCTCATAGGGTCGAGGCGGCCGTCGGGGATCTATGGAGAAAGCCTGGCGGCACGGTAGAGGGAGTCAGCGAGCTCCCAGAAGGAGAGGGTGAGGGCGACAAAGTGACGAGGCGACGACGACCAGGTCGAGGAAGCCCCGGGTCTTGGCGGTGGCCGGAACGGAGGCGAGCGGCGGAGGGCGGAGCAAGGCCCACGACGCTCTCTGCGTAGGGGCACCAGGTCAGGGATGGAGACGACAGGGTAGGGGGATGGTGGCGGCGGCGCGGAGAGGAGGCGCCGAGGTCGCAGGCGGTGGCGGCAGGTGGCGGTGGAGAAAACGGCGATGGCGACGGGGGATCAGGGGAGAGAGGAATGGGGGAGACGAGCGCGTCACGCGGGCGTCGTGGTGGGGGTGGGGTCCACGCGGAAAACAGGGGAGCGGGGTGGGCGTGCGTGTGTGTGTGTGGGTGTGCGGGCAGGTGGCGTCGGTTGGGGAGATGGAGTGGGGGATTGGGCCAGGGGGAACGTGCGGGGCATGTCTGCTGCGTGGAAGTGGGGCCAGGGCGGTCGGCTGGCTCGCGTGCGGGTGTGCGACGCGGTTGTGTGGGTTGGTCGCGGCCAGACAGGTGTGGCGGCGGGTGGGGTGTGTGTGTGGCGAGGCCGGGCTGGCGGGTGGGCAAAGTGTGAGCCAGGGCGACCAGGTAGTGCGGCCAGGTGCAGCAATGTGTCTGGGTGTCTTGGGTGAGGGAAAAGAGGGAGGAGGGGGGGGTAGGGTTTGGGGTGGACTGGTCTAGGTTCCGTTTAGCTGGGCCAGCTTGTAGGTGGCCTGGCCTAACGGCTGGGCTGCCTCACCGGTCCAAAAAAAATAGTTTTATTATTTTATTTTATTTGTAAATCTTTTTTTTCAAATAGTTTTTAGCCAAATAAAAGATCCGGGAGAGACCGGGGTTTGATTTGAAATAAAGACGGGGGTATTTAGAAAACAAAGATAGGCTTTTAGATAAATAGTTTTAGGCAAACAAATGCATGATGTCATGACGATGCTCAAATGCAAGGTGGCATGATGACATGAGCATGCAGTCATGATGATGCGCAACACAAAAACACCGCGATTTTCTAGTAGTGGTTTTAGCGGGGCACCACAGCTACCGGTAGAACCCTTAGCCTCGAGAAAGAACTACTCCCTCCTCATCATGGGAATCAGCAATGGTGATGGAGATGGTGGTGGAGATCGATGGAGATGGCTTCGGGGGCACTTCCCCGTCCCGGCAGGGTGTCGGAACAGAGACTTTCTGTCCCCCGAATCTCCCCTTCGGTGGCGGCGGCGCTGCAAAACTTTTCATGGATTTCTGATTGATTCCTTAGGGTTTCTGCATCGGGAGGGTCTAATAGGCGAGAGAGGCAAGGTCGGTGGCCGGCCAGGGGGCCCACACCACCTGGTGGTGCGGCTAGGGCTAGCCCGCGCCTGGGGGGTGGCCAGGCCCTGGACCTCCTCCGTCTCGTATTCTGGCTCCATGAGTCTTCCGGTAAAATAGGAACTTTGACTTTTGTCCCGTCCAATTCTGAGAATATTCATTTTCTAACTTTCCTGGAACCAAAAATAGCAGAAAACAGGCAACTGGCACTATGGCATCTTGTTAATAGTTTAGTCCAAGAAATCATATGAAAAGTACTCCAAAGTGTGGAAAAAACACAAGAAAGTAGATAAAACCAAGCATGGAACATCAAAAATTAGAGATACATTTGCAATGTATCAACATCCCCAAGCTTAACTCTTGCTCGTCCTCGAGTAGGTAAGTAATAAAAAATAAAGAATAATTTTTGAGGTGACATGCACCATCAAAGACTTGATCAAAGTATTCAAAGCTGGGATCATAGTACTTCAATCATAACATGAAAGACAAGGTTCTAGCAATAAAACAAAGAAACTATGATGCAACATGAAAAGGCACAAACAAAAGATTCATGAATAACAATGCTTTGCAAGACATTTCTTTGTTTCACATAAAGAAAGCATAGCATAATAGTATTCAGCTTGTCCCTCATAGAGTAGCAAATATAAATGCATAGGACACCTTCAAAGTTCATAAGAGTGACTAGATACAAATAGTTTTAAACACGCAATATCAAGTTATGCGTCAATCAACTAGTCATGGGACAATGCACATAGAACTAAGAATGGCCACTATGCTCTCAAAGTAGGTGCATAAAGATAGAAGGTGGAGACTCAATATAATGGTGGAAGAAAGGCCTTCATAGAAGGAAGTAGGGATTCAAGTCTCATAAAGAGCTTCCAAAAATTATGGTACTTATAGCTTTCAGCTCTCATTGCCCCTATCATAAGCATCTTGAAGTGATTAAGGTTAAAGTGAACAAACTATGGTGTACATGCTTGATGAAGTATAAGTTAGGAATCTCACGTCCCTTGTATACGAGGGTCGCTCCTCATGCTACTCAAGTTTAGTCACCGGTAAGTTCTTGTCATTGTAAGTACATGTGTATCATAGAGAACCGCCAACGGGGTACCCCTTGCCCGATGATACGGAAGAATCCCCATATCAAAATGACAAGGCAAGCAGACAATAAGCATCTCAGCAATCTTCTTATTTACCATGGGAATATGGTGCTTATTTCTCTCTTTCCTCTTTTCATAATCTTTTTTTCTCTTTTCTCTTTTTTCTCAATATAGGACTCCTTTTTTATAAGAAGAATGCTTCATAGACAGCTCATTATGGTTACGCTGCAGGTTTCCACCATGTCAGCATGGATTAGACCAGCGGCCCAGGCGTTTCTCTAACACATATACATAACTCCATGGACTTACAAGCTCCCCTTTCATTTCACACCGACGACATCCATATACAAAAGAGCATGATATCAACTAGGTACAAGTACCAAGTGCAATGTTGAAAGCGTTCCCCATGAAAGCATGGTTCTGCTAATTCCCAACAAATAAGTGCAAGCATATACAACATAGACGACACAATGGTTCAAGTTTATTAAGGGCAAGAAAAGTAAAGTGTGCCATAAAGTTCGTGAGAGCTTTAATCACTAGTTTTCTCATAACAAGTTTAATTTGGAAGGTAAACAAAAGCATGAATATACTTGGAATAGCATAAGCTAGTAGGTAGGTATGGTGGACTCTTTGGAATAACTTGGTTTAGGGAGTTGGATGTATGAGTGGAACTCATACTTGGTTGTGGAGGCTAGCAAAAGACTGGGAGCGACAAACTAAGAGAGCAATAATGGCCATAATCATGCAGAGCGACGAAACATCATTGATCAAAGCATAAAGTGATACTACAAGTTGAAAACTAAAGTATCATCAAGGCTATGGTGACTTGAGATAGTCATAACATGGTGTGAGCATGCGCCAAGTCAACCCAAATAAAGCATCAAAGGAGAATACCACTATACTATGCTTTAATATGCTAAAACAACGCATGATTCATCCAAGGCACATTAAGCAATCTCAATTGTTTATAAAAATTCATGCTACAGCAAAGAATACTAAGCATAAAGCCAAAACAATATCAAGCATGGCATGACAAAGCATAGGCCACAGTCAAAAATAAGCTCTCTTTACCACTTAAGCATGAGCTTTCCTACTCTTTTCCAAACCAAACCAAACTATTTGCAAACCAATGCATGAAAGAGGGGGGTCCAACCAATTTATTCAGCAAACTAAGAAAACAAAGCAAATGAAAAACCAAAACGAAAACGAAAAAGAAGACGCTCCAAGAAAAACACAACTGTGCATAAAACAATAAAAATGAAGCGTTTGGAAGGAACCTGGGATTTTTATTGATGAAGAAGGGGATGCCTTGGGCATCCCCAAGCTTTGACGCTTGTACTTCTTGGATATTTCTTGGGGTGACACACGTGGCATCCCCAAGCTTGAGCTTTAGTCCTTCCTTCATCTTATTACTCATTTCTTCCATACACCTGAAATCTTTCCTTCATACAAAACTTCACACAATCTTTATTAGCAATATTAGTGCACTCAAGATAATAAGTCTTTAGGATCAGTTTCAACACCAATAAAACTTCCATTAAGACACAAGATACTGTAGCACTTCCCTCAAAAAGCTCAATTCCCCAAAAGAACTCAAAAAGGAACCAACAAGAAGCAAATGCAGAAAATGGCAGAAATCTGTCAAAACAGACCAGCAGGTAAAGACGATTTTTTTCGAAGACCTTCTGTTGCTCAAATAAAAAAGTGTTGAACTAACGAAAGTTAGATAACAACCTGGGGCAGAGGCAAAAAAATTCACGCCTCAAAAAGACGTTCAGAGATTTTACACGAATTTTTACGGTGAAGCACATAAATCTGTTTCGGGACAGCAACTTTCCCAATCATTACTTCTCTCTCATTAGAGGTTACTCTTGGCACAAAAAGCAAATAAAAAGGATAAGAAGCGGTTATTACAGAAGTAATAACTTCCAAGACTCATCTAAAACTTTTGGGTTATTTCCCAATAAGTACTTTTCTTTAAGGCCTTTAAGTTAGGCCTGATAGTTTGAGAAGATGCTCACATAAGAAATATGAATTGAATTAAAGAGAGCATCAAGAAGCAAATCCAAAGCACATTTAAGTCTAACCCACTTCCTATGCATAGGAATCTTGTAAAGAAATAATTCATGAAAGCACAAAGCAATAAGCATAGGAAAGCAAAACAAGTGCAACTTCAAGACTTCCAACATAAATAGGGGAAACTTAATATTATTGAGATGCATCAAACCATGTTTCCCTCTCTCATAATAACTTTCAGTAGCATCATGAATAAAATTAACAATATAAGTATCACATAAAACATTCTTATCATGAGCCACATGCATAAAAGAATTAATACTCTCCACATAAACATAATCATTCTTATTAATTGTAGTGGGAGCAAATTCAACAAAATAGCTATCATTATTATTCTCATCACCATAATCATCAAATATAGGAGGCATATTATAATCATAATTAATTGTCTCCTCAATAGTAGGTGGACTGAAAATATCATATTCATCATTGTAATCATCATATGTTGGAGGTTTGGTATCATCATAAGCAATAGAATAGCTATCTTCCAAAGCTGGGGAACTAAAAAGATCATTTTCATAAAAACTAGCTTCCCCAAGCTTAGACTTTTCCATAGCATTAGCAATAATGGTGTCCAAAGAATTCATACTAACAACATTGCTATTATCATGCAAATAAAGTTCCATAGGTTTTTTAATTTTCTCTTCAAACACTTCATGTCCTAACTCAAGATAAATACTATAAAGCTCTCTAATTTTGTTGTTGTTTTCCATTAAGCCTAACTAGTTAAAACAAGAAAAAAAAGACAAAATTGCAGAATCTAAAGGAAATAACTTCGAGCACTCACACCGGAGGATGTGAGTACCTTTTACCTTACCTCCCCGGCAACGACGCCAGAAAATAGGCGTTTGCCATGGGGGGTTCTTCTTCTTTAATCCTCTGGTGTGAATACCTTTTACCTTACCTCCCCGGCAACGGCACCAGAAAATAGCTTGATGTCTACGCACTTCTATTCTTGTAGACAGTTGTTGGGCCTCCAAGTGCAGAGGTTTGTAGAACAGCAGTAAGTTTTCCCTTAACTGGATCACCCAAGGTTTATCGAACTCAGGGAGGAAGTGGTCAAAGGTATTCCCTCTCAAGCAACCCTGCAATCAAGATACAAGAAGTCTCTTGTGTCCCCAACACACCCAATACACTTGTCAGGTGTATAGGTGCACTAGTTCGGCGAAGAGATAGTGAAATATAAGTGGTATAGATAATTATAAGTGGTAACGGTGATAGAAAATATCTTGATAGCACGGAAAATACTAAAGTAAAACTAAAATAAAGATGGAAGCAAGCAAACATGTAACAGATCTAGTTGCAAACGGTGTTTCAGTGCTTAGAAACAAGGCCTAGGGATCATACTTTCACTAGTGAAGACTCTCATATAAATATATTCTTTTTTATGATACTACTCTTAAATACTCTCCGGTTGAACACTCTAATCGATGGTAGGGCTATAACAGCACACCTCAAAGTAAGCCTTTCCCATCTAGATAACCCCACACTGTCACCTTGAGCACTAGATGGTTCCAACAAACACCACAATTTCATAAAGACATCCAACTCCAAATATAACTCATAACAAGTATTTGTAATCTCTAGCCTAAGTGCCACCATGGTGTGCACGCTATCACTTTCACACACATGGGGAGAGCAGAGATCTATTAAAGCACTTGAGTAGCAAGGTAGATCTATAGATTACAAGCTCATGATCACAATTCTGTCCCCATCACGACAAGGTGCCGGAATAGAGACTTTCTGTCCCTCGAATCTCCCCTTCGGTGGCGGCAGCGCTGCGGAAATTTTCGTGGATTTCTGATTGATTCCTTAGGGTTTCTGCATCGGGAGGATCTTATAGGCGAGAGAGGCAAGGTCGGTGGCCGACCAGGGGGCCCACACCACCTGGTGGCGCGGCTAGGGCTAGCCCGCGCCTGGGGTGTGTGGCCAGGCCCTGGCCTTCCTCTGTCTCGTATTCTGGCTCCGTGAGTCTCCAGGTAAAATAGGAACTTTGGCTTTTGTCCCGTCCAATTCTGAGAATATTCATTTTCTGACTTTCCTAGAACCAAAAATAGCAGAAAATAGGCAACTGGCACTGTGGCATCTTGTTAATAGGTTAGTCCAAGAAATCATATGAAAAGTACTCCAAAGTGTGGACAAAACACAAGAAAGTAGATAAAACCAAGCATGGAACATAAAAAATTAGAGATACATTTGCAATGTATCAATACAGTGGTTATAAAGGTGTGTTCAGGTACTCGGAGGAAACCATTGAGGCAATATATGTCAAGAGCGGGAAGATATTCAAAGGGCCCACTCGGAGAAGTTATATCCAACAGCTGCGCAGCGTGTGATTTGATCATGGGGATATCACTTGTCGGAACGAGTCACGTAGCATTGTTCGGTAACGAGATTGAACACGACATGGTGATTTCATTGATCAGATCTCGGGTAATGCAAGTATCGAGAGACAAAGGGAATAAGACACGACTGTCCCGGTTCAAACGACAAAAGATCTTCGTGGAATGCATAGGGGTCACATGGCCATCCAGGTCCCTCTATTGATCATTGGTGCGGGAGTGTCCCGACCATGTCTGGAGTGTTCCCGAACCGTGGGGTATCATTCTTAAGGGCTTGATGATGCTTAGAGAGTGTTTGTATGATCGGTGGAATCGCCGAAGAATAATAGAGATAAAACTGAAAGGGTTTCGGTAAGTTCGGAGGATGTCCGGAGTGGAGGTGGAAGGTGTTCCATAGCCATGGAGATTGAATAATGTGTGAATGAATGTTAAATGTTGATTTAATCATTTATTCATAATTATTTAATAAAGAGAAAATCAATTTAAATGGTCAAAGGCTTAATGGGCCAATTTCCGGAGGGAGAGGGCCCATTAGGGAAAGGAGAGAGGGACAAGGGAGCCAAGGGGTGGCAGGCCCTAAGGGGCCAGCCCAAGACGGGGCCCATGGGGGGTGGCGGTGCCACCCTCCCTCCTCTCCTTTAGTCCCACCCCGGGACTTTGAGGAAGGTAGTACCTCCTCTCCCCCTATATATAGTGGGGGTATTTGGCCAAATTAAATACATCAATAATCAATAAAGGTATTCTCACTTTTGGGAGGACCTCCACTTGATATTTTCTCTCTCCCCCTCTCTCTCACGTGACCGTGGTCCCAAGTCTGGACTACGCGAGCGAGAGACATTTTCACCGCGGAGCGCCGTCGCGCTGCGTGATTCGGATCCGGGAGCTCTACTTCCACAACT
The DNA here is from genome assembly GCA_023614405.1 of Avena insularis. Taxonomy (NCBI): domain Eukaryota; kingdom Viridiplantae; phylum Streptophyta; class Magnoliopsida; order Poales; family Poaceae; genus Avena; species Avena insularis. The sequence continues at coordinate 575,494,619 of CM042692.1, forward strand.
GCTGCTGGATCGGGGAAGCGGGAGTCATCGTCAGGCACCGAACATGTGTAACTCCCAACGAGGTGTCGCACTTGAGGCACTCAAGTCGTTGGAGCCAGAAGAGCGCAAGGACTTCATCATGACCTTGAGGTCGGCTTCGACTCGTCTACATCAACCATGTTCTCCTGAGCGTTGACAACACTTTTCAGTCTTCAACGGTAAGTTTGCAAAAAGCCCCTCCTGTTACTGTATTACTAATAGATAGGTCCTCGCAGCTTCAGGGGTTCAGGGGCGTAGGGTAAAATTTATTGTTTTTATACGCGGAACCCCAACAATTATTAGAGAGACTATCCTAATCACCATTCGAGAATGGAATAAGCCAAAGGAGGGTGGAGTTAGTTATGTAGAGGATAGATGGAAAGATAATCTTTGGAATACTCTCATGATAAATTTCACCCTACTGCTAGAGGTGGATCCAGAACACAAAGTTATAGAGCCAAAAGTCAAGAAGTGGGCTCTTAAGAAGCTTGTCTCACAATTTAGAGACCACAAGAAAAGATTGTACATGAAGTATGTCCTGGATGAAAATACTCTGGAGTTCAAAGGAGAAAACGAGAAGCTAAGATTTCGGCTGTAGCTATGAAAAGGTCCGAAATAAACAAGGCAAATGTCGCGCTAAAGAAATATCACCATGTTATGGGGACAGGTGGCTACAAGGCTGCCATGCCTAAGTGGGAGAAAGTTGATTATGACCTGATTGATAAAGGTATCGATCTAGAGACATCGGGGTGGACCGATCGGGCAAAGTCTTGGTTCTACGGGCATGGGGGAAAGTTGGACCCAGAAACAAGGAAGTGTATTTTTTCAAAAGAACATCTTGGAACACCTTTAGAAGCCCTGAAAACTGTAGTGAAGGAGGTGCAGGAGGGGAAGTTTTACCCTGACAGAGAGAACGATGAGCTGACATGCGCCCATGGGAATAAAGAACACAAATGATAAACAAGATGCACTAAAGGCTCCATTCCGTGGAACCTCAGATTTCCCGATGACAGGAAGAAATATCCCGATAAAAGACATCAAAGGAGAAAGGACATGGAGGCAGACCGAATGCAACATACAGAAGAAACATTAAGGATGCAGCAAGAGCAAATAAATGCACTTAGTAGCCAGCAAGCTACCAGCCCATCTCATCGACATGACGAAGATCCTGCATTCTATGCTACCGCCCACCATCTCGGTGGAAAAGTAGCGTGGCTTCCACGAAGGTCCCGGTAGATGATGATGCACTAACGATGGCTCGTCGCTACCCCGTGGATGATATCACAGGTTCAGAAAATTGCGAGCTGCATGTGATAGTTGTGAACATATCCGTAAAGATTGCGGTCGACTTTGCCTTACCTTCTAGACCTAGACCAACTTACCATTGCTCTCCAGTTCCAGATGGCTACGCTGTTGTCGAGGTGGATGAAGTTATAAAGGGATTTGAGCACTTGAAGCTTGAATTCCCTACATGCGAAGGGGATCTGACTGAATTGGGAGAAGCCAGGAAAGGCACCGTTCCATGGAGAAAGGAAAACATCATGCTTCCAAATTTCACGCCAAGGCCACCGACTCCTCCCAGTTGCAATCCAGCTCAATCTCCGTTACCTCAGCCGTCTCGGCCGCGTTTGTAGACTCCATCGCATCAGCAGACTCTGCTGCCTCATCCCTCTCCAGTCTGCAATCTCCGCCGCCTCTGCCGCACCAGCAGACTCTGCCGCCTCAACTCTGATTGCAAAAGCGGAAGAGCACTGGTGCTACAAGGCTAGTATTACAGCATGTACAAGGACGAAAGACTTAGCAGGTAGGAAGAAAGCCAAGGTAGAACCTTCCAAGTTAGCTTACGACATGAGCGATGAGGAACTCAAAAGGGTCGTGAAAGAAGATGTCAAACGCCAACTTGCATCAAAAAAGCCCCCACCAAAAGAAGTACATAACACCGAAAATGGTGCAACACTTTGTGAACCTGTTTGAGCGACCAAAGCCAGACAATCTGCCTTTAGACTATGATCGCTCAATTATGAAGTCACATATGAAGAATGTGGAGCTGTTGAGAGGTACTAGTAGAAGCAGGAAAACAATTCCCCAGCTCGGCGAACAGAAGAACTAATTGTGCCCTCCGTTGAAAGTGTTATCCGATCCAGATCCGGAGATTGCACAAATAGTCGCATAAACGGCAGACGATCTTGGTATGACTGTTGGTCAATACTTAGGCACGGAAGCCCCACCCATCGTTGAAGTGACATACAAATACGAGTACGGGAAGCCTCTCGTCAGACCCGAGGATGTCCCGCTACAAACACAAATGCGGAAATTGCATGAGTGGTATATGCAAGCCTCAAAGGAAGGCACGATCATGATTATAATGGGAGTTAGAGATGAACATTATTTCCATGGAAACGACACGATACACATTGACTTCACGAAATTATTTCAGTTATTCAATCAAGATGCCCTCAATAAATCTCTCATCAGTTGCTATTGTCTGTAAGTGATTTATTTCTGTAATTACGTATCTAGCTCATCTCATTCATTTTATGTATAATTATTCTCACTATATTCTTTTGTACGATATTATGCAGAATAAAGATACTAGAATGCAAAAGAGGACGAATCTATGACCTTGGGTTCATTTATCCAAATAGAATTCATGAATATACTGTAAAGACTAACGCCAAGAAAATAGAGGATTACTTGCTAAAGTTTCTACTGAAACAACAAAACAAAACAGTAATATTATTTCCTTACAACTTCTAGTGAGTGTTACTGTCTTGTACATATTCGATTTCATTTACTCGATGTTAAGTGTAACTAATGAGTTATGCATGCGCAGGTTCCACTTGATGCTGCTAATCATTCATCTTGACAAAGGAAAAGTACTGGTCATGAACTCGAAACATAAATACCCTAATATATGGGTAAACCTGGTTGAAATGCTCCAGAGGTAACTTCAATTATTATCGCACTATATCGCCATCTTTCGTTCATTCCTGATATCAACTAATTAATAACTCCTTTACTCATTTTGTTTGTCGGATAGGGTTTGAAAATGGTTCACCAAGGCTGTTAGGAGTGAATGGCAAGAGGAGTTGCGATTTCAACAACTCAATGTAAGTAGTACTATAGCTAGGTCCGCGCATCTTTTTGATTCTTGTTTAGCATGCTTGATTATTATTTTGATTGAACTATATTCTCGTGAAATGTTTGAGGCAAGAAGCCGACAATAATTTATGTGGATACTACGTTTGCGAGTACATTCCCCAGACGACCTGTGAGTTGGGCAAAATTCCACAAGAACTTCACAATCTTATCTTATTACCATCAGTTATGTTGATTTTCATTCATATATATTGAAGATCCTCTTATTTAAATTAGATCGAACGAATGCGGGAAGGTCTCCTAGAAAAGGATCGCATACGAGCAATTTAAGAGGAACTGGCGGGATTCTTAAATAAGGAGGTCATAGATCCATCCGGAGAATACCATCGGAAATATGTATTTATCCATTAGGAATCGTAAGAGAAATTATATTGTATATATACCTTCTGTAATGCATGTTTCCTTCATTTCTGTATATTCCGGAGAATACTTCGATCTCTATATTCATGACGATGTTTTGTAATGGTTCCTTCATTTCTGTAGTTGTACATATATCAACTTTCGGCACGTCACTTACGCCAAACCTCTCCCTCCTGTCGCGGCAAAAAACGCTCCTAAACCCTGCCGTGGTAGAACCCTAAACCCTGCCCCTGTCGCGGCAGAGTATTGAGACGTTTTTCTGCCGCGATAGAGATCAGTTAGTCCCGATTCGTGCCCTCCACCCCCCGCTATCCGAGGCGGCCACGTGGAGCTCCTTTAGTCCTGGTTCATAACAGAACCGAGACTAAAGAGGGGGACACTAGTCCCGGTTGTCTAGTCCCGGGTCCAAAACCGGGACTAAAGGCCCAAACGAACTGGGACTAATGCCCCGTTTTCCACTAATGTATCTATATAAGTAATACTCGGTACTAGTTTATCTAATATTTTCTAGGATATAGATTAAAATGGAACATGAGGAAACATTATGGAAACAATATGGTGATCAAGCTAATGAAACTTAGAGCTCGTTTGGCTCCCATCGTTTGGGGATGGAATCAAAGAATTCGCTTCCACATAATTGGTTACAGAATTCATTTGCACTTGCAAATTACATGGTTTTCATTTCACACATAATCTTAATTTCTTTTAGTACACTATCGTATTATGTGAAATTGCCAAATAAAACTATATCATCAATATCATTTCGTTTCATTTCTACCAAATAAAATAAAATGATGGAAGTCAAACGAGATCATAGGGAACATGGAGGCCTTAAATAAATCAGGAGAGTGGTATGACAGGTTCAGAATTTCCACCTATCAGTTTACCAGTGTGTACACTAATTTTACCTGATTTACTTTGTGATCTGCGGAGTAGATGCCGGGGTGACAGCCCTGAGGCGGCGGTCATGGAAGGGGGGCACCACGGGAGGTGGTACCTAGGTGGGTTCCCTGCGGCATGAGGTGGTGGCGGCGGTGCACTGCAAGGTGGGAACGGCTTCCTCGCCTTGGTGGATCGCCTTGTTCGGTTTCGGGTATGGTGTTCTCCGCGCAAAAGCACTGCATTGACCTAGGTTGATGCCGACGATATCGACGTCCGCGGACGTTGTTCCCGTTGTTGGAGGCATCGCTGAGGAGCTCCTTCACCTCCCTCGTCGTTTCACGTCACAGACTCTCAGGGTGAAAACCTGAGCTCTGGTTTCTGCCGAAGCAATCATCGGCGGCGCTACCATCGTTTTTCCTCTTGGGGGCGATGTCTTTGGAGATTTGGTGCTCCGCTAGGCGATTGAGCTTGTGTTGTCTGGTTACTGCATCGTCGGCTAGGAGTGCGCGCGGTCTAGGGACCGGTGTGGTTGCCTGTGCGGCGACGCTGTTGCCGTTGTGCTGGTGTTGGTGCTCCAGGGCGTGTGGCCTCATCTTTGGTTTTGCCGGTTTATGTGAAAACTGTGCCACTTGGGGTATTTTCTGTTCGGTTTCCCTTTTAACCGAACCTATGTGTATATAGGTCTGTATCAGGTTTCGACCGGCTTCTCTTCCAAACCAGCCAGTTCCCTTCTTCTAATAGAAAAGACATTGCTCCGCTGGTTGCTCTAATCCTGCTGGTTGCTCTTAAGAAAAGGAAAAATTATTGTGCGGCTCCATTAAGAGCAAGGACAATAGTATAGCCAGCTGCTGACTATAAGCCAACTGCCATGTCATCTATAGCCAACTTAGAGCTAGCATGTACAATAGTGAGCTAAAAAATATACGATTTTAGCACTACATGACCCACCTTTCACTCTCTCAAAGTACCTAGGAACACGTGCTAAAGCTGGCTCTTGTATGAGAGCCCACTTTTCTTCTCTTTTGTTCTCTCTTCCAACTAAGCAAGAAAATAATATTTTAATCTTTATAGCCACTGCTCTAACCATGCTGACACGCCACGCCAGGCTCGAAGACCTACTATAGTAGCAGGAAAAAAAAAAGGAAAATGGAAACTCGAACGAATTCGCCAACGACCCCCGAAAGCCGCCGGAGAAAGGATTCGCAAAAAAAGGAAAGGAGAGAAAGAAAAAAAATGGCAGCGTCGGCCCGCTCCGCGGCCACCGCCGCTAGATCGGCTCTACGCCGGGCGCCCATCGCCGGCTCATCGCTTCCGCACCTGTCGTCCTCTTCTCGTGCCGGAGCCGCCGGGATCCTCCGCAGGTAGGTTTCTACCTCGCGGTTCAACAGATCGATCGATGGATCATGGATGGCGGTGGGTGTGTGTGTGTGTGCTTATGTCGGGATTCTCTGCAGGTCGGCGGCGGCGGGGCTGGAGACGCGGATTCCCCTGCACAGCGCGGCGGTATCGGCGCGCTTGGGCTCCTGCATCACCCAAGGTAAACCTGCGCAAGGCCTCCCTTTCCCCCTTCGGTTCTTCTGGTTGTTAGGTACCATTAGATTGGATCTTGGTTATCGGCATGACTGGTTGTGTAAAGAAATAAATTGCTTTACCAATTCTGCGTTGCGTGATTTCTAGGGCCAGTATGGGCACGGACTGTATTTATCTCGAGCACAGGAACGTCTTCTCAACTGATTTCAATGGGCACTACACTGGGTGCATGTTGAACCTTGTAGTCTAGGGCAGTAGCTGGTGATACTGTCATGCGTATGGCTTTGTTGTTGTGCTCAGCTTCCCATACAACGTATGCACTTAGAAGTAAGAGTGTGAATCCTATTGATTCTGCAGGATTGATCTGCATTTTTTTAATGAAACGTACTAGTAGTTTGAAGAGAGTTGGTGATAAACACTCCTGAATTTATGAATAACTAAGTAACTGCTGACGGTAACTGTTGCCTTTATCATACTATAAGAAACACTTGTTTCTGCAGTTTATTAACCTTAATATCTATGGTTATGATTATATATTATGAACCCATATACTGGAGCTATGACATAGGAACACCCTGAGGGCTGCTATTCGCTAATACATGTTGCTATTGATATTCATTGTTTTAACACCAAGCTATTAAACGGTCTTCGTGTTTTTGCTAACTGGGCAGATTTTGCCACAATCCTCATATTGCACCATAGTTGAAAATTTATGCCTTATCCACGTCTTTCTTTTTCTCTCTGCTCATTGTTGACTAACTGTTGCATGTTGTAAACTCAGATGGCAACAATGCTTTCTCATGGAACTCTAGGCGCATGTTCAGTTCAAATGAAAAACATCTTCCTGCAATATCTGACCCAAAAATTGAGGCTGCATTTAAGGATTTGATGGCTGTTAGCTGGAATGAGCTTCCAGGTTCTCTCGTTGAGGAAGCAAAGAAAGCAGTATCTAAACCTACTGATGATAAGGCTGGTCAAGAGGCTTTGGAAAATGTATTCCGTGCAGCTGAAGCATGTGAAGAGTTCAGTGGAGTTTTAGTTACCCTAAGAATGGCTCTTGATGATCTTTGTGGCCTAACAGGAGAGGTTGGTACTTAATCATCTCTATCTCCTTATTTATGTATTGATCTTTGCAGAGTTGGGGCTCATTTTCCCCTTCTACTTATATTGTCTTACCAACCTAACTCTTGCAGAACGTGGGGCCCTTGCCCGGCTATATAGAAGAAGCTATTAAGTCCGCATATAACCGATACATGGCATATCTGGAATCCTTTGGTCCTGAGGAGCACTATCTGCGTAAAAAGGTGGAGACTGAGTTGGGGACAAAGATGATTCACCTGAAAATGAGATGCAGTGGCATAGGATCTGAGTGGGGAAAGGTATGTTTCTTTCAAAAGCTACTTGTCCCTACAGTATAGTTTACGTGTATGTCAGCTTCTGTTGTAGAACTCTTGTTGATACATCCATGTTCTGTGGGTTTTAGACAGGTCATAGATCTTTTTTTAATTTCACTTATGGAGATGTTAGCCTGTTGCTTTTTAGATAAGCTGTTTCTATGTATTCTTTCCCACGATATTGTTTTGGCTGTAATAGTTCAATTTCTGCTGCTGCAGTTTTTATATTGTTGTCTATATTATCATTTTATCCCCCTCTCTTGCTAAATGCTATGGTGCAAAATATCAAACAAAATTCCAGGCTAGTCACCTGTTCTTGGATTAGATTGTATATGAGGGGATTATGCTTCATGGGTAGTATAAACCAAGAAAGACAAGGAATAACTTTGAATGGCTTGAACACTTCAACTATGTCTAACAAACCCATCAACTATGATCATTGTCTTGTTTACCTTATCATTTTATTTTTGAAGCATAACTAGCTGTGTTTGTTCTTTTGCGAAGTGTTCTGCTAGCTGTACTAGGTATAAACCATAGAAAACTTGGTTTGAAAAAGCTCTCTCTTGTTTGGAAGTACTGACAGATAACCCCGATCACTTGTCACATCCGATTCGTAACGACTAAAAACAGTTTCATCTTGTTCATAATGTTATTAACTAAACAAATCATCTGTTTGGTTACCACCAAGGCACCACTTTCTGTAAACCCTGTCTGATTTTCTCAGGCTACTAGGCAATTTGGCATTAGTCTCCATGTGTAATTCAGAGTAACTGAGTTAATCCATTTTGTACTAGTTCAGTCTAACTTGATCTAACCTTCAAATTGGTAACCAGTTTCCATTCCCCGAATTTTCACCATACACTAGCAAACACAACCAATTTCTGGCTAATTCATGGCCAAGTGTTTTCTAGTCCCCCCCTCCCCCCCAATTTTTCCGTACACCCAGTAAAGCTGTCCTCAGGCCATTGTTGCAGCTGGAAGATGCTGAAAAAAATTACTTCACCATTTTGTCTTCAATTCCCTGATGAAATTGGATGAGATCCTGATCAAGTGCATAACTTGTGTGGATTAATGTCTTCATGTCGGTGTTCCTTCTCAATATATATCATAAAATGTATGCATTCATGTTGGTCTTGAGCTGATTTTCTATCATTGCCTGATCTGAAATTAGTGGAAAATTATTACTGCTTATATTCAGTACTCCATACTCATGAAGTAATTATTTTTCTTGCAGATCACCCTGATTGGTACCTCAGGGATCTCGGGGTCCTATGTTGAGCTAAGGGCATGAGGGAAGCCTGCAAATCAGAACCATGGCCAAACGCTGATGTGCTGACTGGAAATTGCATATGAGAAGCAGGTGTTCCGTTTTTCGTTCACTTTTCCTCTGTTAGCTACCATGTCAATAACAAGGAGATTGTCGAAACAGATGTGCTCTTAAAGTAACTTCTTTGCTGCTGTAATAAGAAGTCATTTCTGGAGTTTTGATTTTGTTTTGCTGCTCAACCTATGATGGATGGTCTTTATGTCACGTTATGGGTCGGTCAGTATATCTGAATAGGATTTGTCCATTCTGTTCAGAGATTTTGTGCTCTTGATCTTTTCGTTAATTGTTGAGACTTTGGTTGATTATTTAGACGCCTGCCATTTCAAGGGAATGACCGAATGAGCTTCCACTCATGAACATATACGAAATAAAATAAATATGGAGTGAAATCATTCATCGCGATCTTATATCTCCTTTTGCTTCTTTTTCGAAACAAGAACTTCCCCGGTCCATTAGCCTAAACTTGGCCAACATGACCAGTTTCTCCTTGGTGAGTTGCTTGAGCTCAACTTCCTTTTTCTTGAGCTCAACTACTCCCTTTGTTTTAAAATATAAGATGTTTTAGTTTTGTGAAAGGAGTGTATCTAGATCTATTTTAGTGTGTAGGTTCATATAGGTTAGAGTGAACCTACGCACTAAAAAGTTCTAGATACACTCTTTTTATAAAGATAAAACATCTTATATTTTAAAACGGAGGGAGTACGAGCGAATGGAAAAACGGCGGCGTGTTCCATTGCGCCGCAACAGTGGCTTCCAGTTTGTCTGTTTGACCGATCCACTTCGACAGGAGCTATTTTTCGGCTAGACGAGGGCAGCGGTGGCCGGTGGAGTCCGGATTCACCACAAGGGCGTTGGTCTCTGGGCATCACAGATGCCTTACGATTGTTGGAGATTCGTGCAAAGTCCGCGAAGTCAACAACCACGGCATATTTACACTTAAACCCTCCTGAAAAGTTGGAAATAATCTGAGCTCCACCGGCAGTGAAACTTATATGTTTCTTGACTGGATCTGTTGAAATTTGTATGAATCTTCAAATTTTTGTTATCTTTCCTAAATTTCTACTATTAATTTAGTTGTTTTTTCTAAAAAAAATAACGGTCGCTATTGAATCATGTATGAATCGTGTATATGTCTGCAGATTCAAAGCAATTTCAGATCTCTAATAAATCTTGTATGAATCTAGACTAAGGTGAAAGGGTCTTTCTGTAAAATACTTTGCACAAATCTCCAACAAATCAATGGTAACGATGATGCCGGGGGACCAACCTAGGTGTGGTATTGCATTTCCGGTGGCCGGTGGGGGGTGGGGTGGGCGGCGCCCGACGCGTCCTCCATGGATCACTAGGACGTGGGCGCCTGGCGGGTTGGTATGGGATAAATCAGTACAACCACCTTCGTTCCATAATATAAGTCTTAACCTTTCTAAAAAGGATTATATTATGGAATGCAGGTAGTACCTCTCTTCCTATGAATACGACTTTTTTTAAAAGTCAAACTATACCAAAGATTTAGAGTAACTCATTAACATGTACAATACAAAACCAATATCCTTTCACACATCTTAAAATATATTTTCATATGATATCTATATAGTATTTTTTTTGCAAATTGATATCTATATATAGTATTAAAGTGCTTAATAGTTTTTCTTAAAGTTTGGTCAGAGTTTGTATATTTGACTTTTAGGAAAGAACTAGCAAAAGGTGCCCGTGCTCGCACCGGGAGGGAAAAAACCATGACCCGAAAAAGTGTTTTTATTCATTTTTTTGTACTCTAGAGAATTTTCACTATTCCAAATCAGTGTTTATTAGCCGTAGCATCTAAGAGAAAAAAAAGTTGAGTAAACCGACTTTTTATGCGGAAGTTGTGCTTGTCGGTTTCGGGGCCTGCGCGAGGTGGTGGTCATCCTCAATCAGCTTAAAGTATAGCAAACTTTCACCCATCGTTGCCTTCGGATGTGGCGAGATGCGTCACCCCTACGGTATGAAAACATGCCACATGAGTATATATGCAAAATATCTGGAAAAAATATGGCTTATATACTTGCTCTCTTCAGTCCATATTAATGGTCTCAACTTTGTTTAGATACGAATACATCTAGTCTAAATACTTAACTAAATACATAAGAATCTAGATAAAGTTGAGATGATAATATAAACCGAGGGCCTTTTTTCCTCTTGTCTACCAATTTTTCCCGATCTGCTCTCCTCTTTCCCCGTCCGATTTTTCCCAGTAGCGTGCGTGCGTCACCTCATTCGCAAATTTCTATAAATGCAGGGCTCTCTTGGCAAAAAGACTGAGTGCGTCGCCGGCCAAGAGGCCGCTACCGGGCGGGGAGAGGGGGAGGGGTGCAGGAGGGTGCTTTCCACCACCACGAGGCCGCGTTGGATGCTGTCAGGCCGCCGTTGTGGTCATGAGGTGTTGACTTTTAGAGAAGAACTTTTTTTAGCCAAAATGCTCGAGCAAAGGCCGGCTTTAAATTAATAAAGCCAACAAAGACGAGTTATACAAATCTGAGTACACATAGAGTTCAAAGGACAACCAACAAATCGAACGATTGCATCATAGAGTTTAGGAAAGAATATAGGCCTTATTTATTAGAATCGAACCGAGTATAATAATACTACTCTTTTGCTTTGAAAAATAATATGTTACCAGTAATGCTACACGGAAGCATTTTATACGGAATAGACTTACGAACACAACGTGGTCGTACTCAATTGGCTGATGTCGGTTGGTGTACCGTGTACGTCCATCCGTAAGCGCATGTCTGTAGCCCTAGCATTATTGTATCGTTACTACTTGTCTCCCGTTGCAAGTTGCAGCAGCAGGCATGGGCGCCGCGTGCAAAAGCACATGCCTTGGTGGCCTGGTGCACAACACGTACACGGTACACCAACCGACATGAGGAGCGTCGACAGGACTAAAACTAATACAGTATATACGAGTATGACGGATGGATTGCTTATATAGTTCCGTCGTATTGCTAGCTTGGACACCAGCGATAGGATGGGTACAAACATGTCACAGAATAAAATAAAATATCTTTCATCAGATAAAATACGGTTTTATTAAATCCCGTGCTCCTGATTTTTAATTATGTCTCGGTCACATCTCTCATCTCACTACAGGAACACCAAGCTACGCCGAGGGCAAAAAGCCGTCAGCGTAGGCCAAAATGCCCTCGACGTAGCCTCCTCGGCAAATCTCCCTCGGCGTAGCCTTCTCGGCAAAGCTCCCTCGGCGGAAGCACTTTTGCCCGTCGGCGTAGTATACGTCGGCGGCTTTGCCCTCGGCATAGCCCGTCGGCATAATAGCGGCAGGTTATAAAAAATTAAAAAAAATCATTTTTTTTGAATTTTTTCTCAACTTTTTTAAATCTTTGAATTGTTTGAATAATCTCTCACCTGGAACATTTTTAACACTAATTATAATTAATCTTTGACCAGTCTTTAACAAACTTCCCGCTCGGTCACACATCGTAGCACTACTCTACCTCCAACACGCTTAACTTTTCAGTTCCTTTCGAATAAGTTTCCGCGAAGCAATTTGTACCTAGTTGTTAATACTATGATATCAATCATATTAACTCTTATATCATTATGTCACATGTTTTTATTTTTTGAAACTACAAACACTTATTTAAGTAAACAACAATGAATAAGTAAAAATATTACTGATTCAAATAAAAATACTATTGAATTCAAATAAAAATATAATAATTTTACTTTTTTTTTAATTTTTTTATTTAATATGGAATAATTAATATCTTTAAATCCGTAAATCGGAATTTGATAAATAATATGTCTAAATTGATCAGAAAAATTAAAGGAATCTAAATATGATATCCATATCAACTTATCACAAACCCCCCGTTTTTGAATTAGCTATTTGGTGGTTGCTTCACAAAATTCCCCTTTTTTGCGCTCGGAAAATAGAAAATAGCTTTTTGGTGCGACGAAAAAGAAAACTTCCTCCTACAATATTGTTCGCCATCCCATGATGCACATATATGCAAAATATGGACACATTATCACAAATTATGTCTTGATTATAGCCATAACATTGATCATTTGACCCGAAAGCCAAGAAACCTCGAATGAGATAGGTTATTTTGTGAAGTTTTTCCAGACATAATCAATATAGCAGGTTTGATATTTTTCGTTGTAACTATGTCACATAATATGACATCACGCGAAGGTTTTGCATTGTTTTGATCGTTTTTGATTTTTTATGCCCGTTTTAAACTATCGTCAAACTTTCTCGAACGACGGGCATGAAGATTCTTAACTCGGAGCCGAGTCTCACTAAACTTGCTTTGGATCTTTGATAAAATAGCATATTGTGAACGTAAAAATGATTTTTGTAAAAAAACATGAGCATCGGATCATGTACCTATAGTTCATATCTGACCCACTTTCTACCGATTCGGCAGGAATTTGTCTTTTTCACCAGAGGTGGACGGAAAGGTTTTCAGATCCCCCTGTTGGGACATTTTCCATATAAGGTGGTCTAGTATTTTTGTAAAATGTGGTGACAGCATTTTGAATTAGCCATTTGGTGGCTGCTTCACAAAACCCCCCCTTTTTTATGCTCGAAAAATGGAAAATTTCTTTTTGGTGCGACGAAAATGAAAAGTTCCTCTTACAACATTGTTCGCCATCCCATGATGCACATGTATGCATAATATGGACACATTATCACAAACTATGCCTTAATTCTAGCCATAACATTGGTCATTTGACCCGAAAGCTAAGAAACCTTGAATGAGATAGGTCATTTTGTGAAGATGTTTTTCAGACATAATCAATATAGCAGGTTTGATATTTTTTCCTTATAACTATGTCACATAATATGACATCACGCGAAGGTTTTGCATTGTTTTGATCGTTTTTTAATTTTTTTATGCCCGTTTTAAACTATCGTCAAACTTTGTCGAACGACGGGCATGAAGATTCTTAGCTCGGGGCCGAGCCTCGCTAAACTTGCATTGGATCTCTGATAAAATAGGATATTGTGAACCTAAAAATGATTTTTTTTAAATCATGGGCATCAGATCATGTACCTATATTCATATCTGACCCACTTCCTACCGATTTGGCAAGAATTTGTCTTTTTCACCAGGGATAGATGGAAAGGTTTGAGATCCCCCTGTTAAGACATTGTCCATGTAAGGTGGTATAGTATTTTGTAAAAATATGGCGGTAGCATTTTGAATTAGTCATTTGGTGGTTGCTTCACAAAACCGTCCGTTTTTTGCACTCGGAAAATAGAAAATGGCTTTTTGGTGCGATGAAAAAGAAAACTTCCTCCTGCAACATCGTTCGCCATATCATGATGCACATGTATGCAAAATATAGACATATTATCACAAACTATGCCTTGATTCTAGCCATAACATTGGTCATTTGACCCGAAAGCCAAGAAACTTCGAATGATATAGGTCATTTTGTGAAGTTTTTTTGAGACATAATCAATATACCAAGTTTGATATTTTTCCTTGTAACTATGTCACATAATATGACACCATGCGAATGTTTCGCATTATTTGGATCATTTTTGAATTTCTTATGCCCGTTTTAAACTATATATAATGTTTTATGTTTCACTTAATTTTTATTTACAAATATGTAATATTTGAGTGTAGATAGATAGACCTTATTTTTATGCAAATTTTGATGTATTATTTGTATTTTTAGAAATTAAAATGATTTAGTTATAATTTTTCAAAGTTTAATGAGATAAAAGAAAAATAGCTACGCCGAGAGTAGCCGTCGGCGTAGCATAGGATACGCCGAGGGCATTTCTACGCCGATGGCTGCTTGGCGGGGCTGGCCTGGTCACGGTCTACGCCGATGGCCCCGACGTTTGGCCGTCGGCGTAGCGACCGGCCGTCGGCGTATTCATCCATTCCTGTAGTGTCTTTAGATATACCTCAGGATCCATACAACGTGTGAATTTTTACTACTCCTTTCGATTGTCGCAGAAATGGATATATCTAGATATGTTTTAGTGCTTGATATATCTAATCTAATGACAATTAATATAGATCAGAGGGAGTATTAAAATGAGAGTTGGAGGGGCGAGGACAGCGGCACGCCTTCGGCTCATGTACTGATATTGATGTTTTTAATAGATTGGTGGAATTTCGAAAAAAAAAGAGTAGATGATCGTAGTCGTACGTTATATCAAACATTGGAGCAATCTGGACCATCCAACAACATCGTCAAACATTGAACACATCAAGACCACCCACTAATAATAGTTTAGGAAGCTAAAGAAAATTCAACACCTCACAGGAACAAATTAAGGATGGAATATATGCAAAACACCGGGTAATCAAAACAAATACATGGAAACCAATAACAAATCGAGCTAGTTAAAGAAAAATCACCCACACGGGCTTGACATCACTGTTGTCCTTCTGTGTTCTGTCTACAGTATGGCGGTGTCCATAAACAGTTAAACTGGGAGACTTTGACACAACTCCACTATCAGAGACTTTGACACAACTCCACTATCAAGTTACCTATATGAGTTTTTACTCCTTGTACAAACTGGCACAAAAAGCAAAAGCATTCTGAAATAGAAGTGTTTTGTAAAACATATTAAGAATATGACCTACAACATTTAGTAAGGCAGTAACGCAAATTGCATGTTCTTTCCTCGGCAAAGGTGGGTGTTGATGCTAAAATGATGAAAAATAAGGTGTCTTCCTTCACATACCAGCGGTGTTTACATATGGAAAACGATACGTCTAACCCGGGGGATCGCGCGCTCGCGTCCCCCCGCTCGTGCGTCTGCCACGCATCCAGGACGTGCGGGAGTGGAGAGACCGAGTGCACCACGAAAACCTTATCCCTTCAACTTGCTTTTTCTCGACGGGTCTTCTTCTCCGTCTTTTCT
Source organism: Avena insularis (assembly GCA_023614405.1). Classification (NCBI taxonomy): domain Eukaryota; kingdom Viridiplantae; phylum Streptophyta; class Magnoliopsida; order Poales; family Poaceae; genus Avena; species Avena insularis. Next base: position 575,510,196 of record CM042692.1, read on the forward strand.
CCATCGATCCCCAATGTCGGACTGCTCCCCCGCCAATAGGTCCCTTCCGCATGCCGCTAAATCAGCGTCGCCTCTACTCCCTATCGCCGCCTCGCACGCCGCCAGCTCTCCCCATCTCCGACGATTCAAACACAAGACCTCCAATGACCATGGACTCCGGTAGTCAATGCGGTGGTAGTTCTGGCATGTACCGCCGCCGGTTCCCCCGTGTCACCATGGCTCACACGCCGTCGGTTTCTTGCGCGCGCTGTCGGTTCCCCTCGCGTCGTTGTCGGTTCCGCCGCTCGAGCGCCACCATGCATGTGCCGTGCTGTTGTCACACTAGATAACACAAAGGCCACCGGCGCTGCTACCTACAGCGTCGAGATTTGCTACGTGGTTTTAGCGGTGCTACTACATGCGACAGGCGGTGATGCTACAAACGTTGTCAAGTTTTGCTACATGCGGCTGGTGGCGGTGCTACATGTGCGTTTAGGGTTTGCTACATGCGCTCGGCGCGGCGCTACAAGACCCTGCGGTGGTGCTACACACGGTGTCATAGTTCTGCTCCTTTTTTTGCTACTACTGCTCTATTGTTTTGCTACAATAGTATAAAGGTTTTGCTACTAGATCTCCAGCGAGATTTGGCAATGTTGGGTTTGCTACGGTAGCAGTTTTTTTTGCTACAACCGGTCTGTGATTTTGCTATAATGTCTCCGGCGAGATCTCCAGCGATGTTTCCGTGTTCGCTATATTAGTAGAAGTTTTTGGCTACAACCTTTTTGCGGGTTTGCTACAATACCATATTTTTTTGCTACGAGGTATCCGCCGATTCTCCGGCGAAGTCAATTTTACTACATTAGGTCAATTTTTTTGCTACATGGTCTCTGGCGAACTCTGCGACGAGATCTAGTCTGTCTGTTCTTTTTCTGTACCGAACTGTTTTATGCTACATGTAGCAAAAACGAAACTATTTGTAGCAAAAGCGAGACTGTTTGTAGGAAAAGCGGGATTTGGGAAAATTTTGGAGGACACGTGTCAGCAAGGGGAGGCGAGGGATCCGAGGAAAATATCCCCCGGGACGCGTAGCACGATGCGGTGGAAAAAATTGAGAACCCGTGGCAACGCACATATGTTCAATTAGTTATATATGAGTTACAACCTAGTTATAATTGGGAGTTTAATGAGTTACAACTAGGTTACAATTGAGAATTGGTATAAATTTTATAAGTTACAACTTAAAGCACAAAATAGGGATGATGTGAATGACTCAGATATAATTAAAAATCAGGCGTCATGAGATCCTGCTCCCAATAAAATACTACTCACTCTGTTTAAAAATATTAGATATTTTAGCTTTGTGAATCGAATGAATCCGTACTTCTTTTAGTGTATAGATTCGTAGAGGTTCAGAGTGAATCGTCTAGATATACAAAGATAAAATGTTTATATTTCTCAACGGCGAAGGAGGCTAATTAAACAACTACTATCTCTGGGTCAGGGCGTATAAGCGCCCAGAGCTTAGAACAACCGAGCCTAGCTAAGCTACTAGCTCCAAGAACAATCGAGCCATGGACATCATGAACGACAGCCTGACCTTGCTCCCCGTAGCAGTTGCTCTATTGCCCCTCGTCCTCCTCCTCCTCCTCAAGCGGCTGCGTTTCGGCAGGCTGCCCCCGGGGGCCACGGCCGTGGCCGGTGGTGGGCAACCTGTTTCACATTGAGCCCGTGCAATGCCGATGCTTCCTGGAGTGGGCACGCCGGTACGGGCCCATCATGACGGTGTGGTTCGGCTCGCAACCGACGGTGGTGGTGTCGACGCCGGAGCTGGCCAGAGAGGTTCTCAAGACCCACGACGCGCAGCTCGCCGGCCGCCTGCGGACCCGTTCGGCGGACCGCTTCAGCCACGGCGGCCAGGACATCATCTGGGCAGACTACGGGCCGCACTACGTCAAGGTGCGCAGGCTGTGCAACCAGGAGCTCTTCGCGCCCCGCCGGCTCGAGGGTCTCCGGCCCATCCGCGAGGACGAGGTGACCGCCATGGTCCAGTCCGTGCACGCCGGCGCCACCGGTGACAGGAGAGGGAAGGCGATGGCGGTGCGTGACCACCTATCCAAGGTGGGCTTCAACAACATCACGCGGACGGCCTTCGGGAAGCGGTTCGTGGACGCGACGACGGGCGAGCTGGACGAGCAGGGGCGCGAGTTCAAGGGGATCGTCGCCAACGGGATCAAGATCGGCGCGTCGCTCTCCTTGGCCGAGCACGTCCCGTGGCTCCGGTGGCTGTTCCCGCTGGACGAGGAGCTCTACAGTGCCCACAACGACCGGCGCGACCGCCTCACCGATAGGATCATGGAAGAGCAGCAGGGCCAGGCCCAGGCCCAGGAAGCGGGCGGCACCGCCAAGCAGCACTTTGTCCACGCACTCTTCACTCTCCGGGAGCAGTACAGCCTCAGCGATGACACCGTTATTGGACTTCTCTGGGTACCATCTCCTTCTCATGTCACGAATTGACCCACAGTAGCTAGCTAGCTAGCGACATAAGTTTACGTGTGTGATGCAGGACATGGTCACCGCCGGTATGGACACGACGGTGATATCGGTGGAGTTTGCCATGGCGGAGCTGGTGAGCAACCCGAGTGTGCAGGAGAAGGCGCAAGAGGAGCTGGATCGCGTGGTAGGCCGAGACCGCCGCATGTCGGAGACGGACATCCCGAACCTACCCTACCTCCAGGCCGTCGTCAAGGAGTCACTCCGGCTGCACCCGCCGACGCCGCTGCTCGTCCCCCACAGGGCCAGCGCCGCCGTCAAGATCGCCGGCTACGACATCCCGAAGGGCGCCACCGTAGCCGTCAACGTGTGGGCGATAGCACGCGACCCGACGGTATGGGACAGCCCGCTCCAGTTTCGCCCCGAGCGCTTCCTCCACGAGAGCATCGACATCAAGGGCTGTGACTACCGCGTGCTGCCCTTCGGCGCCGGTCGGCGGATGTGTCCCGGCGCGCAGCTAGGGATCAATCTCGTGACGTCCATGATCGGCCACCTCCTGCACGACTTCACGTGGGCGCTGCCACATGGGACACAGCCCGAGGACATCGACATGATGGAGTCACCGGGGATTGTCGCGTTCATGGCCACACCGCTGCAGGCCGTCGCTACACCGCGCCTCCAAAAGGAGGATCTCTACGAGCGGGTGCCGGTAGAGATGTGATCAACTCGGTTTACTTATTGGATAGTAGGAGAGGGTGAATAATCGGGACAGGTTTCTATGTAACTTGTCGGAGAATGGAATTTTTACTATTAAATCGATGTATGAGAATCTCATGAATAGTCATCCGCGGTTTCCATAAAGCTATTTGTGGAAGTTAAAAATTCCTATGAAAATTAAGATATTTATGTGGTTCCTTAATACATCCCGTGGATGAGGGCGTTCGAGCCGATCAGCTGAATTGGGCCCCCGATTTCCAGGGCCCCCAAATTACAGTAGCCCATTAGTCAGCAGCCGTTTATTTTCCTTGTCTCTTTTTCTATTTACCTTGATTATGAATCGTGAGGCCCAGCTAGCCCAAGTAGTATGGTCGACGGTTCAATTTCCGTGGGGCTACAGAATCTATCTAGTCCAAGTAGTATGGTCTCAAAAGGGTGCTCTAGATAATTTGTCATGAAAGAGCCTCAAATAAATTCTATAGGGTGAGCCTCAGCCTCTACCTTGGGCCCAACAACATAAATTGAACCGTGGACCATACTACTTGGGCTAGCTGGGACTCGTGATTCATAATCAAGGCAAATAGAAAAAGACAGGGAAAGTACACGGCTGCTAACTAATGGGCTACTGTAATTTGGGGGCCCCTGGAAATCGGGAGCCCAGTTTGGCCGATCGGCTCGAACACCCTCATCGACGAGGTTGGCACTGTCCAAACAACAAATACTACATGGCGATGCAATATTCTTTTTTTTCTTTTTTTCGAACCAACCCCACGTTCCAAGGGCATCTCCACTGGCCGATTCAAACGGTCCCTTTCTGTCTGTTTGAGTTGGGCCACAGTCGCTTTTGCATCGTGGTCCGGCCTGTCCCGCTAGCCGCGTCCAGTGCCTAGCCAACAGGACGAGGAAGATTTTTTAAAATTCCAACAGAGACAATACACGCTCAAACAAGCCAAGTTCGTACATATTCATATGTAACTTACAATCAAAATATAAAAAACTAAATCTAAGCTAGCCCTAGCTACTGATCCCCGCCGCGGGCACCGCCACGTCCACCTAGGGATCGAGGTCGATGTACTCCGGTGGCGTCCAGAGGTACGCTGGTGGCAGGCTCGGAGCCGGTGCGTGCGCGGGCTGGTCGATCACCTGCCCAGGCCACGCTGGTCACACATCCGTATCCTCCGACCCTGTTGGAGTAGCCCACCCCGACAGCGCTGCGGTGGAGGCAGCCCCGCATTCACCTGCGCCACCAGGCCGGTGAGCTGGACAGCCTCCTGGTAGCCATCCCACATGCCGTCCTCCTCCTTCGTGCTGGCCGCGATGGCATGCTCGGTGAAGGCATCCTCGTCGTAGTACTCCGAGGGCATGCACGCGACAGCGGATGCGTTAGCCTCCTACTGCTCCTCCTCCTTGACGACGATGTCGAGGTCGTCGTTGCCGAGCTTGGCGTCAGAGTGGTTGACAGCGCCGTCATCAGGCTCGAAGGCGGAGAGGGTGCGGTACCCCTGCAGCTCGAACTCGCCATAGAAGGAGCTCGCGCGCCGCGCCATGTGCTCCCAGTCCAGGAACTCCTTCCAAAACTAGGGGTTCTGGTAGGTGCAATCGTACTGGAGGACCGGTGGGATCTTGCGGATGCGGCGGCGGATCTCCTCCTCCAGCGCTTTGCCCTCCTTGGGCGCGGGCGGCATCGACCCCCGATCCCGGTTGAGGTGCCAGCCCGTGAGGAGAGAGACATTGTGGTGGGCGATGCATGCTCCTTCCCTCCACCGCCGCTTGCACTCCGCCACACGAAAGTAGCAGCGGTCGCGGCGGGGCTCCTCCTCCAACTAGCGCGGTTGACGAAGTCCTGCGGTCGTGGCACAACCCTCGAAGGAAGGCCAGCAGGCCAGAAGAGCCCCCCTAGCGGCACCGGCTACCCGATGAGGACCCACTCGCCTCATGGTTGTGCTTGGCCTCCTTGAACCACCCTGGCTTCTTCATCATCGTCGGCAGCGGCGGCAGCAGAGGCGCTGGTTGGCTGGCAGTGCATGAATCTGGCGGCGGCGAGCGGTGGGGAGTGCGGCACCGACGGGCGCAGGGGCTGGCTTTATAGCCCCTGCCCGTGTGAACGTGCACAGGTTCTCGCGCCTTCGCCTTCAATGCTGAGGCAGGAACTTAGGCGCCGTCATGTCAGTCTGGGTGTCGTCTCGTCGGGATTGATTGGGGAGGCTGCCGTCGGTTAGCCTGCCGCTCCGTACCTTTGAATCGGTGCCGCTGCGCCTCTACATCGGTGCGGTCGTTGACGGGTGGGCCAATAGCACGCGCGGGGAGGACAAGCCCTCCACCCGCCCGTGTCCGCCCCGACGCATTGTCCACGCAAATTTGGTGCGCCGATGGGTCGAGCCAGACGCATCGGTCCGGATGGGTTGTGTCGCTGGGGGCCGCGCACGTCCTGCACGTCCGCGCGCACGCATTCAGACGCGCTCGAACGGGTTGGATCGACCCGGTGGAGATGCCCTAATTAGGAGTATATGTATTCCACATGGGGACATCCAAATGTGTGAGTACCCATGTGGCGACTCCACGTTCACGCTACATGCAGACGTCCATTGTCACAACCAAAACCTTCAAAAGTTTCTGGCACGTGTGAATTTTTGACATAAAGGACCACCTGTGCCGGTGAAATGACAAAAAAGACCACCTCATGATTGAATTGACAAACGGCTCACGGTGACATGTCCGCGAGATCATACACTGACAACAACTAGAACACCACATAGACATGACACACAAGGAGAGGTGTGGATGCATTACAAAGCACGGGAGTCGCATGAGCTAGGCTTGAGCCATAGGGAAAGAAGATGAAGGAGTGGATCTGGTGATGGTGTGAAGGCCATCCGGTCTCTAGCGGTACTGATGATGCCGTATAGCTTGGTATTTCCGTCGCTTCTGGGCCTCCATAGATCAGGTTGAGGGAATATGGGGTGTTAGAGTTTGTAACCTGACCATACACGTGTGAGGTACAGTATAGTACACCGATCTGCCGTATTCATGTATTCTCACAACGAGGGTTTTTCTTACCCCTATATAACACGTAACACGAAGCCATAAAGGGTTATTGTTTTTTCCTAAACCTGATATGGTACGAGAGTTTGTCTCTTCCATGACCTAGACATCGCAAAACCAATTTACCATAAAACCACAACCAAAACCCTATGATCCGACCCCCCCCTTGTGCCATGGTGAGCTCCTCATTAATGACAATCGCCTTGTCTGCCGTGCTAGGATCCCCCGTCCCAAAATTTGTGTTCGGGTGGATTTTCTCTTCTCCCCCACTCCGTGGTGTTCAGGTCCTCAACTTCCTCGATGGTACCGACGCTGTGCCGGTGAATCTCCTAGAAGTTGAAAATGATGAGAAGAAGACCACAATCCTAGACAATTTCTACACTGCATGGGTTTCTCGGGATCAGACGGTGCTCGGGTTCATCTTGAACTCGTTGTTGACAAACATCATCGCCCTTGTTCTTCAGCTTGAGAGCACTATTTAGGTGTGGACCATACTCACCAAAATATTCTCCTCCCACTCTCGGACGAGGATCAATCATCTGAGAGGGTCCCACAATAACACAAAGAAGAATTATCTGATTGTCGTTCAGTTCTTTACCAAGATGATATGCTTATTCTCTGAGCTCGCTGCCGCTGGCAAGATCGCTGAAGAAGATGAGACGGTCGGCTACATCCTCAACGACATCAACATTTAGGTCATCCTTCTTCTTTTGTGGTGTAGCAAATTCTTAAGAAACACAAACTGTCATATTCCCCTGAAATAAATCCTTGTATTTGTGATTCTTGTCAACTTGCCAAAAGCCATTAGTTGCCATACACTATCTCCACTAGTGTTTTCACAGTTTCATTGGACCAAGTGTTCGTTGATGTTTGGGGTCCATCATGTTTCTCTATTGTCAAGCATTCATATTATGTAAGATTTATAGACGATTTCAATAAGTTTACTAGGATGTATTTGCTCAAGAAGTATTATGATGTTTCTCAAGTCTTTCTTAATTTTTAATAATTTATTAAGCCCAAGATTGTACAAAATATAAAACTATGCAAAATGATTGGAGTGGTGAATATGAAAAACTCCATACACTATAACGAGAATGCTTACAAGTGATGGATCAATAATCAACTACACCGATGATAGAGGCATTCGTCACCGGTATACTGTCAGTGGTAACACCCTACCACTAACGTCGACCGGACTCGCCGGCTAAACTGTTAGCGCTGACGACCAACCTGATTTTCGCTCGTCGATGCAGGTACTTCAGCTGATAAGGTGTGGCTAACAAGTGACATTCCAGTGCCCCCCCGCATAATCTATGCATGTCAAAACTGCTCCATTAAGTGATGATCATAAACTACAAGTGGTTGTCAGCGGTAAGATCTCAGTGACGTGTCTGTATAACACGTGACCATCATTTGTAGTGTTCCTGTGACGTAGCTTCTTACATACAGATAGTCATTAGTATCTTACCTCTGTCGTGCAGAATTTATGTTACACTTGCTGATGGTACTTGCAGCGGTACTTCCGATGAACCGCTGGTAGTTCTGGTCAGGGGATTTCACGACCAAGAACATCCGAGCCTTGTTCCGGCCCAGTCCCATTGAGGGGTGGTTTTCACTCAATATGTTCTTTGTTTTTGGAGAACCCATTAGCAGAACTTGGTTAGAAGTTATCCGGAAGTACTAGCGAGAAGTTTTGGCCACGCTTGGCAGAACTTCTAGCTTGTACTTTAAGGAAACATCTGCGGATTTTGAGCCGTTGGAACATGCGCCATCATTAGTTCTGGTCTGCCACCGGTACTATCAGTAAGCGTCGTGAAACTGGGTAATAGTTCGAATTGAAGGGACCTATTTAAGGAGCCCTTCTTCCTCCTCCCCACCCAACTCTTCAACATACTGATACGTCTAAAACGTATCTATTTTTCCGAACACTTTTGCTATTGCTTTTCCTCTAAACTTGTGTGATTTGGATACAACTAACACGGACTGACGTTGTTTTCAGCAGAATTACCTTGGTGTCTAGTTTTTGTGCAGAAAATCAACTATTAGGAAAAATCCCGGAAAATATGCCAAAAATCCTATTTCACCAGAAGACTCACGAAGCCAGAAGACGAGACGGAGTAGGGCCACGAGGGGCCCACACCACCTGGCCGGGCTGCCAGGCCGCGCCTGGGGGTGGTGTGGCCACCTCGGCTGCCCCCTCGGCCTCCCTCTTCGCCTATAAGTTGCCTCTTGACCTAAAAACCAAGGGGGGTTCGACGTTTTTCCAGAGAGAGTTTCGCTGCGCCACCACCACCAGATTTCACGATTCGGAACCAGAAACTCCGTTCTAGCACCCTGCCGGGACGGGGAATTGGAGGAGATCATCGCCATCATCATCACCATCGCTTCTCCATCGACCATCCATGTTTCTCCCATCCATGAGTGAGTAATCTCTCGCTGTAGGCTATGGGGATGGTAGGGATTGGATGAGATCGTTCATGTAATGGCATCAGATTGTTAGGGCATGGTGCCTAGTATCTATTATTAGTGCTTTTTGACTTTGTTGCAACTTGTTATGCTTAATGCTTGTCACTAGGGCCCTAGTGCCATGATTTCAGATCTGAACATGTTATTGATTCATTATGATAGTATTGTTTATGGTCTTACTTGCAAGTTGTATACACACGTTGTTGTCCGGAACCAAAGGCCCCGAAGTGACATCAATCGGGATAACCGGAGGGAATGGCTTTGATGTGAGGATCACATGTGTTCACGGAGTGTTAATGCTTTGCTTCGGTGCTCTATTAAAAGGAGCACCTTAATTGCCAGTAGTTCCCTTGAGGCCCCGCTGCAAACGGGCTGGCAGGACAAAAGATGTTGTGCAAGTTCTCATTGCGAGCATGTATGACTATATATGGAACACATGCCTATGATTATTTAGTACTTGGATGCTTTATCTTATTTATCTGCAAATGCCCTATGTCTTGATTGCCATGTGAATTGTCTTGTCCATGCAACGCCCGGCCAGCCATCCCTATGCCTACCGCACTTTAATCCTACTGTTTACTGCAAATGTTACTACTGTCTTTACTTTACTACTGCTATTACTTTACTATTGCTATTACAAAACTGTTGCTACTGATAAACTGCTATGAGCAAGATTGTTTCCAGGTGCAGCTGAATTGACAACTCAGATGTTAAGGCTTATAAATATTCTTTGGCTCCCCTTGTGTCGAATCAATAAAATTGGGTTTCACTTCCCTCAAAAATACTGTGATACACCCCCTATACTTGTGGGTCATCAAGACTATTTTCTGGCACCGTTGCCGGGGAGCATAGCTTTATTTATCAAGTTCACTTGGATTCACTATTGTTCGCTGCCATCCATCCATCATGGGTAAGTCTCGTGATGGAAAAGTTCCTATTTTACCATCCACTACAAGAAGAGGTACGGTTCTGAACACCTCTGTTGCTCTTGATTCACCATCTGTTATGAGTAAGCTCCTTACACCCCCACATACACATGCTACACACACTGCTACTACTACTGAATCTGAAACTTCTTATACTTACGATGCTACTTCTACTATGCTTGATAAGAGTGGTTCATTAGGTCCTTTCCTAGATGCTACGATTGCTAGAACTATAGCTGGAAATACTGAAACTCCTAATGAAAACACTACTACACCCGTTAGTTCACCTGAGTCTAGAGAGAGCTATGATATTGAAGACGGTTATATAGAGATGACCGATGAATTTATTAAAGAATGTCAAAACACCCATGATAGGAGTGCTATTAAGAGTCTCCTTGAGAGGCGTACTATAAAACCCAAATTGTCTCCTAATGCTAAGTTTGCTGCGTCTCCCATAAACATTAAAGATAATGATTATGATTTCTCTCTTGATCTATCTTACATAGCTATTGTTGAGAAAGAACCTTTTTGTGGGACAAAGAATGGAAGTGCGGTAGCACATATGACTGAGCTTTCTACCATGAGTGGCCTGTTTTCTGATGATATTAAGATGCGCACCTACTTTGTTGCTAAATTTTTCCCTTTTTCACTAAAAGGAGAAGCTAAAACTTGGTTTAATAATTTACCTCCTGGATCTATTGATAGCCCTGATTGCTTGATTAGTACTTTCCCGCAGAAATATTTTCCTCCTAGTGCTAGACATGTTATTTTGTAGGAACTTTTTGATTTTAAACAGGGAGAAAAAGAGATATTGCCTAAATCATGGGTAAGGTTTTGTGCTTTGATTCATGCACAGGCTAGATGTCCATTACCTAAGAATGAGCTTCTTGATATATTTTATAATGGACTAACTGAAGAAGCTAGGACATACCTAGATGGTTGTGCTGATTGTGTTTTCAGGAATAGGACTCCGAAGGAAGCTGAGGAATTAATTGCTAAAATAAGCAAGAATTATGAAGACTGGACTCCTCCTGAACCAGCTATACCTGAAACAATTATACCTGAACCAGCTATACCTGCGCCTATACCAACATCGAAGAAGAGGGAATTATTGAACTAAATGATGAAGTGATGAAGGAAGCTAAGAAATGTATTAAGGAGAAGGGAATTAAAGCTGCCGATGTCAAGAATTTACCTCCTATAGAAGAATTATGTAAGCCAATTCCCCACTCATCCACTATTGAGGTACACTCTCTCCAACATTTTGATGAAGGTGATATTCCTTACTCTAAACCTCCTGATCAATGCTTAGAAGAATTTGATGTTTTATTGTTAAGCAAGATAATTTTAATAAAAGGGTACAAAATCATCTAATGGAAAACACAAGAGCTATTGTTGAGTTGAAGGATATTGTGGAAAGAACATCTAATGATGTTAAAATGTTTGTTAAACATTTTCAAATGATTCAAACTCAAATTGATCAGCTTATTAAAGTACAAAAGACTTGCTAGTTAATGCTGCTAAAGAAAAACATGCTTATGAAATTAGAACTAGAAGTGGTGCTGCCACCTAGTATCCTCTATATCCTGAGGGGCATCCTAAAAGAATTGAGCAGGATTCTCAATAAGCTGAAAATAGTGGTACTACTACTAAGAAAAGAAAAAAGAAACATAAAACTATTGTAGAACCTTCTGAACCTGCTAAAGATCCTAATAGTATATCTGTCTCTGATGCTAAAACTAAAAGTGGTAATGAAGAAAATGATGTTCCTGATAAAGAAAAAGTTGAAGAAGAACCTGAAAGGCACACTAAGAATACTAAATACACTAAAGAAGATTTTTTTGCTAAGAAACATGGTAGTGAAAGGGAGCCTTGGGTCCAAAAACCTATGCCTTTCCGTGATAAGAAACACAAGTCAAAGGAAGATGAACACTATAATAAGTTTTGTGAGTAGATGAAACCTTTATTCTTGCAAATTCCTTTGACTGATGCTATTAAATTGCCTCCTTATTCAGAGTATATGAAGGATATTGTCTCAAATAAAAGGAAGATCCCTAATGAAGAAAGTTCTACTTTGCTTGCTAATTATTCCTTTAATGGTAAGGTTCCAAAGAAACTTGGAGACCCAGGGATTCCAACTATTCCTTGCTCTATTAAAAATAGTTATGTTAGAACTGCTTTGTGTGATTTGGGAGCAGGAGTTAGTGTTATGCCTTTTTCTCTCTATAAGAGACTTCAACTGAAAAAACTAATACCAACTGATATATCTTTGCAAATGGCTGATAAATCTACTACTATCCCTGTTGGTATATGTGAGGATGTACCTGTTCAAGTGGCTCATAATTGCTTGATATTAACTGATTTTGTTGTGCTTGAAATGCCTGAAGATGATAATATGTCTATTATTCTTGGGAGACCTTTTCTTAATTTTGCAGGAGCTGCTATTAATTGTAATCAAGGAAAGGTGACTTTTAGTGTTAATGACAAGGAGCATACTGTCTATTTCCCAAAGAAGATTGATAGGACTCATGGTTTAAATTCAATTGAACATGTTGAGGGCATTTAAGTTGGAGAAATATATTGTCCCATACCAAGAGAAAAATATGAAACTATTATGATTGGGACCATCGCTATCAAGGTTGAGGTAACATAATCATAAGTGGTATGCAAAGTTTTGTTTCATATAAAATTGTTTTGGTAACAAGACCTGATCAACCTTGTTAACAAAGGGATTTTAATGAACAAAACAATGTCTTCACCATGATTATCTCTGCTTACTTCCATTCTATCCATTTTGGTTTTTGCTTTCGTTTAGTTTACTTTTCTGTTGTTAGTTGCTTGCATGTTAGAGTGTCTTAGAACTTCTGAAGCTTTAGCCTTGTTTTGCTTTTGCATTTTTCCAAAAACATCTATCTATCAGAAAATCATTCATCTATACCTGAAAATTGCTCAAAAATAAAGTGTCTCGAAAAATTCCCGAAAATTCATATTAAATTTTTACGTGAAAAAAGGGGCAGAGGAGTGCCTGGAGAATACCAGGGGGGCCCACCAGGCAGGCACACCACCTAGTGGCGCGGCCAGCCCAAGGGCGCGCCTGACCATGGTGTGGGCCATCCTGGCCCTCCACTCACTCTCTCACTTCCCACTGCTCTCTCTCCCGAGAAAACACCAGTTCATTGCTCGAAATCGCGTTCTTGCTGTTCTTGTCCTCAATTTTTCGATCTCCTTGCTTAGCCCATCTTTGCTGCTGAAATTTGGAGCATTTGTTCTCCGGTATGTAACTCCTCGCTTGTCCAAGTAGATTTGTGATTAGAGGTTTATATCTTGAGTATTTGCAGCTATAGGTGATAGGTTATGAGAGCTTGTAAGCTTGTTCATTGCTTAGAGATATTATTTTGATGCATGTTTAGGCCTCTTACAAGTCCCTATGAGTAGTTCTCTTCATTATGTATTCACTTTGCAATCACTTGTGTAATGGATGTTTAAATTTCAGAATAGAAGATGAATGAGCATCAAATCAACCAACATGAACTGAGGGTGCCTGAGGTTATGAAGGTTCACCGAGAGGAGGAAGTTTTTCCTTCCATCTATCCATGCTTCGAATTCATGAGGGCTGTAGGAATTTCCGAAGACTTCCATACCTTTGTTGCTAATGCAGGATTGGAGCACTTTGTGGAAGATGAACCTTGTCAATTTGTGAAACTAACTATGTCTGTAGTGCAGGACTTTTGATTTAGTTACTCTTTGCCTAACCCCATGGTCCACTACAAAATTTACAATATAGCTATCGACCTTCCTCTTGATGACTTTTGTGCAGCTATTAAGGTACCTCGGTGGGGATCATGTGGAAGGATTAAAGAGCAACCTACACCACTCATGGACTTGTATGCGGAGATTTGCCAAGGGAGCAGCTTCTCATAGGAGAGTGGGAAAATCCGTAACATTCATCTCCCATCTATTCGCTACTTTGCTTACTTTATTGCCAAGTGTGTTCTCGCTAGGAAAACTGCTAATAAGTTATCCTCATATGATCTAGCATTCATCTCAGCTGCTTTAAAACGAGATAGGACTTATAACTTGGGTGCCTTGATAGCTTTCCGTCTTGCTGCTAACCGCGAGAAAGGTGGAATTTGGGGAGGCCTCATTGCCTCTCGGTTATTAGCTTTGCATGGTTTAGTGCCTCATCATCTAGACCTACAGCTTTCCATAGAAAGGCTTGATCTTAATTCCATGATACAGCATAAATTTGTTTCTTCTTGGGCTAATTTGAGTGATTTGCCTTATGAAATAACCTTTCTCAAGGCTGGTTGGAGAAGGAGTAAGTCCGAGCGATTTGTTCTTTTGCCTGCACCTGTTTTGTTTAACCTTGATACCATGGTGGGATGGTCACTCACTGAGGAGGAGCTTGATACGTACCTAGGAGAGCTCTCCCAACAGGAGCAGGATACTAGAAGGGAGGTTACAGATGATTCGGTCCAGCTCTCGAATGAGGGGGAGTCTTCATATCAACAGCTTACCTATGATTGGGGAGCTTATTTTTCTTCCCAAGGGCCTAACCACGATCATTCTTACAATGACCCGGCTGCTTGGAACCCTTACCCGCGTTGGGGTTGATACCCACTTAGGCCAAAAGCCTAAGCTTGGGGGGAGGTACACCGACATCACTCATCTCCATATCATGTTTTGTTGGTACTTTGTATATTCATGTTTCGTTCTCTTTTTAGTTTTCATTCTTTCTTTACTTTTGCTTTTTAAAACACAAAAATACCAAAAATATTTCTGTTGTTTCTCTTTGTTTGCTTCTTCTACTTTTTGCCTTGGTTTGCTTTTTCCTTTTTGGCTTTGTCTTAATTATTCGAAAAACCCCAAAAGATTTTGCTTTGCTTGTTTTTCCTTTTTGTTCTTGCCTTTGAAAAACTAAAAACACCAAAAATATTTGTTGTTCTTCTTTAGTTTTGTGGAGTTGTTGCAGGGTTCAACAGTCCTTAGTAGAATTTGGTTTCATGTTATTATTCAAGCCACACAAGTGAAGGGCAATAATGAGGATTAATGACAACTTGAGGTGTGGTAAGAGGCTGGTAACGAACTCTATTTGTTTTCATTTTTTTACATATACTCATCATTGTGGGCATGCTTAGTCTGTTCATGTAGGGTGTATGTTATTTATGGATGCTTAGTAGTTCTTGCTTTCTTATGATTAACTCCAGCTTGCTAATAGTTTGTAGCATGTCATATGAATGTTTGCTTGCATTGCTCTATTCATAACTTGGTATGACACTGTGGTATCCTCCTTTGAATGTTTTACTTGAATTTACTTGGCACATGCTAATGCATGCATATGACTGAAACAATAATCAGTTAAGCCTCGATGAATTATTTTGCCTCAGGGATCTTGAATCACTTTCATGCCATGATTAGTCCTGTTTTGTTGCAAGCATGATTATGACAGTTATTGCTCTCTCGTTTGTCGCTCCCTTACTATTGCTAGCCTTCGCTTGCATTGAGTATGAGCTCTATTCGTGTTTCCAATTTCCCAAAACCAATATTGCCAAAAGTGTCCACCATACCTACCTATTAGCATCATTTGCTGTTCCGTGCATATTTAATATGCCTTGTTTTCTTCCGAATAAAATGTTTGCTTGTTATGAGAAAGTTAGTTAGTAAAGCTCTCACGAACTTGATGGCACACTTTATTTCTTGCACTTAATAAAACTGAACCATTGTGACTGTCCATGAAAGTTATATGCTTGCAAATTATAGGCTGGGGATTAGCAGAACCGTGCTGTCACGGGGAATGCTTTCAACGCCTGTAAATATATACCCAGTTGATATCATGCTCTTTTGTTTACGGATGTCGTCGGTGTGAAATAAAAGGGGAGATGGTAAGTCCATGGAGTTATGTATGTGTGTAAGAGAAACTCCCGGGCCGCCGGTCTAATCCATGCCTAATCATGGTGGAAACCTACAGTGTAACCATAATGAGTATCTATGAAGCATTCTTCTTATAAAAAAAGAGATAGCTATTGAGAAAAATAAAAAAAACAGATATGAGAAAAGAGGAAAGAGAGAAAAAAGCACCATTTTCCCATGGTAAATAAGGAGATTGCTGAGATACTCATTGTCTGCTTGCCTTGTCATTTTGATATGGGGATTCTTCCATATCATCAGGCAAGGGGTACCCCGTTGGCGGTTCTCTATGATACGCACATATTTACTATGACAAGAACTTACCGGTGACTATAGTTGAGTAGTATGAGGAGCGTCCCTCGTACTCAAGGGACATGAGATTTCCAGTTTATAGTCTGTCAAGCATATAACTCAGATTGGACGTCACTTTCACCTTAACCATTTAAAGATGCTTATGATAGGGGCAATGAGAGCTCAAATCTAACGAGTACCATACTTTCAGCATTTGGAAGTCGTTCAAACTTTTCAAAACCTTTTTCATTTCCTTGTTGAGTCACCACCCATTCTATGAGCACTTTCTTGAGAGCATAGTTGTCATTCTTATTGTAATGTGCTTGTTTCAAAACTTGATTAATTGTGTTATGACTTTGATGCTTATATCTTTGATATCTTTATTTCTAGTCTTCACTTGAACTTCAGAGGTGCCTTGGCATTTATGTTTGCTCTACAATCAAAGGCAAGCGAGATACCACTCTATCATACATTTTTATGAGCATTGCAATGTTGCTCATGTTTATGTTTCATGCCACTTACTATTTTTGAGTTAGAAGCTCTTCATAGCTTGCAATGACTATTAAGTAAACTTAGTTGCATACTCTTTATTATGAATTGCCTGAGTAGTTGATCATATGCTGAGAATATATACATCTTATGAAGCAAATATGTTCGTGAAAGTTTCTTTTATCGCACTCAGTTTTCAACTAAATTGCTTGAGGACAAGCAATAAGCTAAGCTTGGGGGAGTTGATACGTCCAAAATGTATCTACTTTCCCGAACACTTTTGCTATTGTTTTTCCTCTAAACTTGTGTGATTTGAATACAACTAACGAACTGACCTTTATTTTCAGCAGAATTACCTTGGTGTCTATTTTTTGTGCAGAAAATCAACTATTAGGAAAAATCCCGGAAAATATGCCAAAAATCCTATTTCACCAGAAGACTCACGGAGCCATAAGACGAGACGGAGTAGGGCCACGAGGGGCCCACACCACCTGGCCACACGGGCCAGGCCATGCCGCGCCTGGGGTGGTGTGGCCGCCTCGGCTGCCCCCTCGGCCTCCCTCTTCGTCTATAAGTTGCCTCTTGACCTAAAAACCAAGGGGGGGTCGACGTTTTTCCAGAGAGAGTTCCGCTGTGCCACCACCACCAGATTCCGTGATTCGGAACCAGAAACTCCATTCTGGCACCTTGCTGGGTCGGGGAATTGGAGGAGATCATCGCCATCATCATCACTATTGCTTCTCCATCGACCATCCCTGTTTCTCCCATCCATGAGTGAGTAATCCCCCCGTTGTAGGCTATGGGGATGGTAGGGATTGGATGAGATCGTTCATGTAATGGCATCGGATTGTTAGGGCATGGTGCCTAGTATCTATTATTAGTGCTTTTTGACTTTGTTGCAACTTGTTATGCTTAATGCTTGTCACTAGGGCCCGAGTGCCATGATTTCAGATCTGAACATGTTATTGATTCATTATGATAGTATTGTTTATGGTCTTACCTGCAAGTTGTATACACACGTTGTTGTCCGGAACCAAAGGCCCCGAAGTGACAGCAATCGGGATAACCGGAGGGAATGACTTTGATGTGAGGATCACATGTGTTCACAGAGTGTTAATACTTTGCTCCGGTGCTCTATTAAAAGGAGCACCTTAATTGTCAGTAGTTCCCTTGAGGCCCCGCTGCAAACATGCTGGCAGGACAAAAGATGTTATGCAAGTTCTCATTGCGAGCACGTATGACTATATATGGAACACATGCCTATGATTATTTAGTACTTGGATGCTTTATCTTATTTATCTGCAAATGCCCTATGTCTTGATTGCCATGTGAATTGTCTTGTCCATGCAACGCCCGACCATCCATCCATATGCCTACCGCGCTTTAATCCTACTGTTTACTGCAATTGTTACTACTGTCTTTACTTTACTACTACTATTACTTTACTATTGCTATTACAAAACTGTTGCTACTGATAAACTGCTGTGAGCAAGATTGTTTCTAGGTGCAGCTGAATTGACAACTCAGTTGTTAAGGCTTATAAATATTCTTTGGCTCCCCTTGTGTCGAATCAATAAATTGGGTTTCACTTCCCTCGAAAATACTGCGATACACCCCCTATTTGTTAAGGCTTATAAAAGGCATTGAATCCCAAGTACTTTGCTCACATTTCCATCTCTCCACCGCCAAAGAAGCTTGGGACTACCTCACCGAGATATTTGTGGGGAATGCAAGCATTCAAAGCTCCAAGTTCGATGAGGTCAACAATGAGTTTGATGGATTTGCTATGCAAGAAGATGAGACTCCCGAAGACATGTATCATCGGCTCAAAGCTCTTTGTGTGACCATGAGGGATCTTTGTGTTACCTATGTTGATGACACGTTCATGAAGAGGAATTTGTTCTAGCTCTCCTACCTTATTAGGGATATTATAGCCGAGTCAACTAGGGGCTCTCCCAGGCATCCAAGTTTTTGTGAGGAACAAAAGCTCAACTCCATTAAGGGATTAAGCAACTATCAAATTATGTCATCACAAGAAGTCTTGAGTGAAGTTATTTCCATGACGATTGCCAAGAACAATGCGGAGCCTGTATGTTCTCGACCTTTTGGAGCCCAAACGATGAATCTAGCCTTGAAGGCCAAAGTGGTGGAGGTTTATGATAAAGATGACACTAGTGAGTTGTCTCAACAGGACATCAAGTATGCCTTCAATGAGCACTTAGCGCTTGCATCAAGAGCCTTTTGGAATAATCCGTACACGAGGTTAGGGTCAAGGGACAATTCAAGGTTCAATACAAGGACAAAGGCGCATAAAGTGAGATCTTGCTACAATTGCAATGATAAGAGTCACTTTGTGGCTGAGTGTCCATATGAGAATAGAGAAGACAATGGTGGTCGTCTCATCCACAAGAACAAGTCAAGGCCTCCTCATACCAAGAACAAGAACTTTGCCAACTAGAACCCCATGAATAAGGAAAGGGCAATGGTAGTACATAAAGAGTAATTCTTAGGTACAAATGGTGATGATGATGAACAAGGTGGTGAGATTGTTGCAGTTTTCACTATTTTCACCACTTCTACTCCACGGGTGTCCCTCCCTAGCTCCCCAAATGAGAACATCACCCGCCCCAACCAAAGGTGTCTGATGGCAAAAGCCACCGATGTAACACCCACTTCCAAACCCTTTCCCAATGAACCTTCTTTGCATGATCTTGAGGGTCTTAAGGTAAATAAAGAAATGGTAAGCATGTGTGACTTCATTGTCATATGGATGATGAAACTAAAACATGCTTTAAAACTCTTATGAGCCAACTTGATCATGCTAGGGAAATTCTAGATGAAAAGGAAGAACTCATTGACTTGCTAGGTAAAAATTAGAGAGAGGCCGCTGATGAAATTGCCTCTCTATCACAATCTCTTGAGGATGAACAAAATATGAGAATCACCCTTGAAGAGAGTGTTTCTAAGTTAGTAGTGGATCATAATTCTTCCATGTCTCAAATCATTAAAGAACGTGATCATGCTCTTGCTTTGGTTAAGGTGCTTAAAATGAGAAAGTTGAGTTTGTTGTTGGTCATGATAGGAGTCAAGAGGATTTTTTAGAAGCTTAAAAGGGAACACCACACCTTGGAGAGAAAATTCTCAAGCCTCTTTGAGTCCCATGAGCAACTTCAAACTCGATTTATTATTGAAGAATGAAAGTCTTCTTCTATGAATATTGTAGATTTTCCTAGTTCTTCTAACACTTGTTGCAAGCATGTGACTCTTGTTGAGGAGAACAAGGAATTGAAATCTCAACTTGCCAAAGGGTAAGTCAATAAGAAAGGGATCGATTATGTTCCCAAGCCCAAAAAGAAGAAGAAAAACAACAACAACAACAACAAGGGTAATGCTCAAGGACCATCTCATGGTCCCACCGGTGTCCAAAATGATAACTTTGCTAAGAAGAATAACCCATCTTATATTCTTTGAAAATATTATGATGGTCATGTTTATCCAAAGTACATTGGCACGTCTCATACTCATGATTATCATTGGACTATTTGGGTACAAAAGATCCTTATTACTAACAAAAAGGTACCCATTGAAAAATGGATACCTAAGATCAAAGATTGATCTTTTCGTAGGACTTTGCTTTCGGTGGAGCGAAATGGGTGCTCGATAGTGGAGCCACAAGTCATATGACCGAGAGAAATTCAATCATGTCGGAGATAGGGCCAAACTATGATAATACTATGGTCTCCTATGGTGATAAAACAAGCTCTAAGGTAATGGGTATCGACAAGGTGGTGGTCACCCTAGATGTAGCCTTAGTGAATGCCATGCTAATCGAGACCCTTAGTTACAACCTCCTATATGTTCATGCTCTTGCGATTATGGGTCTTTCATCTTTCTTTAATGAGCACACTATGGTCCCCATGTTAAGTAACTCTTAAGGCTGCTTTCGTAGGACATGTCAAACATGATTTGTATGTGGTGGACTTCTCGAGGAAAACCAATACACATGCGATATGTATTTATGCAAGCCGATGTGTGATGGCTTTGGCATCACCATTTGGCCCATGTCAATATGAGATCTTTGTAAACTCTCTACATGGGGGGCACATTCTCGGACTAAAATATATTTTGTTTGCCAAAGATCATGTGTGTAGGGATTGTATTGAAGGGAAGATGCATGAAACCTCTCACAAGGTTCTTAGTCAAGTCACTTTGGAGCAATGCCTAGAAATTCTTCACATGGACCTTTTTGGACCTCAATCTCATGATAGTCTTGGCGGGAAGAAATATTGCTTGTGATTTTTAATGATTACTCAAGATACACATGGGTCTATTTCTTCAAGTTCAAGAGTGATACTCAAGAGACCATCATTGACTTTGCCAATCATGGTCAATGGAAACACAATGCTACTATCTTGACTATTCAAAGTGACAATGGCACTGAGTTCAATAACTATACCTTGGATGAATTCCTTAGTGATGAAGGGATCAAACACCAATATTCCACTCCATATACCCTTAACAAAATGGTGTGGGCGAAAGGAAGAACCGAACATTGATGGATTCAGCTCGGACTATGTTGGCGGAATTCAAGTCACCGCATAACTTTTGGGCCGAAGCCATATCAACCCAATGTCATGCTACCAACCGGCTCTACCTTTGTAAGTACTTGAACAAGACTCCATACGAGATTCTCACCAGTCACAACCCAAATGTCAAGTACTTCTGGGTGTTTGGCTGCAAATGATATATTCTCAAGAAAGGTGTACGCTTGTCAAAGTTTGAGTCAAAGTCTCAAGAGGGTATCTTTGTAGGCTACTCCAATAACTCTCATGCATAAAGAGTCTACAACAAGGCCAGTGCAAGAGTGGAGGAGACAAGCAATGTAAGGTTTGATGAAGATCATGAGTCTCTTGTGAGACAAGATGGTATTTGTGATCCCAGTGATGAAATTCCTCCTCAATCCATAAGAAGAATGGGCATGGGATTATTCCGTCCCATTAAGGAACTCCTTGTAGCCCAAGGAGAATGACTATTCTATACTCAAGTGGAGCCCACACATTCACAATATAATCTTGCCACTCAAGGACCAATCATTGCACCTCTCGACCCTCCAAGCTCTTCCCAAGATTCTCGTGAGCAAGACTCTCCAAGCTCCAATCAACATCAAGATCCTCAAGATACACCTCTCCAAGTTAGTGCATCGATGCAAGTTATTGACCAAGGCCAATCTAATGAAGATCAAGGCCAAGCTAATGCTTCCCCAATTGATGATTATGGTGCTACAATGGTTGATATAAATGAAGATAGCAAACTCGTTCGTGGTTATAGTCAAGGCGGGGACTAAAATGGTGGTGATGACCAAGTGGTTGCTCAAGAATCTCGTCTTGAAGCCCAAATCCGCCATCAAGTATATAGAGTCCCCAACCTCATCAAAGATGGCCATATCCTTGATAATTCTTATGGAGATTTTAATAGGGGTTCTACTACTAGGAGACAACTAAC
The DNA here is from genome assembly GCA_023614405.1 of Avena insularis. Lineage (NCBI taxonomy): Eukaryota > Viridiplantae > Streptophyta > Magnoliopsida > Poales > Poaceae > Avena > Avena insularis. Next base: position 575,532,005 of record CM042692.1, read on the forward strand.
CTCATTTAGATGTTGTCATTCTTTTATCTCTCATGTTGAATGCCAAAAGGTCTTCGAAGCGCTTGAATATGATGATTGGCTCGACGCTATGAATGAATAACTCCAAAACTTCAAGTGCAACAAGGTGTGAACTTTCGTGAACTAGCCAAAAGATTATCAAAATGTCATCGGGACCAAGTGGATATTCAAGAACATGCGTGATGAAAATGGGATAGTCGTCCGCAACAAGGCAAGATTCGTGGCTCTAGGATACTCTCAAGTTGATGGTATTGACTATGGTGAAACATATGCCCCCATTTCTCATCTTGAATCCATTCGCATGTTACTTCATATGCCTCTCATCATAATTTCAAATTACAACAAATGGATGTTAAAAGTGATTTCCTTAATGGTCCCTTAAAAGAGTTGGTTTACGTCAATCAACCTCTGGGTTTTGAAGATCCTCTCTTCCCAAACCATGTATACAAGCTTGATAAGGCACTCTATGGCCTCAAACAAGCCCCACGTGCGTGGTATGAGCGCCTTCGAGAGCTCTTGTTAGACCATCGTTTTGAAGAAGGGCTCATGACACCACTCTTTTTACTAAGAGAGTTGGAGGGAACTTGTTCGTTTGCCATATTTATGTTGATGACATTATATTTGGGTTTATTAACAAAGCTTTTAATGAGTATTTTGCCAAGCTCATGACCGACCGCTTTGAGATGTCCACGATGGGTGAGATGGAATTCTTTATTGGCTTTGAAGTCAAGCAATTGAGGAAATGGACTTTCATCAACTAAGACAAGTACATTCAAGATATGCTCAAGAGGTTCAAGATGGACCAAGTGAAAGGTGTCAAGACTCATATGCCCATAAAGTTTAATCTTGATCTCGACTCCAAATGTAAGTATGTGGATCAGAATCTCTACTGTTATATGATTGGTTCTTTGATGTACCTTTGTGCATCCCGACTGTATATCATGTTGAGTGTGGGTATGTGTGCAATATTCCAAGATGCACCAAAATAAAGCCACATGGTGGCTGTCAAGAGAATCTTTCGATATTTGGTTCACACCCCCAAACTTTGGGTTATGGTACCCCAAGGGAGCTAGTTTTGACCTCATTGGATACACGAATTCAGATTGGGCAGGAGATAAGATGGAAAGGAAGTCAACCTCTGGTGCTTGCCAATTCCTTGGAAGATCATTGGTTTGTTGGTCCTCAAAGAGGCAAAACTGCGTGTACATGTCCACCTCCAAAGCCGAATACATCTCTACCGCAAGTTGTTATGCTCAGTTACTATGGATGAAGCAAGAATTGAAGGATCCTGACCTATCCTTTGACAAAGTGCCACTACTTTGTGATAATGAGAGTGCCATTGCCATTGCTCACAACCCAGTACAACACAACAATACCAAACATATTGAGATCCTTCATCATTTCATCCGGGATCATGTTGCTCGAGGTGGATATTTCATTGGAGTATGTCCCTACCATTCTTGTCGATATCTTCATGAAGCCACTTGATGAAGCAAGGTTCTAAGAGTTAAGGCATGAGCTAAATATCATTGATTCAAGCAATATGGTTTGAGTATCTTGCACACCTACTCGTGTCTCAAAGGATATCTTCGTTTGGATGTAGGCATGGATTTAGGGTAAGTGTAGTTCCTCATATGAACCAAAACTCTTCCTATTATGTGCACATTAATGCATTCATTCTCTATGGTATCTCAAGGAGACCAAATGAGCTTCAATGATGAGATTTTGTAATGAACCCAATATATATTTTCGTGGTGTCAAGCCAAGTTTGCTCATGTATGGTGGTCTCAGCCACCGACCTTTTTGTTTTGTTCTTGTTTGGATATCTTCTTTGGTTACTTTTTGTGTTTTGTTGTCTTGGTGTTCTTTTGATTCTTATCAATTCCTTCATTCTATCCTAAGCATATCTCCTATCTCGAAACCCTTTCTTTCTAATGCACAAGTTCGTTCCTTGCCACCAAACAATCTTGGGATTTTTTTCGGCGGCTCCGGTACTACCGCTCCTGGGATGAGTTCTTCAGAACTTCTCCCCGACTAGCCCAGAAATTCGTGCCCAGAAATTCCACATGACTGGAACTTCTAGTCCTTGACCGGTACTTACGCTAGTGAATCTTCCTTTAAGTGACAGGCCCAGGGGGAAAGGGAATCTTCCTCCTCTTTCCCCCAGACCCCCTTACAGGCCGCAGCCACTGGAGAGACTTTACTTGCGGAGGCGCCGCCAGCCCCACCGTCTCCACCCTCCTCCTCCAAATCGGCCCCATGGGAACCTTCTCCTCCTTGATCTCCTGGAATGGACCTTGGTATTTGCTCTCAAATCCCTCCATTAACAGAGATCATGCGATTCTCCTTGCTTGATTACAGGCACTCCATGTCTATGCATGTTTTTCGGCTAAAACTTCTTGGGGAGATCTTGGTAGGGTTAGGGGTATCTCTTGTGTACATATTGTCCACATATGTTGGCCAATTTTTCTCTCATTCCCTCTAGATCTGATGAGCAGCCTCGTCCATCCTATTACTGGTACTTCTAGTGAGGGGAAACTGGTACTTCCGGCTGATAGTTCAAGCCGGTAGTTCCGGCAGCTCAACGGAATTTCCGGTGAACAAGAGTGAACACTTGTTCCCTGTATTTCTTCAATCCACACCTCTTTTTCTTGCTGAACTTGTGCACTTACCCCTTGTCCTCCCTACCTATGTGCTTTCTTCTCAGGGCAAGGTGGTTCTCAAGGTGGTACCAAGCGCAAGCAATGTCCCCATATGTTGCACACCCCAAATCCGCATGCTATCAGTGGTCCACTGGAAATTGACCGATAAGATGAAGAGGTCATATGTCCCTCTACTCTGACGGCTTGTCAGCAATCCGTAGCAGCTCACCGGGCAGCCGCAGCCGAAGGGAAGAAACCAGTCACAACCAAGAAGAAATCCACCAAGGGGCCTATTACCTCCTCAAAGATGCGGGTCTCCAAGTGGGGTATGGAAGCTTCAACCGCTCTGCGCAGCAAAGATCACTATCTTGTCACTCGTGATCACCGTGTTGGAGATCCTTTATTCCACACCACTTGGCAATAAGAGATCTATCTTGAAGTGTACATTGGGTTGAATCATGTTTTCACTCCTCATAAGTAATATCAGTGTGACTCACATGGAGAGGAAAATTGATTACTTTGGGGAAGCCTTGGACATGTGTAGGAATTTTGGGATTCTCAAGATTATGCCGCACCGTCAGAATTTCGATGAGAAGGCGATTGCCTACTTCTATGCCACCATTCACATGGATAATGACCCGTGGATGTTACCATGAAGTGGATGACTCGTGGCAGATTTTTGGTAGCTAAGTGGTATGAGTTTGCAACTCTTCTTGGGTACCCTATTCAGAAAGGAAAAATTGCAACTGGTTGGTGGTCTCATGATGAAGACAAGGCATCTGGCGTGTTAACTATTTGTCTTGAAGATCACCCTGATTGGTACCTCAGGGATCTTGGAATCCTATTTGAGCTAAGGGCATGAGGGAAGCATGCAGATTAGAACCATGATGGTCTAGGAACGTCGGCGTTGTAGCCTGCCTATTGCAGCAGGGCAGTCGAGGCTTTACGAACCCATATGAACCTAGTCGGGCCCGTTTGGGCCTAGTGTGCCCCCAATGTTCTGCCTGTTCAATGAATGCCTCTCGGCGGTGGTGGGTCCCTCCCGCGTGGCTGCGAGGCTACTGTTCCTCATGCCGGCGGTGTCATGATCCTCCGTCTTGCATGCTGCACGCCAGAGTCATGAAGAGACCGGTGATGGTGACTACAAGATCTTGGTGGCACATGCTGGTGGGTGAAGAAGCTAGGCGGTGGTGTTCCGTTGCGCCATGGTTTTTTGTGGACGGGATCGGGAGAAATCCTTGTTAGCTAGTCTGACCCTGACGCGGCGCTGCCTTCGAGTGACATCATTCTTTCCTAGAGGGTGTCGTGGGAATCCCATGTCCACTATACTCTACGTGCCGAGGGAAACCCTAGGACTAGTCTGGTCCGGGCAACAACGTCGTGTCGATGGTGCTTCACTTCTTGAAGATGATGCTTGGTACGGGGCTCTTCGTAGTGCTTGGAGCGTGGTGGGCCAAATAAGGTGGGGCAGCGATTGCAGGTCTTCGTCGTTTTGTCGATTCGCCATTGCCTTCATTTTTTATTTCTGGGTTTGAGCTGCTGTCCCAATATTTTCTTTGTTTCGAACTCTTGTATTGGTGCAGTTACTATATTAATATAGCGGGACGAAAACCTGTTTCAAGGAGAACCAGGTGTTCCGCTTTTTCAATTTTTCTCTATAGCTACCATGCCAATAACAAGGAGATATCAATAGCTCTTTAGCCCAACAAAACAACTCATTCCACAAGTCCACATTAAACATATAGATCAACATACACTCTCAAAAAGCCAACAAACATGATAAATTCTTCAGTTATTCCCAATATACCACACCAAAATGCAAGCACAGTTGGTTCAACACAGACTTACAAGCACAACCTGAAACCTCCCTTTTTGCAAAGGAGCAAGCAGCACAACAAAACTTACTTATTGCACTGGCTATATATATATATGTCCTTCACTACAACAAGCGACTGTTCACCATATACGAGAACCCTGCAGATCGATGCTCCATTCCGCATACATGCTAGCTCGATTTTGCTTGCAGGACCTCTTCAGGGAGCGGCGACGTTCTCCATGGCGAGCGGCGTGATTTCCTCGCCGATGATCCCCGGCTCGCTCCCGGCGACCCCCAGGTCCAGCAGCACGTCCTCCCAGTTCTTTGCAGGCCCCTGCAAAGCACCATCGATCGATTGAATTTAGCAACGATTTACTCTTGGTTCTGCTGCGAAGTACTGTACTAGAGTTTAGCTTGGCGACGTACCTTCCAGGAGAGATCCTGGGCCATACAGTTCTTGACCATCTCCTGGTACGCCGGCGTGCCGACGACCTTGACCGCGCGCTTCAGCGTGGTCGCCACTTTCTTGACGTCTGCAGGCTCCACCACCTTGCACTGCAATGGTCACGAAAATAAAGAAAAACCAGTTGATGATCCGAGCCCCCCAAAGATAGGCGAGATCAGTGGAATCAGACAGAGGTCAATGGAGCCTACGTCGACGCTGAGGCGGCCCATGTGGAATCCAGTCTTCCCTTCCACGATCGTGTCCACGAGTCCGCCGGTGGACGCGCACGCGCAGGGCTGAAATTCAGTAGTAAGAAATTTCGTTTACGATCATGGATCGTTTCAGGATGTACACGCACGCAGGAGCAGCAGTTGAGAAACTGGTGGCAAGAAGAGGTTTACCGTTCCGTAGCGCATCCCCTGGAGCTGGATGAGGCCACAGGGCTCGAAGCGGCTGGTGACGGCGAGCACGTCGGCGCCGGCCATGATCTGGTGGGCCAGCGGCGCATTGAACTTGACCACGGCCCTCACCTTGTCCGGGAACTTCTCCTCGACGCTCTTGAGCATCCGCTCGAACTTCTTCTTCCCGGTGCCCAGGAGCACGATCTGGACGTCCTCCTCCTCCTCCATCACCTCCTTGATGGCGGCCACCATCACGTCGGGGCCCTTCTGCTCCTCCAGCCTACCGATGAACGCCACCAGCGGCACCTTCCTGTCCACCGGCAGCCCCACCTCCGCCTGCAGCGCCTCCTTGTTCAACGCCTTCGCCTCAACAGCCTGTCACTCACAGTGCACCATCCACCATGCGCACTTTGACTCGTCAGAAGAACCGGCGACCCCAGAAAGAAAGCATTGTGGTTTGCGGGCGGGTGCTCACCGTCGTGGCGTCGTAGTTGACGGCGATGTACTTGTCCTTGATTGGGTCCCACTCGCTGACGTCCATGCCGTTAACGATGCCTGTGATGCCGGTGAGGCGCATGATATTGTCCAGCTCGCAGCCCCTGGCTTCGCCGGAGATGAGCTCCTCCGCATAGTACGGGCTCACCGTCAGCACCCTGTCCGCCTGCAGGATCCCGGCCTTCATCCAGTTGATCTTACGACCCTCCACCGGCGTGTCGTACCTGCACCAAATTTGTTGACCCAAATCATCAAGTTTCATATTCAAGTTCAGGTTCAGACACTGGAATTTTTCACTTTGTTATTAACTGAGGCTTACCCATCGATGAAATCGAAGGACGACTTGAACCTGTCGGGGAGGTTGAGGAGCGCGAAGTCGTCAAAGGAGAAGCGTCCCTGGTAGGAGATGTTGTGGATGCAGAAAGCAACCTAACCAAGTTTGAAAGGATCAAATTCAGGTCATGTCTTTCAGAATTAACAGCTAGCAAAGACATGCAGACATAAGAGAAGATGTAACACCTTTGCAGTCTTGTAGATGCCATTGGACTGGTAGTTGCTCTTGAGGTAGCAAGCCAGAGGGCCAGTATGCCAGTCGTTGCAGACGAACAACACGTCTTCCCCTGCATTTCACGGCAGCACCCAAAAATCCAAGAAAGAAAGAGCTTCAGATAAGATGTGGCTCGTGGTACGTGTGTTGAACTGTTGGTCGAGGTTACTTGCATACCGTAAGGTCCGGAAAAGTGCGGGCTATTGTCTAGGTTTAGGATCCTGGGTGCCTCAAGGGCTGCCTGGCAAAGAAGGCTGAAGCGCAGCTGGTTGTCCTGGTAATCCGTGCCGGTGTCAGGCCCGTAGATCTTCTCCTTGGTCTTGCCCCAAACCTGAAGATTGTATATGTGAGCAGCAGAAACAAAGATTCAGAAACAAATGTTGAGTTTGGTCGAGGAAGAGCCTTATTGGGTGTCACCTTCTCGAGGAAGGAGGGGTGGTCGATGAACACGCGGTCCACCCCGCGCTTGTAGCAGTGGAAGAACCTCACCCTCTCGTACTCGTCCCCCATCTTGATCTACAAAATCAAGTTAAGAAAATCTTGCTAAAATCTGCATTATCGATGAGAACACGTAGGCAAGGATGTAGTGGTGCTGATCATGTGATCACCTCTGCCACGACGCTGGTGTCCCAGGCATCCTTGTACTGGTCATAACGCGGGGAGACCACCATCACCCTGTGCCCGTTCGCCTGCACAACACAGCACAGCAGAGCGAGCACAGAACCCGCTGTAACGGCACGCAATGCAGGGCGTCAAGAAGAGGAAGAAATGTAACAGTGGTAGCTTACGGCCATGGCTGGCGGGAGGCCTCCGAGGACGTCGCCGAGGCCGCCGGTCTTGCTCCAGGGCCCCATCTCGGCCCCGACGAAGACGATGTTCATGCCGGCGCCCGTGGCGCAGACGACGACCGAGGGGCACCGCCTGCCCCCGCGCTGCTGCTGCTGCTGCGTCCTCCGCGTCTGGCTGCTGGGGGTTGTCGCGCGCGCGCTGGTCCTCATGGTGAGCGGGGCGTCGGCCGGGTTCCGGGGCCTAGGGCCCTGGAAGCCGCCACGCAGGAACATGGACGGCGCGGACCTGTCGGTGATGCCGAGGACGGCGCCGGAGGTGGCGAGCTGCGTTGTTGCCATAGCCGCCATGACGCGCGCAGGGGCGTGCCGCTAGCTAGCTAGCTGTGGTGAAAGAGACTGACTTAGTGAGATTTCCCGTTTGGATACCATTGTTTTTTTTTGCAGAAAAACTGAGTTTTGACGTGAAATTTCATCCGAAATTCTAACATCAAGTATGAATCTAAACAATTTGTAAACGCATGGAATTTTTCTGTCTTGACAGAATCAAAGTTTGGTCTTTATTTAAGGTTGGCACACCTAACGCAAGGTAAATCTACAAGAGAATGTTCAAAATACACACACAAAAAACACCTCCGTTTTTTAAAAAAAAAAAGGGTACGGTAAATACCCTCAGTGAGGCGATCTCAGTTCTCTCAGTGGCTTATCTTTCAGCCTGCCGGTCCTAACTATACTGATCGTAACGGGGCACTTGGATCGGATCTAACTACTAGATTAGACTAGTAGTACAGGAATGATCTATCTGCCTCAAATCAGAGAAACAATTAATATATACTACTACTACTACTTATACTGAGAATTCAGGACCTATATACGGGCGGGCTATCCATGTCGAAACGAGATCCTGGATCAAGATGCACGAACCTGATCTGTTCTTGTTGCTGGACGAGATCGATCGATGGGCGCGGTTGGCGAGTGGGTCTTGTTGGATCTCTGCTGGTATAGAGAGGTTTTTGTTCCACTCACTCCTCCTCCTCCTCCTCCTCCTCCTCCTCCTCCTAGTACACTACACTGCAATGCAATGGGGGCTGGAATGGAATGGGGGAGGAAACGAACGGTGGGCGCAGGGTCCGGGCATGGGGCCTACTTGTACCGCGGACCCGCGCGCCCCAGCCCCTCCCTCCCTCACTCACGCACGCACACACATTCGCTCCCTCCGAGATCTCCCCAATACCCGCTCCCGTTCCTCGTGCATGCATGCGCGCACGCTGTGGCTCTGCGTCTGCATGGCGCGATCGTCCGGTGCGTCCTCGCGTTCTCCGCTTGTCTGCTTCCGCTGCTGATCGATCGATTCAGTGGGCCGGCCATCGTCGCGCGCGCTTTCCAGCTAGCCGATCGGTTGCCTTTGCTTCTCCTCCGCTTCGTTTCGTCCATCTCGCTAGCTTTCGTACGTCCATGTGTAGGGATTCTGGCCGTCCATGTGTCCAGCTGAGCTCTCGTACGTACCGTGCGCTTCTCCACTTTCTCTTCTGGGGGGTATGCATCGCATGTTCCCGTACGTTGTCCGATCTCCGATCTCTGCTATGCTCTCGGTGCACGCACGCAGCTGCTGGTGGTGGTTTGGGGAGTGTGGCGCGGCCCGGGCGCCCGGCGACAAAGAGCTTGTACGTGCTCGCACGATGCCGCCCGGGGTTCCACTTGGTGCTGCTCATCTTTTCTGCCTCCTTTTCTAGATGTGCCGGGTCATCGTCTTTTCTGACGGACACGTAACGTAAAGATGTGTGCAAAAACCTTATACTCAACCCGGCAGAGATGTTCTCCGCTCGCGGGGCTGCCTCCTACCTAGAGATCTTGGGCGTGTTTTCTCGAACCCTCTCTTCTCGCATCCAGCATGAAAAAATAAGTCTGTTTGTCTTTCCAAGTCACATGTGTTGTATGGCACGAGATTTAAAACAGCCTAAAAATTGGCCCGCTGAAAACGCCAAATTTCAACTGGACAGTCCCTGCCGAGCGCTAGGAGAACAACAGCAGGCACAGATAGGCAACGCGGAGATAGCGGAAGCCGGAAAAATTGCAGTGCCGATCACCACTCACTGGGAGACAAATCCATCCCCATTTTCATCTTGGACGGCAGCTTTGGCGGCAGTAGCAGCGGTTGCTACGACCACTCCGGCACCGACTGCTACGTCTTATTCAACTCTGGCGTCTGAGGCCAAAAATGCGCTGTTGATTTTGACACGAAATTTAAATATGTGCTTGCTGGATGAGAAAGATATGCCCATGATGCCACAATTCTGAATGACAACATTTAGAAAGCTGATGGCCTCAAGATCCCTCAAGGTAAGTTCTACCTAGCAAATGTTGGGTATGCTTGTAGGCCTGGAATTCTTCCACCCTTCAAATAACCAAGTTACCATCTCAATGAATTCTCTTCTAGACACTATCCTAGGACTCCGGAGAAAATTTTCAATCTCAGGATGTAACACCCTCGGATCGGCCCCGCCAAACCCACATAGAAACGATTCAAGGATGCCCACCAGGCACTTGCGTGCGGGTGAAAAATGAAGTAATACCATTACACAATAGTTCATGATGGAATCCAGAAGAACATATATATACAACAACGAATCAACGAGTCAAGAATACAGATGTACAATACAAAGATCCAAATCACCTTGAAAATGATACGACATCCGAGTACGGATAAGATGCAAATTAAGCTAAGAGCCCTGAAGAATAACAAATGGTGTCCATAACCCTGTCCAGGCCAAGCCGGCAGGATAACCTTGCTAACGTCGTCGAAGTTATACCTATTAAAACAAAAGGGGTGCCGACAAAGGGCAAAGGAAAAATGGAGCGATCAGTAGTGAGGCCAGTATACGGGAGTCTAGAATTCGGTGACTCTCGCCTACATAGGTATGGTGGACTGAAGCGGCAACGAAGCATGCACTAATCAACCTATAGAGACTCGATATAACTGTCGGCTATCAGATAGGGGTAAGAAAGACCTATTTAGAATCAACCTGATACTATCACCAAACATACCCATCCTGGTATTTCCCCCTCGAGACCAAACGAGGAAGTCCTTCCGAGGAAACTCACACAGTTGGCAGTTTTATTAATCATTCCATGGTGGCTATCCATCTTTACTAGTCATATCAGATTCAAGTCAAATTATAACAATACTTCTTTAGTTATAGTTGTCTATGATCTAGAAACTATGCTCCAAGTCATCCATAACCGCGAACACAGCTTTTCGAAAAGATTTAACCCTGCAGGGGTGCACCAAAGTTTCCACACGCATTTCCATCTTTTTTGCCAGATCAATTAACATACACCCATCTGTATGTCGGCGGGGCTTCGGACACGACGCTTTCCCAGACCTAAAGCAAGTACATGGGGGCCACCCGAAAGAGCTACCTGTACGAGGTATAGCTAATCCTCGTACGGACCCTGGGGTTGCATGCACTTGTCACGCGAGCAGAGGTCGTAGACAATATATTCCCGTGACAGAGTGCCGCACCTACGCAACAGTAATAAACGCTCATCGAGCAATAGGTAATAAACATAGCATACATGGCATAGGTATAGTAGGTAACGTATAAAGCCCGAACTAGTTTTGTGGCCCCTAGTGTAGTACTTTAAAATCAGGTAATAAGCCGATAGGGGTGTCCACACACCCCACATGTGGTTAGCACGCTCGATCTTGGAACATGTGTCAACAACTCGGGTCCTAGGTGGACACAAGTGGGCGGGTAAAAACCAAATAACATCTATTACCCACTGGTTCCTCTGCATTATATCTATTTCTAGCATTTTAATTGACAAGTTGTAATGAAAGCCATGATCATCTCCACGATTAAGCATGTGCCAACCTCCCAACATCGGTGGAACATTGACGATGCACAACAACACCTGAGCAATCAACTACGACTCGCAAGACCAACTATCTACCAAACAACAGGCAATAGGAGGTGTCCAAGGCAATATAGGGGAAGCGAGGAATATAAATGGTATGAAAACAAAAGCATCACAAAACGGGTAGCAGTAGATCAATAGGAGGAAGTAAAGACTATAACTGCAAAATAGGTAGAAAGGGGGAGAATGCTTGCCTAGAAAACATAGCCGAAGATACACTGGAGAATGGTTCGAAGCTCGTATCAACTCAACGGCCTAATCCGCGAAGAAGCAAAGCACTAAAAAGAAACACCAGATGCACTATTAAATACTACAACAAAAGATCTAGCATGTTTATGATATGATGCATGACATGGCATCGATGCGATGCAACTAGGCAATATTAGGTGGAATCAGGATCCCGGCAATTAATTAGAAGGTTCATGGTCTTTAAGTACCCCTCAATTTAAATGTTGGCTTAATAAGAAAAAACATGGCATCGGTTCGCTACACAAATTTAAATGGAGTCGAGATAAGACAAATATATCCCACATATGCGCTCCATATTTAATTATGAGGTGAATCAACTAAATGCCCAAAAGCAAAAATATATCATGTATGCAAGCATGAACAAATTTATATGCAACAAGTTGTATATGACAATTTATAAAATAGGGTCTCGGATAGGGGTCGCACATTAGGGGGGGGTTCAGAGAACTTGGTTCCGAGGGTTCGATTCGGCCTTCTGGACCGGGGCTTCGGATCTGTGGATCGGGGGTGTCTTCGGGTTCCGTGCAGGAGAACATCTTATCCATGCGGAAGATCTTCGGGTTCATCAGGACCAAAGAGGAAGAAGATGGTCCTCGAGTCCCCAGGGGTCCATGTTGGAGTTCTTCATCCTTCTCTTGTCGGTGATGAACGTGGATCATCATCCGAGTCGTAGTAGTCGTGCGGCCTTGCAATTCGAGGGTCTTATGCAAATTGTCGGGGTGGCACTTGCCATTGTCTTTGGTCAAATAGCACATGGATGCAGGAAGCAAGCATGCGGTGACCCAGCATACCACTGGATGATGTAGTACACTATAGTCGTTGACATAACACTCACGGAACACCATTCTACAAATATTACATCCCTCAGAGTGGTACAACAGAAACAAAGCGGGTCCACAAACATACATTATTATTACAACCAGAAATTACATGATGACATTGAGTTCCTCCTAGTTCCGTAGAGGATTCTTGATGACTCAAAGATAAACTATAATAACTTGAGAACAATATAAATAAGAAAACTAAACCTTACTATATTACGAGATTACTAGCTAGAGGATGGAGATCTATACTACTAGACCCAATTATCTATATCTGATGTATTTATGCTTCAGACTCTTCGGCCTCCATTCCATAGATGTTTTCGTAGTTATTTCCTTCGATGTTTCCGGATAACTCTGGCTGCTCATAATGGAATTCTGTTTGGTCTTCAGCTGAATATAGTGTTTCATCTTCTTGGTCTGCAATGTCTTCAGAATCTAGCAAGGGTTAAGAAAGTACGGTTGAGTACGAGTGTACTCAGCAAGTTCACTAAAAAGGAGTGTTTCATGCACTAACTACAATCACAGACCAAAGGTCGTAGTTATGCAGGTTTTTGAAAACATTTCTTCAAAGGTTGCTTTTATTCGGAAAAACTATGTCCGTCAGCCTTCACATGTTGATTAGAACTTCGTGGAGTTCCTTTCCTGTAGCGTTCGCAGCTCCTTCCCAAAACAGGAAGTAACATGTCACACTTTTATACACACTGTAGAGGTGCATTTCTTTACCCATAAGAGATTCTTATCCATGTTGCACATCCGGGCGTACTTTCCCGTTCACAATTCCTTTGGTGTGAGGCCCAGTATAAGAACCCAAGCCGATCACTATCCCTCTCCTCAAACCCTATATGCCAGTTGGATTGAATGCTAGGCCCAGGATAAATCTTGTTTCCAATTACGGCCTAAAACACACAACCCTCGTAGACACCAGATGTCGTGGGACATTGAGGGATCCCACCCTGCTGTCAATCCTCTCCGAGAATTACAGCCACGACCCGGTCGTCAGTTGACATATGAGAGGGAGAAGATCCAGCTGAATTCCCCAGAGCCACTTTAGATCTTATGGTTAATGCTTGCTCAATATGTAGAGCTCATTGGGGAACCCCAAGAGGAAAGTATGATGAGAACAACAACAAGTTTTCCCTCAGTTATGAAACCAAGGTTATCGAACCAGTAGGAGCAAGGAAACACCTCCAAGGTGTTGTTTCCAACTTGGACTCCTGCACAACACAATCATAGAACTTTGCCCCCAACTTACAGTGAGGTTGTCAATCTCACTGGTTTTGCTGAAAACAAATGACTAAACGTATTGTGTGGAAGATAGTAATTTCTTGCAGAAAGTAAATAGAAAACAGTAAACAGATTGTAGATTGATGGTAAAAGAATGGACCGGGGTCCATAGTTCACTAGTGGTGATTCTCCTTAAGATAGATGACATGTTGGGTGAACAAATTACAACGGGGCAATTGACAAACATCAAGAAAGCATACATGCATATACTAATCATCTTGACTTCCATGAGATTTAATTGGGCATTACAACATTATACATATACCGTAATCCAACTGCATCTATGACTAATAATCCACCTTCAGGTTATCATCCGAACCCCCTCCAATATTAAGTTGCAAGCAATAGATAATTGCATTAAGCAAAGTGTGTAAAGTAAACAAAGGATTGCTGTTTTATCCCTAGTAGCAACAACACATCTAGTACCTTAGAGATTTCTGTCACTTCCCCAGATTCCTAGAGGCATGAACCCACTATCGAGCATAAATACTCCCTCTTGGAGTTGCTAGCATCTACTCAGCCAAGATAGCTACTAACAATGGAGAGCATGCAAGATCATGAATAACAAAGACATGATACAATCAATAATCATTCTTTAAAATAGCATCTCAACTTCCATCGGATCCCCGCAAACACAACATGTATGATTACAAATAGATGATCTTGATCATGAACGGAGCTCACAAGATCTAAACATGGTAGCACAAAGGAGAAGAACCAACCATATAGATACTACATGGACCTGTAGTCTAGGGATGAACTACTCACGTATCACACCGGAGGCAGGCATGGTGATGAAGAAGGCATCCAGGGTGATGTCTCCCCTTCGGCAGGGTGTCGGGAAGAGCTTCAGATCCCTCCCGATCTAGGGATGGAGATGACGGTGGCTACAGACTCTTCCATGGAATTTTGATCGGGTGCTTAGGGTTTCTATATCGGAGGCTTCTTATAGGCGAAGGGGCAAGGTCGGTGGAGTACTAGGGGCCCTGACACCTGGCGCTGGCCTGCTCGTGCCACCAGTGGTGTGGCCCCTCGCCCCTCTCCGTCTTAAAGCCTTGTGACTCTTCTGGTAAAATATTGACTTTGGCTTTTGTCCTGTCCCATTCCAAGAATATTCATTTTCTGGCTTTCTAGAACCAAAAACAGCAGAAAACAGGCAACTAGCACTGTGGCATCTTGTTAATAGGTTAGTCCCATAAAGTGTATAAAAATACTCCAAATTGTGGTTAAAACATAAGAAAGTAGATTAAAACAAGCATGGAACATAAAAAACTATAGATAAGTTTGCAACGTATCAGTTAACGTGTAATTTATGGCGCAAGAATCACATCACTGGCGACATTGGTTGTTAAGTCCTAGATGATATATTCCCATACAATGTGGTTTCCATTGCCGGCCTTGAATAGATTAACTGATCACCCTGGACCAGTAACCAATAGTTCATATTTAATCATGAAAATAGTGTTTTCTTACCTTTTTGAAATGTAGGTGATGACAACATTGGATTTGCAAATACTTGATAGAAAATAATCAAATGACATGAGCAAGTGTGAACTTGCCTTGATATAGCAAAGAATTATAGTCGAATGCCTCGACTTGACCCTGGACATCGGGTTCTGCAAAATACCATCATTGCCCAGTAAGGACAATGTTTAAAGAAGAAATATGCTGATATGCATAAGTAATGAGATGCATGTGTTTAAAACCCCAAAGTACCCCTAACATTACAAGTGAGTTGCAATTATGTGATTTGTTTAAGATTTGATTTATTTTTTAAATTAACTTCATAAAAGAGTATAGTTGCAAGACATTAAGACTAACATACAAGACATAAATGGTGGAGTATAATCTCAATACATGATTTAGGTTGAGTGGTATCTTGTAATTATTACAAGGCTCGTGTTTATAGTTGTTATGACTTAAAAGAAATAGCATAATGTTTCTTTTGAAGTGGTAAAAAGAATAATAGTTGACGAAAATATTATTTACATTAAGTCTATCAATTATGAAGATTAATAAGACTAAAGTTATGGTCTTTGATAAGGTTCAAATGAACTGGAGTTATTATATTCTTAGTTTATGGTGTATTAGACCAAAGTTAACTATAAAAGAGTATTAATGGTTTTAAGATATATTGTCTAAGGCATCATCAAGTCTTAAGGTTTTTCTAAACATAATTCAAGATAAAATCTTATAAATATGAAATTTAGCCTTAAGGATTTAGATCTAGCATGTTTAATATTCATGGATTATATTATAAGATTTGTGTATGGGAAATAAGTAAATTTATTATATAGTTAACAGTTTACCTTTAAATTTTCTTAGAAGTTATATTTATGGTTTTAAGTGTAATATTTAGACTTAATCTTTATTTGGTGTTCTTCCTAATTTATTAAGTGATAAACAATTTTGGAGAAAAGATTATTATTTTTCCAAAGTAATAAATTCTAAATAACTTAAATGAAGTTATAAGGAAGTTATTTTTGGTTTATAAAAATAAAAGAAATATATTTGAAGAAAATACTTTTTATAAAATTAAGCACACATTTATTTTCTATAAATCCTAAGATAACTTGTAAATCCCTAATTAATATTTTTATAAGATAATATATTTCTTTTACTACTCAAAAGTGATTTTTAATCATTTTTAGGACTTTTCTTTGATTTACTAAATTCATTTAGAGATTTAATGGCGTTAATATTTATTTGCATTTTATTTAACTCAAATCAGCATTATTATATTTTTCCTAGTTAGATATTATTTTTGTGAGAACTACGATATATTATAGGTATTTTTATGATTTTTTTACATTTTTCTAGGGCTTAAAATGTTTAGAGGGTATTTTAGTAATTTCCATTTTACCCCTTTTTATTCATTTCCTTCATATACTTAGACTTGGGCCCACTGGTCAGTCTAGCCCAATGGGTTGGGCTAGACCACCTGGTTCGGTCCAGTCGATCGGTTGACCTTGACCCGATCCTCTCCTTCTCCTCTTGAGGCCCTCTTCTCTCTCTCTCTGACAATTTCAGTCGCTGCTGTTCAACTGCTTGCCTCCAGCTTCGATTCCGGCGAGCCTAGGTGGTTGCAGCCGCCATCGCCTGTGGCTTAAGATGCACCACCCATTGCTCTTCTTCTCTGCCCAGCTAGATCTAGGGATCGAGCCTTTTGGTGGTCGCCCCCTTCCTTGCAACGACACTAGGGTTTCAGACGTTGCGGCTTCCCCGTGCTCCAGTGACCTTACAGAGCTTGCTCGGTTTGTTGACGGTGTGATGGGGCAGTGGATGTTGGTTGCCACCTACTTCCCTTGGTGTTATTAGCATGGCTTGGCGCGTGTTGAACGCCATCGGTGCTCCTCGTGCCGCCACGTCGGTCTTCACTTCCGTCTGCTTCCTCCCCAATCTCTAATCGAGGACCATGGGTATGTCTCTCCTCCCTCTCTTTCTTTCTCTCCCTGTCTCCCTCTCTCTCCCCCTCAGTAGGAGCCTTATTTAGGGTTCTTCCCCTCACTACCCTAGCAGTAGTACTATGGCACGTGCCTAACCATGTATATGTGGTTACTGTCCTAGTTTATCCACTGAGTTTATTTGTGTGATAGAGGGAAAACCGTGATGTGTTTACTACTATGGATTCTATTCCTGAAATTCTGAACCTTTGGTTTAGTATATTGTTGGGAAGGCTCTATTATTGTAATTGTTTAATAAACCAAGGTGTGTAGTTGATTTCCTTGTGTTACTGGAGCTAATTGACACTGGTAGTTGGTTTGTTCATATTCCTATTGGTTGAATAAAATGATATAAGTTTACTTGGGTAGCTCTTGAGATTAAAACTGGCTGTTATGCATAATCTGTCAATATGGTAGCAAAATTTTACATGATTCCTAGCTTTGGATTGGATGCTTCTTGTATATGTTCGGTCATCTATGACAGATGTCAAAGATATGCAAGAACGATTCCTAATATGACACTTAGGGAAGTGATTTGTTCTGATTAAATGTGTTAGCCATAATGATGAACTGATATGGCTCATTTCTGTGGTATTAAATTGATGTGATAATGACTTGCAATCATAACTTGCTTGATATGTATTGATGCACACCATTCTAATGCTTTACTAGAGAATAGTCCTGCTATGCAGGTATCTACTGCAAGCAAAGCTTGCATATATTATTCCTTGCTGCCAATAAGATAGTGACTTGTATTAAGATGATTCCTAATCTTTTGTAGGCTAGGAAAATGATTAGCTTGGCTTAATTTGTTGCTTTAGTGGCTTCTTTTTCCTTGAGTACCACTGTGGTGCCTCTGTTAATGAGTGTGCACAGAAGCATTCAATGGTGGAATCATTTGCTATTGAGAGCAATGCCTGATGGCTTCTGTAATGTGATTGACCAATTGTGGTTGATATTGATAAATATTATTTAAGTGATAATTTTGGGATATAAGTTGAATGGTGATGCATGCAACTAAATGATTCCTAGACAATTGTCTAGGAAAATGATGTACCTAGAACCTCTGCTTATTAATAGATGAATTAGAACGATGTTGGTGTGGTGGCCTTATTGGATTCAAACATTATCTTTGAATTCAATCACTGTGCTTCTTGACAGAAAATTAGTCTGTCTATTTGATAGATAACCCTTACTACTATGACTCCTGCCCCATAGAGATTTAGGAAAATGATTTAATTTCTTTAAGGTTTTGCAAAGTTGATTCTTGGATATGTTGGCTGTCTCTTGTATGCACTACTTGTGGCTTCTGTAGGTGACCTAGCTGATGTGGTACCCCTTTGAAGGATGCACCATGGTCTAGACCAACTACATGATCTGCTACAGGTTTAGTTGACCAAGATCTAATTTAACCCTTGCCAATGATGCAAAAGGCTGAGGTTTTTATTTATTCATTGATAGGGACAGATGCTTTATTTGCCTTCTAGCTAAATGATAATTCTAACATAGCATCTATGCAGATCGAGGAGTACTCATTCTCATTAAAATCCCATGCCTAGCTGAGAAAAACTAAGGTTAGGTTTAGTGAGATTAGCAACCTGCTGCTATAGAATAACTGTTGCTGAAACCTAGTGGTTGTTCTTGTGGTGATCTACCTCTCCTGGTTTGGGATTCTTATCCTGGCTTGGATTGATCTGATGCTTCCTCCACCTCCTAGTGTTGTTGACTAGCTCCTCCTTGAGCTGCTGGCCTCCTTCTTGGCTCTACTAATTAACCATGATGTTCTTTGGTTGGCTAAATTATTTGATGTGGATAACCTGAGAACAACCAAAAGTATTCTTGGTGGTTTTGGTCACCAGGAAGAACTGATGGTGTGAGCAAGAGAAGTGTTGAGGAAAATAAGATGGAAGTGGTGACTTAAGCTACTTTGCTACGGCTATGCTCTTCCTTATGTAGTCCCTATATGGGCTGTGGTGTTGACAACACACTAATTTGCGTTTGTTGTGTGAGTTGCTTATCTGTGGGACCTATAGGTTCAAGTTTCAATGGCTGCAGAAATATTTGTTATGGATGAGCTCAAGTGACAAGTGATTTCCTAGTTTTTACTATTCCCTCTTTCTTGACAGTTGGATCTCTAAATGGTGAAACTTGCCCCTGATTGCCAAGGATGTTGAACTGAGGAAAAATATACTGATAAGAATAGATACTGTTTTGGTGAAACTTTCCCCTATTTTAAAATGCTCAATGATGTGTTAAAGCAATGCAATACACTACTGCTACTGAGAGCACTAATACTAATACTAACCGCTTTCTTGTTTTATCTATTGTTTACTTGTTTTTACAGGAACCAAGATCGTTCAAATAAATTTAAAGGATGGCTCAAGACTTAGCTTAGAGAAATAGGTTTGGACTTTCTTTTATCCTTTTGTAATTTTCTTTATTCATTTACTTATTTGTAGAAAACAATGTAATTGGTATATTCTTGTAATAAAGAATTCTCTTGTTTATTTCATTTTCTATTATTTGTTTAATTACTTAATTGTAATTTACTTTTATTCTTTTATTGTAAAAGAACATTGTACTACCTCATGTCTTCTTATTAATAAAGAATTCTTTTATATCATTATTATAATCATTTCTTTTTACTTAATTTTAGTGTTATTATTCCTAAATTTCTAAATTTGAATTTGAATTGAATTTGGAAATTCAATGCCAATTCCAAATTCTACCCCTCCAATGCAATAAACCAATAGAGGTCATGTCAAAATTCATCCCACTTACCTCGAATGACACTAAACCTAATTCATAGGAGTGATATAACTCTGATCACTCTAGTCTTTTAGTTTGGTGAAAAATTTACCCCAATTTTCAGATGCATGCATGCAGATGCACAAAATTCTAAATCTACCCTTCGTTTAGTCCTAAATGCTGGGATGTTACAGAGCATGAGGTGGTGCTGCGAGGCAGGAACAATAGGGCACCAGGGATCATTAGCAACGCCAGAACATCCCATATATACCTCTGCACAACAACACATCAGCAGAGCACCTGATGAAAACAACTAACAAACATGGATACAGTACAACCTTGGGTCGGCTTCTCTTGAGCTGGATGGTATCGAGGCAGAGGAAGACCGCATGGACATGGCACAACAGTGGCGTGACAAGATGAACTGGCGGACGTGCGCATAGCCATGGGCGAGGTCGAGGCACGGTGGAGGACGAGGACCAATAGAGCCTGCATCTGGCGGCTGCTAGCATTGAGGCTGCAGGACGGGGTACATGGTGACGCTCGTGGATGGGCTGAGTAGAGGCGGCGGGGCGTGGGGTCATGCTCGGGATGGCGAGGTCGACCCAGAAGGAGGACAACGGGGACATGGTGGCGCTGCTCCTGGTGGCAACCTGCGGAAGAGGGTGAGGGAGACGTGGAGCTCGTGAGGAGGGCGCTAGGCGCGCGGCGGTGCTGGGAAGGGCGGGTCTCAAGCGGCAGAGACGAAGAGGGAAGGGGGCGCGCTGGCCGGCGACGACGAGGACGTCCTGGCGGGCAGGCTCGGCGGCAGCGACAACCAGGGTCTAGAGCGGCGCGGCAACGCCTACGTGGGGCAGAGGAGCTCTAGACCAAGAACCCACGCAGCAACAGAGAGGAGCTCCGATTCGGGTGGCGCATCACGCTGGGGACAAGCCCAACGACGGTAGGGTGAAAGGCGGAGGGAGGCGACGCTGGGCGAGCGAGCGAAAGATAGAGGCGGGGCTCGCTGCAGGGTATCAGGGAGAGAGAGGGGGTTGGTGGCATGCAAGCGGAGTGGGGATCGCAAGTGGGGGTGTGGGCGGGATCGTGTCGAGCAGCAGGTGCGAGCGAGCGTGCGAGACAAGGTTGCGCGCCACTGTAGTCATTGTGTGTAATGTGCGTAGGTGGGGTGGGATGTGTGGGTGCGACGTGGTGGGCTGGGGTGGTCCGGGTCGGGCGTGGCCCGCCGGTGTGTGTGCATGCAGGTGGAGTGCGTGTGTGCCACACAGGGTTGGTGGGGTGTGGCAGCGGGTTGGGTTGGTGTGGGGTTATGTATGGATTTTAGGGTTAGGGTTTAGGTTTGCTAGCTAGACTGGTTTGGGCCAGGTTTGCCGGGGTGGTAGGTGGTTTGGCCTGCAGGCTAGGTTACCTCCCCGGGTAGAAAACAGTTTTATTTATTTTTTATAACACAAATATTTTTGTAAATAGTTTTAGACAAACAAAATTATTCGGAGGACCGGGGTTTTATAATTTTAAAAGCGGAGGGAGTTACATAGAAAACAAAGATAGGATTTTAACAAAATAATTTTAGTTAAACATATGCATGATGATGATGATGCTCAAATGCAATGTGGCATGATGACATGAGCATGCAATCATGATGATGCACAAAATAAAAATAACAAGCGATTTTCTAGTACTGGTTTTACCTGGGGTGATACACAGGAACTCTAGCCTTAGAGTCACGGTTGAGAGGGTTTTCGCTGCTCTGAAGAACAGGTTTAAGATCCTTGATCAGAAGCGTTTCCATTTTCCCCCACCCAAGTTAAGCTTGTTCTGACATGTTGCATTTTGAACAACCAGATCTTGCAATTTGACATAGTTGAATTCTTCCCGACCGAGGAAGATCTAGTTCCCGACGACTATAACACCGATGATGGCCATGGTATTGCACATAACTATTGTGCTTGGAGGAACAGGAGAATGCAGTGGCCCTTCGAGATGTGGGCGACGAGAGGAAACTACATGATTTGAAGATGAAGAAGTGAAAAAGAAGGACCGATGAAGTGGTGCCCTTGTGTTCTATGAACAATCCCTAATGTGGGTGTAAAACAATCATTAGTAGTAGCTTGGTAATATTGTGTTGAACTATCATTGGCTAGTAGCTACGTGACATTGTCGTTAATTGATATTTATTAGTAGCTAGGGTTCTAATTTGCTACTGCTAGTTTAGTTTTTTGCCTATTGATACCTTTGATCCGGATTTACGGATGCAGTATAGTATAGTAGCCTTTTCCCTAGTAGATCTAGCTAGGTTTAATCGAACCTTGGGAAACAATTAATGGAAATTAAATGAGACACGTCTACAAGACTTGTTTGTTCGTTTTAACTTCGTTTATTAGACCTTTCTAGTTTACTTTTAGAACATTGTTTGTCGTAATGGATGGAGATAGGCTAGGGTTGAAGATTCACCTGTAGCTGCATATCATATGGGATAAAGGTAGTAATATGCATATTCATGTGTAATGATTCAATAAAAATAAAATTTGTGGGCATCACATGCTAATATACTAGAGCCCATGCAAGTCACAGGAATAGCAATAGTCTTTTGATCCAACCATTGTACCATAAAATACCGGGCTACAGCAATTATTATGTGAAAATACAAATCAAAGCCTTAAGAAGTGATGTTGCTGCTTTTCCCAAATAGATCGCTAAACGAAGACCGTACTCCCTTTTATATCACTAGGTTTCCTATGAGATCGCCGCTCACCAAGCATATCACCTCAAGCGTTTTCAATCTTTGGGATCTTGGGTGCCTATAAGTCTATAGATCGAGACAAGAGACAAAGAACCAAAGATACAAATCTCTATTCAATCAATATACAATACTCCCATGAATTAGATGCATATAATTGCTGCGAGGTTTCATCCCAACCCGTAGCCCATGAGGACTACTCACTCATAACAATAATATCAAGGATATAAAACATTGTGCAAAATACTTAGATTGAAATCAAATATTCTTACAATGGTCGTCGAATCACAAGGAGATCTCAAGTAGAAGCTAATGGTTATGGCTATGGAGAGGATGAACTACAGTGGTAGATCTCCTTTGGTGGTGTTGAGATGCAATGTGAGAATGGCGACCTCCTACAGGGTGGCTGGGACCTCGAAATATATATGTGCCTTCATGAAAGTTGTAGGGGTTGACTTGACAAAGCCGCTGCCACCTGGTACGGGCAGGCAGTACGAGCGGACCTTGCCCGTACTAGTGGTCGTTAAACCCTGTGGAAGCCGGGTTTCAGCCGAGGTTTTCTTGGTTGTGTAGACATCCTCATAGTCTTCATTAATAACTCCTGATTTCACCTTAAAAGTGTGATTTCTTGCACAACACAATTCAAAAGAAAGGATTGCACATATTTGTAATAATTAGTCACTAGTAGCAAGGCTAGAGAGATTCTTGGTCATTTGTTTAACTAAAAATGTGATTTAAACATGGAGAAAGATGGATATTTTCATAGTCATCAACTTCCCCAAATCTCAAACCTTGATCGTCCTCGAGCAAGAAAACAACAAAACCATAAAGAACTCATCGTTTAAACCAAAATAACAAGAAGATGAATCCACTTACGGTTGGTAGTCGTATGCATCCAACAGTTCTTCCATTTGAGAAGCTCATCAAAGTTAGAGAGGTGCCAAGAATACAATACAAGCTTTAATAACTCAAAACAATAAAAGTAGAGTTTAATATAAGTATAGATAACTAGGAATATAACAATTATTCCAATTCTTCTAGTTAACTCTTAGCTTGCCAAGGAACACTTGAATATTTTATAACAGCAAATTTAAGTAAGAGAGATCATGTCCCAAGTAGCATAAAAGTGAAGTGTCTCATTGATGCCCACATCAATAAATCAAGTCTATCAAAACACTACTGTTCCAATCATTGTCTTTCACGAAAATTCATAGAGTAGTAACGAGACCATGCGAAAGATTGTTTTATGTCGATCTTTATTTTTCATAATTATCAACAAGGATTAGTGAGTGATTCTTTCAGCAATGGTTTGCACAGCCTTTCAAGAGTACCAATACTTTTCCCATTATGGTAACAAGCACTACCCATGTCGTCAACTCATGGCCAAAATCATGGGTTGTACCATTGATCGTTTGTAGGCCAGCGAGGTTGCTGGCATCCAAAGGTGCGTATCAAAAATTTAAACTTTAAGAAGTATCACATTTTGATCCAAAAGGTTTAGCTTTGGCATAAATCACAATTACCACTAGACTTCATTTCAATCAAACAACTCCTTTCAAGAGTGCCATCAAGTCTATTAAAATATCTATGGGGTTAAGTATCTTCAAAGGTAAACTCTTAATACAATCACTCATCAAACTAGTCATAAATTGGAGACCTTTTCTTGTTGTACTTGTTTGGCAATATTATTTCCAAGGCAAGACTCGGTTAACTACAAGAACTAGAGCAAAAGCTTCCAGAACTAATTACTCATACAAATAAAAAGCTTTACTCTAACTATTTTAAATTACTCCCACTAGCATATCATCTTAACACATCAACTAACTAGGATAAACATTTCAAACTTCTAAAGTGGGAGACATATGACATACCTCTCATGAGTGACTTCATAATTCTCTTCTTTATGTGGATGAGTTCCTTGAAAACTCAAATCAAATCACTCTCATAATATTACTGAAGCAAAGAGGCAATAGGCAAATCCACTTTCACGAAAAGGATAAAAGGAAAATTCTTTTTGTATTGTTGAGGATGGGGATTAAAGGATAGAAAAGCTTCCGACCAAGCAAGAAACTGAGAAAAGAAAAGCAAGCAAGCGAAAATAAAAAGAAAACAAAAAAAAAGCAAAAGAAAAAGCGAAGTGTTGGAACAAACCAACATGAGTGTTTCAAAGCTCACACGGAGTTGGAGTACAACCTCAATATTACAAAAATATAAATTGTCGGGGGATACATCCCCAACCTTAGGATTTTGCAAGCCCTTTTTCGCTCATTGTGGTGGTGGTGGATAATCTCCCAAGTTCCATTGGTTGCTGCAATTGGTGAACTGGGTTGAGAGGTTGGCGGTAGAATCTCGAAGGTTGATGGAGAGGTTGCTCATATTCTAAATTCTTCCTTCGACAGAATATATGTGTTCATAGGTGGTGGTGTAGTTTGGTGGTTGCTGCTCTTGTTTGGGTCCTTCTTGTTCTACTTTTTCATCTTCTCCTTCTTCATCTAGGGGTTCTTCTTGTTGGGGTAGACTTGCTTCAACTTGCGCATCAAAACACAAACGCCCATCCACGATAGAGAACAAACCATTAGGCAAAGGAGCTGGGATCAAATGATCGGCTCCAGGTATATCAAGAAAGTATCTACCATTTGATTTAGAAACCATGCCACAAGCGTTAAGAGTAGTGAAACCGAGACGGCGAGCACCTGCCAACGGTTGGATATTACCTAGGTTGGTGAGGCGTGCTCGAGCAAGACAGTGATAACTCCTCCTCCACATATGGGACCACGGGATTGAAGAGCTTGATGCTTATGATAAAATACGAGTAGGGCACCAAATTTCGTGTCAAGTTACAATTTGGAATATTAGTTTTTGCAAGGATTATCATGTCCTCTTCATTGAATTTAGTAAACTCACCTCATGCCTACAAAGTGTTAGCAACAAATAGAACAAATAATGAACATCATGATGATCAATTTGATTTCCCTTGGGTAAGTTCCCAGGGATTCTCATATAATTAAAGTACTCCAAGGGTGTAGGATTAAGAACGAATCTGGTGGATCTTATGTCGATGGTGGTGTTATCAAACCCAAAATAATGAGGCCATCAGTCGAGTGTCACGATAATAAGATCACCTCCCAGGGCATGTTCCTCTAAGTAGTAGTACAGATTCACTATATGCGTCTAGGTACCGAGGAACTCGAGTGTCAAGCGGCGATATATGGCGGCGTCCTAAAAGACAAAGTGATGCAAACCAACATTGTTGAAAATTAAATAAAAATCATGATGGATGCCTAGTTGGTTAAGGATGTAAGGACATGGCCACTTGGTGGACTTGATTTCTTGGTTCTTGAGACGGTCGAAACGAGTGAGTTGGAACTCCTCGGTGAACTCGATGCTAAATGACTCGGGGGTTAGCCTATCAACATGTGGTGCGGCTTGTTCCGCAGCCACTACACGTATACCGCTCCTTGTGTTCATCTTAGATTGATTGGGTGTGAGGAATTGAATAAAGAACAAGCAGATTTGAAGGTCCAATGGAGGTAGTTTGGAGTTTGGAGGAAGAAGAAAGAGAGATTGTGAATTTAGGTTTAGGTTGACCTTCTCCCTGGGTAGGTGGTACGGCTGGAGCCCGCCCATATCGAGTGTATTACCTTGGGGTTGACGTCCCTTCAGGCGGTGCACTTGGTACGCGCGTGCTGTACCGCCCGTATTACAGGTTGTTAAAGGCTTGGATCATTTGCTTCAAACTTGATATTTTGCTCGGGGGTTCATACAAACGGATAGTACGGTGGCCTCCGGTCGTACGGATGGTCGTTAAATGCTCTGAACCCCTGTGACAAAAATAAAAGAATGCATCCTTTTGTGAAGAGATGTGGTACGTGCGGGTGGTACGTCCCCGTCCGGTCGTAGTGCTGGTCGTTAAGTGCTCATTAATCTTCAAAAACTTGAAAATTTCATTTAGAAGCCTCATACGCCTTTGCACATCAAAATAATAAGATAATGGCAACAAATAAACTTCATAAAACTGCAGTACCTTTTGGCTATGTCATAGAGTGAGGATTACCTTAGTTTCTTCTCCTCTCTTCAAAGGACCTTCTTGAACACTCTTTATTAAAAACAAACAAAAGCAAAACTAACACAAGATAAAAACTTTATGTCACATGGGTTGCCTCCTATGGAGCGCTTCTAGTTAAGGTTAATTAGCTTGACCAAGATGGTGATTATTTAGGCTTTGCGAGTGGAACTCCCACTCCAAAGTAATTAACCTTTAAAGTGATTACACCATCATCATTAGGCTTGTCCTTCTTCTTCCTAGGAAAGTGGACTATAAAAGGATCTCTAGATGGTAGTCCTATTGTCACATTCCCTTCATGTAAATTAATCAAAACTTTAATGGTTCTTAGGAATGGCCTACCCAGAATTATAGGTTCTATGGGATCTTCAGGCATGTCTACTATAACTAGATCAATAATATCAGAACATCCTTTAATTTTAACAACTATTTTTTATTTTATCCCAACAGCTTGTTTATTGGTTGAGTCAGCAAGATGAAGTCTCATTTTAGTAGTTGTCACTACTAGGAAACGGCCTATAGATAGACAAGATGTTTAGTGGCGCATATGCGAAAGCATGCGCCATAGGAAAACATCAGTGCGCATCAGAAAGCATGTGCCACAGAAGATTGGAAGTTCTGTGGCGCATTCTCCAGAACATGCGCCACAGAAGATTGGTGGGACCCGCCGGTCGGGGTGGGTTGATCCAAGTTCTGTGGCGCATATTTCCTCATGCGCCACAGAACATGGAGGGGGCCCCACCACGGAATCTAAGATCACCCAAGTTCTGTGGCGCATGTTGTCATATGCGCCACAGATGTGTGTCACTTCTGTGGCGCATAAGTCCGACATGCGCCACAGAACTTGGAGGTGGGCCCCACACAACGAATCTTATTCACCCACTTCTGTGGCGCATATGTACTTATGCGCCATCTGTGGCGCATTTCCTCCATATGCGCCACAGATGAGGGCGTCCAGATCCATGTTAAAAAGGTGACAAGAGCTAGCTTTCTTATCTATCTATCCACCACCAACCATTTCACATCTCTACCTCCTCCCAACTCGTCTTCCTCCTCCCTCACACCCCATCTTACCCATAGTTTCTCCATTTTCTTGTAACTAAACCTACTTTAATCCATAGATTGGTAAGTGGAAGCTTCGCTCCAACTTCTAGATCTAAAAGTTCCTTACTTTTCTCTCTCACATCTCTATTTGTTTACTAATTTCCTCTCCACCAACTTGCATTGTAGATCTATTTGTCCACACTCTCTCATCGCGCGGTCTCGTCTCGCTATTATTGTGTCTACTATAGGTGAGTACTTGGCCATGATGAACATGTAGGTGAAGCTTGTCGCGCGCGCGGTGTGTGTGTGCGATCCATGGCGAGATGATGCTTGTGTGGTGCATGAATGTTTGCAATGGGAGGAAGTTCTTTGTTGGTTGCTTGTTGTTTGCTTGTTGTTGCCGGGCCCAGCCGGTGTGGTTGCATGGATGTTTGCCGAAATGTTGATTCATTTCCATTTCGGCAAATTTTTGCACTACCCATATGTCCTAATTTTAGGAAAGGTCATGCCGAATTTTTTCCGGCTAGCATTCATGCATGTATGTGTTCATATGGTGTGGTTCTCACCTATACTCTCTGTTTTGACCGCTCAGGCAACCATGGTCCTCACGATGAGCGAAGGTCGAATTGCTAGGTATAAGAAAGGCGTGAAGGAGGACATGATTCTGAACAACAAGACCATGATAAGATGTCCATGTCGAACATGCAAACTGTAGCGCTAGATCGACCCTGAATCTGGACAATTGGAGGGTCACCTGCTCAGGCGCGGTTTCATGCGCGACCTCAATGAGGCGCCGGCAGGACATGGTGGTGGTCACGAAGACGTGGGTGGGCGAGAAGACGAAGAGTCTACCGGGCATGATCATCATGACGAAGGAGATGCCAGCGGGCATGATCATCATGACAAAGGAGATGTCGGCGGGCATGATCAACATGGAGAAGGAGATGACGACGGGCATGATCATGAAGAAGGAGAAGACGCGAACACATAGACGCTGCTAACTTCGATCTTGTAGGAACCTCATGTTCAAGAACTGCTCCTCAAGGAGACGAGCAACAACAAAGCTGCAGCCAGAGAGAAGCCAAGCTGGCCCAAATGGAGGTAGACGGGATGACTCCATTGTATCCTAGGTGTCGCCCCGAGGATACACGTTTGAGTGTAACGCTCAAGGCTCTAGAGATGAAGGCCGAGCACAAATGGACCGATGTGATCTTCAATGCGAACATGGAACACTGGCATGACTGACTTCCTAAGGGGAACACATTGCCAACAAGTATCGAGGAAGCCAAGAAAATCGTGTGCCCTCTTGACCTACCACACATTAAATACCATGCATGCATCAATGATTGTGCACTTTATCGGAACGAGTACGCGGATAGAACCACATGTCCGGTGTGTGGCCAAGGACGATACAAGAGAGGGAACAAGAAAGTTCCTCGAAAAGTGGTATGGTACTTTCCTATCACCCCTCGTCTGCAGCGATATTTCGTAGATCCTAAGGAAGCAAAGCTCATGCAATGGCACGCGGAAAGAGAGAAACCCGAAGATGATCCAGAGAAGGACAAGATCCTGACACACCCTTCAGACGCTAGCCAGTGGAACGCATTAGACATCGAGTTCGAAGAGGGGGGCGATGCAAGGAACGTCAGGCTGGGTATGAGCACCGATGGACTCAATCCTTTTGGAAACCAGAGTAGCACGCGCCTTTTGGCCCGTGTTTGTATGGCCATACAACCTCCCCCTGTGGCTATGCACGAAGCAAAGGTATGTACACATGAGCATTCTTATTCAGGGGCCGAAACAACCAGGTATCGATATGCATCTGTATCTCGGGCTATTGAGAGAGGAGTTAGCCAGCTTGTGGGAGACGCCGGCCCGCACGTGGGACGCCTACACTAAAGAATATTTCCATCTGAGAGCCGCGTTGCTCACGACCGTGCAGGACTATCCTGGTTACGCATATGTATCGGCCCAGGTGAACCACGGACACAATGCATGCGTCAAGTGCATGGATGAGACACCGCATCTCCAGCTACCAAGGGATCCCGGGTCTTCGAAGACCGTGTTCCAAGGTACTCGAAAGTGGCTCCGCATGGATCACCTGTGGAGAAAACGTGGTGACCTGTTCAATGGTAAGGATGAGCTCGAAAGAGCCCCGCGTCCGAGGAGCGGCGAAGAAATCGAGGAGCTTTTGAATAATTGGGTAGATTGCCCTACGCCTGAAAAAAACGACCGAGGACAAAGCCGCTGCTGGGTGTATGGAAAGCAAGGTCTGTTTTCTGGGACCTGCCGTATTGGAAGGTCCTTCACACTCCCCATAGCCTCGATGTAATGCACATCATGAAGAACGTTACCGAGATTCTGCTTGGCACTCTACTGAACATGCCGGAGAGGACCAAGGATGGGCCGAAAGCAAGAAATGACCTTAAATTTCTTGGCATAAAGAAAGATCTTCAGTACCCTGATAGTGATGATTATGATGATGATCATCAGGAAGGGACTCAAGGTCGCCTCAAAAGAGTTAAGAAGAATGAGGTGGTGCTTCGCGCTGCCTGCTTCACTCTGAGTCTGGAGGAGCTCGAGCAGTTTTTTAGGTGCCTCTTAGGAGTGAAAGTTCCTCACGGTTACTCAGGGAAGATAAGCAGATGTCTAGACGTGGCGAAGAAGAGGTTCAGCGGTATGAAGTCTCACGATTGTCACGTGCTGATGACGCAGATACTCCCTATTGTGATCCGTGGGATAATGGACGAGCATGTCTGTGAGACGTTGTTTGGCCTCTGTAACTTTTTCGACGTCATATCTAGGAAGTCGATCGGTGTGAAGCAGCTCGATAGGCTACATGAAGAGATCGTGATGATACTATGCGAGCTTGAGATTTACTTCCCGTCCGCATTCTTCGATATCATGGTGCATCTGCTTGTACATGTCGTGGACGACATCATCCAGCTCGGGCCGACATTCCTGCACAACATGATGCCGTTTGAAAGGCTAAACGGTGTCATCAAAGGATTCGTTTGCAACAGGTCTCGTCTAGATGGAAGCATAGCCAAGGGCTTTCTGATCTACGAGTGCATCTCCTTCTGCCAGAATTATCTAACCACCGAGAACGAGGATGTTGGAATACCCACAAAGAAGCACCTCGGTAGGCTCGGTGGATATGGTCACCGCGAGGGCTTCCGCTCACTACATGTCGGCATTGATGGTCGATGCACTAATTTTGAAAGGGCACACCAAGTCGCGCTACAACACATTGAAGTGGTCGGCCCTTGGGTCGAAGAAACCTGAGCTTAATCGGCGAGTACGTCGACTGGCGGGCGAGGAAGAAGGGAGACGTAACCAGAGAGCACAACTCTAGCTTCATGGGTTGGTTCAAGAAAAGGCAACTGGATAATCCCCCATAGACGCCTTCTACGGGAGATCAAAAACTCATATTCTCCTTGTCGCAGGGCCCAGGGCACAACCTAAGGACCTATCAGTCATACGACATAAACGGTTACAGATTTTACACCGAGGAAAAGGACAAGAATAGTGAATATCAAAACTCAGGAGTAACTATGTTATCCTTTGCTGATGACGAGACTACTGTGATGGAAAGATTCTATGGAAGGATCGAGGAGATATGGGAGCTCGACTACTGTGGAGAGATTGTACCGATGTTCCGTGTTAGATGGGCCAAGAACATGGAAAAAGAAGGCCGCTATTTCACCACAATGGTTATACCAGATGCCAAATCAACAAAGAACGCCTCCGCAAAAAATGAGCCTTGGGTACTCGCTAGCCAAGTTGATCAATGCTTTTTTATTACCGACCCGTCAAAGCCCAACTGTGTTGTAGTTAGGAGGGGCAAGAGGAGCATCATCGGAATGGAAGGAGAGCCATGTGAGCAAAACTTTGACAAAAGCAGCGAAGATCGAAGAGGAATTCGACAAGTACTTCGACATGCCTACTACTACTAAAGTAAGAAGGAATACCACACTGCCTACTAAAGGTTGTCCATTCACAAGAAGAAATCTCAAAGTGCACGGGCTAAAATATTCAACCGCGACGAAAAAAGGCAAGAAGATTGTGAAGAGACACTAGCAATTGTGTGACTTTTTGGTGTATTAATTCACATGTATGCTTGCAAATTAAATATATATTAGTTAGAGCTAGACTAATAAATATAACGTGATTTTATATGTTTAGGGAGAGAGTTTTTTGAATAAATATGCATGTTTGTATATGTTCATGCTTTATTTTAAACATATATATAATTAAAAATATTAAAAAAAAAGTCTGAGACAGCCAGGATTCGAACCTAGCTGCCCCAGGTTTAGAATGGCATAAGCAAGCAGACCACTAAGGCAAGTGTGTGATCTTGTCAAACTACTACGCGCGCTGTGTTTTGTACTATGTTCACAGATTCTATGTCGCATTTTGACAATATGCGCCACAAAAGTTCCAACTCCTGTGGCGCATATTGTTGAAATGCGCCACAGAATCTATGGACTTAGCCAAATAAACGGTTCGGCCTTTCCCTGCTAATCCCCTTCTGCATTTCTTTAGTTCCTACCTCGCCGCGCGCAAACCCTAGCCTCGCTGTCCTAGCCTCGCCACAGCCCGTACCTGGAGGAGAGCCACCCCCGCTGCCGGAGCCGTGGAGGAGGAGCCCGTGGAGGAGAGTCGCCCCCGCCACCGGAGCCGTGGAGGAGGAGCCCGTGGAGGAACCTGTCCGTAGCATGTAGGAGGAGAAGGGCAGTGCACGGTCATCGCTCGCCACCGCCACCAGCAGCCACCTTGCTGTCCACCATCCGCCAGCTAGTGTCCACCTCGCCGTCTGCCGTCCACTGTCCGTCAGGTAATCGCTGATTCTTCCCCTGGCTAATTCTTCTCCTGGTTGCATCCTTCCCCTGGCTCTCTGTACTCTGCATCTGCACACCCATGTTGATTTCCCATTCATTAGCTATATTAGGAGGTTCAGTAGATTAGAAGGATCAGTAAGTCATAGAATCCGTCCATGTTCAGTAAGCTGACCTAATTTGCAAATTGATTACTGAATGATGTACATGTATGGGAGAAGTCATAGAGGCTTCCCGTATAAGTAGTCATCTGCACACCCATGTTGATTACTGAATGATGTACATGTATGGGAGAAGTCCAAAGTTATCTGATTGCCCATGGTACAGAACAGGCAATGTGTCCACCATCTCACAACAACAAATTCTTATCATGACCGATTCTTCCCAAGTGTTGTTTTGCCACTTAATCCAAGTGTTGTTTTGCCACTTATCATGACAGATTCTTATCATAACAGAAAAGCAGATGAATGCACACATGTCCTAATTAATGCAGATCACTCCCCACTTGTGATGCCACCATTACTTATTCCCCTCTCAGATGCTTCACAGCTTTGGGAGCCACCACAGCAGGCATATAATAAACAATTAAATAAAATAGCAGCATGCACATCCACATTGCTTCCAACTCAAGACCTGGTGTATTTTGTAAGATGTGATGCTCCTGCCAGCAACCCATATTGTATAGCCACCCCCTGCATGCTCCCCTCTCAGACCATTTATTTCTGCATATCATTTTCTGCATAAATAGTTCATAAAGAATTTGTTTT
Organism: Avena insularis; assembly: GCA_023614405.1. NCBI lineage: Eukaryota > Viridiplantae > Streptophyta > Magnoliopsida > Poales > Poaceae > Avena > Avena insularis. Next base: position 575,565,069 of record CM042692.1, read on the forward strand.
ACTGCATCGTGTTTATTTCTGCATATCACTTTCTTGCCATTTTCTATGGAATTTGTTATCAAGCTAGAAAGAATAATATATCTAAGCTACAAAAAAGATAACATAGAAAAAAACTACCAGGACAAAAAACTACTAAGCTGTTAGGATAAAATTATTAAGCTGCCAGAATTACAAAGATAAAAATACTAAGCAGTCAGAATAAAAAGATAAGCTGCCAGGATATTTAAACCTTATAATATACATAAGCTTCCAGGTTGTTTACCTGTATAATATACCTAAGCTACACAAAAAGATAACATAGAACAAAAAGCTATCAGGATATAAAACCTACTACTAAGCTGCCAGGATAAAACAACTAAGATACCAGAATTGGAAAAGATAAGCTACCAGGGTTAAAACTAGAATTAAAAAAAATAAGTTGTCAAGATAGTTAGCAACATGGTTTTTGATGTGGTAAAAACACATGAGGAGTTGATATATATTTAGCATGTTTGACTGTGAGAGTTGTTAAAATAGTTGTATATTAGCTATAAATGCTACTACTATTTAGAGAGTTTTAGGTGGTTGATATTTCACTAGCTACTGTTACTGCTATTACTACCTATAGTGATGGTTAAAAGTTTATATGGTGATGTTGTTATATATATGGTGCTGCTGTTATATGGTGATGATGTTATATGAACCAGAGCCTTTCCATCCTATTTACCTTTGAAGGACATGCTGTCATGCTGTTGTATAAACCAGAGCCTTTCCATCCTATTTTCTATATTAAACTATGCACCGCTGAAGGACATGTACTGCTGCTGTATATACTGATTATTTCTGCAGATTTGCAGATTTCTGAGCACTATAGAATTCTGTTTACGATCATACTATTCTGTCTTGTATGAGAAATACTAGGCATTCTAGTTAATATCTGTTATACATGCTGTATGGGGATGATGGTACCTGCTGTTGAAATGTACTATGGATGATGGATACTAGGGTCAATGCATGGGGGGATGGGGTCTTTTGTCTTGCAGGGATATATTTCTTCATTTGAGTTGCCCATTTCTCCCGAAGTGTCGATTCACTTCCGTTTTGGTTGAGAAATGGGCACTCCTAGGTCAAAAAATTAGCAAAGGTCATGCCGAATTTTTCGGCCGAGATTTGTGCTAACTTTTTGCCTCTTTTAAATAGAGTAGTGCAAACATGTCGGGCAACAAGGAGTCTGGCCCTTCTAAGCACATGATCAGCGTCGAAGAACAAGCTAGACAGGCCAACCAGTCATTCTGGCAGGGGTCCCAACAAGAGGAGGAGGAGGAGGCGATGAGGATGACACCACCACCGTAGGAGGAGGCGACCGTCGCCAGAGCTATTGGGGCCAATGAGGGCGGAGATCCTGATTACGAGGGGGACGAAGACGACTACGATGGAACTAGTGAAGGCGGCAGCGAAGAGGATGACACCACCGATGGCGGCGCCCGCACCGATGGCAGCGAGCGCACGGATGGAGGTAGCGGCAACCCGGCCGCTTCTCAGAAGAAGAAGAAGGAACAGAAGGAGCGGAAGGTGCCAGTGCTCGCCATCGTCTGCGATGAGTTTACTGAGGTCACAGAAAGTGGCCTACCCATTGTGCCAGAGGCGATTGCTAAAGGGTACGGCCTGTAACTCGGGTGCATCGTCCAGGAAAGCATGTCGATCAACACGAAGTACATCAGACATGCTGACCATGCAGCTTTGGTCGATAACCTCCTTAAGAAGCTTCACAAGCGATACAGATTCCCAGAGCAGTTTAGAAACCTCGAGAGAAAGAACCCAGTGAACAAACTAGCCCTCATGAAGATGAGCAATGCCTTGAGCAGCTGGAAAACCCGGGTGAAGAATAGCATTGACAAAGGTGAAAGCTGGGAGGTTATTAGTAAGAAAAATCCGATGCTCGACGAAGAGGAGTTTAAGATATTCAAGGCGGATATAGCTAGCGCTGACGCTATAAAATGGACTCAATGGGGAAGGAGTATGCGGGAACAGAACATAGGTAACCACCACCTTGGAAGCGGCGGTTACAGGGGGAAACATGCCATTTGGGACAAGGAGGACGCCGAGCTTGAACGCCTTGGTAAATACAACCCTTGGCTTAAAATCACGGACTTGCAGCTTAGGCAATTTGTTCGGGCCCGCTACTACCTGGACAAGGAAACAGGGGAGTTCATCACCGACGATCCGGAGGTGAAGGCATTCGAGAAGAAGCTGGTAAGGAATTTATCGCCGATCTCAAGTCTATTGCGTTCTAATTAAGATAATGAAGTCAAGAATCTAAATGGGTTCACCTTTCCTTGTCTCTGTAGGAGGATGAATTGAACGCTACTGCCACAGAGTCGTCCCAGGATTCGACAGAGCCGTGGGACACGGTTTTCAACAGGGCGACCGATGCTTACAAGAAGAGGGACAAGGGGTTGCCGCCGTCCTCAGCTGGTCGTGTGTCCGGCTTCGGTACGAGCATGAAGTTCAAGGAGTACTACAAAGAGGACGCCAAGAAAAGAAGGGAGAGGAAGAACCAGGATAAAGCCGCTGTTGCAGAGCTGAAGATGAATGTGCAGACGCTGGAGGAGAAGGCGGTGGACGAGAAAACAGTGGACAAGTTAGTGGAAGAGAAGCTCCGCTCGATGATCCCCCCTGAGTTTTTCGAGGGGCTTACTACTTGGAATACGGGAGGTCGACAGGGGCCGATACATCTGCCCAGCTTAAGCGGCAGCAACTCGGGCATCAATGTTACCGTGTCGCCGGACCTGGTGACCCTGCCGGCCGTCAACGTCGGGAAGCAGCCGCTCGTTTTGGTCACACCGACGCCCCGTCCCGCCAAAGATACCAATAAGGCGCAGCCGACGGCGGCGGTGCTTCGTGAGGCACCCGAGCAGGAGATTGCAGATGATGATAGGCCGACCGCCGACATCAGCCGTGTCTCTACATTAGCCGAGATCCACGCCATCACCAAGGTAACTAATTAGTTAGTGCACGTCATCTCATTTATGCCTTTGATGCATGACTGTTGCCATCTCATGACGCCCAACAACATGTTTTTGCCTCAGGACACTTCTTGCGTACTCCTGCTTAAAGATGTCGGCGGTGAGTTGAAGGATGTTGCCAAGGGCACTCTTATACAACCGGCGAGCCGCACGATGCACAACAATCCAATGGATGATGACGTGATGAGGGTTAGGTTGGCTCGGGTGTTGCCAGGGTGCGATGACATGGACCCCCTTTCAACCTCAGGGAGCCGACGAACACAAGACCCTTGGGGAATGCTACAACTGGCCCTTGACATGGCCAAAGACCCAGATTCGTCTTGCGGGGGGAACACCGGCGCCAGCTCTCGACCGATCATCGCCCGGCCACCATCTCGGAAGCTAGTAGCCGCCGTTGTCGCCACCACCAGTCGTCACCATCAACTCTTGGCAGCGTGTGCACCGCCACATGGCAAAGACGTTGTGCCGCAACCGCCGTCGCCCCCGCTACCACCACCACATGATGGCACCCATGAAGATGATGATGAATTAGTCAATGTTGACGACTTCATCAACACTGGCGCCGCCAAAGGATTGTATATGCCTTTTGTGGATGAAGAACCCTTCGCAGCTCGCGACGACCATCAAGCTGGTCGGCCCAATACATGCACGCAGCGCCTGGTCTTCCATGGTCTTTCTCAAGAGACGCCTCCGGCCGCCGATCCACCACAAGAGAAACCGGGATTGGTTTTCAGCCCCAACACACTCTGAAAGGCGACTAATGAGTAGATGGCAGTGGCTGACACTATTGTGAAGAAGAAGCACTATAGGAAGAGAGGTAATAATAATAATAAGAAGAAGGGTGCGAGCCAGCCTCTTCCGAAGAGGATCCGGGGTCAGGACGCCGTCGTCGTACCATCCACACAATTTGGCTTGCCCCGAGTGCATGTAGCTGGTGATCCGATATTGACTCCGGATATGATCCACATTGCGGTTGGAGCCATGTTAACTTTGCACGAGGGTGTCAAGACACTAGAGGCCCTCCTTCTTAAAGACGAAGATCCAAATTACCCGGTTTTCACGGCCAAGGTGCCATTGGACATGGGCTTCATCGATGAACCCCCCGCGGATATATTCTTCATAGCGTTCGAGGACATATTCAAGCTGTTTCTCACGAAACAAATGGACTATAACTTGGTCCGCCTATACGCGCTCAATCTGGCGCTCACGATCAAGAGAGAAAGTACCCCGGAAATCACGATAGTGGATCCCTACTACATGCGGGATAGCCAGTTGGTCGAAGGATCAGAGACACGGACCAAGGCGACAGCGTACCTCGAGAAGTTCATGGTGGACAACAAGAGGAAGGGCAAACTTCTTTTGCCTTTCTTTCCAGAGTAAGTACACACACTCGCTCATCGCCACCGTAACTTATGCATTTCTTATAGATTTCTTTCCTTTGCTCTTTTTCCAACATTCTGTTCCAATTGTGTTGCGCAGAGACAAATACTGCACACTCATCGTCCTTGCCCCGAGGTATTCGCTAGCCACGTATTTCGACTCGGGGAGTTTGACGAAGAAGAAAGACTACACCAGAATAAGGGGTGTTCTCAATGAGGCTCTCGAGGGCTACACCAAGAAGGGATGTACCTTCGTAGATAAGGGGGAATGTATCAAGGATGGCAAACATGTGTTCAAGCACGTGCTCGACTTCCCCTGCATCAAGCAGTCGACTACTGGTGCCAAGGAGGCCTTCTACGTCCTCCATCACCTTAAAGGCTATGTTCGGGATTGCCATAACCTAACGCTGCCATCTAGTCTCCGAGGATGGGCCGAAACTTTGGCGAAAATCGACGATGCTGATCTTAGAGAAGACTTCCATCGCATTCAGATGAAGTTGTCGCAAATCATCATTGAAGATGTCAACACAAGGGGCGGTGCCCTACAACAAGCCAGAGGGTTGAGTAAGAGGGAGATCGAAGAACGCCTCCGTAAGCAGGGTGACACAAGGACGTGGACGACGAAAGAGGGCTATCTACCGTTCCCGAAGCCGAGCGAGAAGAGGAAGTCTTCATCATGATCGATGTGTGCCTCTAGCATGATCCAGTGTGTGTATATTCTTGATGGACGCCTGCTGTATTAGTGTGTGTGTGTGTCATAAACTTTACTATCTCGTGGTCGAAATGGTCATTGTTGTTAGACTTAAACTACCTTGTGGTCGTGTTGTCGTTGAACTTATTGCTTCTATGATGATCTAACTTTTAGGTTTATGGATCCTTTGTTTTATATTCTATGAACATATATATATATATATATATGGATGTGAACCCTTTATTCATTCTTTTCGTTGTATTTTTACTAATATGCCTTGTCGTCTATAGAGATGGCGACGAGGTGGTATGTGGTGTACATGGGTAGGGTTCCAGGAGTCTACGAGGAGTGGGAGGATTGCCACAAACAAGTGAACAAGTTCAGCGGCAACATCTACAAAGGATACGCGACTAGAGAGGAGGCGATAGCCAAGTGGAGGAACCACTTGTGGAAGAAGAACCGGATGAAGATATTGGTCGGGCTAATGCTCTTGCTCACCATTATCACAGCTGTATTCTATTTGATCCTAGTGTAGGCGGCGGTGGCCACTTCATATTTGTAATGTGAGATGATATGAACTTTGTATTCGGCGCTTGTGTAAAAATTTGGCACTTGACACTATATATGTATCTCGATCGGGCTCTAAGTGTTTGTATTATATATATGTCGGTTTTCATGCATCTACTACTTGTGCAATGTATTTTATACTCATCTGGATAAATACTGTATAAATCCTGTATAAATACCTGATTATACACCAGGAAAGTATTTTACTTTGAATATGTGTTACACAATCAGTGGCACATATAATTATATAGTCAGTAGCGCATGGCATATCTGTGGCGCATACACGTAAATGCGCCACGTGTTCTTCCTGTATGATATGAAGAAATGCGCCACAGAAGTCTAGAACTTCTGTGGCGCATATCCATATGCGCCATAGGAAGAAGATATCAGTGGCGAGATACCAGTGGCGACTAAGATATGCGCCACAGAAGATGTATTTTCATGCGCCACAGAAGAGCTGTTTCCTAGTAGTGTGTGAATGGCCCTAAGTTTAGCTTATGAAATAGGCTCTTAGAAATTGTTGAAATGCTTGCACCAAGAGCACAAAGAACAACTGTTTCATTGATTCCTATTTTAATTTTAATAGTGGGCTCAAAAATATCATCTAGCTTAGCTGAAAATTTATCAGCTAGCTTCTTATATTCCATCTCTAGTTCACGAACTTTAGATGATACTTATTTTATAAATTATTGGTATGTAGCATCGTTATCTTGTTCTATACCTAGATTATTTTTGGTGATCATCTTTAATAGATCTTCCACGGTATAATCTGGTGATGGCGTATTGCTATATTCTAGCTCTTTAGGTTCTCATCTTTATTTTCTTCCCGCATCATCTAGAGGTCTTCTACCGGGTTTGGATCGGGCTTTCCAGCGAATTTTGTAAGGATGAGAGCTTGACTCTCGGCTACCTTGCCCAATTGTGCCTCCGCGGTCTTGGTTCTTTCATGTAGAGACTACACATCATTTCTAATTGCACTGGGGTTAGATATTTTTCCAATATTATTTTCATGGTACTCTGTGATTTTAATAAGCATATTATTTTGCTCGGTTTGAGATTGCATAAATGTTCTAATAGAATTCTCTAAAGGGAGATTACCATGATTCGCTCCACTATGATTATCAAAATTATTATTATGTGGAGCACCTGCAGGATTAGAATATTTTTAAAAAAAATTTGAGCCAGAGTTTTGACTCTTCCAAGCATGATTATAAGGATTACGAGCTATAAAATTAACTTCATTAGCATCGGTAGTGATAGCATTAATTTGGGTATCTTCCTTACCCTTCACAATATTGAGTAACTCATCTACCTTTGCATTAATATCTTCATTATGTTCCTCGCTGATTGAATTCACCCTTTTTGAGGATCTCTCTACATGCCATTGGGTATGGTTGCTTTTCATATCATCAAGTAGTTGTTTTGCAACATTCACTTGCTTTCCCATGATGGTTCCTCCAGCTGCGGTATCTAGCATAGACTTAGACATCGGGTTAAGACCATTAAATAAATGTAATATAAGTCATTATTCCATCCAATGACTAGGATAGTTCATTATGGCTTCTTTCATTTTCTCCCAAGCAAGAACTAGCGGCTCACGGTCTTCTTGTATAAAGCTGGTAATGTTGGATCTTACCTGCATAGTCTTAGACAAAGGGAAAATTTAGTCATAAAAATATTAGTACACTCCTCCCATGTTTTAATAGTGACTTTAGGCAAAGCTAGCAACTAGTCCTTAGCCTTTGCTATTAAAGAGAAAGGAAATAAGCGTAATTTAACCGCATTGGGGTCAACATATTTAATGCACATCATGTCGCAAATTTCAATAAAAGTATTTAAGTGCAAACCTGAGTTCTTCGCAGATGAGCCTCCAAATTGATTCTGTTGAACCAAAATTAAAAGGTTAGGCTTAATTTCATAAGTTTCCGCATAAATAGCAGGCTAAGTAATGGGGTGCAAGAATAAAATCATAAGTGGGAGTAGCATACTCTGCATGTTTCTTCTGAGCCATGGCTCTTTTCTTTTTGGTATTTTTGGAATAAGAGAAACAAATAAACAAGTAACTAATTTTTTGGGTTTTTAATAGATAACAAAAAGTAAACTAATAATAAGAAATCAACTACAAACAAAAATAAAACTAAAAACAAGGTCTCTAGTGACCTCTCCAGGATAGCGAATTGCTTCCCCGACAATGGTGCCATAAAAAGGGTTGATACCTTCGATCCAGATTATGGATGCAATATAGTAACTTGGAGACAGGCAGGGTTGAAGATTCACCCACAACTGCACATCGTATGGGATAAATATACTAATACGCATATTCATGTGTAATGATTTAACGAAGATAAAATTTATGGGCAGCACATCCTAATATACTAGAGCCCATGCGAGTCATAGGCATAACAATAGTCTTTTGATCCAACCATTGTACCACAAAATACTAGTGACTTGGGCATGACCAGTCAGGTCCCTCTGATTGATTACCCTAGACATACAAAGTCCTGCGGCCAATGAAGCCTGTAAAGAGTAAAGGAAAGTTCGGAGAGCATCCGACGGACAAAAGCTATCTTGGTGATCAAGAAAGAAGTAGAAATCGACATTGTACTAGTGTTGTAATCGTAACTTGTACAAAGGCTGGGAGGAGCCAATGGAGAGGTACTGAAGCTTCGAGCAATCTATAACCATAGTTCCCATAAAAATAAGACTACTTTGACTCCCTTGTTTATCTGATCAGCTGACGAAATCCCCATCATTCTCTTTTCCACGAAACCCTAAGTCCATAACCATGGGCATTGCTGAGGTTACCCTTCATCAATTCGTGCCGTCTGTGGGAAATGTGAATGCTAGAGCCATGGATTCGGCGGCCCCCTCTTCACCAAGCAATAACCCGATAACAGGGGATCCACACCCGCCCACCACTGTCTCGGTTTCGGTTGACTTAAAGGGGGAACCAATCTCATAATAGGGAGCTTCCACTTCCACGTGGAGGAACCCGAAAATCTCTGCCTATCGACTCCGATCTGCACGGGTCCGTCGATCACAACAGTAGCGCCCATGGTGATACCTACATCCTCTGTCGGCCCATGTGAAGAAGCCGAATCTCATCCAATAAACAACGAAGAAAGTCATGGAAACTCCGCAGATCTAGGGGATCTGGCCGATCTATACGAAAGTCTCTCCTTTGGGCCAGACTCCCAAGTATTGCCACCACATGGCTAAAGCCTAGCGAACATCGAACCCTACGAAGCCAATGAAAGCGTCAACTCCGGAATCAAAAAGGCCAAAACCTACCTAGAGAAGGACCCGTAGGATTTCACTGGTTTCTCTAACAGTGTATCTTATGGATCCAATGACGACAACAACAGTTGGTACATGACGCATCATCAAGTATGTGAAATCATCAGGGAAGGAATGTCGACACCACTTGACTCCAACGGTAACCCGGTCCTTGATCCTAATGATATTCTATCGGATACCTATGCAGGAAACCGTGGAAACAAAGGAGATCTGCCCACCAATCGCGTCACACAAGGAAGATAAGGAGCGCACGATTGTCATCGGAAACATGGCAAAGAGTGATGGATGCAGTTTCGGGTGCGGTCCCAATGACAGTATACGCCACACGTGAAGATCTGATGGCCTATCAGTACCTATTCTACCACAAAAAGAGGGACTTACTCAAGATGCAGAGGCAACTCGAGGAAAGGAGATGTCTAGCCGACGAATCCAGCATCTGGCAGGCACAGCTAAGCTCCACATGCAGATCTGGCAGCATAACTAGAGGCGCACCACCAAAGAGAGGAACCTCACAGCTGCAGCATATTCTGAAAGCCGAAAGAAATGAGCTGACTCGAGATCTGGACTTGTCCTTCATGCCAGTGGATCAGGCAGGACATATAAAAGCAAAAATAGCGCAAGCCGCCATTGCTGCCGCCCAAACCTACTTACTCACAACTCAACCTACACCCGACGATCCCCGGGCGGCTCTCCATCGCTCTGCTCTCATGAACCTCGGCATGGTGGGAGCATCTCTCGCACAAGGAGAACAATGAATCACCCGGCAACCCGACAAATCACCACGCCATCACAACAACCCTTGGTCTGTGGGACACACCCGACGATTACGATCACCGCATTGAGTGAACTTATTGAACCCTGAGCCGTGTGATGACGCCATAAATGATATTACACAGCGCTAGATCGATAGATCTAGGGTGGAGCGCAGCAGCCGAAGATACTATGACGGCGAAAGCAAGGACAAGTATGAATTGTGTGTGCCCAGTTGCTTTACCCAACGAGTTCGCAAGACCCCAGTACCCAAGGATTTCAAACTTCCTCACGACCGCCAAAAGTACGATTGTCTCCAGGAACCCGAAGCATGGCTGGCTGATTACCTACAAACCGTCAGACTCCAGGGTGGCTCCAAGGCTACCGCGATGCAGATCCTACAGCTGCACCTGAGTGGCGCTGCCCGATCATGGCTCAGACAGCTACCAAAATAATCCATCAGCAGTTGGAACGACCTCGAGGATAAGTTCATCCGAAACTTCACATCCACGTTCAAGCGTCCGCATCCTTAGAGCAATTGCGGGCGTGCAAGCAGAAATCCGGGGAGCCAATATATACGAGCATTTATCCAAAGGTGGAACATCATTAAAAACTCAGCTGAAGCCATATCAGATGAAAGGGAGATTTATGCTTTCAACGACGGCCTCCGCCGAAGAGAGTTCATTGAGGATATGGGACGGGTCAAACCCAAAACAATTTCTCTGTTGATGGATATGTCCAATCGCTAGGAAGATAACAAAGACGCAGTAAACAACAAACAGGGGCGCTCACCCAAGGAAGATCGGGACAGGCGCAGTAATGACAGGAGGAGACGAGGCAACAATGTATATAGTGGGCCAAGCTACGTTGCAGAAAATTCCTTGAAATTAGGGGCTAACTTGGGAGGAAAGTATCCCCCTTAGATGAAGCCCCTAGTGAAGGGGCCAAGTTAGGCTCCAACCCCTTTATAAAGTGGAGGGAGGGGCCACGTCGCAGTAGCCAACCCCTACTGGCCATCACCTCCCTCTCTCCCTCCATACTCCTCCACATACATGCAACACTTAGCGAAGCATTGCAGTTTTTCTCCACCGTAACGCTGTTGTGCTGAGTGGACCTCATCGACCTCTCTCCCTCACCTTGATGGATCAAGAAGAGGAGGATACGATGTTTGTTCTATATATGTGCAAGCCTCAGAGGTGTCGTTCATGCGGTGCTGCATTAGATTGATCAGACGAATGTACGACTACATCGACCACAATCTTTTTGATCATTAAATTCTTTGGATCTACAAGAGTATGTGGATCTCACTCCTCTTGTCACTATCATATTACTAGATTGAATCTTGTGTTTATTTCACAATCTCATATGATTTTTTTGTTTTTCATGCAATGAACCCTACAGATTTCTCCCAACTAGATCCTAATTCCTTTAACAATAGGGGTTGTTTTAGTTGGAATTGGATTCTAGTGGCCGGTCAATTTGGGGGAATCCTACTTTGGATTAACGAGGAAAACCTAGATGTCATTTTTTGGACCAAAGGGTCCTTCTTCACTATGGCGTAGGTGATTCATCTGAGTTCCCAAAAACAATGGACCAGCATGGTTGCTTATGGGCCAGCAAATTACAGAAGATTTCGTAGGGAAGATGGCTATTGCTACTGAGGCATGCGCCTTCTCATTGGTGATAGGCATCAATTTTAATATGATTTGTGGGACAGAAGATGAAAATAATTCTAAGGTCAATCAGTCAGGAGTAAACCGTTTAACCGATTTTCTAGCGACCTTTGCCCCATGCGAGGTACTTAGAGTTACGACTCGGGATACCTGGACCAACATGCAATTGGATCATGTGCGCTCGGTCTTGCACCATGTGTTCATATCGGCTTCCAAGGAGACGTTGTTCCCAACTTTCTCTCTCGTAGCAGAAACGGTAATGTGCTCTGATCACTTTCTGCTTGTGCTAGACATAGAGGAAGGGTCGTGCCCTAGGAGCACCAGGTTCTTCTTTGAACTTGGGTGGTTGGAGTCAGTGAGAGACCAATCCTTATCCCTTCTTAGCCAACCTAACATGCATGGGGACCTAAGCGATAGTTGAAATGCTCTAGCTGGTGGGTGCACTTTGGCAATTCCATAGGGGTTGGGGGAAACCTTGGAAAAGAGAACCATTTAAAGAAAGATTCGATTTTGTCCCACATTCAGGTTCTCGATGCCACGACAGTCAGGTGGGACTAGACGCCGTGTGCTAGGCAACACGATATAACTTGGAATAAGATTGTATGTGTCTTCTCCATGTCGATGAAATGTTATGGTGCTAGCGGAGACGCCTAAATTAGATCCTTGAAGGGGATGCAAACATGGCGTATCTACATACTATTGCTAATGGTAGGCGGCAAAATAATCTCATCCTACACTTGTTCTCAGATTCTGGGGAGACCCGAGACCAAAAACTGCTCATGGCTCATGTGTATGATTTCTACCTTAGCCTTACGGGCTTGGCTAGTGACCTTAGGGGAGTTGCACTAGCTAACTCGTTCTAGATGGTGTCTAGATGGGTGAATGCAGCTGAGAACTCGAACTTACTTGTCACCTTTACGGATCTGAATCTGGAGGCGATTTTGAGGACATGAAGCCAGACACTGCACCTGGCCCGGATGGATTTCCGGTGAGGTTCTTTAGGCCTTTTGGCCCATCCTAAAGCCATTGATGAGGGATATCCTTAAAAGCTTCATTAGGGGATGGGTTGACATTTTGAGGCTAAACTACGGTATTCTCTATCTAATCCCAAAGGTTAAGGGCACAAACTCTATTCTCTTTATTCTGGCCCATTGCACTGATTTAACAAGGCTTTTAAATTTGCTAAGAAAGCGTTTGCCTCTAGATTATCTCTGATTGCATATCTTACAATAGGACGTAACCAAGCGACTTTCATAAAAGGGCGTTTTATTATGGAAGGGATTCTATCCTTACAAGAAATTGTCCATGAGGCCAGGCTGTGAAAATACAAAGGAATTATCCTTAAACTAGATTTCGAGAAAGTATACGATCGATTGAATTGGGAGTTCCTTTGTGAAACCCTTTTCGGGAAGGGTTTCAACCCAGCTTGGGTGCACCGCATTTTGTCCTTGGTCTCAGGAGGTCGGACAACGATTTTGGTGAATGGAGAAGTTGGCCACTTCTTCACCAATGCACGTGGGGTCAGGCAAGGCGACCCACTGTCACCGGTGCTCATTGACTTCGCAGTTGACACGTTAGTGGTTGTCTTCAACAAGCCTTGTGCTGCAGACACATTAAGGGATTTGTTTCACACCTTATAACACTGAAAATACGGTTATCCTCTTGGAACCAGCGGAGGCTAGCATTGTGAACCTCAAATTTCTCTTACTTTGTTTTGAGAATATGTCAGGTCTAAAGATATTTTTTAACAAAGGGGAAGGTGTGTTCATGGGGTGACTGCAGAGGAACAACATCGCATTGCTTGATTGTTGAATTGTGCCTTTGGAGAATTCCCAATTTGCTACATTGGCCTTCCTATGAGTGATTCGAGGATCACTGCAAGCCACTGGGCCTTCCTGGCCAACCATGTTGGGGCATGAGTGGACCCTTGGCAAGGTAAATACCAATCCTGGGCGGCTAGTCTAATTCTTAGGAATGCATGCCTCTCCATCCTACCATTATATGCCATGGGCCTTTTCATCCTAGGGATGGAATCCATGAGGTCTTCGATAGACATAGGGCCCACTTCTTTTGGGAAGGAGTGGGCCTTAAGAGGTGATACCATATGGTTAATTGGCCTACCGTCTGCCGTCCCAAAGATAAAGAGGGCCTCGAGATAATTAACTCCAAACTCATGAATGTAGCATTAATTCTCAAATGGGTTTTGAAATTGCTTGAAGTACCAAGGCTTGTGGGTTGATATCCTTAGGCTAAATATTGCCGTACTAATGAGCTATTTCTAAAATCTTCGAGATTGGGGTCTCAGTTCTGGAATTCGCTCAATAGGATCAAACCTCTTATTTCTTTGGGGGATAAGTTTGTGGTTCATGATGGGACCGGAACCCATATTTGGTTGCACTGGTGATCACGGCATGCTCCTTGGCAACTTGCCTATCCCAAACTCTTTGCGATTGCGCCTAACCAATCCAACTCGATGGCTAATGTGCGGAATCAAGGCCAATGGAACATTCCATTTGGATGAACTTTTGGGACAGTTGAGCGAGCACAGTGGGTCATCTTGAGACAAGAGCATGCCCGTGTCGTGCTGTCCAATGGCGATGATAAGATCACCTGGACGCTGTAGCCTTCAGTCTCTTCCTCACAACTTAGCACATGTCCAAACTCAGCACCGCTAGGCAGATCGGCGTCGCCAGGCTACGAGCCCACCGCGCCAGGTGAACCACGCACTACCACCGGGGCCCTGATTACCACCGCCGCCTAGGTCGACGATCCCCGCGATGCTAGGCCTTGAGAGAGAAGGGCCCCGCCTCCGTCGTGGGCGGTGTGGGCTTCGCTAGCCGTTTCCTCAGACGGAGGCGGAAAGTAGATGAAGGGAGGGAGACCGACAGTGACTAGTGTTGGATCTCCAGTGTCTCCCAAGCGGGGATGACAGAGGAGTCGGTTCACGTTTAATCGGTTGTGTGTGTTCACTTTAGGAGGACAGATTTTTCTGGTACCAGTACTGAAATATATGACCAGGTCAAACAAGTCATATATTTTAACATGTACAATACAAAATTAATATCGATAGATATATCATGAAATGTATTTTTATATGATATCATATTATAGTTGTTAATATTTTATTCTACAAGTTTGGTCAAAGTTTACTTTGCTTGAGTTTTGAAAGAAAATATAAGCCTTATACACTAGAACGGAGGGGGTATGTAGAAGACCGACGAACATAATAAGAATCCAATCATGTCGAGCGGTAGCATCAACATGGTATAAATAACTGTATCAGCTATATCTCTTCTGTGCAGCTAGAACACGTACATATAAATCACACGATCGATCTAGACGCGAAAAACAATTATCAATGAATCAATAGCATGTCTGCAATTCTGCAATACTATGTATCTACGTACAGCCTCCAGACCCGTCATGACCAACAGAGCCCGTATATCACGAGGAATATGGTGGCCATCAACGGTGAGCTTCCCGTGCACCGCCACCTCTTGGCCTATGAAAAGAGGAGAGCATCCATATGGAGGAAAGTGAGTCAGTGAGCATGGCTTACATGATTCCAAAGGAAAAAAAAAAAAGCATTGCTTGCAAAGGAGGCTTAGCATAAACTGCACTGCTCCAGTGTGCTGACACAACACACAACGACTTTTGCTAGTGCCAACCATGATTGCCCATTCAATGAGCAAATTTGTGTATTTATTAAGTTAGTTTTTGTAAGAACAAAACGAGCATGCCATCTTTCACCACCTTTTTGTCCAAAATCCAATGTGCATATTAGTATGTACCCCCTCTATTTAGAAATATAAGACATTTTAGCTTTATAAAATGAATGTTTCACTCCGAACCTCTGCGAACCTATATACTAAAAGACGTTTAGATACATTTAATTCACAAAACTAAAACGTCTTATATTTCTGAATCGTGGTAGTACTTAACATGCTAATGGGAGTACATCATCAGAGTACACTAGCTACGTCAAAAAACAGGTATGCACTAGCTAGAAATAAAGATAACAACATGTAGGAGTATAATTAAGCATAACTAGTAGGTTGCATGAAAAAAAATGTACTACTAACATAGTTCTATATTGTACATTCTACAAACTGAACTTATATTCCTATGTTAATCAAGAAAATTTGTTAGGACAGTAGTGGAAATGTGGAATTAATCCAGCCAATAAGTTTGCAGACACTTGAAAAAAAAATTAACATAGTTTGCAAAGCGACCAAGTATCTGCATTACGACGTGTAATCATGTAGGTGTACCTTGAGCGTGGCAGAAGAAATGGTGTAGAATCCAGTGCCGGGATCACCTCCGCCGCTCGTCTCGCCGGGCCCTTCCGCAACGACCAGCCCGGCGCCACCACCGGTGCCGTTGTTGCTCCCATTATCACTGCCGCCGCTACCCTTCCCGCCACTGATCGTGGGCGCCTTGACGCCGACGTCGTAGGCCGGCGTGCCGTCGGGCTTGAACAGCCCGTAGTGCCGCTCGGACGCCGGGCCGGGCTTCTGGTTCTCGTTGAACAGCGCGAACACGTACACCTGCAAGGGCTCCCCTGGCGCGCCCGGCGTGCCCTTGCCCTGCGCCACCAGCTTCATAAGGTTACCGTTGTACCTCGCAGCATTCTGAGGCGAGGCCCCGGGCTCGTCGGCGTCCCCCTGCGACGGCCAGCCGGTCTCCGACACCTGTATCTCCACCGCCCTCCCGTAATCGGCGGCGCATATCGCCGCCCGCACGGCGTCCACCTGCGCGTGCAGCATGTTGCCGTACCGCAGCCCCGTGGCCGCGTCGAGGACGCCGGCGTTGGACTGGAACAGCACGTAGTCGAGGTCCACGCTGCCGGGGTCGCCCTTGTACGCGAAGTAGGGGTACGCGTTTATTAGGAACGGCGAGTTGGTCTTGGCGAGGAAGGCGAGGAGCGGCGTGATGTAGGGGAGGAGGTCGTGCCGGAACGAGGAGGAGGAGGGCGGGAAGGAGGAGGAGAGCACGGCGAGGGAGTGCGCGGTGGTGACGGCGATGTGGGAGGTGATGTTGCACGCGGAGAGCGCGGCGTGGATGGACTCCATGGCCGGGAGGAGCGAGCGGAGCATCGTGGTGTCGGTGCCGGTGAGCACCTCGTTGCCGACGGTGATGGTGGTGATGGACGTCGCCGGGAGGTGCGGGATTATGTTGGCGCGTACCCAGGCTGCGGCCGCGGAGGGGCTGGATGCCAGCCGAGGCACGAGGTTGTCCGGGACCCCGACGGTGAAGTCGACGCCGGAGCCGGCGAACGCGCTGAGCACGCGCGCGTCCGCGTCGTAGAGCTTGACTTTCGTGGCTTTCAGCGCGCGGAGGAGCACCGCCGCGTCCTGCGGCGGCGGCAGGTTGTCCGCGACCTGGCCGTAGTTCACCCCAAGCGCTCCCGCCATATCCAATGCAAGCGCGGCAGCGGCGACTACGGCGAGGAGGAGCCGGAGCGCCATCGGAACGGCCAGCCAGAGTGGGATCTAGCTTGGAGCTCAGTCTCGACAACGTCGAAAGTAACAAAGCCGCAGAAGGGAATGCTCGAATCGCACGCTTTATAGCGTAGGACGCCTTTGGTGTTTTTGTGTCGGCAACGTGAAGATGGCGTGTCCGCCGTTGACAGGCCCGTAGATTCGATCACGACCGTACAATCTCTGGATGCGCCCGTTTTTTTCTTTGCGCGTTCTCTCCGGTGCACGGATCACGAAGCCGGCCGATTTACTGTCTGGACATGCATGGCACGCAGGCCGGCTCTGAAATGAGTCAAAATGGGGCATCCCAAACGGGGCAGGGGCATACTTTTCTGAACTTTTTCAAGGTGCCATGGTATTTTGGTTTTGAGAATTCGGAGGCCTTCAGAGTTTGGGCTCATGATCCATGCACGTGGGTAGTTCATGATGGAGCACTAAGGTCTGATGTATCTTTCGCATATGTTCTTTTCTTCGGATGTTTGCAATTCCATTCTGCAGATGATTAAACCAAGGGCTTCACCCTCCTTTTCGAAAAGGAAAAAAGAGAAGAGGCCAGCGTCGAGTTACATCAGGCCAGCAAACTGCTCATGCACATATACTTAAAATACATGCCCCAGATCCAAGTCGGCACCCAAACTATCTCTGCATGTAAAAGTAAAAGCAGGCTGGATGAAATGATATCATGACAGTAACTCGAGTGTAATAGCTGAACCCCCTTGAACTGGAGCTAACACTTTCAATAGTTTTATCTTGGACAGGGAGCATATAAGATGGGAGGAAGATAGATAGCACTGCAAAAGCGAAGATGGCTCCAAAGGAAGGTAAAGCATCAAACCTGTAGTTGCCACTTTAAAGTGATATATAGGATGGTGCGCGGTGCCGGTGCCACCGCCGTTTCCCCTACCGGCGTGGTTCCTTTCACGGTAATATCAAGCATCTATATTGCCTTTCGTGTACTTCGTTCCCTCTCAAACAAGTGTACTTTTATGTTTGTGTTAAGCCAAATATTTAAATTTGAAAAAAAATATTAGCAAAAGTTGTAACATATAGAACATCAAATCGGTATATTATGAAACTGTATTTCAAAACGAATCTAATAGTAGTACTAATTTAGTGTCATAAATATTGCTACATTTTCGATAAAGTTGGTCAAACTTTAATTTTTTTTGATTTAAGATAATCTCTACTACTTATAAAAGAGCAAAATATATCTTCCCTACACGTACCCAACTAAAGCACACGGACCAACTACCACCGCATGATTAGGCCCTTCAAAGTTAATCTAACAGCTAATATTGATCTATTAGTTGTCTGATGTGCATTTAGCAATTTAAATTAACTGACCATACTCCACCAGCGGAGGAAAATACCCATCCCACCGTCCACAACCCCTGAAATCACACGAGTAATCGCAGAAAAAGACTGAATCACGGGAAAAATACCAGATGCCTAGATCGATCTCCTCTCCGCACCACAAACGCCCCGTCTGACGACGTCTTGATCGGGCGAGGACAACTGCGGCCAACACTGCTGCGGCGGCTGGGTGTTAGACTGTATTTGTATACAACTGTATAAGCCTCTGTAACTGTATCTGTACCGTATCTCTTGGTACCCATATATAAAGAGATAGACCACGCACCACATGCGTTGAGCCAGTTCCCACCTAAACGTTTGTATAACATGGTATCAAACTAGGTTTCGCAAAAACCCTAGCCGCCGTCTTCTGTCCGTGGCCGCCGTCGCCTCTCTTGGTCGCCGCGCCGCCGCCACGATCTTCAGCGCCATGAGCTCCTTCGGCGCCTCCTCGGCCTCTTCCGCTGCTCTGCCCGCCTCCGCAACCTCCACTGCGGCGGCGCCCTTCATCCCTCCACAGCTTGCGGCGATCCTCGCCGTCGGCAACTCCACCCAGATGGCCGCGTCTCACACCACGCGCCCTCTGTACCTCGGGTCATCACAGTTCGCCCCAGGGTTCTTCCCTCCGCCGCCGGCGCCGCTCGTGCCGTTCAGCGCGCCGCCAGTCTCTACCCGTCGGCCCTGCCCGGCCACGCCATCCCAGCCTCGGCCGCGCGCGAGGCTAGCACCGCCCCGAACCTCTCAACAGCGGTCGCCGTCGCCGCTCCTGCTGGATCTCTGGTTGGTGACGGTCCGGGTACTGGTCCGTACCAGCTCACCCACCTCATCACGGTTCGCCTTACGCAGGATAATTACCTGTATTGGCGGGCGTAGATTCTACCGCTCCTCCACAGTCGGCATCTCGAAGGCTTCGTCGATGGGAGTCATCCATGCCCGCCACGCCTGGTCCCTGCGGTCACCGCCACAGGCGTGCAGGTGTCTGCCGAGAACCCTCTGTACCGCGCCTGGGTCGCGCAAGACCAGGCCATCTTGTCGGCGCTGCAGTCCTCGCTCACGGAGGGCGTCGCCGGCTTAGTGGTGTTTGCCGCGACGTCCCTCGATGTCTGGTCCACTCTCGCGGACAGCTTTTCCGCTAACTCCTCCGCTCGAGCATCGGCGCTTCGTCAACAGCTGCTCGAGTGCAAAAAGCTCGACTCCTCTGCACACGCCTACTTCAACAAAATCAAGACGCTCACCGACACTCTGTCCGCCATCGGCCAGCCACTCCGTGATGAGGAGTTCACAGACTTCGTTCTCCGAGGTCTTGACCATGACTACGACAATCTGGTTGAGGCGGTGAGGGGCCGCGACACTCCGATGTCCCCCCGGGACTTGTACGCGCGACTCCTCTCCACCGAGCAGCGTGTTGACGCTCGTCATGCTGAGATGCAGCTTAATGATCCCCATGCTAATGCTGCCTATCGCGGTGGCTATCGTCCGCCTCGCTCCCCTGCTGGCCTGCCCACAGGAGGAGGTGGCGGCCAGTCGGCTCCGTCGCCATCGCCCCCACAGCAGTACCAGCAGCGCCCTCCTGCACTCAGTCGAGGCCGCCCCAACGTTGACTGCCAATTGTGTGGCATACATGGGCATTATGCCTCTCGCTGCCACCGTCGCTTCAAGAAGGACTTCCTCGGCATCGGCAATGACGGGCGCGGCAACGAGAAGCAGGCCACCATCGCCGAGCAGAGTGCTGTCGGTGGGGGCTACTCCGGTGGTGGCAGGTACACGCCTTCGTATCCGATTGACCCCGCCTGGTACTTCGACACTGGTGCCACGGAGCACATGACCAACCAGGCGGGTCACCTCCACGCGCAGGAGCCCTACCGCGGTCGTGACAAGGTCCGCACCGCTGATGGTTCCGGTATGCCCATTACTCATGTTGGTCAGGCTTCCCTTCTGTCTAGTTCCTCTCGTCGTCTTCGCCTCCGTAATGTCCTTCGTGTCCCACTAGTTACTCGTCCATTATTATCTGTTCGTAAGTTTACTCATGATAATGATGTGTTTTGTGAGTTTCACCCGTTTCATCTCTTCGTTAAGGATCGAGTCACACGGGAGGTTCTGCTTAGAGGTCGCATCCATCAGGGCCTGTACACGCTGGAGGCACCATCCGTTTCGGAGGCTTTCAGTGCTGTTCGCACGTCGACATCTCATTGGCATGCACGGCTTGGTCATCCTGCGTCTCCTATAGTTAGCCATGTTCTGCATCGACATGAGCTCCCTACGTCGTCCAGTAATAAAACTTTACCTGTTTGTGATGCTTGTCAACAGGGAAAGAGTCATCAGTTACCGTTTGTGTCTTCGTCTCGTGTGGTCACTACTCCTTTAGAGCTTGTGTTTTCAGATGTATGGGGCCCTGCCCAAACCTCTGTCAGTGGTCATAAATATTATGTCAGTTTCATTGATGCTTATAGTTGCTTTACGTGGCTTTACCTTCTTAAGAGCAAAGCTGATGTGTTTAATATGTTTTTACAATTTCAAATCCATGTTGAGAGACTCCTACAGCATAAAATCATTCATGTTCAGTCGGATTGGGGGAGTGAATATCGCAACCTCAATTCTTTCTTTAATAAGCTTGGGATCTCGCATCGTGTTTCATGCCCACACACACATCAGCAGAACGGTGTTGTTGAGCGCAAGCACCGCCACATAGTAGAAACTGGTCCTACACTCCTTGCTCATGCCTCCATGCCATTTCGGTTTTGGAGTGACGCTTTTACCACTGCTTGTTTCTTAATCGATCGAACCCCTACATGTGTATTAAATATGAAGACACCGCTTGAACTGATGTTTAAAGAACTCCCTGACTACACTTTTCTTAAAGTTTTTGGCTGTGCTTGTTGGCCGCACCTTCGGCCTTACAACAGTCGCAAGCTTGAGTTTCACTCCAAAAAATGTGTCTTCCTTGGTTATAGTGCTCTTCACAAAGGCTACAAATGTCTTCATGTTCCTTCTAATAGAGTCTATATTTCTCGTGACGTTGTGTTCGACGAAAATCTGTTTCCTTTTTCGAATATGCCATCTTCTCCTTTGTCGTCATCCTCCACTAATCCCTCCATTATTTCGCCTGATCAACTTGAGGATGTTGCATATTCGCCTGTCTTGTTGCCTAACCACGGTGCAGGTACCGGACGCGGTGCTCGTCTCGAGCTCCCTCACGTACCCGAATCGCCAGGACCTGCTTCTGTCGACAGCGACGTCGATCGCTGCATGCACCATGCAGCGGGTGCGCGCCCCGAGGTCTCCTCCTCGGCCCCGACTGCCTCAGCCCCGTCGTCGCCTGCGTCGCGTACGCCCGCGCGGTTGGATGGCAGTGGGCCGTCCCTGCCTATGCGGTGCTCACCGCCTGCGTCGCCTCCGCCTACCTCACCTAGGCCGGCTTCGCCATCGCCCGCCTCGCCGGCCAGTGGGCCTCCGTCGCCCGCAGCTTCCCCACCTGGGAGCCCATCTCCCCCGTCATCACCTGCCTCTCCCGATGAGGTGGTCCATGACCCACCTCCAGCACCTGTGGTTCTCCGTCCGCATACGCGCAGTCGGAGTGGCATTCATTGTCCCAAGGAACACACTGATGGTACTGTTGCCTAGATTGCTGCCTGCTTAGCTCATGCGCAGTCTGATCCTACTACGGAACCCCGCCACTATCAAGCAGCAATGAGTATTCCTCACTGGTGTGCTGCTATGGACCTCGAGATTCAGGCTCTTCGTCAGAATGGTACCTGGCAGTTGGTTCCTCCTCGTCCAGGTATCAACGTCATTGATTCCAAATGGGTCTTCAAGGTCAAACGGCACGCAGATGGCTCTATTGAGCGGTACAAGGCCAGGTTGGTTGCTAAGGGCTTCAAGCAACGGTATGGCCTTGACTACGAGGATACATTCAGTCCTGTTGTTAAACCAACCACGATTCGGCTGCTTCTTTCACTTGCTGTCACACGAGGTTGGTCACTCCGTCAGTTGGATGTTCAGAATGCATTTCTACATGGTGTTCTTGAGGAGGAGGTCTACATGCGTCAGCCTCCTGGTTTTGTTGACTCTGATCGTCCTCATGATCTCTGTCGCTTGGTGAAAGCGCTCTATGGTCTCAAGCAGGCTCCTCGTGCTTGGCATGCTCGCCTGGGTTCTGCGCTTCGTGCACATGGGTTTGTGCCCTCCACTGCTGATACTTCATTGTTCATTCTTCAGCGACCGGAAGCTACTATGTACATTCTGGTCTACGTTGATGATATCATCCTTGTCAGCTCCTCTGTTGCGGCGACTGATCGTTTAGTTCTGGCTCTCAGTTCTGACTTTGCTGTCAAGGATCTGGGCAAACTCCACTACTTTCTTGGCTTGGAGGTCACCTATCCACATGATGGTCTTGCTCTCTCTCAGCAGAAGTACTCTCAGGATCTCTTGCGACGTGCTGGCATGCTCCAGTGCAAGGCTGCTACTACTCCCATGTCCTCCACTGAGACTCTCTCTGCTACTGATGGGGATCTACTTTTGGCTGATGGTGCTACCGAGTATAGGAGCCTTGTTGGGGCTCTTCAATACCTCACCATCACTCGGCCAAATATTTCGTATGCAGTTAACCGTGTCTGCCAATTTCTTCATGCCCCTAGAGAGCTTCACTTGACTGCTGTCAAGCGTATTCTGCGCTACGTTCGCTCCACTGCTATTTATGGACTGCATCTGCGGCCGGCTCCTTCTGGCGTGCTGTCGGCCTTCAGTGATGCGGATTGGGCTGGTAACCCAGATGATAGGCGATCCACGGGGGGATATGCAGTATTCTTTGGTCCTAATCTGATCGCCTGGAGTGCTCGGAAGCAGGCTACAGTTTCTCGCAGTAGCACTGAAGCTGAGTACAAGGCGGTTGCTGATGCCACTGCTGAGCTTATTTGGGTCCAGTCCTTGCTTCGAGAGTTGAAGATCTCTCACAGTCAGCCTCCTATCCTTTGGTGTGATAACATCGGTGCCACATACCTCTCATCGAATCCGGTATTTCATGCCCGAACGAAACACATCGAAGTTGATTATCATTTTGTGAGGGAATGTGTTGCACAGAAGTTTCTACAGATCAAGTTCATCTTCTCTAAAGATCAACTTGCTGATATCTTCACCAAACCGTTGTCTCTTCCTTTGTTTATAGGCTGTGGACGCAATCTTAACTTACTGAACACTTCAGGCCACAGTTAAGATTGAGGGAGGGTGTTAGACTGTATTTGTATACAACTGTATAAGCCTCTGTAACTATATCTATACCGTACCTCTTGGTACCCATATATAAAGAGATAGGCCACGCACCATATGCGTTGAGCCAGTTCCCACCTAAACGTTTGTATAACACTGGGACACGTCGGGAACACCTACACGTCCACGCATGCCCCGCCGCCAACACCCTCCTCCCGTGCTCCTCCATCCTCAGGCCCTCCGGCGAGCCAACAATCGGCAAAACCGCCGCAAGCATCGGCTCTGGCTCCATCCACCATGGCGTTGATGCTCAATAACGACCACATGCGGCAGATTGTGGAGGACCATGAGGAACTGCTGCTCCGAATCCCCTAGCAGCCTACTCTGGTTGAGGTCCTCCTCCTCCAGGATACAAGTTGGACCAGTCTTCCTCCTCGAGGTAGGCAGCAGATCGATGAGGTCTGAGGCGTTGTGGCGTGCCCCTCTCCCCACTGTTCGATTTACATCCTTGTACGTACTTTGCAGTAATCCTCCTCGAGGTAGGCTGGAAAAGGCCAGCAGATGGTTCAGGCAATGGCTTAGGCAAGGCGAGAAAGGTTTGATGAATTGATAGAATATTGGTTTTGTAGGACATTCGGTGAGAAAATCATTGTCTAGCACACATACATTAATCGATTTGCTAATTTAGGCAATTCTCCTGTGGATTCCATAGCAGCATATAGGTATATAGCATACCGAGTTGTGTATCTCTGCCTCCCCATTTATTGGTCTAAACACAGTGTTTTTTCTACGTTTTGGTGACTTCGACTTGTTTCATTTTATTAATTTGATTTTCTATGAGATTAGCATGAACCAATTGATTTCCTCACACACTGATACAACTGGATATATTGAGAAGCTGACTTAAACTTCCGCATGTGGTCGTCATTTTTTAACGGTGGTTTTTATTGTTCTAACTGCCTCTGCTACTCTGCTAGATGAGAAACAATTCAAGGTGGTGCCACCATACTTATGATTTTTAAAGGTGGTTTTTATTGTTCTAAGTGCCTCTGCTACTCTGCTGGATGAGAAACAATTCAAGGTGGTGCCACCACACCATAGTGTATCAATATGGTTGTTAAAGTTATTCATTTACGCAACAAGCAGTTGCTTCTTTACTACTCATGCTTAGTCTCACATTAAATTTTATGATATATGATCACGCTGGATAACAGACAGGAATTTTTGACACTTTCACATGCGCGTAGATGCTAACTCTATCGGATCCTACCTAATTTATGTTATACCAGATCGATATACTAACACTCTGGATTGGGAGAAATCAGAGTTTTTTCAATGATCAGAAGAGATATCTTTTTATAGAGTGGTGTAGACAAACTGGTAAAGATTGTTTGCTCATTTATAATTGATAACATCTAAAATTATTGAAATAAAGTGACATATCATGTTGGCTGAAAGTCATGTGGATTTCACAATCTAGAATGGAAGAAAGTACAATGAATTTTCTGTTTTCTTTTCTCAAGCAATAACCTCTTGTGTACATTAGTTTGGATTTTGTAGACACTAAGTTGTTTCTTTAATTTGTCTTCTTACAAGTATGGTAAGTTTTGGAACGTCCTCGGTCGAAAACCCAATTCTGCAGACTGCATTCTGGAGCAATTTAGGTCCTTGGAACTTCCCTATAGTATTTTTCTATTTGTTATTTGATGGCTTGGACTCTTTTTATGTGGTTTATGATTCCCAAGCTTCAATATTCATCTTGATTTCATTTTTTCATTTTACCTATTTATTGTGTGTGATTTACAGTAAATCTTGTCTTCTGTATTCTGTTTTCCAAAAATTTGGTTAGGACTGGATGCTCCCAAATCAGGAGTTGTAGCAGCACCAGAAGAAGTGCCAAGATTGCAAGTAATCTCTTGCCATGAAGAAGAATGGGAGAAACCTGAGTTTTTCTAAGATAAGGAGAGGTACTCGATATACAGACAACAAAACGGGTGAAGATTGCCTGCTCATTTAAGGGATGACGTCTAAATAATCAAAGTTCAGTTATGTATCTTGTTGGTTGAAGGTCATGTAGAATTGCAGGTCATATTATGTATTTTTTTTGATAGGATGGAGACTTGACTTTTTTCGAATCCATAGACTTGATTGAGACGCGCGTGCGCGTGCATAGCTACTAGTTATATAAGTACACCTATGTGTAGATGGATGGAGTACTTGATACATGGGCCTGAATGGATACTTTGCGGGATCGTCATCGCTCTCGATTACCCCTGACGTGACCCAACCCAGAGTTGCTATGTGTAAGTAAAAAAACTTGGCAACTACTCCTTCCGTCCCAATTTAGGTGCTACACACCGTTTCGAGGTATAATTTCACCACTAATTGGACAACCAAAACATGAATTATGTGTCAGGAAAGTTATGCATTGAGTTCGTATTTGAATGAAGTTTCAAATGATATAATTGATATCACAAATAATACATATATTATTGTTCAAATTATGCTGAAAGATACCGCACACAAAACTAAGGCACCACATGGGTTGAGATGGAGGTAGGAACAAGACTTGCCATCTGGCCACACGTTCCAGGATCTGACCGTGGCAATTCCTTCGGCCAATTCCTTCGTCCAAGGGACAAGAATTCTTACCTTTGCGTCATAGATTTTCCTTTTTTTAAGAGATACAAACTCATTTATAATTACTCATCAAGGTCGTACTACAGGATTTTACACATGAAGCTAAGATATTGGCTCGGATAGGAGGCAACATCACATTGGTGTCTCTGTTGACTCTGGAAACTAATTAATGAGGTAAACAAGTAGCTCGTGACTCGGCTCGAATTCCATTTCTAGAGAGTAGAGTGAGATTTGGATTTGACCTCCTCTGTTGACCAAGATAAATGAAC
Organism: Avena insularis; assembly: GCA_023614405.1. Taxonomy (NCBI): domain Eukaryota; kingdom Viridiplantae; phylum Streptophyta; class Magnoliopsida; order Poales; family Poaceae; genus Avena; species Avena insularis. Next base: position 575,591,375 of record CM042692.1, read on the forward strand.
CGAGTAATGAGCTACTCATTTAGCTCGTTAAATTTGTTTTAAGGAGTCATAAATTTTTCATAGATGGTTGTCAAACCGCTAATATTTATTGCACCTATAATGGCGTAGAGTTACTGTCTTGTTTCTTGATCTCTACTCTATGGAATTATGAAAGGACAGTCATTGTTCTAGTTTTAAATTAATAGGAGAATTACTAGTTTTTCTTATATGTGTCATGTTCACACACTTATAACAAGCTACTCGCAAGTTTAATGGGTCGAGTTTCAAATCTAAGATTGTTAAGGTAACAAGATGAGTTGAGATGATAGTTGATTTAACAATATTAAACAAGTCTAACAGCCCTAGCAATTATCACTACAAAAGAACTAACGGGCCGTAGCCAGATATAAACGTTGATGTACGCGTCTAGTTGCCCTCGTGCTAGGGAGGCAAAAAAGGCGCAAGTAATAGCTTTTGTGGGGGACTGCGTAGGTGGTCCGCCACGCTAGCACTAGCATGGTAGCTCCGCGTTAACGCTATAGTCCATTGTAGACCGGCATTCTTAGTTGTCGTTGCAGGTGTGTGTGACCGACACAATTAGGTCCATCCTATGTAGCCATGCATGGCACAACTTTTAGGGTCCCAATGATTTTTTTTACACAACTTTTTACTACATTTTTTATTTTTATGCTTCGCTTAACTTTCAAGAAATTATAATATAAGTCACACAAGATGCTTTCAATTATCCAACACAAACTTGAATATATAATTTAACATAATATCAAACTCATACATCATAGCACTACAAAAAGGCATGCAAATAATTTTTGACACATCCATCACATAAGTTTCTAGGATAAGTTAAAGTGTGATCGATATCACATAGATTGGTTGTCCTTCAATTGAGTCTACGACAAATTCCTGATGAACAAAGAATAAAATGAACTATAAATCACTTTGTTGCAATCAAGAAAACATGTATGGGTGTATATATACTAGCTAGAGCCTCGGACATACTTTCGTTCGTATCAATAATAGGCATAGGCTTACTATTGGACCCCATGAGCTCATTATTCCTTTGTAACTTACAAATTCAATATATAGTATTTGTCAGAATATGCACATTTGGTAAATCTAGATGCTTAGAGTCGTTATTCATACATATTTATAAATGGACAAGCAATGGTGACGTGAAGAGGTTGGCCCAACTTTTTAATCTTTCCAATTGTCCTAGCCAGTGGCCTATGCTTTTCCATTACAACATCAATCAAGATCTCATAATAATCCCCTAATGCTTGTCCATCATCGCATAGTGCATGATCATCTGTGGAAGTTAACCTCCCAAATACAACTATCATATCATTTGCCATCGATCGCAGATCCACTTTTGTTTCTATCTATAGAAAGTTAATGTAACATCAACTATGCATTCATATAAGCTAACATACATTCTCAGTGACATTTAGAAGACATATACCTGAGTTTCGCGGTTAGTCAAACTCAAAGACTTGAGAACTTCGTCTGGTTGTCGGTCCTCGGGCTATAAAATTGTAGAGATCAATAATTATAATGCACAAATGTAAGAGGATGGAGTAACTACAAAAATGTGCAATGATCACCCGTGATAAGGGTAGGAGAACTTGAGGCCTAGCACGACCTCCTGATTTCTTCTTCTTGGAACTATTTCCTCCATCAAAGGAAATTGTAGCTCCCTATGAAGCAACAACATTAGTGCACGGGTTGCCATAACAACGTTTGGAGTAGTTGTTAGAGAAGTATCATAAGCATCTGGAGGGATAGTTAGAGAAGCACTAACATCATGTCGAGGTGTAAGAGCATCAATAGTACCATTTGGAGGTGTTGCAGGAGCATTAACATCTAGACTTAGCACTTTAGTTTCATCTCCTCTTGGAGTTAATTGATCGGGTTTAACTTCTGTTGGAGTTGGCACAACATCAACTGGAGTCGACAATATGTGAGGAGGAGGAGATTGAATAATTTGAGTAGCTATCACATGATAAGCTAGCACAAAAAAGAGGAACGACATCATCATTTCTGACACATGATGGGGATTAATTACAACACCACAAGGAGGTAGCACAGAGCGAGGCGCCACTTCAGGAATTTTGAGAGCCAAGCCATTAGAAAGTGCCACATCTAGGATATGTTGCCGATATTCAGACATACTTCAAAGAGGCGATTGCACACTAGCTTCCGATTGAGAGTTGGTTTGCCCTGCTATGCAATATTGGTTAGTACAATCAGATTAACTATCCAAGTTCTTCTACATTACTTTGATTTTTTCCTCCTAGGAATCCAACCTAGCGATAAGTATGGCATTCATCATGCTAAGCCCAGGATTTCCCTCTGTTATTTCATCAGACCTCACAAATGTTCTTCAAGTCTCAACCATCATGCAGAAATGAGGTAACACCTCGAACCAATGAACTTTGCCTCTGGTATCTTTTGGAAAGACACAAGAAAAGATGTAATCTTCTTCAATATTTTTGTACTCAAGGTTTGGATCAAGTATGAGTGTTTTTTTTTATATTTTAGCCTAGAATATTGTCTGTACTAGCATTAATATTAGTATTAAGCCTCACATGTATACATCATATTTTTGAAGATAGTGTATAACTTACAATATTTTGCTCGGCCACTTCATCAACATGTATGTTGTTTTTGTTCATGTGTGTGGCTCTATATAGTTCAACTCTTTTAATTGGACGACCATGAGCTTTCTCCTGATGAATGATGTAAACATTCAGAAATGAGCTTTCTCGTGATGAATGATGTAAACATTCAGAAAGAGGGAAAAACCCTAATTTTCATTTGACCAAGTGTATGTAGACAACTTAGATGATACTCACCCCAATATACCTCTCACTGTAATACTCTTTGATCTAGAAGTATGGTGGGCATTTGTTTGATTAGGATAGTTTTATCAATTCTTTCGAGCTTGTTCCTTCATGGAATCCAAACTCCAATACTCACATAGCGCTTACCGATCACTATTGGTTATTTTTCTTCCATAACCATTTGCAATGTTCTCCTCAACGGTCAACTATAGTTTCAAACGCTCCTTCTTCAACATCTTTTTGAAATGACACTATTTCTTTTCAGCTGAATTCATCACCCAATCTTTATGCAAAGTACCAAGATTGAAATATTTCTGCAATTTGAGAAACATGTGTTTGGTTAAATAATACTGATGTATCATAATAAGAGGGGTTGACACGGGCAAGCTTAATTACGTTCAGTATGTCCCACAACTTATTCTCTTGGTCAGCTTTCCTCCAACCTGTAAACCTAAAGGACATGTCACATTTTTTTATCACGTAGAAAATGTAGCTAGAAAATTTAGTGGCAACAATCCTACAAGGGTGGTCTAATTTTTTTACTTCCATGTAAATTTTAAACATCCCATTATTTCTTGTTATTGACCTCATCTTAGTAGGACCTGTCGTCGGATTAATGACAAGTACGCCATGAGGGGGTCCTCGAGGCGTGCGGAAGAGAGGGGTGTGAGACGTACGGTGTTCCGGGATGGTGAGCACACAAGTTTACCTAGGTTCGAATCCGCCGGCTTTGGACGGATCCTACTCCTGCTAGCAATCCAGTAATACGGCAGAGCCAGAATATGGGTTACAAGGGTTTCGCATGTGCGAGTTGAGATTGTAGACTATTGAGATGTGTCCTAAAGGCTCTCCCTAGGACGGCTTATATAGATATCCGGCCTAGGGTTTACCGGAGAGATCTATCCGGCTACGACTAAGAGTCAGTTACAGAGTACATCTTGAACTACAAGTAACATTATAGGCCTAAGTCGGTAAGTCTTCTGGGCCTTCCCGTAGCCGGATTGGACTCCGTCTTTTCTCCCTGACTGGGCCGCCCGTGAAGCAAAGCTCTAACCCGAAGTGGGCCACCCTGGTCAGTGAGGAACTGTGAGGATACCCGGAAAGTATATCCCCAACAGCAGCCCTCGAAAGTCTCCAAGATCCAAAGTCGGATTTATCATTGTCTAGCTTGATCTTCGGCTTGCAGAATCTTGAAAGGTTCCTGAAAATTCACAACAAAAAATATGATCCGGGTCTTAAAAAATAAGTCGGACCTATCAACAGGTTACTCGGATTTTCCAGCTTGATTTCAAACTAAGCCAGAATTTGGTCTCTAACGCCACCTGACACCAGTCAGGGTCAAGTCACATCAGGCGATGACATCCTCACAAGACGATCACAGGGTCCGCGGTTCGCGGAACCGAGGCGCCGTTTCAATGCGTGCGCGGAGATCGAGGCGACGTAATCATCGCGTGGGTCCTTCCCAGTTCCTTCCACGACGCGTGGCGGTTGCACTATAGCATTTGCACGAATCTTGGCGCGGTTAGGTGGATATAAGGGGTGAGGATTCTCCTCCTCCTTTCTTCACCTGTTCCCTTGCCGTTTCCTCTCCTCCAAATCTCCCCTGCACTCACAGAGCTCCTCTGCTTTCCTCCAAAAACTCCCAGCGCCGCCCAACTTAGGTCATCTGCTCACCGGAGAAATGGCTTCTTCATCCTCTTCCAGTTTGGCGGCAGCGGCGGCGACGGCGGCGACGGAAGCGGCGGCGGAGAAGGAAAGCTTCCGCGGGGTATGGATCCCCTGCGTGCTCGATGACGAGAAGCTCCACGGCATGGAGACAGAAGGACTCCTCCGCGCCGGCGACTGGCGGAGCGGCTTCGGGGAGACCGTCCCCAACCCGCGCGCCGGCGAGCGGGTCCACTTCGGCACCCACCTCGATAGAGGTTTGTCGTTTCCTCCCTCGGAATTTTTTTTCGAGGTGATAGACCATTATAGTGTTCAACTCCACCATCTTCCTCCCAACTCTCTCCTAGAGATGAGCGCCTATGCGGCTTTGTGTGAGGGATTTCTCGGCATTAGCTCCTAGTCTTACCTTATTCCGGTATTATTTTCATGTCCAGAGAAATTCTATCACTGCCGGTGTTCCTTATATCACCGGTACAATTAGTTTTTCACTTAGACGCGAGCGCGCATATCCCAAGATCTTAGCTAGTGACTCGGTCAAACAGTGGCCATCCACCTTCTTTTATCATAAGGACATTCCGGCTCCCCACAAAGCCACTGCTTTGCTGGCTTTCGTCGATGGAGCTGCCACGGCCCAACCATCTTGGGACGAGGCCGCTCTGACTCTCAGTGACGATCTGATCCTCGCTAAGAGGCGGGTCGAATATCTGATCAAACACAAAGGACTGAAGGGATCCGACTTGGTCCAATGTTGGATCTCACGCCGGATCCAACCCCTTCAGTACCACGGAGACCGACTGATGCACTCCATCACGTCGTCCAAGAAAGATTCCCTCCGCATCAGCCCCAGAGCCTATACCACGCAAGGTTATATAAGCCAGATTAAATGGCTGATAAGGGAGTGGATCGAGAGGAGGATCCCAGAGGTTTCTCTAGATATGCATACGGCGGAAAACCCCGTAGTGCTAGTAAGCTTCTAACAATAAACCGTTTTATGTGTTTCAACCTATAAGTTACATTGCAATACTGATATGTTTTCTTCTTTTCAGCTTGCTCACCTCCCCGAGTCGGAACTTGCTCCACTCGAGGGATATCCTCCAGAGTTTTCTCAGGAGGCGGAACTGGTCCCATTGCCGGGCATTGCGCTTTAGAAACGCAAGGCTCCGACAGTGGCTGTCGGCACAAAGGAGGTGCCTATCGTGAAGAGGTAACTTTCAACACAATTTCCTCCTTTGTACCTTACTCGAATTTTCTTCCGAGATGTAATGTTTTTGACTTTATTACATTCTCAGAGCTAAGCAGCTCATCAAGGGCAAGGGGAAGGGAACTTCTTCGAAGCCCCTGCGACAGACGAAGCTTTCCATGGCTTCTCCTGTCGTGGCTCCTCCGACTCCTGCCCCTCAACCTTCCGCAACACCGGTGATCATTCCTTCTCCGGCTGTCGCAGAAGATCCGGCTCCTTCAATGGAGCCTGTGATCCTTGAATCACAAACTGACGTCACCATGAGTGAGTCAGGTATAGATAAGGGTGAACCCTCTTTGGGTAATGATCCCTCGGCAGAGATCTTCGCCGAAAACCTTCTCAGCAATCCGGGTCTTGCCAAGTTTGGCTTGTCCCGGAAATCTGTCGAAGAGATCCAGCGGCTGGCCAGGCAATGCATGGACTCACACTCAATGTATCGAGGATGCATGCATGGACTCACAGGAGTATATGTACAATTTTATTAAAAGGCCATGGTGCCTTCATATAACACCTCGCCTGATAAGGCTGAGTTTACGTGTATAGTGCTAATACCTGGATAGGTTCAGTAGCACACACAGTACAAAATAATACCAAATATAACTGTGCATCATAAATATAATGAATATGATCCAAAATTTACAGTTATTACAACTTACATAGCTCATAATATTCAAGTACACATCGGAAAACTGTATCAAGATAGATCTCCATCTTTTAAATGTACCACATGAGAACAATTGTTGAGTGGAGTCTATGACCTATTATGATCACTCAGAAACGGAATAATCTACAACATGAAAGGTTGGAGCCACGAATAGTCAATATTTTGAATGTCTTGGCAAGTAGGACTAAGGAGAATACAAATAATCTAGCAACTACATGCATATTTGGCTAGGTAAAGTTTATGCTCATTTGCTGAAAGCAATATAGCTTTTCCCTACTTTCAAAATACTTTTCTTTCTTCAAAACCGTTTTCTAAGGACATACCAGCATAAACCCATGTTAGAAACAAGACAGTCTAGCTTCGTATTGTATGATCCTAAACCCATGTTCACACATCAAATTTTTATTTAAGAAATTTGGATGAGCGGGATCTTCCAAACAGTTTCAGGTCTAGTTCCACGTCCATAACCGGGGACATGACACTACTAGAAAAACAAATATAGGTAAATCACATACATGTGGGGCATCTAAATAGTGGTGCCCCACGTGTATATATACTCATGACGCATCTATTTGGAGTACCCTACGGGTAGGGAGGTACCCATGCCGCATGTCCTAAGTGATGCACCACAGGTAAGTTTTGCCCCGACTGGGCGGGGTGGCCTTCTTACCGGTGGCGCATGTCCTAAGCATAGCTATGTGCCACGGGTAAGTGGGCTACAGATTTTTAGCTCCCCCTCCCCTTGGATCGACTTTTTAGTTTTAAAAAATAAGAAAAATGAAAAACACTTTAAGTTTTAGAATCCTTTGACATGTAGGTAGGTAATATGGTCTAGTTTGTAAGAATGAATTTCGACATTTCTACAAAAAATATCATGACATGGTAAAATGACAATAACTTTTGCATACGACCTCAGATTAGAATTTTTTTATATAAAAATTCATCTACACGAAATTTGAAAAGAAAAAAGTTACAGCCAAAATAAGATTTTTTTCCTTGAAACAAAAAAAGAGCTCACTTACCCGTGGCGCATCCCATAGTGGTGTGCCACGGGTAAGTGTGAGCGGGATCGAAATCTAAACCAACCCACCCACTTCTCTTTCCCTTCTCCTCCCATTTTCCTTCTCCTCTCCTCCACTTCTCCTCCCCTTCTCCTTCTCCTTCTCCTTCCTTCTCCTTCTCCTTATCTTTCCCTTCCCCTTTCCCTCCCTTCTCCTCCCTTCTCCTTCTCCTCCACTTCTCCTCCCTTCTCCTTCTCCTCTCCTTCTTCTCCCCTTCTCCTTCTCCTTCTCCTTCTCCTTCTCCTTCTCCTCCCTTATCCTTCTCCTCTCTCTGTCCTCCTCTCTCTGGTTGTGCGCACCTCCGACCACATCTGGCCGTGCCCTCCTTCGACCACCTATGGCCGCGACCTCCTCCTCCCACCTCAGATCGCACCCTCCTCTATGGTAGGTTGTGTCCACAACCTCCCGCACCTCCTTGTACTGGTAGGCTATGGACACGGCGATGGTGAAGGCTCCAATGAGGCGACGGCGGTGATGACAACGTCGATGGCACGATCCAAACCCCTTTTTGAAATTTGAAATTCGTACTAGTGGCACACCGTAAACCTCTACCCGTGGCACACTAGATGGTGCACCACAACTAAATTTTACTACCCTCGGCTAAATTTTACCCATGGCACGTTTTTAGTGGCGCACCGGTAGTGCGCCACGGGTAATGAAAACCGGTGCACCACAGGTAAGCTTTTACCTAGTAGTGTGGCTAAGTACTTAGATTTACATTCTCAAGAGGTTTGTACACTTTAAACGCATGACCTAGTCATCTCCTTTTACCACTACACTCATTTTGTGCCATGGTAGGAACAAAACCAAGACAAAACCTTTCACAAGTAGAACCCCGAGCCCTTAGGACGGACCCATTACAACCTACATCTGCTAGTCACGTTGGGTCAGGTTCCCACAACTTACTTAGTTAAGACATATCCCATATGACATGCAGCTATACTGGAAGCTACTACACAAAAAATATGTCCAATCTCTGAAACCTAGGTGTGTTTTCCACAATAAAACCATCCAACATCATACCAATCCATCACACCCAGGAGATTCATTAAATTCCGGTTGTTTTAATTATAACAATAAATAACTTTTCATACTCCCTTCGGTCCATATTAATGGCCTCTATCTGGATATGAATGCATCTAGTCTAAATATACTGAACGTGTGTGCGATCACAGATGCGCTACTGAGTTGCGGCACTGTACTTCTTCTTGATCCTGAGATCGACAAGCGTTTAACTATATCATCCACGAGTCTAACCTTCTTACATTTTGTCGGTCTTCAAGGGTATGTTCTCTATGGATGCATATCCACCTGTTCGACTATATTTTTTAGAACCCATTTATTTGGCAGCCCACGAAAAAAGAAATCTTTCACAACCCATGTACCTTTCCAAACCCCAAATATTTCACCACCCATATACCATACCAACCACCGTGCACCTTACCAATCCTGCCCTATTGTGTTCTCAGCATCGGTCCATTATGTCCAAACCCCAAAACTTATTTTTCCATGTCCTTGCAAATACTCTCCAAATATCAGGAAATCACCCGCTAACTTCTCACCCAAAAGACAACATAGCACACCGCACACTCCGTACAACTGACAGTAGATAAAGTTACATATGATGCTCAGCACAGCAGTCACCACACGTCAAGCACATGAAAATATAACAACTCTGGCGAAATTCCTGATACACTGGCTACACACTGGACGCAGTCCCACACCGATCAATCACATCCAGCCTGCATACGATCCAGGTTCTCCATTTGGGTGGTGAGAGAAGTCATGTGTTCGTGTTCAGCTGGTCCATGTAGGACTGATGATACCTTCACACCAAAATAAATAACCCATTTAAACTGTGGACCGATTGATAGAACAATAGTACTAGTACAATGGAGAGCGTTCACAGCATATCACTGATAAACACATACCCAATTTGCATGGAGGAATCATGATCCGGGTGTTGGACGAGTCCCGGATAGGGATCAATGGCATGCACATTGGAGCTACTCTGCCCTCCATCTAGCCAGGACATGTGAGCTGCATTCTCTCCGAGGCTCGTTTCTTGCAACTGGCACTTACAAGAAGACAATTATGATCAATTCTTATGGCCAAACTGGAATGAAAAAAATTGGTTTAAAAATAAATATTTCTTATGCAGGGTTGTTTAAAATTTTCTGTCAAGCATTGGCATGAAAATTGCTGTTAACAAAAAAGTTACTGAAATTCCATAGAGGCGCAAACATTGTAACCAGTAAGATCATTGATATCACCTTCTTCCTCAACTCCTTGTTTTGATCCAGCAAATCTTGTTCCTGCAGAAAATCATTTTCGTCAGCCATTAATGAAACTTAGCGTGATGATAATCAGAAGTTCATCCTTACCTTATTTTTAAGGTCAAATAAGTGATCAAGTAATACTCGATCCTGCAAAACATATAACTTTGTCATACGTGACACACATGAATGTGGAATTCTCATATATATTTAAACTTAAAATATTAAACAATCATTTAAAATATCATATCGTGGATTCTATAACAATGACGTAAATAGTAGTACCATTTAAAAATGGTCAGAAGTATACACCTTTTCATTAATATATATCTGTTAACTTAATCTATCCAACTACATGTGGCTTCTCGGTCCCTATATGGTCATATATAGTGACACTATTGCTATGCATCTGTATATATTTGGCCATGTGCATACTCGGATTCAAAGGCACGCGGGAGAATTTCCTACAACTATGCCTCTTTTAAAAAAATGTCTCCTTGCTTCGGTGTCCCCCTCTCCTATAAACTTACGAAACTGAAAACACATGGACGATCGAGATTGGCTGATACCCCTTCGGTTTAGATGAAATAAAGGGGTATCGGACAATCCTAGCCGTCTGTGTGTTTCTAGTTTCATAAGTTTGAAAGAGAGGGGGGACGCCGAAGCCTTATCCTTTTCATCAATCTAGAGCGGTATGTGTATGACAGACACTGCTAAAACTTCTGTAACTAGATGTTGAAGTTTCTTACTCCCTTCGCTCACTAATGTAAAACCCTCTAGATATTTTAAAATAGACTAGATTCGGACTAAACTGGATGAATTTAAACAATAAAGCATGTCTAGATACATGCATTTTCAAAAAAAAATGCTAAAAGGTCTTACAGTAGTGAAAGGAGGGAGTACCTTTTTTGACCTGATATGTTTGAGGGATACATCTATTTGGTTCTCAATCTGATCAAGCTCCTTCATGCTAAGTGGACCCAGATCTTCACCGAGAATATTTCTAAGATATGAGAACAATGGATGGTAAGTTAGAGCAACATTGAAATAATAAATATGCAGAAAAGTAACTGTTCAGCCCCATCTCTGAAGACTACCTTTGTGAACTTTGAAGGAATTCAAGTCTGGTCTTCAGTTTTAAATACTCCTGGTAATTAATCTAGTTTCAACAAGGTAAAGAAGGAAATGTACACATTAGTTTTTTAATACGGAAAGGGATAACGCGGTGTCTGCATTATTGGTGCACACCGCCATAGGTGCATGTTAGTTCCACATAGTTTCAATGAATAAGGGCTATATGTTTTTTTGAAAAGTCAAGCTATGTGAAGTCTGATTAAACTTTTAGAAAAAATATCAAGAACTAAGATATTATATAGATATATATGAAAATATATTTCATGATGTATCAAATGCTGTTGATTTTGGATTGTACATGTTGATGATGTTTTCTAAAAAATTGATCAAACTTACCCAGTTTGACTTATGGAAAAAATATAAGTCTTATTTTTTGAAATGGAGGTAGTAATACTTAGAGGGGAGTACGTATTAATACACCATATTGGCCAGACATATTACGTAGTTCAAACTTCAATCAAAATGTCGTTCCAACAAGTAGGAATCTATAAGAGTTAAGAAAGACAACAAATTGGAAGGTAGGTGCATTGTTTAACCAGAAGCTAGCCCGTTATATATTCTGTACACCTGGTGAATAACTACAGGTTTGTGAATGTCTCGTGCAATATCTCAATGTCTCACGTAGATTATTACAACATGCAACTATATATTATATATATGACAAATGATACTCCCTTTCCCCTCCAGACAAGAACAAAAGAGTTCAGATCAACCATCGGGCATACCACTTATGTACGCGATACACAATAACATTTTTTAGGTATGATGAAACAAAAAATCCATAAATTGTACAATCAAGTATCAAGGACTAATGGAACACTTTATTTATTTATGTTGCTATGCCATTGTTAAATGTACATTCTTGTTTCCAAATTCCAGATCAGAAAATCGAAAAAGTATGCTACTAGTGATGCTTCCTTCTCTTCCGCCGAAACATAGTGACCCGGATTCACTGTTCGTGACTCTGTTATATTGTTTTCTGTGGACTAGTTGGAGTGTTACAGCAGTCTACTAACTTTATGGTAATGCTCTAGATGATAATTATTATGGCATGGTTAATTAAATGTTTTGAATTTAAATGAAAAGGAATATTTGATTAAGGTTAGCGAATACTTCTCCAGTGTAACAAGATATGCCTCGCATGAAGCAAACATAAATTATGTCGTTTCATATTGAAGAGAGAAATGCAAACGTTTGTCGAATCAGAAAATATATTTGGTTGAATATATGGAAATTTTTGTCTCCAATTGTGACCTGTGTCTACTCTCTGGCAAAATTGCAGTAGGTTTTTCTAATGAATCGATAGTTGCAGTTTTTCATCAAATAGAAGTATAATTGCATTACATTCATGAAGTTCTGGGAGAACTTGAATTGCTTACTTCGTTTTCCAATGGAGGGGTTGCTTCCTGTGAGTTGTGATTGCAGGTGCGGTATCTTTCAAGTGTTTTGTACATGCTGTGGGCATAAAAAGCCAAGGGATCAGTTTAATCATATACCGACGAATATGCAAGAAATGTAAAAAATGAAGGCATTTGAAAATGATCGTTCAAGTATTGGAAAAGTGCAAAATTTAAATTCCAGGGTACGCTTACATATAGAACTCAAAAGCTCCTTCAGAAAGAGCTTGCATGTATACATATTGTGGCGCGCGCAACGAATGACTGGTTGAGATGGCATTCCTATTCCATAGTATATGTATGCTGGCAACCACAAATAATCCATGCCGCTGGTTGTGTGTTCTCATCATGTCTTCCCGAACATTGAGTTATTTATTATGTGTGAGATGTTTTTCAACTTGTTGTGATACAGTGGGACTTTGTCTCAGCCCTGTGCTGAACCCCATCTTTGTCCTGGCCTAGATCAGCCCACATATATGCACCCTTGGCAGTGCAACTGTAGGAACAAAGGCAGGGCCCTGTTTCTCTCAGTGTTAAACAGGATACACTTAGAGCATCACCACAGGTGCGTCCCAAAGTGTATTCAGCAGCAGTGCCGGGCATGCGCTTTGGAGGCGCCGGATGAGCGTGCCGTTATTTTGTGAGGGCCTTACCACACCGGCGGAACCCTAAAATATCCCCAAACATTCTCATTCAATGAAAATGGTAGCTAATCTACAATGTAGTTCATGGAACACAAAAAATGAAGTAACTATTGAATCACACATCTAGCAATTCTACAAGGTACTTCATGGATAACCTTCTTCTTCTTGCTCTACTAGTTCTACTAACCCTACCCTAACCCTAGATCGGTGGTGCTATTCATCATCATTGGAGCGCAGTCCTTCAGATGTCGAGTAGCGGAAGGCGGCGTTATTCATCATCGCCAGAGCGCAAGCCTCCAGATGTCGAGTGAGCGGAATACATCCTCAATAAGGGGGTGTTGTGGTCGAACGAGGCCCCACTCCTCAATAGAGCGGACAATCACCTTCTGCCTATAGATATCCTCCTGAGCTTCTTTGAGCCGAAAGCAGGAGGATGCATTGTCGGGCTTTGCGTGCACCTAGTAGTGAGACTTGTCAAGGGCTCGCTGGCGAAGAATCTCTGACAGGAAGACTTCCCTGAGGACGTCCCACCCGAAGGGGCGGCCGGTGGTCTGAAGACCGATCCTCGCCATCGTGCTGGGACATAGCCCTCAGCCTGCATGTCATGGGAGGGACCGTTATGGCCGTAACCCGCGTCCATGGATCTAGGGATCGTGGGCAGTGGGTAGCGGCTGCTCGAGAGTGTAGGGAGAGAGTGTGTGCGCCGGTCTTTAATTACATTGCCTTGTGCCGCTGACTCGAGGGGGGGGATCCGTTAGATCTAACATGGAGTCAATTATAGGAGCCCCCGTTTCAATACATGTAGGTAGGGGCCGACACTGAGCTGCCAGGCAAAGAATTGGGCCTCGTATGGCATCGGCACCCATTGGGAGCTACCGGTGCAGACCATTTTTGCCCAGCACCCCCAAAGCCCGTTTGTGAGGAGGTTGACCCCCCCTGGTGGAGATGCTCTTAGTAACCTACATATTGCAGTCATGGAGCTCCTTGTAGGTATGGAAATACATTAAGAAGCTCCTTGCGGGTATGAAGCTACGTCAAGTAAGTATTTTCTAATTATCAAACTCACACTTATTGTAAGGTTTAATCCATGAATTGTTACATGTTGTAACATTGGGAGCATTTTGCAACAACCAGTAAGCAGTTCAAGCATTGTTTGTCCTTGTTAATAGTTATAGAGAGTTATATGATTGTATGTTGTGTTTTATGTTTTAGTTTGGTAGTTTTGGTATAGGGCTAGAAATTCTAAATTATTTTTGAAGCATAAGTCGTTGAAAGGAGTTGCATTATGTGTTTGAATTTCTGACCTCAAAATTTCACTGCTAAAAACTTCTGATCCTTGTTGTCAACATTCATGTGATACATTGGAAACTCCCATGATGAAGAGCATATCATTCAAGGTGTCTCACAACGTGATACAAAAGTCAGCACGTGGATCGACCAACCTAGCGTGGATCATCATAGGAGCCCCACCAGCATGGTCGGCAACACCAGACTAATCATGTCATCAGAATGTTGTGACAATGCCGATGATTCTGTTCTCAAACATGAGTCCTCTCAACATCATACATAGCATCATACGGTTATGGGTGCCGTTGAGTGATGCTTGCCAATTGTCGGTGTATTTGTGCTGACAGATGCTACAAGGGTAGCTTAGAAGAGGTGGATGATGAGAGATACATCAGAGTCTCCAGGACAAGAGTGACAACACCTGGTTTACCCAGGTTCGTCCCCTCTTGGTGGAGGAAAAGACCTACTCCTGCTTTACTGTATTATATGCCCACATCTGATTAAAAGGTCGCTAGTGGCGGTGCAACAAACCAGATCTATGGTGTCCGTGATTGAAGGAAAGTCCAAGAATTATCCTGTCGAGCTTTACATGGACAGCTCGGCTCGGGTTTTACAGGATAAGATCGAGTCGGTTAAGAACTCTGAGATAAGTGCGGCTCTGGTGGACTTCGAGATGTTCGCCAAGATATCTCCACCTGGACTTCCGAGTCAGCCTGCTATCCTCCACAGACGGCCCGAGATAGGCCATGAGCCACCTAGGTCTAGTCGTCCAGCTCACTCCTTCGACCTATCCAGTTAGGTATTCCCTCATCATGAGCGTAGCTAGCATGGACAAATAGTATTGATGGGTGAACGGATGTTGTGAAGACTACTATAGCTAGTTGAATATGATGATAGAGCACCACATTTCTTAGAATTAATCATAATAGGCTTGAAATATGACCCGAGGGTGCATCGTTGCCACGAACACAACAACCTGCTGCGGCACATAATTACAATATTAATATTTCCTATAGTTTGGATGAATTATTACCCTACTTAATACCTGAAGTTGTCTATAAAATTCTAGCATAGTAAAAGCTGACATTAATGGCCAAGTTTGCCTCCGCGTGCTAATTTTTTTTCAAATATCTTTAAGTAATAGAGAAGAAGGTGAAAAAACTCGAGAAAAAATCCCTCCGGGAATTGTCTACATACCGAAGTACAGCCATTCAGTTTAGAGAAGGCGAACAAAGTGAACAAAGGGAGTATTTTTTTTGAGATTGAGTACTCCTTATTGTAAGTGTGCATCGATTTCACCAGTCTACGCAAAACGCAAATGCATGGATGAAAATACTACGCCTTATTGCATGCAATGTTGAGCTGCTTTGCCGTATTGACACCTGACTTTTTTTCGAGAAAACACAAAAAGCTCGATGCGTTGATAGGAAAAGAAGTTATTTGTACAAGTCCAGAAGTGGACCAACACCCACACCCACGTCATACAAGTCAACCCAATAAGCCTATTCTAAGGGAGTAGTTGGCGTAGCCCTCGTGCTCCTGCTTCCACCCAGGATCTCGCCTCCGCTTTGATCACTTCGACGAGGGAGAACACCAAGGGCGCCTCATTGTTGAAGGTGACCGCGTTCCTATGCTTCCAAATCCACCACGCCGTGAGCATGATCAGCGATGAGGTTTCTTTGCGCATCTGACGTGGGTTGGAGCGTATTGCCTGCTCCCACCACTCCGCGAAGACCCCTTCAACAACAGGCAGGCCGGCAATGGATCGAATTCAGGAGAGGACATCATGCCAGATCATCCGCGAAAACGGGCAACCAGTGACTTTACATGGAGCGGAATACAATTTCTCATGTGACATGTAATTCGTCTGTTTTATTTCTATTACTCGACTTGGACATGGATTGGCTGTGTGCGTCCTAGTTATACAGAGGCCAGGTATAAGGCTTAAAACTCTTTAAGTAATAAAATCACTCTTTATCAGAAAAAAGGAGCCAAATGCGGGTCAGGGAGCGGAATCTAGTATCTTCAATGGAACAATCTCTCCGTACTCGTGTAAATCTCAATGCACTACACATGCGTGATGTCCATGTAGTGCTGCTTAGGGTTAGAATTTTGTAACCAAAATATTTAGACCACAGCCAGATATCTGAAATTTTGGAAATCACTTCCACATCTCAACCAGATATCTGAAACTTCGAAAATGATTTCCACTAAACCGTTTGAACCAGATGACTTTTGACTAATTTAAACATAGTTTGAATCTACAAAAATTCAAGATAAAAAAATTAGGATACCCACCAAGATATATTTAAAATTTTGAAACCTTTGTGCCACATTAGGCAATTGTTATCTCTGTTGAGCACTCCTTGATGTGATGGATGTTCGAAGACACGCGCCTCTAATATACCCTTTTTCGTGTTCCTAGGGGCAACCAGTGTGGGACGAATTTGGGAATTGAGATAGACGGTGCCTGAGGTCTTGTTGAAGCCCTCGATGGCCAGGCTCAACGATGATGTGACTCATTGTGATAACTAGTCTTTTCTAGTTTCTACATCGCAAGGATTTGGAATTCTCGTCTCGTTCGCATGTGAATGATCTTATGTTTTTCCAGCCATAGGGTGTACGAAGAGATAGTCTTAGATGTGTTGTGTTCAGTCATTGATATTGCAATGGTATGTTCTTTCCTTTGTACATTGAGTCTCTTTTGCATGGTAATAATTTAGTTAGTAGTATTTTTTGTGAGCGGGCATTTATTCTATTTGTGCATCATCTTTGTGTACCGCAAATCAGTAAAGCTTTCATACATCTATTGTAACCTCTTTTGTTAAATAATTTGATCATACTATATTTTCATGAAGCACATAAACAAGGAATGGATCATAATGCTTCCATACGTTGTCATTAATGTCATTAATCGAAGGACAATCATATCTTAGAAATCTAAAACTGAAGACCAGAGAAACTTCAGGTACAAACCAAGAACAGATAACATGAGAGCCCTTTTGATTGAAAAAAATTCCATAGTAATTTTTGGGGATTAGAATCCTAAGAATTTTTTCTCATGCATGTTATTTGATTTGTAAGATTAAATCCTATAGACTTTTTTCATAGGGATTTCTTTGCACTATATTGTATCCTCGGAAATTTCGCATCCACTCAAATTTTTGGAAAGAATCCTCTTTATCTGTTTCTATCTAGCCCTCAAACAGACCAAAATCCGTCAAAATTCAAATGGTCACGGTATTGCAATCCTATGTTTTTATTCCTACCTTTGCGATCGCGAATCAACGAACCCCTAAAAGTGATTGCTTTAGATATTAAAATGGCTATAGAAAAATATATAAATTATGTACATTCACAAACATCGATCATGTATTTTCTACCGACGTCAAGTTAAACCAGATACGAAATTTTGACTATATTGCACCGGATTTTGCAAGGCCTCTAGAACTGGATCCGGTTTAACTCGTAGTTTGCATGAGTTGGTTGCTAAACTGGATCATCTTCGTAAATCTAGTTCATGATGTGAAATTTCTTTTCACAGGTAAATTCTGCTCTTGGGTACAAATCCTCTTTACGTAGTAAAATGTATCTCGACATTTTTTTATGACTACTCCCTCTGTTCCTTACTATAAGAAATTTAAATATTTTCTAAAATAATCTAAAAAAATATTTTCTGAAATGCTTGTATCTAGACAAATCGCACTCATTCTGCTCCATATATAGTCCACAATGAAATATGTAAAACATCTTATAATTGTGAATGGAGGTTGTATTTTCTTTCAATAAGCTTACTCTCGCAATAAAATTACTCATTTTTATTAAACAGGATTACTGTATTAATTTTTGCGACCCAACCAGGATTGTCTTGCATGCACGTACTC
Source organism: Avena insularis (assembly GCA_023614405.1). Classification (NCBI taxonomy): domain Eukaryota; kingdom Viridiplantae; phylum Streptophyta; class Magnoliopsida; order Poales; family Poaceae; genus Avena; species Avena insularis. The sequence goes on from CM042692.1 coordinate 575,609,464, forward strand.
ATTCTGCACTGTGGACCTATCAGTTCACCCAGTTTAGGCACATGGGTGAAACCACTACTCTATTCTGATTAGTATATTGCATGCAAGCTGTGTTGCTTTTTTGCTGACACGACTGGCGGTTTCGGCAGTCAGACCACGCAACACCTACACGGGGCTCAAGGAGGATAGCTGAGTTTTTTTTTTGGAGAGATCTGCTACCTTGAATGGAACAGTAACCAATGGAACAGTAAGTTTGGGATCTCCTTTTTTGGAGAGGGGCAATTCAAGATGTTGATCATCGCACAAATATAATGTAACTCCTTGTCTACGCGTATATAGCTAGCTAGTGAAGGTGTTGCAAGGACGACCAGTATATAGCTAGTGAAACAAGATTCTCTAAAGATGGAAGGAATAAGCAGCAAGGAGAGATGGGTGGCTCTTTTGTTCCTGCCCGTTGTAGCAAAGGGATCCAAAACATGTAAAGGACAACTCTCCTGTCTAAGCTCAAGAAATCTACATCGGGATCCAGGTGTTGAACATATCGACAAAACGGCAAACGCTATCGGGTTTATAGTTTACTAATTTCCACAGATTTATGATAGTCAAGTCTTCTTCCGCAGTAAATCTTTGTTGATGGAAGGCAAGAGGATGAATGAGAGGTTTATTTGACCAGATCTCGATACGAATCCGCCGTTGAGACAAAAAAATCGATGGAAGAGACGGTGAACCGATACGCAGCGAAGGAAACGAAGCTATGAGAGAGATCTAGTATACAAGAAGCCGCGGATCTAAAACCTAAGCTAAATCCATTTGCCCATGGAACCTTGGCACACTAGCCGCAGAAAAAGGTTAGTTAGCCCACACACTATCAACTTATTCGAGTTGAGCCGCCGCTGTGGTGTCGCCAGCCGATGTATGCACGCAGGTGAGTGGTACGTACCAGGATGAGCTGGAGAACTCGAAGAGGCGGCCGCGGCCGGAGAAGATGATGAGCGCCACCTCCGCGTCGCAGAGCAGCGAGAGCTCGTAGGCCTTCTTGAGCAGCCCGTTCCGGCGCTTGGCGAACGTCACCTGCCGGCTTATCTTGTTCTCGATCCGCCTCATCTCCACCTTCCCACGACCCATCTTGCTTCTTCTTCCTTCTTCTTCTTCTTCCTCCTCCTCCTCCTCCTCTCTCCTGTTACTTTAGGGTCGATGTCTATATGCTTTGTCCGTTTGCCTTTAAGTCGGCTTCTTCTCTCTCTCTCTCTCTCTCTCTCTCTCTCTCTCTCTCTCTCTCTCTCTCTCTCTCTCTCCTCCTGTAGAAATGTCTACGCTAGCTCCACCCAATCTCTCTCACCACACACACAAAACACACATTGATCGCTAGATCGGCTACCCGTCTGGGTTGTCGCGTCTCTCTCTACCGTAGCTGTCGCGGAGGTGGTGGTGGGGGAGGAGATTGGTGATTCGATGTGAGATTAGCTAGGACTAGGACCGATGCTGCTGAGGGTGGGAGCGTGCGTGCGAGCTGTGTGGTACGTCAGTGCAGTAAAGATCGCCGCACGTCACCCAGCTGCAGCAGGAGCAGCGAGATGTCTTGGCTTCCCGATCCAGGCACAAGGACGGGTGGCACGTGTCGACGACCGTGTGGAGGAGGACAGACGCGAGCTAGGGCTTCAAGGCGTGGGGGCTTGGCTTGCTAGCTCCTAGGGCTTCCCTGTCCTGTCTGCGCCTCTGAACTCTCTTTATTTCCCTACATCTGCCCCTTGCTGTCCCCTGTGCTGCTGTTCCTCGACAGTCATCTTTGGGGTTCTTCTTTGTCCTGGGAAATACTACTACTATTTCGATGGAGTGCGAAACAATTTTGGCTTCAAATGGAAATGTTTGGATTTCATTCTTCTAGACATACCCGACCTTTTTATTGGTATATATATATAAGCTTGTAGATCAGATTTCTTCGAAAACGTAAAACTTACTTGAAAATAATAGTTCCTTCTAGTTGACTGTCGTTCCAACGTCTAAAAAACGTTAACCCTAGGGGAATGATCCCTCGTGTTGACCCAGAGCAGCGAATTATGCGGGTTTGGATAACACCACATTTAATTCGGTCTCCATGAGGACTGGAATCCGGGTGGGCTGGCTGCGCATTTCCAAGTCGTGCCACCAAGCCAACGCTTGGTTCTCATCATTCCAATGTCTCACTAGTGTGAAAATATTAATACGGAATTGTTTCCTCTCGGACCACAAGTCTTTGGTGACTTGGTGGGACCAAGTCCCACGGTGACTTATATCTAGCATATGCCTTCCATGTAAGATCAAACATTTCACATTGGTTCCAATTTTGAACTAAAAGACTCAAACTATTTAGAAATTTTGAAATAATTCTAGTAAATTGTAAATGCCTCGTTTTGAAACCTATGAATGTTGCATCCCATTCGGATAGCTAATTTATGATCAAAAATATTTTACATTTTGGAGTACTAGTTTGTACTAAATACCTTTAATCACAAACTATTTGATTCAAGTGGAATGAAACTTCACCAGAATACAGATCGAAACATGTATGATTTAGAAGATTTTTTTTCAAAATTTTCTATGTAGTTTTATTTATTTACTTTAAAATCTAAGTCAATCTGGTACGTTGGATCTTAGATGAAAGGTAGATACTAAAGGTAAGCCACGGTGAGACTTGGTCTCACCAAGTCACTAAAGCTTCGCCCGTCTCTGCGGCTGTAGGCGCCTTCGTGACCGGTAGAGAAATAGCGTTCGAAAGTTTTCCTTAGTTGTGTAAATAAAATACGGTAGTTATTACTCCCTCTGTTTAAAACACATGTATGTGGACATGTTTTAGTGTGTAGGTTCACTCACTTTGGAGGTGTTGATAGCTCCTGTGTGACACCTTTCCACGGAATTGGAAGCAGGGCGACGTCATTCATCAAAATAGCTAGCATGTGACATTTTTGCCGGTATAAATAGCGGTTTTGCTAGTTCTCATGCGCCTGAGAACTTCTTAGGTCTCAGTCGCCTGTTTCACCGTTCGATTTACCTCGTGATTCGTGCAAAGTGGAAGTTACACATGAGTTGCAACTAGGATGTAACTGAGAATTTAATGAGTTGTAACTAGGTTGTAACTGAAAATTAGTACAAATCTTATGAGTTACAACTAGGTTGCAACTGAGAATTAGCACAAATATTAGGATGACATCAGCGACTTAGACCTAATAAGTTCTCAGACGCCTGCGATCTAGGCACTCCCTATAAATAGCTCATGCATGACACTAGTCCTTAACCGCAAGAGGCAACTTAACAACTGGATTTATGTGAGCCGGACGGGACCCACAACTTATTCAGATCAGTGTTGAACCCACAGGATGTCCTCTGAGTGCTGGACCCACCTCATGTCCACCTCCCAACGTGGGACCCACAACTAATCCGGTTCATCGATAGTACAAGACAACAACATGTTTTCTTACCACAAGCACATGCCCCTCTCACAGGAGGTCCTAGAGCATGCTTCAACTTCTTCATATCATCATCTAGAATATGTTATGTTTGCACATGAACATCTGGATCTGGTTCACTATGCACCTCAACAGATAAAACTGGTTTAGTGTGCACCTTAACAGATGGAACTAGTTCAATGTGCACCTCAACAGATGGTACTGGTTTAGCGTGTGCAAGCCAATAGGTGAAATTGGTTCAGTTTGCACCACAACCTCCAAAACTCCTTCAGGTTGCAACTCAACAGCCAATACTAAGGTTGCACCTCAACAGATGGAGTTGGTTCAACATGCAAGCCATTAGCCAAATGTGGTTCAGTTTTCACCTGATTACCACTTACCAAGACCTGCACTGTTCTCTTCTTCCTACAACCATTGACTCTTGTATTTTTTGTTGGCCAATATTCATCAATAGAAAGAGGTGGGACTTTTCTCCACGCTTCCTCCTGAAAAACGAAGCATGGCATACGGTTAGATACTGAAACAAGCAGCAAGGACTGAAGATAAAGTCCCAATCATTTCTCTAGGCCTCCTCTTGTCGCCTCCTCCAGGCGACATGATGGTGATAGCCTAAATCCACCACCGCCGCCCCTCCCCCCGCTCCCTCCCCTTGTCGCCTCTCGAGGCCACCGCCGAGCGAAGCTCGGCGTCACCGGTGAAGGGGGCGGCGGAGACTTAGTCCATATCGGCTCACGGCGTTATGGTCTAGAGGGAGACCTTCGCTGCTGGGGCCGGAGGCCGGTGGTGTCCCGCGGGCGTGCAGTGCACCGGCACTGCTGTGGAGGCTAGGGCTGGTGGTTGGCGACGAGGTAGGCGCTTTGAGGTGGCTCCTTGCCCCTGCGTTGGTCACGCGGGTCCATATGTGCTCCTAGGGCACGGTTCTAGGGCCTAGATGGGCTTGGTGGGCCGTGCCTCGATGGGGTTGTGGAGATTGTGGGCGAGGGGTGGGGTGCTGCAGGAGCGTAGGATGCCGAGATGGCGGGCTCGGGTGGGGGTCTGGTCGGGGCGATGACTCCCGAACATGGATAGCCGACAGGGGTGGCCGAAGTTGAGGATGCCGGGGCGGCGACCCCGGGGACGCGGCGGCTGTGGGGTGGTCGGCAGCCAGGAGTTTTGTCTCGACGCAACGGTTGCGTGGAGGACGGCTGGTCTAGGAGGCCTCAGCGTGATGGTCTACTGGAGGTCGGGCTCTTTTCCGTCGGTGCCTTGGCGGCTTTGGTGGGCCGCAGCATGTGGCTGGCGGGGGCGCGGCGTTCCTCGTTGGCATCCCCATGGTAGAGGGGCGCCATGGTGCTTGACGGCGGCGCCGCATTCGGTGGTAGGGGTGAGCCCCTTGGTTGGTGGCGAGTTGACGTGAGGTGCTCGCTTTGCTATGCGTGAAGGCCAGAGCAGCGGCTCCGGACCAGGTTGGTGTTGCTCTTTTGTCCTGGCCGTGCGGGCGGCAGGGCATGGGGTGTGGGAGGGGGCGCTGTCTCTCCTACCGTTGGTCGTGCTCGCCGGGCGGTATGGTTTGTCTTCGTGTAGGCCCTTTGGAGGTGGTGCAAGGGTCTCCGGACGAAAGTCCTTCCGGATTGGATGACGGCGGTGTCCTCTCGGACGCCATGACATTACTGGAGGCATCATTTTTCAGAGTGATGTGAACCATGCCCGGGGTTTGTTGGTACTACTGGGAGAGTCGACGTCTTCGGGCCATGTCGGCGTGCGAGTGCCACTGCCCACTGGCAAGTTCCCTACGGCCTGCCTCTCGCCATGAAGCCTATGAGGCCTAGCCGTTCCTTTGGCTTTGACTTCCTCTCTGAGGACGTAGACCAAGCTTTTCGTAGCGCCCGCTATTGCTATTGTGCTGGTGTCGTTCGGCGGTGGTCCAGTCCTAGTCAAACTAGGTAGTGTGGCCTCGTGTGATTTCTGCCGGTTTTCCTTAAAACCGTGCTGCTTGGGGTCTTTTCTTTAGTACGGTTCTTCTTTTAACCGGACCCGTGTGTATATGCGCATGTATCGGGTTTCGGTCGGTTTTCCTTTCAAAACGTCCAATTGTCTTTTTTAATAGAAAAGGCAGAGCTCATGCTGGTTTGTCCAAACAAAACAAGCAGCAACAACAAACAACAAAAAGAGAAACATTAACATGCTTTGTCCTTTCAGGAGTGTAACGGCATTTGGGGAACCAATTCTATGCCCAAATTTCTCACACAACTTGCATCTATTTTTTTACCTTTTTGGTCCTTTTTAGCTTCATATCTTTATATTGGTATATAAGCTTGTAGATCAGATTTCTTTGAAAATGTAAAACTTACTTGAAAATAATAGTGCGTTCTAGTTGACTATCATTTGAACGTCTCAGTAATGAAAGTATTAATACGGGAATTGTTGCCTCTCGGACCACAAGGACACCACATGTCTTTGTGGGGAGCTTCGGTGACTTAGTTAGACCAAGTCTCACGGTGACTTGCCTCCAGCATCTGCAATCCATCTAAGATCCAACGTTTCACATTGGTTTTGATTTTGAACTTAAAAAACTAAAACTATTTAGAAAATTTTGGAAAAAAATCTAGTAAATTGTAAATGCCTCGTTAAAACCCGTGGACGTTTCATCCCATTCAGATAACTAGTTTATGAACAAATACCTTTTTAAGTTTTGGAGCAGTAGTTTGTACTAAATACCTATTTAATCACAAATTTTTGATCCAAATGGAATGAAACTTCACCATAATACAAACCGGAACATGGATGAGTTACTAGATTTTTTTTCAAAATTTTCGTAATAGTTTTATTTATTTAGTTTAAAATCTAAGTCAATCTGGTATGTTGGATCTCAGATAGAAGGTACATGCTGGAGGTAAGTCACTATGCGACTTGGTCTAACAAAGCTACTGAAGCTCCGTCTATCGCACCTTCATGATTAGTAGACAAAATTGAGTTTGAAAGTTTTTCGTAGCCGTATAAATGAAGTACGATAGTTATTACTACCCTCTGTTCACTCATGTAAGGTATTCTAGCCTTTTTAAAACACATGTATAAGGACGTGTTTAGTGTGTAGGTTCACTCATTTTCTAGTGTATATTGGGAATATGCCCTAGAGACAATCATGTATGATATAATTTCCAATGTATTCGTAAAGTTATTAAGTTTTTCTAGTATGAACATCAGATATATGTCATTGAATATGTGATTCAATTGTGAAACTATATATTCATGTTGTTTATCTAGATGTCGTTGGTTGTTGAGGTTGAGCTGGACACACAAGTTAGACCAATGTGCAAGTCGGCTGATGACTCGGTTCCACTTATCATGAGCGTGGTGATGCCATTCCAACTTAAATAGACTCAGCTAAAGAGTTTAGCGAGTCGGACTGACCCATAGTTGAGATGCAATGAGCATGTTGTTATTTGAAGTCTCAAGCAATGTAATCCTTCGACCTTAGATGATCACATGCTCCGAGTTGTGGATCGCCAGCTTATGTTCTATCAAACGTTGTTTCGTAAATGGGCAGTTATAAAGGTAGAGTTTGGGTTGATTATGAAGCAAGCTGCATGACGTGGATTACCAAGATGGGATTTGCCCCTCCGTAATGGAGAGATATTCTCTGGGCCCTCTCGTGTGATATGATTCGGAAGCATGGCCATACGTGACTTGGTTAAGTGTTAACCAAGAAGTCAGACTAAGTGTTAGTCTAATGAATCGAATATCATGGAAGGAGAAGAGAGAGTCAAGCTATTAAAGGGATGACAAGTACTTGCCTATAGCTTGACAAGGTATATCGTGAGGCAAAGGGATTTGGACGAAAGTCACATTAAGAAAGGTTGATCTTCTGACTTTACGACGCTTAGGAGTTGACATGTCTTGCTAGAGGCTACTACCAGCCATCGATTCGGAGTGGTGACTCGTGTCGTGTCCAGGTCTATGTGAACCTATTGGGTAAGGGAAAGGAGACCATATGGGTTCGATCCATGTGGAGATTGGGATACAACCTAAATGAGCCTCAAGCGTTGAGTCCATCTAGGAGAGTATACAAGTGGAGTGACAAGGGATAATCCCTAACCTAGCCGTCACTTTCTCCACTCCCATTTCAGGCTAGACAGGATCTAGCAGTCCTCTGCCTGGAGCTCCCCCTGTACGTGTGGATACCGGTAGAGGCGTTGCACGTGCACTGGAGACAAAGGAGTTCGTGGGGATCTGGACGTGATGTACGTGGGATCATTTGGTACGGCATCAACTGACGCGCTTCATCAATAATCCGCACCTACGCGTCTAGTGATAAATCCCTTGGCCTATCACATCAGCTAGATCTTGGGAGTAACGCGTAGAGGAAAAGGTTTTGTTTATCTTTGCATGGCACAACAGTGGTATCAGAGCGTTAGCTTCTGGTTTTAGGCTCGAGATATAGCATATGTGATATGCGGTAGACATTAGATTGGATCTATTTGTTGTTTTGGTGGTCGATCTATAAGATAGATCAGTTTTGTACAAGGTTGATTAGATCAATCGTACTCGGGGAGATGGATGATCTGGTTTTCGTGATCATACTGCTGAGGTCATGAAACGACATACCCCTACCGGTCGGCTTCCGCCATCGGGATAGACTATGACACGTGAATCCAGATGTGGTGATTGAAGATCAAAGGAGTTTGATCGAATTGGAGTATAGATCGGATTTGGGTAAAATTGTTTTATCTGATCAAGAAATCCATGTTCGGAATGTAGATGGGACTGCCGACTTTGCCCTGTCGTAGCGCATGAGATGTCGTTGTGAGTTTTATAATATCAGTAGATATCATATATATGAATACCTTGTTTTTGCAGGATGATGTTGTGAATGGTATGGCTTATATGCATGTGATGTGTGTAATCCATACGTGATCTACGAATCACGGTTTTGTCAGCCGACTAGAGCCTAGGTGTTGTCATTTTATTGTGACCTGCGTGTCGAATTCTCTATGTAATTTACTTTACTAGCTAGTGTAGCTATTTGGAGGATACGAATGGCATGCAAGTTGATATACAAGTCGGCTACATGGAGTAAGTCGACACGTGACAAGATTTGGCACGAATCAAATTACAAGATTTGTGGAGAAGGAGATCAGCATGAAGAGAGACATATAAATTGCTTTATTTGTGTTATTGTTATGTCTATGTTTTACCTCTATTAGATAGTTGGTAGAATTTAATCCCTCAAAAAAGGTCTAGTCGGTTTTCCCGCTAGTGCTGCACCATCACAATTCGGACATTTTGGTAGTGGGATCATAAAATGGAGGTGCTACCAATTCTTTCCGACTAGATGGGTTTGAGTCGAACTCTTACAGCGGAAGCACTCGGTAATCTAGACGGGTCTATCACAACGGTTGTAGGACTCGGGCAAAAGTAGGACAGGAGCCGGGGCATGTGATGCGACCCGACCAACATGAGTCGTATGAGATGCGATTGACAAGGAGGTGTCTACCTAGATCACTCAACGACTAGCGGTGATGCTAAAGCTCACTATTCGGCTTGCTTGTTTAGGATCCTGAATCACTTAGTAAATATCGGAGGGGTGTTGGTTTTAGTGGGAGAATAAGTATCAATATTTTTAATATGCTTGCTCTTTTATGGATACATGTCTTTAGTGTTTTGCATATTTTCTATTGTAGATGAATGGCACCTAGTAGCAGTCTCCCTCAGTTATCTAGTTTTTCGTTGAGAATGATCCTAGAGAAAGATAAGGTTAATGGAACTAATTTCACCAACTGGTATCATAATATGAGAATTGTTCTCAAACAAGAAAAGAGGGACCATGTTCTAGATAACCCGCTTCCACCTGAGCCAACTGAGAATGCGAGTGTCGCTGCAACAATTGCCTACCATAGGACTTGTGATGAGTCCACAAAAAATAGTTGTCTTATGCTTTCTCACATGGAACCGGACTTGCAACAGCAGTTCGAGAATGTTGTGGCCTATAATATAATCGAAAGTCTCAAAAGTATGTTCTAGGATCAGGCAATGACCGAGAGGTATCAAGGCTCTCAAGATTTGCAAAGTTGTAAGCTTAAGGATGGCGATCGACTAAGCCTACATGTGATCAAGATGGTTGGTTACGTGTAGTCTCTAGAGAGGCTGGGCTACCCCATTAGCAAAGAGTTAGCTACAGACATAATTCTGAACTCTCTTCCTAGTGCATATGGCCAGTTCATCTCGAACTACCACATGCATATTATGGATAAGAAGCTCACTGAATTACATGGGATGCTCAAGCAGGCAGAGGCTAATCTCAAGAAGGGTGCCAATTAAGTGTTGATGGTACAGAATAAGGCTAAGTTCAAAAAAAGTTCTTGGACTAAGAAGAAGGCTAAGCGTTTCCTCGGGGACTAAGCATCTCCTTCAGCTGGATCCACTTGCTTCTATTGCAAGGCTGATGGCCACTGGAAGAGGAATTGTAGCAAGTATTTGACCGACAAAGCCAAGAGTGGAGGTGTGACTTCAAGCTGAGGTACGCTTGTATGCAATGTTATAGGCATTTATCTTGCCGATTGTGACACCCCCGGGATCAGGGTTAAACAAATCCCAGACCTTGGCCTGACATAAGATTAACCTAGAGCTAGAGGACATCCAATGAAGAATCAGTAATAGTAACCCTGCGACAAAAACATTTATTATAACAAGCTCATAACTGAGCAAAGAACTAAAATAATACAAGCAGAGGTCACTGCCGCAAAAATCAAACAACAGAAGGAAAATTATGCTATTAAGTATAACAAACTTAACAAATGGCCTAAGAGGCCTAAAGCATAATGATGACGTCCCAACCCATAGATTCCAGGCTGCCGGCCAGGAACCCCAAGCTACTCGTCGGTGTTGATGTCGTACCAAAGTTATCTTCAGGGAACACTTACTATGCTACAAAAAGTATCAACGAAGTAAGGGTGAGTACAGGGTGTACTCCGCAAGACTTATGGCTGGTGGAGTTATTTTGCATAAAGCCATTTTTGTTTATAAAACAAGAGGAAGGAGAAGCTCGTCTAATTAGAATATTTTAAAAGAGGATAAGAGAGCGACATCTCCAAAGTCACTAGTGGAAAACGGGCCTCCAGTCCTGGCCCGTAAGGAGCTTTAGTCCCGGTCCTGGTAACCGGGACTGGAGGGGCGGGACTAAAGGCCCACCCATTAGTCCCGGCCCTCTTGCCAGCCGGGACCAATGGGCATCCACGTGGCTATCTCTGTGGACGCTGGGTGCCCCCCATTAGTCCCAGTTCGTATAACGAACCGGGACAAATGGTTCTCTGCCACGGCAGAATTTTAGGCACTTTTTCTGCCGCGGCAGAGAATTTAATTTGTATTCTTTTTTTTCATTTCAAAATAGTTTTTACGCTACCACATACCGTACATGTTCGTGCATACATAAGATAACTTCTCTTAAGATCGAGCATACAAATATATACATGATAGTTACACATGGAGATCACAATTATCGGGACTAGAGCCCGTCTATTCAATTACACGATCGGGGATCATCGACGCCTATTCACACTAAATTCTTCGGCGTCATCTATCATCTCGTTCATCAAGAATCCTGCCAGTTCTTCAGCAATTGCTACTACGCGTTGCTGTGGTAGGAGCTGATCCCGCATTTTCTCGAACTATATAAGAAAAGGAGATCAATATGAATATCAATCATGATAACAAAAAGTGACGGTAATAAAAATAATATTATGAATGTATTGATTACATCGACTCTATAATCATTCAGCTCATTGGTAAACATGCGAATGAACTCGCAAACATAGAATCCACATAGATTCGTCCCCTGTGGCTGCCTCGCGCACTTTACGAGAATAGAATTCAATCAAAATAATAATCCAGCATCATAATTGTATTGAAACTAGAAGTAAAGAGATGCACGTACTACTTACCAAGACCGGCTTAAACGTCAGCTTCTCAGTAAAGTCACCCGTAACCGCACTCTTGAACTGGTTCCAAACCCTACCCGGTAAAGAAAATGAATGCGTTATTTATTACGTGATATCTCAGGAAATCAATGAAAGAGACCGATGTAGCGCGAAAATTACCTCTGGAGCATGTCCTGCATGTCACTAAACTGTTCCAGGGGTCTCTTTAATGGGTCCATGACTTCAACTCTTCCCTTATCAAGTTGAATGTCCATGAGAATCCAGTGGAAACTGTACACGTTTATATATACATCAGTAACTCATCAATTACACTTAACATCGAGTAAGCAAAAGAGAATGTGTATAATAGAGTAAGACACTCACGCGAAATTGTAAGGAAATAGTATGTGATTACAGAAATTTTGCTCCGTTAGAAACCTTAGAAGGTTTTCCTGTGTGTCCTCGGGTTTATCCTTTAGCGTCCGACAATGTATTTTATCTAGGTCAATGAACCCAACACTAAAGATTGACCTTCTTTTACATTCCATGATCTTCATTCTGCATAATAATAGAGTACAAAAGGATATAATTAGGATAATTACATGCAATGAACTGAACAACTGAAAAAAATGAACAACTTATATATAGACAATGAATTCAACAACTTACAAACAATAGCAACTCATGAGACTTTTGTCGAGGGCGTCGAAAGTGTATAACTGGAAGAGTTCTGGAAACTCAACATGGACCTCTTCTTCTCGGAAGTAGTAGTCATGTGGGACTTTCGCCACGATCATTATTCTCTCCTCCTTTATGGCTTTCAAGTACCATTTGTGTAAACTCCGCATTTGTGTTGGCAGTTGCTGGAACTGCTCAAAGCTGACCAGAGGCTTTCCTAGGACATATGTAGGGACTACCTGAGCCTTGGGTAACTTGTTGTCCTAGGAACCTAGCAATTCCTCAACAGTCACATTCATAGCGGCCGCAAGCTTCTTAGCTTGTTCCATATCCTGCTGGGGAGTGTCCTAGGATACCACCTTGAGGGGTGGGGTCAATTTTTTGGCCTGTTCCCCGAGCTAGGGGACGTCCTTTCTTTTCCCGGTTGCACTTTGACTTGATGATTTGCTCCCGCTTGCACTTCTACTTGATTTGCTCTTCTTCACTTCCTTCTGAAGTGTGCGTCGATAGTCATCTGGCTTATGGTGCAAGTCATATTGCGATTTTGTGTTCAGAAAAGAAAGTGCATACGCTTTTTGCTTCTCGGTGTATACCGGGGCAAGCTTGGGTTTCTTCTTTTGAAGCTACGCAACACATTCGGCCTTTACGATCATGTCGGTTTCCTCGTCAGTACGATCGTAAGGTCTGATAGGAAGATTCTTATGAGGTACTCTTGGGAGGGGCGACATTTGTCGTTTTGGGCTCCTGTGTTGTTTAGTACTAATCGAAGGCTGCGGCGGAGATCGAGATGGACTCGGGCTGTGGTGGTCGTAGTCATGGGGTGGGCTTCTTGGAGGTGATGGAGGTGAAGGTGACATGCGACCACTCGGAGGCGGTGTTGGCTTTGGCGTCCAGCCTGGAAGCTTGATGTTTTCTTGTCCCATAGAATGATACCACCCAGTACTTCTCCGAGTGTCCTGTCACCTTCAGGTCCAGGGATGTCAAGCTCCATTGAGTCCCACCCCATTGCGATTTCATCCACACCAACTTTAGCATAGCCAGCTGGAATCTCACGGCCATGCCAGCGTGCGCCAGGTGGACAAGGTAAAGCACATCCGACCGCCACCTTGATGGATAGGTTCTTCACCTTCTGATGGAGCTCACAAGATGCCTGCTCCTTGATTCCATCCACAGGGTAGCCGGGACCGCCATCTACCATACGTGCATCGTCAGAAGGGACCTCCAATTCAGCCACGCTGCTTTTCCGCTGAGATGGGACGGCGGTAATATCGAGTACAGGATCTTGCAGTGCCGCCTCCTCGAGTTCGTCAACTGCTGGTCGATGCATTCAAAGTGTTCCTAGCAACTCGGTGAACTTGTCTCCTCCTCCTCCGCCACGCCTTTGCTCTCTCTCGGATCCTATAAGTATCTCTGTCTTTGGGAAACCCCATCTCCCACGTATAACTAGGGCCAAGGCCTCGTACACGTCCTCCGCGTTCGTCATTCCCGAGGACCTTTGTCAGCAAGTCTTTCTCTCTATCGGGACGGAACTTTGTTGTCCCCGCTTTAATCTCCTTCACCACTTTCTGCCATGTATCCCGAGGTATCCTAATCCCGTCACTGCAAATAAGGTCCCCTGTACTTTCGTCATACTCAATCCCATGCCCAAGGCACCAATTCCTTGCCCTCAGATCCCATTCTTCGCGTATTGGTTCTGGAGTGATCCCTTTAGCAAGCAGCTCATTCTCTTTAGCATCCCACTTTGGCATGGTAGCCAGAGCCCCGGCCCTGTGTGATGGTGATATTTCTTCATCGCGGCATTTTTCTTGTTTTTTTTCGACATTTCCATAGCAGGTTGTGACTCCTTGTACTTCACAAATGCATCCCAGTTAGCCTACTGCTTCGTTAGATAGCATTCAAATTTAGGAGTCTTCTTCGTCTTCTGATACTTTTTCCATAATGCTTTCTTCCAGTTATTGAATAGTTCGGCCATCTTCGTAAGAGTCCACTGCTTGACTTTCTTCCTCAATGCAGCTGTGTCGGCATCATCCGCATATTCTGGCAGGGTGAAATGTGTCATGAGGTCATTCCAAAGACCCTCTTTGCACCTGTCGGTGATATACTCACCCTCTTTCGCCCCTTTGGTCTTATTCCACTCTCGAACAGTGATCGGGATGCGATCCCTAACCATAACTCCGCATTGTTGTTTAAATACAGTTTTAGCCTTTTCGGGTTCCACCGGTTCACCCCGTGGTGATACCCGCGTAATTGTATAACGCGTAGATGCGTCCAACGCATAGATGTCCGATCCCTAACCATAACTCCAAGTATATATAAGAAACATTCGTCAATTTATATATATATACAACTCAGTTAATGCATCCACTGATCACCAGACTTCATATATATACCTCGCCGTCGGCTTCTCCACCACCGGAGCCGTCGGCTTCTCCACCACCGGAGCCATCGGCTTCTCCTTGATCATTTCGGTCGACCTCCTCTCTCTCACCGGAGGGGTTCAGATAAATCGACGGAGATTCGGGTGGATCAACATGGGGGGTGTCGTTGATCATATCCTCGAGAATTTCTTCCTGTGCTAGGTCTCTCTGGATTGGATCCATAGTTTTCTACAAAATGCACACAATAACATTTTTCATTCAATATTGCTGCATAAAATAATACTAAACAATAATATGAACACGCAATTTGCTACCACCCTAAGTCCCGGGGCCCGCGAGCACTACCACATTAACCCTAAGTCCGGGGGCCCGCGAGCACCACCACCCTAACCCTAAGTCCGGCTGCCCGCGAGCACTACCACCCTAACCCTAAGTCTGGGGGCCCGCGAGCACCACCACCCTAACCCTAAGTCCGGCTGCCCATGAGCACTACCACCCTAACCCTAAGTGCAGGGCCCCGCGAGCACTACCACCCTAACCCTAAGTGCGGGGCCTGCGAGCACTACCACCCTAACCCTAAGTGCGGGGCCCGCGAGCACTACCACCCTAACCCTAAGTGCGGGGGCCCGCGAGCACCACCATACTATATACTAGACTAACATATTATATAATAAACTAATTAACATACTACACTAATATATACTACTAAAAACATAAAAAATACACTTTATATTACACTACTATATACTACTAAAAAATAAAAAAATATACTACACTAATTAACATACTACACTAATATGTAGTACTAAAAAAATACACTTTATATTACACTACTATATACTACTAAAAAATAAAAAAATATACTACACTAATTAACATACTACACTAATATATACTACTAAAAAAATAAAAAATACACTTTATATTACACTACTATATACTACTAAAAAATAAAAAAATATACTACACTAATTAACATACTACACTAATATATACTACTAAAAAAATAAAAAATACACTTTATATTACACTACTATATACACTAATTAACATACTACACTAATTAACATACTACACTAATATATACTACTATATATTAAAAAAATACACTTTATATTATACTACTATATACTTCTAAAAAATAAAAAAAATACTACACTAATATATACTACTATATATTAAACTACTAATATATTACACTACAAAAATAATATTACAATTCTACAAAAAAAAGAGGAGCCATCGGCTTTCATCGGCTCTTCTCCCCCTGCCATTACATTTCCACCATTGTAGCTCCTCATGTTGTGTCTGGCCTCCACTAAATTTGTGGCCTCCCTCGTCTTGCCATGCGGTCCCAGTGCGCCGCCATTGCCTCCCTTGTTGCAAGGGCCATGCACAATTCATCAAGGCTGTCGGTATTACCTGGCCGACGAGGATGACGGCGGCCGGAGAGGCGGTGAAAGGGCGGCGTCGGTGAGACGGTAGCGGCCTTGAGACGGCACTGGCGTCGTTGCCTAGCTCATCGCGATTTTCCCCTGGAGTGAGTAGTGGAGATGGTGGGGGAGTGAAGGGGCGCGCGTAATAAGGAGAAGGCCTTTAGTCCCGGTCCGTATAATGCACCGGGACTAGAGTCTTTAGTCCCGGTGCATTATACTGACCGGGACTAAAGGTCCCCCCTTTAGTCCCGGTGTATTATGCGTGCCACCCACCGGGACTAAAGGGTTTTCGGCCCAGCCCAACAGGCGCGCGCCAACGCCACACCTTTAGTCCCGGTGTGTAGCACGTACCGGGACTAAAGGTTCCTTTTTCAAAAAAAAATACCCTGGGGCACGCCTGTTTAAAAAAAATTCAATTAGCATATTATTTAAACATTTGAATTTTACAGTTTTTTATACTTATGAATTTGAGAAAAATTTCAACATGAAAAGTTCTTGAATTTGAATAACTAATCCAAATCTATTTTCTATTTTATAAAATAATTATTCTAACTAGTGAAACTAATAACCATTTTGCCATTTTTAATTTAAAAATGCATTAAATATTATATTTTGCATATTTTTAAATAAGTGATTCAAATCAATTTTCTATTTTATAAAATAATTATTCTAACTAGTCAAACTATTAACCATTTTGCCATTTTCATGTAATTCCGACGCTCCGGTGGTCTTCCTTCGGTGAAACCCTAGACCGGATCGTCTACCCCGCCACCTCTCTCCATTCTATCCCATGGCTTCCACCATACCTCTAACCCCAGGGAGGCGGAGATGGATTCTTTCACGGGCTAGCAGGAAAATATTTTCCAAGGCGGAACTTCCGAAGATGCCATAGGGCGTGTGCACCAAGGGCATCTGCCAGAAGTTCCGCCACGGGAGATTTCCCAACCCTTTCCTCCATCCATGGGGATGAAACTCTCCATCCATGTTGGCTTGGTCGTTGCCATAGCACATCTAGACTCATATCTGCCGCCTCTCTCCACTCTATCCCATGGCTTCCACCATACCTCTAACCCCAGGGAGGCGGAGATGGAGTCTTTCACGGGCTAGCAGGAAAATATTTTCCGAGGCGGAACTTCCGAAGGTGCCATAGGGCGTGTGCACCAAGGGCATCTTCGAGAAGTTCCACCACGGGAGATTTCCCAACCCTTTCCTCCATCCATGGGGATGAAACTCTCCATCGATGTTGGCTTGTTGAGTTGCTTGCCATGGCGTATCGATGCTCCTTTTATAGGCACGGCGCCGCTTCTACTTTGTCTTCTTCCTCCGACAGGGCGTCGTGCGCTACATGCTTTATCTCTTCGAGCAGTGCGTCCACCCACGCGTCCTTATCCTACCGACAACTTTAGTCCCGGTTTGAGCCCCCACCCGGTACTAAAGGTTACCCACACGTCCTTATCCCACCGACAGTTTTGTTAGATGACACAAAAACCACCTTTAGTCCCGATTGCACCCACCAGCCGGTACTAAAGGTTAGCCACCCCCCAGATAAGGCCCTCCCAGATAAGCCTCCCTAGATAAGGCCCCCCCATCTTTTGTCCCGGTTTGAGCCCCCACCCGGGATGAAAGTTTCTCGCGCCACTGCGTTCCCGCGCTTTCCACCGGTTCCCACATCTGTCTTCCCGCCATTTTTTCAGTATATATATGTATGCTTGGCCTCCATTTACATATCACATCTAAACTCATCATTCTCTTCCCATGGCTTCCATCGTATCTCTAACCACCCGGGAGGCGGAGGCGCTTTGCGCCTCGAACTACCCCTGCCCACCGGGCTACCGCGTCCCCACCGGCTGGATGCTGAGCGCCAGAGGCGTGCCGGTCCCTCCTGTCCCTCTAGGTGTGGAGCGCCGGATGGCCATCACAAACCACTACTACCTCAAGCTCACGCCAGAGCAGCGGAGGAATCCCAACTGGCATCCCGACTATTTCCCGACTTGGGAAGCCTTCTTCATCAATCGGCGTGAGAGGACGCTCGCCAGGCATGAGGAGGACGGCCCACCTCCTTCGAACTTCAACGAGGCCGGCCATCGGCTGTGGTGGCGCGGCCGAACTCTCCAGAGTGTCATGGCCTACAACACGACCGGCAATAACCCCCGCCTGCGGTACCCTCAAATCTAGCCCACGCGTGCCCAACCTTCAAGGTTCGACTACGGTGACCCCGACGACGACAGCAACGACGGCGCCGGTGACTATAATGACTACAGTGGCGCGTATTACAGGGCTAGGCAGGAGCATGACTGAATCACTCCAACCATTAGGCATGTTTCTTAATTTTCAGTTGTGCTATGTATCCTTAGTGTTTGTGGGTTCCTTCTCTTGTGATGGTTCCTTCTCTTTGTGTGATCACCTACATGCTCGTAACGTCTAGTTTGATTGAGCAAGATGTATTACATGAAAGGGGACCTTTATGTCTCAAATAAAAGGTTCAATACATTACATAGATTTATGTCTCAAATAAAAGGTTTAATTACATAGATTTATGTCTCAAATAAAAGGTTTATACATTATTACACATCACCAACATCTAGTGTTGTGGTTTTCTTCTGCACCATAGCCAGAGAATCTTCATCATTTAACAGGATGCTTGGGTCAGTTTTCACTTTGAAGGGCGGAATTTCATGAAACTTATTGTAATCTTCTGACATGTCTGTCTTATCATCCACTCCCACGATGTTTCTTTTCCCTGAAAGAACTATGTGGTGCTTTGGCTCATCATATTCTGTACTCTTTTGCTTATCTTTCCTTTTTCTCGGTTTGGTAGACATGTCCTTCACATAGAAAACCTGAGCCACATCGTTGGCTAGGACGAATGGTTCATCCATGTACGCAAGATTGTTGAGATCCACTGTTGTCATGTCGTACTTTTCGTCTACATGTACCCCGCCTCCTGTCATCTTGACCCATTTGCACCGAAACAAAGGGACCTTAAAAGTAGGTCCATAGTCAAGTTCCCATATCTCCTCTATGTACCCATAATATGTGTCAATCTGCCCATTGTCATCTGTTGCATCAAAGCGGACACCACTGTTTTGGTTGGTGCTCTTTTTATCTTGGGCGATCGTGTAAAATGTATTCCCATTTATCTCGTACCCTTGGAAAGTACATATAGTCGAAGATGGTAACCTGGCCAACGAGTACAACTCATCTCCAACAGTGATGTTATTCATGAGATGTGTCTATAACCAATTGCCAAAATTCTTCTTGTGTTCCCCTTTAATCAAGGTTTCAGGCTTCCCCGGGTTTTCGGAGCGTAGAATATTCTTGTGTTTCTCGATATACGGAGCCACCATGCTGGAATTGTGTAGAACTGTGTAGTGTGCTTGAGTGAAAGAATGCATGTCCCTACATACCATTGATTTCCTTCCTAGTGTGCCTTTTCCAGTCATCCTCCCCTCATACCGAGATTCAGGAACACCAATGGGCTTAAGGTCAGGAAGAAAGTCAACACAAAACTCAATGACCTCCTCTATTCCATAGCCCTTGGAGATGCTTCCTTCTGGCCTAGCACGGTTATGAACATATTTCTTTAAGACTACCGTGAACCTCTCGAAGGGGAACATATTGTGTAGAAACACATGACCGAGAATTCTAATCTCTTCGACTAGGTGAACTAGGAGGTGCGTCATAATATTGAAGAAGGATGGCGGGAACAACAACTCAAAGCTGACCAGACATTGGACCACATCAATCTGTAACCCTGATAGACTTTCTCGATCGATTACCTTTTGAGAAATTGCATTGAGGAATGCACATACCTTCACAATGGCTAGTCGAACATTTTCTGGTAGAATTCCCCTCAATGCAACCGGAAGCAATTGCGTCATAAGCACATGGCAGTCATGAGACTTTAGGTTTTGAAATTTTTTCTCTTTCATATTTACTATTCCCTTTATATTCGACGAGAATCCAGACGGGACCTTAATACTGAAAAGGACTTCAAAAAAGATTTCCTTCTCTTCTTTGGTAAGAGCGTAGCTGGCAAGCCCTTGAAACTGCCCTGGCTGCTTGCCGTCTCGTCCTTTATGATGTTGCTGGTCCTCCCGTGCGGCCGGGGTATCTTTTGAATTCCCATACAAGCGCAGGAAGCCTAGAATATTCACGCAAAGATTCTTCGTCAGGTGCATCATGTCGATTGCAGAGCGGACCTCATGCACTTTCCAATAGGGTAGCTCCCAAAATATAGATTTCTTCTTCCACATGGGTGCGTGTCCGGTAATGGGGTCTTTCGGAACAGGTTGTCCTCCAGGACCCTTTCCAAAGAATACATCCAAATCCTTGACCATACCAAATACATCAGCACCACTACGAGGCTTAGCTTCATTCCGGCCTTGCCATTGAAATGCTTGCCTTTCTTCTTTAAGGGATGACTGGGCGGAAGAAAACGAAGTTTGTACGGGTACACATTCTTTCTACATTTATCCAGATATATACTTTCAGTCTCATCTAAATAGTGCGTGCATGCATTGTATCCTTTGTTCGTCTGTCCTAAAATGTTACTAAGAGCAGGCCAATCATTGATGGTTACGAACAACAACACTTGTAGGTCAAATTCCTGCTGTTTGTGCTCATCCCACACACGTACACTTGGTTTGGCCCACAACTGTAGAAGTTCATCAACTAATGGCCTTAGGTACACATCAATGTCATTGCCGGGTTGCTTCGGGCCTTGGATGAGCACTGACATCATAATGAACTTCCGCTTCATGCACAACCAAGGAGGAAGGTTGTAGATACATAGAGTCACGGGCCAGTCTTTGTGCTGCGCAGTTCTGCTCCCCAAAGGATTCATGCCATCAGTACTTAGACCAAACCATAAGTTCCTTGCGTCACCAGCAAAGTACGGGAAGTCTCTCTCGATTTTTCTCCACTGCCGACCATCAGCAGGGTGCCTCAACATCCCGTCTTTCTTACGGTCTTCCATGTGCCATCGCAACAACTTGGCATGCTCTTTATTTCTGAACAAACGTTTCAACCGTGGTATTATAGGAGCATACCACATCACCTTGGCAGGAACCCTCTTCCTGGGTGGCTCGCCTCAACATCACCAGGTCATCTTTTCTGATCTTATACCGCAATGCAAAGGTGCATACCGCATTTATCCATATTCTCGTACTTCTCACATGGTAGAGGATGCAATCATTAGGGCATGCATGCATCTTCTCGCACGCCTAATCCTAGAGGGCGACAAGTTTCTTTGCTTCGACATCGGAGGGCAATTAGTTATTTCTTAGAAGCAGCTTCTTCATTATTACCAGCAACTTTTCAAATCCCGAGTCACCATACCGTCGTTGCCTTCCACTTCAACAATTTCAGTGCTACCCAGCTTCTTCTGGCCATCTTCACAAGTTGGATACAGCAATGTGTTGTGGTCCTGTAACATCTGCTCGAACTGCAACCTCTCCTTTTCTGTGTCGCAGTCTCGCCTTGCATCACTAATGACCCGACCAAAATCATCAACGGGCTCATCTGGTTCCCGTTCTTCACCCCCTTCTTTTTCATTATCTTCAACTGCGGTATCATCGTATTCAGGGAACATAGATCGGTAGTTGTCATCATCGTTCTCTTCTTCATCGCCGTCTTCCATCATAACCCCTCTTTCTCTGTGCTTGGTCCAAACATTATAGCCGGACATGAAACCGGACCGAAGCAGGTGGCTCTAAATGACTCTTGAGGAAGTGTGAGCCTGCTCATTCCGACATTCAACACATGGACAACACATAAAACCATCCCGCCGCTTGTTCGCCGGCCACAAGTCGAAAAGAACGACGCCTTCTCTGTAAGCGCCAAGGCCGGTCACCGTACATCCATGGGTGGCTCATCTGCATCATACAACCATGCATATATATCAATCGCAATCACGATGCTTAAATTAGTACCGCGCAGTCAAAACGAGATAATAGTTGCTAACCTTTTAGGACACTTCAAAACAAAGAGGAGAAACCTTAAGTGTCGCTCTGGCACCTCATATCATATTTTGTCTTGTGTGAACTCAAGTGGCATCGCTCTAATAGGCATTTCACCGAACACCTCTAGTGCATATGAAGAAAAAAAGTTAGCACAAAGTTATACCCACCTCTCACATAGGAAAAAACAGGAGAGAGTGGAGGGCTGGGTGCATATATATAGGGCCAGGCCATTAGTCCCGGTTTGAGATACAAACCGGGACTAAAGGTTCTGCCAGGAGCACGCGCGCCGGCCCAGACCCATTTGTCCCGGTTTGTATCTCAAACCGGGACTAATGGTTCCTTACGGACCGGGACATAGTGCCTCGGCCTCCTCGGGCCGTCTGGTTCGGACCATTAGTCCCGGCCCCAGCCACGGCCGGGACTAATGGCCCGAACCAAAGGCCCATTTTCTACTAGTGAGTATTGATCATTATCTTTGATATCCACCAAATCATCACCACCTATCAACTAGGATCACCCCCTCGTACCCATGAGGAAGCATCCTTAAGCACATGTTGAAACCTCCAAGTTTTATGATTAGGTTAATGTTCTCTATGATATTAGAATCTGGTCACCAAGCGTTCATAACCGTGAACATGGCTTTATGAAAATATTTAACCCTGCAGGGGTATACAACTTTACCCACACATATTAACCGACTCTTAATGCCACATGATTAGCCCTCTTCCTTGTAAGTGTTGGGAATATGCCCTAGAGGCAATCATGTATGATGTTATTCCCAATGTATTCATAAAGTTATTATCCTAGTGACGAGGGTTTAACTCGCCAATGCCCATTGTTATGGACTTGGGTTTTGGAGAAGGAGGGAGCGCTGGAGGCATCAGTCAGCTAGCAAACAAGCACACCGGGATGCAAGTTTACCCAGGTTTAGGCCTCGTAGAGGTCCCTACTCCTTCTTGTCTGCTCTTGGAATTAACGGGGGAATCGAAGATTACAGGGGTGCGCAGATGCAATCTGGCGAGAGTTGTGGAAACTAGGGTTGCATGTGTCCTCCTCGCTGCCCCCTCCTTGCCTTTATATAGATAGGATAGGTCTCGGGTAGCAGATCGAGTCGGTTATAGATTAGGGTTTCCCCTTTGAACTTTCTATCTTAAGCTTCTTCTTGTCTCGTGAGCAATTGAGAGTCTGTGGGCCACTCGAATTCTCCATTGGGCCTTGGCAACACCATGGGCTTTCGCGGTATCTGGACCGTATATACCAAACTCGAGTACCTATAGGGTATACCCATGTCAGTAGCCCTCGAGTGTCCAGTGGAATCACAGATTCGATTAGGGACTTTATGAAGTCTTTCGAGTGCATGACCGAGTATATTTTCGAGTGTTCAGTTTGTGTCATAGGGATTGTTGATAAAGAGCGAAAATGACAATTTTTTGGTCATAACTCTCAAACGTTTATCGAGACTAACGTGCCATGCAAATCGCCCTGGAAACCCAAAACTGTGGGAATAGCTCAGGAAAATGTCCATAAAACGTGAAAATGACGAGTTTTTCGTAATATGTCAGAAACTTGTATCGGCCTTTATGATCGTTGGTAATCGCCCTCTAACCCAAAACCGTGGGAAATATCTCATGAAAATGGCCATAAAGCACGAAAAGGATGAGTTTTTGGTCATATCTCTCAAATATGTACCGGGTCTGACGGGTCATACAAATCTCGTTGAAACCCATACAGTCTCGGAAATAGCTCATGAAAACGGCTATGACACGCGAAAACAACGAGTTTTTGGTCATATCTCTCAAACATGTATCAGGTCTCACAGTCATTGTGAATCTCCTTGAACCCCAACACTGTGGGCAATAGCTCATGAAAATGGCCATACAACACGAAATAGACGAGTTTTTTGTCATATCGATCAAATATTTATTGGGTCTTATGGTCATTGTGAATTGCCCTTGAACTCCAAAACTATGGGCAATAGCTCATGAAAACGGCCATAAATCGCGAAAACGCCGAGTTTTTGGTCATATCTCTCAAACTTCTATCGGGTCTTACGGTCGTTGTAAATCGCCCTAGAACCCCAAAACTGCGAGCAATAGCGCATGAAAACAACCATCAAACACGAAAATGACGAGTTTTTGGTCATGTCTCTCAAACATCTATCAGGTCTTACGGTCATTGTAATTCGCACTGGGACCCCAAAACTGTGGGCAATAGTGTCGTCGGATTGATGACAAGTACGCCATGAGGGGGACCTCGAGGCGTGCGGAAGAGAGGGGTGTGAGACGTACAGTATTCCGGGACGGTGAGCACACAAGTTCACCCAGGTTCGATTCCGCCGGCTTTGGACGGATCCTACTCCTGCTAGCAATCGATGTCTGGCGGAATATGGGTTACAAGGGTTTCGCCTGTGCGAGTTGAGATTGTAGACTATTGAGGTGCACCCTAAAGGCTCTCCCTAGGACGGCTTATATAGATATCCAGCCTAGGGTTTACAGGAGAGATCTATCCAGCCACGATCGAGAGTCTGAGTACATCTTGAACTACAATTAACATTATTGGACTAAGTCGGTAAGTCTTCAAGGCCTTCACATAGCAGATTAGACTGTCTTTCTCCTGGCCGCCCGTGAAGCAAAGCTCTAACCCAAGTGGGCCACCACAGTCGATGAGGAATTGTGAGGATACCGGAAAGTATATCCCAAAGAGTTCCGAGGCCTCCAAGATCCAAAGTCGGATTCATCATCGTCTAGCTTGATCTTCGGCTTGCAGAATCTTGAAGGGTTCCTGAAACTTCACAACAAAAAATACGATCCGGGTCTTTAAAAATAAGTCGGACCTATCAATAGGTTACTCGGATTTTCCAGCTTGATTTTAAACTAAGCCGGAACTTGGTCTCTAACGCCACCTGACACAAGCATGGTCAAGTCACGTCATCTGACAGGCGTTCCGTCAGCATGACCGTTGGTGGGTCCGCGGTTCGTGGAACCGAGGCGCCGTTTCAATGCGTGCGTGGAGATCGAGGTGACGCAATCATTGCGTGGGTCCTTCCCAGTTCCTTCCATGACGCGTGGCAGTTACACTATAGCATTTGCACGAATCTTGGCGCAGTTAGGTGGATATAAGGGGTTTGGATTTCTCCTTCTCCTTTCCACCAGTCCTTTGCCGTTTCCTTCCTTCCTAATCCTTCTGCATGCACAGAGCCTCCTCGTCCTTCCCCCATAGAACTCCTAGAGCCGCCCCTTTTAGGTCATCTTCTCACTAGAGAAATGGCTTCATCTTCTTCCTCTGGTTTGGCGGCAGCGGCGGCGGCGGTGACGGCGGAAGCAGCAGTAGAGAAGGAGAGCTTCCGGGGAATCTAGATCCCCTGCGCCCTCAACGAGGAGGGCCTCAAGAACGTGGAGAAGGAGGGGCTTCTCGCTGCCGACGACTGGTGGAGCGGCTTCGGGGAAACCGTCCCCAACCCGCGCGATGGCGAGCGGGTCCACTTCGGCACCCACCTCGATAGAGGTCTGTCCTTTCCTCCCTCGGAGTTCTTCTCCGAGGTGATAGATCATTTCGGAGTTCAACTCCATAATCTTCCTCCCAACTCTCTCTTAGAGATGAGTGCGTATGCTTCGCTTTGTGAGGGCTTTCTCGGCATTAGGTCGAGTTTGACTCTCTTCCGGTACTATTTCCATGTCCGGAGGAATTCCATTACTGCCGGTGTTCCTTACATCATCGGCACTATCAGCTTTTCACTTAGACGCGACCAGGCTTATCCCAAGATTCTAGCCAGTGACTCGGTGAAACAATGGCCGGGCACTTTTTTCTATCATAGGGATATTCCGGCTCCCGACAAAGCTACCGCTTTGCCGGCTTTTGTCGATGGAGCCGCCACGGCCCAGCCTTCCTGGGACGAGGCTGCTTCGGCTCTTTCCGACGATCTGATCCTCGCGAAGAGGCGGATCGAATATTTGATTAAGCACAATGGTCTGAAGGGATCTGACTTGGTCCAGTGCTGGGTCTCACGTCGGATCCAGCCACTTCAGTACCACGGAACCCAACTGATGCATTCCATCACGTCGTCTCCAACCGACTCCCTCCGCATCAGCTCCAAAGCCTATACCACTCAAGGCTACATAAGCCAAATCAAGTGGCTGATCAAGGAGCGGATCGAGAGGAGGATTCCGGAGGTTTCTCTAGACATGCACATGGCGGAAAACCCCGTGGTGCCAGTAAGCTTCCATCATCACAACTTTTATGTGTTTAATTCTTTGAGTTATACTGCAATACTGATGTGTTTTCTTCTTTTCAGCTTGCTGACCTCCCCAAGTCGGAATTTGCTCCGCTCGAAGGATATCCTCCGGAATTGTCTTAGGAGGTGGAGGTGGTCCCATTGCCGGACCTTGCGCTCAAGAAGGGCAAAGCTCCAACAGTGGCTGTTGGCACAAAGGAGGTGCCTGTCGTGAAGAGGTATCTTTCAGTCACAACTTTCCGCCTTTGTACTTTACTCAAATTTCTTTCTGAGATGTAATGTTTTCTGACTTTACTACATTCTCAGAGCAAAACCGCTCGTCAAGGCCAAGGGGAAAGGGATTCCTTCGAAGCCGCTACGGCAGACGAAGCTTACCATAGCTTTCCCTGCCGTGGCTCCTCCGACTCCTGCCCCTCAACCTTCTGCAATGCCGGTTATCTCGCCGGACGCTGCAGAAGATCCGACTCCTTCAAAGGGGCCTGCGAACCTTGGATCGCAAACTGACATTACCACGAGTGCGTCAGATCTAAATAAGGGTGAACCCTCTTCGGGTAATGATCCCTCGGCTAAAACCTTCGCTGAAAACCTCATCAACAATCCGAGACTGGCCAAGTTTGGCCTGTCTCGAAATCTAACGAAGAAATCCAGCTCGCCTGAGCAATGCCTGGAGAAAATCCATCTATCTCCCGAAGAGGAAGCACAAGAAGCAGAGGACGTCAAGTTCTCTGACCTTCTCGCCCAAGTCCGCCTTCGCGACGAGAGGATTAGGACCGGTGAGCTTCCAACAGCTCCAGTGATTCCTCTGACTCTTGCCAAGAAGGTGGCTGCTGAAATGAACGCGGGTTTAGAAAAACTCACCCGCGAACAATATGTAAGTCGGATTTCCAACTCCTATTTTTCCTTTATAGTATTTTATATCATATCCTCTAGCCCCCAAGCATGAAGTAGGATAAACAATCCGGGTTTATGCTTTATTAGGATGCCAAAGAACGAACTAGTGTAGCACCCAAGGATCATGCTGATATTTTAGCAAAAATATTAGCCCGAGTCTTAAGTAGCTTTCTGACTTTGGGTATTCTGACTTACAGAAAGTATGTTCCTATAACCAGGAATTACTGACCAATGTCTGTGATAAGCGGAGAGAGATCAAAGCTCTCCGGCTTAAAAATGCTGAACTCAAAGTTGCCAAGGATGAGGCCGAAGGTAAACATTCCGAGACTCAACCCTTGTCTTTATATTTTCAATGTCGAATTTTTCTGAACTTTTGTTCTTTTTGACTTACAACGCTGGTGAAACAATCCATCGCCATGATTGAAGAGGCCGAGAACCTCAAGACCCTGGTGGTAGAGAACAAGGGACTTCGCCAAGAGCTGGATAAGCTTAAGGCGGATCATGAAAGGAGCATAGGTCAAGTCCTTGAATCCTCCTCCATGGCCACTGATGAGCGTGATCGCAAGATCGCTGCTCAAGATAAAATAATCTCGGATCTCAAAAATGAGCTTGGCAGAGAGAAGGATATGTCCCAAGCGCTCCGGGCTGAACTCCAGAGTCTCCGGGAGGAGAAGACCAAGATTGGCGACGTCATTTTTGGTACGTTCCATCTATCTGACTTGTCCCTTTCTTTGACTTTTATCAATGTCGGTTTTTTCTTAACTTGTTTTGTGTATAGGTCCTCTGAACTTGACGGACTCTTCCTCCTCCGAGCCCCGCGCCCACCGGCTTACCCAAATTGGTGACATGCTTCATGACTTCCGCCAGTCCCTCGAGGACGTCAGCGAAGCTCTCAAGATTCCGGACATGCTAAGCATGTCGGACTTCCAGGTGCGGGACAAGGCGAGGGAGATGCCGCAACTTGTTCGGGACTGGAACATGTCCTACGTGCGGACCGCTGTGCAGAACGCTCTCACCATGGTCATGAGCCACCATGGAAACATAGAGATATGGCAAGTGACCAGAGGGTACTGCAAGGTAGACGAAGACGGCCAGGAGCAGGACCTTCAAGCCATCATGCACTCCTGCGCCGAATATGGGTGTCACGTGGCTGACCTGACCATCTACGAGATCCCCTTCTTCACCTGCATGGCCATGTTATAGGTATTGTTCGCAACTGATCAGCCGGAACATGAGCTTGCTTGGCGTACTTTTGGCAGCCTTTACACGTCTTGACTAATCGTTCAGCATCTGCCTGAGCTGTAAGCCAGAAAAATCCGTGTCGAAAAGCTTTTGCCACTAAAGATTTGGCTGCAGCATGGTGACCACACTCGCCTTCGTGGATTTCCCTTAAGATTTCCACTCCTTCTTTCGGAGATACACATCACCTCGTCGGATAATCTGCCCCCCCAGAAACACTCCGTTTATAGAGCTCACCTTTAACAATAGTATAGGCTTTAGCTCGTCGGATAATCTGCCGGCTCAGCACCTCGTCTTCGGGTAATTTGCCATCTACCAAATAATCGAGGTAGGGTTGAGTCCAGCTCGGAATTACATCCAGAACTGCTATTAAAGCTGAGTCGTATTTGGTCGGATATTCCTCATCTACTCCCTTTATTGAGGGAACTTTGTGGTGCTCTAAAAAAGCGCCATCCGGGACCTCTTTTCGCGCAGAACCTATCCGAGATAGTGCATCTGCTTCCTCATTTTCTGCTCGAGGGATGTGTTGAACTTCAAACCCTTTGAACGATTTAGATAGATCATCCACGACAGCTTTATATGCTGCCATGTGCTTATTTGCATTACAAATATCTGACACTTGTTAAGCAACAAGATCCGAATCTCCGTAACACATCAAACGTCGGATGCCAATATCCTTAGCAATCCAGATTCCATGTAGCAGTGCTTCATACTCGACAATATTGTTTGTCGCTGTGAAGTGGATCTGCAACACGTACAAAAGTTTATCTCCTTGGGGTGATTTGAGCACCACGCCAGCCCCCGAGCCCCCTCGAGCCTTACACCCGTCGAAAAAGAGGGTCCAATATTCCGACTCAGGCAGGATCATATTCTCCTTCATCTCTGTCCAATCAGCGACAAAGTCAGCAAGGATCTGGGATTTGATTGCTGTCCGAGGTTTGTACTCAATATCGAAAGCTGAGAGCTCTATGCCCCATTTGGCGACGCGTCCTGTGGCGTCGCTGTTGTTGATTATATCTCTCATGGGAGCTGTGCTCACCACGGTAATTGGATGCTCCTGAAAGTAGTGTTGTAACTTACGAGATGCTAGAAAAACACCGTAAGCCAACTTTTGATAGTGCGGATACCGCTGTTTTGATTCTGTCAGAACCTCGCTGACAAAGTAAGTCGGACGCTGCACTAGGTGTTCCTGATTTTCCTCTGGTCTCTCCACCACCATGACGATACTAACGACCTTATTTGTCACAGCAAGATAGAGCAACATCGGTTCCTTAGGTTCCGGCGCTGCAAGGATAGGAGCAGATGAGAGTACTTTCTTCAGGTCTTGTAGTGCAGCTTCAGCTTCATCAGTCTAAATAAAATCTTTGGTCTTTTTCAGGAGTTTGTATAATGGTACGGCTCTTTCACCAAGCCGGCTTACAAATCGACTGACCGCAGCGATGCAGCCAGTTAATCTTTGTACATCGTTCAGGCGAGTTGGCCTGGAAATATTGAGTATAGCCTTGATTTTGTCTCGGTTCACCTCTATGCCTCTTTGAGACACGATGAAACCTAACAATTTTCCGGCTGGTATTCCAAAGAAGCATTTCTTTGGGTTAAGCATGCTGTTATATTTTCGTAGATTGGCGAACATTTCCTCCAAGTCGGAAATTAGCGTTTCCTTCTTTTTGGACATCACCGTGATATCATCCACGTATGCGTGTACATTGCGTCCGAGTTGGTCATGGAGGCAACGTTGCATCGTGCGCTGGTACGTAGCTCCTGCGTTCTTCAGCCCAAAGGGCATCGTAACAAAACAGAAGGTTCCAAAAGGGGTTATGAATGAAGTTTTGACTTTTTCAGATTCCTTCATCCGTATTTGGTGATAACCGGAATATGCGTCAAGAAAACATAGGAGTTCCGAGCCTGCCGTAGAATCGATAACTTGATCAATTCTAGGCAAAACGAACGGATCTTTTGGACAAGCCTTGTTCAAGGCAGTATAGTCAACACACATCCTTAAATCAGTGGTGTCCTTTTTAGGGACCATTACAGGATTAGCCGACCACTCAGTGTGGATGACCTCTTCTATGAATCCGGCTAACTCGAGCCGCGCTAGTTCCTTAGCTATTGCCTTACGCTTTTTGTCGCCAAACCGTCGTAAGGACTGTTTGACGGGTTTAGCGTTCGAGTTTACATTTAGAGAGTGCTCAGCAAGTTCCCTAGGTACTCCGGTCATGTCAGATGGCTGCCATGCGAAGATATCTTGATTTGCTTGGAGGAACTTGACGAGCGTGCTTTCCTATGCGCTATCTAGGCCTATGCCTATCTGGTTCACCTTGGAGGGGTCATCATCCTTCAACGGCGCTTTCTTCGTCTCTTCTGATGCCTTGAACTCCGGATTTGGCTTGGTCACCTCCTTCTTTGTTGTGGGCATCTCGGACGGATCTATGCTCTTCTTGATCTCCTGGTACTCCTGGCGTGCAGTACGGCTTCGGCAAAGGCGGCATTTCCATCCTCTCACTCTCGCGCTTTCTTCGGGTCTCCCTGATAGTGATCACGCCGTTAGGACCTGGAATTTTCATCATATTGTAAATATAACACGGACGAGCCATGAAAGCCCAGTAAGCCGAACATCCGAATATAGCGTGGTATGCGCTCTTGAACGGGACCACTTCGAAGGAAAGTGCCTCCGTCCAATAATTCTTTGGAGTTCCAAAGGTAACATCCAAAGCGATCTCTCCCTGGGAATTAGCTTGTCTTCCTGGGACAACTCCGTGAAAAATCACAGAGCTATGGTTCAGCTGGGTCTCCGAGATCTTCATCCGGCGTAGCATTTTGACATAGAGAATATTGATGCTGCTACCACCGTCCATGAAGGTCTTGGAGAAACCATAACCATCAATAAGTGGGTTGACAATTAAGACGTATTTTCCTCGCCTGTGTAACTTAGGCGGATGATCATCACGGTCAAATGTGATTGCCACTTCCGACCAGTCCAGATACTGTGGGACAGCTGGAACTGTTGCATTGAGCTCGTGTAGAACTGCTTTCTTGACCTTTGCTGGTTGAGATCCGAGGAAAGTGACATAAGTGTCCTTTTTGGTGGGAAAAGTCTTCTTCCCTTCCGACTTGGGATTTGAAGCATCGGCTTCCTCCATGTCGGAATCTTCCTTGGTCTCTTTGTCCTTTTCGGGATTTTTCTTTCCCTTCTTCCGCTTAGCTTTGTAACCCGTGGTGTCATCTCTTTTGATGTCGTCATTGAAACGACATTCAGCGTTGGTGTGGGACGAGCCCCCATTAGCGTCTAGGTGATGCACACATGGGTTATTGGCAATGTCGGCCCAAGAGTAGGTTTTGCCTGGTTGCTATTCTCCTCTACCTTGGACCCTTGAAGTCCCACGGCCACACCCGCGGCCTCCGCCACGTCCTCCTCGTCCTCCAGACCCAGAAACAGTAGTAACCACCGCAGTTTCCGTGTTGGGTTTTTCCTCCGATGTGTTCTTACATTTCTGAGCCTGTTGCTTTGTTTTTGCCGATTGAGGTACAGCTAGGACGTTGAGTAATCCCTCTGCATCGTCGTCAGCATCTGCATATTTGCTCGCTGTTTCTATCATCTCTCCCAAATCAGTGACCTTGTCACATTTCAAGCGATGACGTAGTAGACCAATTGGGAGACCTGCAATGAAAGCTTCAATCGCAGTTTGATCATTTACTCCTTCACAGGAGTTCTTGGTGTCAATCCATTGTCCAAGGTAGTCCCGGCAAGTTTCTCCAGCTTTCTGGGTGCAACGCTGTAGGTCTCCGACCGAACAGGGCCTCCGGTATGTGCCTTCGAAATTACGAAAGAACGCACTTTGCATGTCATACCAGTTATGGATGGTGTTCTCCAGAAGTTCATTGGGCCATGATCGCGTTGTCTTCCGCAACATAAGTGGGAGATATCGGGTTGCGACCAGGCTGTTTCCGCCTTTGGCGATGCAACAAGCTTGGAAGAAGTCCTGTAGCCAGGTATCTGGCCGAGCAATGCCATCGTAGGCTTGGATATGTCTTGAGATAGCAAATGCTTCCGGGAATTTTGTAGCTCTGATGTGTGGTCCGAAGCACTTTGGGCCCACGTAGAAATCATCGTTGTCATAGCGCCGAGCCTCTATATTGGAATTGATCTTGTGCCTTGCATCGTTTGGGGATAGAGATCGTCCCGAATGCCGGCTGTGGCTGCGGTGCCGTGGAGCCGGACTTCGGCTTCTGCCACCACCTCCTCCGCCATGTCGTCCTCCTTGCCCTCCATGGGAGCCGTTGTGATGACTGTGTGGTGGAGAGGGCGGAGCAGCTGGATAGTTTCCGGCTGATCGCCGGCATCCGTCTGGAACGCCATTATTCCGATTCCGGGGAGGGTCTTGACTACGACGAGCCCCCTGCCGGCTTGTACCAGCATGGTTTCCGTCGTTTCTTCATCCGTCGTTCCCACCATGGTGAGGCTCAGCCGAACGGCTTGTGTGTTTAGGAGGTGGCATCTTTTGACGATCCTCCTCCTGTCGTTTTTCTTTATCTTCTCCCCTTCGATCCTTAGATTCTCGTTGGGAAGGGTTCGTCGGATTCAAGGCGGCAATGGCGTCTTTCTCGGCCGCTGGGGCGACGTTGCTCTAGTTATGTGAAGTTTTGTGATGCTGTCCTGAAGATCCGGTTCTTGAATAGTTGTCTTCCCGGCGTTCGGGGTGATGATACTATGCCCGGACGTAATGGGATCTTACGCCAGCCCATGCCGTATCTATGCGACATTGGTCAGAATCCGAGACCAGTTTTTGACTTCCGGACAGGGCGACCTTTTGCTGCTCCAGTCCCTTGTTGAGTAGTTTGATACCCAAGCGGATCTCCTCCGGTCCTGGATTAGCCGATAGAGTTTCTCGGGCTGCCACGGTATTCTGTACTGGTGTTGGGTATACCCAATCTCCATTGCTATCTTTCCGTGGCTTCCCCATCTCATCTCCAAAAAGAACGGCACGGACACGTGGGAATTGGTTGTCATCTATGTGACGCTTCCGTGTCTTCTGATGTGAACGAGACATGTATTCCTTGTTTGACATGCGTTTCTTCTCCACCTCGATGTTTTTGGCTTCATCGAGGAGTTGGTGACGACGCGCTTCTAGGGCCTGCGCCCTTTCGTCCAGCTCATCTGCAGTAAGTTCTGCGGCTGTAGGGATAGGTGTGGTTAATGCGGCATCGACGAGTTTACGTGCACCTTCGGTGATCACATGTCCATCCACCAATGCTTCTTTTTTTGGCTCTTCTGGGATAAGCACTCCATCCGAGTCTTCTTCGTATTCCTCGACAATCACCTCCTCTGTTAGAGGGTCTTTTGCCGGGGTCTTGTTTTTCTTGTTCTTCTTCTTTGCCTTCTTGGCAACGCCGGTAGCAAAGACGGCTTTGGGTCCGTTTCTCGGAGTCAAACTCTGATCGGTGCTTTCAGACATCTGGACTTCGGGATTGTCTCCGACGTCCATGTCATCCTGCGCTTTGGGAGAGTGTTCCCCGGATCCTTCATCCATGGCTTCTCCTTCTTCTGCAACTTTGGAGTTGTACTCCTCTTCATATTCCACGGAGAACTTTCAGAATTCTGCTGACGTCATCGATTCATCCGAGGATGCGGGTACGTCGACGTTTGTTCCAATTGCCTCCAGCACCGAGTCAGTGTTTTCTCTAGCATCGGCAGAGCCGGATCCCGATCCCACATATCCGACGAAGTGCAACGCGTGCTTCCTGAGGTACCTGCGGCTTTCACGGTCAGCCATGTCAAAACTTTTGATGGTCTCAAGAATTGCATCTGCGCTTTCGCCTTGCAGTATCATACGTCGTAATGTGTACCTTAGGAAAGGTCTGTCTATCCCGGCATCATCAGAGCCAAAATCAGTGTCACTGATATGCTCCTCCTGGATTTTGGCTTCCGCGGGTGGGTCGATCTGGGATCTGGCTCCTCCAGGGAGATCCACTCCAGATTCGACTTGGACCGCTAGGTCTTCTTCAGGCTCAGATTTCTCCACTATCTCCGCAACTGGTGCGGGCTCGATGGGATTAGGGTTTTCTGAGATCCAGAACTCTGCCGCCTCTGTGGACAAAGGGGACCCAGAAGTTTCTTCTGCCTCTATCATCACCGCTGGGGTGGATTGGGCAGGTTTAGCGAAACCGATGTAAACATCGATCTCGCCAAAAGACATGATTGTGTAGGCAGTCACGGCCTCCCTAGCCAGAATCCAAGTCTTGTCAAGAACGATGAGAGGGACGTCGCTGGTGTAGAGGATGCGACCGATGGCGATAGTCTCGCCGATTCCGATTCTTGCAGATTCCGCTCGGAACGCAGATCCGAAGCTCACATGCCCCACGGTGGGCGCCAACTGTCGTTGGATTGATGACAAGTACGCCATGAGGGGGTCCTCGAGGCGTGCGTAAGAGAGGGGTGTGAGACGTACGGTATTCCGGGACGGTGAGCACACAAGTTTACCCAGGTTCGAATCCGCCGGCTTTGGACGAATCCTACTCCTGCTAGCAATCCAGTAATACGGCATAGCCGGAATATGGGTTACAGGGGTTTCGCCTGTGCGAGTTGAGATTGTAGACTATTGAGGTGCGCCCTAAAGGCTCTCCCTAGGACGGCTTATATAGATATCCGGACTAGGGTTTACAAGAGAGATCTATCCGGCTACGACTGAGAGTCGGTTACAAAGTACATCTTGAACTACAAGTAACATTATGTGCCTAAGTCGGTAAGTCTTCTAGGCCTTCCCGTAGCCGGATTGGACTCCGTCTTTCTCCCTGACTGGGCCGCCCGTGAATCAAAGCTCTAACCCGAAGTGGGCCACCCTGGTTAGTGAGGAACTGTGAGGATACCTGGAAAGTATATCCCCAACAAATAGCTCATGAAAACAGCCATAAAATATGAAAATGACGAGTTTTAGTCATATCTCTCAAACATATATCGGGTCTTACGGATGTTGTAAATCGCCCTAACCCCAAAACTATGGGCAATAGCTCATGAAAACGGCCATAAAGCGCGAAAAGGATGATTTTTGGGTTATATCTCTCAGACATAAATCGGGTCTTACGAGCCATGAAATCACCCTGGAATCCCAAACTGTGGGAAATAGCTCATGAAAACATCCATAAAACGCGACGAAGAGTTTTTGTCATAAATTATCTGGAACCCCAAAACTATGGGCAATAGCTCATGACGACAGCCATTAAACATGAAAACGACGAGTTTTTGGTCATATCTCTCACACATTTATCGGGTCCTACGATATTTGTAAATCGCCCACAACCCCAAAACTATGGGCAATAGCTCATGAAAACGGCAATAAAACATGAAAACGCCGAGTTTTTGCTCATATCTCTCAAACTTGTATCGGGTCCTATAGTGATTGTAAATCGCCCTGACACCCCAAAACTTTGGGCAATAGCTCATGAAAACGTCCATAAAACACAGAAATGACGAGTTTTTGTCATATCGATCAAACATTTATCGGGTCTTACGGTCATTGTAAATTGCCCTCCAACTCCAAAACTACGGGCAATTGCTCATGAAAACAGCCATACAACGCGAAAACGACGAGTTTATGGTCATATCTCTCTCAAACTTGTATCGGGTCTTATGGTCGTTGTAAATCGCCCTAGAACCCGAAACTATGAGCAATAGCTCATGAAAACGGCCATAAAGCGCGAATAGGACGAGTTTTTGGTCATATCTCTCCAACATGTATCGGGTCTGATGGGTCATGCAAATCGCCTTAGAACCCCAAAACTTGGGGCTATAGCTCCTGAAAAGGGCCATAAAATGCGAAAACGGCGAGTTTTTGGTAATATATCTCAAACATTTATTGGGTGTTACGATCGTTGTAAATTGCCCTAGAACCCCAAAACATGGACAATAGCTCATTAAAACAGCTATAAAGAGAGAAAAGGACGAGTTTTTCGTAATATCTCTAAAACGTGTATCAGGACTAACGTGCCATGCAAATCGCCCTGGAAACCCAAAACTGTGGGCAATAGCTCATGAAAATGTCCAAAAATACGAAAATGATGAGTTTTTGGTAAAATCTCTCAAACTTGTATTGGCTTTTAAGATCGTTAGAAATCGCCATGTAACCCCAAAACTGTGGGCAATACCTCATGAAAACGGTCATAAAGCGCGAAAAAGGGCGAGTTTTTGTTCATATCTCTCAAACATGTATCGGGACTGATGGGTCATGCAAATCTCCTTGGAACCCCAAAACTATGGGCAATAGCTCATGAAAATGGCTATAAAATGTGAAAACGATGAGTTTTTGGTCATATGTCTCAAACATGTATCGGGTCTGATGATTATTCTTAATCGCCCTGCAACCCAAAAACGGTGAGCAATAGCTCATGAAAACGGCCATAAAACACGAAAACGATGAGTTTTTTGTCATATCTCTCAAACATGTTTCGGGTTTTATGGTCATTGTAAATAGCCATGGAACCCCAAAACTATGAGCAATAGCTCATGAAAACGGCCATAAAATAAAAATGACGAGTTTTTAGTCATATCTCTCAAAGATATATCGGGTCTTACAATTGTTGTAAATCTCCCTGGAACCCAAAAATTATGGGCACTAGCTGATGAAAACGGCCATCAAGCGCAAAAAGGATGATTTTGTGGTCATATCTCTCAAACATTTATTGGGTCTTACAAGACATGCAAATCCCCCTGTAACCCCAAACTATGGGCAATAGCTCATGATTGTGTAGGCAGTCACGGCCTCCCTACCCGGAATCCAAGTCTCGCCGAGAACGATGAGAGGGACGTCGCTGGCGTAGAGGATGCGACCGACGACGATAGTCTTGCCGATTCCGATTCTTGCAGATTCTGCTCGGAACGCGGATCCGAAGCTCACATGCCCCACGGTGGGCGTCAACTGTCGTCGGATTGATGACAAGTACGCCATGAGGGGGTCCTCGAGGCGTGCGGAAGAGAGGGGTGTGAGATGTACGGTATTCCGGGACAGTGAGCACACAAGTTTACCTATGTTCGAATCCGCCGGCTTTGGACGGATCCTACTCCTGCTAGCAATCGATGTCTGGCGAGCGGAATATAGGTTACAAGGTTTTACTTTGTCGAGTTGAGATTGTAGACTATTGAGGTGCGCCCTAAAGGCTCTCCCTAGGACGGCTTATATAGATATCCGGCCTAGGGTTTACAAGAGAGATCTATCCGGCTACGACTGAGAGTCGGTTACAAAGTACATCTTGAACTACAAGTAACATTATGTGCCTAAGTCGGTAAGTCTTCTAGGTCTTCCCGTAGCCGGATTGGACTCCGTCTTTCTCCCTGACTGGGCCACCCGTGAATCAAAGCTCTAACCCGAAGTGGGCCACCCTGGTCAGTGAGGAACTGTGAGGATAGCCGGAAAGTATATCCCCAACAAATAGCTCATGAAAACAGCCCTAAAATATGAAAATGACGAGTTTTAGTCATATCTCTCAAACATATATCGGGTCTTACGGATGTTGTAAATCGCCCTAACCCCAAAACTATGGGCAATAGCTCATGAAAACGGCCATAAAGCGCGAAAAGGATGATTTTTGGGTTATATCTCTCAGACATAAATCGGGTCTTACGAGCCATGAAATCACCCTGGAATCCCAAACTGTGGGAAATAGCTCATGAAAACATCCATAAAACGCGACGAAGAGTTTTTGTCATAAATTATCTGGAACCCCAAAACTATGGGCAATAGCTCATGACGACAGCCATTAAACATGAAAACGACGAGTTTTTGGTCATATCTCTCACACATTTATCGGGTCCTACGATATTTGTAAATCGCCCACAACCCCAAAACTATGGGCAATAGCTCATGAAAACGGCAATAAAACATGAAAACGCCGAGTTTTTGCTCATATCTCTCAAACTTGTATCGGGTCCTATAGTGATTGTAAATCGCCCTGGCACCCCAAAACTTTGGGAATTGCTCATGAAAAAGTCCATAAAACACAGAAACGACGAGTTTTTGTCATTTCGATCAAACATTTATCGGGTCTTACGGTCATTGTAAATTGCCCTCCAACTCCAAAACTACGGGCAATTGCTCATGAAAACAGCCATACAACACGAAAACGACGAGTTTATGGTCATATCTCTCAAACTTGTATCGGGTCTTATGGTCGTTGTAAATCGCCCTAGAACCCAAAACTATGAGCAATAGCTCATGAAAACGGCCATAAAGCGCGAATAGGACGATTTTTTGGTCATATCTCTCCAACATGTATCGGGTCTGATGGGTCATGCAAATCGCCTTAGAACCCCAAAACTTGGGGCTATAGCTCCTGAAAAGGGCCATAAAATGCGAAAACGGCGAGTTTTTGGTAATATATCTCAAACATTTATTGGGTGTTACGATCGTTGTAAATTGCCCTAGAACCCCAAAACATGGACAATAGCTCATTAAAACAGCTATAAAGAGAGAAAAGGACGAGTTTTTCGTAATATCTCTAAAACGTGTATCAGGACTAACGTGCCATGCAAATCGCCCTGGAAACCCAAAACTGTGGGCAATAGCTCATGAAAATGTCCAAAAATACGAAAATGATGATTTTTTGGTAAAATCTCTCAAACTTGTATTGGCTTTTAAGATCGTTAGAAATCGCCATGTAACCCCAAAACTGTGGGCAATACCTCATGAAAACGGTCATAAAGCGCGAAAAAGGGCGAGTTTTTGTTCATATCTCTCAAACATGTATCGGGACTGATGGGTCATGCAAATCTCCTTGGAACCCCAAAACTATGGGCAATAGCTCATGAAAATGGCTATAAAATGTGAAAACGATGAGTTTTTGGTCATATGTCTCAAACATGTATCGGGTCTGATGATTATTCTTAATCGCCCTGCAACCCAAAAACGGTGAGCAATAGCTCATGAAAACGGCCATAAAACACGAAAACGATGAGTTTTTTTTTGTCATATCTCTCAAACATGTTCCGGGTTTTACGGTCATTGTAAATAGCCATGGAACCCCAAAACTATGAGCAATAGCTCATGAAAACGGCCATAAAATAAAAATGACGAGTTTTTAGTCATATCTCTCAAAGATATATCGGGTCTTACAATTGTTGTAAATCTCCCTGGAACCCAAAAACTATGGGCACTAGCTCATGAAAACGGCCATCAAGCGCGAAAAGGACGATTTTGTGGTCATATCTCTCAAACATTTATTGGGTCTTACAAGACATGCAAATCCCCCTGTAACCCCAAACTATGGGCAATAGCTCATGATTGTGTAGCGATCCACGGCCTCCTACCGGAATCAAGTCTGCCGAGAACGATGAGAGGGCGTCGCTGGCGTAGAGGATGCGACCAAGCGGCGATAGTCTTGCGATTCGATTCTTGCAGATTCTGCTCGGAGCAGCGGATCCGAAGCTCACATGCCCCACGGTGGCGTCAAGCGTCGTCGGATTGATGACAAATGCGCCATGAGGGGTCCTCGGCGTCTTGGAAGAGAGGTGTGAGATGTGCGGTATTCGACGGTGAGCACAAGTTTACCTATGTTGAATCCATGGCTTTGGACGGATCCTACTCTGCTAGCAATCGATGTCTGGCGAGCGGAATATGGGTTACAAGGTTTTACTTTGTGCGAGTTGAGATTGTAGACTATTGAGGTGCGCCTAAAGGCTCTCCCTAGGGCGGCTTATATAGATATCCGGCCTAGGGTTTACAAAGAGATCTATCCGACTCTGTTGAGAGTCGGTTACAAAGTACATCTTGAACTACAAGTAACATTATGTGCCTAAGTCGGTAAGTCTTCTAGGTCTTCCCGTAGCCGGATTGGACTCCGTCTTTCTCCCTGACTGGGCCGCCCGTGAATCAAAGCTCTAACCCGAAGTGGGCCACCCTGGTCAGTGAGGAACTGTGAGGATACCCGGAAAGTATATCCCCAACAAATAGCTCATGAAAACAGCCCTAAAATATGAAAATGACGAGTTTTAGTCATATCTCTCAAACATATATCGGGTCTTACGGATGTTGTAAATCGCCCTAACCCCAAAACTATGGGCAATAGCTCATGAAAACGGCCATAAAGCACGGAAAGGATGATTTTTGGGTTATATCTCGGACATAAATCGGGTCTTACGAGCCATGAAATCACCACGAATCCCAAAGCTGGGGAAATAGCTCATGAAAACATCCATAAAGCAGACGAAGAGTTTTTGTCATAAATTATCTGGAACCCCAAAACTATGGGCAATAGCTCATGACGACCATTAAACATGAAAGCAGCGAGTTTTGGTCATATCTCTCACACATTTATCGGGTCTCGATATTTGTAAATCGCCCACAACCCCAAAACTATGGGCAATAGCTCATAAGCGGCAATAAAACATGAAAGCGCCGAGTTTTTGCTCATATCTCTCAAACTTGTATCGGGTCCTATAGTGATTGTAAATCGTACAGCACCCCAAAACTTTAGAATTGCTCATGAAAAGTCCATAAAACACGAAGCAGCGAGTTTTTGTCATATCGATCAAACATTTATCGGGTCTTACGGTCATTGTAAATTGCCCTCAAACTCCAAAACTACGGGCAATAGCTCATGAAAACAGCCATACAACACGAAAACGACGAGTTTATGGTCATATCTCTCAAACTTGTATCGGGTCTTATGGTCGTTGTAAATCGCCCTAGAACCCGAAACTATGAGCAATAGCTCATGAAAACGGCCATAAAGCGCGAATAGGACGATTTTTTGGTCATATCTCTCCAACATGTATCGGGTCTGATGGGTCATGCAAATCGCCTTAGAACCCCAAAACTTGGGGCTATAGCTCCTGAAAAGGGCCATAAAATCGAACAGCAATGAGTTTTGGTAATATATCTCAAACATTTATTGGGTGTTACGATCGTTGTAAATTGCCCTAGAACCCCAAAACATGGACAATAGCTCATTAAAACAGCTATAAAGAGAGAAAAGGACGAGTTTTTCGTAATATCTCTAAAACGTGTATCAGGACTAACGTGCCATAATAATCGCTGAAACCCAAAGCGTAGGCAATAGCTCATGAAAATGTCCAAAAATACGAAAATGATGAGTTTTTGCTAAAATCTCTCAAACTTGTATTGGCTTTTAATATCGTTAGAAATCGCCCTGTAACCCCAAAACTATGGGCCATACCTCATGAAAACGCTCATAAATCGCGAAAAAGGGCGAGTTTTTGTTCATATCTCTCAAACATGTATCAGGACTAATGGGTCATGCAAATCTCCTTGGAACCCCAAAACTATGGGCAATAGCTCATGAAAACGGCTATAAAATGTGAAAACGATGAGTTTTTGGTCATATGTCTCAAACATGTATTGGGTCTGATGATTATTGTAAATCGCCCTGCAACCCAAAAACGGTGAGCAATAGCTCATGAAAACGGCCATAAAACACGAAAACGATGAGTTTTTTGTCATATCTCTCAAACATGTTTCGGGTTTTACGGTCATTGTAAATAGCCATGGAACCCCAAAACTATGACCAATAGCTCATGAAAATGGCCATACAATAAAAACGACGAGTTTTTAGTCATATCTCTCAAAGATATATCGGGTCTTACAATTGTTGTAAATCTCCCTGGAACCCCAAAACTATGGGCACTAGCTCATGAAACAGCCATCAAGCGTGAAAAGGACAATTTTGTGGTCATATCTCTCAAACATTTATTGGGCCTTACAAGCCATGCAAATCCCCTGTAACCCCAAACTATGGGCAATAGCTCATGAAAACGGACATAAAACATGATGAGGAGTTTTTTCATAACTCTCAAACATAAATCGGGTCTTACGGTTGTTGTAAATTTCTCTAAAACCCCAAAAGTGTGGGCAATAGCTTATGACAACAACCATTAAACGCAAAAACGACGAGTTCTTGGTCATTTCTCTTACACATTTATCGGGTGTTACAGTCGTTGTAAATCGCCTTGCAACCCCAAAACTATGGGCAATAGCTCATGAAAATGGCAATAAAACGCGAAAACAGTGAGTTTTTGGTCATATCTCTCAAACTTGTATCGGGTCTTACAGTCGTTGTAAATCGCACTAGAACCCCAAAACCGTGGGCACTATCTGATGGAAACGGCCATACATCACGAAAACAACCAGCTTTTGGTCGTAGCTCTCAAACATGTATTAGGGCTTGGCTGGTCTAGGCCTTTCTTTTGTTTGCAATAATTTTTTTGAGGCAACTCATGCAAGGTATATAATATAGAGAAGGTTTTAGTATGGCCCCTCCATAGGCATGGGCCCTTGGCCACCGCACAAGGTCGTCGGGGGTTAGAGCCGGGCCTACCAAAAACTCGTCATTTTCGCGTTTAATGGCCATTATCATGAGCTATTGCCCATAGTTTTAGGGTTCCAGGGAGATTTACAATGACCATAAGACCCGATATATGTTTGAGAGTTATTACAAAAACTCGTCATCGCGTTTTATGGTTGTTTTCATGAGCTATTGCACATAGTTTGGGTTCCACGACGATTTGCATGGCTCGTAAGACCTGATACATGTTTGAGAGATATGACCAAAAAATCATCCTTTTCGCGCTTATGGCCGTTTTCATCAGCTATTGCCCACAGTTTTGGTATTTTAGGGCAATTTATAACAACCGTAAGACCCAATATATGTTTGAGAGATATGACCAAAAACTCGTCGTTTTAGTATTTTATGGTCGTTTTCATTAGCTATTACCCACAGTTTTGTGGTTTCTAGGGCGATTTACAATGACCGTAAGACCCGATACATGTTTGAGAGATAAGACCAAAAACTCGTCGTTTTCCTGTTTTGTGGTTGTTTTCATGAGCTATTGCTCATAGTTTTTGGGTTCCAGGGCGATTTACAACGACCGTAAGACTCGATAAAAGTTTGAGAGTTATGACCAAAAACTCGTCGTCTTCGCAATTTATGGCCGTTTTCATGAGCTGTTGCCCATAGTTTTGGACTTCAAGGGCGATTAAAAATGACCGTAAGACCCAATAAATATTTGATCGATATGAAAATAAACTCGTCATTTTCATGATTTATGGCCATTTTCAAGAGCTATTGCCCACAGTTTTGGAGATATGACCAAAAACCGATAAATGTTTCAGAGATATGACCAAAAACTCGTCGTTTTCGTGTTTATAGCCATTTTCATGAGCTATTGCCCAAAGTTTTGGAGTTTCAAGTAGATTTGCATGACCCGATAGACCCGATACATGTTTGGGAGATATGACAAAAAACTCGTCCTTTTCGCGCTTTATGGCCGTTTTCATGAGCTATTGCCCAAAGTTTTGGGGTTACAGGGCGATTTCTAACGATCATAAAAGATGAGACAAGTTTGAGAGATATTACCAAAAACTCCTCATTTTCGCATTTTATGGACATTTTCATGAGATATTGCCCACAGTTTTGGGTTTCTAGGGTGATTTGCATGGCACATCAGTCCTGATACACGTTTGAGAGATATGACCAAAAACTTGTGCTTTTCTCTCTTTATGGCCAGTTTAATGAGCAAGTATCCATAGTTTTGGGGTTCTAGGGCGATTTATAATGATCGTATGAACCGATAAATGTTTGAGAGGTATGACCGGAAACTCGTCCTTTTCGCGCTTTATGGCCTTTTTCAAGAGGTATTTCCCCTAGTTTTGGGGTTCCAAGATGATTGGCATGACCCATCAGACCTGACACTTGTTTGAGAGATATGACCAAAACTCATCCTTTTCGCGCTTTATGGCCATTTTCATAAGCCATTGCTCACAGTTTTGGGATTCTAGGGTGATTTATAACGACCGTAAGACCCGATAAAACTTTGCGAGATATGACCAAAAACTTGTCGTTTTCGTTTTTTATGCCGTTTTTCATGAGCTATTACCCATAGTTTTGGAGTTCTAGGGCAATTTACAATGACCGTAAGACCCGATAAATGTTTGATCAATATGACAAAAACTCGTCGTTTCTGTGTTTTATGGTCGTTTTCATGAGCTATTGCCCATAGTTTTGGGGTTCTAGGGTGATTTACAATCATTGTAAGACCCGATACATGTTCGAGAGACATGACCAAAATATTGTTGTTTTCACGCTTTATGGCCGTTTTCATGAGATAATGCCCACAGTTTTGGGTTCTAGGTGATTTACAACGACCCTAAGACCCGATACAAGTTTGACAGATATGAGCAAAACCTCGTCGTTTTCGCGTTTTATTGTCGTTTTCATGAGCTATTTTCCATAGTTTTGGGGTTGCAGGGCGATTTACAACGACCGTAAGACCCGATAAATGTGTGAGAGATATGACCAAAAACTCGTTGTTTTCGCGTGTAATGGCCATTGTCATGAGCTATTGCCCACTGTTTTAGGGTTCTAGGGAGATTTACAACGAGTGTAAGACCCGATATATGTTTGAGAGTTATGACAAAAACTCATCGTCGCGTTTTATGGCCGTTTTCATGAGCTATTGCCCATAGTTCGTGGTTCCAGGACGATTTGCATGGCTCGTAAGACCCGATACATGTTTGAGAGATAGGACCAAAACAGCATCTTCTTTGCGCTTTATGGCTATTTTCCTGAGCTATTGCCCATAGTTT
Source organism: Avena insularis (assembly GCA_023614405.1). Classification (NCBI taxonomy): domain Eukaryota; kingdom Viridiplantae; phylum Streptophyta; class Magnoliopsida; order Poales; family Poaceae; genus Avena; species Avena insularis. Next base: position 575,654,180 of record CM042692.1, read on the forward strand.
TGGTGTTTTAGGGCGATTTACAACAACTGTAAGACCCAATATATGTTTGAGAGATATAACTAAAAACTCGTCGTTTTAGTATTTTATGGTCATTTTCATGACCTATTGCCCATAGTTTTGTGGTTTCTAGGGCGATTTACAACGAACGTAAGACCCGATACATGTTTGAGAGATAAGACGAAAAACTCGTTGTTTTCGTGTTTTATGGACACTTTCATGAGCTATTCCTCACAGTTTTTGCGTTCCAGGGCGATTTACAATGACCGTAAGACCAGATAGAAGTTTGAGAGATATGAACAAAAACTCGCCGTCTTCGCAATTTATGGCCGTTTTCATGAGCTATTGCCCATAGTTTTGGACTTCAAGGGCGATTTAAAATGACCGTAAGACCCGATAAATATTTGATCGATATGAGAATAAACTCATCATTTTCATGTTTTATGGCCATTTTCATGAGCTATTGCCCATAGTTTTGGGGTTCCAGGGAGATTTAGAATGACCATAAGAACCGATATATGTTTCAGAGATATGACCAAAAACTCGTCGTTTTCGCGTTTATAGCCGTTTTCATGAGCTATTGCCCAAAGTTTTGGGGTTCCAAGTAGATTTGCATGACCCGTTAGACCCAATACATGTATGGGAGATATGACCAAAAACTCGTCCTTTTCGTGCCTTATGGCTGTTTTCATGAGCTATTGCCCAAAGTTTTTGGGTTATAGGGCGATTTCTAACGATTGTAAAAGCTAATACAAGTTTGAGAGATATTACCAAACACTCATCATTTTCGCATTTTATGGACATTTTCATGAGGTACCGCCCACAGTTTTGGGTTTCCAGGGTGTTTTGCATGCCACATCAGTCCCGATACATGTTTGAGAGATATGACCAAAAACTCATGCTTTTCTCTCTTTATTGCCGGTTTAATGAGCTAATGTCCATAGTTTTGGGGTTCTAGGGAAATTTACAATGACCGTAAGACCCGATACATGTTTGAGAGATTTGACCAAAAACTCGTCGTTTTCACGCTTTATTGCCATTTCATGAGCTATTGCCTATAGTTTTGGGGTTGCAGGGAGATTAACAATGACCGTAAGACCCGATAAATGTGTGAGAGATATGACCAAAACTCGTTGTTTTTATGTTTAATGGCCATTGTCATGAGCTATTGCCCATAGTTTTGGGGTTCCAGAGAGATTTACAACCACCATTAGACCCGATACATGTTTGAGATATATGACCAAAAACTCGTCCTTTACGTGCTTTATGGCCATTTTTATGAGCTATTGCTCAAAGTTTTGGGGTTATAGGGCGATTTACAACGACCGCAAGACCTGATACAAGTTTGGGAGATATGACCAAAAACTCGTCGATTTCTAGTTTTATGGCTGTTTTCAAGAGATATTACCCATAGTTTTGCGTTTCTAGGGTGATTTCATGGCACATTAGACCCGATACATGTGTGACAGATATGACCAAAAACTTGTCATTTTCGCTCTTTATCGTTGGTTTAATGAGCTAATGTCCATTGTTTTGCGGTTGTAGGGCGATTTACAATGACCATAAGACCCGATAAATGTTTAAGGGATATTGATGCGTCCAAAATTGAAGCATATTTACCGATAAATGTTTAATGGATTTTTGTATTTCACCGCGCCTTCGCATGGATCCCACCCATATCGTCCACTCGTACTATGCGTCATCGCGACCGCCTCGTCAAATAGTTTCTCCTGGCGAAGATGACAAGGAGATCCGACATTCACAGCCACCAGAAACCACGAAACACCACATCCGAGAGGGATCTAAAGAAGGAACTCGGCTGGAGTAAACTCCTGGCAGCTTCACGAATCATTGGAGGACAACGCATCATCCCGTTCATCATCAACCGCTGCATCTCATCACCACCATTACTCCATCTTTCACTTATTAGATCTCTTTGTAATTCCAGATCCAATTGTGGTTTCCGTTAGATCTATCATCATACTTTTATCCATCCACTTGATTATGATGATGTTGTCGATTTTTTCCATGAGTGAGTAGTTCCTTTGTTCTTCGGGAGATGCTGAAACCGTAGCACCACTATGAACTTGTAATAAATATGATCTATTCTTGTGTCCATATGACTTGCTTGTCTATGATATAATTATGTCTTGTGTTTGATTTCTCTTTTTAGATGATATGAGAAGTGGACCACACATTATTTGCCTTCAGGACTAAAGGGAGGAAGAAACCCTTTGGACGTGTTTTGGAAGCATACCCGGAATGCCCCATGACAGATTGGCGCCGGCTCATAACCTACACGGTCAAAGGGGGATTAAATTAAAGAGGGACTCCCTAAGCTAATTACGATATCCATGGGGAAACCCTTAATTGCGGTGGTCTGTATGGGTGATTGCTCTCAGACATTGTTTAAAGAGGTTCCTAGCTTCTGGAAAGGTAAAAAAATTGCTTGGGAATTTTCAGCTAGACCATCGCATGGTCATTCAAATTGTTAGATCCTATGCTGACTACCTGCAGATTCCAAAAGATCGGGAACGCTATACACCACCTGTGGAAGAAAAACCCTCTAAACCTTGCCGCAATGATGGATATTCAAAAATGCAAAAGAAAATGTTAGCTGAAGAGGAAACTATTCTAACTAAGGTAATGTATAGTAGGGGTGAAGGGAATAAAAGAATAGGAAGGTTAACTAGGGACTTAGGAGCCATTAAAGAAAACATGGGGATAGTAAAACAACTTTTGGAACCTGAATTGTTCAAGGGAGAGGTTATAATGGTAAGCAAAGAATCCTCCGAAATGATAGGAGGAAATTTTCATGGTAAGAATAAAAGTCAACAGAAAATAACCTTTTGTTTAGGAGGGATTACTTATGTAGGGTTCTGTGACTTAAGTTGTTCTATAAACATAATGCCTTATACTATTTATGAAGAATTGTGCGATCATCTTGATGAATCCTACCTTGAGCCATCAGAAGCAACCTTTATGTTTTCGAATCAAACTTTGCATCCTACTCACGGAATACTTTGTAATGTTTGCATTTGTGTTGGGGCTTTTGTGTATCCGGTTGATTTTCATATTATCGAAATACCCTTGAACTCCAGTTGCCCAGTTATTTTTGGTAATCGTTTTTACAATTCTATGAATATTGATATTGACAACAAAAAGCAGGATTTATCTTTACAGCTTGGTGAAGAAACTATAGAAATAAGCTACATCCAATTCACGAGACTACCTTATGAAAAGAAAGTTGAGATTAAGGAGGAGAAGACTATTGAAGAATTGGCAGCAATCTACTTTTGCACACCGCATACTGAATTGGAGAGAAGTTTGACAAGTGATGATTCCCTTGCCAACAACTCTACAAAAAAAGATTTGTACGAAATCCTCAACACCACACCGGAGGATGAACAGGGTCTCGGGGATGAATATGAAGAGCTTGAAAGAAAAGGGGACGAGGATCCGCCGCCTATTTTTTTAAAACCTCCTTCTCCAGGACTCAGGCATGAGTTCTTAGACAAGGAAGGTAAATGTCCAGTAACCTTTGATGATAAGCTCTCTCCAAATGAAAGCACGAAGTTGTTAGAAGTACTTGTCAAACAACGAGAAACTTTTGGATACACTCTTAATGACATAGAAGGTATAGACCCGACCATAGTAACTCACAAGATACCTATGATTGAAGATGTTAAACCATTTATTGATAATCAGAAAAGGTTAAATCCCAAAATGAAAGAGGTAGTAAGAAAAGAAGTAATTCGTATGTTGGACACTGGTATTATCTACCCAATTTCAGACAACAAATGGGTGAGTCTGACTCATTGCATACCTAAGGAAGGATGCATAACAATAATTAATAATGATAAGGATGAACTAATTCCAGCTAGAACAACAGCAGGATATAGAATGTGTATTGACTTTAGGAAGTTGAATAAAAAAACCATAAAAATGCATAAGAAACTTCCCCTCATTAACGATATTATGGATAGGATGCCCGCTAATTCTTACTTTTGTTTTCTTGACGGATACTCTGGCTATTCTCAAATAGCTATCCAACCTGAAGATCAAGAAAAAAACTACTTTGACATGCCCCTATGGAACCTATGCTTATCGATTAATGCCTTTTGGATTGTGTAACGCAGAGGCTACTTTTCAAGAGTGTATTTTAAAGATCTTTGAAAGTTTTGTGGAAAATTCCATGGAAGTTCTTATGGATAACTTTGTTGTCTATGGAACTACTTTTGAACAGTGTCTATATAATTTTAATAGAGTTTTGTAGAGGTGTAAACAAACCAAGATGGTTCTAAACTGGGAGCATTGCCGCTTCATGGAAAGGGAAGGTATAGTTTTTGGGCATAAGGTTTCTGAGAAGAATATTACGATTGATAGTTCGAACTTAGTTACTTTAGAAACACTTCCAATTCCGCATGATATAAAAGGAGTAAATAATTTCCTTGGGCATGCTTGTTTTTACAGACGATTTATCAAAGATTTTGCTAAAATAGCCGCCCCTTTAACTCGTCTCCTAGATAAATATATTCTTTTTTGCTTTTGATAGAGATTGCCATGATTCTTTTGAATAGTTAAAGAATGCTCTAATTTCTGCACCTATTATTCAAGAACCCAATTGGGATGAACCATTCAAAATTATGTGCGATGCTAGTGATTATGCTATTGGGGTTGTTTTAGGACAAAGAGATGGCCTTAACCTTAACGTTATTCAATATGCTAGTCAAGTCTTTAATGACGATCAAAGGCACTATGCAACAACTGAGAAAGAATTCCTTGCTATTGTTTTTGCTTGTGATAAGTTCATACACTGTATCATCAACTCAAAAGTAATAATTCATACTGATCATCAAGCTCCAAGACATCTTCTAGCTAAGAAGGATGTTAAACCCTGTCTAATCAAATGTGTCTTGTTACTTCAGGAGTACGACTTGCAAATAGTAGATAGAAGGGGAAAGGACAACCCTGTGGCCGACCATTTGTCACGAATTGAAGGAATCATGGATGATCCCATCCCTATTAACGAGTCTATGCTGGGCGAATATCTTGTAGTTGTAGAATCTCACGATCCTTGGTTTGCAGATTATGCTAATTTCCTAGTAGGCGAGTTTTTACCAAAAGGAATGGATTAAAATCAAAGAAAGAAATTCTTCAATGATTTAAAACATTACTTTTGGGATGATCCTTACCTATATAGACATGGACTAGACGGGATAATCCGGAAATGCGTGCCTGATATGCTCGACTTTCAACGTAGAGCTCGTTGGGAACCCCAAGAGGAAGGTATGATGAGCACATCAGTAAGTTTTCCCTCAGTTATGAAACCAAGGTTTAATCGAACCAATAGGAGCAAGGAAACACCCCAAAGGTGTTACTAGCTGAGCTTTGGCAGGGCGCACTACCGGTGCTAGTAGCAACATGGAGACCTGCACAACACAACCACAGAACTTTGTCCCCAACTTGCGATGAGGTTGTCAATCTCACCATGTTTTGTGAAAAACAAAGGATTAAACGTATCGAATGGAAAGAAGTAATAGTTTGCAGAAAGTAAACACAAAGCAGAAACAGTTTATAGATTGTATGTAAAGAAAAAAGACCGGGATCCATAGTTCACTAGAGGTGGCTCTCCTTAGATAGAAAACATGCTGGGTGAACAAATTACTGAGCAATTGACAAACACCGAAAGCAATACATGCATATACTAATCATGTTGAATCCTTTGAGACTTGATTGGGCATTACAACATAATACATAGACCGCCATCCAAGCATCTAGGACTAATAATCCACCTTGAGTTATCATCCAACCCCTCTAGTATTAAGTTGCAAGCAACAGATTATTGCTTTACGAACTGTGTGTAAAGTAAACAATACGATTGTTCTATGAACAAAGGATTGTTGTTTTCTCCCTAGTAGCAACAACACATCTAGTACCTTAGAGATTTCTGTCACTTCCCCAGATTACCAAAGGCATGAACCCACTATCGAGCATAAATACTAACTCTTGGAGTTGCTAGCATCTACTTGGCCAAGATAGCTACTAACAACGGAAAGCATGAAAGATCTCAAATAACAAAGACATGATAGAATCAATAATCAATCTGAAATAGCATCTCAATATCCATCGGATCCCCGCAAACACAACATGTATGGATTACAAATAGATGATCTTGATCATGAACGGAGGTCACAAGATCTAAACATGAAAGCACAAAGGAAGAGAAACCAGCCATCTAGCTACAACATGGATCCGTAGTCCAAGGATGAACTACTCACGCATCACACCGGAGGCTTGCATGGTGATGAAGAAGGCCTCCAGGGTGAATACCCCTCTCCGGCAGGGTGCCGGGAAGAGCTTCAAATCCCTCCCGATCTAGGGATGGAGATGGCGTGACTGAGACTCTTTCGTGGATTTTTGATCGGGTACTTAGGGTTTTCGTCGAGGGCAATATATAGGCGGAAGGAGATGCGAGGTGCGGGGCGCCACACCACCCCAGCCGCGGGCCAGGCCTGCCCGCGACCAGGTGTGTGGTGGCTCCTGGCCCTTCTCGTATCTCGTGATACGGCACCCTTCCGGAAAAATAGGCACTTTGTCTTTTGTCCCGTCCAATTCCGAGAATATTCATTTTCTGACTTTCCTAGAACCAAAAACAGCAGAAAACAGGAAGCTGGCACTGTGGCTCTTGTTAATAGGTTAGTCCAAGAAATCAGTTGATGTATGCGGAATGGATTTTATGGGACCATTTATTCCCTCTAACGGTTATACTCATATTCTTGTTGCTATTTATTATGTTACTAAATGGGTTGAAGTTGTACCCACAGCTCATGCAGATGCAACCACTTACATAAAGATGGTCAAGGACATCATCTTCCCCAGGTTTGGAGTACCTCGATTTTTGATTACTAACGATGGAACTCATTTTATGAAAGGTACTTTTGACAAGATACTTCAAAAATATGGAGTATACCACCGGGTAGATTCGCCTTACCATCCTCAAACCAGTGGACAAGTGGAATTATCTAACAGAGAAATCAAGGTCATACCAGAAAATTGTGAATAGATCCAGAAAAGTCTGGGATTTAAAGCTTAATGATGCATTGTGGGTGTATCGCACAACATTCAAGAACCCCATGGGAATGACGCCATACAAAATGGTTTACGGTAAAAATTGTCACCTTCCACTATAACTCGAGCATAAAGCTCGGTGGGCTATCAAAACTATGAACTTTGACTTTAAAACTGCAGGTGAAAAATGACTCTTAGACATTCATGCTTTAGATGAACTAAGGAATGAGGATGATGAAAACACTAGAATATTTCAAGAAAAAGTGAAAAAATGGCATGACAAAAAGTTAGAAGGAAAGGAATTTAAAACTGGAGATAAAGTTTTGCTTTACAACTCTAGGCTTAAGAATTTTGCAGGAAAGTTGAAATCGAGGGGGGAAGGACCATACGATGTTGAAGACGCATATCCATCGGGATGGTAAAACTGAAACTTACTATGCCCTCTTGTTCATCCTCGATTATTAATGGGCAGCGATTGAAGCATTATAGAGTTGGCAAAGTAAACACTATGGAATTGGTCTCTGTAATCCTAGCTGAAGAATAAAACAAGCGGAAGCTAGGTAACGAAGTGTAAATTACTTAAGTTATGCTACTTTGGAAACCTTTTTGGACGATTCTATCTTTTTCTTTGAACTCCTCTAGTTTTTCTGGTCAATATGAATGGTTTTTTGACCTGGTTCGGGCGGACCGTACGGTCAGACACGCCCATACCACTGGTCATTAACCATTCGGAGTACCAATGCCAATTCTTTTCAATCCGATACGACCAGACAGTATGGTCTGACGCCCTCGTACCGATGGTCGTCACTAGTACTGTTTCCCCCACGTTAAAAATATTCTTGTATTCTAAGAAAACAAAGTTTGTGAAGGCGGTAAAGAGTCCATAGTGTGAAGGCGGTAAAGAGTCCATACGGGAGCACAGTACGGGCGGAGCCCGCACGTACCACATCTCGCGACCGACTCTGGCCCCTTGAAATTCTGATTTTACTTTCCAATTGACACTTTTTCTTCTTTCTCGCTCTTTCCCATCCTATTTCAGATCTAGAACTTCTTTCTGTCCTTTTACAATGAAACCTCAGATCTCACTTGATTACTCGAGGTATGTGCAACCTTTTCATATCAAGCAGATCTAGGCTAAGAAGGAGGGATCCGAAGGAGATACTTCGTCTTCCTCCAACCGCGAGCCTGCATGTGTGGTTCCACTCCCCAATTGGGAAGATATGTTCCCGCGGAAGTTGGAGATATTCAGGCACGTGGAACAAGGAAGAAACAAAGAAGAATCTCCACTCATCCCCTACGGGTATAACCTTCATGGATCTTCTCTTAAATCACCTCTAGAAACCTCTTCCAAGAAAAGGGGAGACCGAGATGAGATTCGAGAAAATATCAAGAACCTTGAAAAGATTTCTAAGGATTGTGTTGAGACCATTGGGGAAGGAGTTAACTCTTACTAGATGATGGGCAAAGATCTCGAAAAGAAGGTGGATGACATCGATGGTAGAGTACAACTCCTTACCAAGATCATTATAGAGATGGCAGATGATAGAAGGACTTTAAACAAAGTAATCAAGGAATTACGTGTCGGCATCATAGAGATGTCTACGCGATTCGCGTGTATATCTCAAGCCTGCAACCTCAAGGCAGATAAAGAAGAGGAAGATGATGACCTCTTTACTCCCAAAAAGGAGTAAGTAATCGCAAGGAATTATTTGATCCACTCGGTTTGACTCCAAGCTTGGGGGATCTGTGAGAACCTTGTAATCTATCTTACAGTTTTAGCATGTTTACTTTTCTACATGCATGGTTAGGTTTAAATTTCTGAATTTGCATTAGTTGCGTCAACTTTGAGTTCCCTTTGTTCAAGAGAAGAATTATATCCGTTGAGTTATGAGACTTTATGATAATTGAAGATGTGTTTTATTCATGATTATTATATTAGATGATATAACTAGGTTGAGTGTTATGATACTTGTACATCTGTCATAATTTTAGGGACTTCCACACCTATAGAAGTATTGATTAAGTTATGAGAAGGAGAATTTTGGTAGCATATTATGATTAAGAGTTTTTGAAAGCTATTGAAGTAGTGAGCATGATCAAATAACTTGTTGAAAAGAAAAAGAGAAAAAGGGAGCAAGGAAAAATATAAATATGCAAGTATCAAGAGAGACAAAGAAAGCAGCTATCAAAGGGATCAAACATATAAAAAAGAGAAGAGAAAGAAGAAAAGAGAAAATGATCATGAATCTTCACTATTAAACTTAGTGCTACAAATATCTAAACTCCAGGATTATATGATATGTTGAATCACTAGTATCTTCTTATAATTTCATTGATACTAGAAAAAGGTGCGGAAGCCTCTAAGTTATGTAATGTGTAGGGTATGGTAATACCCCTGACGTATCTCTACATCCGATGTTGTACTCCTATTTCAATTTTTGCCTTGTTTATTGTAATGTCTCATGTCTCATGAAGATGATGATCTTGTCCATAAGCCACCATCTTGCTCGGGGACGAGCAAGAGCCTAGCTTGGGGGAGTTGATGCGTCCAAAATTGAAGCATATTTACCTTTTGTTTTGCATAAATAGAGCATGGATTTTTGTATTTCACTGCGCCTTCACGCGCTATTTCGTTCTTGTTTCAATAGGATCCCAAATCATGGAGTCATATATGAACATATCAATTAGAGGTGTCATTCTGTAAATATGATATTTCTAAGTGATAAAAGTCATTTTATGAATTTACCTTCGCACCAGGAAGAATAACAAACAAGGAGGAGGCATTAGTACCGATAACGACCACTGGTATGAGCATAGACCGCTTGTACCGTCCGACCATACCAGGCATCATCGTGACCGCCTCGTCAAATAGTTTCTCCTGGCAAAGATGATAGGGAGATCCAACATCCACAGCCACCAGAAACCACGAAAGACCACATCCGAGAGGGATCTGAAGGAGGAACTTAGCTGGAGTAAAATCCCAGCTGCTTCATGGAACATTGGAGGACAACGCATCATCCCCTTCATCATCAACCGCTACATCTCCATCACCACCATTACTCCAACTTTCATCTATTAGATCTCTTTGTAATTCTAGATCCAATTATGGTTTGCATTAGATCTATCATCGTACTTTTACCCATCCACTTGATTATGATGATGTTGTTGATTATTTCCATGAGTGAGTAGTTCCTTTGTTCTTGGGGAGATGGAGAAACCCTATCACCACTATGAACTTGTAATAAAGATGATCTATTCTTGTGTCCATATGACTTTCTTATCTATGATATAATTATGGCTTGTGTTTGATTTTTCTCTTTAGATGAGATATGAGGCCGACCACATATTATTTGCCTTCAGGACTAAAGGGAGGAAGAAACCCTTTGGATGTGTTTTGGAAGCTTACCTGGAATGCCCCGTGATATATTGGTGTCGGCTCATAACCTACACGGTCAAAGGGGGATTAAAGAGGGACTCTGTCAGCTAATTATGATATCCATGGGGAAACCCTTAATTGCGGTGGTCTCTATGGGTGATTGCTCTCAGACATTGCAGTGGTTATTTAGAGGTGACCTCACACTTGGCTCAACAAAGTGGCTTCCTAAGAGCCTTGTCATGAACATATTATTATGGGGCTCTCTCCACACATATCATGACATAAGAATTATGTTATCTTGATTAAATATAACAATAGTACTATGCTAGTGGTGTATCCTACATCCCCGAGAACGTTTTAGACCTATTGAGTTCAACCACGCTTTCATACAAACTTGTTTCTTATTTTCTTTTACTTCTTTTAATTACTTTTCTTCAAATAACCATAAACCATTCAAACACCCTTTACTTGAGATCAAAGACAACTTATAAGTATTCTTTGGTAGAGAGTAACGAGGGGCATAAAGACCTTTACTAATAGCTCTCTGTGGGTTCGATATCTTTATTTCGAAACTACCTACAATTGGTCCATGCACTTCAACCATCAGATATGACCAAAAACTCACCATTTTCACGTTTTATGGCCCTTTTCATGAGCTATTGCCCCCAGTTTTGGGGTTCCAAGGCGATTTGCATGACCCATCAGACCTAATACATGTTTGAGAGATATGACAGAAAACTCGTCCTTTTCGCGCTTTACGTCCGTTTTCATGAGCAATTGCTCATAGTTTTGGGGTTCCAGGGCGATTTATAACGATCGTAAGACTCGATACAAATTTGAGATATATGACCAAAAACTCGTTGTTTTCACGTTTTATGGCCATTTTCATTAGCTATTGTCTATAGTTTTAGATTTCCAGGGGAAATTACAATGACCGTAAGAGCCGATAAATATTTGATCGATATGAAAAAACACGTCGTTTCCTTGTTTTGTAGCCGTTTTCATGAGCTATTTCCTAGAGTGTTTGGGTTCCAAGGCAATTTGAATGACCCGTCAGACCCGATACATGTTTGAGAGATATGACCAAAACTCGTCCTTTTCGCATTTTATTGCCGTTTTCATGAGATATTGCCCACAGTCTTGGGGTTATAGGGCGATTTCCAACAATCATAAAAGCCAATACAAGTTTGAGAGATATTACCAAACACTCATCATTTTCGCGTTTTATGGACATTTTCATGAGCTATTGCCCATAGTACTGGGTTTCTAGGGCGATTTGCATGGCACGTCAGTCCTGATACACGTTTGAGAGATATGACCAAAAACTCATCCTTTTCGCTCTTTATGGCCGATTTAATGAGCTAATGTCCATAGTTTTGGGGTTCTAGGGTGATTTACAACGACCATAAGACCCGATAAATGTTTGAGAGATATGACCAAATCCTTGCCATTTTCGCATTTTATGGCCCTTTTTAGGAGCTATTGCCCCCAGTTTGGGGGTTCCAAGGCGATTTGCATGACCCATCACACCCGAAACATGTTTCTGAGATATGACCAAAAACTCGTCTTTTTCGCATTTATGGCCGTTTCCATGCGCTGTTGCTCACAGTTTTGGGATTCCAAGGCGATTTAAAACGATCGTAAGGCCCGATACAAGTTTGAGAGCTATGACCAAAAACTCGTCATTTTCATGTTTTATGGCCGTTTTCATGAGCTATTACCCATAGTTTTGGAGTTCAAGGGAAATTTACAATGACCGTAAGACCCGATAAATATTCGATCGATATGACAAAAAAATCATCATTTTCGTGTTTTATGGCTATTTTCAAGAGCTATTGCCCATAGATTTGGGGTTCCAGAGCGATTTACAATGACCGTAAGATCTGATAAATGTTTGAGAGATATGAGAAAAAACTCGTCATTTTTGCGTTTTACAGCCGTTTTTATGAGCTATTTCCCATAGTTTTGGAGTTCCAAGGAAATTTGCATGACTCGTCAGACCGGATATATGTTTGAGAGATATGACCAAAAACTCATCCTTTTCACGCTTTATAGCCTTTTTCACGAGCTATTGTCCATAGTTTTGGGGTTTCGGAGAGATTTACAACGGTCGTAAGACCCGATATATGTTTGAGAGTTATGACAAAAACTCGTCATTTTACCTTTTTATGGACATTTTCATGAGCTATTACGCATAGTTTTGTGTTTCTAGGGCGATTTGCATTACACGTTTGAGAGATATGATCAAAAACTCGTCCTTTTCACTCTTTATGGATGATTTCATGAGCTAATGTCCATTGTTTCGGGGTTCTAGGGAGATTTACAACGACTATAAAACCCGATAAATGTTTGCGATATATGACCAAATACCTTCCGTTTTTGCGATTTATGGCCCTTTTTAGGAGCTATTGCCCCTAGTTTTGCGGTTCCAAGGTGATTTGCATGACCCATCAGACCCGATACATGTTTGAGAGATATGACCAAAAACTCATCCTTTTCACGCTTTAAGGCTGTTTTGATGACCTATTGCTCACAGTTTTGTGGTTCCATGCGATTTACAATGATCGTAAGACCCGATACAAGTTTGAGAGATATGACCAAAAACTAGTCATTTTTGCGTTTTATGGACGTTTTTCATGAGCTATTGCCCGTAGGTTTGGAGTTCCAGGGCAATTTACGATGACCATAAGACCCGATGAATGTTTGATCGATATGAAAAAAATTGTTGTTTCCGTGTTTTATGGCCGTTTTCATGAGCTATTGCCCATAGTTTTGGGGCACCAGGGTGATTTACAATCACCGTAAGACTCGATACATGTTTGAGTGATATGACTAAAATATCGTCGTTTTCGCGTTGTATGGCCGTTTTCATGAGCTAATGCCCATGGTTATTGGGTTCTAGGGCGATTTACAATGACTGTGACACCCAATAAATGTGTGAGAGATATGACAAAAAACTCATCTTTTTTGCGTTTAGTGGTCATTGTCATGAGCTATTGCCCATAGTTTTACGGTTCCAGTGAGATTTACAATGGCCGTAAGACTCGATATATGTTTCAGAGTTATGAAAAAACTCGTCGTCGCGTTTTATGGCTGTTTTCATAAACTATTGCCCACAGTTTGGGGTTCCAGGGTGATTTGTGTGGCTCGTAAGACACGATACATGTTTGAGAGATATGACAAAAAATCGTCCTTTTCACGCTTTATGGCCGTTTTCATGAGCTATTACCCATAGTTTTGGGGTTCCAGGATGCTTTACAACGACCGTAAGACCTGATACACGTTTGAGAGATATGACCAAAAACTCATCGTTTTCGTGTTTTGTGGTTGTTTTCATGAGCTATTGCTCATAGTTTTTGGGTTACAGGGCGATTTACAACGACCGTAAGACCCGATAAAAGTTTGAGAGATATGACCAAAACCTCGTCGTTTTCGCATTTTATAGCCGTTTTCATGAGCTATTGCCCACAATTTTGGGGTTCCAAAGCGATTTGCATGACCCGTCAGACCCGATACATGTTTGAGACATATGACCAAAAACTCTTCCTTTTCGCGCTTTATGGCTGTTTTCTTGAGCTATTGCCCAGAGTTTTAGGGTTATAGGGAGATTTCCAACAATCATAAAAGCCGATACAAGATTGAGAGATATGACCAAAAACTCATCGTTTTCGCGTTTTATTGCCGTTTTCATGAGCTATTGCTCATAGTTTTAAGTGCTAGGGAGATTTACAACGACCATAACACCCGATAGAAGTTTGAGAGATATGACCAGAAACTTGTCCTATTCGTGCTTTATGGCCGTTTTCATGAGCTATTGCCTATAGTTTTTAAGTTCAAGGGCAATTTACAATGACTGTAAGACCCAATAAATATTTGATCGATATGACAAAAAACTCATTGTTTTCGTGTTTTATGGCCATTTTCATGAGCTATTACCCACAATTTTGGGGTTCTAGGGCGATTTACAATGACTGTAAGACTCAATACATGTTTGACAGATATGACAAAAAACCCGTTGTTTTCGCATTTTATAGGCATTTTCATGAGCTATTGCCTAGAATGTATGGGTTCAAAGCGATTTGCATGACCCATTAGACCCGATACATGTTTGAGAGATATGACCAAAATCTGGTCCTTTTCACGCTTTATGGCTGTTTTCATGAGATACTGCCCGCAGTTTTGGGGTTACAGGGCAATTTCTAACGATCATAAAAGTTGATACAAGTTTGAGAGATTTACCAAAAACTCATCATTTTCGTGTTTTATGGACATTTTCATGAGCTATTGCCCACAGTTTTGGGTTTCCAGGGTGTTTTGCATGCCACATCAGTCTCGATACACATTTGAGAGATATGACCAAAAATTCGTCCTTTTCGCTCTTTATGGAAGGTTTAATGAGCTAATGTCCATAGTTTTGGGGTTCTAGGGCAATTTACAACGACCATAAGACCCGATAAATGTTTGAGAGACATGACAAAAACTTGCCATTTTCGCGTTTTATGGCCCTTTTGAGGAGCTATTGCCCCTATTTTTGGGGTTCCATGGTGATTTATAACGACCGTAAGACAATATACAAGTTTGAGAGATATGACCAAAAACTCGTTGTTTTCGCGTTTTATGGCCATTTTCATGAGCTATTGCCCATAGCCTTGGGTTTCCAGGGTAATTTACAATGAATGTAAGACCCGATACATGTTTGAGAGATATGACCAAAAACTCGTCGTTTTCGCGTGTTATAGCCGTTTTCATGAGCTATTGCCCGCAATTTAGGGTTTCTAGGGCGCTTTGCATTGCACGTCAGTCTCGATAGACGTTTGAGAGGTATGACCAAAAGCTCGTCCTTTTCGCTCTTTATGGCCGTTTTGATGAGCTAATGTCCATAGTTTTGGGGTTCGAGGGCGATTTACAATGATAGTAAGACCCGATAAATGTTTGAGAGATATGACCAAAAACTTGCCGTTTTCGCCTTTTATGGCCCTTTTTTAGGATCTATTGCCCCAAATTTTGGGGTTTCAAGGCGATTTGCATGACCCATCAGACCCGATACATGTTTGAGAGATATGACCAAAAACCCGTTGTTTTTGCGTTTTATGGCCGTTTTAAAGAGCTATTGCCCATAGTTTTGGGGTTCCAGGGCAATTTACAATGACCATAAGACCCGATAACTGTTTGATCGATATGACAAAAAACTCGTCGTTTCCGTGTTTTATGGACATTTTCATGAGCTATTGCCCAAAGTTTAGGAGTTCCAGGGCGATTTATAATCACCGTAAGACCCGAAAAATGTTTGAGAAATATTACCCAATATTGTCGCTTTCGCACTATATGGCCGCTTTCATTAGCTATTGCCCATGGTTTTTGAGTTCTAGGGCGATTTACAACGACCGAATGACCCGATACATGTTTTAGAGAAATGACCAAAAACTCGTCATTTTCGCGCTTTATTGCCGTTTTCATGAGCTATCGCTCATAGTTTTGGGGATCTAGGGAGATTTACAACGATCGTAAGACCTGATACATGTTTGAGAGACATGACCAAAAACTAGCTGTTTTCGCGCTTTATGGCCCTTTTCAGGAGCTATTGCCCCTAGTTTTGGGGTTCTAGGGTGATTTACAACGACTATAAGACCCGATACAACTTTGAGAAATATGAAAAAAAAAAACTTTTTTTTTTCGTTTTATTGGCGTTTTCTTTCACCCATAGTTTGATAGTTCAATTTACAATGACCATAAGACCCGATAAATGTTTGATTAATATGACAAAAAACTCGTTGTTTTCTAGTTTTATGGGCGTTTTATGAGCTATTACCCATATTTTGGGGTTCTAGGACGATTTACAATCACCGTAAGACCCAATACATGTTTGAGAGATATGACCAAAAACTCGTCGTTTTCGCGTTTTATAACCGTTTTCATGAGCTATTGCCCACAATTTTGGGTTTCTAGGATGATTTGCATTAGACGTCAGTCTCGATACACGTTTGAGAGGTATGACCAAAAACTTGTCCTTTTCGCTCTTTATGGCCGTTTTGATGAGCTAATGTCCATAGTTTTGGGGTTCTAGGGCGATTTACAACGATAGTAAGACCCGATAAATGTTTGAGAGATATGACCAAAAACTCGCCGTTTTCGCCTTTTATGGCCCTTTTTTAGGATCTATTGCCCCAAATTTTGGGGTTTCAAGGCGATTTGCATGACCCATCAGACCCGATACATGTTTGAGAGATATGACCAAAAACCCGTTGTTTTTGCGTTTTATGGCTGTTTTAAAGAGCTATTGCCCATAGTTTTGGGGTTCCAGGGCAATTTACAATGACCATAAGACCCGATAACTGTTTGATCGATATGACAAAAACTCGTCGTTTCCGTGTTTTATGGACGTTTTCATGAGCTATTGCCCAAAGTTTAGGGGCTCCAGGGCGATTTATAATCACCGTAAGACCCAAAAATGTTTGATAAATATTACCAAATATTGTCGCTTTCATTAGCTATTGCCCATGGTTTTTGAGTTCTAGGGCGATTTACAATGACCGAATGACCCGATACATGTTTTAGAGAAATGACCAAAAACTCGTCATTTTCGCGCTTTATTGCCGTTTTCATGAGCTATCGCTCATAGTTTTGGGGATCTAGGGAGATTTACAACGACCGTAAGACCTGATACATGTTTGAGAGACATGACCAAAAACTAGTTGTTTTCGCGCTTTATGGCCCTTTTCAGGAGCTATTGCCCCTAGTTTGGGGGTTCTAGGGCAATTTACAATGACCGTAAGACCCGATAAATGTTTGATTGATATGACAAAAAACTCGTCGTTTCCGTGTTTTATGGACGTTTTTATGAGCTATTGCCCACATTTTTGGGGTTCTAGGACGATTTACAATCACCGTAAGACCCAATACATGTTTTAGAGATATGACCAAAAACTCGTCGTTTTCGCGTTTTATAACCGTTTTCATGAGCTATTGCCCACAATTTTGGGTTTCTAGGATGATTTGTATTACACGTCAGTCTCGATACACGTTTGAGAGGTATGACCAAAAACTTGTCCTTTTCGCTCTTTATGGCCGTTTTGATGAGCTAATGTCCATAGTTTTGGGGTTCTAGGGCGATTTACAACGATAGTAAGAACCGATAAATGTTTGAGAGATATGACCAAAAACTCGCCGTTTTCGCCTTTTATAGCCCTTTTCAGGAGCTATGCCCCCAATTTTTGGGTTTCAAGGCGATTTGCATGACCCATCAGACCTAATACATGTTTGGGAGATATGACCAAAAACTCGTCGTTTTTGCGTTTAATGGCCGTTTTAAAGAGCTATTGCCCATAGTTTTGGGGTTCCAAGGAAATTAACAATGACCGTAAGACCTGATAAATGTTTGGTTGATATGACAAAAAAACTCGTCGCTTCCGTGTTTTATGGACGTTTTTATGAGCTATTGCCCACAGTTTTGGGGTTCTAGAGCATTTTATAATCACCGTAACACCCGATAAATGTTTGAGAGATATGACCAAATATTGTCGTTTTCGCACTGTATGGCTGTTTTCATTAGCTATTGCCCACGGTTTTTGGGTTCTAGGGCGATTTACAACGACCGTAAGACCCGATAGATGTTTGAGAGAAATGACCAAAAACTCGTCGTTTTCACGCTTTATTGCCAATTTCATGAGTTATTGCTCAAAGTTTTGGGGTTCCAGGGCGATTTACAACGACCATAAGACCCGATACAAGTTTGAGAGATATGACCAAAAACTTGTCGGTTTCTAGTTTTATCGCCGTTTTCTAGAGCTATTACCCATAGTTTGGGGGTTCCAGGGCAATTTACAATGAACGTAAGACCCGATAAATGTTTGATTGATATGACAAAAAACTCGTCGTTTCCGTGTTTTATGGATGTTTTCTTGAGCTATTGCCCACATTTTTGGGGTTTCAGGGCGATTTACAATCACCGTAAGACCCGATACATGTTTGAGAGATATGACCAAATATTGTTGTTTTCGCGTTGTATGGCCGTTTTCATGAGCTATTGAGTGTTTGGGTTCCAAGGCGATTTGCATGACCCGCCAGATCCGATACATGTTTGAGAGATATGACCAAAAACTCGTCCTTTTCGCGCTTTATGGCCGTTTTCATGAGATATTTCCCACAGTTTTGAAGTTAAAGGGTGATTTCCAACGATCGTAAAAGTTGATACAAGTTTGAGAGATATTACCAAAAACTCATCATTTTCGCGTTTTATGGACATTTTCCTGAGCTATTGCCCATAGTTTTGGGTTTCCAGGGCAATTTATAACGATCGTAATACCCGATACAAGTTTGATAGATATGACCAAAAACTCATCGTTTTCGCGTTTATCGCCGTTTTCATGAGCTATTGTCCATAATTTTGGAGTTCCAAGGCAATTTACAATAACCATAAGACCAGATAAATGTTTGATTGATATGAAAAAACTCATCGTTTCCGTGTTTTATAGCCATTTTCATGAGCTATTACCCAGAGTGTTTGGGTTCCAAGGAGATTTGCATGACCCGTCAGACCCGATACATGTTTGAGAGATATACCCAAAATCGGGTCCTTTTCGCGCTTTACGGTTGTTTTCATAAGTTATTGCCCGCAGTTTTGGGGTTACAGGGCGATTTCCAACGATCATAAAAGCTGATACAGGTTTAAGAGATATTACCAAAAACTTGTCATTTTCATGTTTTATGGACATTTTCATGACCTATTCCCCAAAGTTTTTGGTTTAATGGCGATTTGCATGGCACGTCAGTCCCGATGTACGTTTGAGAGATATGACCAAAAACTAGTCCTTTTCACTCATTATGGATGGTTTAATGAGCTAATGTCCATAGTCGTTTGAGAGACATGACTAAAAATTCGCTGTTTTCACATTTTATGGCCCTTTCCAGGAGCTATTGCCCCCAATTTTGGGGTTCCAAGGCGATTTGCTTGATCCATCAGACCCTATATATGTTTGAGAGATATGACCAAAAACTCGTCCTTTTCACGCTTTATGGCCATTTTCATGAGCTATTGCTCACAGTTTTGGGGTTCCAGGGCGATTTATAATGACCGTAAGACAATATATAAGTTTGAGATATATGACCAAAAACTCGTCGTTTTCGTGTTTTATGGCCATTTTCATGACCTATTGCCCACAGTTTTCGAGTTCCAGGGCAATTTACAATCACCGTAAGACCCAATACACGTTTGAGAGATATGACCAAAATATCATCGGTTTTGCGCTTTATGGCCGTTTTCATGAGCTAATGCCCATGGTTTTTGGGTTCTAGGGCGATTAACAACGACCATAAGACCCAATACAAGTTTGATAGATATGACCAACAACTCGTCGTTTTCGCGTTTTATGGCCATTTTCATGAGCTATTGCCCACAGTTTTGGAGTTCTAGGGCAATTTAGAATCACTGTAAGACCCGATACATGTTTGGGAGATATGACCAAAATATCATCGTTTTTGCGCTTTATGGCCATTTTCATGAGCTAATGCCCATGGTTTTTGGGTTCTAGGGCGATTAACAACGACCATAAGACCCAATACAAGTTTGCGAGATATGACCAAAAACTCGTCGTTTTCGCGTTTTATGGCCATTTTCATGAGCTATTGCCCATAGTTTTGGAGTTCCAAGGCAATTTAGAATCACCGTAAGACCCGATACATGTTTGAGAGATATGACCAAAATATCGTCATTTTTGTGCTTTATGGCCGTTATCATGAGCTAATGCCCATGGTTTTTGGGTTCTAGGGAGATTAACAACGACCATAAGACCCAATACATGTTTGAGAGATATAACCGAAAACTCGTCGTTTTCGCGTTTTATGGCCATTTTCATGAGCTATTGCCCACACTTTTGGAGTTCTAGGGCAATCACCGTAAGGTCCGATACATGTTTGAGAGATATGACCAAAATATCGTCGTTTTTGCGCTTTATGGTCGTTTTCATGAGCTAATGCCCATTGTTTTGGGGTTCTAGGGTGATTAACAAAGACCGTAAGACCCGATACAAGTTTGAGAGATATGACCAAAAACTCGTCGTTTTCGTGTTTTATTGCCGTATTCATGAGCTATTGCCCATAGTTTTGGGGTTGCAGGGCAATTTAAAACGAGCGTAAGACCCGATAAATGTGTCAGAGATATGACCAAAAACTCGCTATTTTTGCGTTTAATGGTCGTTGTCATAAGCTATTTCCCACAGTTTTTGGGTTCCAAGGAGATTTCCATCGACCATAAGACCCGATATATGTTTGAGAGTTATGACAAAAAACTTGTCGTCGCGTTTTATGGCTGTTTTCATGAACTATTGCCCATAGTTTGGGGTTCCAGGGAGATATGCATGGCCCGTAATACCCGATTTGGGAGTTATGACAAAAACTCATTGTCGCGTTTTATGGCCCTTTTCAGGAGCTATTACCCCTAGTTTTGGGGTTCCAAGGAGATTTGCATGACCCATCAAACCCGATACATGTTTGAGAGTATGACCAAAAAATCGTCCTTTTCGCGCTTTATGGCCATTTTTGTGAGCTATTGCCCACAGTTTTGGGGTTCTAGGGCGATTTACAACGACCGTAAGACTCGATACATGTTTGAGAGATATGCCAAAAACTCGTTGTTTTCGTGTTTTATGGCTGTTTTCATGAGCTATTGCTCATAGTTTTGGGGTTCCAGGGCGATTTACAACGACCGTAAGACCCTATAGAAGTTTGAGAGGTATAACCAAAAGCTCATCGTTTTCGCGATTTATGGCTGTTTTCATGAGCTATTGCCCATAATTTTGGAGTTGGAGGGCAATTTACAATGATCGTAAGACCCGATAAATGTTTGAGAGATATGACCAAAAACTCGTATTTTTTGTGCTTTATCCTTTTTCATGAGCTATTGCTCACAGTTTTGGGATTCTATTGCGATTTAAAATTACCGTAAGATCCGATACAAGTTTGAGAGATATTACCCAAAACTCATCGTTTTCGCATTTTATGGCCGCTTTCATGAGCTATTGCCCACATTTTCGGGGTTCCAAGGAGATTTGCATGACCCATCAAACCCGATACATGTTTGAGAGATATGACCAAAAAATCGTCCTTTTACCGCTTTCTGGCCGTTTTCATTAGCTATTGCCCATAGTTTTGGAGTTGCAGGGCGATTTACAACGACCATAATACCCGATAAATGTTTGAGAGATATGACCAAAAACTCATCCTTTTCGCACTTTATGGCCGTTTCCATGAGCTATTGTTCATAGTTTTAGGATTCTTGGGCAATTTATAACGATCGTAAGATCCGATACAAGTTTGAGATATCACCAAACACTCGTCGTTTTCGTGTTTTATGGCTATTTTCATGAGCTATTGCCCATAGTTTTGGAGTTCCAGGGAAATTTATAATGACTATAACACCCAATACATGTTTGATCCATATGACAAAAAACTCGTCGTTTCCGTGTTTTATGGCCGTTTTCATGAGCTATTGTCCATAGTTTTGGGGTTCCAGGGCAATTTACATTCACCGTAAGACCTGATATCATTATTTTTGCCATTTATGGCCGTTTGCATGAGCTAATGCACACGATTTTTTGGATTATATGGCAATTTACAACGACCGTAAGACCCGATAAAAGTTTGAGAGATAGGTCCAAAACTCGTTGTTTTCGCGTTTTATTGCCGTTTTCATGAGATATTTCCCATTGTTTTGGGGTTGCATGGCGATATACAATGACCATAAGACCAGATAAATGTGTGAGAGAGATGACCCAAAACTCGTGGTTTTCGTGTTTAATGGGTGTTTTCATGAGTTATTGCCCATACCTTTGAGGTTCCAGGTCGATTTACAACAATTGTAAGACCCGATATATGTCTGAGAGATATGACTAAAAACTCGTCGTTTTCGTCTTTTATGGCCATCCATGAGCTATTGCCGACAGTTTTGGGGTTCCAGGGCGATTTACAATGACCGTAAGACCCGATACATGTTTAAGAATATGACCAAAAAGTCATCATTTTCGTGTTTTATGGTCATTTTCATGAGCTATTGCTCATAGTTCTCGGGTTTAGGGCGATTTACAATGACCGTTAGAAACGATAGAAGTTTGAGAGATATGACCAAAAACTCGTCGTTTTCTTGATCTATTGCCGTTTTCATGAGCTATTGGCCATAGTTTTGGACTTCAAGGGCAATTTACAATGACCGTAATACCCGATAAATATTTGATCAATATGACAAAAAAACTCGTGATTTTTGTGTTTTATGGCCATTTTCATGAGCTATTGCCCATAGTTTTGGGGTTCCAGGACGATTTACAATGACTGTAAGACCCGATACATGTATGAGAGATATGACTAAAAACTCGTCGTTTTCGCGCTTTTTGGCCATTTTCATGAGCTATTGCACAAAGTTTTGGGGTTACAGGCGATTTCTAGTGATCATAAAAGCCGATACAAGTTTGACAGATATTACCAAAAAAAATTCATTTTTGCATTTTATGGGCGTTTTCATGAGCTATTGCCTAGAGTGTTTGGGTTCCAAGGCGATTTGCATGACCCGCCAGATCCGATACATGTTTGAGAGATATGACCAAAAACTCGTCATTTTCGCGTTTTATGGCCGTTTTCATGAGATATTACCCACAGTTTCGAAGTTAAAGGGTGATTTCCAACGATCGTAAAAGTTGATACAAGTTTGAGAGATATTACCAAAAACTCATCATTTTCGCATTTTATGGACATTTTCTTGAGCTATTGCCCATAGTTTTGGGTTTCCAGGTCAATTTATAACGATCGTAATACCCGATACAAGTTTGAGAGATATGACCAAAAACTCATCGTTTTCGCGTTTATGGCCGTTTTCATGAGCTATTGTCCATAGTTTTGGACTTCTAAGGCAATTTACAATAACCATAAGACCTGATAAATGTTTGATTGATATGAAAAAAAACTCATCGTTTCCGTGTTTTATAGCCATTTTCATGAGCTATTACCCAGAGTGTTTGGGTTCCAAGGAGATTTGCATGACCCGTCAGACCCGATACATGTTTGAGAGATATGACCAAAATCTGGTCCTTTTCGTGCTTTATGGTTGTTTTCATGAGATATTGCCCACAGTTTTGGGGTTACAGGGCGATTTCCAACGATCATAAAAGCTGATACAAGTTTGAGAGATATTACCAAAAACTTGTCATTTTCATGTTTTGTGGACATTTTCATGAACTATTCCCCAAAGGTTTTGGTTTAATAACGATTTGCATGGCACGTTAGTCCCGATGTACGTTTGAGAGATATGACCAAAAACTAGTCCTTTTCACTCATTATGGATGGTTTAATGAGCTAATGTCCATAGTCGTTTGAGAGACATGACTAAAAAGTCATTGTTTTCATATTTTATGGCCCTTTCCAGGAGCTATTGCCCCCAATTTTGGGGTTCCAAGGCGATTTGCTTGACCCATCAGACCCTATATATGTTTGAGAGATATGACCAAAAACTCGTCCTTTTCGCGCTTTATGGCCATTTTCATGAGCTATTGCTCACAGTTTTGGGGTTCCAGGGCGATTTATAATGACCGTAAGACAATATATAAGTTGGAGAGATATGACCAAAAACTCGTCGTTTTCGCGTTTTATGGCCATTTTCATGACCTATTGACCATAGTTTTCGAGTTCCAGGGCAATTTACAATCACCGTAAGACCCAATACACATTTGAGAGATATGACCAAAATATCGTCGGTTTTGCGCTTTATGGTCGTTTTCATGAGCTAATGCCCATGGTTTTTGGGTTCTAGGGCGATTAACAACGACCATAAGACCCAATACAAGTTTGAGAGATACGACCAAAAACTCGTCGTTTTCGCATTTTATGGCCATTTTCATGAGCTATTGCCCACAGTTTTGGAGTTCTAGGGCAATTTAGAATCATCGTAAGACCCGATACATGTTTGGGAGATATGACCAAAATATCATCGTTTTTGCGCTTTATGGTCGTTTTCATGAGCTAATGCCCATGGTTTTTGGGTTCTAGGGCGATTAACAACGACCGTAAGACCCAATACAAGTTTGAGAGATATGACCAAAAACTCGTCGTTTTCGTGTTTTATGGCCATTTTCATGAGCTATGGCCCACAGTTTTGGAGTTCTAGGGAAATTTACAATCACCGTAAGACCTGATACATGTTTGAGAGATATGACTAAAATATCGTCGTTTTTGCGCTTTATGGCCATTATCATGAGCTAATGCCCATGGTTTTTAGGTTCTAGGGCGATTAACAACGACCATAAGACCCAATACAAGTTTGAGAGATATAACCGAAAACTCGTCGTTTTTGCGTTTTATGGCCATTTTCATGAGCTATTGCCCACACTTTTGGAGTTCCAGGGCAATTTACAATCACCGTAAGATCCGATACATGTTTGAGAGTATGACCAAAATATCGTCGTTTTTGCGCTTTATGGCCGTTTTCATGAGCTAATGCCCATTGTTTTTGGGTTCTAGGGCGATTAACAACGACCGTAAGACCCGATACAAGTTTGAGATACATGACCAAAAACTCGTCGTTTTCGCGTTTTATTGCCGTATTCATGAGCTATTGCCCATAGTTTTGGGGTTGCAGGGCAATTTAAAATGAGCGTAAGACCCGATAAATGTGTTAGAGATATGACCAAAAACTCGCTATTTTTGCGTTTAATGGTCGTTGTCATGAGCTATTTCCCACAGTTTTTGGGTTCCAAGGAGATTTTCATCAACCATAAGACCCGATCTATGTTTGAGAGTTATGACAAAAACTCGTCGTCGCGTTTTATGGCTGTTTTCATGAACTATTACCCACAGTTTGGGGTTCCAGGGAGATATGCATGGCCCGTAATACCCGATTTGGGAGTTATGACAAAAACTCATCGTCGCGTTTTATGGCCCTTTTCAGGAGCTATTACCCCTAGTTTTGGGGTTCCAAGGAGATTTGCATGACCCATCAAACCCGATACATGTTTGAGAGTATGACCAAAAAATCGTCCTTTTCGCGCTTTATGGCCATTTTCGTGAGCTATTGCCCACAGTTTTGGGGTTCTAGGGCGATTTACAACGACCGTAAGACCCGATTCATGTTTGAGAGATTTGCCAAAAACTCGTTGTTTTCGTGTTTTATGGCTGTTTTCATGAGCTATTGCTCATAGTTTTGGGGTTCCAGGGCGATTTACAACAACCGTAAGACCCTATAGAAGTTTGAGAGATATAACCAAAAGCTCATCGTTTTCGCGACTTATGGCTGTTTTCATGAGCTATTGCCCATAGTTTTGGAGTTCGAGGGTAATTTACAACGACCGTAAGACCCGATAAATATTTAAGAGATATGACCAAAAACTCGTATTTTTTGTGCTTTATCCTTTTTCATGAGCTATTGCTCACGGTTTTGGGATTTTATGGCGATTTATAACAACCGTAAGATCCGATACAAGTTTGAGAGATATTACCCAAAACTCATCATTTTCGCATTTTATGGCCGCTTTCATGAGCTATTGCCCACATTTTCGGGGTTCCAAGGAGATTTGCATGACCCGTCAAACCCGATACATGTTTGAGAGATATGACCAAAAAATCATCCTTCTACCGCTTTCTGGCCGTTTTCATTAGCTATTGCCCATAGTTTTGGAGTTGCAGGGCGATTTACAAGGACCGTAATACCCGATAAATGTTTCAGAGATATGACCAAAAACTCATCCTTTTCGCACTTTATGGCCGTTTCCATGAGCTATTGCTCATAGGTTTAGGATTCTTGGGCAATTTATAACGATCGTAAGACCCGATACAAGTTTGAGATATCACCAAACACTCGTCGTTTTCGCGTTTTATGTCTATTTTCATGAGCTATTTTCCAGTTTTGGAGTTCAAGGGAAATTTACAATGACTATAACACCCAATAAATGTTTGATCCATATGACAAAAAACTCGTCGTTTCCGTGTTTTATGGCCGTTTTTATGAGCTATTGTCCATAGTTTTGGGGTTCCAGGGCAATTTACATTCACCGTAAGACCTGATATCATTATTTTTGCCATTTATGGCCGTTTGCATGAGCTAGTGCAAACGATTTTTGGGTTATAGGGCAATTTACAACGACCATAAGACCCGATACAAGTTTGAGAGATAGGTCCAAAAACTCGTTGTTTTCGCGTTTTATTGCCGTTTTCATGAGATATTTCCCATTGTTTTGGGGTTGCAGGGCGATTTACAACGACCGTAAGACCTGATAAATGTGTGAGAGAGATGACCCAAAACTCGTGGTTTTCGTGTTTAATGGGTGTTTTCATGAGTTATTCCCATAGTTTTGGGGTTACAGGGCGATTTACAACAACCATAAGACCCGATATATGTTTGAGAGATATGACTAAAAACTCGTCGTTTTCGTCTTTTATGGCCATCCATGAGCTATTGCCGACAATTTTGGGGTTCCAAGGCGATTTACAACGACCGTAAGACCCAATACATGTTTAAGAATATGACCAAAAAGTCATCATTTTCGTGTTTTATGGTCATTTTCATGATCTATTGCTCATAGTTCTCAGGTTTAGGGCGATTTACAACGACCGTTAGAAACGATAGAAGTTTGAGAGATATGACCAAAAACTCGTCGTTTACTAGATCTATTGCCGTTTTCATGAGCTATTGGACATAGTTTTGGAATTCAAGGGAAATTTACAATGACCGTAATACCCGATAAATATTTGATCGATATGACAAAAAAACTCGTGATTTTTGTGTTTTATGGCCATTTTCATGAGCTATTGCCCATAGTTTTGGGTTCCAGGGTGATTTACAATGACTGTAAGACCCGATACATGTTTGAGAGATATGACTAAAAACTCGTCGTTTTCGCGCTTTATGGCCATTTTCATGAGCTACTGCACAATGTTTTGGGGTTACATGTGATTTCCAATGATCGTAAAAGCCGATACAAGTTTGACAGATATTACCAAAAACTTTTCATTTTTGCATTTTATGGATATTTTCATGAGTTATTGCCTACAGTCTTGGGTTTCCATGACGATTTGCATGGCACGTCAGTCTCGATACACGTTTGAGATATGTGACCATAAACTTGTCCTTTTCGCTTTTTATGACTAGTTTAATGAGCTAATGTCCATAGTTTTGGGGTTCAAGGGTGATTTACAACAACCATAAGACTCGATAAATATTTGAGAGATATGACCAAAAATTCGCCATTTTCGCGTTTTATGGCCCTTTTCAGGAGCTATTGCCCTTAGTTTTGGGTTTCCTAGGTGATTTGCATGACCCATCAGACCCGATACATGTTTGAGAGATATGACCAAAAACGCATCCTTTTCGTGCTATATGGCCGTTCTCATGAGCTATAGCTCCTAGTTTTGGGGTTCCAAAGCGATTTGCATGACCCATGAGACCTGATACATGTTTGAGAGATATGACCAAAAACTCAACCTTTTCACGCTTTATGACCGTTTTCATGAGATATTGGTCACAGTTTTGGGATTCTAGGGTGATTTATAATGACCGTAAGACCTGATAATTTACATGGCGTTTTATAGCCGTTTTCATGAGCTATAAATAATTTCTCAAGTAATGTTTAAATTTTCTTAAGAGTCTAGCCTTATGGATACTCAACCCCATAGATTTATTGATATACTTGGGGGGACTCTTGAAAGGAGTTGTTTGATTGAAATGAACTTTAGCGGTGATTGAGATACATGCCAAAGCTAAAATTTTGTGGGTTAAAATGTGATATTGTTTAAAGCTTATTTACTTTTTTTAATGCACACATTTGGATACCAACAACTCCGCTGGCCTACAAACAATCAATTGTACAACCCCTGATTTCGTCTATGAGTTGACGACATGGGTAGCACCTCTTACCATAATGGGCAAAAGTATTGGTACTCATGAAGGTTGTGCAAACTATTGCTTAATAGATCACTCGACGATCCTTTTTAAAAACTATCTTTGAAATAAAAAAAGATTCACTCAAAATAGTCTTTGGCATGGTCTCATTACTACTACATGAATTTTCTAGAAAGACAATGAATGGAATAGTAGTATTTGCTAGTCTTGATCTATTGATGTGCGTGTTCTAGTGAGATACTCTAATGCTATGCTTCTGATGACATGATCTCTCACTCTTATTTTCTAAGCTTTTACCTTACAAAAGTAAGGATAGAAAATATAAAAGGCGCAATAGGAGGATCACAAGTTTGCTTTCAAGATAGATTTACTTTTGACATGGAAGATTGAAGTTGTAATTGATCTTTTATGGATTGACATAACTGAGCTTGTGTTGCTTTGTATGAATATGTTCTATATTACTTTGAGTTTGCAGGGGAAAATAAGGATACAGGGCATCGATCTTCAATGGTAAGCTAGATGATAGCATGTGTTTTTATAAACTCTCTTGCTCTAGGATGAGCAATGTTTAGCTTGGGGAAGCTGATGAGTGCAAATATGATGCATATTTAAGCATACAAATTATTCATATTGTCACTCATCTCATGTTATATCTAGCTACAACTCTGCCCATTATGCATGATTATAGTTCTCATTCATTTTCATAAGGACTTTGCACAACTAGTAGTTTTAGTAGGATTTTATTACTTTTTCTTGTCTTTGACTTGTGTGTAGGTGTTGTAATGGATTATGGATAAATCAAGGTAAAAGGAACCAAGAATATGCATTATGGAGGAGCCACAGGCACCAAATAGTCATTTGAGAGGTGGAAACGTGGGATTTTCCATAAACTCCAAATGAAGATCCATGGCCATGGTGTTGTAGCGATAGTCCATATGAATCCAACGAGCAGAAGAACGCCCAAATCGGAGTTCGTGTGAATAAATAGCGGACAAAATACCAAAACATACTAAGGGTTAACAACCACTGGTCCAGGCGGGTCTGGTCGTACCACCCACCCGTACCACGGGTCTGGACGGACGAAAACAACTATTCTAGACACGTTTTGTACAGAATTTGTCCCTTTTGTTTCTAGAACTTCTTTAGGTCATAAGGAACGTATTGGGGACTATTGTGGACTCTCGTAGGCCTATATAAAGAGGCAAGGAGCCAAGGGAGAAGGGTCCTCTCCACATACCACCACGGCGGAGCCCTGCCACCTTGAAAACTCCATAGCCACCACCTCCACAAGACCTCCACCATCACCATTTCTCAAGAGGAGAAGGGACTTGGATCTTGAAGGCCTCAACACCGATCGACATCACCATCATCATCACCAGCATCTCCAACACCGATCCCCTTCGTATACTTGGTTGTAATCCAAACCCTAGTGTTAATCTTCACTTGTATTAGATTGTACTCTCATATCTCATCCATATTATTGCCATGATGTTGATTGCCTTTATATGTGAGTAGTTCCTTTGTTCTTGGGGAGATGGAGAAACCCTAGTATTATTATGAGATGAAATAAAGATGATCTATTACTTTGGTTCTTGATCTGTTGTTCTATGATATTATGTTTGATCTCTCTCTTTAGATGGTATGTGTAGTTAGCCACATATAATTTGCCTATGGGACTAAAGAGAGGGTGATACCCTTTGGACGTGTATGGGAGTATGTCCAGTGCTAAGCGGTGACAGTAAACATTGGATTATAACCTACATGGTCAAAGGGGGAATTAAGAGAGACTCGGTAATCTTATTACAATATCCATGGGGAAACCCTTTATTATGGTGGTCTGTATGAGTGATTGCTCTCAGGCATCATAGTGGTTATTTAGAGTTTACCTTATTACCTGACTTAAGAAAGCTATTGCCCACGAGTCTTGTAGTGCACATCTTATTATTGAGTTGTCTCCACACACGTCATGACGAAAGAAATAGATTATCATAATTATGATTAACTACCCCATGCTAGTGGTGTATCCTACATCCTAGAGAACACTTTCGCCCTATTGAGCTCCAACGCCATTTCCAATGCATTTGTTACTTGCTTTTATTTACTTGTTTTAATTTACTTTCTTGCACACAAATACAAAACCTTCCAAACACCTTTACTTGAAATCATAGGTAGCTTACAAGTATCCTTTGGTAGATAGTGACAAGGGGCATAAAGTTCTTAACCAAATAGCTCTCTGTGGGGTCGATACTATTATTTCGGAACTAGCTACAATCGACCTATGCAATTTCACTCATCAAGCTATTTTCTGGCGCCGTTGCCGAGGAGCTAAGCGCTTTTGGTCTTTATTCTTAGTTGCTAAATCTATTAATTGTTTTACTAAGTTGTTTACTAGTTTCAGGTAAACACCATGGGTGAGTACTGATATATAATTTAGAGCCATAAAGAATTTTGTTCCTCCCATGGACGCCTATTTAAAATCCATCAACCCTGAAGGGTATGATATTAATCCCGTGTTGCTAGATCTTTTGCATGCTTAAATGTTTGTAGGGGAAGGTACGGAGGATCTGTATGAGCATGTAGGGTTCTTCGAAGATATTTGTGGGACCTTTTGTATTAACATATTCACTGAGGATGAGGTTAAATATACTCTCTTTATTCAAACTCTTATAGATACTGCCAGTTCTTGGTATGTTCAAAGTCCTACAAAAATTACTAACTCCTGGAAGAGGTTGTCCTATTTATTCTTAATTGATTGCTTCCCTACAATAAAAACCCTTGGAGCTAGACGTATGATCACCAATTTTAAAGGCGATCCCAAGGAAAGCCTCTATGAAATAAACACAAGGTTTATGGGGCTTCTTGACCATTGCCCCCATCATAATTTCCCACTTTGGTTGGTAATACATACCTTCTATGCAGGTTTATGTAGTGATAATAGAAATGAAATAGACTCTCTTCCCAATGGGTCATTTACAGAATTCAGTGTTGAAAGAGCCTGGAATTTGCTAGATACAGTTCATAGGATGGAAAAGCCTATTGTGGAATTGAAATTAATGAAGAGAACCCTATAGAATATAATTTCTTAAGAAAATTTCTAGGATCTAGCAAAGTAGATAAAATTTCAACCTTGACCCTCGTATGATTCTTCAAATTAACAAAACCTACGTTGAGCATTTGCAGATTCCAAAGGAGTGAGAACTTTACATGCCTTGTAATGTCAAACCCCCTAAGACTGATCCCAAGGATGACGTGGAGGGAACTCCACTCAAAGAACCTCCACCTAAACCATCAGAACATTGTTAATAAAGAGGTGGCATTGATGTTGCACCCTCTCAACTAATGGAAGGTGAACCAAAAGGTAAAACTACTGTCAAGCTAGCTATGTCTTCTCAACTAATCAAAGGTAAGACTATCGATGAGCTACTCGCAGATTACCTTAGTAAGAATGAAGAAGAACAACTTGATTAACCACTTGCATCTGCTACTTCTTGAATAACTTTTGACACACAAATAGTATGCATGCAAATGATATCTCATTATCTACTAATGATTCTTATGAGACTCAAACTGATGATGATTTTTTAGGAGGCCTTATGCCTAGATAAAGATTTTGGGTGTTTATGAAATGATGAACTAGATATGGAACTTTTTTGTGAATCTTGTGATGCTGCTAATGTGATACAGGAATCCTCAATGGTGGGGACTTAAGAATGGTACGAGGAATATATTACCAACGGAGAGATGACGGAGGCACAAGATGAAGTGATGAAAGGCAAGGAACAAGAAGAGGAGGATGAGCTAAGTGACCACTCACATATACCCTCTACTCCAAATCCTATTCATATATTTGATACTCATAAGCATGAACCAATATGGCATTTTAAAAATGACAAATCAATTTATGATGCCTATCTCTCTAGTAATGATTATTGTTATGTTGAAACTAAAAATAATTTATCTGCGGAGGCCTTGTGCCTAGATACTTATTTGGAAAACATAAATAATGATGAATTGGATATAGAATCTTGTAGTACTGATGTGTAGGGACGAGAAGAGCATATTGCGAATGAAACATTTGTTGATGATGCTTCCTCTTGTGAGTGGCTTGATATCCCTAGAACTGATGAACTGGCTAGCAAGTGTGATGAACTAGTGGAGAAAGACACTTTGAATTTTCCATGTTACAAAAGAAAGGTGCTCCGAATTATTGCTCCGTGATAGTGCAATTAAGGAGGAGTATTATGAATTATATCCTTATGATGCCTACCAAGGTAAAGCATTTGAATTCATATGTAAGTCTCTAATACTTTCAATGAAGATATTTATGGATGCATGCTCACCATACATGAATTATCCATCATAATTTGGAAGCAACAATTTATTCATCTACCTAACTCCTATGCACTATAAGCGGGTGAGACTTCGACCGAACTATGAGAGTAAGTGCTCCAAACCTCTGCATGAGGTAAGAATATATAATTATCTAAGTTGATATATATTGAAATAATAGTAGAGTAGAAACATGGTTATGGCTTTAAAGAAAGCGCTTCCCAGGAGGCAACCTGGAAGTTTTTAGGTATCTTTCTTAAATTTGTGTTTTGAGTCTTTTTGCATTAATGTTGCATTGGCACTTGTATATATGCATGATTTCCTATTAGAGTTGGCTTGGGACTATTTTCAAAAAGGTAGAATTGTTTGTTGCTCTAATCATATGTTGCTTGTCTTGGTTAAATCTTCACAACAAAAATTTATGTATGCTTTGTTTTGATGTTAGACTAACGTTTTAGATCAATATTAAAAAAAGGTGAAAATAACTTTATGGCACAGATCAATAGCTCATGAAAACAGCAATAAATGCGAAAACGACTCATACATTGCAAATGTATCTATAATTTTTGATGTTCCATGCTTGGTTTTATCCACTTTCTTGTGTTTTGTCCACAATTTGGAGTACTTTTCATATGATTTCTTGGACTAACCTATTAACAAGAGCCACAGTGCTAGCTGCCTA
This sequence comes from Avena insularis, assembly GCA_023614405.1. Taxonomy (NCBI): domain Eukaryota; kingdom Viridiplantae; phylum Streptophyta; class Magnoliopsida; order Poales; family Poaceae; genus Avena; species Avena insularis. The sequence continues at coordinate 575,687,504 of CM042692.1, forward strand.
TTTTCTGCTGTTTTTGGTTCCAGGAAAGTCAGAAAATGAATATTCACGAAATTGGACGGGACAAAAGCCGAAGTGCCTATTTTTCTGGAAGTCATCAGATACCAGAGTACGAGACGGAGAGGGGCCAGGGGGCACCACACAACCTGGCCGTGTGACCAGGCTTGGCCCGTGCCAAGGGGTGGTCTGGCCACCCTAGGCACCCCCTCAGCCTCTCCTTCCGCCTATAAGATGCCCTCGGGATGAAAACCCTAAGGGCCCGATCAAAAATCAACGAAAGAGTCTATAGCCGCCATCATCTCCATCCCTAGATCGGGAGGGATCTGAAGCTCTTCCCGAAGAGGGGAATTCACCCTGGAGGCCTTCTTCATCACCATGCAAGCCTCCGGTGTGATGCGTGAGTAGTTCATCCTTGGACTATGGATCCATGTAGTAGCTAGATGGCTGGTTCTCCTCCTTTGTGCTTTCATGTTTAGATCTTGTGAGCTCCGTTCATGATCAAGATCATCTATTTGTAATCATACATGTTGTGTTTGCGGGGATCCGATGGATATTGAGATGCTATTTCAGATTGATTATTGATTCTATCATGTCTTTGTTATTTGTGATCTTGCATGCTTTCTGTTGTTAGTAGCTATCTTGGCCAAGTAGATGCTAGAAACTCCAAGAGTTAGTATTTATGCTCGATAGTGGGTTCATGCCTCTGGTAATCTGGGAAAGTGACAGAAATCTCTAAGGTACTAGATGTGTTGTTGCTACTAGGGAGAAAACAACAATCCTTTGTTCATAGAACAATCGTATTGTTTACTTTACACGCAGTTTGTAAAGCAATAATCTATTGCTTGCAACTTAATACTGGAGGGGGATCGGATGATAACCTAAAGGTGGATTATTAGTCATAGATGCAGTTGGATGGCGGTCTATGTATAATGTTGTAATGCCCAATCAAGTCTCAAAGGAGTCAAGATGATTAGTATATGCTTGTATGCTTTCTCGATGTTTGTCAATTGCCCCGCTGTAATTTTTTCACCCAGCATGTTATCTATCTTAAGGAGAGCCACCTCTAGTGAAGTATGGATCCCGGTCCTTTTCTTTACATACAATCTATAAACTGTTTACTGCTTTGTGTTTACTTTCTGCAAACTATTACTTCCTTCCATTCGATACGTTTAATCCTTTGTTTTCAGCAAAACACGGTGAGATTGACAACCTCATCACAAGTTGGGAACAAAGTTCTGTGGTTGTGTTGTGCAGGTCTCCATGTTGCTACTAGCACCGGTAGTGCGCCCTGCCAAGGCTCAGCTAGCAACACCTTTCGGGTGTTTCCTTGCTCCTACTGGTTCGATTAAACCTTGGTTTCATAACTGAGGGAAACTTGCTGCTGTGCTCATCATACCTTCCTCTTGGGGTTCCCAACGAGCTCTACATCAACACCACTCCAGCATTTTTCTGGCGCCGTACACTGAGCCATCAAGCATTTTTCTGGCGCCGTTGCGGGGGAGTCAAGGACATCTTCACAAGGGGAGTCCCTCATAACCAATCTATTTACTTTGTTATTTTTTTTTTGCTTAGTTTCTTTTTGTTTTGTTTGCTTGTTTTGTTATCAAAAACACAAAAGGAAATTAGTTTTACTAGTTTGCTTTCTTACTTGAAAACCCAAAAAAATGACTACTCTTGAAAACACTAAGTTGTGTGCCTTCACTAGCACCAACAACAATGATTTTATGAGCACACCTATTGCTCCACCTATGCCTGAAGATACTTTCGTTTTAGATAAAACCTGCTTTACTCAATCTTGTTATGAGAGAACAATTTTCTGGTATTGGTAATGAAGATGCTGCTGCCCATCTAAATAACTTTGCTGAACTTTGTGAGATGCAAAAGCATAGAGATATAGATGGTGATATTATTAAGCTGAAATTGGTTCCTTTCTCTTTGAGAGGAAAAGCTAAAGAATGGTTGAATTCCTTAACTAGGAATAGTATTGATTCTTGGACTAAGTGCAAAGATGCTTTCATTGGAAAGTACTATCCTCCTGCTAAGATTATATCTATGAGAAGTGAAATAATGAAGTTTAAACAATCTGATAATGAACATGTTTCTCAAGCTTGGGAAAGAATGAAATCTTTGGTAAAGAATTGTCCCACTCATGGACTGACTGCTTGGATGATCATCCAAACTTTCTATGCAGGATTGAACTATTCTTCAAGGAACCTATTGGATTCTGCTGCTGGAGGTACCTTTATGACCATCACTTTGGGCGCTGCAACAAAACTTCTGGACAATATGATGGTTAATTATTCCGAATGGCATACTGGTGGTAATGGAATGGTTTCATTTGTAGGGGTTCGTAGCATGGAAAACAAAAATTTTCTATCGCATACAAACAAACAAGCCAAGATCTATCTACTAGATTGTAGCAACGAGTCGATAGAGGAACTCACCCTCGAAGATTCCAAAGCGGTTAACGAGAGCAGATTCTCGTGGGTGATGTAGTCGTACTCTTTCCGATCTCAAGATCGCGTAGACGATCCTTCCAGCGCCACGTTCCGGCAGCGCTCCAGATCGGTCACCGTTCGATTTTCGCGAAGACCTTCCTCTCCCTTGTTCCAGTGAGGCAGCGGAGGTTGTAGCACTCTCCTCGCGATTCCGGCAACGGCGTGGTACCAAGTAGAGGGAAATCCATGAGGGCTTAAGCCTTGCGAGTATGGTGGAGCTTATGAGAGAGGCTATTAGTGGTCTAGAGATTAGACACACCAATTAGAAGGCTCTAAACCAATTAGAAGGCTCTAAACCGCTGGCTAAAGCAATTAGAAGCTCTAAACCAAAACGGCTCTAAACCGGAGATCTAGAGGTGGAAACTTGTGTGTGCTAGGAGGGAGCCCTGCCCCTCCTTATATAGGTGGGAGGGGCTGGCCGGCCAAGGGGAGGGAGTGGAGTCCCTCCCCAACTCGGCTTGGGTGGGGCGCCGGCTTGGGGAGGACTCCCTCCCCAACTCGGCTTCACCTCCTCCTCTTTTCCCACTTCCCAAAATTGCCGTTTGACTTTCAAACTAGCCGTTTGACTTTTCAATTTAGGATTTAATTTAATCCTTTATTTGGGACAGCAAGAACACTTAGTACATGATGCAATCATTCCAACTTACAATGACACATTCATGTACCCTTCCCCGGTGCGGACATTCCGGGACCTTCTAGAATGTTCCCGATGAAAACACCGGAACCATTCCCCAACTCCGAAATGGGACTTTCCTTATATGAATCTTATTCTCCGGACCATTCCGGATCTCCTCGTGATATCCCGGATCCCATCCGAGACTCCGAACAACATTCGGTCTCTTTCTCATAATACCATAACTACTCAAACAACGTCGAATCCTTAAGTGTGTCTCCCTACGGTTCGTGAATTATGCGGACATGATCGAGACACTTCTCCGATCAATAACCAATAGAGGAATCTGGAAATTCATATGGCTCCCACATATTTCTACGATTACTTTGCGATCGAATGAACCACTTACATACGATACCAATTTCCCTTTGTCTCACGATAGTTTACTTATCCGAGGTTATGATCGTCGGTATCTGCATACCTAGTTCAACCTCGTTACCAATAAGTACTCTTCTCGTTCCCGTGATATGTGATCCCTGTGAGCCAGTCACATGCTTGCAAGCTAATTGGATGACATTTCACCGAGAGGGCCCAGAGTATATCTATCCGTCATATGGATGGACAAATCCCACTCTTGATCCATGTGTTTCAACCAATACTTTCCGAACACTCAATGCCACTTTTATAGCCACCCTGTTACGGTGTGGTGTTTGATGACATCAAAGCATCCATCCGGTAAAGGTGATATGCATGATCTCATGGTCGAAGGAATTAGGTTACTATGTATCAGAAAGCATATAGCAATTGAACTATTGAAATGACTTGATCTTTATGCTACGCTTATCTATAGGAGTATGTCCATCACATCATTCTCCTAATGATATGACCCTGTTGTTAATAACATCTCTATGTTCATGATCAGGAAACAATGATCATATATTAACCAACAAGCTAGTTTAACAAGAGGCTTTACTAGGGACTCTTATTTTAGTTTACAAATCACACAAGTATTAATGTTTCCGGTTAATACAATTATAGCATGGTATGTAAACATTTATCATAAATATGAAGATATGATAATAACCACTTTATTATTGCCTCTTGGGCATATCTCCAACATCATTATCCTTCTCCGTCATCTTCGATGATGAACGTGAGAGGTAATTCCCCATTACGCACATGTCTTTCTGCCCTGACCCACTGAATAGAGAGCTCCACAAGGTAGGAAGGTAAATTCTGTTGAGGAAACCTCCTCCTTGAGTGATAAGATTGATGTTATTATGTCTATGCTTGTTAATGGGAAAGCCCATATTGATCCAAATAATGTTCCTTTAGCATCTTTGGTTTCTCAAGAAGAGCAAGTTGATGTGAACTTCATAAGAAATAATAATTTTGGCAATAATGCTTATAGGAGTAATTTTCGTAACAACAATTATAATCCATATCCTCCCAACAATGGTAATGCTTATGGAAATTCTTACAACAATAATAGGAGTGCTCCCTCTGAACTTGAAGTTATGCTTAAGGACTTTATAAGTAAACAAACTGCTTTCAATAAAACTATTGAGGAAAAACTCTCTAATGCTGAAAGAAATATAGCATCTTTGGCTGAAGCTCAATCTTCTTTGAATAAAATGGCTGCTAAACCTGAAACTAATGATAATCCCTTTGCAGCTACTAATGCTATACAAGTAATAATTGATGAAAATGATAGACTATTAGCTGAATTACATGCTAAGTGGGAAAGAGAAGATGAAATTGCTAGAAACATTAGTGTTTCTACTATTACCACCACTAGTGTTGAGGCTAGTAATATTTCTACTACTTTAGATGATAAATTTGATTTTGATCTTGATGGTTGTAACATCTCTGAAGTTATTAAGTTCCTACAAAAGCTTGCTAAAAGTCCTAATGCTAGTGCTATGAACATGGCCTTTACAAAACACATTACTGATGCTCTCATAAAGATTAAAGAAGAAAAGATGAAACATAAAGCTTCTATTCCTATAAAACAAGAAGATGGTTGGGAACCCATCATTAATATGAAAGTGAATGACTTTGATTTCAAAGCTTTATGTGATCTTGATAGTAGTGTTTCTATTATGCCTAGAAGGATTTATGATATGCTTGATTTGCCTCCACTTGAAGATTGTTATTTGAATGTCCCACTTGATGATAATGCTAAAAGGAAACTCATGGGGAGTCTTAATGATGTTCTTATTATGGTTAACAATGCATATGTCCCTGTTGATTTCTATGTTTTGGATGTTGAATACAATGCTTCTTGTCCTATTACTTTGGGAAGACCTTTTCTTAGAACTGTTGGTGCCATTATTGATATGAAAGAAGGCACCATTAAATATCAACTCCCACTCAAGAAAGGTATAGAACACTTCCCTAAGAAGAGAGAGAAGATTTCTTTTGCTTCTCCTATGAAAACAAAATTTGGTCTTAATGCTTCTTCATTTGAGAACACTTGATTCTTTCTTTGCTTCTTATGCCTAACTTAAAGGCGTTAAAGAAAAGTACTTATTGGGAGATAACCCAAAAGTTTTAGATGAGTCTTGGAAGTTATTACTTCAGTAATAACCTCTCCTTATCCTTTTTATTTGATTTTTGTGCCAAGAGTAACCTCTAATGAGAGAGAAGTAATGATTGGAAAAGTTGCTGTCCCAAAAAAGATTTCTGTGATTCACTGTAAAAATTCGTGTAAAATCTCTGAACGTCTTTTTGAGGCGTGGATTTTTGTTCTTCTGCCCCAGGTTGTTGTCTAACTTTTGTTAGTTCAACACTTTTTGATTTGAGCAACAGAAGGTCTTCGAAAAAATTCGTCTTTACCTGCTGGTCTCTTTTGACAGATTTCTGCCATTTTCTGCATTTGCTTCTTGTTGGTTCCTTTTTGAGTTCTATTGGGGAATTGAGCTTTTTTCGGGAAGTGCTTCAGTAGCTAGTGTTATAATGGAAGTTTATTTGGTGTTAGAACTGAACCTTAAGACTTATTTATCTTGAGTGCAGTAATGTTGCTAATAAAGATTGTGTGAAGTTTTGTATGAAGGAAAAATTTCAGGTGTATGGAAGGAATGAGTAATGAGATGAAGGATGGACTAATGATCAAGCTTGGGGATGCCACGCGTGTAACCCCAAGAAATATCCAAGAAGTACAAGCGTCAAAGCTTGGGGATGCCCAATGCATCCCCTTCTTCCTAAATAAAAATTCCAGGTTTCTTCCAAATGCTTCATTTTTATTGTTTCATGCATAGTTGTGTTGTTCTTGGAGCGTCTTCTTTTTTGTTTTCGTTTTGTTTTTTCATTTGCTTTGTTTGCTTAGTTTTCTGAATAAATTGGTTGGACCCCCTCTTTCATACATTGGTTTGCAAATAGTTTGGTTTGGTTTGGAAAAGAGTAGGAAAGTTCATGCTTATGTGGTAAAAAGAGCTCGTTTTTGACTGTGTCATATGCTTTGTCATGCCATGCTTGATATTGTTTTGGCTTTATGATTAGTATTCTTTGCTGTAGCATGACTTGTTATAAACAATTGAGATTGCTTAATGTGCCTTGGATGAATCATGCGCTATTTTAGCATATTAAAGCATAGTATAGTGATATTCTCCTTTGATGCTTTATTTGGGTTGACTTGGCGCATGCTCACACCATGTTATGACTATATCAAGTCACCATAGCCTTTATGATCCTTTAGTTTTCAACTTGTAGTATCACTTTATGCTTTGATCAATGATGTTTTGTCGCTCTGCATGATTATGGCCATTATTGCTCTCTTAGTTTGTCGCTCCCAGTCTTTTCCTAGCCTCCACAACCAAGTATGAGTTCCACTAATGCATCCAACTCCCTAAACCAAGTTATTCCAAAGATTCCACCATACCTACCTACTAGCTTATGCTATTCCAAGTATATTCATGCTTTTGTTTACCTTCTGAATTAAACTTGTTATGAGAAAACTAGTGATTAAAGCTCTCACGAACTTGATGGCACACTTTACTTTTCTTGCCCTTAATAAACTTGAACCATTGTGTCGTCTATGTTGTATATGCTTGCACTTATTTGTTGGGAATTAGCAGAACCATGCTGTCATGGGGAACGCTTTCAACATTGCACTTGGTACTTGTACCTAGTTGATATCATGCCTTTTGTATATGGATGTCGTCGGTGTGAAATGAAAGGGGAGCTTGTAAGTCCATGGAGTTATGTATATGTGTTAGAGAAACGCCTGGGCCGCTGGTCTAATCCATGCTAACATGGTGGAAACCTGCAGCGTAACCATAATGAGTTGTCTATGAAGCATTCTTCTTATAAAAAAAGAGTCCTATATTGAGAAAAAAGAGAAAAAGAAAAAAAGAGATATTATGAAAAGAGGAAAGAGAGAAAAAAGCACCATATTCCCATGGTAAATAAGAAGAATGCTGAGATGCTCGTTGTCATCTTGCCTTGTCATTTTGATATGGGGATTCTTCCGTATCATCGGGCAAGGGGTACACCGTTCGCTGTTATCTATGATACACATGTACTTACGATGACAAGAACTTACGGTGACTAAACTTGAGTAGCATGAGGGCCCTCGTATACAAGGGACATGAGATTTCTGACTTATACTTCGTCAAGCATGTACACCATAGTTTGTTCACTTTAACCTTAATCACTTCAAGATGCTTATGATAGGGGCAATGAGAGCTGAAAGCTATAAGTACCATAATTTTTGGAAGCTCTTTATGAGACTTGAATCCCTGCTTCCTTCTATGAAGGCCTTTCTTCCACCATTATATTGAGTCTCCACCTTCTATCTCTATGCACCTACTTTGAGAGCATAGTGGCCATTCCTAGTTCTATGTGCATTGTCCCAAGACTAGTTGATTGATGCATAACTTGATATTGCTTGTTTTAAACTATTTGTATCTAGTCACTCTTATGAACTTTGAAGGTGTCCTATGCATTTATATTTGCTACTCTATGAGGGACAAGCTGAATACTATTATGCTATGTTTTCTTTATGTGAAACAAACAAACGTCTTGCAAAGCATTGTTATTCATGAATCTTTTGTTTGTGCCTTTTCATGTTCCATCATAGTTTCTTTGTCTTATTGCTAGAACTTTGTCCTTCATGTTATGATTGAAGTACTATGATCCCAGCTTTGAATGTTTTACAGATACTTTGTGAAGGGTTTTGCAGCATAGTAAATCAAATTTTTTCTACGGAAGCGAACAGAGGGAAAGCCAAGATCTAATCTAGGAGATGCAAACAACGAGAGAGATTGGATTAGATCTTCATACCCTTGAAGATTCGCAGTGAGCGTTCGTCGGAACGTGGGTGATGTAGTCGTACTCGCTTCTCCTCCTCGCGATCCGATCCGATCTAGCACCACAAGTGGCGGTGCCTCCGTGAGATGCACACGTGCAGCACCTCGACGTCTCCTCCTTCCTCGGACCAGCAAGTAGGGTGGAGAGATAGATTGGATCTACAACACGACGGCGTGGTGTATATGGTGGAGAATTTCTGCAGCAGGGCTTCGCCTACAAACAGTCGGGAGGGAGAGAGGAAGGTAGCAGGGCTACTAGGGCTTGGAGGGAGGTATGTGTGGGGGGAAGGGGGCGCACCAGCCCTCTATATATAGAGGGGGGGGGTGCGGCCAGCCCTTGCCCATCCTCCAAGCCTATCTCTAGTTTAAACGATTTAAACTCTCCCTTCTAGAAACCCTATCTTATCTCTAGTTTAAACGATTTAAACTTATCTAGGATCGGCTGGGCCCTATGGGGCCTTGTGCCCCTGGCCCAATGCAGCCAGGACACTCCCTCATAGGCCCATGCCCCCTCCCGGAAGGTGGGGCCACGTTGGTCCCCTTCCAGAAGGTTCTAGAAGCTTCCGGTACAATACCGATTAACCCGGAACTATTCCGAACTCCAAAAACTGCACTGCCTTATATGAATCTTATTCTCCGGACCATTCCGGAACCTCTCGTGATATCCCGGATCCCATCCGAGACTCCGAACAAAAATTCATAAACCAATTATCCAATCTATCCTAGCGTCGAGACACGTTAAGTGTGACCCTGGGTTCGAGAATATGCGGACATGATCTTCTATCAATAATCAACATCGGGTCAGGCACCCATATTGACTCCACATTCATCGATGATCATATCGGATGAACCACGATGCCAGGATTTAATCAATCCCATATATATATTCCCTTCGTCTCGCGATATTTTACTTGCCGAGATTCGATCGTCGGTATCGTCATACCTAGTTCAATCTCGTCACGCAAGTACTTTACTCGTTCCGTAATCCGATATCACTTTGTGATTAACTCCTTAACCACATGCTTGCAAGGTGTTGATATCGATTACCGAGTGGCCCAAGCATATCTCTCCGACTTGGGAGGGAAAATCCCATCTCGATACATACAACCCAATGATACTTTCCGATCACCTGAGAGACACCTTTATGATCACCCTCTCATAGGATGACGTTTGATGACCTCAAAGCTTTCTTCCGATACCAGGGAGTTGTATTATCTCATGGTCTAAGGAATACAATATTTGACATGAGAAAAGCTTCGCAAAGACGAACACGATGAAACGATCTAATAGCTTTGCTTAGTTTGGTCATCCACCATATCATTCTCCTAATGATATGATCTCATTATCAATTGACAACTCATGTCTATGGTTAGGAAACCTTAACCATCATTGATCAATGAGCTAGTCCATAGAGGCGTACTAGGGACACGGTGTTGTTCACAAACCACACAAGTATTAAAGTTTCCGCTTAATACAATTCTAGCATGGAATATAAACTTTATCATGAACAAGAATTATAATAATAACATCTTTATTATTGCCTCTAGGGCATAATTCCAACAGTCTCCCACTTGCACTAGAGTCAATAATCTAGTTTACATTTGGCAACAATCTCACACCCATGGCACTGAGGTGTTGATCATGTTTTACACGTGGAAGAGGTTTAGTCAATGGATCTATGACATTCAGATCTGTATGTACTTTGCTGATCTTCAGATCTCCATCTGCTATATAATCTCGGATTATATGAAACTTGTGGTTGATATGCTTGGTCTTTGGATGATATCTTGGTTCCTTAGCGAGTGCTATGGCGCTAGTGTTGTCACACAATATCTCCAGTGGGTCCAATGCACTTGGAACCACGCCAAGCTCAGTGATGAAGTTCCTGATCCAAACTCCTTCACTCGACGCTTCTGCAGCAGCCATGTATTCCGCTTCTACTGCAGATCCCGCGATCACGCTTTGCTTGCAGCTTCTCCAGCTCACAGCTCCTCCATTCAAAATATATACGTATCCTGTCTGAAATTTACAATCATCCTTGTCGGTGTCGAAACTAGCATCGACGTAACCTTTTACGACGAGCTGTTCATCACCCCCATAGACTAAGAACATTTCTTTAGTCCTATTAAGGTACCTTAGGATGTTCTTCACGGTTGTCCAGTGTTCCACTCCTGGATCACTTTGATATTTGCTCGTCAAACTAAGAGCATTGGACACATCCGGTCTAGTACACAGCATGGCATACATGATGGAACCTATGGCCGAGGCATAAGGCACTTTGCTCATAGCTTCCCTATCATTTACCGTAGCTGGACACTGAGCCTTGCTCAATATCTTCCTTGACAACATAGGCACTGAACCTTTCATTGCCTTATCCATTCTGAACCTTTTCAGAACTTTGTTTAGGTATCTACTCTGGCTTAAAGCTATCAGGCGTCTTTGTCTATCTCTATAGATCTTGATGCCCAATATATAAGCAGCTTCACCTAGGTCTTTCATTGAAAAACACTTGTTCAAATAACTCTTCACATCGTTAAGCATGTTGATGTCATTTCCAATAATCAATATGTCATCCACATATAGTACCAGAAACGTCACCGAGCTCCCACTCACTTTCTTGTAGATGCAAGCTTCGTAGCAATTTGGAACAAATCCAAAGCTCTTGATCACTTGATCAAAACGAAGGTTCCAACTCCGAGATGCTTGCTTCAGTCCATAAATGGAACGCTGAAGTTTGCATACTTTATCAGCATCCTTAGGATCGACAAAACCTTCGGGTTGCATCATATACAACTCTTCATCAATGTTGCCATTGAGGAATGCAGTCTTGACATCCATCTGCCATATTTCATAATCATGAAACGCAGCAATTGCTAATAAAATCCGAATAGACTTAAACATCGCTACGGGAGAGAAAGTCTCATCGTAGTCAACACCTTGAACTTGTCGAAAACCTTTCGCAACAAGCCGTGCTTTATAGACGGTAACATTACCATCCGCGTCCGTTTTCTTCTTGAAGGTCCATTTGCACTCAACGGCCTTTCGGTCGCTAGGAGGGTCCACCAAAGTCCATACTTGGTTTTCGCTCATGGATCCCAATTCGGATTTCATGGCTTCTAGCCATTTCTCAGAGTCTGGGCTCATCATCGCTTCCTCATAGTTCGTAGGTTCGCTGTCTTCTACTAACAAGACGTAAGACAGGTTGCCGTACCACTCAGGAGGGGCACGCGACCTTGTCGACCTGCGACGTTCAGTAGCAGCATCGTCCAAAGCTTCATGATCCTTGTCATTAGCTTCCTCTATTGTTGGCGCAGGTGGCACTGGAACAATTTCAGGTGTTGTGCTACTCTCCAATTCAAGAGAAGGTTCAACAACCTCGTCTAGCTCTACTTTCCTCCCACTCACTTCTTTCGAGAGAAACTCCTTCTCAAAAAAGAAACCGTTCTTTGCGACAAACACTTTGCCTTCGGTTCTGTGATAGAAGGTATACCCAATAGTTTCCTTAGGGTATCCTATGAAGACGCATTTCCCCGCTTTGGGTTCGAGCTTGTCCGGCATCAACTTCTTGACGTAAGCTTCGCATCCCCAAACTTTAAGAAACGACAACTTAGGTTTAGCACCAAACCACAGTTCATACGGTGTCGTCTCAACGGATTTAGATGGAGCCCTATTTAAAGTGAATGCAGCGGTTTCTAATGCATAACCCCAAAACGATAACGGCAAATCAGTAAGAGACATCATCGATCGAACCATATCTAATAGGGTTCGATTCCGGCGTTCAGACACACCATTGCGCTGTGGTGTTCCGGGTGGCGTGAGTTGTGAAACGATTCCACTTGCCTTGAGATGCGTGAGAAAATCATAACTCAAATATTCGCCCCCACGATCGGATCGTAGAAACTTAATCTTTCTGTTACGATGGTTCTCCACTTCATTCTAAAATTCTTTGATATACCCATATCAAAGATTTATGTTTCAGATTTATGTTTCATTAAATAGATATACCCATATCTACTTAAGTCATCGGTAAAAGTGAGAAAATAGCGATATCCACCGCGCGTCGAAACACTCATCGGTCCGCATACATCGGTATGTATGATTTCCAACAAGTCCGTTGCTCGCTCCATCATACCGGAGAACGGGGTTTTGATCATCTTGCCCATGAGGCATGGTTCGCATGTGTCAAATGATTCAAAATCAAGAGACTCCAAAAGTCCATCAGAATGGAGTTTCTTCATGCGCTTTACACCAATATGACCTAGACGACAGTGCCACAAATAAGTAGTATTATCACTATCTACTTTGCATCTCTTAGCCTCAATGTTATGGATGTGTGTTTCATCCCTTTCGAGATTTAGAAGAAATAAACCATTTACAAGGGGTGCATGACCATAAAAGATGTTACTCATATAAATAGAACAACCATTATTCTCCGATTTAAATGAATAACCATCTTGCAATAAACACGATCCAGAAATAATGTTCATGCTCAACGCAGGCACATAATAACATTTATTAAGGTTTAAAACTAATCCCGAAGGTAAAACTAAGGAGAGCGTGCCGACGGCCATCACATCAACTCTTGATCCGTTGCCAACGCGCATCGTCACCTCATCCCTCGCAAGCCGTCGTCTATTCCGTAGCTCCTGTTTCGAGTTACAAATATTAGCAACCGAACCAAAGATCAAATACCCGGGCACTACAACGAGGGCTAGTAAGGAAAACATCAATAACATGTATATCAAATATACCTTTTATGGTGCCAGCCTTCTTGTCCGCTAAGTACTTGAGACGATTGCTTCGATGACCCTTGTCCTTGCAATAGAAGCACTCGATTGTCCGCTTAGGTCCGGACTTGAGCTTCTTCTCGCAGGGCAACGCGCTTGCCGCCGCTTTTCTTGAAGGGCTTCTTTGCACCTTTACCTTTCTTAAAGGAGGGCTTTTGACCATCAACACATGATTGTCCTTCTTGATGTCCACCTCCGCAGCCTTCAGCTTTGCGAAGAGCTCGGTGATCGATCGATGGAACCAATCTGATTATGAGTCACTACAAAACTTTTGTAGCCGGGAGGAGTGATTGCGAACCCTGTCAATCTTGAGCTCCTCTGGAATCTTGCGATCCGATTGCTCAAAGGCGTTGAGTGTAGCCCGACATATTAATGGCGTGCTCACTAACGGAACTCCCTTCCTCCATCTTGCGATTAAAGAACTTCTGGAGATCTCATATCTCTCGGAACGGGCTGAGTCGAAACATGGTTTTCAGCTCCTCGAGAATCTCAAAGGGCCCAGGATAGTTTTCAAAACGATTTTGAAGTTCCGGTTCCATAGCAAACAACATGGTGCTCTTAATCACACCATAATCATCTTTGCACGACTGATAGACAGCTTTCTCATCACCAGCTAGCGATTCTTGAGGGGGTCACCTAACGCTTTCCCAAGGACATAGTCCTTTGTCCGCTGAATGTAATGATTCTTAGATTGCGGAACCAGTTGGTGAAGTTAGACCCATTGTTTCTAAGCTTTTCTTTCTCAGCAAAAACGTTGAAGTTGAAGTTGGACTTGGCCATGTGATCTACAGTATTTGCAAGTACAATTTAGACTATGTTCATGATAAATAGTTCAACTTAATCAAATTACTAGATGAACTCCCACTAAATTCAACATCCCTCAAGTTGTTTAGTGAACACGATCCAAATTCACCACACCTAATCCGATCATCACGAGAAGAGATGTGGTTTCAATGGTGGACAACGAAGTGTCGATCATATCATTCATATGACTCATGCTTAACCTTTCGGTTCTTGTGTTCCGAGGCCATGTCTGTACATGCTAGGCTCGTCAAGTTAGACCCAAGTATTTCGCGTGTGGTAAACTGGCTTGCACCCGTTGTATGTGAGCGTAGAGTCTATAGCACCCGATCATCACGTGATGCTTGGACACGACGAACTTTCGCAACGGTGCATACTTGGGGAGAACACAGTTTTTATCTTGATCTTTAAGTGAGGAATCATCTTATAATGCTACCGTCACGATCTAAGCATAATAAGATACATAAAAGGATAAACATCACATGCATATAACTTTATGTGACATGGTATAGCCAATCTTCGCGCAATGATCTCCATCTTGTGCGTTCCGGCATGATCTCCATCACTCCACCATGATTGCCTCCACCACGAATAGCAACTACAACTATTGCTAACTACTTAGCGATAAAGTAAAGCTATTACATGGCGTATAAGAAGTTGACTCGCAGGTCATACACAATTATAAAGACAACCATATGGCTCCTGCCGGTTGTGTACTCATCGACATGCAAGTCGTGAAACATTACAAAACATGATCATCGCATACAATATACACATCACATCTTGGGCCATACCATATCACAGAAAACACTCCCTGCAAAAACAAGTTAGACGCCTCTACTTTGTTGTTGCATGTTTTACGTGGCTTATGGGAGTAGATGCTAAGAACGATTCTTACCTACGGAAAGCCACAACGGTGATATTATGGTTGCCAAACTCCGGTGTTAATCCCATGACAACTATAGTGAGAGAAACTGACATCCACCAGCCGCATGTGTGGTACAAGCCACACGTCAAGTGCGGAGCTGGTCTCGAACGACGTCGCGTGTAAGGTTGGCCTGGACCGCTTCAATCTCACTATCCCGCGCCATAAGAAGAACACAAACAAGAGGCTTGCAACAGAAAACATCAACGCCCGCAACAACCATGTTGCGTTCTACTCGTGAATCACATCTACGCATAGATCTAGCTCTGATACCACTGAAGGGTTTTGCAGCATAGTAAATCAAATTTTTTCTACGGAAGCGAACAGAGGGAAAGCCAAGATCTAATCTAGGAGATGCAAACAACGAGAGAGATTGGATTAGATCTTCATACCCTTGAAGATTCGCACAGCGGAACGTTCGTCGGAACGTGGGTGATGTAGTCGTACTCGCTTCTCCTCCTCGCGATCCGATCCGATCTAGCACCACAAGTGGCGGTGCCTCCGTGAGATGCACACGTGCAGCACCTCGACGTCTCCTCCTTCCTCGGACCAGCAAGTAGGGTGGAGAGATAGATTGGATCTACAACACGACGGCGTGGTGTATATGGTGGAGAATTTCTGCAGCAGGGCTTCGCCTACAAACAGTCGGGAGGGAGAGAGGAAGGCAGCAGGGCTACTAGGGCTTGGAGGGAGGTGTGTGTGGGGGGAAGGGGGCGCACCAGCCCTCTATATATAGAGGGGGGGTGCGGCCAGCCCTTGCCCATCCTCCAAGCCTATCTCTAGTTTAAACGATTTAAACTCTCCCTTCTAGAAACCCTATCTTATCTCTAGTTTAAACGATTTAAACTTATCTAGGATCGGCTGGGCCCTATGGGGCCTTGTGCCCCTGGCCCAATGCGGCCAGGACACTCCCTCATAGGCCCATGCCCCTCCCGGAAGGTGGGGCCACGTTGGTCCCCTTCCGGAAGGTTCTAGAAGCTTCTGGTACAATACCGATTAACCCGAACTATTCAACTCCAAAAACTGCCGCCTTATATGAATCTTATTCTCCGGACCATTCCGGAACCTCTCGTGATATCCCGGATCCCATCCGAGACTCCGAACAAAAATTCATAAACCAATTATCCAATCTATCCTAGCGTCGAGACACGTTAAGTGTGTGACCCTGCGGGTTCGAGAATATGCGGACATGATCTTCTATCAATAATCAATAGCGGGTCAGGCACCCATATTGACTCCCACACATTCATCGATGATCATATCGGATGAACCACGATGCCAGGATTTAATCAATCCCATATATATATTCCCTTCGTCTCGCGATATTTTACTTGCCCGAGATTCGATCGTCGGTATCGTCATACCTAGTTCAATCTCGTTCACAGCAAGTACTTTACTCGTTCCGTAATCCGATATCACTTTGTGATTAACTCCTTAACCACATGCTTGCAAGCGGTGTTGATATCGATTACCGAGTGGGCCCGAAGCATATCTCTCCGACTTGGGAGGGACAAATCCCATCTCGATACATACAACCCAACAGATACTTTCCGATCACCTGAGAGACACCTTTATGATCACCCTCTCATAGGATGACGTTTGATGACCTCAAAGCTTTCTTCCGATACCAGGGAGTTGTATTATCTCATGGTCTAAGGAATACAATATTTGACATGAGAAAAGCTTCGCAAAGACGAACACGATGAAACGATCTAATAGCTTTGCTTAGTTTGGGTCTGTCCACCATATCATTCTCCTAATGATATGATCTCATTATCAATTGACAACTCATTTCTATGGTTAGGAAACCTTAACCATCATTGATCAATGAGCTAGTCCATAGAGGCGTACTAGGGACACGGTGTTGTTCACAAACCACACAAGTATTAAAGTTTCCGCTTAATACAATTCTAGCATGGAATATAAACTTTATCATGAACAAGAATTATAATAATAACATCTTTATTATTGCCTCTAGGGCATAATTTCAACACTTTGATCAAGTCTTTGATGGTGCATGTCACCTCAAAAATTATTCTTTATTTTTATCACTTACCTACTCGAGGACGAGCAGGAGTTAAGCTTGGGGATGTTGATACATTGCAAATGTATCTATAATTTTTGATGTTCCATGCTTGGTTTTATCCACTTTCTTGTGTTTTGTCCACACTTTGGAGTACTTTTCATATGATTTCTTGGACTAACCTATTAACAAGAGCCACAGTGCTAGCTGCCTGTTTTCTGCTGTTTTTGGTTCCAGGAAAGTCAGAAAATGAATATTCTCGGAATTGGACGGGACAAAAGCCAAAGTGCCTATTTTTCCGGAACTCATCAGATGCCAGAGTACGAGACGGAGAGGGGCTAGGGGGCCACCACACCACCTAGCCGTGCGACCAGGCTTGGCCCGCGCCAGGGGGTGGTCTGGTCGCCCCAGGCACCCCCCTCGGCCTCTCCTTCCGCCTATAAGATGCCCTCGGGATGAAAACCCTAAGGTCCCGATCAAAAATCCACGAAAGAGTCTGTAGCCACCGTCATCTCCGTCCCTAGATCGGGAGGGATCTAAAGCTCTTCCCGACACCCTGCCGGAGAGGGGAATTCACCCTGGACGCCTTCTTCATCACCATGCAAGCCTCCAGTGTGATGCGTGAGTAGTTCATCCTTGGACTATGGATCCATGTAGTAGCTAGATGGCTGGTTCTCCTCCATTGTGCTTTCATGTTTAGATCTTGTGAGCTCCGTTCATGATCAAGATCATCTATTTGTAATCATACATGTTGTGTTTGTGGGGATCCGATGGATATTGAGATGCTATTTCAGATTGATTATTGATTCTATCATGTCTTTGTTATTTGTGATCTTGCATGCTTTCCGTTGTTAGTAGCTATCTTGGCCAAGTAGATGCTAGCAACTCCAAGAGTTAGTATTTATGCTCGATAGTGGGTTCATGCCTCCGTAATCTGGGAAGTGACAGAAATCTCTAAGGTACTAGATGTGTTGTTGCTACTAGGGAGAAAACAACAATCCTTTGTTCATAGAACAATCGTATTGTTTACTTTACACGCAGTTCGTAAAGCAATAATTTGTTGCTTGCAACTTAATACTGGAGGGGGTTCGGATGATAACCTAAAGGTGGATTATTAGTCATAGATGCAGTTGGATGGCGGTCTATGTATAATGTTGTAATGCCCAATCAAGTCTCAAAGGAGTCAAGATGATTAGTATATGCTTGTATGCTTTCTCAATGTTTGTCAATTGCCCCGCTGTAATTTGTTCACCCAGCATGTTATCTATCTTAAGGAGAGCCACCTCTAGTGCACTATGGATCCTGGTCCTTTTCTTTACATACAATCTATAAATTGTTTACTGCTTTGTGTTTACTTTCTGCAAACTATTATTTCCTTCCATTCGTGTTGGGGGGATACACCCGGGTAGGGTCACTCCGGGGTATAAAGGCCGAGTTAGCCGAGGTTCGGCAAGGCCAAAGCAGATGCTGGCCGGGTCACCTCAAGGCAGGCCGGATCACGGAGTAACCCGGGCCTGGGGGGTCGCCTAACCTTGTCTCTACTGGCTTAAGGAGTAAGTCGAAGGTGCTAGTCTAACTTGTATGCAGGAACAGGTATGGCCGGATCTACTATGATCCGGATCCCCTCTTAGCTTCTAGGAGAAGGAAGGAATCTCTCTGGTCAAAAAGAAGGCCCGGTACGCACTGCATGAGCGAAGAAAGCAAGGGCAGGACCACCGGGTCATGGCCGACAAGGGTGATGAAGCCCGTGTCGGCTGACGCAGGTGCCGCAGAGGCTTACGTAGTTAAAGCATGTATGACGCGGGGGAAAAGCACCCCGGTCGGGTTACCACTTTGAGAGGAGGCATATTCTTAGGAATATGCCTCCACATATGCCCTAGGCAGGGACCGAGCCTCCTCTATATAAGGGGGCTAGGGTTCCAGTAGATGGGGTTGGTGCAGCACTAGTTGATCGGAGATTCTAGGGGTGAACAGTAGGCAAGGGTTAGAGAGCCCCTTCTTCCTCCTCTCGCCAATACAGCTCTAGGAGCACTTGTAATCTACAAAGGAAATCAATACAAACTTCTGTGTGGAGAATCACTCCACTATCCCTCCCTGGATTCCCCTAGCGTGTATTAGTCCCCATCTTTAGCCTATCCATGGCATCTGCCATGACACCACCACGACAATTCGATACGTCTAATCCTTTGTTTTTAGCAAAACACGGTGAGATTGACAACCTCATCACAAGTTGGGGACAAAGTTCTGTGGTTGTGTTGTGCAGGTCTCCACGTTGCTACTAGCACCGGTAGTACGCCCTGCCAAGGCTCAGCTAGCAACACCTTTGGGGAGTTTCCTTGCTCCTACTGGTTCGATTAAACCTTGGTTTCATAACTAAGGGAAACTTGCTGTTGTGCTCATCATACCTTCCTCTTGGGGTTCCCAACGAGCTCTACATCAACACCGCTCCAGCATTTTTCTAGCGCCGTACACTGAGCCATCAACGACGAGGTTTAGCTCATATCTCTCAAACTTGTATCGGGTCTTACAGTCATTGTAAATTACCCTAGAACCTAAAAACCGTGGGCAATAGCTCATGAAAACAGCAATAAAACACGAAAACGATGAAATTTTGGTCATATCTCTCAAACATGTATCGGGTCATACGGTGATTGTAAATCGCCCAGGAACCCCAAAACGGCGGGTAATAGCTCATCAAAACGGCCATAAAACACGGAAACAACGAGTTTTTTTGTCATATCGATCAAACATTTATTGGGTCTTACGGTCATTGTAAATTTCCCTAGAATTCCAAAACTATGGGCAATAGCTCATGAAAACGGCCATAAAGCACGAAAAGGACGGGTTTTTGGTCATATATCTCAAACATGTATCGGGTTTGATGGTTCATGCAAATCTCCTTTGAACCCCAAAACTAGGGGCAATAGCTCCTAAAAAGGGCCATAAAACCCAAAAACGACGAGTCTTTGGTCATATGTCTCAAACATTTATCGAGTCTTACGGTCATTGTAAATCACCCTAGAACCCCAAAATTATCGACATTAGCTCATTAAAACGGTCATAAAGAGCGAAGAGGACTAGTTTTGGTCATATCTATCAAACGTGTATTGGGACTGACATGCCATGCAAATCTCCATGGACACCCAAAACTATGGGCAAGCTCATGAAAATGTCCATAAAACGCAAAAATGACAAGTCTTTGGTAATATCTTTCAAACTTGTATCAGCTTTTACGATAGTTGTAAATTGCCATGTAACCCCAAAACTGTGGGCAATAGCTCATGAAAACGGCCATAAAGCGTGAAAAGGACGAGTATTTGGTCATATCTCTCAAACAATTGTCGGGTCTGACAGGTCATGCAAATTTCCTTGGAACCCCAAAACTATGGGCAATAGCTCATGAAAATGGTAATAAAACATGAAAACGACGAGTTTTTTGGTCATATCTCTCAAACATGTATCTAGTCTTATGGTTATTGTAAATCGCCCTGGAACCCCAAAACTGTGGGCAATAGCTCATGAAAGTGCCCATAAAACACGAAAATGACGAGTTTTTCGTCATATCGATCAAATATTTATCGGGTCTTACGGTCATTGTAAATTGCCCTTGAAGTCCAAAAACTATGTGTAATAGCTCATAAAAAGGCCATAATCACGAAAATGACGAGTCTTTGGTGATATCTCTCAAAGTCCTATCGGGTCTTACGGTCGTTGTAAATCACCCTGGAACCCAAAAATTGTGAGCAATAGCTCATGAAAACGGCCATAAAACACGAAAACTACGAGTTTTTGGTCATATCTCTCAAACATGAATCAGATCTTACGGTCGTTGTAAATCGTCCTAGAACCCCAAAACTGTAATAGCTCATGAAAATAGCCATAAAATACGAAAACGGCAAGTTTTAGTCATATCTTTCAAACAAATATTGGGTATTACGGTTGTTGTAAATCGCGCGGGAACCCCAAAACTGTGGGCAATAGCTCATGAAAAGGCCATAAACACGAAAAGTACGATTGTTTGGTCATATCTCTCAAATATGTATCGGGTATTATGAACCATGCAAGTCTCCTTGAAACCCCAAACAATGGCCAATAGCTCATGAAAACAGCCATAAAATGCGACAATGAGTTTTTGTCATAACTCTCAAACATATATTGGGTCTTACGGTCGTTGTAAATCTCCCTGGAACCCCAAAATTGTGGGCAATAGCTCATAACAACAGCCATTAACTACAAAAACGATGATTTTTTGGTCATATCTCTCACATATTTATTAGGTCTTACGGTCATTGTAAATTTCCCTGTAACCCTAAAACTATGGGCAATAGATCATGAAAACGGCAATAAAGCGCGACGAGTTTTTGGTCATATCTCTCAAATTTGTATCGGGTCTTATGGTCATTGTAAATCGCCCTAGAACCCAAAAACCGTGGGCAATACCTCATGGATACAGCCATAAAGCACGAAAACGACAAGTTTTTGTTCATATCTCTCAAACTTGTATCAGCTTTTACGGTCGTTGGAAATCGCCCTGAAATCCCAAAACTGTGGGCAATAGCTAATGAAAACAACCATAAAGCGCGAAAAGCATGAATTTTTGGTCATATCTCTCAAATATTTATCGTGTCTGATGGGTGATGCAAATTGTCTTGGAACCCCAAAATTGTGGGCAATAGCTCATGAAAACGTCCATAAAAACATGAAAACGACGAGTTTTTGGCATATCTCTCAAATATGTACCGGGTTTTACGGGCGTTATAAATCGCCCTGGAACCCCAAAACTGTGGGCAATAGCTCATTAAAACGGCCATAAAACGCGAAAACAATGAGTTTTTGGTCATGTCTCTCAAACATTTATCGGGTCTTACGGTCATTTTAAATCACCCTGCAACCCCAAAACTATGGGCAATAGCTCATGAAAACGACCATAAAACATGAAAACGACGAGTGTTGGGTCATATCTCTCAAACTTGTGGGTCTTATGGTCATTGTAAATCGCCCTAGAACCCCAAAACTATGGGCACTATCTCATGGAAACTGCCATAAAGCGCGAAAACGACAAGTTTTTGGTCATATCTCTGAAACTTTTATCGGCTTTTATGGTCGTTAGAAATCGCCCTGGAACCCCAAAACTGTGGGCAATAGCTCATGAAAACGGTCATAAAGCGCCAAAAGGACGAGTTTTTGGTCATGTCTCTCAAACATGTAGCGGGTCTGATGGGTCAGGTCATGCAAATCACCTTAGAACCCCAAAATTGTGGGCAATAGCTCATTAAAACGGCTATAAAACATGGAAATACGAGATTTTGGCCATATCTCTCAAACATGTACCGGGTCCTACGGTCATTGTAAATCACCCTAAAACTCCAATACTATGGGAAGTAGGTCATGGAAACGGCCATAAAACAGGGAAACGATGGGTTTTTTATATCGAAACCCTCATGCAACCCACCACCACCACCTCGCAACCTCCCTGGTGCAGACTCGCAAGCCACACCACCGCAAACTCCAGCACCTCCTCCGGCCGAAATACTACTAATTAATTATATATATAATTACACTAATTAATACTTCAAAAAAACTACACTAATTAATAGGGGACTAGGGGAGGGCCACACGGAGGGCGACGACGGTGCCGGAGATGATGGCGGTGGTGACGACGGCGTGCGGCGACGGTCGAGCGCGGCTGTCTCCTCCCTGGTGCAGAGTTGCGGCGCGGCGGCGGTCAGCGCGTGTGATACGTCCATAACGTATCTATAATTTTTGATGGTTTTATGCTAATAATATGCTTTTGATACTCCTTTTTATATAAAGTTTATGATTTATTTGGACTAACCTATTAATAGTTGCAAAAGTGCACAATGTTCTTGTTTCACACTTTGATGTGTAGGAATTACCAAGAATACAAGTGGAAACCTTGTTGGAGTCAAATTGGGATTTTCCAGAAATCTGTCTCGGAACTTTTTTTGAAGATGGTCACGTTTCGGGTCGAATACGGCTTCAAACGGAAAACTCTTAAACTACAAAGTTTTTGGAAATTTCGCGACAAACGTTCTGGACATAAAATTTTGCTCATTCCAAGTCTGGATGGGCCCGATAGCCCCGATTTACTGCAGCCCAAGATGGGGTGACGGGAATCTGAGAAGCTATATAAAGAGAGAAAACCTAATGCGTGGGAGACACCTCCACCCACGAATTTGCAGCCACCAAAGCCACGTTTTTGCCTCCCCCATGGATCCCATATCCATGGGGAAGGGCTCCCAAGAATCCATGAAGGAAGGGCGCTAAGGGGCGGTGCTCCCCTGTGATACCGGTGGAGGGTAAGGAGTCCTCCGCGCCGCCGTTGCCTCTTCACCATCTTCACCGCCATTTCCATCGACTCCACCGCCATCTCCATCGCCATTGATGACTCCCATGATGAGGACGGAGTAGTTCTTCCTCGAGGCTAAGGGTTCTACCAGTAGCTATGTGTTCATCTCTCTCTCTATGCATCATCATATTGTGATCATGAGCTTTGTAATCAAGTAGATCTACTTTGCTACTCAAGTGCTTTAATAGATCTCTGCTCTCCCCATGTGTGTGAAAGTGACAGCGTGCACACCATGGTGGCACTTAGGCTAGAGATTACAAATACTTATTATGAGTTATATTTGGAGTTGGATGTTTCTATGAAATTGTGGTGTTTGTTGGAACCATCTAGCGCTCAAGGTGACAGTGTGGGTTTATCTAGATGGGGAAAGCGAACTTTGAGGAGTGCTGTTATAGCCCTACCATGGATTAGAGTGTCCAACCGGAGAGTAGTTCAGAGTAGTATCATGAAGAGAAGATATTTATATGAGAGTGTTCACTAGTGAAAGTATGATCCCTAGGCCATGTTTCTAAACATTGAAACATCGTTTGCAACTAGATCTGTTACATGTTTGCTTGCTGCCGTATTTATTTCAGTTTGCTTTTAGTCTCTTCCACGCCATCAAGCTATTTTTTGGCACCATTGTCTTATATCCATACCACTTGTATTTTACTATCTCTTCGCCGAACTAGTGCATCTATACACCTGACAAGTGTATTGGGTGTGTTGGGGACACAAGAGATTTCTTGTATCTTGATTGCAGGGTTGCTTGAGAGGGGATACCTTTGACCACTTCCTCCCTAAGTTCGATAAACCTTGGGTGATCCACTTAAGCGAAAACTTGCTGCTGTTCTACAAACCTCTACACTTGGAGGCCCAACAACTGTCTACAAGAATAGAAGTGCGTAGACATCAGCGTGCGCTTGTGGCAGCGGCGGTCCCGCGAGCGGCTCGAGCGATGGCACAGGCTCAGAGGCGAAAGACCGATGGTGGCGATGACGCGTGCGTGAGATTCGGGCAGCCTGCCGGCGTCGGGTCTTTGTGGGCGCCTCCTGCATGTAGAGAATGAGAGAATGGATCGGGAAGAAGGAGACCGCGATAGTTTATATGCCGTAGCCCTCTGGTCCCGGGCCATGGCACGACCCGGGACTAGAAACCCTTTAGTCCCGGGTCGTGGCACGACCCGGGACTAAAGGCCCACCCTCTAGTCCCGGCCGTGCCCACACTCCAGACTAGAGGCTATTTTTCGACCTCACGCTGCTTTTTCAAGCCGGACCTTTAGTCCCGGCTCTTATTTAGACCCGGGACTAGATGGTGTTTTGTATGTTTTTAGATTAAAAAACATTTATAACTTTGGAAATTCATAGCACCTATTTAATAAATCCAAATAATACAAATAATATGTCTATTATTATCAGAAAAATATAAGGAATCTTAATATATCATCACTATATCTCTTTATATCATGCATCAAATTGTGCCATTCTCATTTCAAAGTGCATTCACTATTTTTTGTAACTTTTAAATTCAAAAACATTTATAACTTTTTAAATTCATAACACCTATTTTTTCATATTTTTGAATTTGACAAAAATTTCAACATGAAAAGTGTTTGAATTTGACAAACCTACATATTCCACCTACCAACCTTGCACCACACTTACACACATATGGTAGGCACACATGCATGCAAGTTTTCATGCGATTCCGACGCTCCGGTGGTCTTCCTCCGGCGAAACCCTAGACCAGGGGCTCCGAATCGTCTACCCCTATAGCTTCACAAGGATGCCTATTTATAGATTAAGCAGCACAACATAGTGTCAACACTCATGACATAATGTCGACACTCTTGTTGATAGTCCCGGTTGGACCACTAATCGGGACTAAAGATATTTCCCGCCATTTCCCACCGCTTTCCGCTATGCTTTCCCGCCCTGTCCCTCTAACCGGGCCTTTTAGTCCCAGTTGGAGCCACTGACCAGGACTTAAGATATTTCCTGCCATTTCCCACCGCTTACCGCTATGCTTTCCCGCCCTTTACCTCTAACTGGTCTTTTAGTCCCAATTGGAGCCACTAACCGGGACTAAAGATATTTCCCGCCATTTCCCACCGCTTTCCGCTATGCTTTCCCGCCCTTTCCCTCTAACCGGGCCTTTTAGTCCCAGTTGGAGCCACTAACCAGAACTAAAGATATTTCCTTCCATTTCCCACCGCTTCCTGCTATGCTTTCCCGCCCTTTTCCTCTAACCGGTTCTTTTAGTCCACGTTGGAGCCACTAACCGGGACTAAAGATATTTCCCACCATTTCCTATCGCTTCCCGCTATGTTTTCCCGCCCTTTCCCTCTATATCTAGTCTGACTACGCCATGGCTATCCACACATCCACACCTTCCTCTCTCAACAATAGACACCACATATTGGGCCATTCTCACACTCGAAGAGACCGAGGCGTTGTGCGCCTCTAGCTACCCATGCCCGCCGGGCTACTGGGTGCCCGCTGACTAGATGTTGAGCGTTGGAGGAGTTCATGTCCCTCATGTGCCTCAAGGTTCCGCACGCCAGGCGGCGATCACGAACCACTTCTACCTCGAGCTCACGACGGAGCAGCGGATGGATCCCCATTGGGATCCCGACAACTACGACACCTAGAATGCCTTCTTCGCTAATCAGCAGGAAAGGGAACTCGCCAGGTATGAGGGAGATGGCCCACCCCCGATGAACCACAACGAAGCTGGCCGCCGCCTCTGGTGGGCGAACCGGACTATCGTTGGTGTGATGCGCTACATCGCCCAGGGAGACCATCCTCTCCTGCGGTACCCGCACTTTGACCCTTCACAGAGCCACAAGAAGGGTGGGGATGGTGAAGGTCACGGGCTATGCAGCGTCGTCATCCAGGAACCCCCTACCTCATGTGTCGTGAATCCGAGGCTGGAGTGGCAGGTACCCCTGGAATATGCCCATGCTGGGCATAGGATCCAGCCGCGTGCGCCTAGCGATGATGACGACGACGATGATGAGGAAGACGACAACGACGACGATGATGACAAAGTCGAAGATGACCCTGAAGTTGTGTACTATAGGGCTAGATATGAGTATGACTAAAGGGGGCCTTTAGACCCGATTCCTTAGTCCTAGTTTTTTAATAATAATAAATGTCTTGAGTGTTAGTCCCAGTTTTTGGATGGGCCGGCGGGACTAAAGGGGGGCCTTTAGTCCTGATTCCGTAGTCCTAGTTAGGAAACTAGGACTAATATATCGTTTCCTACTAGTATTGGTCTCTCTACAACTTCCCCGAACTATATATGAAGATGTTGTTCTATTCTAACTAATTTCACATATTAGGGAGTGCCTCTATGGCCAGCATCTCCCTAAAGCTGGCCGTAGTTGGAAAGTAGGCTGTAGTTCAGAATGCTCGGGAACAATACATTACATAAATTTTTTCTTCTGAGTTTTCAGAACACAGTTACATAAAATGTTTAATACATTATATTACACATCATTTCTTCGCGTGTTCCCCTTTCTGATTGCACCGTAACCATGGAGCATTTTCTTTAATTAACAGGGTTGTTGGATTAGTGTTCACTGCGAAGGGCGGAATTTCATGAAACTTATCACAGTCTTCTGACATGTCTGTCTTGTCCTCCACTCCCATGATGTTTCTTTTACCTGAAAGAACTATGTGGCACTTTGGCTCATCGTCTGATGTGTTATTTTGCTTATTTTTTCTTTTTCTCGGTTTGGTAGACATGTCCTTCACATAGAAAACCTGAGCCACATCATTGGCTAGGACAAATGGTTCGTCTAAGTACGCAAGATTGTTGAGAT
Organism: Avena insularis; assembly: GCA_023614405.1. Classification (NCBI taxonomy): domain Eukaryota; kingdom Viridiplantae; phylum Streptophyta; class Magnoliopsida; order Poales; family Poaceae; genus Avena; species Avena insularis. The sequence goes on from CM042692.1 coordinate 575,714,632, forward strand.
CCACTATTGTCATTCCATACTGCTCGTCTACCTTTACCCTGCCTCCTGTCAGCTTTACCCATTTGCACTGAAACAAGGAAAACTTAAAAGTAGGTCCATAGTCAAGTTCCCATATCTCCTCTATGTAACCATAATATGTGGTCTTGGACCCATTGTTGTTCGTTGCATCAAACCAGACACCACTGTTTTGATTGGTGCTCTTTTTATCTTGGGCAGTCGTGTAAAATGTGTTCCCATTCATCTCGTACCCTTGGAAAGTCGATATAGTCGAAGATGGTGACCTGGACAACAAGTACAACTCATCTCCAAGAGTGTTATCTTTTATGAGATGTTGCAACCAACCCCTGAAAGTCTTCATATGTTCATTTATAATCCAGCCGCCATGCTTCCTAGGGTTGTTGGAGCGTAAAATTTGCTTGTGTTCCTCGATATACGGAGCCGCCAAGATAGAATTCTGTAGAACTGTGTAATGTGCTTTAGTGTAAGAATGCCCGTCCCTACATATTATTGATTTCCTTCCTAGAGAGCCTTTTCCACTCAGTCTCCCTTCATGCCGCGATTGAGGAAGACCAATCGCCTTAAGGTCAGGAACAAAGTCAACACAAAACTCAATGACCTCCTCTGTTCCATAGCCCTTGGAGATGCTTCCTTCAAGCCTAGCACGGTTACAAACATATTTATTTAAGACTCCCATGAACCTCTCAAAGGGGAACATATTGTATAGAAATACATGACCGAGAATGGAAATCTCTTTGACTAGGTGAACCAGGAGGTGCGTCATAATATTGAAGAAGGATGGTGGGAACACGAACTCGAAACTAACAAGACATTGGACCACATCATTTTGTAATCATGGTAGATCTTCAGGATTGATTATCTTTTGAGAGATTGTATTGAGAAATGCGCATAGCTTCACAATGGGTACTCGAACATAATCTGGTAGAAGCCCCCTGAATGCAATCGGCAGCAATTGCGTCATAAACATGTGGCAGTCATGAGACTTTAGGTTTTGGAACTTTTTCTCTACCATATTTATTATTCCCTTTATATTCGACGAGAAGCCAGACGGGACCTTGATACTACTCAGGCATTCAAAAAAGATTTCCTTCTCTTGTCTGGTAAGAGCGTAGCTGGCATGACCTAGAAATCATTCTGGATGCAGGCCTTTTGGGTCTTTTATACGTTGTTGGTTCTTACGTGCTTCCGGTGTATCTTTTGTCTTCACATACACACCCAAGAAGCCTAGCAGGTTCATGCAAAGATTCTTCGTCACATGCATCACGTCGATTGCAGAGCAGACCTCTAGGAATTTCTAAAAAGGGTAGATCCCAAAATATAGATTTTTTCTTCCACATGGGTGCGTGTCCGTCAGCGTCCTTCGGAACAGATTGTCCGCCATGAACCTTTCCAAAGATTACTATTTGATCCAAATCCTTGACCATATCAAATACATCAGCACCAGTACGTTCCTTAGGCTTCGGCTGGTCACATGCCTGACCACTATTTCTTAAGGGATGATTGGGCAAAAGAAATCGACGATGCCCTGTGTAAACATTCTTCTTACAATGTTGCAAATATATACTTTCCGTCTCATCTAAACAATGTGTGCATGCATTGTATCCCTTGTTTGTCTATCCTGAAAGGTTACTAAGAGCAGACCAGTCATTGATTGTTACGAAAAGCAACGCTCGAAGGTTAAATTCTTCCTGCTTGTGCTCATCCCACACACGTATGCCGGGTTCGTGCCACAACTGTAAAAGTTCTTCAACTAATGGCCTTAGGTACACATCAATGTCATTGTCGGGTTGCTTCGGGCCTTGGATCAGCACTGGCATCATAATGAACTTCCGCTTCATGCACAACCAAGGAGGAAGGTTATAGATACATAGAGTCATGGGCTAGGTGTTGTGACTGCAGCTCTGCTCCCCAAAAGGATTCATGCCATCTGTACTTAGACCAAACCTTAAACTCCTTGCGTCATCTGCAAAGTCCGGGTACTTTCTATCGATTTTTCTCCACTGCGAGCCATCAACGGGGTGTCTCAACATCCCGTCTGACTTATGTTCCTCTTGTGCCATCGCAACAACTTGGCATGCTCTTTGTTTCTGAAAAAACGTTTCAACCGTGGTATTATAGGAGCATACCACATCACCTTGGCAGGAACCCTCTTCCGGGGGGCTCGTCCTCAACATCACCAGGGTCATCTCATCTGATCTTATACCACAATGCAGTGCATACCGGGCATGCATCCAAATTCTCGTACTCCTCACCGCGATAGAGGATGCAGTCATTAGGTCATGCATGTATCTTCTAAACCTCTAAACCTAGAGGGAGACAACCTTCTTTGCTTCATACGTACTGGCGGGCAATACGTTATCCTTTGGAAGCATATTCTTCATTATTTTCAGCAACTTTTCAAATGAGGAGTCAGGTATACCACAGTCTGCCTTCCATCGCAGCAATTCCAGTGTGCTACCTGGCTTTTTCAAACCATTTTCGCAATTTGGGTACACCAACTTTTTGTGATCCTCTAACATGTGATTGAACTTCTCCCTCTCTTTTTCACTTTCGCAGTCTCTCCATGCATCGGCAATGGTTTGACCAAGATCATCAGTGGGCTCATCATCATGTGCCTCTTCTTCGGCCTCCCATTCAGCTTCCCCCATGGAAGTATCACTGTACTCAGGAAAACCATGGTAGTTGTCATCATCCTCCTCTTCTTCATTGTCTTCCATTATAACCCCTCTCTCTCCGTGCTTGGTCAAACAATTATAACTGGCCATGAAACCGGACTTTAACAGGTGGATGTGGAGGGTTTTTGAGTCAGAGTAATCCTCCTAATTCCTACATCCAGTACATGGACAGAATCAAAACCATTCCGCTTGTTCGCATCAGCCACACGGATGAATTCATGCACGCCATTAATGAACTCGCCAAAGCGTCGGTCAGTACCGTACATCCATTCCTGGACCATCTACATTATTGTGAAAGTATATCAAAAACCATTACACAACATTATGAATTGAGATTAATGATCAATTTAATACAAGTTATAATGTGAGCTTCTAGAGCATTAAATTTGAATTTTGAAAAATTTACATGCACCAAGTTTTGAATTAGAGAAAACAATTACCATTAAAATGTGGAGTTTTTAATTATTGTTCTAGCAGTGAAATCCTCATTCCATTTTGAGTTCTAAAACTCTAAAATTACACATTTCAATTTTCTGTAACTTGGTGCCTAATCAAAATTTGCCTAAAATTACACATCTAAAAATCCTCTACTTCTAGAGCATGCAAATCCATCTATACTTCTATCGCATTGAGCCAAAGTAACAATAAGAGATGAAAGGATGAAGTTCCTAACCTTTTAAAACCTTGGATTTAGGGGTTGCAACCAAATCTTGACAAATCTTGAGAAAAAAAAGGCATGAACTCGGTTGCTTGGGAGGGAAAATAGCCATGGCTAGGGCATGGACGAAGCTGCATTATATAGAGGCAACTTTTAGTCCCGGGTCGTGATACGGGTCGGGACTAATTGTCCTTTTAGTCCTGATCCGGGATACGGGCCGGGACTAATTGTCCCCGTAAAGTGCAGCGGCCCGGCTCGAGGTCTCTTGTCCCGGGTCGTGTTACGGACCGGGACTAGAGACCCGGGATGGCCTGGGACTAGTGCTTTCCGGCGCTATTAGCCATTGGACACGTTACAAAATCAGTTAATTGGCAGGCAGTGGCGGCCCATCCGCTAGCACCACTAAAAAATCCGTGATCGGATCGCATGAATCTGCAACACTAGCGGGTGATGGATCGATTGCACAACGGTGGCAGTACAGCAAGAACCACCGGCCGCAGCTGGAAGAGCGGCGCACGACCACCGGCAGTAGGCGATCGATCGCCGGCGAGTTCAGGCGAGTTGAACTACACAGCTGTCGGTACCTATACAACTTCGAATTTTATACGACCTATATAACCTACATGCTTACGTCACAATGATGTCATGACATGCACATGACTCACATTCGTGAGTCGACCATTTAGAGCATCTCCGCTCGGTACCAGGAGGCCATTCCGAGGACCAAGTTTTAAGTTTTCATTCGGACGGCGAAAAATAGTCCAGTTGTGTTTCTTGGACGCCCTATTGGTCCGTATTTAGCCAAACTTTTATTCGGCATTCCCAGACTGAACCCAGTGCGCTGTGAACCATCTGGGAACGCCGGACACAGTGGAATCGGTGAAAAAACAGCTTCATTGTCAGCGAGAGAAAGCCGAGTCGTCCTTATCCCGTCGCCTCGGCTCCCGCGACGGACCGCCAGGCAATGATCGCCGGTGCCTCAGGACGACGAGATGGTGGAGGAGATCCAGGCCGCTACACCCCTCCCGCCTTCACCGCCCCCATTCGGCTATAAAAGTCGGTGCCCTCATTGGTTCACAGGCCACACTCTCAAGCCTCCCCATTCCCCGAACTCGAGATCTCGGCGACAGCAATGGCGGAGAGGTACCCGGCGACCCCGCGGTGGCGAACGACTTCGGCCGGCATTCCCTCTAGCTGTCGAAGGCGCGGATGTTGCACGACACCTGGAAGTTCAGCACCAGTGGCGTGTTGGTGCCGCCGGTGCCTCAGGACGATGAGATGGTGGAGGAGATCCAGGCCGCCATCATGGTGATGGAGGATCCGGAGCTCGCCGAAGATCCCGGTAACTTAGTTTACTGGGAGAATTTCTTTGTTGAGCGCCAGAACCAGGAGCTTGCCGCCCACGACGGCCCGCCCGACACGCCGCCGAAGCGCCATAATGCGGCGGCACGCCGTCAGTGGTGGAGCGCACTAGGATGGACGCTCGCCGCGGTCCTAGAGCATATCTCCGTCGGCAACCGCCCGAGGTTGGGCTTACCCCCTCGTTCGCCGCTTTCGGCGGAACGGCGACGTCCAGTGGCGAACTAGCTGCCCAGAAGGATGGGAAGCCTCAGCTCCTCATCCTCCGCCACCTCGGCCTCTCGCTCGTCTGGCTCTACGTCAGCACTGTCGTCACGCGCCACCGGCGAGGTCACTCGCATGCCCGCACTTCGGCATGTGAAGCGTGAGGCCGAGCCGCCGGTACGCTCGCCGCCGAGGACGCACTCACGCGGCATCGTGATCAACGAAGACCGTGCGCCCTCGCGTACGTTGAAGCTGGAGCCGGCGGATTGGGTCGTCCCAGTCGACAAGGATGCCTTCGTCATGAAGATGGCGATGGAGAACTCCCTAAACGACGTCCTGCCCATGCAGGTGAAGGGTTCGTAGCATAGAAAACAAAAAAATTCCTATGATAAGAACTATATGCCAAGATCTATCTACTAGATACAAGCAACGGGTGGATATACATCCATGGAGAACTTACCCTCGAAGACAAGAAAGTTTTGTTAACGACTAGGAACTCGTGGATGATGTAGTCGTACGCTTGCCGATCTCAAGATCGTGTGAAAGTCCTAGCGCCGCAAACCAGCAGCGCATCCGCACTCGCACACACGTGGCGCATATAGGCCCACCCGTGGCGCACCTAAGATATGCGCCATTGATATTTTACCAGTGGCGCATATAGCCAAATGCGCCACTGATACTATATGCGCCACTGGATGAATAAAATATGCACCACTGATGTTTCGTACAGGTATACACAATACAGGGCTCTCAGGTATTTATACAGATATTTATACAGGTACATATACAGTACATATATAGGTATTTATACAGATACACAACAGTGTAAAAACAGAGATAATAATACCACTAGAATTATACATCATCGCATCAATTAGAACCCGACATAGTGACAAGTGCCCGAATATTATACAAGTCTAGAACAAATTGATCTCATCTTCTCATACATTACACATTACAACAAGTTGATCATCATGATCATTAGCCAAGTCCTAAACTACTAAAGGACCGAGTAGAGTACAACCGCAATGGCGGTGATGAGCAAGACGGGGAGCACGATCATCAAGGTCTTCATCTGGTTCCTGTCTCTCTGCTCTCCAAGGAGGTGGTTCCTCCACCTAGCTTCCGCCTGCTCTCTCGTCGGGTACCCTTTGTATCTGTTGCCACTAAACTTGTTCACTTGCTTATGACAATCCTCCCACTCGTCGTAGACTCCTGGGACCCTCCCTCTGAACACCACGTAGCACGGCATCTCTATACACAAGGCATATAAGTACTATATCATGCAACAGAAAGAATTAAAAGGTTCATCACATGCATCTCCACAAAAAAGAAGGTTTCGCTCTAAGGCAAGCTATTAAGTTTCATACATATGGTAATAAGTAAGCGAAGTCCAACAACGACCGTTTCGAGCTAAGGCAAGTTAAAGTTTATGACACACACACAAGATACACAAACCGGCTGAGCGCTAGCTAGCTAGGAACACTACATCATGAAGACTTTGTTTTACACGGCGCCGGGAATGGTTTGTAGCCGTCTTTCGTTGTCTATGTCCTATGGTCACCCTGTGCCTCGAGCCGTGCTTCGATCTCGCGCTTACTGAACGCTATTTTGCAGGATAATGCCCCCCCTTGTGATGACATCTTCTTGCACGATGGTCACAATCTGAGTCTGGATGCGTAAGAAGTCGTCCTTAAGTTCATCATCGTCCATTCTTGCCTCAGCTTCAGCCCATGCTCGGAGACTAGATGGCAACGTAATGATGTGTGCATCCCGGACGATCGCCCGCAGGTGATGGAGGGCGTAGTAGGCCTCCTTGACACTGTTATCTGGCTGCTTGACGCAGGCGAACTTCATTACGTGTTTGAACACGTGTCTTCCATCCCTGAAATTTTCCGCCCCCTTCTTGAATTCGCCTCCATTTTCAGCGTATATCTCGAGAGCATCATCTAGAAGACTCCTTATGTTGGTGTAGTCTTTCTTCTTTTGCTCGCTCCCCGAGTCCAAGTACGTGGCTAGCGAATAACTCGGGTGAATGAGGATCAGTGTGCAGTATTTGTCTCTGTGCAAAACAATTGAAACGAAAAATGTTGGAAAAAGAGCAACCGAAAACTATGAAAGGACAAGTTACGGCGACGAGCGAGTGTGTGCACTTACTCGGGAAAGAAAGGCAAAATAAGCTCTTTTCCACTCTTGTTGTCCACCATGAAATTTTGGAGGTAGTTCCTTGCGCTGGCCCGGGTCACTGGATTCACCAACTGGCTATCACGCATGAAGTAGGGGTCCACTATCGCGATGCCAGGGGTCTTCTCTTTGTTGACCTTCATCGCCTGATGGAGCGCGTATAGGCGGACCAAGTTATAGTTCATCCGCTTGCCATGGAAAATCTTGAAGATGTCCTCATACGATATGAAGAAGATATCTGCGGGGGCATTATCGACGAAGCCCGCGCCCATTGGAACATTGACCGTGAAAACAGGGTATGATGGATTTGCTTCTTTAAGAAGGCACTCCTCTAGATATAGAATACCATGCTACAGGTTAGCCATCGCTCCACTTGCATTTTTGATCAGCTCCTCACTTAGAATCGGTTGACCATCTATGTGAACCCTGGTCAAGGTGCCCTCAGGGGGCTGTGTTAACGGGTTGTCCTGAGCCCGGGGCCTCTTCGGACCCGGCTGGCTCAAAGACTGCTTATTATTCTTCTTGGTTCTCTTGCGATGCTTCTTCGTCTCGACATTAGCAGCCATCTGCTCATCCGCCGCCTTATAGAGTGTGGTGGGGCTGAAAATGATTCCCTGGGTGCCTTTATAAGGACCAGCGGCACCAGCATCCGGAGGCGTCTCCTCTAGGGTACCATGGAAGTCTAGACGCGTGCATGTCCTGGTACGAGCATTTGGGTCGTCGGCAACGCGGTAGGACCCGTCCATGTTTGGCATGAACAAAGAGTCCATGACGCCAGTGTTGATCCAGTTATCTGGGTTGTCATCATCATCATTGTTAATGTTGTCCCCAGGTGCATCCTTGGGCGGTGGTGGCGCAACGGCGGCCTTGCCATGTGGAGGCGGCAGTGTGGCGACAGCCTTGCCATGTGGAGGCGGCGGCGCAGCAGCGGCCTTGCCATGTGGAGGCAACGGTGCAGCGGCGGCCAACAATTGCTAGTGACGAGAGGCGGTGGCAGTGACTTGTTGTTGTGGCCGCCGTGGCAAGGGCACATTTGGCCGCTGAGTTACTTGTTGTTCCTTCACAAGCCGAATCTGGGTCTTTGGCCATGTCAAGACCCAGCCACAACAATTTTGAAGGTTCTTATGATCATCAGTGCCTCGAGGTTGGCTGGGGGTCCATGTCTTCGCACCCCGGCAACACTTGAGCCAGCCAGACCTTGAACACGTCATCCTCCATCGACTTGTGGTGCATCGTGTGGCTATTTGTTTGAATAATTGAGCCCTTGCCAACATCCTTTAGATCGCCGTCCACGTAATGCAAGAGCGTGCAAGGAGTGTCCTGCGGAAGAACAAGCATCGTGAGATGGCGCTAGCTAGTCATCAAAGGCAAAGGAGATGAAATGTTATCAATGCATGTGTTGGCCGGCGTCATTACCTTGGAGATGGCGCTGAGCTCGGCTAATGTCGAGACACCGGTATCATCCTCCCGCTGAGATGCCTTACGAAGCATCGTCGGTTGCGCCTTAGTTTTGGCGGGAGGGGGCATCAGTGTGACCTGCGGCTCTGTGTTGGCGCCGGCGGGAGGTGTCACCAGAGTGACCTCCGGCTGCGCGTTGGTGTTGGCGCTGGCGGGAGGGGGCACCAGAGCGACCGGGTGCATCTCGACATTGGCGGACTCGGGCATCACCACGTTCAGTGACACGTGCTAGATCGAGTTGCTGCCGGAGAGGCTGGGCACCACGAGCGGCCCTCATCGACCTGCCGCATTCCAAGCAGCGATCCCCTCCCACAGCTCATTGGGAAACATCTTGCGGATCTTCTCTTGCACTTTCTCGTCGATCAGCCTCGGCATCTATTCCATCTGCTCCCCGAGGACTTCAACCTCGCGTTTTTCACTTGCCACCGCCGCCGCGGACTTCCTCTCTTTCTTCGCCTTTGGGTCCTCTTTCCTAAAGTCGCCAACCTTTTCGTACGTACCATAGCCGGACACGCGGCCAAATGAAGTCGGCGGCGCGGACTTGGCCCTCCCCTTGAACATGTTTGTCGCCCTGTTGAAGGGCGTGTCCCACCACGGGTCCGCCGTCGACCCCTGGGACGAGCTCGCACTTGACGCATAAGACTTTTCTTTGGATCTCTGAAGAGAAGGAAAGTGATCCCATTTAGAAATTCGGCTTCATTACTTAATTAGAGACATAGATGTACTCCGAGATAAATTCCTTACCAGCCTTTTCTAGAACTTCCTCACATCGTCGTCGTCGGTAACGAATTCCTTGAGTTCGAGGTGGAGATAGTAGCGGGCACGGACAAACTGCATCACCTGCTCGTCCGTGAATTTGTGCCAAGGGTTATCTTTCCCTAGACGGGCATATTCAGTGTCCTCCTTTGCCCAAACGGCCTTTTTTCCTTGGTAACCGCCGCTTCCGCAACATTGATTACCTATGTTCAGCTCCCGCATACGCCTCCCCCACTCGGTCCATTCCTGACCTTCCGGTGAAGTGTAGTTCACCTTAAACTTGATGAATTCATCTTCGTCGAGCATCGGCTCGGCCTTCTTTATCTCCTCCCAACTTTTACCCTTGTTAATCCTCCTCTTCACTCGGCTTTTCCAGCTGCTCAAGGCAGTGCTCATCCTCGTGAGGGCTAACTTGTTTACCTTGTTCCCTATGAGCTTTGGTTATCATACTCATCTGGGAACTTGTACCGTTTGTGAAGCTTCCCAATGAGGAGTTCTCGCAACCGTTTGTTCTTTCTTATGTCCTTCTGGTTGATGCTCATGCTCTCCCGCACGATGCACCCGAGTTGTAGGCCGTACCCAGCGGCATGCTTCGCAGGCTCCAAGGGTTGGCCACCCGGTTTCACAAGGGTGAACTCTTCGCGGTTGGTGCCGAGTTTCGGCAGCGTCCGCTCCTGCCTTTCCGCCTTATTCTTCTTCTTCCTAGCGGGCGGGGAGGCGCCATCGCCGTCCACACGTTCACCGCCATGACTTTCTTCGGCCTCCTCGTCACCATTACTGCTTCCGTCGTCGTCGCCATCTTCAGCCTCCTCCTCAAATTCAGACTCCTCGTCATCTTCTTGGTCCACAGCTTGGGCCTCCTCGTCAACTTCATTGTGATCCGTAGCTTCGGCCTCCTCGTCGGACCCGCTTAAGTCATCGCCAAACCGCCAAAACTTGAGGTTGGCTCTTCTTGCTCGTTCTTCGACGCTCATGGGCTAAGAAGGGCCAGCCCCGACGTCTTTGTCTCCGCTCGACATGTTTGCTCTTCATAGAAAAAATGCAACGATGTAATTAGTACAAGCTAGAGTCGACCAAAAAATTTGGCATGACCTTTGCTGTTTTTTTGACCTAGGAGTGCCCATTTCTCAACCGAAATAGAAGTGAATCAACACTTCGGGAGAAACGGGCAACTCAAATGAATTCCCTGCAACAGTTTCCATACAAAATAATGTGCTCCAGTTTTCAAATTGATGACAGCCATCCAATCACACATATACAAAGAGCAAAAAATAGCTCCAGGTGCAGCAAAAAATAGCTCCAGGACAAGCTAAAATAATCAGGTTGTCCTTGTTATATATATCAGGATGTCCTATCATCTAGTTACTACTCACATCCATGTGCCGCCAATTGTTTCTAAAAAACAGATACTAAGCACGGGGAGAAATCTAGCTACACACAATTACTTAAATAAAGGAACAAAATCAGATGCTAGGTATTAGTAGTAGAACAAGTTCTTGATTTTACTAGTCAGCTAGTAATATATAGGACATGCACCAAACTAGAACAACACAACTGCCTAGACAAGGTTTCATACACTCATATTTATAATAGACAAGCTAGTACAACGGTTTTTGGGCTCCCAGACCTGATCTAGAACGTCGAGCATGACATCCAAGTGGATAGCAAACACGGAGGTTTTGAGAACTAACCAAACCTTTTCTGCTAAAATTAGCACACACTCAGATCATAGCAGCAATTGCTTTAGCCTGGCACCTCCTCTACATGAAAATACGGAAGTCATTCCACGGTTCCTGTCTTATTTCAAAGACGTTCTACTAGCTCCAGGTAGCTCTACTATATAGTAGGTGGAAGGAAAACACGTTGCCCTCATCAGGAGGTAATCATCTACTTCAATCCAAACTTGGCGAACCAACGGCTGTTGTTGTGTGCATCAGGACAAGCAATCTACTAGGTTGCTGACCTGCTGTACTACTCCCCATCAGGACCTAACTAGTAATCCATTAGGTCAACAACATGGATGTGAGTTGTAACTGGATGTGAGTAGTAACTGGATAATAGCACCTGGTCTATGGATACATGATTCTACAATCTAAGAAAATAGAAACCAGAAACAGGCAACCTTGTAACATGGAGACCAGGTGACTAAAGGTATCCTTCTGACCATTTCACGCACTATCAAGAACCCATAGGTTAATAGATCGGGAATGAATCTAGCTATTATAATCCATCACAAACATAAAAGGTAGCAGGCCTGAACAAAATAAAAATCAGAACTTGAAACAAACGACATTTCTTGGAAGGATGATCGAATAAAAGCAAAAAAAAAACTTAAGCTGCTTCTCAAATCTCAATATATGTGAATGGCAATTGGTGCTTGCATAGGGAATAAAGACCATAATTAGCCAACAAGAGGCAAGGTTTCAGTTAATAGGCAATCATGTCAGGAAGCTGCTAATAAACATTCAATTTAGTTTAACTAACTAATTAGGTGGATATAAGAACAGTTAAAAACACAAAAGAAAAACTCGCTTTCCATTATAAACTGCTCAGTTATTTCTGGACAGAGGGAGCATTAGTTTAGGCAATGAACCAGTGATTGTATACTTCCACATTGGGGTTATAAATAGTAGTACTAGTACAACAGATAGTACAATATAGCACACCAACAGAATTTAATATGCATGCTGGGGTCCTAGTCTAAAGGCTGAATGTTTCCTAGACAAGTCCTACATGTGATGCATCAAAGCAGATGGATAAGGTCGTGTCCTGAAAAATAAGACAGCTGCATAACACTCTCTAACAGCTACAGATCGAGGAATTTGACTCAGCTGTAGGGAATGTACAATACAAGATGCATCTATATGTTGGTCAAGGATAGGACACACCCACACCATCTAACCCTAATTCACTAACCTTCTAGAACACTCTAGAAACCCTAAAATCAACCTATCTCTAAGAGCAAACCCTAGAACCCTAGAGCAAACCCTGGAGCAAATTCAGTGAGATGGGAGAGGGGACGGAGAGCTCAACCTAAGGCGACCGATGACGGAGTAGAGGTGGTGGTCGATGACGGAGTAGAGATGGCCGATGATGGGGGAGGGGGCAGCGCCTGGTGCTCGACGGGGAGGGGAGGCTCCTGGTGCTCGACAGGGAGGGGGCGACACTCCTCCTCCTAGTGGTTCCACAGGGACGGGGCAGCGCTCCTGGTGCTCCTCCTCCTGCTTGCTCCACGGGAATGGGGCAGCGCTCCTAGTGGCGGAGACACAGGGATCAGTGGAAGGAAGGGGGAGGGGAGGGGAGGGGGAGGGGAAGGGTTGGAGAGGGGTTGGGGAGGCTCACCAACGGTGGGGGAGGGCGGCGGTGGTGACTCCTCCAGTGGCGGGTGACGGTGGTGACTCCTCCAGTGGCGGGCGGTGGCAGGGGGATTCTTTGTGTGAGAGAGAAGAAAGGGAGAGAGCGAGGCCGACAGTTATTTGGCTAAGTGTAAAACATCTGTGGCGCATATTTCCTGATATGCGCCATTGGTATTTTGCACTTAGCCTAAAACCATGACGCCCTGGTCTGTGTCACCTACACACGCCGTCTCATCATCATCATCATCATCATCGGGTGGCGGCGTCTCATGAAGTTCTTCCTTGATGCCAAGTTCCATCAGGTCGTTCCTTGCTTTCGGCCCATCTTTGGTCCTATCCGGCATGTTGATGATAGTGGCAAGCAGACTCTCGCACACGTTCTTCGTGGTGTGCATGACATCAAGGCTATGGGGCGTGTGGAGGTATTTCCAGTATGGCAGGTCCCAGGAAACAGGCCTAGCTTTCCACACACCATGCAGCGGTTTCGTCCTCGGACGCTTCTTTCCCGGAAAAGGGCACTCTTCCTAGTTGTCCAACATATCTTGGATCACTTCTCCGCTCCTCGGATGTGGGGCTTTTTCGAGCTCTACTTTGCCATCGAACAGATCTCTACGCTTTCTCCACGCGTGATCCTTTGGAAGCCACACTCGAGTCCGTTGGAACACGATCTTCGATGACTCGGGATCCCTTGGTAGCTGGAGATGTGGGGGTCTTATCCATGCACTTGACACATGCTTTGTGTCCGTGGTTCACCTGGGCAGACACGTATGCGTAACCTGGATAGTCCTGCACCGTCGTGAGCAGCGTGGCTCTCATAGGGAAATAATCTCCTGTGTATGTGTCCCACGTATGGGCTGGCGTCTTCCACAGCGTGGCTAACTCTTCTTTCAGCAGCCCGAGATACAGATGCATGTCGATACCTAGTTGTTTAGGCCCCTGAATCAGAATACACATGTGTACGTATCTCTGCTTGGTGCACAGCCAGGGAGGGAGGTTGTACGGCCATACAAACACGGGCCAGGTGCTATGTGTGCTACTCTGTTTGCCAAACGGATTGAGTCCATCGGTGCTCATACCAAGCCTGACGTTCCTTGGATCGCCCCCGAAGTCTGGAAAGTCAATGTCCAGTGCGTTCCACTGGCTAGCGTCCGAAGGGTGTGTGAGGATCTTGCCCTTATATGGATCATCTTCGGCCGGCTTCTTCCTTTCCGCATGCCATTGCATGAGCTTTGCTTCCTTAGGGTCCACGAAATACCGCTGCAGACGGGTGATGACCCACAAGTATAGGGGGTGTATTGCGGTATTTTCGAGGGAAGTGAAACCCAATTTATTGATTCGACACAAGGGGAGCCAAAGAATACTTATCAGTCTTAACAACTGAGTTGTCAATTCAGATGGACCTAGAAACAATCTTGCTCACAGTAGTTTATCAGTAGCAACAGTTTTGTAGTAGGAATAGTAAAGCAGCAACAGTACTAAAGCAAAGACAATAATAACAAAAGCAGTAAACAGTGGGATTCGAGTGCGGTAGGCATAGAGATGGATGGACGGGCGTTGCATGGATAAGACAATTCACATAGAATTCAGAACATAGGGCAATTGCATATAAATAAGATAAAACATCCAAGTACTAGACAATCCTAGGCATGTGTTCCATATATAGTCATACGTGCTCACAATGAGAACTTGCACAACATCTTTTGTCCTGCCAGCCCGTTTGCAGCGGGGCCTCTAGGGAACTACTGGCAATTAAGGTGCTCCTTTTAATAAAGCACCAGAGCAAAGCATTAACACTCCATGAACACACGTGATCCTCACATCAAAGCCTTTCCCTTCCGGCTACCCCGATTTTTGTCAGTTCGGGACCATAGGTTCCGGACAACGACGTGTGTAAACAACTTGTAGATAAGACCCAAAACAATACTATCATGATGAATCAATAATAAGTTTAGATCTGAAATCATGGCACTCGGGCCCTAGTGACAAGCATTAAGCTCAACAAAGTTGCAACAAAGTCATAAAGCACTAATAGAGATACTAGGCACTATGCCCTAACAATCTGATGCCATTACATGAACGATCTCATCCAATCCCTACCATCCCCATAGCCTACAGCGGGGGATTACTGACTCATAGATGGAAGAAACATGGATGGTCGATGAAGATGATGGTGGGGATCGATGGAGATGGCTCCGGGGGCACTTCCCCATCCCGGCAGGGTGCCGGAACAGAGACTTTCTGTCCCCCGAATCTCCCCTTCGGTGGCGGTGGCGCAGCGGAACTTTTTGTGGAAAAACGTCAACCCCACCCCCTCCCCCCGAAGTTTTTAGGTCAGAAGGATTCTTATAGGCGAAGAGGGAGACCGAGGGGGTGCCTGGGGCCACCACACCAGGCCCTGGCGCGGCCAGGCCTAGCCCGCGCCTGGGAGGGTGTGGCCAGCCCCTGGCCCTCCTCCGTCTCGTATTCTGGCTCCGTGAGTCTTCTGGAAAAATAGGCACTTTGGCTTTTGTCCTGTCCAATTCCGAGAATATTCATTTTCTGACTTTCCTGGAACCAAAAACAGCAGAAAACAGGCAGCTGGCACTGTGGCTCTTGTTAATAGGTTAGTCCAAGAAATCATATGAAAAGTACTCCAAAGTTGGAACAAAACACAAGAAAGTGGATAAAACCAAGCATGGAACATCAAAAATTATAGATACATTTGCAATGTATCAACATCCCCAAGCTTAACTCCTGCTCGTCCTCGAGTAGGTAAGTGATAAAAAGAAATAATTTTTGAGGTGACATGCACCATCAAAGACTTGATCAAAGTATTTGCAAAGCATCAAAGCTGGGATCAAAGTACTTCAATCATAACATGAAAGACAAAGTTCTAGCAATAAGCAAAGAAACTATGATACAACATGAAAAGGCACAAACAAAAGATTCATGAATAACAATGTTTTGCAAGACGTTTGTTTGTTTCACATAAAGAAAACATAGCATAAAAGTATTCAGCTTGTCCCTCAATAGAGTAGCAAATATAAATGCATAGGACACCTTCAAAGTTCATAAGAGTGACTAGATACAATAGTTTAAAACAAGCAATAACAAGTTATGCATCAATCAACTAGTCTTGGGACAATGCACATAGAACTAAGAATGGCCACTATGCTCTCAAAGTAGGTGCATAAAGATAGAAGGTGGAGACTCAATATAATGGTGGAAGAAAAGCCTTTTGTAAAAGGAAGTAGGGATTCAAGTCTCATAAAGAGCTTTCAAAAATTATGGTACTTATAGCTTTCAGCTCTCATTCCCCTATCATAAGCATCTTGAAGGTGATTAAGGTTAAAGTGACACAACTAAGAGGATATGCTTGACAAGTTATAAACCGAAATCTCATGCCCCTTACTTACGAAGACCGATCCTCATGCTACTAAACATCAGTCACGAGTAATCTCTTGTCATTGTATGTATATGTGTATCATTAAGAACCGCCAACGGGGTACCCTTTGCACATGATACGGGAGCTTTCCCATAATCAAAATGACAAGGCAAGCAGACAATGAGCATCTCAGCGCTCTTTTTATTTGCTATTTGCATAGGTTTTTATTGAGGATGCTTCATAGAGTGCTCACTATGGTGATGCTGCAAGTTTCCACCATGATTAGGCATGGCTTAGGCTAGCGGCCAAGGCATTTCTCTAACACATATACAAACTCCATGATCTTACAAGTTCCACTTTTATTTCGCACCGCCGGGATCCGTAAGCAAAAGAACATGATATCAACGGGGTACAAAGTACAAGTGCAATGTTGAAAGCGTTCCCCATGGTACATGGTTCTGCTAATTTTCAACTTATAAAGCGCAAGCATATACGCAACAAAGAAGGACCCAATGGTTCAAGTTTATTAGAGGCAAAAAGTAAAGTGTGCCATCAAGTTTGTGAGAGCTTTAATCACTAGTTTTCTCATAACAAGTGGAAGGTAAACAAAAGCATGAATATACTTGGAATAGCATAAGCTAGTAGGTAGGTATGGTGGACTCTTTGGAAAAACTTGGTTTAGGGAGTTGGATGAATGAGTGGAACTCATACTTTGTTGTGGAGGCTAGCAAAAGACTGGGAGCAACAAACTAAGAGAGCAATAATGGCCATAATCATGCAGAGCGACAAAACATCATTGATAAAAGCATAAAGGGATACTACAAGTTGAAAACTAAAGGATCATAAAGGCTATGGTGACTTTGGATAGTCATAACATGGTGTGAGCATGTGCCAAGTCAACCCAAATAAAGCATCAAAGGAGAATACCACTATACTATGCTTTAATATGCTAAAACAACGCATGATTCATCCAAGGCACATTAAGCAATCTCAATTATTTATAACAAGTCATGCTACAGCAAAGAATACTAAGCATAAATCCAAAACAATATCAAGCATGGCATAACAAAGCATAGGCCACAGTCAAAAACAAGCTCTTTTTACCACACAAGTAAGAACTTTCCTACTCTTTTCCAAACAGAACCAAACCACTTGCAAACCAATGTATGAAAGAGGGGGTCCAACCAATTTATTCAGCAAACTAAGCAAACCACGCAAACTAAAAACCAAAACGAAAACGAAAAAGAAGACGCTCCAAGAACAACACAACTGTGCATGAAACAATAAAAATGAAGCGTTTGGAAGAAACCTGGGATTTTTATTGATGAAGAAGGGGATGCCTTGGGCATCCCCAAGCTTTGACGCTTGTACTTCTTGGATATTTCTTGGGGTGACACACGTGGCATTCCCAAGCTTGAGCTTTAGTCCATCCTTCATCTCATTACTCATTCCTTCCATACACCTGAAATTTTTCCTTCATACAAAACTTCACACAATCTTTATTAGCAACATTAGTGCACTCAAGATAAATAAGTCTTAAGGTTCAGTTCCAACACCAAATAAACTTTCATTAGAACACTAGATACTGTAGCACTTCCCTCAAAAAGCTCAATTCCCCAAAAGAACTCAAAAAGGAACCAACAAGAAGCAAATGCAGAAAATGGCAGAAATCTGTCAAAACAGACCAGCAGGTAAAGACGAATTTTTTCGAAGACCTTATGTTGCTCAAATCAAAAAGTGTTGAACTAACGAACGTTAGACAACAACCTGGGGCAGAAGCACAAAAAAATACAGCTCAATCCAACATACAGAGATCTCTCAGGAACTTTTATGGTGAAGCACAAAAATCTGTTTCGGGACAGCAACTTTCCCAATCATTACTTCACTCTCATTAAAGGTTACTCTTGGCACAAAAAGCAAATAAAAAGGATAAGGAGCGGTTATTACTGAAGTAATAACTTACAAGACTCAACTAAAACTCTTGGGTTATCTCCCAACAAGTACTTTTCTTTAAGGCCTTTAAGTTAGGCATAAGGAAAAACTAAAATGGATAGAATAGAAGTAAGCGAAGATAATCATGGTGAAAATATTGTTTTGTTCAATGAAATCCTTTTGTTAACAAGGTTGATCAGGTCTTGTTACCAAAACAATTTCATATGAGACAAAACTTTGTATTCCACTAATGATTATGTTACCTCAACCTTGATAGCAATGGTCCCAATCATAATAGTTTCAAATTTTTCTCTTGGTATGGACCAATATATTTCTCTAACTTGAATGCCCTCAACATGTTTAATTGAATTCAAACCATAAGTCCTTTCAATCTTCTTCAGGAAATAGACAATGTGTTCCTTGTCATTAACATTGAAGGTCACCTTCCCTTGATTATAATTAATAACAGCTCTGCAGTATTTAAGAAAAGGTCTCCCAAGAATAATAGACATATTATCATCTTCAGGCATAAAAGTTTGAGAGGATGCTCTCATAAGAAATATAAGTTGAAGTAAAAGAGAGCATCAAGAAGCAAAATCAAAACACATTTAAGTCTAACCCGCTTCAAGTATGCATAGGAATCGTGTAAGCAAATAAATTTGCAAAGAGCAAAGTGACAGGCATAGGAAGATAAAACAAGACTAACTTCAAAACTTTCAGCACATAGAGAGGTGTTTCAATACCATTGAAACTCCTACCACCATATTTTCCTCTCTCAAAATAATTTTCAGTAGCCTCATGAATAAACTCAACTATATAACTATTACATAAAGCATGCTTTTCATGATCTACAAGCACTAGAGCCTTATCATAAACATTTTCAAAGGAAACCTCGGGAACATAACATCCATCCTCCTTCAGTAAGCATGGAGGACAATCAAATAATGTAAGGGGTAAAGAGTTATTCTCATTAGAAGGTAGGAATGGGTAGCTAATCCATTCTTCCTCCTTTTGTTCATCACTCTCCTCCTCTTTTTCATCTAATGAGATTTCAGGTTCATCAATTTCTTCTTCCATAGGAGCCTGCAAGGCATTAGTCTCTTCTATTTGTGGAAAGCATTTATTAAAATACTCAAGAATATAGCCATTTTCATCCTTGTAATTGTCAAAGCGGAATTTAAGCATACCATACACCTCATACTTGTAAGGTGAATCATCAATATTTTCAAGTAAACTAGCAAGTTCAAAAGCACCCTTCCAAGCAATAAATTCTTCAATTTGTTCCGCATCATAAAAGTCATAAATTCCTTTAGCATAGGAAGATATGGTATCATTATCACTATACTCACATTGAAAAGGGAGGTGTTTATACCTCTTTCTGCAACAAGACTCATCACAGCAATAAGTAACATTATAAGTAGAGCACACATTTCTAGCAATGGTATACAATCTATCAATTTGTTCCCATAAGTGTTTCCCTTTTTGTGACAAGCGGTGTTCCTTATAATAATATTTTTGATCTTCCGTGAACCCACCTTGCCAATAAGCTTCAGTTTCAAAGAAACCAACCATTGACATCAAGCATGATAAAGCAAGACAATAACAGACCAACGAAAACAACAACTAGAGTAGGAACTAATTTTTTGTATTTTTGATAAAGAAACAAGCAAACAAGGGGAAAGATAAACTTAGCTTGAACAATAGTGAATCCAAATGAACTTGATAAATAAAGCTATGCTCCCCGGCAATGGCGCCAGAAAATAGTCTTGATGACCCACAAGTATAGGGGGTGTATCGCAGTATTTTCGAGGGAAGTGAAAACCAATTTGTTGATTCGACACAAGGGGAGCCAAAGAATACTTATCAGTCTTAACAACTGAGTTGTCAATTCAGCTGCACCTGGAAACAATCTTGCTCACAGCAGTTTATCAATAGCAACAGTTTTGTAGTAGGAATAGTAAAGCAGCAACAGTAGTAAAGCAAAGACAATAGTAACAAAAGCAAAGCAAATGGGATTCGAAAAGGTAGGCATAGGGATGGATGGACAGGCGTTGCATGGATCAGACAATTCACATAGCAATCAGAACATAGGGCAATTGCAGATAAATAAGATAAAACATCCAAGTACTAGACAATCCTAGGCATGTGTTCCATAATTAGTCATACGTGCTCGCAATGAGAACTTGCACAACATCTTTTGTCCTACCAGCCCGTTTGCAGCGGGGCCTCTAGGGAACTACTGGCAATTAAGGTGCTCCTTTTAATAAAGCACCAGAGCAAAGCATTAACACTCCATGAACACACGTGATCCTCACATCAAAGACTTTCCCTTCCGACTACCCCGATTTCTGTCACTTCGGGACCATAGGTTCCGGACAACGACGTGTGTAAAAAACTTGTAGATAAGACCCAAAACAATACTATCATGATGAATCAATAATAAGTTCAGATCTGAAATCATGGCACTCAGGCCCTAGTGACAAGCATTAAGCTCAACAAAGTTGTAACAAAGTCATAAAGCACTAATAGAGATACTAGGCACTATGCCCTAACAATCTGATGCCATTACATGAACGATCTCATCCAATCCCTACCATCCCCATAGCCTACAGTGGGGGATTACTCACTCATAGATGGAAGAAACATGGATGGTCGATGAAGATGATGGTGGGGATCGATGGAGATGGCTCCGGGGGCACTTCCCCGTCCTGGCAGGGTGCCGGAATAGAGACTTTCTGTCCCCCGAATCTCCCCTTCGGTGGCGGCAGCGCAGCGGAACTTTTCGTGGAAAAACGTCAAACCCCCCCGAACTTTTTAGGTCAGAAGGCTTCTTATAGGCGAAGAGGGAGACCGAGGGGTGCCTGGGGCCACCACACCAGGCCCTGGCGCGGCCAGGCCCAGCCAGCGCTGGGGTGTGGCCAGCCCCTGGCCCTCCTCCGTCTCGTATTCTGGCTCCGTGATTCTTCTAGAAAAATAGGCACTTTGTCTTTATCCCGTCCAATTCCGAGAATATTCATTTTCTGACTTTCCTGGAACCAAAAACAGCAGAAAACAGGCAGCTGGCGCTGTGGCTCTTGTTAATAGGTTAGTCCAAGAAATCATATGAAAAGTACTCCAAAGTTGGAACAAAACACAAGAAAGTGGATAAAACCAAGCATGGAACATCAAAAATTATAGATACATTTGCAATGTATCAACGGGGAGTGATAGGAAAGTACCATACCACTTTCCGAGGAACTTTCTTGTTCCCTCTCTTGTATCGTCCTTGGCCACACACCGGACATGTGGTTCTATCCTTGTACTCGTCCCGATAAAGTGCGCAGTCATTAATGCAGGCGTGGTACTTAACATACGGTAGGTCGAGAGGACATACGATTTTCTTGGCCTCCTCGATACTAGTTGGACACGTGTTCCCCTTGGGAAGACGTTCTCGCCAGAATCTCATGTTTTTGTTGAAGCTTACTTCGGTCCATTTGCTTTCTTCCTTCATCTCCAGAGCCTTGAGCGTTACGTTCAAGCGGGTATCCTCGGGCCGGCACACAGGATACAATGGAGTTTTCCCATCTATCTCCATCTGCGCTAGCTTGGCTTTCTCCCTGGCAGCAGCTTTGGTGTTGCTCGTCTCCCTGAGAAGCAGTTCCTGAACATGAGGGTCCTACAAGGCTGAGGTTAGCCGCGTCGTTTGTGTGTCTGTGTCTTCTTCACCGACACCTCCTTCGTGATGATCATCATGTCCATCACTGCCATCATCTCCTTCGTGTTGATCATCATGTCCGGCGCTGCTGACATCTCCTTCATGATCATGATCATGTCCGCCGCCGGCATCTCCTTCGTGATGATCATCATGCCCGCCCTCGTCTTCAGGATCGTTGATGTCTCGTCATCTTCAGAATCATAGCCGCGCATGAAACCACATGTGAGCAGGTGATTCTCCAGGTCTCCGGAATCAGGGTCAACCAAGCTCTCGAGATTGCATGTTCGACACAAACATCTTATGTAGGTCCTCTTGTTTAGAATCATGTCGTCCACCGCGCGTTTCTTGTATCTAGCTGCTCGACCTTCGCTCATGTGTCTAACCATGGTTTCCTGCGCGGTATAGAGCAAAAAGAGAGAGTATCTTAGAACCACTGCACCATCATGCACACACACACATGCATGCATGGCCGCCGGAAAATTCGGCATTACATCTCCTAAAAATGGGACATATGGATAGTGCAAAAATTTGCCGAAATGGAAATTAATCGACATTTCAGCAAACATCCATGCACCACCAGAGCAAGCAACATGCTTTATTCTTCGTCACCTGCAAACATTCATGCACCACATCCATGCAAACACACCATCCCTCTCGCAGTTAATAAGAAGGCTTCACAAACATAAGCATGCACACACATACACACCGCGACGTCCACACTCCACACAAAACATCCACATGCATGTCCTCCAACAACTCACCTAGTAGAATCGTTACCGAGCCAAGTCCGCGACGAGATAGTGTGGTTGTTGTTGGAGAACAAGATGGATGTTGGAGGAGGCTTCCCCTCACAAAACTATGAAGCAAGGTAGGTTCAACAACCAAGAATGGAGAAAAGAATGGAGAAATTGAGGTGGTGGGGAGGAGGAGGATGAGCTAGATCTAGTTTGGGGTGGTGGGTGGAGAAGAATGGAATGGTGGTGGTGGGTGGGGGTGGATGCCAACTTGTAGATCTGGACGAAGTTATCAGTGGCGCATATTACACTAAATTCTCCATCGATAAGTCGCCACCTTTTCGTGGTGGGCCTAAGACTTATCGATTGGCGCATTTAACACTATATGCGCCATTGGTGGACCAAATGTCGATGCGCATATACCAAATGCGCCATTGATATTTCTACCACCTTTCAGGATGGTAGGGCCCACTTAGTTACCAGTGGCGCATTTACATCTACATGCGCCATTGGTGAGGGGAATATCAATGGCGCATATTGCATATGCGCCACTGATAATAGTATATCAATGGCGCATATATCCATATGCGCCATTGATATTTGGTCCACATGCCTCCAGAGTGTCGGGCCCACATTATCAGTGGCGCATTATTTGTGATATGCGCCATTGGTTATAAATAATATCAGTGGAGCATATTTTCAAATGCGCCACTGATAATTATCAGTGGAGCATATTCAAAACAATGCTCCACTGATAATAAATCTATCCATAAGCCTTTCTCTAGTAGTGCCCTTAACATTCCTCTTTAAAGTCTTTACTTTAAATGCATTAAATTTCTCCAAATTTAATGCTCTCTCATTTAATAAAACTCTTTTACTAATTTTATTCAGAATTTTGTTAATTACTTTAATTAACAAACATTCACATAAAACCCCCTGCAACATTTCAATATTACATGCAGAACTAGTTTCAGCAATTTCACCCGAAACAGTTTCGGTGTCTATTGAAATAATTCCAGCGCTTTACAAATCATTTGTCTGAAACACAATTGCTCCAAATGGTGTTGGTGTCCCTTAAGTGTGTCACCCTATGGTTCATGTATAATGCAGACATGATCGAGACCCCTCTCAGATCAATAATCAGAAGTGGGACCTGGAGATCCATACTGACTCCTACACATTCTACGATCAATTCTGTGATCGTGAGAACCTTTAACGCTAGTAACTAAATCCATTTGTCTCGCAATATATTACATGTCCGAGATTCGATCATCGGTATCTTCATACCTAGTTTGATCTCGTTACCGACATGTACTCTTTTCTCGTTCCCGTGATATAACATTCTAGTGATCTTATCGCTTGCTTGCAAGCTAACCAATGTGATATCACGAAGAGGGCCTAGAGAATATCTATCCATCATCGGGATGGACAAATCCCACTCTTGATCCATGAGCTTCTACATAACACTTTCGTAGCACTGAACCCACCTTTATAATCACCCTTTCACGGTGTGACGTTTGATGTTATCAAGATACTCTTCTAGTGTTAGTGATTAACATGATCTCATTGTCTAAGGACTAGGATTACTTTGTTAGATGTTATAGCAATATAAACACAATGACTTTGATCGTAATGCTATACTTCAGATGAATGTTCATCACATCATTATACTAATGTTGTGACCTCGTTATTAACAACATCCAATGTCCATGATCAGGAAACCTTGATCATCTTGTTAATCAACGAGCTAGTTTATAAGAGAGGCATAACTAGGAACTTTCCTTTTGTTTATTAAACACACATGTATTTGTAGGGTCCCGTAGTAGAAAACAAAAAAATTCTATCTACTCGAACACTAATACCAGGATCTATACTATGTAGAAATAAGTAACGGAGAAGGAATACAGTATTCATACATTTGCAGACAGAGGCACGCCTTACGCAGGAAGGCGTATATTGATGAAGACGAGCAGCACCCCAAGTGTGGTGCCTCCGAAGTTCGTCACACGTCCGGTGTAGGAGACGTCAACCGGACTCTGATCCAGCCGAGCAGCAGAAGAAATAGATGTCGGATCGCCGATCACACGACGATAGTGTGAAGGTGGAGAACTCAACCACGAGGTCCTCCCCAATATTACGGCGAAGTCCTCAGATGATGAGAGAGAGAGAGAGAATGAGAGGAATGGGTGATTCCAAAGGGGAGGGGGACCCCTTTATATAGTGGGAGGGGGACACCACCCATGGGCCAGGCGGTGTGGGACTAATCCCCACACCCGCCGGCCACCTAGGGACAGCTGCTAGCCCTAGGTGGGCCTCACTGGAGCGGCCCACCAAGCCCAGGCCGGCTGGCCCCCACTCCCTAGGCGCCTTGCCCTATTGGGCCTCCCTTCGGGTGAGGCCCATTAGCAATATGCAGCCTTTAAAAATAAAATAAAAATATATATTTAATATTAATTCTCCAATTAACATTCAAATACACATATTATATTATTCCTTCACTCCATAACACCTTCCGGACCCCTTCCGATCTCCATCAGGTGTTACCCGAAACTATTCCGGTTTCTCTCTCTCTCTATTTCTCTTACGATACCTCATCTATCCTAAGCGTCCCTACCCTTAAGCATGACATCCTTAGGTTCAGAAACACTCCGGACCTGATAGAGAGAACTCTCGTATCAATGATCAACAGAGGGACCTGGATGGCCATGTGACCCCCGTGCATTTCACGAATACAATCGCTCGAACCATGAGATAGTCGTTCCCCATTCCCTTTGTCTTTCGATACCTAATGCATCCGATACTTGATCTTCGGTATCTCCATACCTTAGTTCGATCTTGTTACCGATGAACTTGTTTTCTCGTTCTCATGTCATTGCATTCCATGACCTAGTCACATGCTTGCAAGCTTCATTAATGGAGCATACCGAGATGGCCACATGTATTTGTCCATTACATGGACTAGACAAATCCTGGTCTTGATATGTACTCCTCAACACATCCCTTCAGAAAACCTGAGTGGCATCTTTTTGATCACCCTTTTACGAGATGATTCTTGATAACCATCAAAGCTTCTTCCGGAAATGGTGATTTGCATTACCTCACAGTCAAAGGATCAGGTTGCGAGGTTCTCTGTGTTTTATCATTAATGGTGAACTTTGTAACTAGATCTCATTAAGATATAACGGTCGGATGTTTGTTTATCATGTTATTCAACTAATAACATGACCTCATTGTCACTTGGCATAAATGCCCATGATCTTGAAACACAGATCATCCTCATGACCAATGAACTAGTTGACTAGAGGTAACTAGAGACACGGTTTGTTTACATACCACACGTGTATTAATGTTTTGTATTAACACAGTTATAGCATAGTATGAAACGTATTATGAACATATAGGAGATATATCAAATAATAAACTTTATTATTTGCCTCTAGGGCATAACTCCTTTAGTCTCCCACTTGCACTAGAGTAATTTATTGATTCGACACAAGGGGAGCCAAAGAATACTTATCAGTCTTAACAACTGAGTTGTCAATTCAGCTGCACCTAGAAACAATCTTGCTCACAGTAGTTTATCAGTAGCAACAGTTTTGTAGTAGGAATAGTAAAGCAGCAACAGTACTAAAGCAAAGACAATAATAACAAAAGCAGTAAACGTTGGGATTCGAGTGCGGTAGGCATAGAGATGGATGGACGGGCGTTGCATGGATAAGACAATTCACATAGAATTCAGAACATAGGGCAATTGCATATAAATAAGATAAAACATCCAAGTACTAGACAATCCTAGGCATGTGTTCCATATATAGTCATACGTGCTCACAATGAGAACTTGCACAACATCTTTTGTCCTGCCAGCCCGTTTGCAGCGGGGCCTCTAGGGAACTACTGGCAATTAAGGTGCTCCTTTTAATAAAGCACCAGAGCAAAGCATTAACACTCCATGAACACACGTGATCCTCACATCAAAGCCTTTCCCTTCCGCTACCCGATTTTTGTCGATTCGGGACCATAGGTTCCGGACAACGACGTGTGTAAACAACTTGTAGATAAGACCCAAAACAATACTATCATGATGAATCAATAATAAGTTTAGATCTGAAATCATGGCACTCGGGCCCTAGTGACAAGCATTAAGCTCAACAAAGTTGCAACAAAGTCATAAAGCACTAATAGAGATACTAGGCACTATGCCCTAACAATCTGATGCCATTACATGAACGATCTCATCCAATCCCTACCATCCCCATAGCCTACAGCGGGGGATTACTGACTCATAGATGGAAGAAACATGGATGGTCGATGAAGATGATGGTGGGGATCGATGGAGATGGCTCCGGGGGCACTTCCCCATCCCGGCAGGGTGCCGGAACAGAGACTTTCTGTCCCCCGAATCTCCCCTTCGGTGGCGGCGGCGCAGCGGAACTTTTCGTGGAAAAACATCGACCCCCCCCCCCCGAAGTTTTTAGGTCAGAAGGATTCTTATAAGCGAAGAGGGAGACCGAGGGGGTGCCAGGGGCCACCACACCAGGCCCAGGCGCGGCCAGGCCAAGCCCCCGCCGGGGAGGGTGTGGCCAGCCCTCCTCCTCCGTCTCGTGATTCTCCGTGAGTCTTCGAAAAATAGGCACTTTGGCTTTTGTCCTGTCCAATTCGAGAATATTCATTTTCGACTTTCCCGAACCAAAAAAGCAGAAAACAGGCAGCATCGTGGCTCTTGTTAATAGGTTAGTCCAAGAAATCATATGAAAAGTACTCCAAAGTTGGAACAAAACACAAGAAAGTGGATAAAACCAAGCATGGAACATCAAAAATAATAGATACATTTGCAATGTATCAACATCCCCAAGCTTAACTCCTGCTCCCTCGAGTAGGTAAGTGATAAACAGAAATAATTTTTGAGGTGACATGCACCATCAAAGACTTGATCAAAGTATTTGCAAAGCATCAAAGCTGGGATCAAAGTACTTCAATCATAACATGAAAGACAAAGTTCTAGCAATAAGCAAAGAAACTATGATACAACATGAAAAGGCACAAACAAAAGATTCATGAATAACAATGTTTTGCAAGACGTTTGTTTGTTTCACATAAAGAAAACATAGCATAAAAGTATTCAGCTTGTCCCTCAATAGAGTAGCAAATATAAATGCATAGGACACCTTCAAAGTTCATAAGAGTGACTAGATACAATAGTTTAAAACAAGCAATAACAAGTTATGCATCAATCAACTAGTCTTGGGACAATGCACATAGAACTAAGAATGGCCACTATGCTCTCAAAGTAGGTGCATAAAGATAGAAGGTGGAGACTCAATATAATGGTGGAAGAAAAGCCTTTTGTAAAAGGAAGTAGGGATTCAAGTCTCATAAAGAGCTTTCAAAAATTATGGTACTTATAGCTTTCAGCTCTCATTCCCCTATCATAAGCATCTTGAAGGTGATTAAGGTTAAAGTGACACAACTAAGAGGATATGCTTGACAAGTTATAAACCGAAATCTCATGCCCCTTACTTACGAAGACCGATCCTCATGCTACTAAACATCAGTCACGAGTAATCTCTTGTCATTGTATGTATATGTGTATCATTAAGAACCGCCAACGGGGTACCCTTTGCACATGATACGGGAGCTTTCCCATAATCAAAATGACAAGGCAAGCAGACAATGAGCATCTCAGCGCTCTTTTTATTTGCTATTTGCATAGGTTTTTATTGAGGATGCTTCATAGAGTGCTCACTATGGTGATGCTGCAAGTTTCCACCATGATTAGGCATGGCTTAGGCTAGCGGCCAAGGCATTTCTCTAACACATATACAAACTCCATGATCTTACAAGTTCCACTTTTATTTCGCACCGCCGGGATCCGTAAGCAAAAGAACATGATATCAACGGGGTACAAAGTACAAGTGCAATGTTGAAAGCGTTCCCCATGGTACATGGTTCTGCTAATTTTCAACTTATAAAGCACAAGCATATCATAACAAAGAAGGACCCAATGGTTCAAGTTTATTAGAGGCAAAAAGTAAAGTGTGCCATCAAGTTTGTGAGAGCTTTAATCACTAGTTTTCTCATAACAAGTGGAAGGTAAACAAAAGCATGAATATACTTGGAATAGCATAAGCTAGTAGGTAGGTATGGTGGACTCTTTGGAAAAACTTGGTTTAGGGAGTTGGATGAATGAGTGGAACTCATACTTTGTTGTGGAGGCTAGCAAAAAGGGGAGCAACAAACTAAGAGAGCAATAATGGCCATAATCATGCAGAGCGACAAAACATCATTGATAAAAGCATAAAGGGATACTACAAGTTGAAAACTAAAGGATCATAAAGGCTATGGTGACTTTGTATAGTCATAACATGGTGTGAGCATGTGCCAAGTCAACCCAAATAAAGCATCAAAGGAGAATACCACTATACTATGCTTTAATATGCTAAAACAACGCATGATTCATCCAAGGCACATTAAGCAATCTCAATTATTTATAACAAGTCATGCTACAGCAAAGAATACTAAGCATAAATCCAAAACAATATCAAGCATGGCATAACAAAGCATAGGCCACAGTCAAAAACAAGCTCTTTTTACCACACAAGTAAGAACTTTCCTACTCTTTTCCAAACAGAACCAAACCACTTGCAAACCAATGTATGAAAGAGGGGGTCCAACCAATTTATTCAGCAAACTAAGCAAACCACGCAAACTAAAAACCAAAACGAAAATGAAAAAGAAGACGCTCCAAGAACAACACAATCAGGCATGAAACAATAAAAATGAAGCGTTTGGAAGAAACCAGGATTTTTATTGATGAAGAAGGGGATGCCTTGGGCATCCCCAAGCTTTGACGCTTGTACTTCTTGGATATTTCTTGGGGTGACACACGTGGCATTCCCAAGCTTGAGCTTTAGTCCATCCTTCATCTCATTACTCATTCCTTCCATACACCTGAAATTTTTCCTTCATACAAAACTTCACACAATCTTTATTAGCAACATTAGTGCACTCAAGATAAATAAGTCTTAAGGTTCAGTTCCAACACCAAATAAACTTTCATTAGAACACTAGATACTGTAGAACTTCCCTCAAAAAGCTCAATTCCCCAAAAGAACTCAAAAAGGAACCAACAAGAAGCAAATGCAGAAAATGGCAGAAATCTGTCAAAACAGACCAGCAGGTAAAGACGAATTTTTTCGAAGACCTTATGTTGCTCAAATCAAAAAGTGTTGAACTAACGAACGTTAGACAACAACCTGGGGCAGAAGCACAAAAAAATACAGCTCAATCCAACATACAGAGATCTCTCAGGAACTTTTATGGTGAAGCACAAAAATCTGTTTCGGGACAGCAACTTTCCCAATCATTACTTCACTCTCATTAAAGGTTACTCTTGGCACAAAAAGCAAATAAAAAGGATAAGGAGCGGTTATTACTGAAGTAATAACTTACAAGACTCAACTAAAACTCTTGGGTTATCTCCCAACAAGTACTTTTCTTTAAGGCCTTTAAGTTAGGCATAAGGAAAAACTAAAATGGATAGAATAGAAGTAAGCGAAGATAATCATGGTGAAAATATTGTTTTGTTCAATGAAATCCTTTTGTTAACAAGGTTGATCAGGTCTTGTTACCAAAACAATTTCATATGAGACAAAACTTTGTATTCCACTAATGATTATGTTACCTCAACCTTGATAGCAATGGTCCCAATCATAATAGTTTCAAATTTTTCTCTTGGTATGGACCAATATATTTCTCTAACTTGAATGCCCTCAACATGTTTAATTGAATTCAAACCATAAGTCCTTTCAATCTTCTTCAGGAAATAGACAATGTGTTCCTTGTCATTAACATTGAAGGTCACCTTCCCTTGATTATAATTAATAACAGCTCCTGCAGTATTTAAGAAAAGGTCTCCCAAGAATAATAGACATATTATCATCTTCAGGCATAAAAGTTTGAGAGGATGCTCTCATAAGAAATATAAGTTGAAGTAAAAGAGAGCATCAAGAAGCAAAATCAAAACACATTTAAGTCTAACCCGCTTCAAGTATGCATAGGAATCGTGTAAGCAAATAAATTTGCAAAGAGCAAAGTGACAGGCATAGGAAGATAAAACAAGACTAACTTCAAAACTTTCAGCACATAGAGAGGTGTTTCAATACCATTGAAACTCCTACCACCATATTTTCCTCTCTCAAAATAATTTTCAGTAGCCTCATGAATAAACTCAACTATATAACTATTACATAAAGCATGCTTTTCATGATCTACAAGCACTAGAGCCTTATCATAAACATTTTCAAAGGAAACCTCGGGAACATAACATCCATCCTCCTTCAGTAAGCATGGAGGACAATCAAATAATGTAAGGGGTAAAGAGTTATTCTCATTAGAAGGTAGGAATGGGTAGCTAATCCATTCTTCCTCCTTTTGTTCATCACTCTCCTCCTCTTTTTCATCTAATGAGATTTCAGGTTCATCAATTTCTTCTTCCATAGGAGCCTGCAAGGCATTAGTCTCTTCTATTTGTGGAAAGCATTTATTAAAATACTCAAGAATATAGCCATTTTCATCCTTGTAATTGTCAAAGCGGAATTTAAGCATACCATACACCTCATACTTGTAAGGTGAATCATCAATATTTTCAAGTAAACTAGCAAGTTCAAAAGCACCCTTCCAAGCAATAAATTCTTCAATTTGTTCCGCATCATAAAAGTCATAAATTCCTTTAGCATAGGAAGATATGGTATCATTATCACTATACTCACATTGAAAAGGGAGGTGTTTATACCTCTTTCTGCAACAAGACTCATCACAGCAATAAGTAACATTATAAGTAGAGCACACATTTCTAGCAATGGTATACAATCTATCAATTTGTTCCCATAAGTGTTTCCCTTTTTGTGACAAGCGGTGTTCCTTATAATAATATTTTTGATCTTCCGTGAACCCACCTTGCCAATAAGCTTCAGTTTCAAAGAAACCAACCATTGACATCAAGCATGATAAAGCAAGACAATAACAGACCAACGAAAACAACAACTAGAGTAGGAACTAATTTTTTGTATTTTTGATAAAGAAACAAGCAAACAAGGGGAAAGATAAACTTAGCTTGAACAATAGTGAATCCAAATGAACTTGATAAATAAAGCTATGCTCCCCGGCAATGGCGCCAGAAAATAGTCTTGATGACCCACAAGTATAGGGGGTGTATCGCAGTATTTTCGAGGGAAGTGAAAACCAATTTGTTGATTCGACACAAGGGGAGCCAAAGAATACTTATCAGTCTTAACAACTGAGTTGTCAATTCAGCTGCACCTGGAAACAATCTTGCTCACAGCAGTTTATCAATAGCAACAGTTTTGTAGTAGGAATAGTAAAGCAGCAACAGTAGTAAAGCAAAGACAATAGTAACAAAAGCAGTAAACAGTGGGATTCGAGTGCGGTAGGCATAGGGATGGATGGACAGGCGTTGCATGGATCAGACAATTCACATAGCAATCAGAACATAGGGCAATTGCAGATAAATAAGATAAAACATCCAAGTACTAGACAATCCTAGGCATGTGTTCCATATATAGTCATACGTGCTCGCAATGAGAACTTGCACAACATCTTTTGTCCTACCAGCCCGTTTGCAGCGGGGCCTCTAGGGAACTACTGGCAATTAAGGTGCTCCTTTTAATAAAGCACCAGAGCAAAGCATTAACACTCCATGAACACACGTGATCCTCACATCAAAGCCTTTCCCTTCCGACTACCCCGATTTCTGTCACTTCGGGACCATAGGTTCCGGACAACGACGTGTGTAAAAAACTTGTAGATAAGACCCAAAACAATACTATCATGATGAATCAATAATAAGTTCAGATCTGAAATCATGGCACTCAGGCCCTAGTGACAAGCATTAAGCTCAACAAAGTTGTAACAAAGTCATAAAGCACTAATAGAGATACTAGGCACTATGCCCTAACAATCTGATGCCATTACATGAACGATCTCATCCAATCCCTACCATCCCCATAGCCTACAGTGGGGGATTACTCACTCATAGATGGAAGAAACATGGATGGTCGATGAAGATGATGGTGGGGATCGATGGAGATGGCTCCGGGGGCACTTCCCCGTCCTGGCAGGGTGCCGGAATAGAGACTTTCTGTCCCCCGAATCTCCCCTTCGGTGGCGGCAGCGCAGCGGAACTTTTCGTGGAAAAACGTCAAACCCCCCCAAACTTTTTAGGTCAGAAGGCTTCTTATAGGCGAAGAGGGAGACCGAGGGGTGCCTGGGGCCACCACACCAGGCCCTGGCGCGGCCAGGCCCAGCCCGCGCCTGGGGGGTGTGGCCAGCCCCTGGCCCTCCTCCGTCTCGTATTCTGGCTCCGTGAGTCTTCTAGAAAAATAGGCACTTTGTCTTTATCCCGTCCAATTCCGAGAATATTCATTTTCTGACTTTCCTGGAACCAAAAACAGCAGAAAACAGGCAGCTGGCAATGTGGCTCTTGTTAATAGGTTAGTCAAAGAAATCATATGAAAAGTACTCCAAAGTTGGAACAAAACACAAGAAAGTGGATAAAACCAAGCATGGAACATCAAAAATTATAGATACATTTGCAATGTATCAACGGGGAGTGATAGGAAAGTACCATACCACTTTCCGAGGAACTTTCTTGTTCCCTCTCTTGTATCTTCCTTGGCCACACACCGGACATGTGGTTCTATCCTTGTACTCGTCCCGATAAAGTGCACAGTCATTAATGCAGGCGTGGTACTTAACATACGGTAGGTCGAGAGGACATACGATTTTCTTGGCCTCCTCGATACTAGTTGGACACGTGTTCCCCTTGGGAAGACGTTCTTGCCAGAATCTCATGTTTTTGTTGAAGCTTACTTCGGTCCATTTGCTTTCTTCCTTCATCTCCAGAGCCTTGAGCGTTACGTTCAAGCGGGTATCCTCGGGCCGGCACACAGGATACAATGGAGTTTTCCCATCTATCTCCATCTGCGCTAGCTTGGCTTTCTCCCTGGCAGCAGCTTTGGTGTTGCTCGTCTCCCTGAGAAGCAGTTCCTGAACATGAGGGTCCTACAAGGCTGAGGTTAGCCGCGTCGTTTGTGTGTCTGTGTCTTCTTCACCGACACCTCCTTCGTGATGATCATCATGTCCATCACTGCCATCATCTCCTTCGTGTTGATCATCATGTCCGGCGCTGCTGACATCTCCTTCATGATCATGATCATGTCCGCCGCCGGCATCTCCTTCGTGATGATCATCATGCCCGCCTCGCCTTCGTGGATCGTTGATGTCTCGTCATCTTCAGAATCATAGCCGCGCATGAAACCACATGTGAGCAGGTGATTCTCCAGGTCTCCGGAATCAGGGTCAACCAAGCTCTCGAGATTGCATGTTCGACACAAACATCTTATGTAGGTCCTCTTGTTTAGAATCATGTCGTCCACCGTGCATTTCTTGTATCTAGCTGCTCGACCTTCGCTCATGTGTCTAACCATGGTTTCCTGCGCGGTATAGAGCAAAAAGAGAGAGTATCTTAGAACCACTGCACCATCATGCACACACACACATGCATGCATGGCCGCCGGAAAATTCGGCATTACATCTCCTAAAAATGGGACATATGGATAGTGCAAAAATTTGCCGAAATGGAAATTAATCGACATTTCAGCAAACATCCATGCACCACCAGAGCAAGCAACATGCTTTATTCTTCGTCACCTGCAAACATTCATGCACCACATCCATGCAAACACACCATCCCTCTCGCAGTTAATAAGAAGGCTTCACAAACATAAGCATGCACACACATACACACCGCACCGACGTCCACACTCCACACAAAACATCCACATGCATGTCCTCCAACAACTCACCTAGTAGAATCGTTACCGAGCCAAGTCCGCGACGAGATAGTGTGGTTGTTGTTGGAGAACAAGATGGATGTTGGAGGAGGCTTCCCCTCACAAAACTATGAAGCAAGGTAGGTTCAACAACCAAGAATGGAGAAAAGAATGGAGAAATTGAGGTGGTGGGGAGGAGGAGGATGAGCTAGATCTAGTTTGGGGTGGTGGGTGGAGAAGAATGGAATGGTGGTGGTGGGTGGGGGTGGATGCCAACTTGTAGATCTGGACGAAGTTATCAGTGGTGCATATTACACTAAATTCTCCACTGATAAGTCTGCCACCTTTTCAGGTGGTGGGCCTAAGACTTATCAGTGGCGCATTTAACACTATATGCGCCATTGGTGGACCAAGTATCAGTGGCGCATATACCAAATGCGCCATTGATATTTCTACCACCTTTCAGGATGGTAGGGCCCACTTAGTTACCAGTGGCACATTTACATCTACATGCGCCATTGGTGATGGGAATATCAATGGCGCATATTGCATATGCGCCACTGATAATAGTATATCAATGGCGCATATATCCATATGCGCCATTGATATTTGGTCCACATGCCTCCAGAGTGTCGGGCCCACATTATCAGTGGTGCATTATTTGTGATATGCGCCATTGGTTATAAATAATATCAGTGGAGCATATTTTCAAATGCGCCACTGATAATTATCAGTGGAGCATATTCAAAACAATGCTCCACTGATAATAAATCTATCCATAAGCCTTTCTCTAGTAGTGCCCTTAACATTCCTCTTTAAAGTCTTTACTTTAAATGCATTAAATTTCTCCAAATTTAATGCTCTCTCATTTAATAAAACTCTTTTACTAATTTTATTCAGAATTTTGTTAATTACTTTAATTAACAAACATTCACATAAAACCCCCTGCAACATTTCAATATTACATGCAGAACTAGTTTCAGCAATTTCACCCGAAACAGTTTCGGTGTCTATTGAAATAATTCCAGCGCTTTACAAATCATTTGTCTGAAACACAATTGCTCCAAATGGTGTTGGTGTCCCTTAAGTGTGTCACCCTATGGTTCATGTATAATGCAGACATGATCGAGACCCCTCTCAGATCAATAATCAGAAGTGGGACCTGGAGATCCATACTGACTCCTACACATTCTACGATCAATTTTGTGATCGTGAGAACCTTTAACGCTAGTAACTAAATCCATTTGTCTCGCAATATATTACATGTCCGAGATTCGATCATCGGTATCTTCATACCTAGTTTGATCTCGTTACCGACATGTACTCTTTTCTCGTTCCCGTGATATAACATTCTAGTGATCTTATCGCTTGCTTGCAAGCTAACCAATGTGATATCACGAAGAGGGCCTAGAGAATATCTATCCATCATCGGGATGGACAAATCCCACTCTTGATCCATGATCTTCTACATAACACTTTCGTAGCACTGAACCCACCTTTATAATCACCCTTTCACGGTGTGACGTTTGATGTTATCAAGATACTCTTCTAGTGTTAGTGATTAACATGATCTCATTGTCTAAGGACTAGGATTACTTTGTTAGATGTTATAGCAATATAAACACAATGACTTTGATCGTAATGCTATACTTCAGATGAATGTTCATCACATCATTATACTAATGTTGTGACCTCGTTATTAACAACATCCAATGTCCATGATCAGGAAACCTTGATCATCTTGTTAATCAACGAGCTAGTTTATAAGAGAGGCATAACTAGGAACTTTCCTTTTGTTTATTAAACACACATGTATTTGTAGGGTCCCGTAGTAGAAAACAAAAAATTCTATCTACTCGAACACTAATACCAGGATCTATACTATGTAGAAATAAGTAACGGAGAAGGAATACAGTATTCATACATTTGCAGACAGAGGCACGCCTTACGCAGGAAGGCGTATATTGATGAAGACGCAAAGACCCCAAGTGTGGTGCCTCCGAAGTTCGTCACACGTCCGGTGTAGGAGACGTCAACCGGACTCTGATCCAGCCGAGCAGCAGAAGAAATAGATGTCGGATCGCCGATCACACGACGGTAGTGTGAAGGTGGAGAAATCAACCACGAGGTCCTCCCCAATATTACGGCGAAGTCCTCAGATGATGAGAGAGAGAGAGAATGAGAGGAATGGGTGATTCCAAAGGGGAGGGGGACCCCTTTATATAGTGGGAGGGGGACACCACCCATGGGCCAGGCGGTGTGGGACTAATCCCCACACCCGCCGGCCACCTAGGGACAGCTGCTAGCCCTAGGTGGGCCTCACTGGAGCGGCCCACCAAGCCCAGGCCGGCTGGCCCCCACTCCCTAGGCGCCTTGCCCTATTGGGCCTCCTTGGTGAGGCCCATTAGCAATATGCAGCCTTTAAAATAAAATAAAATATATATTTAATATTAATTCTCCAATTAACATTAAAATACACATATTATATTTTTCCTTCACTCCATAACACCTTCCTACCCCTTCCGATCTCCATCGTGTTACCCAAACTATTCGCTTTCTCTCTCTATTTCTCTTACGATACCTCATCTATCCTAAGCGTCCCTACCCTTAAGCATGACATCCTTAGGTTCAGAAACACTCCGGACCTGATAGAGAGAACTCTCGTATCAATGATCAACAGAGGGACCTGGATGGCCATGTGACCCCCGTGCATTTCACGAATACAATCGCTCGAACCATGAGATAGTCGTTCCCCATTCCCTTTGTCTTTCGATACCTAATGCATCCGATACTTGATCTTCGGTATCTCCATACCTTAGTTCGATCTTGTTACCGATGAACTTGTTTTCTCGTTCTCATGTCATTGCATTCCATGACCTAGTCACATGCTTGCAAGCTTCATTAATGGAACGCCACCGAGATGGCCACATGTATTTGTCCATTACATGGACTAGACAAATCCTGGTCTTGATATGTACTCCTCAACACATCCCTTCAGAAAACCTGAGTGGCATCTTTTTGATCACCCTTTTACGAGATGATTCTTGATAACCATCAAAGCTTCTTCCGGAAATGGTGATTTGCATTACCTCACAACCAAAGGATCAGGTTGCGAGGTTCTCTGTGTTTTATCATTAATGGTGAACTTTGTAACTAGATCTCATTAAGATATAACGGTCGGATGTTTGTTTATCATGTTATTCAACTAATAACATGACCTCATTGTCACTTGGCATAAATGCCCATGATCTTGAAACACAGATCATCCTCATGACCAATGAACTAGTTGACTAGAGGTAACTAGAGACACGGTTTGTTTACATACCACACGTGTATTAATGTTTTGTATTAACACAGTTATAGCATAGTATGAAACGTATTATGAACATATAGGAGATATATCAAATAATAAACTTTATTATTTGCCTCTAGGGCATAACTCCTTTAGTCTCCCACTTGCACTAGAGTAATTTATTGATTCGACACAAGGGGAGCCAAAGAATACTTATCAGTCTTAACAACTGAGTTGTCAATTCAGCTGCACCTAGAAACAATCTTGCTCATGAGGTTTATCAAGAGTAGTTTTGTAGTAGGAATAGTAAAGCAGCAACAGTACTAAAGCAAAGACAATAATAACAAAAGCAGTAAACGGTGGGATTCGAGTGCGGTAGGCATAGAGATGGATGGACGGGCGTTGCATGGATAAGACAATTCACATAGAATTCAGAACATAGGGCAATTGCATATAAATAAGATAAAACATCCAAGTACTAGACAATCCTAGGCATGTGTTCCATATATAGTCATACGTGCTCACAATGAGAACTTGCACAACATCTTTTGTCCCCTTGACCCGCTTTGCGGTAGGGCCTCTAGGGAACTACTGGCAATTAAGGTGCTCCTTTTAATAAAGCACCAGAGCAAAGCATTAACACTCCATGAACACACGTGATCCTCACATCAAAGCCTTTCCCTTCCGGCTACCCCGATTTCTGTCACTTCGGGACCATAGGTTCCGGACAACGACGTGTGTAAACAACTTGTAGATAAGACCCAAAACAATACTATCATGATGAATCAATAATAAGTTTAGATCTGAAATCATGGCACTCGGGCCCTAGTGACAAGCATTAAGCTCAACAAAGTTGCAACAAAGTCATAAAGCACTAATAGAGATACTAGGCACTATGCCCTAACAATCTGATGCCATTACATGAACGATCTCATCCAATCCCTACCATCCCCATAGCCTACAGCGGGGGATTACTGACTCATAGATGGAAGAAACATGGATGGTCGATGAAGATGATGGTGGGGATCGATGGAGATGGCTCCGGGGGCACTTCCCCATCCCGGCAGGGTGCCGGAACAGAGACTTTCTGTCCCCCGAATCTCCCCTTCGGTGGCGGTGGCGCAGCGGAACTTTTTGTGGAAAAACGTCAACCCCACCCCCTCCCCCCGAAGTTTTTAGGTCAGAAGGATTCTTATAGGCGAAGAGGGAGACTGAGGGGGTGCCTGGGGCCACCACACCAGGCCCTGGCGCGGCCAGGCCTAGCCTGCTACTGGGAGGGTGTGGCCAGCCCCAGCCCTCCTCCGCCTCGTA
Organism: Avena insularis; assembly: GCA_023614405.1. Classification (NCBI taxonomy): domain Eukaryota; kingdom Viridiplantae; phylum Streptophyta; class Magnoliopsida; order Poales; family Poaceae; genus Avena; species Avena insularis. The sequence goes on from CM042692.1 coordinate 575,753,476, forward strand.
TTCGCCCGTGAGTCTTCGGAAAAATAGGCACTTTGGCTTTTGTCCTGTCCAATTCCGAGGATATTCATTTTCGACTTTCCGGAACCAAAAACAGCAGAAACAGTGCAAAGGCAATGTGGCTCTTGTTAATAGGTTAGTCCAAGAAATCATATGAAAAGTACTCCAAAGTTGGAACAAAACACAAGAAAGTGGATAAAACCAAGCATGGAACATCAAAAATTATAGATACATTTGCAATGTATCAACGGGGAGTGATAGGAAAGTACCATACCACTTTCCGAGGAACTTTCTTGTTCCCTCTCTTGTATCGTCCTTGGCCACACACCGGACATGTGGTTCTATCCTTGTACTCGTCCCGATAAAGTGCGCAGTCATTAATGCAAAGCGTGGTACTTAACATACGGTAGGTCGAGAGGACATATTTTTCTTGGCCTCCTCGATACTAGTTGGACACGTGTTCCCCTTGGGAAGACGTTCTTGCCAGAATCTCATGTTTTTGTTGAAGCTTACTTCGGTCCATTTGCTTTCTTCCTTCATCTCCAGAGCCTTGAGCGTTACGTTCAAGCGGGTATCCTCGGGCCGGCACACAGGATACAATGGAGTTTTCCCATCTATCTCCATCTGCGCTAGCTTGGCTTTCTCCCTGGCAGCAGCTTTGGTGTTGCTCGTCTCCCTGAGAAGCAGTTCCTGAACATGAGGGTCCTACAAGGCTGAGGTTAGCCGCGTCGTTTGTGTGTCTGTGTCTTCTTCACCGACACCTCCTTCGTGATGATCATCATGTCCATCACTGCCATCATCTCCTTCGTGTTGATCATCATGTCCGGCGCTGCTGACATCTCCTTCATGATCATGATCATGTCCGCCGCCGGCATCTCCTTCGTGATGATCATCATGCCCGCCCTCGCCTTCGTGGATCGTTGATGTCTCGTCATCTTCGTAATCATAGCCGCATGAAACCACATGTGAGCAGGTGATTCTCCAGGTCTCCGGAATCAGGGTCAACCAAGCTCTCGAGATTGCATGTTCGACACAAACATCTTATGTAGGTCCTCTTGTTTAGAATCATGTCGTCCACCGCGCGTTTCTTGTATCTAGCTGCTCGACCTTCGCTCATGTGTCTAACCATGGTTTCCTGCGCGGTATAGAGCAAAAAGAGAGTATCTTAGAACCACTGCACCATCATGCACACACACACATGCATGCATGGCCGCCGGAAAATTCGGCATTACATCTCCTAAAAATGGGACATATGGATAGTGCAAAAATTTGCCGAAATGGAAATTAATCGACATTTCAGCAAACATCCATGCACCACCAGAGCAAGCAACATGCTTTATTCTTCGTCACCTGCAAACATTCATGCACCACATCCATGCAAACACACCATCCCTCTCAGCTTAATAAGAAGGCTTCACAAACATAAGCATGCACACACATACACACTTGACCGACGTCCACACTCCACACAAAACATCCACATGCATGTCCTCCAACAACTCACCTAGTAGAATCGTTACCGAGCCAAGTCCGCGACGAGATAGTGTGGTTGTTGTTGGAGAACAAGATGGATGTTGGAGGAGGCTTCCCCTCACAAAACTATGAAGCAAGGTAGGTTCAACAACCAAGAATGGAGAAAAGAATGGAGAAATTGAGGTGGGGAGGAGGAGGATGAGCTAGATCTAGTTTGGGGTGGTGGGTGGAGAAGAATGGAATGGTGGTGGTGGGTGGGGGTGGATGCCAACTTGTAGATCTGGACGAAGTTATCAGTGGTGCATATTACACTAAATTCTCCACTGATAAGTCTGCCACCTTTTCAGGTGGTGGGCCTAAGACTTATCAGTGGCGCATTTAACACTATATGCGCCATTGGTGGACCAAGTATCAGTGGCGCATATACCAAATGCGCCATTGATATTTCTACCACCTTCGTGATGGTAGGGCCCACTTAGTTACCAAAGTGGCACATTTACATCTACATGCGCCATTGGTGATGGGAATATCAATGGCGCATATTGCATATGCGCCACTGATAATAGTATATCAATGGCGCATATATCCATATGCGCCATTGATATTTGGTCCACATGCCTCCAGAGTGTCGGGCCCACATTATCAGTGGTGCATTATTTGTGATATGCGCCATTGGTTATAAATAATATCAGTGGAGCATATTTTCAAATGCGCCACTGATAATTATCAGTGGAGCATATTCAAAACAATGCTCCACTGATAATAAATCTATCCATAAGCCTTTCTCTAGTAGTGCCCTTAACATTCCTCTTTAAAGTCTTTACTTTAAATGCATTAAATTTCTCCAAATTTAATGCTCTCTCATTTAATAAAACTCTTTTACTAATTTTATTCAGAATTTTGTTAATTACTTTAATTAACAAACATTCACATAAAACCCCCTGCAACATTTCAATATTACATGCGTAACTAGTTTCACAATTTCACCAAACAGCTTGATTGTCTATTGAAATAATTCCAGCGCTTTACAAATCATTTGTCTGAAACACAATTGCTCCAAATGGTGTTGGTGTCCCTTAAGTGTGTCACCCTATGGTTCATGTATAATGCAGACATGATCGAGACCCCTCTCAGATCAATAATCAGAAGTGGGACCTGGAGATCCATACTGACTCCTACACATTCTACGATCAATTTTGTGATCGTGAGAACCTTTAACGCTAGTAACTAAATCCATTTGTCTCGCAATATATTACATGTCCGAGATTCGATCATCGGTATCTTCATACCTAGTTTGATCTCGTTACCGACATGTACTCTTTTCTCGTTCCCGTGATATAACATTCTAGTGATCTTATCGCTTGCTTGCAAGCTAACCAATGTGATATCACGAAGAGGGCCTAGAGAATATCTATCCATCATCGGGATGGACAAATCCCACTCTTGATCCATGATCTTCTACATAACACTTTCGTAGCACTGAACCCACCTTTATAATCACCCTTTCACGGTGTGACGTTTGATGTTATCAAGATACTCTTCTAGTGTTAGTGATTAACATGATCTCATTGTCTAAGGACTAGGATTACTTTGTTAGATGTTATAGCAATATAAACACAATGACTTTGATCGTAATGCTATACTTCAGATGAATGTTCATCACATCATTATACTAATGTTGTGACCTCGTTATTAACAACATCCAATGTCCATGATCAGGAAACCTTGATCATCTTGTTAATCAACGAGCTAGTTTATAAGAGAGGCATAACTAGGAACTTTCCTTTTGTTTATTAAACACACATGTATTTGTAGGGTCCCGTAGTAGAAAACAAAAAAATTCTATCTACTCGAACACTAATACCAGGATCTATACTATGTAGAAATAAGTAACGGAGAAGGAATACAGTATTCATACATTTGCAGACAGAGGCACGCCTTACGCAGGAAGGCGTATATTGATGAAGACGAGCAGCACCCCAAGTGTGGTGCCTCCGAAGTTCGTCACACGTCCGGTGTAGGAGACGTCAACCGGACTCTGATCCAGCCGAGCAGCAGAAGAAATAGATGTCGGATCGCCGATCACACGACGGTAGTGTGAAGGTGGAGAAATCAACCACGAGGTCCTCCCCAATATTACGGCGAAGTCCTCAGATGATGAGAGAGAGAGAGAATGAGAGGAATGGGTGATTCCAAAGGGGAGGGGGACCCCTTTATATAGTGGGAGGGGGACACCACCCATGGGCCAGGCGGTGTGGGACTAATCCCCACACCCGCCGGCCACCTAGGGACAGCTGCTAGCCCTAGGTGGGCCTCACTGGAGCGGCCCACCAAGCCCAGGCCGGCTGGCCCCCACTCCCTAGGCGCCTTGCCCTATTGGGCCTCCCTTCGGGTGAGGCCCATTAGCAATATGCAGCCTTTAAAAATAAAATAAAAATATATATTTAATATTAATTCTCCAATTAACATTCAAATACACATATTATATTATTCCTTCACTCCATAACACCTTCCGGACCCCTTCCGATCTCCATCAGGTGTTACCCGAAACTATTCCGGTTTCTCTCTCTCTCTATTTCTCTTACGATACCTCATCTATCCTAAGCGTCCCTACCCTTAAGCATGACATCCTTAGGTTCAGAAACACCGGACCTGATAGAGAGAACTCTCGTATCAATGATCAACAGAGGGACCTGGATGGCCATGTGACCCCTGCATTTCATTTAATACAATCGCTCGAACCATGAGATAGTCGTTCCCCATTCCCTTTGTCTTTCGATACCTAATGCATCCGATACTTGATCTTCGGTATCTCCATACCTTAGTTCGATCTTGTTACCGATGAACTTGTTTTCTCGTTCTCATGTCATTGCATTCCATGACCTAGTCACATGCTTGCAAGCTTCATTAATGGAACGCCACCGAGATGGCCACATGTATTTGTCCATTACATGGACTAGACAAATCCTGGTCTTGATATGTACTCCTCAACACATCCCTTCAGAAAACCTGAGTGGCATCTTTTTGATCACCCTTTTACGAGATGATTCTTGATAACCATCAAAGCTTCTTCCGGAAATGGTGATTTGCATTACCTCACAGTCAAAGGATCAGGTTGCGAGGTTCTCTGTGTTTTATCATTAATGGTGAACTTTGTAACTAGATCTCATTAAGATATAACGGTCGGATGTTTGTTTATCATGTTATTCAACTAATAACATGACCTCATTGTCACTTGGCATAAATGCCCATGATCTTGAAACACAGATCATCCTCATGACCAATGAACTAGTTGACTAGAGGTAACTAGAGACACGGTTTGTTTACATACCACACGTGTATTAATGTTTTGTATTAACAGCTTATAGCATAGTATGAAACGATTATGAACATATAGGAGATATATCAAATAATAAACTTTATTATTTGCCTCTAGGGCATAACTCCTTTAGTCTCCCACTTGCACTAGAGTAATTTATTGATTCGACACAAGGGGAGCCAAAGAATACTTATCAGTCTTAACAACTGAGTTGTCAATTCAGCTGCACCTAGAAACAATCTTGCTCACAGTAGTTTATCAGTAGCAACAGTTTTGTAGTAGGAATAGTAAAGCAGCAACAGTACTAAAGCAAAGACAATAATAACAAAAGCAAGAACGTGGGATTCGAAAAGCGGTAGGCATAGAGATGGATGGACGGGCGTTGCATGGATAAGACAATTCACATAGAATTCAGAACATAGGGCAATTGCATATAAATAAGATAAAACATCCAAGTACTAGACAATCCTAGGCATGTGTTCCATATATAGTCATACGTGCTCACAATGAGAACTTGCACAACATCTTTTGTCCCGCCAAATTGCTTGCTGGGCCTCTAGGGAACTATCGGCAATTAAGGTGCTCCTTCAATAAAGCACCGGAGCAAAGCATTAACACTCCATGAACACACGTGATCCTCACATCAAAGCCTTTCCCTTCCGGCTACCCCGATTTCTGTCACTTCGGGACCATAGGTTCCGGACAACGACGTGTGTAAACAACTTGTAGATAAGACCCAAAACAATACTATCATGATGAATCAATAATAAGTTCAGATCTGAAATCATGGCACTCGGCCCTAGTGACAAGCATTAAGCTCAACAAAGTTGCAACAAAGTCATAAAGCACTAATAGAGATACTAGGCACTATGCCCTAACAACTGATGCCATTACATGAACGATCTCATCCAATCCCTACCATCCCCATAGCCTACAAGGGGATTACCGACTCATAGATGGAAGAAACATGGATGGTCGATGAAGATGATGGTGGGGATCGATGGAGATGGCTCGGGCACTTCCCATCCCCAGGTGCCGAATGCAGACTTTCTGTCTCCGAATCTCCCTTCGGTGGCGGTGGCGCAGCGGAACTTTTTGTGGAAAACGTCAACCCCACCCTCCCAAGTTTTTAGGTCAAGGATTCTTATAGTAAGAGGGAGATCGAGGTGCTGGGCCACCACACCAGGCCCTGGCGCGGCCAGGCCTAGCCCGCGCCTGGGAGGGTGTGGCCAGCCCCTGGCCCTCCTCCGTCTCATATTCTGGCTCCGTGAGTCTTCTGGAAAAATAGGCACTTTGGCTTTTGTCCTGTCCAATTCCGAGAATATTCATTTTCTGACTTTCCGAACCAAAACAATGAGAAAACAAGGCAAATGGCACTGTGGCTCTTGTTAATAGGTTAGTCCAAGAAATCATATGAAAAGTACTCCAAAGTTGGAACAAAACACAAGAAAGTGGATAAAACCAAGCATGGAACATCAAAAATTATAGATACATTTGCAATGTATCAACATCCCCAAGCTTAACTCCTGCTCGCCCCTCGGTAGGTAAGTGATAAAAGAAATAATTTTTGAGGTGACATGCACCATCAAAGACTTGATCAAAGTATTTGCAAAGCATCAAAGCTGGGATCAAAGTACTTCAATCATAACATGAAAGACAAAGTTCTAGCAATAAGCAAAGAAACTATGATACAACATGAAAAGGCACAAACAAAAGATTCATGAATAACAATGTTTTGCAAGATGTTTGTTTGTTTCACATAAAGAAAACATAGCATAAAAGTATTCAGCTTGTCCCTCAATAGAGTAGCAAATATAAATGCATAGGACACCTTCAAAGTTCATAAGAGTGACTAGATACAATAGTTTAAAACAAGCAATAACAAGTTATGCATCAATCAACTAGTCTTGGGACAATGCACATAGAACTAAGAATGGCCACTATGCTCTCAAAGTAGGTGCATAAAGATAGAAGGTGGAGACTCAATATAATGGTGGAAGAAAAGCCTTTTGTAAAAGGAAGTAGGGATTCAAGTCTCATAAAGAGCTTTCAAAAATTATGGTACTTATAGCTTTCAGCTCTCATTCCCCTATCATAAGCATCTTGAAGGTGATTAAGGTTAAAGTGACACAACTAAGAGGATATGCTTGACAAGTTATAAACCGAAATCTCATGCCCCTTACTTACGAAGACCGATCCTCATGCTACTAAACATCAGTCACGAGTAATCTCTTGTCATTGTATGTATATGTGTATCATTAAGAACCGCCAACGGGGTACCCTTTGCACATGATACGGGAGCTTTCCCATAATCAAAATGACAAGGCAAGCAGACAATGAGCATCTCAGCTTTTTTATTTGCTATTTGCATAGGTTTTTATTGAGGATGCTTCATAGAGTGCTCACTATGGTGATGCTGCAAGTTTCCACCATGATTAGGCATGGCTTAGGCTAGCGGCCAAGGCATTTCTCTAACACATATACAAACTCCATGATCTTACAAGTTCCACTTTTATTTCGCACCGCCGGGATCCGTAAGCAAAAGAACATGATATCAACGGGGTACAAAGTACAAGTGCAATGTTGAAAGCGTTCCCCATGGTACATGGTTCTGCTAATTTTCAACTTATAAAGCGCAAGCATATACGCAACAAAGAAGGACCCAATGGTTCAAGTTTATTAGAGGCAAAAAGTAAAGTGTGCCATCAAGTTTGTGAGAGCTTTAATCACTAGTTTTCTCATAACAAGTGGAAGGTAAACAAAAGCATGAATATACTTGGAATAGCATAAGCTAGTAGGTAGGTATGGTGGACTCTTTGGAAAAACTTGGTTTAGGGAGTTGGATGAATGAGTGGAACTCATACTTTGTTGTGGAGGCTAGCAAAAGACTGGGAGCAACAAACTAAGAGAGCAATAATGGCCATAATCATGCAGAGCGACAAAACATCATTGATAAAAGCATAAAGGGATACTACAAGTTGAAAACTAAAGGATCATAAAGGCTATGGTGACTTTGGATAGTCATAACATGGTGTGAGCATGTGCCAAGTCAACCCAAATAAAGCATCAAAGGAGAATACCACTATACTATGCTTTAATATGCTAAAACAACGCATGATTCATCCAAGGCACATTAAGCAATCTCAATTATTTATAACAAGTCATGCTACAGCAAAGAATACTAAGCATAAATCCAAAACAATATCAAGCATGGCATAACAAAGCATAGGCCACAGTCAAAAACAAGCTCTTTTTACCACACAAGTAAGAACTTTCCTACTCTTTTCCAAACAGAACCAAACCACTTGCAAACCAATGTATGAAAGAGGGGGTCCAACCAATTTATTCAGCAAACTAAGCAAACCACGCAAACTAAAAACCAAAACGAAAATGAAAAAGAAGACGCTCCAAGAACAACACAACTGTGCATGAAACAATAAAAATGAAGCGTTTTGATGAAACCTGGGATTTTTATTGATGAAGAAGGGATGCCTTGGCATCCCCAAGCTTTGACGCTTGTACTTCTTGGATATTTCTTGGGGTGACACGTGGCATTCCCAAGCTTGAGCTTTAGTCCATCCTTCATCTCATTACTCATTCCTTCCATACACCTGAAATTTTTCCTTCATACAAAACTTCACACAATCTTTATTAGCAACATTAGTGCACTCAAGATAAATAAGTCTTAAGGTTCAGTTCCAACACCAAATAAACTTTCATTAGAACACTAGATACTGTAGCACTTCCCTCAAAAGCTCAATTCCCCAAAAGAACTCAAAAAGGAACCAACAAGAAGCAAATGCAGAAAATGGCAGAAATCTGTCAAAACAGACCAGCAGGTAAAGACGAATTTTTTCGAAGACCTTATGTTGCTCAAATCAAAAAGTGTTGAACTAACGAACGTTAGACAACAACCTGGGGCAGAAGCACAAAAAAATACAGCTCAATCCAACATACAGAGATCTCTCAGGAACTTTTATGGTGAAGCACAAAAATCTGTTTCGGGACAGCAACTTTCCCAATCATTACTTCACTCTCATTAAAGGTTACTCTTGGCACAAAAAGCAAATAAAAAGGATAAGGAGCGGTTATTACTGAAGTAATAACTTACAAGACTCAACTAAAACTCTTGGGTTATCTCCCAACAAGTACTTTTCTTTAAGGCCTTTAAGTTAGGCATAAGGAAAAACTAAAATGGATAGAATAGAAGTAAGCGAAGATAATCATGGTGAAAATATTGTTTTGTTCAATGAAATCCTTTTGTTAACAAGGTTGATCAGGTCTTGTTACCAAAACAATTTCATATGAGACAAAACTTTGTATTCCACTAATGATTATGTTACCTCAACCTTGATAGCAATGGTCCCAATCATAATAGTTTCAAATTTTTCTCTTGGTATGGACCAATATATTTCTAACTTGAATGCCCTCAACATGTTTAATTGAATTCAAACCATAAGTCCTTTCAATCTTCTTCAGGAAATAGACAATGTGTTCCTTGTCATTAACATTGAAGGTCACCTTCCTTGATTATAATTAATAACAGCTCCTGCAGATTTAAGAAAAGGTCTCCCAAGAATAATAGACATATTATCATCTTCAGGCATAAAAGTTTGAGAGGATGCTCTCATAAGAAATATAAGTTGAAGTAAAAGAGAGCATCAAGAAGCAAAATCAAAACACATTTAAGTCTAACCCGCTTCAAGTATGCATAGGAATCGTGTAAGCAAATAAATTTGCAAAGAGCAAAGTGACAGCATAGGAAGATAAAACAAGACTAACTTCAAAACTTTCAGCACATAGAGAGGTGTTTCAATACCATTGAAACTCCTACCACCATATTTCCTCTCTCAAAATAATTTTCAGTAGCCTCATGAATAAACTCAACTATATAACTATTACATAAAGCATGCTTTTCATGATCTACAAGCACTAGAGCCTTATCATAAACATTTTCAAAGGAAACCTCGGGAACATAACATCCATCCTCCTTCAGTAAGCATGGAGGACAATCAAATAATGTAAGGGGTAAAGAGTTATTCTCATTAGAAGGTAGGAATGGGTAGCTAATCCATTCTTCCTCCTTTTGTTCATCACTCTCCTCCTCTTTTTCATCTAATGAGATTTCAGGTTCATCAATTTCTTCTTCCATAGGAGCCTGCAAGGCATTAGTCTCTTCTATTTGTGGAAAGCATTTATTAAAATACTCAAGAATATAGCCATTTTCATCCTTGTAATTGTCAAAGCGGAATTTAAGCATACCATACACCTCATACTTGTAAGGTGAATCATCAATATTTTCAAGTAAACTAGCAAGTTCAAAAGCACCCTTCCAAGCAATAAATTCTTCAATTTGTTCCGCATCATAAAAGTCATAAATTCCTTTAGCATAGGAAGATATGGTATCATTATCACTATACTCACATTGAAAAGGGAGGTGTTTATACCTCTTTCTGCAACAAGACTCATCACAGCAATAAGTAACATTATAAGTAGAGCACACATTTCTAGCAATGGTATACAATCTATCAATTTGTTCCCATAAGTGTTTCCTTTTGTGACAAGCGGTGTTCCTTATAATAATATTTTGATCTTCCGTGAACCCACCTTGCCAATAAGCTTCAGTTTCAAAGAAACCAACCATTGACATCATGCATGATAAAGCAAGACAATAACATAACAAAGAAAACAACAACTAGATTAGGAAATAATTTTTTTTATTTTTGATAAAGAAACAAGCAAACAAGGGGAAAGATAAACTTAGCTTGAACAATAGTGAATCCAAATGAACTTGATAAATAAAGCTATGCTCCCGGCAATGGCGCTTTAAAATAGTCTTGATGACCCACAAGTATAGGGGTGTATCGCAAGATTTTCGAGGGAAGTGAAAACCAATTTGTTGATTCGACACAAGGGGAGCCAAAGAATACTTATCAGTCTTAACAACTGAGTTGTCAATTCAGCTGCACCTGGAAACAATCTTGCTCACAGCAGTTTATCAATAGCAACAGTTTTGTAGTAGGAATAGTAAAGCAAAGAATGAGTAAAGCAAAGACAATAGTAACAAAAGCAAAGAACAAGGGATTCGAAAAGCGGTAGGCATAGGGATGGATGGACAGGCGTTGCATGGATAAGACAATTCACATAGCAATCAGAACATAGGGCAATTGCGTATAAATAAGATAAAACATCCAAGTACTAGACAATCCTAGGCATGTGTTCCATATATAGTCATACGTTTCGCAATGAGAACTTGCACAACATCTTTTGTCCTACCAGCCCGTTTGCAGCGGGGCCTCTAGGGAACTACTGGCAATTAAGGTGCTCCTTTTAATAAAGCACCAGAGCAAAGCATTAACACTCCATGAACACACGTGATCCTCACATCAAAGCCTTTCCCTTCCGACTACCCCGATTTACGTCGCCGGGACCATAGGTTCCGGACAACGACGTGTGTAAAAAACTTGTAGATAAGACCCAAAACAATACTATCATGATGAATCAATAATAAGTTCAGATCTGAAATCATGGCACTCAGGCCCTAGTGACAAGCATTAAGCTCAACAAAGTTGCAACAAAGTCATAAAGCACTAATAGAGATACTAGGCACTATGCCCTAACAATCTGATGCCATTACATGAACGATCTCATCCAATCCCTACCATCCCCATAGCCTACAGTGGGGGATTACTCACTCATAGATGGAAGAAACATGGATGGTCGATGAAGATGATGGTGGGGATCGATGGAGATGGCTCCGGGGGCACTTCCCCGTCCCGGCAGGGTGCCGGAATAGAGACTTTCTGTCCCCCGAATCTCCCCTTCGGTGGCGGCAGCGCAGCGGAACTTTTCGTGGAAAAACGTCAAACCCCCCCGAACTTTTTAGGTCAGAAGGCTTCTTAAAGGCGAAGAGGGAGACCGAGGGGTGCCTGGGGCCACCACACCAGGCCCTGGCGCGGCCAGGCCCAGCCCGCGCCTGGGGGGTGTGGCCAGCCCCTGGCCCTCCTCCGTCTCGTATTCTGGCTCCGTGATTCTTCTAGAAAAATAGGCACTTTGTCTTTATCCCGTCCAATTCCGAGAATATTCATTTTCTGACTTTCCTGGAACCAAAAACAGCAGAAACAAAATGGTAGCACTGTGGCTCTTGTTAATAGGTTAGTCCAAGAAATCATATGAAAAGTACTCCAAAGTTGGAACAAAACACAAGAAAGTGGATAAAACCAAGCATGGAACATCAAAAATTATAGATACATTTGCAATGTATCAACGGGGAGTGATAGGAAAGTACCATACCACTTTCCGAGGAACTTTCTTGTTCCCTCTCTTGTATCGTCCTTGGCCACACACCGGACATGTGGTTCTATCCTTGTACTCGTCCCGATAAAGTGCGCAGTCATTAATGCAGGCGTGGTACTTAACATACGGTAGGTCGAGAGGACATACGATTTTCTTGGCCTCCTCGATACTAGTTGGACACGTGTTCCCCTTGGGAAGACGTTCTCGCCAGAATCTCATGTTTTTGTTGAAGCTTACTTCGGTCCATTTGCTTTCTTCCTTCATCTCCAGAGCCTTGAGCGTTACGTTCAAGCGGGTATCCTCGGGCCGGCACACAGGATACAATGGAGTTTTCCCATCTATCTCCATCTGCGCTAGCTTGGCTTTCTCCCTGGCAGCAGCTTTGGTGTTGCTCGTCTCCCTGAGAAGCAGTTCCTGAACATGAGGGTCCTACAAGGCTGAGGTTAGCCGCGTCGTTTGTGTGTCTGTGTCTTCTTCACCGACACCTCCTTCGTGATGATCATCATGTCCATCACTGCCATCATCTCCTTCGTGTTGATCATCATGTCCGGCGCTGCTGACATCTCCTTCATGATCATGATCATGTCCGCCGCCGGCATCTCCTTCGTGATGATCATCATGCCCGCCCTCGTCTTCAGGATCGTTGATGTCTCGTCATCTTCAGAATCATAGCCGCGCATGAAACCACATGTGAGCAGGTGATTCTCCAGGTCTCCGGAATCAGGGTCAACCAAGCTCTCGAGATTGCATGTTCGACACAAACATCTTATGTAGGTCCTCTTGTTTAGAATCATGTCGTCCACCGCGCGTTTCTTGTATCTAGCTGCTCGACCTTCGCTCATGTGTCTAACCATGGTTTCCTGCGCGGTATAGAGCAAAAAGAGAGAGTATCTTAGAACCACTGCACCATCATGCACACACACACATGCATGCATGGCCGCCGGAAAATTCGGCATTACATCTCCTAAAAATGGGACATATGGATAGTGCAAAAATTTGCCGAAATGGAAATTAATCGACATTTCAGCAAACATCCATGCACCACCAGAGCAAGCAACATGCTTTATTCTTCGTCACCTGCAAACATTCATGCACCACATCCATGCAAACACACCATCCCTCTCGCAGTTAATAAGAAGGCTTCACAAACATAAGCATGCACACACATACACACCGCACCGACGTCCACAATCCACACAAAACATCCACATGCATGTCCTCCAACAACTCACCTAGTAGAATCGTTACCGAGCCAAGTCCGCGACGAGATAGTGTGGTTGTTGTTGGAGAACAAGATGGATGTTGGAGGAGGCTTCCCCTCACAAAACTATGAAGCAAGGTAGGTTCAACAACCAAGAATGGAGAAAAGAATGGAGAAATTGAGGTGGTGGGGAGGAGGAGGATGAGCTAGATCTAGTTTGGGGTGGTGGGTGGAGAAGAATGGAATGGTGGTGGTGGGTGGGGGTGGATGCCAACTTGTAGATCTGGACGAAGTTATCAGTGGCGCATATTACACTAAATTCTCCACTGATAAGTCTGCCACCTTTTCAGGTGGTGGGCCTAAGACTTATCAGTGGCGCATTTAACACTATATGCGCCATTGGTGGACCAAGTATCAGTGGCGCATATACCAAATGCGCCATTGATATTTCTACCACCTTTCAGGATGGTAGGGCCCACTTAGTTACCAGTGGCACATTTACATCTACATGCGCCATTGGTGATGGGAATATCAATGGCGCATATTGCATATGCGCCACTGATAATAGTATATCAATGGCGCATATATCCATATGCGCCATTGATATTTGGTCCACATGCCTCCAGAGTGTCGGGCCCACATTATCAGTGGTGCATTATTTGTGATATGCGCCATTGGTTATAAATAATATCAGTGGAGCATATTTTCAAATGCGCCACTGATAATTATCAGTGGAGCATATTCAAAACAATGCTCCACTGATAATAAATCTATCCATAAGCCTTTCTCTAGTAGTGCCCTTAACATTCCTCTTTAAAGTCTTTACTTTAAATGCATTAAATTTCTCCAAATTTAATGCTCTCTCATTTAATAAAACTCTTTTACTAATTTTATTCAGAATTTTGTTAATTACTTTAATTAACAAACATTCACATAAAACCCCCTGCAACATTTCAATATTACATGCAGAACTAGTTTCAGCAATTTCACCCGAAACAGTTTCGGTGTCTATTGAAATAATTCCAGCGCTTTACAAATCATTTGTCTGAAACACAATTGCTCCAAATGGTGTTGGTGTCCCTTAAGTGTGTCACCCTATGGTTCATGTATAATGCAGACATGATCGAGACCCCTCTCAGATCAATAATCAGAAGTGGGACACGAGATCCATACTGACTCCTACACATTCTACGATCAATTCTGTGATCGTGAGAACCTTTAACGCTAGTAACTAAATCCATTTGTCTCGCAATATATTACATGTCCGAGATTCGATCATCGGTATCTTCATACCTAGTTTGATCTCGTTACCGACATGTACTCTTTTCTCGCTCCGTGATATAACATTCTAGTGATCTTATCGCTTGCAAGCTAACCAATGTGATATCACGAAGAGGGCCTAGAGAATATCTATCCATCATCGGGATGGACAAATCCCACTCTTGATCCATGAGCTTCTACATAACACTTTCGTAGCACTGAACCCACCTTTATAATCACCCTTTCACGGTGTGACGTTTGATGTTATCAAGATACTCTTCTAGTGTTAGTGATTAACATGATCTCATTGTCTAAGGACTAGGATTACTTTGTTAGATGTTATAGCAATATAAACACAATGACTTTGATCGTAATGCTATACTTCAGATGAATGTTCATCACATCATTATACTAATGTTGTGACCTCGTTATTAACAACATCCAATGTCCATGATCAGGAAACCTTGATCATCTTGTTAATCAACGAGCTAGTTTATAAGAGAGGCATAACTAGGAACTTTCCTTTTGTTTATTAAACACACATGTATTTGTAGGGTCCCGTAGTAGAAAACAAAAAAATTTCTATCTACTCGAACACTAATACCAGGATCTATACTATGTAGAAATAAGTAACGGAGAAGGAATACAGTATTCATACATTTGCAGACAGAGGCACGCCTTACGCAGGAAGGCGTATATTGATGAAGACGAGCAGCACCCCAAGTGTGGTGCCTCCGAAGTTCGTCACACGTCCGGTGTAGGAGACGTCAACCGGACTCTGATCCAGCCGAGCAGCAGAAGAAATAGATGTCGGATCGCCGATCACACGACGGTAGTGTGAAGGTGGAGAACTCAACCACGAGGTCCTCCCCAATATTACGGCGAAGTCCTCAGATGATGAGAGAGAGAGAGAATGAGAGGAATGGGTGATTCCAAAGGGGAGGGGGGCCCCTTTATATAGTGGGAGGGGGACACCACCCATGGGCCAGGCGGTGTGGGACTAATCCCCACACCCGCCGGCCACCTAGGGACAGCTGCTAGCCCTAGGTGGGCCTCACTGGAGCGGCCCACCAAGCCCAGGCCGGCTGGCCCCCACTCCCTAGGCGCCTTGCCCTATTGGGCCTCCCTTCGGGTGAGGCCCATTAGCAATATGCAGCCTTTAAAAATAAAATAAAAATATATATTTAATATTAATTCTCCAATTAACATTCAAATACACATATTATATTATTCCTTCACTCCATAACACCTTCCGGACCCCTTCCGATCTCCATCAGGTGTTACCCGAAACTATTCCGGTTTCTCTCTCTCTCTATTTCTCTTACGATACCTCATCTATCCTAAGCGTCCCTACCCTTAAGCATGACATCCTTAGGTTCAGAAACACTCCGGACCTGATAGAGAGAACTCTCGTATCAATGATCAACAGAGGGACCTGGATGGCCATGTGACCCCCGTGCATTTCACGAATACAATCGCTCGAACCATGAGATAGTCGTTCCCCATTCCCTTTGTCTTTCGATACCTAATGCATCCGATACTTGATCTTCGGTATCTCCATACCTTAGTTCGATCTTGTTACCGATGAACTTGTTTTCTCGTTCTCATGTCATTGCATTCCATGACCTAGTCACATGCTTGCAAGCTTCATTAATGGAACGCCACCGAGATGGCCACATGTATTTGTCCATTACATGGACTAGACAAATCCTGGTCTTGATATGTACTCCTCAACACATCCCTTCAGAAAACCTGAGTGGCATCTTTTTGATCACCCTTTTACGAGATGATTCTTGATAACCATCAAAGCTTCTTCCGGAAATGGTGATGTGCATTACCTCACAGTCAAAGGATCAGGTTGCGAGGTTCTCTGTGTTTTATCATTAATGGTGAACTTTGTAACTAGATCTCATTAAGATATAACGGTCGGATGTTTGTTTATCATGTTATTCAACTAATAACATGACCTCATTGTCACTTGGCATAAATGCCCATGATCTTGAAACACAGATCATCCTCATGACCAATGAACTAGTTGACTAGAGGTAACTAGAGACACGGTTTGTTTACATACCACACGTGTATTAATGTTTTGTATTAACACAGTTATAGCATAGTATGAAACGTATTATGAACATATAGGAGATATATCAAATAATACACTTTATTATTTGCCTCTAGGGCATAACTCCTTTAGTCTCCCACTTGCACTAGAGTATAGACAAAACTAGTTTACAATAGGCAGGAACCTAACACCAATGGAATCTCGGTGTTGTTCGTGCTTTTCCTGATGGAGAGCTTTAGTCAAAGGATCTGCTACATTCAGTTCCGTATCTACTTTGGAAATCTTGACTTCACCTTCGTCAATGTTCTGCCGGATGACGTGAAATCATAGCTTGATGTGTTTGGTTGTGGAATGAGTTCTTGGTTCCCTTGCGTTTGCAATAGCACCCGTGTTATCACAATAGACCGTCACGGGGTCTTGCGCATTGGGAAAAACTCCCAGTTCGATGATGAAATTCCTTAGTCAAACAGCTTCATTTGCTGCATCAGCCGCAACAATATATTTAGACTCCATTGAAGATTGTGCCACCACCGGCTGCTTCTTGCTTTTCCAGCTTACCGCCCCACCATTCACCAGGAACACAAATCCTATTTGAGACGTTGAGTCATCATGATCTGAGTTCTAGCTTGCATCCACGTAACCCGTTATGTTTAGAGCTTCATCACTTCCTCCATAAATTAGGAACATATCCTTTGTTCTTTTCAGATACTTCAGGATATTCTTGACAGTTGTCCAGTGATCTGGTCTTGGATTACTTTGGTATCGGCTCGTCAAACTAAGAGCCAATGCCACATCAGGTCGTGTACTTAACATTGCATACATGATAGACCTTATGGCTGAGGCATAAGGTGTGAAAGCCATCTTCTTTCTATCATTGTCCGTTATAGGACATTGAGTCATACTCAATTTGCAATTCTTCATCATGGGAGTGAAACCCTTTTTGGTGTTCTCCATTTTGAACCTCTTCAAAATCTTTTCTATGTAAGTACTTTGACTCAATGCTATTAGGCGCCTTGATCTATCTCTATAGATCTTGATTCCTAATATGTATGCAGCTTCACCTAGATCCTTCATGGAAAATTGGTTACTCAAGTATGCTTTCACACTTTTCATAAGATCCACATCATTTCCCATGAGTAATATGTCATCCACATACACTACTAGGAAAACAACTAAGCTCCCACTCGCTTTCTTGTAAACACAGAACTCTTGTTGGTTTTGGACAAATCCAAAACTCTTGATCACTTGATCAAAACATTGGTTCCAGCTCCGAGATGCTTGCTTCAATCCATAAATGGACCGTTGAAGCTTGCATACATTTCCAGCATCCTTAGGATTGACAAAACCTTCTGGTTGCATCATATACAACTCTTCATCAATGTGACCATTGAGGAATGCGGTCTTGACATCCATTTGCCAAATTTCATAGTCAAAATGTGCAGCAATTGCTATTAAAATCCTGACAGCCTTAAGCATCACTATGGGAGAATAAGTCTTGTCGTAATCAACTCCTTGAATTTGTCGAAAACCCTTTGCGACAAGTCGAGCTTTGTGAATGGTTACATTACCATTCGCATCTGTCTTTTTCTTAAAGATCCATTTATTTTCCACGACCTTGTGGCCGTCTAGAAGATCCACCAAGGTCCAAACTTGGTCTTCATGCATGGATCCTATTTCGGATTTCATGGCTTCTAGCCATTTCTCAGAGTCAGCATTATCCATAGCTTCTTTGTAGTTTGCAGGTTCTTCCTGTTCATCTAGGATGACAGACATCACAAGGCTATTGTACCAATCAGGAGTGGCACGAACCCTTGTAGACCTGTGAACCTCAGGAGTCTCGATGTCATTGCTTTGATCATCATCAACTGGCTCTTCCTCCATGTTGGAGAGCGGTTTCGGAACAGCTTCCGTTGCGCTACTCAGAATTTGGAGAGAAGGGTCAACAATTTCATCTAACTCAATTTTCCTTCCACTCACTCCTTTTGCAAGAAACTCTTTTTTGAGAAAGGTGTCGTTTCTTGCGACAAACGTTTTGCCTTCGGCTTGGTTGTAGAAAGTATACCCAGCAATTTCCCTTGGATATCCTACAAAGATACATTTTTCCGATTTGGATTCGAGTTTGTCAGGCTGCAGTTTCTTAATGTAAGCCTCACAACCCCAAACTTTCAGAAATGACAACTTGGGATTCTTCCCATACCATATCTCATATGGGGTTGTCTCCACAGATTTGGATGGTGCTCGGTTTAAAATAAAAGCGGCGATTTCTAACGCGTATCCCCAAAAAGACACAGACAAATCAGTTAAAGACATCATGGACTGTACGCTATCCAATAGGGTTCAGTTATGGTGTTCCGACACACCATTACGCTGTGGTGTTCCGGCTGGCGTAAGCTGTGGGATAATCCCACAGTCCTTCAAGTGCATGTTAAACTCATAACTCAAATACTCGCCTCCTCGATCCGATCGAAGGTGCTTGATTTTCTTGTTAACTTGATTCTCTACCTCTTTCTGAAATTCCTTGAACTTTTCAAAGTTTTCAGACTTGTGCTTGATCAAGTAGATATATCCATATCTGCTTAAGTCGTCAGTAAAGGTAACAAAGTAACGATAACCATTGCGTGTTGAGACACTCATTGGTCCACATACATCCGTATGTATGATCCCAAGTAAGTCTACAGCTCTCTCCACTATTCCGGAGAATGGTGTCCTAGTCATCTTGCCCATGAGGCATGGCTCACATGTATCAAGGGATTCGAAATCCAATGATCCAAGAAGCCCTTCGAAATGAAGCTTCTTCATGCGCTTTACGCCAATATGACCAAGATGGCAATGCCACATGAACATGGAATTATCGTCACTGTGCTTATAATGTTTAGCATCAACACTATGGATGTGTGTATCACAATCAAGATCAAGTAAGAATAAACCATCACATACAGGAGCATGAACATAGAAAACATCATTCATATAAATTGAACAACCATTTGTTCCTGATTTAAACAAATAACGGTCTTGCAACAAGCAAGACCCACTCACAATATTCATACTCAATGTGGGTACATAATAGCATTTATTCAAGACCAACAATAATCCTGACGGTAGACGGAGATGCAGGGTGCCGACGGCCATCACTTCGACTCTCGAGCCATTACCGACGCGCATCGTCACCTCGTCCTTCCTCGGGCACCTCCTACTCTGCAGATCCTGCTGAGAGTTACAAATGTGAGCAACAGATCCGGTATCAAATACCCAGGTGTTACTCCTGGTGCTCGTAAGGAATACATCAATAACATGTATATCATATATACCTTTGTCCGGGATGGCTATCTTGCCAGCTCGCTTGTCTTCAAGGTACTTGGGGCGATTCGCTTTCCAAAGGCCCATCCCTTTGCAGTAGAAGCACGAAGTGCCGGGCTTAGGGCCAGGCTTGGCAGTCTTTGTCGTGTTGGAAGCAAATCTGCCATCCCTCTTAGACTTCTTACCCTTGCCTTTCCCCTTTTGCCACGGTTTCTTAAAGTTGGTGGTCTTGTTGACCATCAGCACCGTGTGCTCCTTCTTGATTTCAACCTCAGCAGTTTTGAGCATGGCGAACACCTCAGCAAGGGTCTTAGTCATCCCTTGCATGTTGTAGTTCATCACAAAATTCTTATAGCTAGGCGGCAGCGAGTGCAGCACCCTATCTATAGTGAGCTCCTCCGGGATTTTGCAATCCAGGGCGTTTAATCGCTTAACGTAGCCAGACATTTTGACCACGTGCTCACTAATACTATTGTGCTCTTCCATTTTAGCAGAGAAGAAGAGCTCAGAAGCATCATACCTCTCTGCATGAGCCTGTGGAGTAAAGACATCCTTGAGATCCTCAATGATCTCAAAAGCATTCATCTTCTCAAAATGTTTTTGAAGCTCCGGCTCCATGGCATAGAGCATTCCACTCTGGATGAGGGAGAAATCGTCCGCCTTGGACTGCCAGACATTCTTTTCGTCCTGGGAGGCGGAATCTGTAGGCTTAGCCGGAAGCTCAGCCTTGATGACATAAGTCAACTTGTAGGGGACTAGGAGGATCCTAAGATTGCGAAACCATGCGGTGAAGTTGGTTCCATCAGTTTTCAGCTTGTCCTTCTCGAGGAAAGTACTAAGGTTGAAGGTGGGTGGGCGAGACATCTACAAAGGATTTTCAAAGTATTTAGACTATGTTCATAATAATGAGTTCAAGTTTTAACTAAAAGAACTCCCACTTAAACGAACATCCCTCTACTCGTATAGTGATCACATGATCCCAATCCCCTGCACCTCCCCCGGTTAAACACAGCCATCAGTGCAGTATCAAGGGTGGACATTCCCTAATGTCGATCACATCAACTATGTGATTCATGCTCGACCTTTCGGTCTCTTGTATTCTGAGGCCACGTCTCTGTAACGTGCCAGGCTCGCCAGTTCTAACTCGTGTGTATTCGCAGTGCAACATGGCTTACACCCACTGTATGTGAACGTAGATATGTTTGACACCCAGGCCTGTAACACTGGATCGCCTCATACCAAAGAACTTTCTTGGTGGTGCACACACAAGGGGAATACGATAACTAGAATACTATGAGGGATTATCTTATTATGCTACCGTCTAGTAAGAATACTAGCACAATAAGTGATACTTCAAAAGTAAAGTGTTATGACATGGTTATAGCTTTATGATCATCATCAACAGCTTTTAAAGTTTCACAAACTTGTCATTGCCATGTTATAATACTTGCCCCTATGCAATAATGAAGATAGACGCTTCTATATTAACTATTGCATGTTTTACGCGGCTTTAGGGCTTTCACAGTAGAACCCCTTCCCACCTACAAACGTCGATCCACAACATGGATTCAATGATTGCTGTTCTTCTTCCCTTTTGAGGGCCCTCCAGTATTAGTGCCATATCAACTACTGTAGAGAGACAGACACCCCCCTAATCCACTTTGATTTGTGGACCAGTCTCATGAATCAACACGTGAGGTCGGTTGGGGGCCGCTTCATCAAATAGTGTCGCGATATGAACAATAATACTAAAGAGGGTAGCAACTAGAGAATCAATGCCCACATATTGCTATGTGTTCTATCCGTACGACATGTCTACCCATAGACCCGCTCTGATACCACTGTAGGGTTCCGTAGCAGAAAACAAAAAAATTCTATCTACCCGAACACTAATACCAGGATCTATACTATGTAGACATAAGTAACGGAGAAGGAATAATGATACATTGCAAATGTATCTATAATTTTTTATGTTCCATGCTTGGTTTTATCCACTTTATTTTGTTTTGTCCACACTTTGGAGTACTTTTCATATGATTTCTTGGACTAACCTATTAACAAGAGCCACAGTGCCAGCTGCCTATTTTCTGCTGTTTTTGGTTCCAGGAAAGTCAGAAAATGAATATTCTCGGAATTGGACGGGACAAAAGCCAAAGTGCCTATTTTTCCGGCAGTCATCAAATGCCAGAATACGAGACGGAGAGGGGCCAGGGGGCCACCACACCACCTGGACGCGTGACCCAGCCTGGCCCGCGCCAAGGGGTGGTCTGGCCGCCTCTGGCACCCCCTCGGCCTCCCCTTCCGCCTATAAGATGCCCTCGGGACAAAAACCCTAAGTACCCGATCAAAAATCCAGGAAAGAGTTTGTAGCCGCCATCATCTCCATCCCTAGATCGGGAGGAATCTGAAGCTCTTCCCGGCACCCTGCCGGAGAGGGGAATTCACCCTGGAGGCCTTCTTCATCACCATGCAAGCCTCCGGTGTGATGCATGAGTAGTTCATCCTTGGACTACGGATCCATGTAGTAGCTAGATGGCTGGTTCTCCTCCTTTGTGCTTTCATGTTTAGATCTTGTGAGCTCCGTTCATGATCAAGATCATCTATTTGTAATTCTGCATGTTGTGTTTGCGGGGATCTGATGGATATTGAGATGCTATTTCAGATTGATTATTGATTCTATCATGTCTTTGTTATATGTGATCTTGCATGCTTTCTGTTGTTAGTAGCTATCTTGGCCAAGTAGATGCTAGCAACTCCAAGAGTTAGTATTATGCTCGATAGTGGGTTCATGCCTCCGTAACTGGGAAGTGATGTAAATCTCTAAGGTACTAGATGTCTTGTTGCTACTAGGAGAAAACAACAATCCTTTGTTCATAGAACAATCGTATTGTTTACTTTGCATGCAATTGTAAAGCAATAATCTGTTGCTTGCAACTTAATCTTTGGAGGGGTTCGATGATAACCTAAAGGTGGATTATTAGTCATAGATGCAGTTGGATGGCGGTCTATGTATAATGTTGTAATGCCCAATCAAGTTCCAAAGGAGTCAAGATGATTAGTATATGCATGTATTGCTTTCTCGATGTTTGTCAATTGCCCCGCTGTAATTTGTTCACCCAGCATGTTATCTATCAAGGAGAGCCACCTCTAGTGAACTATGGATCCCGGTCCTCTTTTCTTTTACATACAATCTACAAACTGTTACTGCTTTGTGTTTACTTTCTGCAAACTATTACTTCTTTCCATTCGATACGTTTAATCCTTTGTTTTCAGCAAAACACGGTGAGATTGACAACCTCATCGCAAGTTGGGGACAAAGTTCTGTGGTTGTGTTGTGTAGGTCTCCACGTTGCTACTAGCACCGGTAGTGCGCCTTGCCAAGGCTCAGCTAGCAACACCTTTGGGGTGTTTCCTTGCTCCTACTGGTTCAATTAAACCTTGGTTTCATAACTGAGGGAAACTTGCTACTGTGCTCAGCATACCTTCCTCTTGGGGTTCCCAACGAGCTCTACATTAATACCGAGTCATCAAATACAGTATTCATACCTTTGCAGACAGAGGCACGCCTTACGCAGGAAGGCGTATATTGATGAAGACGAGCAGCACCCCAAGTGTGGTGCCTCCGAAGTTCGTCACACATCCGGTGTAGGAGACGTCAACCGGACTCTGATCCAGCCGAGGAGCGGAAGAAGTAGATGCCGGATCACCGATCACACGAGGGTAGTGTGAAGGTGGAGAACTCAACCACGAGGTCCTCCCCAATATTACGGGGAAGTCCTCAGAGGATGAGAGAGAGAGAATAAGAGGAATGGGTGATTCCAAAGGGGAGGGGGCCCCTTTATATAGTGGGAGGGAGGACACCACCCAAGGGCAAGGCGGTGTGGGACTAATCCCCACACCCGCCGGCCACCTAGGGACAGCCGTCGGCCCTAGGTGGGCCCCACTAGGGCGGCCCACCAAGCCCAGGCCAGCTGGCCCCCACTCCCTAGGCGCCTTGCCCTATTGGGCCTCCCTTCGGGTGAGGCCCATTAGCAATATGGAGCCTTTAAAAATAAAATAAAATATATATTTAATATTAATTCTCCAATGAACATTCAAATACACATATTATATTATTCCTTCACTCCGGAACACCTTCCGGACACCTTCCGATCTCCATCGGGTGTTACCCAAAACTATTCCGGTTTCTCTCTCTATATTTATCTTACGATACCTCATCTACCCTAAGCGTCCCTACCCTTAAGCATGACATCCTTCGGTTCGGAAACACTCCGGATATGATAGAGACAACGCTCATATCAATGATCAACAGAGGGACCTGGATGGCCATGTGACCCCCGTGCGTTTCACGAATACAATCGCTCGAACCGTGAGATAGTCGTTCCCCATTCCCTTTGTCTTTCGATACCTAATTCATCCGAGACTTGATCTTCGGTATCTCCATATCTTAGTTCGATCTCGTTACCGATGAACTTGTCTTCTCGTTCTCATGTCGTTGCATTCCATGACCTAGTCACATGCTTGCAAGCTTCATTAATGCAACGCCACCAAGATGGCCACATGTATATGTCCGTTACATGGACTAGACAAATCCTGGTCTTGATATGTACTCCTCAACGCATCCCTTCGGAAAACCTGAGTGGCATCTTTTTGATCACCCTTTTACGAGATGATTCTTGATAACCATCAAAGCTTCTTCCGAAAATGGTGATTTGCATTATCTCACAGTCAAAGGATCAGGTTGTGAGGTTCTCTGTGTTTTATCATTAATGGTGAACTTTATAACTAGATCTCATTAAGATATAACGGTCGGATGTTTGTCTACCATGTTATTCAACTAATAACATGACCTCATTATCAGTTGGCATAAATGCCCATGATATTGAAACACAGATCATCCTCATGACCAATGAACTAGTTGACTACAGGTAACTAGAGACACGGTTTGTTTACATACCACACGTGTATTAATGTTTCGTATTAACACAGTTATAGCACAGTATGAAACGTATTATGAACATACAGGAGATATATCAAATAATACACATTATTATTTGCCTCTAGGGCATAACTCCTTTAGTATTAACGTTTCCAAATTAATACAATTATAGCATGCAAAATAAACATATATCATATACTTGGAATATGTATAATAACAACTTTATTATTGCCTCTTAGGGCATGTTCCCTTCAGTCTCCCACTTGCACTAGAGACAATAATCTAGTTACATGGTGATAAATCTAACACCCATGGAGTTCTGGTGTTGATCATGTTTTGCTCTAGGGAGAGTTTTAGTCAACGAATCTGCTACATTGAGATCCATATGTACTTTCCAAATCTTTATATCTCTATCCTTGACATGCTCACGGATGGAGTGAAACCGACCCTTAATATGTTTGGAATTCTTGTGAGACCTTGGTTCTTTTGCGTTGGCTATGGCTCCATTGTTGTCACAATAGATCACCATTGGATCCAACGCAGTAGGAACCACACCCAGTTCGATAATGAACTCCTTCATCCAAACTGCTTCCTGTGCTACTTATGAAGCAGTAATATATTCCGCCTTTGTTGTTGACCTTGTTACCATAGGTTGTTTGGAGCTCCTCCAACTAGCTGCTGCTCCGTTCATGAGAAATACGTATCCAGATTGAGACTTAGAGTCGTCTGGATCAGTGTTAAAGTTAGCGTCGACATAACAATTAGCGACCAGCTCTTCTTCACTTCCGTATACAAGAAACATTTCATTAGGTCTTCTCAAGTACTTAAGGATATTCTTGACCGCTATCCAATGTTCCAAACCTGGATCAGATTGGTACCTACTAGTCAAACTAATATTATGTGCCACATCCATTCTTGTACATAGCATGGCGTACATTATAGAGCCTATGGCTTAAGCATAGGGGATCTTATCCATTATCTCTCTTTCTTCTGCCGTAGCCGGACTTTGAGTCTTACTCAATGTCTTGCCTTGCAACATAGGTAAGAACCCCTTCTTACTTTCGTCCATTTTAAACTTCTTTAAATTCTTATCAAGGTATGTACTTTGCGATAACCCTATTAGGCGTCTTGATCTATCTCTATAGATCTTTATGCCTAATATATATGAGGCTTCACCAAGGTCTTTCATAAAAAAAATGTTGTTTAGATAAATTTTAACACTGTTTAAAAGATCTATATCATTTCCAATCAATAATATGTCATCCACATATAATATCAGAAATGCCACATTGCTCCCACTCACTTTCTTGTAAATACAAGCCTCTCCATAAGTTTGGACAAATCCAAACTCTTTGATCACCTCATCAAAGCGGAGATTCCAACTCCGTGATGCTTGCTTCAGTCCATAGACGGATCGCTGAAGCTTGCACACCTTGTTAGCATCATTAGGATCGACAAAACCCTTTGGTTGTATCATATACAACTATTCTTCAATGTTACCATTGAGGAATGCAGTTTTGACATCCATCTGCCATATTTCATAATCGAAATATGCAGGAATTGCTAACATAATCCTAACTGATTTTAGCATCGCTACGGGAGAGAATGTCTCATCATAGTCAACACCTTGAATTTGTCGAAACTCTTTTGTGACAAGTCGAGCTTTATAGACGGTTACACTACCATTAGCATCAGTTTTTCTTTTGAAAATCCATTTATTCTCAACGGCCTTTCGGTCATGAGGTAAGTCCACCAAGGTCCAAACCTGGTTTTCATGCATGGATTCCATCTCGGATTTCATGGCTTCTAGCCATTTGTTGGAATCCGGGCTCATCATCGCTTCTTCATGCGTCGCAGGGTCATCTATTTCATCAACCATGAAATTTACAACAGGATTCCCATACAGTTCAGGAGCTGCACGTATCCTACTTGACCTGCGAGGTTCAGTAGTGTCCTCTTTCGGAGTTTCATGATCATTATCATTAGTTCCTTCTTCATTTGGTGAAGTCAACTCCGAAACGACTTCTGGTGCTGCGCCACTCGCCATTTCATGAAGAGAAGGTTCAATAACCTCTTAGAGTTCTACCTTTCGACTACTCACACCTTTCACGAGAAACTCTTTCTCTAGAAAGGATCCATTCTTGGCAACGAAAACCTTGCCCTCGGATCTGTGATAGAAGGAATACCCAATTATTTCTTTAGGGTATCCTATGAAGACGCATTTTTCCACTTTGGGTTCAAGTTTATTCGGTTGAAGTTTCTTCACATAAACATCGCATCCCCAAACTTTAAGAAATGACAGCTTAGGTTTGTTTCCAAACCATAATTCATACGGTGTCGTTTCAACGGATTTAGACGGTGTCCGATTTAAAGTGAATGCAGTGGTTTCCAGTGCATAACCCCAAAATGATAGTGGCAAGTCAGTCAGAGACATCATAGATCGAACCATATCTAATAGAGTATGATTACGATGTTCTGATACACCATTACATTGTGGTGTTCCGGCAAGCGTGAGTTGTGAAACTATTCCGCACTCTTTCATGTGTGTGCTAAACTCGTAACTTAGATACTCGCCTCCACAGTCGGACCGCGGAAATTTGATCTTTCTATTACGATGATTTTCCACTTCATTCTGAAATTCCTTGAACTTTTCATAAGTTTCAGACTTATGTTTCGTCAAATAGATATACCCGTATCTACTCAAATCATCCGTGAAAGTAACAAAATAACGATATCCACCTCGCGCCGACACACTCATTGGATCGCATACATCAGTGTGCATGATTTCCAATAAATCTGTTGCCCATTCCATTGAACTGGAAAACGGCGTCCTAGTCATCTTGCCCATAAGGCATGGCTCACATGTATCAAATGATTCAAAATCAAATGATTCCAAAAGTCCATCAGAATGGAGTTTCTTCATGCGTTTAACACCAATATGACCTAGACGGCAGTGCCACATATATGCAGATATATCATTATTAATTTTAATTATTTTAGCATCAACATTATGGATATGCGTGTGAGTATTATCGATATTCAACAGAAATAAACCATTCATCACGGGTGCATGACCATAAAAGATATTATCCATATAAATTGAACAACCATTGTTTTCGGATTTAAACGAATAACCACATCACATCAAACAAGATCCAGATATAATGTTCATGCTCAATGCAGGCACCAAATAACAATTATTTAGGTTTATAACTAATCCCGATGGTAGGTGGAGAGGCAGCGTTCCGACGGCGATCACATTAACTCTTGATCCATTGCCGACACGCATCTTGACCTCACCCCTTGCTAGCGGTCGCTTGTTCCGCAGTCCCTAATTCGAGTTACATATGTTAATAACCGATCCGGTATCAAATACCCAGGTGCTACTGCGAGTACTAGTCAAGTACACATCAATAACATGTATATCATATATACCTTTGTTTGCCTTGTCGGCTTTCTTGTCCACCAAAAACTTGGGGCAGTTGCGCTTCCAATGGCTAGTCCCCTTACAATAGTAGCACTCGGTATCGGACTTAGGGCTAGCCTGGGATTTCTTTTCAGGCGTAGCAATAGATTTGCCACCCTTCTTTCCCTTCTATTTACCCTTCTTGTCTCTCTTGAAACCGGTGGTTCTATTGACCATCAACACTTGATGTTCTTTCCTAATCTCCACTTATGTAGTCTTAAGCATTGACAGAAGCTCAGGGAGAGTCTTCTTCATGCACTGCATGTTATAGTTCATCACGAAGCTCTTGTAACTAGGTGGCAGAGATTGGAGAACACGATGTATGCCTAAATCAATGGGAATCATTATTCCCAAGGACACAAGCTTATCGGCGTACCTAGACATTTTGAGTACGTGCTCACTTATGGAGCTGTTCTCTTCCATCATGCAGCTTTCTGAAGCATTATAACTCTCTACGGCAGCATGGGTATCGAAAATCATTTTCAATTCACCTATGGTATCAAAGGCATTGCCATTTTCGAAACGCTTTCGAAGTTCTGGCTCTAGCCCATACAGTATGCCACAATGAACTAAGTTGTGGTCCTCTTGACGAGTCACATAGACATTCTTTTCCTCGTTAGGGGCATCAGGAGCTAGTGGGGGGCCTAGCGTCCCTTCTAGCACATATTGCTTTTATGCAGCAGAGAGGAGAATCCTCAAATTCATAGCCCAGTTGGTGAAGTTGCTACCATTTGCAGCAAGTTTCTCTTTCTCCATGAACACATTGAAATTAAAAGTAGGTGGTGCCATCTGTAACAGAATTTGTAAAGTTTATTTAGACTAAGTTTATGATAGATTGAGTTCAACTAAACTCCCACTCAAAAACAACATCACTCGTGTCTTTTTGGTGATTACATGAACCAAATCCACTAAGTCCGATCATCACGTGAGTCGGTGTAGCTTCAAAGGTGAGCATCTATATAGGCATCATATCAACTATATGACTCATGCTTAACCTTTTGGTCCATGTTCTGAGGCCATATATGTACATACTAGGCTCGCCAAGTAAGAACCTTAGTACTCGCGTGTGTAAAACTGTCTTACACCCGAAATATGATCGTGGATTTAAGTACACCCGATCATCACATGATGTCTTGAAGCGGCAAAACATAAACGGTTCGTACTTAAGGAAGAACACATTTTTATCTTGATATTTAAATGAGGGATCATCTTATAACGCTACTAAAATGCCAAACTAGCAATATAAGATGCGAACAACATATGTGTAAAGTGAAATGATATGGTTCTTGCATTTGCTCACTATCATATGCATTGTGGTATGATCTCTATCATTCCTTTATGTGTAAGGCCAAGGTCTATGGAACTTACATGTTAAGTGTGTTGTAAGTGTATCAACTATACATCAACTTACAACAATACCATATCAAGACACAAGCCCAACAAGGATCTAAACTAGACGACTCTAATTTATAAATTATAAGTTTTACGTGGCTTAGGGCTTTTGAATATAGAACCGTTCTTACCTACGAACATGGAACCACAACGATGATAACCAAATTATTAGCAACTCGTTGTAAATCAAATATTGACTATAGTAGGAGAGACAGATACCCGCCAGCCACTTATGCAAAACTAGTTGCATGTTAGTCGTGGAACCGGTCTCATGTGCGATGACATGTAAGGTTGGTCCGGGCCGCTTCATCCCACTATGCCACCAATATCCAAAGTACATATAAGAAGCAATAACATGATCATCACTGTCCACATACTCTTATGTGTTCTACCCATGCAAAGCACCTACACATACATCAGGCTCTGATACCACTGAAGGGTTCGCAGCATAGAAAATAAACAAATTCCTACGATGAGAACTATACGCCAAGATCTATCTACTAGATACAAGCAACGGGTGGATATACATCCATGGAGAACTTACCCTTGAAGACAACAAAGTTTTGTTAACGAATAGAAACTCGTGGATGATGTAGTCGTACGCTTGCCGATCTCAAGATCGTGTGGAAGTCCTAGCGCCGCAAACCAGCAACGCATCCGCACTTGCACACACGTTCAGGCCACCGAACAACCTTCGTCTCCTTGCTCTAGCGATACAACGGAAGCAACAACTCCTTCCAAACTAAATGCCACCGGAAACATGTATCTCGCTAATCCGAGACCATGGGGGAATAATTCTAAAGGGGGAGAGAGATCCTTCACGAGGAGGTGTGAGGAAGAAGGGTGAGAGGGGTGGCCTTTTATAGGAGGGGGGTACCCCTCCCATGGCCGGCGCCCCATGGAGCTGACCCCTCACCTCCCTCATTCATGCGGTGGTAACCCCCTCCACATAAAAGTGTCCCTTAACATTCCTCTTTAAAGTCTTTACTTTAAATGCATTAAATTTCTCCAAATTTAATGCTCTCTCATTTAATAAAACTTTTTTATTAAATTTATTCAGAATTTTGTTAATTACTTTAATTAACAAACATTCACATAAAACCCCCTACAACATTTCAATATTACATGCAGAACCGGTTTCGGCAATTTCACCCGAAATAGTTTCGGTGTCTATTGAAATAATTCCAGCGCTTTGCAATTCATTCGTCTGAAACACATTTGCTCCAAATGGTGTTGGTGTCCTTTAAGTGTGTCACCATACGGTTCGTGAATAATGCAGACATGATCGAGACCCCTCTCAGATCAATAATCAGAAGCGGGACCTAGAGATCCATACTGACTCCTACACATTCTATGATGACTTCTGTGATCGTGAGAACCTTTAACACTAGTAACTAAATTTCTTTGTCTTGCGATATATTACATGTCCGAGATTCGATCATCGGTATCTCCATACCTAGTTTGATCTCGTTACCGACATGTACTCTTTTCTTGTTCCCGTGATATAACATTCTAGTGATCTTATCACTTGCTTGCAAGCTAACCAATGTGATATCACCGAGAGGGCCCAGATAATATCTATCCGTTATCGGGATGGAAAAATCCCACTCTTGATCCATGAGCTTCTACATAACACTTTTGTAGCACTGAACCCACCTTTATAATCACCCTTTCACGGTGTAATGGTTAATGTTATCAAGATACTCTTCTAGTGTTAGTGATTAACATGATCTCATGGTTTAAGGACTAGGATTACTTTGTTAGATGTTATAGAAATATAAACACAATGACTGTGATCGTAATGCTATACTTCGGATGAATGTTTATCACATCATTCCACTAATGTTGTGACCTCGTTATTAATAATATCCAAGGTCCATTATCAGGAAACCTTGATCATCTTGTTAATCAACGAGGTAGTTTATAAGAGAGGCATAACTAGGAACTTTCCTTTTATTTATTAAACACACATGTATTAACGTTTCCAAATTAATACAATTATAGCATGCAAAATAAACATCTATCATGTACTTCGAATATGTATAATAACAACTTTATTATTGCCTCTCAGGGCATATTCCCTTCAGCAGGCCCCCGACGCCTACGCCTGTTCCAGGGCGGACTGGGAGCAGGAGGAGGTGGCGCGAGTTCGGCGTCTGCAGGAGAAGACCGAGCGCTGCGCCAGCGCGCCTACCAGGATGCGCCGCTTATCGTCCTCGACGACGAGGACGAGGACGAGGGCCCTCGTCTCAGCCGTGGCGCTACGGCGACCCTGGCCAGGGCAGCTCGCGCGCACTGCAGCCGCCGAGCGACGACGACGATGACGGAACCCGCGATGCCGACTACACATGCTTCTACCGTAACTTCGGCATGTGAGCGGCACCACCGACAGCATCGGCATTGGTATCGCCTAGTTTATGTTTTTTTAGCCTAAATGCAGTAAAAAATTCAGGTATATATCCAAATTTGGCTTAATATGTACAAATTCGCCCTTATTTATATGAAATCGCCTATATTCGTCCAAATCAAGACCACCGGCGGAGAGGCCAATGGTCCGGCCATGAGTTGGAACTTCATGGCGCGCATGTCCTGCACTCTTGGACAGGTTGTCCCGTGCATCCTGATGGGTTAGAAGGTTGGTACGAGCCAAGGATATGGAAACGAACAGACTAGAGTTAATTGGCAAGCTAACGGACGCCGCGAAAACTAGACGGAACTTAAACAAGCAAATTCTTAATCCCGTTTCATCAAACAGGCACAGGCGGCAAGGTGGCGAACGGCCGTGGGCATGCCCACTTACAGGTTGATGTTTTACACATGAAGCTGACGGTGGCACTACATCGATGCTCCGCTCAGCTGTTTTCTAATGCTAGCTTGCAAACATTGAGAGTTGGGAACTCTGGGGCAGAAATTCCGTACACTGGGTAAGCCAACAGGCTAGTCACTGAACCACCCCTTAACGTCGCTGGATCGCGCATCCACAGATGGGCGACAGTCCGGATCCTCTTGAAAAGCTAAGAGCATCTCCGCTCGTAACTTTCATACTAGCTCCGGCGCGGTCCTTTTTTTTTCCCATATGGGAGCGCCGGCGCGATGTTGCCAAATGGGGGCACCGGCTCGCAGTCGTGCCCCCATAACAAAATTTAAATATTCTAAATTTAGCAGAAATTTGAATAAACAGTTCAAACTTCAACAAAACAAGACGAACAGTTTAAATTTAACAAAAAATTACAAAAAAAAACGTCATCTAATGACGGCCACGGCCGATCCCGAGCCGGTGGTACATCGCCGCGGCGTAGTCGAATAGGCCGTCCTCGTCGTCGCTGGGCGGCTCATCCTTCGCCGGCGGTAGGCGGCTGCACCCCTCGCCGCTGGTCCTGCGCGCCGGCCTCGTGGAAGGACCAGCCGCCCCCTCGTCGTCGTCGATGTCGACGACGAGGCCGTGGCGCCTGGCGCGCTCGGCCTGCTCCCGCCGCCAGTCCTGCGCGGACCAACTGGCGGCGAACTCGTCGGTGGCCGGCAGGACGGCGTTGAAGGATGCCCGCTCCAGCATCCTCTGACCCAGAAATTCTTCCGGGTCCTCGCCGTCCGCCAGCTGGAGCGCTGCCGCCTTGTACTTCGGCGGTGGCGTCCACTCCTTCTTGGGCTCGGGCTTGGGCCTGCCCAAGCGGAGGCGGCCAGGGAGGCGCGTGGCGCCTGCGGGGTGGGCTCGCCTGCTCGCCCTTCACCGGCGGGAGCACGAGGTAGCGCGGCGACGGCAAGGAGTATGGCGAGTACCGCGCTGGGGGCGAACGCGAGGAGGAGGAGGAGGAGGACGCCGACGGCGCGCGGCGGGGCCCCCAGCGGTTGCTGGCGGCCTGCTGGCGATCGCGCGGGATACGCGGTGGCATCACCAACGGTGGGTTGTTGCCGTTGGCGATGTGGTCCAGGACCTAGGAGAGGGTACGTCCCGGAGCGCTCCACCATCGCTTCCGGCCTTCGCTGTTGTAGCTCGCCGGCGGCGGGCCAACGCCATCGTAGGCCTCGATGTGTTCCTCGCGCTGTCACGCGAAGAAGGCGCCCACACCTGGAGGTTGTCGGGATCCCACTGGGGGTCGTTGCGCTCCTCGTCGGTGAGCGACCCCCAGTAGTGCTCGTAGGTCGCGGCTCTGCGGGCCGCGCCGGTGGGGATGGGCGGCACAGCGAGGCCGCCGCGGCTCACCGTTCACCCCGTCAGAAGCCGAAAAGCCGGTGGGACGGGGTAGCTGGTGCTCCATAGCGCCTGCGCCTCGTCGACGTGGAGCTAGAGGAGGCCAAAGCCGTTGGCCGCCGCGCCGTCGTAGCCGTCGTAGCCAGCCATCGCCGAGAGAGAGGGAGAAGAAGATGACGTTTGGGGGAGGAGATGGTGGAGCTCGCCATCGAGGTAATGCGCGTGCGGCGGCTATGGAAACCGCCGCGGGTTTTTATACTGGGGAGGAGGGGGAGGCGAGCGGTGGGCATTAACGCCGCCCTGCCCCTTTGACGGGACGCGTCGGCTGCACCGCCCGCTGCCGTTCGCTGGGAAGGCTGCGGCGAGCAGCGCCATTACTCGGCGCTGATGGCGAGGAAGAACGGCTCTATGCGGCTGCCATGCGGGCCAGCTTTGACCGGGGTGGTTTGGCGCGCGCGCTCCCGCCTTCTCTTCTTGCCACCCGCCCTGCCATGCGTCCATCTGGCGCCCCCGCTCGCCTCCCTGTACATTGGGTTTGGCCTGGGGCCGCCGGGTAAATAACTGGGCCGCGTCGGTGCCATAAAAAAATTGGGGCGCCCGGCTGGGCTCGAAATTTGACGCCGGCGCCCCCCAAAACGCTATGGGAGGCCTTTGAGGCCCCCGAGTGGAGATGCTCTAATAACGCGCATGTCACAGCATCCAGCGCCAGAGTCCCCGCGATTCTTATCCGGATTAGACTTATGCTCTGTTTGAACGCACACAATTGAATTTAGAAAATAATTAGGTGGAAATTTCAAATCCTATCTAAAAAGAAAGAGTTTGTCTATGTCTCAGTCCATTGAGATTTAGCATCTCTACCAGATCCTAAAAAGAAATGGCTGCCAATCCGGAAATGAATTAGCATCTCTACCAGATCCCTGCCCTTATTTTTTGGGTAGGTTGGAGGTTAGGGCGTGTTTTTTTGTCCAAACAGACGTGGTAAAACGCGTTCGGCCTACAAAACATTTTACGGTGCCCGGAAAAATCCCCCCTCCCCCGCCACAATTTCTTCTGTTCCGTGGGTGGATAGAGATTGCGACCCGTATCATTTTACCCTCTCCTCCGCATCTCCGCATAAATCTGAGAATGGTTCTGGTTTAACCAGGTATGTTGGGTCGGTTTCTCTCTCACTTCTTTTTTTTTTGAGAGAGAAACCGTGTGCTTTATTGATCAAATCATCAGAATGTCATTACAAATTGCCTCCCGGATGCATTCCGGGGGAACACCACGCCACACGGCATCTACAGAAAACTCACACTTTCTAGCTAAGTTGTGTGCAGCAACATTTAGCACACGATAGACATGTTTAAAGTCACAAGATTCAAAGGACCTGGCTAGCCTCTTCACATCTTCAATTACCGGCCCACAGAGCGATCGGTCAGGAATGGCCATTCCAATGCGGTTGATCACAGCGAGACAGTCTGAAGCAATAATCACTCTGGGGTAGCCCTCGTCCACCGCAAAGGAAATAGCGCGCCGGATCGCCAAGGCTTCTGCCATCTCCGGCCTAGTGACCTCCTCCATCCTCTCGCCACAAGCAGCAATAAAATTGCCAGTATGATCACGAACTACCACACCTGCGCCCATCTGTCTGGTGGCGGAAAAAATTGCTGCATCGACATTGATTAAGCCTGTACCTTCCGGCGGCGGAACCCATTTAGGAGTTGAAGCAGAGAGTTCACGCCTATTGGTAGGTGAGGGCTTGTAAAGATGTATGAAGATCAACTCAGTGTATGCTTTGATCTTAGCAGCAGTAATCAATGGATTCGGAATGCATCCTTCCTCACGGCAGTTGTTTCTAGCGTCCCAGATATGCCAGAAAGCCACCATCACGATGGTAGCTTCCTCATTTGTACATTTCTCTAGAAAATCAAGAGTCCACACTCTAGCTGATGTGAAACCTTTACGACGGAGATGAATAACTCTATCACTTTTAACTGCTTGCCAGATCTCCGTGGCAAAAGGACAGAAAAGCAGTGCATGTTCAGCCGTTTCATATTGTTTGCAGAAGATGCATTCAGCCGATGCAGGGATGTGACGTTTCTGGAGTTGATGACCACTCGGTAGACAGTCCTGTGCGAAACGCCATAAGGTAATCTTCATCTTTCCAGGTGCCTTGCTAGCCTAAAGTTTCTTCCAAAGCTTTGAATTATCAGTTACTACCGAAGAGGAGCCCTGGCCCGTTTTGCTTCGCTGAACTGCTGAACGGTCAGTCCTTGCCAGTTGATAAGCCGACCGGACTGAGTAATGGCCGTAGCGCGACAGGGGACAAGATGCAAAGTCCTCACCTCCATGTCGACTAATCGGTACTTGCAGAATTTTGGCAGCCACATCCTCGTCAAAAACAGAGCGAATAAGATCTGCATCCCAAGCACGCCCTCCATCCAGCATAAGCGTGCTTGACTGTTTGATTAGGAAGGAGAGAAACCTGAGGCCGCAGAGTATAAGGAGGAACATCAGGGATCCATCTGTCAGTCAAGATCTTTATATTTTCACCATTTCCAACACCCCAACGGAGTCCCTTTTTCAATAATAACATTCCATGCTGTAAGCTTCTCCATGTGTACGATGAAGACCTAGGTGTTGGTGCATCCCAGAAGTCACATTCTAGGTAATATCGTCCTTTAAGAACACGCGCGCAAAGGGAGTTAGGCTCAGTCAGTAATCGCCAACATTGTCGCCCCAGCATGGCTTGATTGAACAGTTCTAAGTCCCGAAAGCCCATTCCTCCCAGTGCTTTAGGAGTTGAGAGCCATTCTCAAGAGCGCCAATGAATTTTCTTCCTTCCCTCCTCGATACCCCACCACTGGTTGGCAATTGATCTGCGCATAGAGTCGCACGTGGAGATGGGTAAATGGAAGCAGCTCATCACATACGTTGGTATAGCCTGAATGATGGACTTCAGTTTAGTTCGGTTGTTAATGGGTTGATTCTAACTAAAGTCTGGTTCAGTTTAGTTTCATCCAGAAAAAGTTCGGGTATGATCAGGTATGGGTTTGAACGGTTCCAGTTCCAAATGGGTTTCACCCACAGTTTACACCTGGTGGATGAGATTGGTTCGTTGCTGGCTTCCTCTGCCCGCCCGCCTCGCGTGTACGACTGCAGTTGCCGGCGCTCACAGCTCGCTGGCCCGGCCTACGCGATAGTAGCTGGGTAAGTGGCGCCGCCATAGCATCTCACTCGCTGAGCCGAACCCCATTAGCAAGAGGTTGTTACTCTGCGGTCGTGTCACCGTCTCCTCGGCTGCGACTACAGTATCGAACAACGAATTCCTCGACATGTGCAGCGGCTGCTCATCCTCTGTGGTGGTGTAGCTGCTCGTGCCGTACGCCCCGCGAAGTCCTCGATGAATGAGAGCAGGTCCGGCCGTGCGCCGACGTGCCACGCCGGAGATGCGCCGACCGCGCCTTGCTGTTCGACGGACTTCTTCCTTTCCGGGTCGCGATAGGAGTACGAGAGGACGGCGAAGCAGGCGTCGAAACACAGGTTGCGCACATAGTGAAGTCGTCGGGCACCTAGACGAGCGTGATGCCTCGGCGGCGGCGCGCGTCGCCACGCCGGCGGTGCAGAGCAGCTAGGCACTAGGCAGACGATGAATGGTGCACCCTTCAGGACTGTTGGCCCAGACCCGACAGTACTTTCGTCAGGACGTTGTGATGAGATGAACTGCAACAAACTCGTAGTCCGTCGAGTACTTTCCGATGAAGACACCTTGCGAAAATCACCAGCTCGTAGTGCACCTGGCCGGTACTTTTGGCATATACGCACCATCGTACAGCTAGCCCAATCCAAAGATTGATTTATGCAAGGACACACACGTAGTAGATTCTAGACTAGATCGATTCTGCCTAGTACACGTACGTGGAAACGAGGTTGATTGCCACACGCGCGTATCGCGCGTGTCTTATCTTTTCTTTATTTATTTCTCAATCGCTCAGTTTGATTACAGGGGTATCGGCGTGTATATGTAGTAGTCCTAGTGTAGCTATTCTAGTAGGATTAGGACTCCTAATTCCTACATCAACCGTGCTACACAAACCTACACGCATCAGATACTACTTGTATACGACAGAGCGCACCGCGCCGTGCCGGCGTCGGTTTAGACGTGCTTATTCCTAACAATCACCCCCTAAGCACGACGTGCGCTTCATATCGACCTGGGTCCCAAATACGCCAGCTACTCCTCGCGGGCGCCATCCACGACATTGCTTTTGCCGCTCCCTTCCTCAGTCACCGACTTTGCTTTTGTCGGCTTTTCCATGGCTTCACGCCGACAATCCTTGTCCGCGTCCTTGATGTCCGCATCTTCAGTCTTCATCGGTTCCTTGATGAACAACCATTGCCTTTTGTAGTTTATCGTCACTGAGTTTTTTACCATCCGAAGTATCTCCTTCGGGTAGTAGTCCAACACGCCATGCGTGTGCTCGTGTCGATTGTAGTCGTCTCGGCTCTGTACTCTTGGAGGAGACACGACATACTCTTCCGCGCCGACATAGCGCTTGTTCCTTCGATCGAACCTCCGGGCTCCTTGCCGAGTAAATACAATCCTCGACACTGTCCTCCTCCACGTTTATTTGTGCGAAGGACCTCATGTTGGTATAAATCCAACATGTGTCTCCTTTCCGGTACTATCGGATGAGACACCGAAGTCACCATGACATTTTCCTTCTGATCAGCTGAACATGCGCTCGCATCAGCCGAACCTCCTAATTGATCAGCTTCTGGTGACGAGAAAATCCCGTCCGTGTCGCTACGAGTGTCCGGTCCAGGACCTGCAAATTCCTCCTGATCAGGATCTAGACCCGCTGGCCTGCATGGCCACCTACATGCTCCTGGATTTCCACATGCAGTTCCTCCTGCTGCTGAAATTCCACGTGCAGCTCCTCCTACTGATGGGCTGCTTCCGATCAAAGAGCCTTCTCCTGAACTAGCTTCTTGCCTGTTTTCTGGGCAGGCTAGCCCTGGCCTGACTAGACCTACTTCTTTTGGTCCGTCAATTTTATGTGGCGCTATAGCGCGCACGCTGTTTGGTCTCTTTGTTTTTTCTGCTCCAACTTCTGGGATGGACGCCCCTGAACCTCCTGGTAGGACCTTTTCTTTTAGTCCGCCCCCTTCTGGCGTTTCTGGGCCACCATCCCCTGGACCTTCCCATGGCCCGGTCTCCACACGTGGAGCACCTCCTTCTGGGTTGTTTAGCAGAGCACACGTGCCACGTCTGCCTACAGTTTCCGGTGGACGTCCTAGCGTGCTACTGCCTTCATCATGCAATGAGACATCTTCTCGATCCTGGACGTCGTGTCCTGCGATGTCGGTAGTCCGAGTACTCTCCGGCCGCGCTTCTGAACTTGAGGTGAAATCCTCGGTCTCAGAACTTGACATACTCACGCCGACTTTTTCTGACACCTTGGTCGCCGTACTTGGCGTCGCCACACTTGACGAACCAACCGGGGTCACTTCCGGTTCTACCAATGTCATCTCGTCGTCCAAGACAACCTCCTTCTGCCCCACGTGAGCACTAGTGTCGTCGACACCTGCGCATACCACCTTGATCGCTCCCCACACATCCTTCGCCGATTTCTTTCCGACGAGGTGCTGCAGCACGTCTGTCGGCACGACCGAGTAGAGCGCTGTCAACGCTTGGCAATCTTCTCGGTACTTCGCACCTCCCTTGACGTACTCATCTCCGCCGAGATCGATGGCCTCCCAAATCTCCTGAGCTTCCATGGCGCACTGCATCATAAGTGCCCATAGCCCATAGTACTTGCGATCCAGACGCGGATACAAAGCCGCGCCCAGCGTCTCGAACACCGGTTCCGATGTCGAGCTCTCGCCAAGCTTCACCATCGCCATGACCTCCTTGTACTTTCAGCAGATCACGAACGACGACCTTGGCTCTGATACCAATTGTTGGCCCAGACCCGACAGTACTTTCGTCAGGACGTTGCGATGAGATGAACTGCAACAAACTCGTAGTCCGTCGAGTACTTTTCGACGAAGACACCTTGCGAAAATCACCAGCTCGTAGTGCACATGGCCGGTACTTTTGGCATATACGCACCACGTACAGCTAGCCCAATCCAAAGATTGATTTATGCAAGGACACACACGTAGTAGATTCTAGACTAGATCGATTCTGCCTAGTACACGTACGTGGAAACAAGGTTGATTGCCACACGCGCGTATCGCGCGTGTCTTATCTTTTCTTTATTTATTTCTCAATCGCTCAGTTTGATTACAGGGGTATCGGCGTGTATATGTAGTAGTCCTAGTGTAGCTATTCTAGTAGGATTAGGACTCCTAATTCCTACATCAACCGTGCTACACAAACCTACACGTACTCGTATACTACTTGTATACGACAAAGCGCACCGCGCCGTGCCGGCGTCGGTTTAGACGTGCTTATTCCTAACAAGGACCTGCTGGCAGTGGTGCCTCGGCGGCGCGCGTCGCTTGGCCTCCGCCGCGTCAATCGTCCTCCGTGCCGGCTCTCGCACACTGTCCCCTGCTGCTGCCGCATTCGGACGTGCCGCGATCGCAGAAGTTGAGCTGCAGTTGTGGCAGCATGGCGGGCTCTGCTTCTAGGAATGGCTGAGCGAGAAACGTGGTCTTCCTGCTCCTATGAGGTCGCTGCCGATTTCCCTCGGCACTCAGATCTGTCCTTTGCTCCTTGTGTGTTTGTTGCTTCATCATATCACCCATTTGATCTAACAGTTCCTAACCCATTTACTTAAACGGTTTCAACCCACGGTTGAATAATTGGTTCAGTTGGGGTTCGGGTGGAAAGAGGAGCAGGTTTGGTTTTGGTTGGGCTACGTAAATATCAAACGGATTTAGTTTAGGTTCTATTCCCTGGTTTGCTAACGTGGGTTTGATCAAGTTATGGTTTAGTTATCAAACGATTCTCAGGTTCCGCAGCGACTCAGAAGAGGAGCGTCGTCGCTGCATGCGCTCCGACGTTGCACGAAAGCGCGCGTGGCAGCCAGTGCTGCGCCGCCTCCTACGCTGCAAGGTGGAGGATTTCGACCGCCGGCATGGCCGCGAGGTGGAGAGTTCATCCGGGGCTTCCCGCGCACCTCTGCCGCCGTCAAAGAGAGAGGAGGAGGAGGAGGAGGAGGAGGAGGAGGAGGAGATCGACGGTTACGACTTGATGGCGTATGACGTCGTCATCGGCTACGAGGACTATGTCGACAACACGTCGTTTGAGCGGATGACCGCCATCATCCTGCAGCGGAGCGTGGCCGAGGAGGACGCAAGCACGTGCGCCGGGACGAGGAGCTCGACAAGCTCTTCCTTGAGCAGGTGCTCACCAGCGAGCGCGAGCTGTGGGAGAAGCAGGACAAATTACGCTGCGAGGCCAAGCTTCAGGAGGAGACGTTTGTCGACCTCGTCTACCATGATGAGTAAAGCCCATCGCTGGCCGCGTCGCCGCTGCACCCTGAGGCTCCGGTTGGCCGAATTTTGGTATTTTAGGGTTAGTATTAAGCGCCGTTGCATGAGCTTTCTTCTGCGTTTTGTAGCTATGATCTTGGCAAGAACAATGCTAGTACGTATGTATGAATCTTGCGTGAATGTTTAAATCTAGTATTTTAAGGTTTGATTTTGCTGTTTCTACCCTACGCACGAAAGCTCGGCCCGTAAACCAAAAAAACTCTGCACTATCAGCGTAGATCACGGGATATGGAGTCCGCTGGAGATGCTGGACTGTCTCGTGACACTGGACCTCGTTGGAGCAATCTTACGCTCCTCCGATTATGTCTTCTTAGAAAAAAAATTGTAGTATGTCAACTTGCACCGGAGCTAACACCGGCAAGATCAAAAAAAAATCTAGTACAGTACATCCTTATTTGGTTTTTGATCGTGCTAGTGTCAAGTCTTTTTTTTCTGAAAAACCAATATATATTAGGCCTGCAAGCCGCCTTATTAAAACCTCCTAATCCACTTATTAGGTACCCTGGTGAGGAAAAAGAGGACGTCTAAAACTTGTAGCCTCTCAAACAATTGTTACATCATCTAATAGAGTTTGTAAAAGAAAGCTAGGAGGCCCAATTACAAGAATTCTTATCTAAGAAGCAGGATTTAGCAAGCTCATGGACAACTCCATTAGCCTTCCTTGGACAATGTTTGAATAAAAATGTACCAATCATCGACGCCGCGTCGATACAGTCTGCGAGAATAACTGAAGATTGTCCCCACCATGCTTCTGTACCATTGCAGGCCTCCACGACTTTCAAGGAATCAGATTCCATTAAAACATTATGACACCTAAGACGATTAGCAAGAGCCAGGCCCTCTTTCATAGCCATAGCCTCAATCATAGATGGAGATGAAGCATTAGGAATATAAACCGTAGCAGCAGCAATAAAACATCCCTTATGATGACGTACCACCGCTCCAGTAGTACCCGTACAATTATCATAATGAAAAGATCCATCAACGTTAACCTTAACATGTCTAGGATCTAGTCTCGTCCACTTAGTTAGCCCAGGAGTTTGCTTAGAACTTAATTTCATAGAATTTGCAGCAATTGAAAGAATCGACATCCGGCATTTCTGGATCGGTGATACCTCTTCCTCATGTGTACGCCTTCTCCTCATCCACCACAAGTACCAGCATACAATAACAACCACTTCTTTGAAACCTAATTGTCTAAACCCTGGCAACACTGAAATAGAACTGGTTAGCAAATTTTCTAGAACTACAGAACCAGATAATTCTCCATCCGATACTCGGTCAACAATAGATGAAACACCAATAGATTGCCAGATCGCACGTGCAGGAGCACATCGGAATAGTAGGTGCATAATGTCTTCGGCTGCTTCATTGCAAATTGGGCATTCATCACTATTACCGATATGTTTGTTTACCAAAATAGACTTCGATGGTATTATCCCATGCAGTGCCCGTCATGCAAAGATTTTAATCTTACTGGGTATTTTGAGCTTCCACAGGATTCTCCAAACGGGATTTTTAACGGACGTCCCTGGTACTACCACTTGAGCTTCAGAATGGCCAAAATGGTGGTGCCATTGTAATTGATAGGCTGATCTGACAGTAAATCTACCATGCGGTGTCGGGTGCCAAGCCACGAAATTATCGAACCCCTGATTATTTATGGGTATCCTAAGTATGCGGGCCACATCTACCACATTGAATAAACTGTACAGAAGTTGCTCATCCCAAAGGCAGGTAATCGGGCTAATCAATTGCGGTACTTTGGTGTAAATAGAGTTACCCCTTGGAGACATGAGTTTCATGTCCACACTTGAAGGGATCCACGGATCAGAATATATGCTGATCTTCTCACCATTACCCACTCTCCAGATATATCCTCGTTTGAACGTTGACAGACCAACTACAATGCTTTGCCAAGTAAAAGAGGAACCTGCCTTTGACCCTGATTTAAGAATATCACCCTGCGGATAGTACTTAGCTCGAAGAACTTGTGCATAGAGTGACTCTGGTTCTGTAATTAGCCTCCAAACTTGTTTAGTGACCATAGCAAGGTTAAACAAATGGAAATCACGGAAGCCCATACCTCCATCACATTTTGGAACGCACAGTTTCCACCATGCAAGCGAATGCATCTTCTTGCTATTCTCATCATCTCCCCACCAAAACTGGGAAATTGCTTCAGTCATTTTCTTACAAATCCCAATAGGCGATTGAAATACAGACATAGCATAAACAGGGATAGCCTGAGCAACAGCTTTTAAAAGGATTTCCTTCCCACCAATGGACAGGTGCTTCTCCTTCCAATTAATCCTCTGGATATTTATAAAATAGAGCCTCTATATCAATATAAAGAGTCTGACAGATTTCAGCCCTCAAGAGAACATTAGTATTTGGGGAAAAGAAGATGCTTGATTTTGCAAAACTCACCAATTGACCCGAATTTGCACAATAGGTATCCAGCACTCACTGCAAGGAAGTTCCATTATTCATATCTGCCTTCATGAGAATAAGAGAATCATCATAAAAAAGTAAAACGAGAGACTGGCGGCGCATTCCTGCACACTCTTAACCCATCAATGCCACCAACCTCTTCTTCGTGCAGCAAAAGACTAGATAAGCTTTCCGCACATATTAGGAATAAATATGGAGAAAGAGGGTCCCCTTGATGGAGTCCTCTAGAAGGAGTAAACATCTCTGTTTCCTCTAAATTGATTTCGA
Source organism: Avena insularis (assembly GCA_023614405.1). NCBI lineage: Eukaryota > Viridiplantae > Streptophyta > Magnoliopsida > Poales > Poaceae > Avena > Avena insularis. The sequence goes on from CM042692.1 coordinate 575,797,579, forward strand.
ACTTGATATCTCACCGATCTCACACAATCCATCATCAGAGTAACCCATCTTTCAGCAAACCCCAGCTTTCTCAACATGTTTTTCAGAAAAACCCACTCTACCCGATCATATGCTTTATGCATATCCAGCTTCACTACGCAAGCACCAGAATTTCCTCTCCTCTTCTTCTTAATTGCGTGGACAGTTTCATATGCCACCAGAACATTATATGTGATCAATCGACCTGGTACAAAGGCACTCTGCATTGGAGAAATCACTTCAGGTAACACTATCTTAAGTCTAAACACCAACATCTTTGATATAATCTTGTAGATGACATTGCATAAGCTTATAGGCCTAAACTGTGTTACTAGCTCGGGAGACTCAACTTTTGGGATAAGAACAATAGTAGTATCATTCCAACCTTCCGGGATAATGTCAGTCTCTAGAGCCTACAAAATTTCTGCAGTAATTTGGTTGCCACACATCTCCCAAAATTTCTTGTAAAAAATAACATCCAGGCCATCGGACCCGGGGCCTTAAAATCACCGATGCTAAAGGCTGCTTTCTTCACTTCCTCGGCTGTGAAAGGCCTTAACAGATTATTATTCATATCCACAGTCACCTTTGGATTGATTTTATCCAGCAATGCCTGATCAATAGCATGTACTTCAGAAATAAACAGTTCAAAAAAAGTATTAAAAAATAATAGGCTTCAAAGATGTTGTACCTAGTGTCACTAGTCTTCGCTAGATGGTCCATTGGCCTATTTAAAAATGTTATTACTTTTAGAACTCTTTATACTGTTGCTGATGGATCTGTGCAATTTCGCAAAAAAAAAAAAGGCGGTCAACTGAAATCTCACCAGCTCACGGAAGAAAAACTACACTTGACAGACTAAAGTACTCCGTATATTCCCCACCAAAAAAAAGAAGTTCTCCTTGTTTTATCCACTCCATTTGGACTACGTTACGAAAAAATGTAGGTGTACTGGTGTAGACTGCCTCAACACTCGGTCAGTCAGAAGAAAGAAACACGTAAGAGCATCCCCGCTAGCATTTTTAGAAGGGCTCTCTAGACCCTTTTTTATCCGGATGAGAAAAATTCGACCAATCGTGTTTTCAGACGTCCAGTTTACATCGGAATCAGTCGATTTTACATTCTAGGTTTCTAGACCGAACCAGGGCGCTGGGAGTTGCCTGCGAACTCTAGATGAAGCAGAATCGGCCGGAAAGAAAAATCGCGAGGTGGCCCCGCCCTGTCAGCGTGTGAACTGAGTCATCTTCATCCCGTCGCCTCGGCTCCGGCGACGGACTTGTTCTCGGCTCCAACGCGTCGCCGTAATGGCGCGCCACAGCCCGCTCACCTTCCTATCATTTCTACTTTTCCCGCCCACGCTGCTACACCCCTCCCGCCCACGCTGCTACACCCCTCCCGCCCTCGCCGCTCTTTCCTCTTTCGGCTATAAATTCCGGCCGCTCTCAACGTCACCAAGCCACACACTCTCACCCCTCCCTCCCTCCCATTCCCCCAACCCACAAGCTTCACCTTTCGGCGACGAGAACAAGAGCAATGCCAGAGCGATTCCCAGGTGACCCGGCGGCGGCGAACAGCTTTGGCTGGCGATCCCTGCAGCCATGGGAGGCACGAATGCTCCACGACGATGGCTACCCGGCGCAGCCCGACTTTCGCTGCCCGCCAGCGTGGAGGCTCAGCGCGAGCGGCGTGCCCATGCCACTGGTCCTGGACGGCGAGGAGCTCATCGATAAGATCTAGGCCGTCATCGCCGGCATGGAGGACCCCGAGCTCACCAAGGACCAGGGAAACCTTGCGTACTGGGAACAATACTTCCTCAATCGTCGGGAGCAGCAGCTGCCCGCCACCGGCGAGGAACAACTCGGTGGGGTAGCAACGGTGGTGGAGCGCACCTGGCCACACGCTCGCCACCGTCCTGGAGCACATCAGCGCGGGGAACAACCCGCACCTGGGTTATCCCCTGCGCTCGCCACCGACGATCTCCCAGCACCGCAGGGCGAGCAGCTGGATGCGAAGGAGGATGGCGAGCAGTTCGTATGGCTCGACGGCGGCCTCAGCGTCTCGCTCGTCTTGTTCGGCGCAAGCGAGATCGTCGGCGCCACTCCATCCTGTGAAGCAGGAGGCGGCGTCGCCACTGTGCATGCGTTTGTGTGGCATCGTGATAAACGAACGTCGCGCGCCGTCCCCGCCGACCGGACACCTTCGATTGGCAAGGCCAAATCTACGAGCACCAAAGCACAAGCCGGCGGATTGGGCGGTGCCTGTCGACAAGGACGCCTTCCTCCTCAAGAGGGCGATGGAGGCGTCACTCAATGATGTGCCGCCGATGCAGGGCCCGGACGCGTGCGCCTGGTCCAGGGTAGACTGGGAGCGGGAGGAGGCCGAGCGCATCCGACGGTTGCACGAGCAGGCCAAGCGCCAGGACGCACGCACCGTTCACCGCCAGAGTGCCTACCATGCCGTTCGTTGTCCTCGATGACGACAACGAAGATGAGGTCGGGCCCTCAGCGCACCCATGGCGCAGCGGCGATGCCGGGTAGGGCAGATCCTAGCCACCGCAACCGCCGAGCGACGACGATGACGAGGAGGACGGGACCAAGATGCCGACTATATGTCCTTCTACCACAACTTCGGCATGTGATCGGTGCGCCATCGTCGGCATCCTCTAGTTTTTACTATTTTAGCGTTTTTTAGCCTACCGCAGTCAAAACTCGGGTATATGTCCGAATTTGATATAATATGTATAAAGTCGCCTATATCTAATGCAATCGCCTGAAATCATCTAAAATTTCGTCGTGTTTTATCAAAAATTGTCAAAATATAGCTGAAGCGTGGAACACCGTGTTTTATTTCTAACTCCATTCATCAACTCCTTTATATTATTGTTTCATATACTTCCAAGTCTTGCAAGACTATAATCCTCACTATATCACAGTGATATCAATCCTCTAGAAGAGGTATGATACTACTCCATGCAACTCATGTTCAACTACTCATGTGCAACTCATGTTCAACTACTCACAGTTAAGTCATCTAACTAGCTTAGTTATAATTACCATGTCTTCAACTACTCCATGCAACTCATGTTCCATGCTTCAACATACACTAGCTAGATTTCTCATGATCAAGTTAGATGACTTAACTAACTAAGGTTTAGCCTATCTTGGTATACCAATAACAACTCTTCAACACCTAGTCAATTATCCCCAAGTGACTTGAGAATAATGACCATCATCCTTTGCTCACACTAAGCCTAGACTTCCAATTGTCTAGTCCAGATCTATTCTCAGCTAAGTAATAAACTTGTACTACACCAGATCTCTTATATAGTCTATCTTATTAATGAAGCTTACTCCATGGTTGTACCTACTAGGCTCAACAATATTACTCCTTGATACTCTATCCTCACTAATGTTCTCTTAACTCCTTAATTATTATTTTATCACTGCGGTCTAGATGCTTCTTCTAGTTATCCCATGAGTGAGTTAACTCCTCCAACATCAAATGGTTTGATCTCCACTAAGGCTCTCATTCTAGAGATGATGACACATTCTATCATAACTGGTTCCTTCTTCTTATTAATTTACTTCGAGACTTTGAAAAGACATTATAGTAAATCAAAGGGTAAAGGTTCAAGAATTGCTAGATCAAGAATTGATCACTCAGCATTGATGATCAACAAACACTAGAACATGGTTTAATAGGAATGGAATGCATTACTATGGTAATAAGGATATGTGGTGAATGGTCTTGGCTTGACTTCCTTCCTACTCTATATGTGGTAAGGGGTTAGTGTTTAGGAACTACCATGATGATCATGGTAGGAATAACTATGGTAAGCATGTGTATCAAGGTTTAGTTATTGAGTTTCTTTACTTGGGTTACATACTTGATTTGGTATCCATGGGTTGTTGTAAAGAATATCTTGATATGATCTCTAGAAGATTAAGTATTAATCCTTAAGTAAGGTGTTGTGATTTAGCTTTATTCCATTTGATCTACCCATAGATCAAATTACCTGTACCCAAAAATAGGGTTTTAACAAAGGTCATATTAAAACTTATCACACTCAACTTGATGATCTACTTCAGTTCCATCAAGTTAAGAGAAGCTTCAATCACTTTGATAAGTTTTAATCAAAAGCGCGAAAATTATTCAGATTTTCTATGCATGAATGCAATGCACACACCTAATCTCTATTTATTTCTAACCTCTAAAGATGGGGTGTTACAATATGTCTATCCTAGGAGATATTCAGTAGAAATGGCTTTCCTGGGTGTGAAATTGAAGAATATGATGGATGGTTGGATAGGTGGTGCTCTTTAAGTTGGTGGCAGAATAATTAGAGTGATTGCTTGCATCTCAAGTGTGGCAGTGTATCCTATGTCCCTGATGTCGTTGCATGAAGTAAACATTGAACAATTGGAAAAACCAACTAGAGCATTTTTCTAGTACGGTGGTGCAAATAAGAAAAGAAATCATCTAGTGAAGTGGAAAATTATCTGTAGAGCCAAAAAGAAAGGTGGTTTAGGGATCAATAACCTACACAAGTTTAATGTGAGCCTCATGTGCAAGTGGTGGTGAAAATTGGAATCTAGCAATGGCCCTTGGCAGTATTTTACGAGAAGTAAGTATTTGGGTGACGGGGGAATCTTTTCTATGAAGAGGAAACAAAAGAGGCTCAGCTTGCTGTGGAGATATGTTGTGAGATCAAAGACATTTATTTGCAGGGTAGAAAAATGCAGGTTGACAATGGTCTTAGAACTTATTTCAGGGGAGATGCATGGCTTGGAAAAATCCCTCCAAAAAATAAATTTCCTAAACCTTTTGAAATCTACAACAATTAGAATATTGCGGCTGTTGGGATGGCTGCAAGAGGTTGGAATCTAAATTTTAGAACATGGCCAACAGTGTTGTTACTAATTTAGAATAGAGAGCGTTAGGTTTTGCTGGGGTCTTACTGGTGAAACTGATAAACCTGTGTGGAAATGGACAAAAGGAGGCAAATTTATAGTGATGTTAGTGTACAAGCAACTCTCTAGTAATAATGATGTGGATAGATCTTTTAAGCATCCGTGGAAAGCCAAAATCCCTATGAAAATCAAAGTGTGGATGTGGTTTATCTGGCACAATTCCATACCTACCAAATATAACATGATAAGAAATTGGGTGGGAAACAAACAATGTCAATTTTGTGATGGGGTTGAAACTATTCATCACCTATTCTTCAACTACCATGATGCTAAGTATAATGTTGTTGGCAAATCAATTGGTGCAAGCACCGGGCCTAGGAACTTTGCCCAATTCTTTTGGTGGCTTCCCCAGTTCCTATATGTGAGCAGAAACATTCAAATCATTGCCCTCGAAGTTGTTTGTTGGGCTATCTGGAAGTTGAGAAATCGTGCTTGCTTTGAAAAAACTTATCAATTCCTCGGTCGATCTAATTTGTTATGCATGTGTATTTTTGAATTACTGGGCAGGTCTTCATCGTGAAAAAGAACAAACTTTGTCGCAAGGTGGTGCTGCGATCTTGCGGAGGAATATGCTGGGAGAAGCGGCGATGCTCTAGTCCATCATCATGCCATCCTAAGGGCTCCAGAAGCAGGAAATGATCCAAACAAGAATGATAATATGGAGGAAGATGCAGCCAGAAGTTGATGGCCTTGCCAGGGAAATTGTTATTCTACTCAAAGAAAAAGAAGCGTCGTCGAAGCCTCTTTGCCCTCTGTCACGATGGTTTCTTTTGCATGTCGCTGTTTGATCTACCCATGATGTATTACCGTTGTCGGTTGCGCTTTTCCTTCCCTTGCGGACACTAGCATGTGTGGTGTGGCCCTTTTTTCTTAGTTTCTAGAACTCTGAACCTCCAGATCACTAAACCTGAACTTTCAGTTTATTGTTCCATTCTCATTCTGATAGTGCAATCCGACTCTTTTCTGGGCCGAATGGAAAGAAAAGATACAACATGAAAATATACTGCAAAATCACAATGTATCTAATAAGATTGATCTGGCGTTGTAGAGATTCATAGTTTATGTGTCAAACATTGAACTACTCCCTCTGATCTAAATTAATGTTCTCACATGGCCTAAATTCGGATGTATCTATCATATTTTAATGCTAGATACATCCGAATCTAGCCAAATATGAGAACATTAATTTGTATCGGAGCGAGTATTTGATTTTTAACTAAATTTATATGCACTGTATTTAGAACAGACTTACTCCCTCTGTCTTAAAATAGATGTCGTAGATTTATCAAAGTTTGGTTGAATCTAGACACTATTTAGTACTCCCTCCGATCCATATTAGTTGATTTGAATTTGTCTAGATTCGGATGTATCTAGACATGTTTTAGTATTAGATACATCCGAATCTAGATAAATCCAAGTCAACTAATATGGATCGAAGGAAGTATATAGATATATTCAAATTTTATAAATTTCTGACATCTAATTTGAGACGGAGGGAGTAGTGTATATACATCATAAGGACATACTACGCGCATCATTCTAGTACTTCAAAACTGAACAGTGCTAGAGCTAAGATTAGGTGTGGCAAAGTTAGATATCACAGCCAAGACCCAGCCAGGACCGGCCGATAGAGAGAGGTAGATGAAACAGTCAAACGTCAGCCGTCTGATCTTGTGCTTCGGTGCACTCGTCGTGCTAGAATTCTTCTACTTCTACGTACAGGTCATGGTATACTTCGGTTACGGTGTTCCACATACGACTTCACATCCAAATCTCTTGACTTCTTCCTTATTCAGTCCTATCCTTTATCGACCATGCATATAGTGGATAAAATCAGGGGAAAATGCTTTTGGAACTCGAGCTGCTCACTTGTAGCCCTTTTGGTCCATCTGGAGGCATCGGAACGACGTGGTCTTCAACGAGATAAAACCGAACATGGGGACCATTTAGACAAGGATCAAGGAGGACTACGCGCAGTGGCGACTAGCTAGGTTATTTCGGTCTGCGATGTTTGGCTTCCCGGAGCCGGTGCCCTTGTTGTGGATGTACGGAGAGTAGGCTTAGGGCTGGGGAGCTGTCATCCCCGTTGACAGTATTAACCTGCCGTTGCGCGGTGTTGTAACCTGCCGTCGGCAGTCCTTCTATGTGTTTGGTACACCTCCCAGGGTGTATCCTAGAAAAAAAAGTATTTTAATATTTCAAAAAAATGAAAAACTTATATACATGTAGATTATGAGATATATTTCAAGTGTGCAATTTTTCAATCCACAATACGTTGTATTATGGGCTATATATAAAAAAATCTGACAAGATTTGAGACGTACCATTCAAAGATCTAGATCTGAAAATATGTCTTTTTTATATAGCATATCATATAACATATTTCAGATTAACATTTTGCACACTTGAAGTATACATCATGACCTATATTTAAAAAATAAATCTAGGATTTTTTAGCACTTCAAAAATACATCTTTTAATGTTCAAAATAAAGGGCTCAGTCGAGCCAAATCGACGCACTCATAGAATGAGAACAAAACCATAACACACTATACATCTATATCTATATAGTCGTATGTGCACTTAATTAAGAACAAGTGCGCAACGCGTACAAATTGATGTACTCTCCATCTGTTACCAAACGAGGTGTGCTTATGAAACTGAAAATATAAAGACAACAAGGATTGGCTGGTATCCTTTCATCTATTCCAAACCAAAAGGGTATCGGTCAATCATGATCGTCTTTATATCTTCAGTTTCATAAGTTTGGAGGGAGAGTGACGACACCGGAGCAAAACTATTAGAGCAACTCTAACTGATCCCCTTTAATTTAGAGGACTTTCGGCCGGAGAAAACGGTGGAGTTAAATTTTAAGTCCTCTAAACGGTGGCTGCAACCCCAATAATTTAGAGGACTATAAATTTTCATATTTGAAAGATCTCAAATATATGAAGTTCAAACATGCATAAATAATATCCAAAAAACATCACATCGATCAAGTTTGATCCAAAAGAACAACATAGCATGTTTATGTTGTTGAGGCCACCACCATCTTGGTCACCATTCCTCTTCATCTTCCATCCCCTCTTCTTCGACGCCTTCATCTTGGGTCTCGTGGTAATCAACATCAACTTGGATATCCTCCATGCCTTCATACGAATCCCCATCACCCAAGTGGAGGTCGTCGATCCCAACATGGTGAGAACTATCCAAGCTCAGTAGGAGTCGGCTGAGGTGCGGTCATTTCATCGATCACCTCGTGAGCAGCCCTTTAGGGGCGACCTGCGACGGCCACCCTCGCAGAGGAAGAAGGCGTTGGCGATGAGGACGCCGGCGAGTTTTAGTCACCGAGGTTGGCGTCGAGGAAATATGAGAGCCACGGGAAAGTTTTGGGGGACCAGACTAAAAGTATTCTCCGCTGACAGTCGAAAGGGGATCGGTTCGGTGCGTCCCCGACCGTTAGTGGCTGAAAGAAAGTCCTCTAACCACAATTAAAGGGGATCGGTTAGAATTGGTCTTATACCAAACAAAAAAGACGTATCTTACATCATCGATGCCGCCTGTCTATGTTAGCAAACGCAGTGACCAAGCCCGATCCTAACATCGTTTACCCTGATATTGCATCGCTGCCAACAACAAAAAATGCATTTACTCGGAGAAGAAAAGCAACAAGTTGATTGGTGATCCAAGAACAAAACATGGGATAGTTCCTGTCCACACATTTTCCCAGAAAGCATCAACTAACATATTAAAGAAACCATAAGGCCAGCTGCTACACATGTTTTAGCCCCCTCTTCTGGGCATTTTCTTAACTCTCCTGAATTATTTAGCTTTTGTTGGCCGACTACAATAATACATGCCAGTGGCACGCTCGATCATTGGTCTTCTTTAGCTAATCTTATCCGTGATACTGTACTAGTACTTAATTGCGCTAGGAACAAAACAGTTCAACAGCTACACTAGACACGTGCAGCGTAACAACCACCATGCTAAAAACAAGCTTAGGCTGCGGCCGCCGCACTGGCTAGTCCGGCATGTATATTCGCTTGCCGGCCCCGGTGCGTCGCATCCGAGCGTCGCACCAACGACTGTGAAGAAAACACACGGGTTTCTTGGACGAATTTTTTGGCTTGAAATCGCCTGAGAAGTCCAAATCCGTACCAACGGCAACCTCTGGCTCATCTCTCCTCTGACGACATGTATGCATCCTGTTTCAAAGTTTTGATATTGTTCACACAATGCACGACTACGATTTCAAATGTTATCTTCTTTCAAAGCCCAGGAGCCCCCGTCAGAACGGACCAGATGATCGGTGCTTTTTCTGGACTCCTAACAACCAGATAAGGGTGAAACAATTAAGGCTGGTCATAGTGGGGAGTAATTTAGAATAATAATATGCATATGTTACTAGTCTAAGTTACTATCTTCATAGTAAAAAATAACTTAGGTGTAGTAACATGCAATATCACATTAATTACGTTGTAGACATACTTTGCCTTGCTATGTGTGATAGTAGTTACTCCTTTCTCGTGTTTTAGCCCTTAGACTTGAACCAAATATCCGGATTGTGCTGGATTCTGGTGTTAAGAATCTTGTACATGAAGTTGACCTTTAACCCAAGATCCATTTTGTTGATCCCTGTTGTTAATGATTTAACATTATCTCAGGATGGCTAGTACCTTCTAGTACAGCGAGGGCGAGGGTATCCCTGTTGTTAATGATTTAACATTTTCTCGCTGCAGGGTATCCCGGTGGCGAGGGCGAGGGCAAGGCTGGAGCGGCGCGGCTAGACGAGGTTGTGGCTTGCGGCGCGGCGAGGCGAGTTTGCAGCGAGGCGCAGCTGCAGCTGCGCGGGACGGAGGAAGAAGATAAGCTGGAGCTGAACGTGCGTGGGCCTCCCGTTTTCTGTTCACGGTAACGACCCAGGGGATAGGAACGTACGATCCCGGGAGGTACGTATCCTTTTCCAACAATTAACCCGTCGACTAATCACTCGCTAGTTGCCGTGCACAAGACTGTTGCGACAGCTGCCGGCCTCAACATGTCGCATTTCAGAAGATAAAACCGAGCTTGACCGGTAGCGTACATGCTCAAGATGTCGCTGTTGTTGGCAAGTTTTACGAACGCTCGTTGCTAGTTTGGGCTCTGACCGTGCTACTGGGACCTGGATTATTTGATCCTGCAGCAGCAGAAGGAAGCCGCCCTGTTCTTTCGGCAAGTTCATGCACTTTGCTTTCTTCATCTTGTGAAACTCCAAACATGCCCGTTGAAACACGAGGATGGCGCGCAAGAAAAAACATCGAAAGGAGAACGGAAACTTGGTGCCTCCGTCATATCAAGAAGCTTCACAGCTCTGAATGAACAGAGTACGTATGGTATGGATGGTTGTGTTTGAGTTGTCTTTCCCTTAGCTAGTGGTTCACGAACCACTGCTTGCTTCCCTTTGACCTTCCTGCCTGTCCCTGCTTTACCCAAACAGATAGATTCATCAGGTGTCTCTGCAGCTGCTCTTTTCATCTGCCGGAACATATGCTCACAGTAGATCACTGTCGAACGAAAGCAGTAGAGAGACTGCAACTTTGCATTGTTTGATGCAATGCGTTAGCTGCTTTGACATATATATATATATATATATATATATATATATATATATATATATATATATATATATATATATATATATATATATTCTGTCTGAACATGTCCTACGACTTGAGAAATGTATAGTACATCGCAAGATGAGGGAATAAAAACAGGATGAGGCTAAAAAAAGAATGGTATGCTCTCTGAAACAACACGGGAATAAATAAAAAATAGACTGGAGCCAAATTTGTGAGCAGCAGCTAGCCCTTGGCCTTTCGGAAAATGGGATGCTCCTGCCGCGGGGTGAAGCCACGCGGAACAAGACAGCACCGATGCTCACACACAATGCTGACTTGCGCTGTTGCGCAGCACAAAGCGTTACTAGTATTTTGTTCAGTGGAGGCTCCGTGCCTAAATGCGAAATGTTCCCGCGAACAAAAATTTAAAAGTAGTTCCACCGCCGATCGAAGACGGACCGACACCAGGATATGATTGCCGGCAGGCTAACAAGATTCTTCATTCTCAAATACAGGCGGCAAGCTCTTGCAGGAACGTGATGTGTCCTGCTAATGCGTGGCATGGCATGATTGAGCATCTGCTGCAGGGTGCCGCTGGGCGCTAATCAGTCGGCCACATACCGATCACAGCGAGAGAAAGCTGCCGGTTGCTGTAGCTGTAGCTCTTTGGGAACGTGCACACGAGATGTGTTCTCCCATGGATGCCGGGGCAGGAAAGGCAGGTGGTTGATCATGAAATAAAACGCCGCAGATTCGGAGAAGAAGATGTCCAAAGACCGCTAGGCCCCTGCACTGCACTGCGCTGCGCTCCCAACCATCTCGGAGCTGGATCTGAAATCCATCTCGGTGTGTGGGTGTGGGAACACACACCACATGCTTTGCTCCTCCTTCAGGCCATCCGATCGCGAAACGGACTGCCCAGATCGATCGGGTTCGCGGGGAGAGACGATGAGGTTGGGAGAGTTGATCAAAATGCTGCCTCCTCATGGTCATCACTGATCGAGAATCATGCGTGACCAATGACAAATTGGAGACGCTCATGCAATCTCTTCGGGGCATGAGAACCAGGCGTTGCCCGCGCAGGTGGTGCAGGCACCCTGAGTGACCCATCAGGTTCACACACTGTTGTTGCATTGCATGTGGAAGCCGGACAGCGACACCGTGTCTCGTACTACTATCAATGTAGTATCATACTGCTGGAATGGAATAAACCTTATACATACATATGCACCACTCTTCTCTTCATGAGTGTGACTGGGACTTATTACCGATCACATCTAAACAATCGTGGTGTGTCCGTCCAGCTAATCCGATGCCGGGCAGAACTGAGCATTTGCAAGGTGCAGCTGGGTACTAATCAGTCACATATGTACGATTACAGCGAGAGAAAGCTGCCCGGTTGCTTTAGCTCTTTGCGAACGTGCACACCGGATCCGTTCTCCCATGCCGGGGCAGGTAGGTGGTGTCACCATAGATAGATGCAGAGGGAGAAATGTCGAGAGGACCCCTGCAGGTCCGTGCGCTGTCGTCCCAACCATCTCGGGGCTGGATCTGAAACTGTGGAACTCAGGGACAACTGCAAAGATACCCGCAAACGGACCTGGCGGGTCTGAACCAGTCCGAACAGACCGGTGGAACAGACCGGTGGCACGGCCCAACGGCTACCCACAAATGGAGCTAGACCCGTGGAGTGGTCGGTTTCGACGCATCCGCGGGCCAAACTAGGCCCCGCGTCTGCAGGGGAGGACGGCGCGCGTCCTACCGATGTCCTCCAGCTTGCCACCCGGGCCCTCCAGTCAGGCACACAATCTCCCCTTCCTCCTACGCAGTCCCTCCTCCCCCACCGACGACGATCGACCGGTCGTCCAAAAGGGTCGTGGTTGCACCTCCTTTTTCGTCCCCTTGTCATCGCCTTCTAGGCCTCTTGCCGGCGACTATAGACCTTGTTTTCACGGCCGGAGCAGACCAAGAGGTGCCCGCATCGACGTCCGCCAGATTTCTCACCTGGTCGCGGCCTTGCCCCAGCAACCATACCCTCGCCATCGAATTGGGACTTGGAACAGCCGGTACTGATACTCGCCGCGCACCGGACTGGACGTTCTTGCCGGCGAGCTATAGAACTGGGGCATTGCTCTACGCCACAGACATCTTGTTCGACCAATTGCTAGGCCGGTACAGGAATTGATTCTATCCCCTTTTCTTGATTTCCGTAATCATTTGATGGCCGTGTTTGTGTCATTATTTAGAACCGCTAAATCGTGCCGACCATGAACACCTCGGACGAGTAGTACTACTATAAAGTTCATCGAGCCATCATCCGATGATAGCGACGATGACAGTGAGTTTTTCATGGTCGCAGCTGCCCTCCCCCATGATTTCAATGAGGCCACACTCCCTGTGTTCCGTGGCTCGGTGCCTGGGCATGCCGGCGTGCTAGAACGCAATCGAAAGGTCGGGCACGAGCAACTATACCGAGACTACTTCCACCAGACGAAGCCATTGTACGGGCCTACTCTTTTCCGGCGACGTTTTCGGATGGCACTGAAGATAGGCATGCGCCTTCTTTTTCGGCGTTAGGGACTATGATGACTAACAAATTTTTGCAGGCCCGTAGCATTCCCCGCCTAATTCTGTCCAGGGCCTTCAGAGTTGCCTTGTCAGCCTTAATCATGGTCAATATGAATGGGCATAGCAGTCAAAACTTATTTAACAAGAGCATCACATCCATACGTATTAAGGAATCTGGCCTTCCAAGGATTAAGGTGGGTGGCAGTTTTATCCACATAGGGTTGCAGGTCAACTCGACGAATGCATCCAAGAGCAAGAGGCAGTCCCAAGTATTTGATGGGGAATTGGATAAGCATGGCTGGGAAGTCATTTAGGACAGTTGGAAGATCGATGCTTGCGCGGCGGATAGGAGCCACCGAACTTTTGGCCACATTGGTCTTGAGGCCCGTGATCTCACCAAAATTCTGCAGGATGGCACTGACGTTCACCACGTCTTGGGTTGAAAATGACTGTGTCATCCGCATAGAGGGAGATGTGGGATTTAACCACGATTGCCGGTATGGGTTGAAGAAGGCCCAACTGAGTCGCGATTTCTAGGATCCGTGGCAAGGGGTCCATGGCCAGGTCAAAAGGCAACGGGGATAGTGGGTCTCCTTAACGCAAACCACGCCCATGCAATATTTCACATCCTGGGATCCCATTGAGCAGAATACGCGAGGTCGATGTCGATAAAAGGAGGGCCACCCAAGCACGCCACCTTGGTGGAAAATCCCGTCTTTGCATGATGTCCAAGATATAGTCCCATCGGACGGAATCGAAAGCCTTGGCAATGTCTAGCTTGATAAGCAAGGAAGCCTTTTTTTTCTTTGGTGAAGACGGCGGGCAGGCTTTCTGACATATATGAAGTTGTCATGGATACTTCTTGTGTTTATGAAAGCACTTTGGCTGGAAGAAATGATGTCGTTCATTTTCGGGCATAGCCGCAATGCAATGGACTTCGCAATAATCTTGGGGATGATGTGAATGAGGCTTATAGGCCTAAATTTTGAAATGGATCTAGTTCCCTCCTTTTTGGGCAGAAGCGTTATATTCGCAGTGTTGATGATGCGCATGTTGGTGATTGATAGCTCGGAGAAGGCATTAACGACCGCCATGACATGAAACTTGATAGTTTGCGAGCAAGAATGAAAGAACTCAATAGTAAAACCGTCGGGGCCAGGAGCCTTGTCAGGTGGCACGTAAGAAATTTCCTTGAGAATCTCTTCTTCGGAAAAAGGTAGGCCCAAATCATCAAGGTCCTCGGTGGAGGGGTCTATGGCCTCCCAGTTGAAGTCAAGAGGGCGAGGGGTAACAACCCCAATGACATTGATGAAATGGTCGTGGATGTGTTGAGCCTTTTTCGCATGAGAGGTTACCCAACCATCATTCCTCTTGAGCCTGTTGATTAGGTTCTTTCGGAGGCGAGAATTTACGCGTAGATGGAAAAATTTGGTGTTCGCGTCCCCTTCCCAGAGATAACTGATACAGGAAGCCCGTCGCTTGCGAGAACGCTCAAGCACAACAAGCCCCATGACACGACGTTTCAGAGCAGCTCTAAGGATCTTCTCATTAGGAGTGAGAGTGTGGGATGTTGTTATATGTGATGAACTCTATTTGTGTACTATTTGATGAACTATTCGTGTAATAATTGTTGAACAATTTGTGTAATAACTTATGAACTATTTGTGTCAAAGTTAACAATAAGTACTATTTGCGTCGTGCTGCCTTTGGAGACCTCCTCTCTTGTAGCTCGTGCAGGAAAATACTAACAGAATATTGAAGCCAACGCAACCTTTTCCTAAAAGCGTAAGGCAAGACAAATGGTAGCACTGCTCGAGGCTTCCAGCTACGGCTGATTGATGATTCGAAAGCAGCAGCCACAGGGAAAGCACCACAGCCGCACATAGCACAGAGATTAGGCGATTTTCTTTTTGGAACTTTTCCTGTGGGATAAAAGTTTTAACTTTTTGGAACTTTTGTTATGAAGATTCATCCTCCGATGAAGAATTGGATGTTGAGATATGCCCTAGAGGCAATAATAAGTTGTATTATTTTATATTTCTTATTTGATGATTAAGTTTATTATTTTGTGCTATAACTGTATTAGTTCTGGATAATGTGTATTTGAAGAAAAATCCTAATATATGTGTGAAATTATAAACACCATTTAAATATTCCTCGTCTCATCTCTAAGACTAGTTCATATATCATTGATAGTCCTGGTTTCCTGGCTATTGGGCAAATACAAAGTGTTGTGAGGTCTGCCGAAGATATGTGTGATTGGAGTTGTTGAGATAATAACGATGATGTGTAGACCCAATTTGATATACACACATCGGCAATATTGTTATCGATAGTTTATTATAATCAGTGTTACCATTACTAAATGATCATTGGACAATAAGACACGTACATACTAGGATACGGTATGGATGTGGCAAAACCATTCGAACACTACTTCTTGACTGGGTAAATATAAAGCTAGTCTTCGCTCTTACCGGATAGTATGCCAAGGTTATGTATGGTGTAGTTGTGGGAAATTTTACTCCTGACGATGGAGAGATGCACTTTGGACCCACTCATGTATTATGATGTTCATCGTCCTCTAGCCAGACACGTGATCGAAGTGTTGATCACAGGAACATCGATAATACAGGATGAGTAAAAGAGTACATATCAGGTAACAAGGATAACCTAGTGTTTCTCCTCAGGTTATGTCAAGTATCAAGAAGCAATGCGACATGTATCAATAAGTAATATAGAATGTTCACACGGATAAAGATCTTCATGTTACAAGTAGGGATCTTAATGGCTAGCCAAAGGACCTTTGAGATCATTATCGGGGAATATGTTCCATACAAGTCTACGCATATCTGAACCCATAGAGTGACACACTTAAGATTTAGTGACATTAAGAACGTGAGTGTGAATGAAGATTTAGTAAAGAAGTAATTCTGAAAGTGGTTAGAAGGTCTCCGAATATACTAGTGGTGTCTGTAATATTACCCAGAGCGTTCAAAATGAGTTTTAAGTATTTATGGAAAGAGATAAGGGTCCCGAGAGTGTCTCAGATGGTTTCTGAGAGGTTCCGGATGATTCGAGAAGTGTCTGGAATGGTCTCACGAGTGTCCGGAATGGTTCCGGATATATATGGAAGGTTTGGAGGGACCAGAAGGTTATGGAAGGATCTAGAAGGGTCCGAAACATCCTAGACTATCTTAGGAACTCTAGAAGGTTCCATAAAGGGTGCTGCCACATTTTCCTTGGGGGCAAGGTGGCCTCCTGTCCCAAACCGAATTGGGAAGGGAGGACAAAACCTAAGGGGCTGCGAACTCCCCTTCTTTGGCCAAATTGCGGAGGATCTTGGACTCCCCAAGATACGGTTGGCCTAGGCTTCTTGCCACCTATAAAAGGAGGGGCAGGGGTGCCCCAAGAGGTATCCAAGTCACCCACACCTTGCCCCTAGGTCACCGCCCCACCCGAGACCCCAAACCCTTGTCGTGTCACCACCTAGCACCGCCACCCCTCTCTCACCGTCGTGCGCAGCCCCCTTCACATCGTTGCTCGCCACCAACGTCGGGAGGTTGCACTACCTATCCTTCTCCTTGTCTTGTCATCCTCATTGTCATCACGTGGAGGAGATCTACTTCATAATCATCATCATCACAAAGCACTGCCCGAGTTCAACTACTGCCTAGATATAATCTAGTCAAACTGCAGAAGCGATGTCGGATCTTCATCAACATGTTCCTACTTCGTCCATGTGTTTGGCATCACCTCGACATGGTGTTTCTAACATTATATATGTGGATACCGTAGAGGTGTTGCATGTGCGACACTTGTTTGTGCGGATCTTTGCAAAGAAGAATCTTCTCGCGGCTAATCAACTAGCTACAGGAATCGACAATTGTGGAGCGGTTCGTGGGACAATACATCTCTTCGTGACTTGATAAGTCTCTCTGCGGGGATCGACCCGCGTCTTTATCAACCTCGCCATCGATAACTTCTGCTAGATCGATATTCAATGATATGATTCATTGTCTTGTAGGGGTTCGTAGCATGGAAAACAAAAATTTTCTATCGCATACAAACAAACAAGCCAAGATCTATCTACTAGATTGTAGCAACGAGTCGATGGAATAACTCACCCTCGAAGATTCCAAAGTGTTTAACGAGAGCAGATTCTCGTGGGTGATGTAGTCGTACTCTTTCCGATCTCAAGATCGCGTAGACGATCCTTCCGGCGCCCGCGTTCATGGCGCTTCATGATCAGTCCTGCGTTCGGTACTCGACGAAGACCTTCCTCTCCCTTGTTCCAGCGAGGGCGGAGGTTGTAGCACTCTCCTCGCGATTCCGGCTGACTGGCAGGCGTGTACTGGGAGGTGAGGAGATCCCAAGGCTTCGCCTTAAAGTAGTATGGTGGAGCTTATGAGAGGCTATTAGTGGTCTAGTAATTAGACACACCAATTAGAGGGCTCTAAACCAATTAGAAGGCTCTAAACCGAATAGCTCTAAACCGGGGTCTAGATCTAGGGTTTAGTTTAGAGGATAGGAAACTTGTGTGTCTAGGAGGGGAGGCCCTTGCTTTTATAGGTGGGAGGGGCCGGCTGCCAAGGGAGAGTCCCTCCCCAAGTCGGCCTTGGGAGGTGCGCCGGCCAAGGGGAGTCCTCCCCCAAGTCGGTCTCCACCTCTCCTCCTTCTCCTCTTTCCGAAAACTGGCAGTTTGACTTTTCAAACTAGCCGTTTGACTTTTCAAATTAGGATTTGAATTAACCCTTTATTTCGGACAGCGAGAATACCTAGTACATGATGCAATCATTCCAATATGTAATGACACACTCATGTACCCTTCCCCCTCAGTCTTGACATTCCGGACCTTCTAGAATGTTCCCGATGAAAACACGGAATCATTCCGCTACTCAAAGCAGGACTTTCCTTATATGAATCTTATTCTCCGGACCATTCCGGATCTCCTCATGATATCCGGATCCCATCCGAGACTCGAACAACATTGGTCTCTTTCTCATAATACCATAACTACTCAAACAACGTCGAATCCTTAAGTGTGTCTCCCTACGGTTCGTGAATTATGCGGACATGATCGAGACACTTCTCCGAACAATAACCAATAGAGGAATCTGGAAATTCATATGGCTCCACATATTTCTCACGATTACTGCGATCGAATGAACCACTTACATACGATACCAATTTCCCTTTGTCTCACGATATGTTACTTATCCGAGGTTATGATCGTCGGTATCTCTGCATACCTAGTTCATCCTCGTTACTGATAAGTACTCTTTTCTCGTTCCCGTGATATGTGATCCCTTGTGACCAAGTCACATGCTTGCAAGCTAATTGGATGACATTTCACCGAGAGGGCCCAGAGAATATCTATCCGTCATGTGGATGGACAAATCCCACTCTTGATCCATGTGTTTCAACCAATACTTTCCAAACACTCAATGTCACCTTTATAGCCACCCTGTTACGGTGTGGTGTTTGATGACATCAAAGCATCCATCCAGTAAAGGCAATATGCACGATCTCATGGTCGAAGGAATTAGGTTACTATGTATCAGAAAGCATATAGCAATTGAACTATTGAAATGACTTGATCTTTATGCTACGCTTGTCTATAGGAGTATGTCCACCATATCATTCTCCTAACGATATGATCTTGTTGTTGATAACATCTCAATGTTCATGACAAAGAAACCACATCATCAATCAACCAACAAGCTAGTGAAGTATAGAGGCTATACTAGGGACTTCAAATTAAGTTTACAAATCACACAAGTATTAATGGTTTCCTTGTTAATACTATTATAGCATGAATGTAAACATTTATCATAAACACAAAGATATATAATAATAACTACATTTATTATTACCTCTAGGGCATATCTCCAACAGTCTCCCACTTGCACTAGAGTCATCTAATCTAGATTACATGGTAATATACCGAACACCCATGGCAGTTTGGTGTTGGTCATGTTTTGCCCTCGGGAGAGGTTTAGTCAACGGATCCACATTCAGATCTGTGTGTACTTTGCAAATCTTTATATCCCCATCCTGGATATGTTCTCGAATAGCGTGAAAACGCAACTTGATATGACTTCTTGTGTGACCTTGGTTCTTGCGCATTGGCTATGGCGCCCATGTTATCACAGTAGATAGACATTGGGTCCAGCACTTGGAACCACACCCACTCTGTAATGAACTCTTTCATCCATATCGCTTCTTGTGAAGCCTCCAAGCAACCATGTATTCCGATTCAGTTGAAGATCTCGCCACAACGCTTTGCTTTGCACTCCTCCAGCTTCTTTGCACCATTCAAAATAAATCGTATCCAGTTGTGATTTAGAATCATCCGGATCGGTGTTCCAACTAGCATCGGTGTAACTATTAACAACGAGTTGTTCATCACCTCCATAAGAAAGAACCATATCCTTAGTTCTTCTCAAGTACTTAAGGATGTTTTTGATCATTGTCAATGATCCACTCTGGATCACTTTGATATCTGCTAGTTAGACTAACGACATATGCGATGTCGGGTCTAGTACATAGCATGGCATACATTAGAGATCCTATGGCTGAGGCATAGGAGTCTTACTCATCTTTCTCTATCTTACGCCGATGTCGGACTTTGAGTTTTACTCAAGGTCGTATTAGCAACATGGGCAAGAACCCTTTCTTGCTATCTTCCATTCAAACCTCTTTAGAACTTTGTCCAAATATGTACTTTGTGACAATGATATTTGGCGTTCGATCTATCTCTATAAATCTTTATGCCTAATATGTAAGCTGCTTCCAAGATCCTTCATTGAAAAACTATTATTCAAATATTCCTTGACACTATTAAGAAGGTCTACATCATTCCCAATCAACAATATGTCATCCACATATAATATTAAGAATGCCTGAGCTCCCACTCACTTTCTTGTAAACACAAGCTTCTCCATAAGTTTGTATAAAACCAAAATTTTTGATTACCTTATCAAAACGTTGATTCCAACTTCGGGATGCTTGCTTCAGTCCATAGATGGACCGTTGAAGCTTGCATACCTTGTTAGCATCTTTAGGATCGACAAAACCTTTGGGTTGCATCATATACAACTCTTCATCAATGTCTCCATTGAGGAATGCTGTTTTGACATCCATCTGCCATATCTCATAATCATAATATGCAGCGATTGCTAACATAATCCTCACAGACTTTAACCGCTACCGGTGAGAAAGTCTCATCGTAGTCAACTCCTTGAATTTGTCGAAACCCTTTTGCGACAAGTCGAGCTTTATAGACAGTAACATTACCATCAGCATCTGTTTTCTTCTTGAAAATCCATTTGTTCTCGACAGCCTTCCGGCCATCGGTAAGTCCACCAAAGTCCATACTTGGTTTTCGTACATGGATCCAATCTCGGATTTCATGGCTTCTTGCCATTTATTGGAATCTGGGCTCATCATCGCTTCCTCATATGTCTCGGGGTCATCGGTGTTGTCCACCAACATGACATTCATAACGGAATCATACCAATGGAGTGGTACGATTCTCGTTGACCTCCGAGGCTCAGAGCAACTTCAACCGAAGTTTCATGATCGCTATCATTAGCTTCCTCTCTTATTGGTGCAGGCACCACGGGAACTTCTTCCGGTCTTTGCGCTACTCGCAATTTCGAGAAGGTTCGACAACCTCGTCGAGTTCTACTTTCCTTCAGTCACTTCTTTGAGAGAAATTCCTTCTCTAGAAAGGATCCATTCTTAACAGCGAAGATTTTGCCTTCGGATCTATGATAGAAGGTATACCCAATAGTTTCCTTGGGTATCCTATGAAGACGCATTTTCCGCTTTGGGTTCAAGCTTGTCCGGTAACTTCTTTACATAGGCTTCGCATCCCCAAACTTTAAGGAGCGACAATTTAGGTTTCTTCCCAAACCATAATTCATACGGTGTCGTTTCAGCGGATTTAGACGGTGCCCTATTTAAAGTGAATCGGCTGTTTCTAATGCATAACCCCAAAATGATAGTGGTAAATCTGTAAGAGACATCATAGAACGAACCATATCTAAGAGAGTTCGATTGACGTTCGGACACACCATTCTGTGTGGTGTTCCGGCGGTGTCAATCTGAAAGTATTCCACATTTCTTCAAATGCTCGCCAAACTCGTAACTTAGATATTCACCTCCACGATCGAGCGTAGAAATTTAATCTTCTTGTTACGTTGATTCTCTACCTCACTTTGAAACTCCTTAAACTTCTCGAAAGTTTCGGACTTATGTTTCATGAAATAGATATATCCATATCTACTCAAGTCATCCGTGAAGGTAAGAACATAACGATAACCACCGCGCGATGCTACACTCATTGGACCACACACATCGGTATGTATGATTTCCAATAAGTCTGTAGCTCGCTCCATCATACCAGAAAATGGAGTCTTAGTCATTTTACCCATCAGACATGCCTCGCATCTTTCAAGTGATTCAAAATCAAGTGATTCAAGAAGTCCATCGGAATGGAGTTTCTTCATCGCTTCACTCCAATGTGACCAAGGCAGCGATTGCCACATATAGGTCGAGTTATCGCTGATTTCAAACGTTTAGCTTCAATGTTATTAATATGTGTATTTCCACTATCGAGATTCAATATGAATAGACCATCTATCAAAGGTGCATGTGCATGAAACATGTTACTCATATAAATCGAACAACCATTATTCTCGGATTTAAACAAGTAACCGTCTACTTAATAAACAAGATCACGATATAATGTTCATGCTTAACGAGCACCAAATAACAATTATTTAAGTGTAAAACTAATCCCGATGGTAGATGAAGAGGTAGCGTGCCGACGCGATCACATCAACCTTTGATCCGTTTCTCACGCGATCGTCACCTCGTTCTTCGCTAGCTTCCGTTTATTCTGCAGCTCTGTTTGAGTTACAAATATGAGCAACCGAACCGATTATCAAATACCGAGCACTACTACGAATACTAGTGAGATACACATCAATGACATGTATATCAAATATACCTTTCTTCTTGATGTTGCCGTTCTTCAAATCTGCCAAGTACCTTGGGCAATTCCGCTTCCAGTGACCTTCTCCCTTGCAGTAAAAGCACTCGGTTTGGCTTAGGTCCAGCCTTGGTCTTCTTCGTCGGTATGGCAGCTTTCTTACCACCCTTCTTGAAGTGTCCCTTTGCTTAGACTTGCCTTTCTTGAATTTGGTGGTCTTATTGACCATCAACACTTGGTGCTCTTTCTTGATCTCCACTTCAGATTTTAACATAGCAAATAGTTACAGCAACTCTTTGTTCATGTTACGCATGTTGTAGTTCATCACAAAGTTCTTGTAACTTGGTGGTAGTGATTGGAGGATCGGTAAACCCCCAAAGTATTAGGAATCACTATACCCAAACTTTGAAGTTTATTTGCGTGCCTGGACATCTTAAGCACATGCTCACCGGCAGACTACCCTCTTCCATCTTGCGGTTAAAGAACTTTTTGAAGCTTCATAACTTTCAATTGCCGCATGAGTCTCAAAGATTAATTTGAGATCCTCGACAATATCATACGGATCGACTCTTCAAATCTTTTACGAAGCTCCGATTCTAAACCATACAAGATAGCACCTGAACTATGGAGTCTTGATTCTTAGAAGCGAGGTAAACAGTCTTTACTTCATCGGTAGCATCACCGCAGTGGGTCACCTAGCGGTGCATCCAGCACATAGGTCAAATTACCATTGAGGACAATCCTCAAATTGCGGAACCAATCGAAGTTGCTTCCATTGTTTTCAACTTTTCTTTCTCTAGGAACGCATTAAAATTGATGGTAGGGCTGCCATTGATCTACAACATATTTGCAATAGTTTAGACTAAGTTTATGACAAATTGAGTTCAAATTAATTAATGAAATTAAACTAGGTGAACTCCCACTCAAAACAACATCCCTCACATTGTTTTAGTGATCACACAGACCAAATCCACTACATCAACACCGATCATCACGAGAGTTGATATAGTTTCAATGGCGAACAATCATCATGTTCATCATATCTACTATATGATTCATGCTTTACCTTTCGCGATCCGTGTTCACGAGGCCATCTGCATACATGCTAGGCTCGTCAAGATCAAACCTTAGCTACCGCATAAGCAAATCTGGCTTGCTTACGTTGTATTCACCAGCGGAATCAAAGACACCCGATCATCACGTGGTGCTTGAGCGACAAGCTTTGGCAGTGCATACTAAGGGTGAACACTTTAGAACTTGAAATTTATGCATGAGGATCATCTTATAATGCTACCGTGTCTACTAAGCAATACAAGATGCATAAAGGATTAACATCACATGCAATTCATAATATGTGATATGATATGGCCTTTCTTCTTTGTGCTTCCGATCTCCATCTTCAAGCACGAACATGATCTTCATCATCACCGCATAGCATCAAGGTCAATGACGCTTCTTCATGGTTGTCGCCCACCAGCTTCAACTATTACAACTATTTTGAATAGACACGGGTCTTAATGAAATTAAAGACAACCATATGGCTCACGCCGGTTGCCAACTTACAATAAGGAACATTGCATACATCAAATATAATCACAATCATGGCCATATCACATCATCGCACACCCTCGCAAAACAAAGTTAGACGCTTCTACTTTCTTTGCATATTTTACGTGGTTTGGGGCTTTCCATAGGTGTCGTTCTAACCTACGAACAAGAACCACAACATTGACACTAGCATTGTTGATCACCCGTTGTAAATTGGATCTTTACTATGCTAGGAGAAAGCAGGCACCAAGAAAGCCACTTATGCAATATAAATTGCATGTCAAGCGTGGAGCAAGTCTCATGAACGATGTCATGTAAGGTTAGCCCGGGCCGCTTCATCCCAACATACCGCAAGATGCAAAGTACACAAAAAGCAATCTACAATAAAAGCATCAACGCCCACAATGACCATTGTGTTCTACTGCAACAGATCTACATATAGACACGGCTCGATACCCTTTGTAGGGGTTCGTAGCATGGAAAACAAAAATTTTCTATCGCATACAAACAAACAAGCCAAGATCTATCTACTAGATTGTAGCAACGAGTCGATGGAATAACTCACCCTCGAAGATTCCAAAGTGTTTAACGAGAGCAGATTCTCGTGGGTGATGTAGTCGATTCTTCCGATCTCAAGATCGCTAGAAGCGATCTTCCGGCGCCGTTCGTTCATGGCGCTTCATGATCGGTCACACGTTCGATTTCGACGAAGACCTTCCTCTCCTTGTTCCAGCAGGCAGCGGAGGTTGTAGCACTCTCCTCGCGATTCCGGCAAAGACAACTGGCGTGGTACCGGAGGTAGGGGAGATCCCGCAGGCTTCGCCTAAGCGGTGCGAGTATGGTGGAGCTTATGAGAGAGGCTATTAGTGGTCTAGTAATTAGACACACCAATTAGAGGGCTCTAAACCAATTAGAAGGCTCTAAACCGAATAGCTCTAAACCGGGGTCTAGATCTAGGGTTTAGATTAGAGGATAGGAAACTTGTGTGTCTAGGAGGAGGCCCGCCTTGCTTTTATAGGTGGGAGGGCGGCTGCCAAGGGAGGAGTCCCTCCCAAGTCGGCCTTGGGAGGTGCTGCCAAGGAGTCCTCCCCAAGTCGGTCTCCACCTCCTCCTTCTCCTCTTCCAAAGCGGTTTGACTTTTCAAACTAGCCGTTTGACTTTTCAAATTAGGATTTGAATTAACCCTTTATTTCGGACAGCGAGAATACCTAGTACATGATGCAATCATTCCAATATGTAATGACACACTCATGTACCCTTCCCCCTCCGGAGTGCCGGACATTCCGGGACCTTCTAGAATGTTCCCGATGAAAACACCTAATCATTCCTACTCAAACGGGACTTTCCTTATATGAATCTTATTCTCCGGACCATTCCGGATCTCCTCATGATATCCCGGATCCCATCCGAGACTCCGAACAACATTCGGTCTCTTTCTCATAATACCATAACTACTCAAACAACGTCGAATCCTTAAGTGTGTCTCCCTATGGTTCGTGAATTATGCGGACATGATCGAGACACTTCTCCGAACAATAACCAATAGAGGAATCTGGAAATTCATATGGCTCCCACATATTTCTACGATTACTTTGCGATCGAATGAACCACTTACATACGATACCAATTTCCCTTTGTCTCACGATATGTTACTTATCCGAGGTTATGATCGGTATCTCTCGCATACCTAGTTCATCCTCATCGATAAGTACTCTTTTCTCGTTCCCGTGATATGTGATCCCTTGTGACCAAGTCACATGCTTGCAAGCTAATTGGATGACATTTCACCGAGAGGGCCCAGAGAATATCTATCCGTCATGTGGATGGACAAATCCCACTCTTGATCCATGTGTTTCAACCAATACTTTCCAAACACTCAATGTCACCTTTATAGCCACCCTGTTACGGTGTGGTGTTTGATGACATCAAAGCATCCATCCAGTAAAGGCAATATGCACGATCTCATGGTCGAAGGAATTAGGTTACTATGTATCAGAAAGCATATAGCAATTGAACTATTGAAATGACTTGATCTTTATGCTACGCTTGTCTATAGGAGTATGTCCACCATATCATTCTCCTAACGATATGATCTTGTTGTTGATAACATCTCAATGTTCATGACAAAGAAACCACATCATCAATCAACCAACAAGCTAGTGAAGTATAGAGGCTATACTAGGGACTTCAAATTAAGTTTACAAATCACACAAGTATTAATGGTTTCCTTGTTAATACTATTATAGCATGAATGTAAACATTTATCATAAACACAAAGATATATAATAATAACTACATTTATTATTACCTCTAGGGCATATCTCCAACATGTCTCTCCTTCCCCGCATGATTGGTCTTGATTATGCGCTAGAATTTTTTTGTTTTGTGTAGCGCGTTTTCCAACATGGGACATATCCGGAGAGGAGGATATTGTTGTGATTTTAGCTTTGCACATGATAAGAAACAACTTGATTTTCATAAAGCACAAGCGGCAGCTAGGAAAGATATCGTTAGATCACTTGGGAGTTTGCAAACCCAATTTGCTATTGTGACAATACTGGCAAGGTTTTGGGATGAAGAGATGTTTTGGTACATTAGGACCACTTGTGTGATCGTGCATAATGCTCATCGGAACGAGCGCGGACAAGATTTGGACTATAGCTTCTACGACTTGATGGAACAACCTGTGCGTGTGCGAAGGAGGGAAGAACGAGTGGCGCGGTTTATTTCCTCCTACCATGCTATTCGAGATTCCGATACGCATGACAGATCTCCAAAAAGATCTCATCGAGAAATGGTCTGTCATGGTATGGCAACCAAGGCCACTAATTTCACATTGACGTTGTTGTATGTGATGAACTCTATTTGTGTGTTGATTTGTATACTATTTGATGAACTATATCCATGTAATAATTGTTGAACATTTTGTGTAATAACTTATAAACTATTTGTGTGTAAGTTAACAATAAGTACTAGTATTTGTGTTTCATTTAACTAATATCGATTTTATGGCGAGGTTGATATAGTTGGTTGCATATATGTTGAATATTGGAAAAGAGAGACGTAGAGTGCCTATTTTAGGACATCTGTAATTGCGCTAGCCCTCGATTGCGTGCTCAAAAACCCAAATAAAGATGTCCTATTTTTGGACATATGTCTGAGATGAGCAGAGAACCAAGCGATTGCCTGGCCGCACATGAGGTGCAGGCTCCCTACCCAGCTGGTCCGTTCTCACGGATCGCAATCCATCTCCCTGCAAACAAGACTGGCCCTCACTTGGATCGGATACACTGTTTGTGTCATGTGGAAGCTTGACAGCAAACCAGTGTGGTCGCACATGCTCAAGTCATATCGCAAGTGGAAGAACACTGCGTATGCATAGCTAGCTAGCTAGCTAATATGCACCATTCTTATCTTCAAGTATGTGGTCCGTGCTCTAAGATGGCATCTAATTAGACAAGAATAGTCGACTGCTAAAGCAGACGCTGAAATGCTAGCAGCTCAAGAAAGAAGTCATAATAATAATTGGAACAAAAGAAAGAACTTCTCCCGTTTCCCTTTCAATCGGGGAGATTCAGAAACAGGTGTCTAGGCTCACTGGACCTGAAGTACACAAGGAAATCTTGAGAGCTCACCACTTGGCTACCGCTCAAGGAAAAACCCATAATAACCGAATACAAGAACTTGTCCTGTTTCCCGTTGATTATTGCACCAGGTACACAGGTGTCTGGAGGCACTGAACCTGAAGAACGCTGTTGCCACGGGACACCGAAAGAAAAGGACTTGAGAGCTCAACACTTGGCTGCCGCTCACCCACACATGTCCACGTATCCGGGAATCCAAGGTGCTTCTCCTTCTCCATCGGCCGAGATCCAAAACTGATGCTCGTAGTCAAATTTTGGGGAGGTGTCCATGGAATACATGTGCAAGCCCCTTGGAAAACCTTATACAACCTCAACTACCAGCTGACTGACACACAAGTGCTAGTTTTATTTTATCAGGGTAGTGGCAGTAGTAGCAAGAAGGGTTGGATAAAATCAGATCCGAATATATCTTTGGTTTATTCGGCGATCCCAAACCGAACGGATGCTTGTAACCAAAGAGTGATGTCTGGACTGGACTTGAGAGATGGAGCAAGAAGTCGCATCTTCCCAGTTGAAGAAAAATAATCTACAGTGGGAGCAGCAGAGCCAGGTGGTCGTTTCTTTCCAGCCTCTTCTTCTTCCCACCTCGAGAACCTCTGCGTCGTGCTGCCTTTGGAGACCTCCTCTCTTGTTGTAGCTCGTGCAGGAAAATAGTACTAGCAGAATACTGAAGCCAACGCAACCTTTTCCTGAAAGTGCGTAAGGTAAGACAAATGGTAGCACTGCTCGAGGCATCCAGCTCCGGCTGATTGATGATTCGAAAGCAGCAGCCACAGGGAAAGCACCACAGCCGCACAAAGCATAGAGATTAGGCGATTTTCTTTTTGGATCTTTTCCATGTCTTTCCGGAAATAAAGAGTGAAAAATAACAATGGCGGATTGAGTCCACGCACCCTCATCCTTTTGATAAAAGAAATGTTCATCGAAAGAAACTTAGTGGTGGTACTACTAGCTCCTTTTCTTTCTTATTCAATCGATCAGCAAGTGAAACAGTGGACTGACGCATGTGAAATAAAAACTGGCGCCAAAAAAAAAGACTCCGGCGATACTAACGGCGACGAGACGCCTGACTGACACAACCATGACACGATACAAACACTGGCAGCTGCTGCTGCTGCTGCTGCTTCACATCACCACCAGCGCCAACCAAGGCGAGCGAGCTCCTCGTCACACGGTGAGCCCGCGCATGAACTCCCACTCCTCATCATCATCCTCGGCCGCGCCGGCCGCCGACCCCTCCGAGTCACTGCTCATGCCGCTTGCCATCTCCACGACCTCGTTGTCGAAGGACAGGTACGGCATTGCGCCGAACGCCCTGGCGAGCGCGGCGGCGGTGGCGCCGTCGTCGGTAGTCCTCTGCTTGAGCACCTCGAACATGACCTCGGGCTCGTGGTGCATGGCGCGGAGCACGGCGGCGCAGGACGGACCGGGAGCGGCGCGCGTCACCGCGAAGCAGTGTGGCCCGTCGCTCTGGGACACGCGCACTACGCTCGGTCCGCCGAACAGGTTGTGCAGGCCGCCGAGGGCCTCCTGGTAGGCGCCGCCGAGGAACATGCCCAGGTAGTAGCCGCGGGTGCCGTGGCTGGGGAGCTCGTGCAGAGGGAGGCTGCTCCTGCCGCCGATGAAATGGTCCACCTTGCCGTCGCTGTCGCATGTCAGGTCGGAGAGGATACCGTCAACGGCGGGGCGCTCCTGGAGGCGCTGGATGGGGATGATGGGGAAGAGCTGCTCGATGGCCCACATGTCCGGGATGGAGGTGAACACGGACAGGTTGATGTTGTACGTCCGTGGCCGCTCCGCCGCGCCCATGCCGCGGGCCACGATCTCGCAGAGCCCGTCCACGGCAGCGAGGTGCTCCAGACCAAGAACTCCTTCCTTGAACTGCTCAGCGCAGCGCCGCTTCAGCTGGTCCGCGTACAGAGCGCACGTCTCGAAGTCGCCGCGAACAGCCGCGGCCATGAGGTTGCGGTAGTCGCCGCGGCAGTCGTCGGTGAGCTCGTCCAGCAGGTAGGCGGTGGCGGAGTCGATGTTTGAAGCAGGCGCCGAAGCAGAGAAGGCCTCGAACACGAGGACCGAGTGGTGCGACACCAGCGCGCGGCCGCTCTCGCTGCAGATGACTGGGTGCTGCACGCCCTTGCGGTCACAGACCCGGCCAACGGCGGCGACCACGGCCGCCGCGTACTCCTCCAAGCTGTAGGCCACGGACATGTCGGTCTCCGCGGAGTGGGTTCCATCGTAGTCGATGCCGAGGCCGCCACCAACATCGATCACGCGCATGGCCGCGCCGAGGCGGGCGAGCTCGCAGTAGATCTGCGCGGCCTCGCCTACGCCGTCCGCGAGCAGCGCGGTGGTCGGGATCTGGGAGCCAATGTGGAAGTGCAGGAGCTGGAGGCAGTCGAGCATACCAAGGGCCCTGAGCTTGGCCACCACGGAGAGTATCTCCGCGGCGTTGAGGCCGAACTTGCCCTTCTCCCCGGAGGTGGCCCCGAAGTGGCCGGCGTGCTTGGTGCGCAGCTTGGCGCGCATGCCGACCACAGGGCGGATGTTGAGGCGGCGGCTGGCCTCGACGACAATGTCGAGCTCCTCCTCCTGCTCGAGCACGATGACGGTGTTGAGCCCCATGGTGCGGGCGATGAGCGCGAGGGAGATGTACTCGAGGTCCTTGTACCCGTTGCAGATGAGCAGGGCGTCGGGGCTGCCGCGGGCGGCGAGGCAGCTCATGGTGAGCAGCAGCTCCGGCTTGGAGCCAGCCTCGAGGCCGAATCCGAAGGGCGCGCCGAACTCCACGATGTCCTCGACGACGTACCTGTCCTGGTTGCACTTGACAGGGTACACGCCCTGGTACCTCCCGCCATAGCCGGTGGAGCTGACGGCGTAGTTGAACGCCGCGTTGAGGGTCTCCACCCGGTGGCGCAGCACGTCGGGGAAGCGCACCAGCAGCGGCAGCGGCAGGCCGAGCCCGCCGGCGGAGAGCTGTCCGGCGGCCCTGGCGACGACCTTGGCGAGGTCGATCTCCTGGCCGGGCAGCGTGGCGGCGCCGTGCGGGCGCACGGCGATGTCGCCGTCGTCGTTGACGAAGAAGTAGGGCGCGCCCCAGCCGTCGACGTTGTAGAGCGCCGAGGAGAGGTCGGGCGACCAGGCGGGCTTCTCAGCCGCCGCGGAGACGACGTCCGCGGGGCCCAGCAGCAGCGGTGCGGCGAAGCGCGCCGCGTCGCACGCGCCGAACGCGTGCGCGACAGGTGCCGTGGCGTCCACAGCTAGCGCGGGCATCTCGTCACAAACCGGAGAAAGCTAATCCACTGGGGAAAAAAAGTCAGGAATTTGTTTTTTTTTTTTGTAGCTGTAATTTCTGTTCTGTCTCTGGCGGTGGGCTGGCTGATGTTAGGGGCGGAAAATCAGAATTCGACGAAAAAAATGAATTGGTGTGAGGCGGCGGAGGGTATCGATCGAGTTAATTAAGAAGAAAATTAGGAAAAAAAAAGCAATAGAAATCGAAATCTTCTAGGGTAGTTGATTCCGAAGGATTACTGATGCCAAAAGAGGAAGTTCTGGAAGGGCAGATAGAAGAAATCTAGGACGGGATTTTGGATCCTGTTGTAAGGAAGGGGGCTTAGAAAGCCGCCGAGGCCGGAGCCCCGGCTACCCCCGCAAACGGAGCAGGCGGGTGGTGCGCTCGCGGCGGGGAGGGTAGCGTCGCCGGTGGTGGAGGCTGGGCACCCCACGCCGGCGTTCAGGAGGAGGCGGGGGAGGGGGAGCGGGGTTACCGGCGGCGGCTGCTGCTAGGGTTGGTATTTGCCAAGGGAATGGACGCGAGGCACCGAGCGAGATGGGAAATGAATGAATGAATGAGCTGCTGCGTCGTGAGAGCACGGTGGTGGGGTGGGGTGAGGGTTACGGCTGTGCGTCGCGCCGCTTTTATAGGAGGCCCGCTCGCGAGAGCGCGTAAGGAAAAAAAAAAAGGGGACTCCTCACACTTTCTCCGCTTCCGTTTTGGCTGGATGGCTGGCGTCCGCGAGCCAAGCACACACGCACACACAGACGGGGTAGGGGTAGGTGCCGTTTGACCCTGCTGTTATGGACCCCACGCCTCAGCGTCCTGGACGAAGCCCCGCCGTTCCTCGTGGGCCCCGCGTGACTGACTGTGGTTAACGGTAGCGGTCGTGGTTGTTGGGTCTCGGACAGGACCCGCTAATCGCGACCCATACCCTTGGATCGATCGATCCATCGATGATGACCTGTGCCTACGAGTGGCGGTTGTCGTTGAATGATTCAAGGCCCGCCTCACGTTCTTTGATCCTTCCCTTGTCCCGTTGCGCCGCTCGCTGCATCGCGCGCCGTCCGTGCCAGAGATCTTGCGGCCCCAGATCGGACTTCTGCCCCGGCCTTGAATGCGGTTCATGCGGGCTTTGGGATTCGCGGTATGGGGGGTCACGTCAGATCGGGGTCACACAGTTCACAGAGCCGCCCGACCCCGCCCACCAGAGCCGCCAGGGAGGGGGCGGTGCTACCACTCGTTCCACGACGCCGCTCGCTCCGTTCGATTCTTCGGTTAGGTGTGGCACCGCACGCTCCTCGCCGCCCGCGCAGGAAATAGCGTTATCTCGCTGCTGACACGGAGATAAGGGGCTTCGAATCGCGGGGGTGGAAATGCCTGCCTTTTCCATTCCCACGCTATCTTGCGGCTCGGCTGCTGAGGAGAATTTCCACTTGGTTGGTGGGTGCCATTTTTTCATGGATTTTTGCACGATGAGGATAGGATTCATAGTACTAGTACCAAAAAAAAAAAAAACAGCTCATAGTTTTGGGAAATATTTGTTCGGAAATCGACTATTGTGATTTGATTCAGATTTATCTCTTTTTTAGATTGACAGGAGGTTCACTGGTTCAGAATAATTAGACGAGTTTGTTGTATACGAGGACCATGATCTGTTTCATCGTTCGAAACGTAGTCCCTTCGTTTTAAAATATAAGATATTTTACCTTTGTGAAAGCAGTGTATCTAGACCTCTTCTAGTGTGTAGGTTTACTTAGACAAATCTACGCACTAATATAAGTCTAGATACAGTTTCTACACAAAGCTAAACATCTTATATTTTAAAATGGAGGGAATAGTATACTAGTTCTAGATCCAGCTGTCGGAAATATGAGTAAATTAGGACAACTCCAACCGTGCACCCTATTTCGGACACTTTTCCGATATTCAAAATGGTTTTCTGGTGGACCAAGGACAAACCGGAGGTCCGTGTCAACGACCCACGGTTGTCCATGGCGAGGCAATTTTTGAGTTTTTTTTTGTTGCATTTTACACGAAATCCAAGCACATAAACAATCCTACTTCAAACAAAAGGGTAGAAAATACAGGCGACGTCCCCGACATACACAAAGGTGTCAAAAGGATGAAACAAACAAGTAGAAGTAAAGGAGTAAATCACACATCTCGATCATGGATCATCTTCTTCTTCTCTAATCATGCCCATTGAATTGGATCCATGTCGTCGGTCACGAGGGGTGTCATGATCATGGCATCCTCGGTGAGTAGGGCGAGCCACAATTCATTGTGCTTGTTTTCTACTTCTTTGGCTCTTGCACGGGTATCGGTCTCCTCAATTTTGAGCTTTCTATGTTGCATGTCATAAAATCTCTTCACATCCTCCTTCCCTGGCGCTTCACTGTAAGAGGGTGCTCACCCAAGTGGTCGTGCTCATGAAAGTAGTTGTACAACTTCTTCTAAAATGTCGCTCCCTTTTCCTCGGCACCACAAATTAGATCTTGTCCAATTTTTGTCCAAGCATCCCAAAGCATCACGCCCTCAAGGTCGGTGTATGCGCCGGTTCTTTTGGACCCTCCTGTTGCAGCAAAAACACGAGCGAGCTCATCCTCGATGGAGAGCCTTCATTGTTAATCGCGGTGGGCATCATGGTGGGCATCATATTGGGTCTCTTGTTAGGTGCCTTGTTGGGTCTCGTTGCCGCCCGCCTCATTGATCATGTCGGACATGGATGCGTCCCCTTCGTTGAAGAAGGTCTTCTACATACGCCGCCGAGGTCGGACGAATTCAAGGGAAATATGTTGATGCATATAGGGAAGCAAATGAATACATATTGGATCAAATAGTGAGTTGGGTTCCAAGCACCTTGGCGGGTTTGTTTGCCTGGTCCCTAATGAGTCGACCATGGGTCCGTTGTGTGCCCTTGAACAACAAGGCATGATGGCTTGTTCATGAATGAGCAAGAGCTCGTCGCACCTGCCAGAACAGTGGTTCGGGCCTATTCCTTGAGCATGAGTGATGTCTGCAAGTGCACAGATCATTTGTAGCTAGTTTCGAAGTATAGATATCGATCCCAAGGTAAGTATTTATGAATGAAGTCTCTGTCACACCTAAAATTGTCACAGGTCTTCGAGTGAATTGACTACAAGTGTGGAAATGAGAATAAATTTTAGATTAAACTGGATGTATTTAAATAAAACTAAAATATAAACTTTAAAAATAAAAAAATAAAAGTAAAAAATGATTTGGTTGTTTGTTATTTTTCGCAGATGACAAAGAAGGCGCGGGGAGATACAGTTCATGATGATAGTGACTGTGTCAGGTGGACGAGTGATATGTGTAATAATTGTAATCTTATAAGTATATGTGTAATGCCTAATTAGCCAGAACTCCTCTTGGTAGATTTCATCTCAACTTCAATATTCCTACTAGTCTATTATCAAAACCATGGTCATACACTAAACGATTAAGATCTTTTAGGTTGCTTAGTAATTAAGCTCTTTGGTCGGACTAATGCAATAAGCACAGTGGTTCCTTGTTATCCTCGAGTCTACTAGTTTTTCATTGATATCCACGTGTCACTCGGGGGTCGCCGGTCTGCTAGCGACCAAGATCCTATCTATGTAGAACAAAGTATCATGTTGTCTGGACCCTTAATTGGACAACAAGCATTAGGCATCCCACAGATAGTCAAGCACACATAATATAGTAATTAAAATCAATCACAAACTAATGGAAAATATATGGAGGCACATCACATCTCACCAATCTCTTACATCTCCCATACCCAAGGAACTTACTCACACATGAGAGAAGAAAGCATCATCAATATAATTAAATAAAGGGAGTTCTTCTCGATATTACCGTGAAGATCCACACTAGGAATAGAAAAGTAATCCAACACAATTCAAGATAGGAAGAAACAATCTCAAACCTTAATCTTGCAAGGTGAAGACATCTCTCTCTCAAGTACAAGTAATGGCTATGTGGGTGTGGTGGCTAGGAGGTCGAAGATCATGGAGCGAGATGAAGAACGTCTTCCCCTTCTTCTCCGGATCTCTTCTTTCTCCTTCCTGGATGGGATATGACGGCTGCTGTGTTATGATTTCGCGTCTGGCCTCTTCACGGAAGTTGTCCCTTTTGAAAAGACGGAGGCGACGACAGCTATACGGTGGTACTATACGGCTAGAAAAATGTTCCCATCGTATAGTTGCTCGTTAAAGCGTTTGCTTGCCTTCCTTAATTGCTTACAAAGAGGGACTTGCTTGTTTTCCCCTGAATATAGTGTTTCCCTTGTAAAAACCTTCGGTTGATGTTCAGAACCTGAAACACACATTAAAAACCAAATTTTCTTTGTTCCGAAGTATTAGCGTTAGGTAAAGCTAGAAAACGATCAAATATAGAGGAAAACCATCAATAAAAACCATCAAAAATATGTCGAATCTCACAGCTATCAACTCCCCCAAGCTTAGATGTTGCTCGCCCTCGAGTGACAAAAAACAAGGAAGAATAGCGGAGATTCGAGACTGAAATAAAAGAACTTACAAGCTCGAATTGGTGTCAAATTTTTTTCTTCACCAGGCATTCCTACAAACAGATTGCGCTAACTACCTTTACCCATGGGGATGGACAGATGATGCATCAAATTCTCAGTTCACTGGACAAAAATAGCAAGTGCATTCCTACAAACATATTGTGCTAACTCCTTTGTTCAAAAATAGCAAGTGAATTACTACAAACAGATTGTGCTAACTACCTCAAATACTGAGTTTATCCCATCCACACTACAATTTTGGACTGGTTTCAACACTATTTTGATTTCCAAAGCTAACCAGCTACAGAAGATCGAGGAGCCCAAAGCTCGATGACCGACGACGGCCGTGCTAGGTCGTGGAGACGGCGATATTAAACGTGTGGGAGTAGGGACTCAGGCCTGGATGGGCGACGGCGAGGCGAGGCGGACGATGACAGCGAGGCTGGATGGGTGGCGGCGAGGGCGAGCCTGGCCTCCTCCTCCTTCCCTTCGGTGAGGCGGACGACAGAGCGAGGGGGCACCTCCTCCTCCTTCCCTTTGACGGCGAGGCAGATGGCGCAGCGAGGACGGCGACAGCGAGGCGAGGTGAGTGCTAGGGTTGCAGGTGGGGATTTTTCATCGACGTGTGAGATGGATCGATGGGGGTAGGGAGGGGCCAGGTTAGATCGACACGATGCGCTAACAGGTGGACCCCCGACGCCTAATGGCCTAATTCGCCGGGGATAAAAGCTTTTGGCGCAGGCAGGCCCACCCAGTCCACTGTACCCCTAGCGCAAATGGGCTTAATTCGCCAGTGGTAACGGCCAGCCCATCCGGGGGGCACGCGGCCCACAACATCCACAGCGCGCACCAGGCTTCTTCGCCGGTGATAATTGGGCCAGCCTCGGCGCAGCCGTTTTCTTCTCGCCGGCGGTAACGCGAGGAAGGCCTAGGTGGCCTTACCGCCGGCGACCCACGTGCCCACTTCGCCGGCGGTAATGAATCCGTCTATAGGGTTTTCCCTACTAGTGTTTGTGAGAGTGAAATGTAGGCCACATAATTATTAAGAAGTAGACTTTTGTAGCTAACCATTGTACAAGTAGACTATAGGATTGGCTATAAATGACATGGCACTTTCTTATAGCCAACAGTTGCCTATATTATTGAACTTGCTCTCACTAGGGCAACCCGCATGAGGTGGCAATTGATGAGTTGTGTGTGGAGCTTAGGTGGTAGGCTAGAATTGCTCAGAAATATTTGTAACCCCTCCGTTGGTGATGAACTTGTGCTACATCACGGGCAATTGATGAGTTATAACCCCTCCGTTTGTGATGAACTTGTACTACATCATGGGTAGTTGTTCGTGAACTCGTGCTACAACACACACGCCATGACTAATTATATTGAATCAGTCTTAATATAAGTAGTTTTCTGAATTACAATTGTCTGGACTTTGTTATCTGTCTTGCTATTGTTGGGTAAGTTGCCCTGAGCAGTGAGGAGGTAAGCCTATCAGTGATAATGCAAGTATCCAAACAAGTAGCAATTTGGTGAAAATCAATAATGCATGGAACCAAACAACTGTGTCTTGGCTTCCAAACCCCTAGAGAAATGAGAATACATGGAACCAAACGAATGGCTATTTTGGCACGAGAGGTTGCATTGCCGCGCACAATTTCCGTGGAGCCATGATCTCCAGGTGCGACTAAAAGCCACGAGCCCTAGTACCCTCTCGAACTTGATCTTGTGATGGCCAACGGGCATGTTTGTTGAGCTTAACCTTTTTTAATAATGCCAAGCAAATAAAGAGCTAAACAAAATAATTAAATAAGAGTTATACTTTTGTATTAGGTTACCTGTGGTAGCATGCACTCCAATTTATTCGGCACTTTGACACGAGGGTCACTGGTGGAGATGTTGTGACACTGGGTATGAACGAACAAGGTCTTGCAGATATGGCCACATCGGAGATCATTTCACCATGCAGACTATTCCTAAGATACACCATGCAGACTATTCCTAAGATACAGTGGAGAGTAACTTAAGATAGTATTATGGATATGTTACTATCTTATGTTATCACCTACGTAGTGGGTAGTATTTCGAGCGTTTTAAAATATAAGATGTTTTAATTTTATAAAGATAATGTATCTAGACTTTTTTTAGCATCTAGATTCGGACTAGACCTCTCCGAACCTACACATTAAAAGGATGTCTAGGTATATTACCTTCACAAAGCTAAAACGTCTTATATTATGAAACAGAGGAAGTAGTCGTTTGCGCAGAAGTTTAAGCTAACCGATATCGAAAAGAACACATAACAAATTGACCACTAGCCACTAGGGGAAAATGATCGACCGGCCATTTCTATTTCCCTCACTAGACAAAAATACGTGACCGAACGCGCACCATCCGTTCGGAAGAAAACACAAAAAGGAAATGGGGAAAAGGAGGGGACCCGTGCGAGCGAAGAGGAAATATAGAAAGATACTAGATACCTGTCACCCTGTGTACCCCCTCCTTGTTGTCAGGCTCGCAGCGATCGGCCCGTCCGCAAGGAATCTGACGATGATGGCGTGCGGGCGCGCCTGTCCACGAACGGAGGAATCCAAACAAGATCCGCGGGAGGACCGCGGCGGTACGCCGCGTGGCTGCAGGTGGGACCGGGCCCCACCTCTATCTCTCTCGCTCTTTCTCTTCCCTACGCTCGCCGGTTCCGACGACGCAATCGCCCAAACAAAAAATCAAATCGAAACGCCACGCGACGAGGACGATTGGTCGAGGAGACGATGCGTGGCTGCTGCGCGTTCTCGTCGGAGCCGCCGCTTTCCGGCCTCCGGTCTCGCGCCGGGATTGTTCCCGCGTTGATAGAAAGGGAACGAGTCCGCAAATATCGAGATTTTTCTTCGATCGATGGATGCAGTACGGCTTCAGGGACCGGTGCGCGGCGAGGTACGCTACGCTCTACTAGGACCCACCGGACTACTATAGCTATAGCAGCTAGCAGCCGCCGTCGTCTCTTTCTCCCCGTCCCCTTCCTTCTCCAACGGTGACTCGAGTGACTCGTACGGTGAATGTGTTTACGAACAGGAACTGTTTTTTCCAAGGAAAGGAAGGGTGGAAATGCACGAATTTATCGGAAACAATGGGCCTTACCCCGTATACTTTTGAAGTGAAGAAAAGTCCAGATGTGAGTGGCTTAGGGCATCTCTGACACTCTGACCGATGTACAAAAATCGATTAGAGGAGTAAAAGACCGCACCTAAACGATGCCCAAACGGTGTTAGAGGAGTAAAAATGGTACTCATCGGCCGCACAGATGAGTAAATGATTCCCCTCATCCCCTCGTGTTCACACCACACATCTCGTGCTCTTCTCCGTCTCCGGCGACCACCAACACCCCATGCCGCTCTGTCTCCACCACCAATCCCCAGCGCTCCCTGGCACCGCAACCCCCTCCCCGCGAGCTCAAGCATCTTCCTCTTCCCGCCGCCGTCCCCCTCCTTCTCCTCCGTGATTAGCGCCACCTGTTACCGAGGCATCCCACCGCTCCGCCAAAGACTTGACCTGCCCGTCCGTCAACGCCGGCTACCGCGACGCATAACAACGTGAAGTGCGTGGTGGCGAAAATCACCAACCGCAACACCAAGAGGAAGGTGTGGGTCGGCTCCTTCCAATCGGCGGAGCAGGCGGCGAGGGCGTACGACATCGAGAATGTGTGCCTCCATGGCTCCGACTGCGACCAACTCAATTTCCCCCTCGAGATGGAAGGGCCGCTGCCGGAGGGTCTCCGCTTCATCTCCGACCGCGAGCGGGGGAGGACAGGAAGGCCCACGAGCGCCTCGAGACGGAGCGCCGCGACGTGGCGATGGCGGCCGTGCTCGCCGGCCTCAACCCGCAGCTCGTCGAGGAGGAGCGACAACGGCTAGAGGAATTCGCCGAGGCCAAGCGGAAGGCCGACGGCGCGGCGGGGAAGAAGGGGGACGCGGGGCCGTCGACGAAACCGGTGGTCATCGACCTTGACAGCGATTCCTCCTCGTACGACTGGGAGAAGGACTAGGGTTAGTCAAATTCGACCGACTTTTGGTTGTACTATGTATATATTATGTTAAACAGATGTGTTGGTTTCAAATTTGGTCAAATTTTATCAGATCTGAAGGTGATCGTTTGATTTACTCCGATAACTTTAGGAGATCGGTTAGAAACTGCTATCGGTTAGAGGAGTATTTTTACTCCTCTAACCGATTTTGAGTAGTTTACTCCTCTAACCGATTGGGGATCGGTTAGAGATGCCCTTATGGAGGAGATTTAGTTTAAATATTGATTTGTCTTGGAGATTTAGCATTGAAAATTAAGAGAATATGCACCACCTTATATATTGCTATGTGTCACAATAGGGTAAGCTTCAGTATTGCTATTCATCTTATTTGTATCACTTTTATCTAATGCACAAACAAGATTACAAGAATGCACGTTTCCAAGCGGTCAGGTGGTAGGTGTTTTTTTTTTTGTTGATCTGTACCTGATACATATAGCTACATCGTATCGTGTGGGAGTCATGGATTAAAAAACTATAACAGGGAGACGTTCCTAGCGTACTTGCAGTCTTCGAACTGTTCTTGGTCGATGACCTGCGCGAGTAGCCAAATCTTAAAATTTATGCGAAAGTGTTTTGCATGCACCTCGTCTCTTTGTCAACTAAAGTCATCACTAGCTTCAACCATACCTGGCAAACGGGCCGGCCCACGGCACGGCACGGTCCGCTAAGAAGTTAGCGTGCCTGGCACGGCACGGCCCACCTGGGCACGCTAAGCTAACGGACCGTGTCGTGACGTGCCATGGGCTTCACCTTGAGGCTCAGCCACGGCACGTTAGTTAAACGGGCCTAACGGGCCGGCCCGTTAAGGCATTTTTATATTATTTTTTAACTAAAATTAATATAAAAAAAGTAATAATGGTATAAAATTAAAAAAAAACTCTTAACGGGCCGTGCCGTGCCGGCACGTGGGCTTGGGGTAGAGGCCCAAGCACGGCCCCTGCCGGGTCACGGGCAGGGCACGGCCTGTTAAGCCACGTGATGGGCCGGCCCATGGCGTGCCAAAGCCCGTGTGCTTCGTGCCGGCCCGCGTTCGGCACGGCCCGTTGGCCAGGTATGACTTCAACAACTCTTTCTCGTCTACAGCCGAATGCATCGCCATCCTCCTACGCATCGCCATTACAGAAATTTAATCTCGCGATTCGTTTCTATGTGTCATCATGTTTTCGTATGACGAATGTTGAAACTAGAGTTTATCTCGATGATGAGTATATAACATAAAACCACCACTTCACATTTTAAATTTACCATACATCACAACTTTACAGTTGCGGAACAAAATCCCACAGCATTTGAGTTTGTTGGTAGCAAAAAACGCTAAAACACGTTTGACCCCGAATTGACACGGAATCTGACACCCCGACCCCGCCCCGACCCCACATGAAGGCTGACGTGTCAACTCCCAGACGGGGCTCAGGCAAGGCCATTAACGGCGCGGAGCGGGACCCACCTATAAGCGTGATAGGGTTGTCTGAAGGGGGGACGGCGGGTTAGGGTTCAGTTTCTCCCCGTGCTCTGTGTCGACACACTCCTGGTGATGGCGGCAGCAATTCCTGGCGGCAGCGTTGGCGACCCCGGTGGCGACGATGGATCCCGTGGAGACGCCGATTTCAAGTCATTGAGTGGCGGCGCGGACTCCACGTCGAGCTCGTTCTACCCCTGCCCATAGCCGCATGAAGAGCAGGCAACCCGGACGTCTTCGCCGCATAGAGCGGATGTCGCTTTCGCCAAGCACGTGCTAGCCTCACCTGCGAAGGAGAGTCACTGGTGGGGTTCTTCCTGGGACGGCGTCGAGTAAGATCTCTCTCCCTTCTCTCATTTCTCTCTGAATTTTTCAGACTGTCTATCACTATAGATCTTATTTGTTTTAGCACTATAAAAAGCATATTTAGTTCCAGGCATAGCTATATAAACATGAGCCTGAGCAGATTTAGTTGCAACGTAGCTATATGGACATGAACATTAGCAGATCTAGTTTGGATTGAACATCAGCAGATATAGTGTTTACTAAAGCATAACACTGTTGTCAGCACTGTAAATAGTTAGAGCATATGTAATAGGCCTCTTAAATAGGCAACCCTTTAAATCGCGATTTTCAGGTTGGTGCTCGTCGGCGCAGACCGGACCGCATTTTTGATCCTTAAATTAAAAAAAATTAAAAATCCCAAGAAATAGCAACGCATCGCGTTGATCATAGATAGCATAGTTCATACATATTAACATATTACACACAAAATTACAGAAAAGAACAACATAGTAGGGGAAGAGCTCTCCATGGTATGCCGGCGCGTCCTCGGTTTGACCAAAATCGAGCTCGGAATAGCTCGCCGGAGCTAAGGACAACTCGCCTAGTTGTCGAGGACGATCACCTGACGCTCGTCGGCGGCAGCGGCGGATCCGGAGCCCTCCTCCGCGTGGAGCACCGCCGCAACAGCCGCCTCCCTCTCCGCACGTTCAGCCGCAGACATTGCAGGGATGGCCACCTCCATGTCCTCACGCTCGCGGCAGAGCTCCTCCGCGAGATCCTCCTCCAAGGCGTGGATGGCGTCGACGAGCTCATCGCGCTCCTCGACATCGTCGTGCACCCAGAAGAGGCGTCGATGCACGCGTGCATGGGACGACTCCGTGTAGTTCGGCACGGGCGGCGCGAACGGAGCGGGCGTGGCTGGCTCAGGGAAGTCCGCGTAGAGGACGAGCGAAGGCGGCGGCCGTAGACCACTGTTGGTCCACTTCTGTGCCGCTTCGCCCCGATGGACTGGACGAGCCTATTCCTCTCCTCCTCCACCTCATCGGCGCACGGATGCAGCGATGGCCGAGCGGGCGGCCGCCTTATACTCCCTCCTCCACCGCTACGGCCACCCTCTTGTCTGCATCCTCTGTGTAGGGTGGTCACGCGGTCTTCTATTGCGCGAAGGCCTTGGCCGGAACCGCTCACCGAGCAAAGAAGCGATCTTGGCGGTGGCGGACTAGGGTTTGCGAGCGGCGGAGAAATGGGGGTTCCAACCCGTCTGCGCTCGCTCGCACTCTACTAGCAGAGGTCGCGATGGGCTATTCACGGGGGCCCATGAATTTGTCTTACGGTTTGGGCCACTTACGGGCTCGTTTAGCTCGTCGTGTCGGCCCACGGCTCGTATTCTCGCCGGAAGAATTAGGATTTATCTCTTTTAAGGGTCTTGTTAGAGATGCTCTTAATAAGTCTATCGAGGTGATTTGTTTTTGTTTTGGAGTACCCTACCAGGTGCACACCGCAAAGCTGTTATCATCCAATACGCTCTCGGTCCTAAGTCCTAACCCATACAGGAGGACTACATAGTGGCTACGTGCTACTTATAACTGTACGCAAGAGGAGTCGATGAATCTCGAGAGTAAGGTATTTTCCGCACTTACCTTCGTATAGTACGGGCCGTCGATCTGTGTATACGTACGTTTGCATCCTAACGCACAGTTCTAGTTTTTTTTTAGGTAGATGCTGGGGTGTGACCTAGCTAGGCACGGAGAAAATCTCAGCTCGGCCAAAGACGACGTAAAGCGATGATCGGCCGAAGATGGACGAAATGGACCCTGCGCTTCCCACACGCGGTGTACCGCGGGCAGGCGCGCGCGGGGAGGGCTCGACCCAGGCAAACGCGATCTGCCTCGCCAGTCGCCAGTCGCCAGTCGCCACCCAACCACCCAAGTAAATCCACGCCAAGGCAGCGACGTTTTGGTAACAATCTTCCGTACACGCGCGATCATTTTAGATACTGCGCTTCTTCGTTTCCTCCCCCGTCTCTTTCTTCTCCGGCCGGCCGGTTGCGTTTGGACCATGCCGGACGACGACCTAGCTCCGATCCTCCCCGTCTCTACCCACGCGCAGCTCGTGTGTGTGTGTGTGTTTTTAACTGAATGTGTGTGTGTGTGTGTGTGTGTGTGTGTTTTTAACTGAATGTGTGTGTGTGTGTGTAGTTGGTGCAGCGCAGGGACGACGGCAACCGCTCACCCATGAGTCAGTCAGACAGCTGCAACTCCTCCCGTCGGCCAAATCACGAGCTGACAGCG
This sequence comes from Avena insularis, assembly GCA_023614405.1. Taxonomy (NCBI): domain Eukaryota; kingdom Viridiplantae; phylum Streptophyta; class Magnoliopsida; order Poales; family Poaceae; genus Avena; species Avena insularis. The sequence goes on from CM042692.1 coordinate 575,840,843, forward strand.
CACGCTATCCGGCCTGCCACATGTACACCACCACCGTCAGCCAAACCACAACTTCTTTGATGAAAAGCCAAGCAGTACGATGCCAGGAGCCACGTTCCCGGCAGATTCAGCGTAGGCCTCGCCGGACCGGAACATGCATGGCACCAGGCCGTCGCCTCATCCAGCGTAGGTGTACTGCTGCAGCGAGTGGCATTGATCAAAGATTCAGCGTAAAACAACGGTCGTGTTGCGGTGGCGTTCGCCGATAGACTGACTGACACATGAACAGCGAGATAGTAGATTCCAGCGCCTGTCCGGTTCCACCCCGGATCGGAGACGCGTAGGACGGACTAGGGTTAGTATCACCTCACCAGGCAGGCGTGCCCAGGAAACGCCCCGCACCGCATGCTTCCAATGCTGCTGCAAATAACAACACAGTACTACTCCAGTACACTTCTTCCGGTCCGGCGCATATTCCGGTGTCGAAATCTTCCTCAATATCCGATCGACGTAATGGAGTGTTTTAGGTTCGTCACTTTTTTTCTAGCAATTACTCCCTCCTCCGTTTTAAAATAAAAGAATGTTTTAGCTTTATGAAAAATGTGTATGTTCATGTAAGTTTGCAGTTAACCTACACATCTATATTTGTTTCATAAAGCTAAAAGATCTTATATTTTAAATAAAAGCGGAGGGAGTATTATTTAAGCTCCCTTTGGTTGAGGTGTGACCGAAACGATGAGAAAAGCACCACCACCACGCTGGACTAGAAGTTTATTTTACTATGTCCGATCCAAAATAAGTGTCGGAGATATAGTACAACGGAAAAAGCTAAGTTAGGTTGGTCATCAGTCCGCGGTCGAGAACCTAAACTTGGTGACGGCTGCGAGTAAGTAATCACCGGACCAAAAGGGGCACGGCTGGCTGCTACTACGTGACTGCTGACGATCCATCCATCGATACGTAGAGGAGGCTTCCTCCCGTACTAGTAGACAGTAGTAAGAGCGAACGTTCCTGCTTCGTGAACGACTAGTCCTACTGTACTGTATTTGTTGCTGTCACTAGGGAACGGGCGCACGTTCTTCTCCCGACGATTCGCGGCGGCTGGGTCCCTCCCACGAAAGATTGGGGGTGGATTGTATTTGTCGCGCTCTTGGCTAGGAGTAGTATATTTATAGAACCAGAAATCAATGAAAGAGATAGCGTCATGTGATCATGTTACCTACAAACTGACGACAACCGAGACCTAATTCATTCTATCGCCTTTCTCCTTGGATGGTTGGTTTAATGATAAGGATATAATAATACACACAACTTGCTGCCTCTCAAACTTTGCAAAAAAACGTCATGGGCACCGCAAGAAAGAGCTAGGGTACGGTCTATCCTGCACATTTTTTGTTCCTTCGGTTATACTGTACTATTATCCATCCTCGACTACGTACTCCGATCGAACCTACCCTAGTTATGGTCGATGGCGACGCGCATCATACTGCCATCTTCTCCCGAACGACAAAATACAAATCGCTCCATGTGTAGTCGCAGGTGCCAGACGCATGGGGCGTGCTCGTATTGACGATCACGTGTAGTGCGGCGCACTTGCTCACAACACAAGCCACGCCGCCGGCGCACGGATTTTTTCAGAGGTTTGGGGTCGCGTCGAGCTGGGAACACGCCATGCGCCTGCGCGCGTCGGCCGTCGGCGTGCGCCACGCAGCAAGGCGGAACGGAACCTGTGCCACGGATTCGTGCATGGTTGAAATTCTTTTAATCAAAAAAAACTTGCCTTTTCGTCTCTACTGATCCAACTTCATCAGTCAAGAAGAAAGAAACCAATCAACTCGCGTTATTCCTATTGGGCTGAAGGTCTGTATAAACGGGCCCCAATTCGCGACAAATTCTGCTCCGTGCAACCATAAGTACCTCACTCCCTTGCTTGGGTGGATAGTGGATACAGCGGGTGGGTGGGCCGCGCCCACACAACAGAATTCTGGGATTCTTTTTCAATACTAACAAGTAACAACCCCTAATAATTTCACGCATTGTGGTTTTTTTTTCTGGCTGTCTGTCAACTGTCACGCGTGTCTGCCTGAGGGGTGTTACTATACATCGGCCAGTGCGGCCGAGAACCCACGCCGCACACCCAGGCTGGGTATGTTGGGCCGGCCCCGCACTGACCTTTCCTTTTTCTTTTCTTCACTTTTTTCTTTTTTTCTTTTTTTCATTTCTTATTTCTATTGTTTATTTGTATTTTTTTGCGGTTTTTGAATCTTTATTTTTCAAAAATACGAATCCCAAGAAGTACGAACATTTTAAATCTGAATACAGATATTTTAAATTTGATTTTTTCATAGATATTTTGAAATTTAAACTTTTTTGAACAGGAACATTTTTGAATACGAGATATTTTAAAAATAATTTTTTTCTTATATTTATTGAAATTTGAACATTTTTCGAATCTATTTTTTAGAATATGAACATTTTTGGGTATAAACATTTTTGAATATTTTTATTATGATTTTTTTTGTATCTGAACAAAAATGTTACTAAAAAGAAAAGTAAAAAAAGAAAAATAAACCAGCAGAAAAGTAATAAAACGTAAAAGTAAAAAACATAAAAGAAAACAAAAATAGAAAAAAATGAAAGAGCTTACATGTACACCGAACTAGGCTGGGCCCATGCACGTGCGGGGGTGTGCGGCGCGGTGTAGACACCTGTGTGGTCGGTGTATAGGATTATCCTTGGCTGAGTCGGTGCCTGACCGAGTACCTCTCCTCCTCAATTCACTCTCTCTCCTCCTTGATTCCATGGCCAGAAGCAGGAATAGGTAGAGCTAAATCTGCAGATACCTCCTCCGGTGGTTCGGCCTCCGTTCCCGTCGCCCAAACCGTCCAAATTTTATGGCTCACCCCCGTGGCAGTGTGGCTCCATCACTTCATGCTTGCCACCTCTCTCGGCATTTAAGTTCCTCCACTGCAGGATAATTATGTGGCTCATGGAAGATCACATAGGTATTATGAAATACAAACAAATGCCAACGATATAGAAGAGAAGTGTATTTGTTGTTGTTGATCAAATTATTCAAGAGCTTGACAATGGGTTTGACGAGATTAACATGGAGTTACTTATTTGCATGTCGGTTTTGCAACCCATGAATTTATTTGCTTCTTATGATGCATAAACAGTATTGAGACTTGCCAAATTCTATTTCGATGACATATCAAGCATGAGTTTGATAAGACTTGAATACCAACTTGAAACTTTTATAGAATATATGAGAAGAGATGATAGGTTCAAAAGTGTAAATCATCTTGGTGAGCACTCTATTAAGCTTGTTGAAACAAAAAAAATCTAGTTTATGATTTAGTCTACATGCTTCTCAAAATTATATTGCTTTTACCGGTGGCAATGGGTAGTGTTGAAAAGTATTTTCTACAATGATCCTAGTGAAAAATAAGTTGAGGAATAGGATGACCTCTTGAATCATTTCTTAGTGAGATTTATTGAGTGAGATGTGTTATTAAAAGTAAGTGGAGATCATATAGCTGAAACTTTCACGCTGTGTTTGAATGTATGAATTTTTGCTCGGAATTGAATTGGGCTAGAAATTCCAAATCCAAGATGAAAACGAAATGACCTATATTTTCAATTCTGGTGTTCGGATGTGCGTGGAATTTTTCTTTTGAAATCAAAGGGTAGCACCCAATTCCAAATCTTGTTTGGATGTACAAACCATGGAATTGAATATTTTGTTTGGAGTTTTTATAATATAAACTTCTCTACATGTATACAAAATAGTATGTGCATATTTAATGTTTATTTATTATTTTCACACATAATAATATCAAAATAGTTCTCAAGTTCTTGCAAACATTTGTAGAACATGGAAAATAATTATGAACAATCACCACCTACTTATTCTCCTCATATATGCAACATTTGTAAAACATGAATTTTTTTGAACTGTGGATCTAAAACAAATGGACACATGGCACAAAATTTCCTCATCCTGTTCCTCCTGTTCTTTCTGCAATGGACGGGGAGGGCGTTGGGCCAAGGCTATCTAGGGGAGGGATAGGGAAGAGGACGCCGATGCCAATCCCCACATACTGCCGTCCACCGACACCAATCCCCTTCCGCTGCTGTCCACTGGCACCGATTTCCCCCTCACCGGCTCGAAGTAGGGTTCCTGGTGGGGGAGGCTGGGGAGAGGACAATCGGAAGAAAGGGGGAGAGGATGGAAGGAAGGGGAGAGAGAGGCGGGCGGGGAGGAGATTACAGGCGAGCGGCGGCGCCGCAGCCGGCGGACCTGTCGTGGTCGAGGTCTTGTGCCGGATCGGGAGAGCAGGGAAGGCGAAGCTGTTTTCTCACCTCACGAACAGGTATGCAGGGTCGCGGAAGAGTGCGGTGAGGTTTCCGTGCCTTTCCGAGGGGTGGAGCTCGGAATCTTGAGCGGGCTCTTTACACACGCGGTAGGTGGGGTGTGGAATTGTTTTTCGTTTCCTGGGTATGATTCCGAGCGCTGTCCAAACGATGGAAACAGCTCCCGATTTCCATATTCACCGATTCCGAGGTCCAATTCATACATCCATAAATGCGACAGCGCGTAGATTTATCCAGAGATCCGAAGTTATCAGGTTCTAGTGATGCAATTTCTATTTATGTTATATTTCGTGTTGTAAGACTTTGTTGATGTTTTGTACTATCCAGATTGAAATCATGCACATCTAAAACATACGTATTGAACTAGTTGTGTGCACTTTTATGAATCAAATTGGCTACTCCTATTATTTGGTTATTATCATACAAAGGCTTGTGCAGAAAAAAAATTGAGGTGTGCCCAGCGTCGAATTTCTTCCAGCTTCCTTGGGTAGGCATTAGGCAATTAGGATGGTGACTATTTTACCCCTCCCTTCAAGAGCAAACCCATAGGTCCCAGCCTCCGCCGGTCGGCACCAGTGTGATGTGACGGCGTCGGGACCATGCCACTTCGACTTTCACGAGCGGATACGTGCGCTGCATTGGTAGCAGGCACATGACCACGTCAGAATAATGTGTCCCTTCTCCAGTCCCATCCTTGCAGTGCTCTAATAGGTGGCTTCATGGAGAAGGTTGCTTGGTCCTTTGGTTGTTCATCAAATCCGACGAGATTAGTTTCTCGATGTGTCCATGGCTTTTGCCTTTTTTGCGGCAGTGTTAGCGGGTAGGGCGAGCTGGATGCTCTAGATCGAGGATGGTGTTGTGAAGTAGTGGATATGGCATTCCTTCCTGAATTCGTCGATGGGATAAAGTCCAAGGCATCACGAGTACGTCCCTTTGTCGATGTGCCACATCAACATGTGTCTTACTGCTTGCAGTGTGCTTGTTCATAGAGTCACAAAGCCTCTTTATCAATTGTCAGGGGATTACCCTCGGGTAGGCTTAGCCAGGCCGGATGACCCTCGACCAGAAGGTTAGGCCGCATGGCCGACAAGTATGAAGATCAAGGCGGTTGGCCCGCTCCAACCGGTCAACCCTCAAGAGCACCCCGGCTGACCCGTCTAGCCAGTTAACTAGAAGATCAGGCCGGGTGGCCAGCTCTAGCTGGTAACCTCGGAATCAGTACCGATTATCCGTAGCGCGTGATGATGAAACTACAACACACCTCCGAATCCCTGGCGGTGCGTCGGATAAAGGAGCGGTGGCTCCAGACTATGCGATAGCATGCCTCCGGATCCTCGACGGCGCATCAGATAAAGGAGCGGTAGCCCCGGACTGTGCGCTGGGACGTTTGTCCGGCATGGAATAAAGTTGTACCAACACGTACGGCAAAGCACTATAGTGCTGACTATTGCACTGGGTCCCACCGGCTGGCCCCCACCTGCTGGCCATGCCTTGTAGTCTGCACCCCCAGTCAGTATATAAGGGGGGCAGAACCTCCACTGGGAGGATCGATGCCTCTTCTTCTTCTAGTTTCCCCTAGTTCATCTGGGATATAGCTTGAGGAGCATATGTACTGGGCACTTAGCCCTTATATATTGAGTTCTTGCAGGAGTAGGGGTGTTACCTCACGAGAGGCCCATGAACCTGGGTATATCGCAGTGCTTGTGCCAAATCATGCCTGCGGAAGCCATCACTAGCTCCTGATTGTCCTCTCTTAAGTCATCCCTTATGGTACTGCCGTGTTCCACACCACAGCAATTGGAGCCCAACGTGGGGCACAACGATGTGGCTAGGATCATCTTCCGCATGGGACTTCCGCTTGTTGCCGGTAAGCGCGTCGCCTTAGGCCTTGTGCTCACTCTTGGCACCTTCGACTGTGTCATCGACAACACGTCATGCTTTGTTGGGGCTAGCTTCCCCGAGGATGGCTCCATTTTCCACTTCGACAACCACTATGTCTACATCTCAATTGTTGCTAAGGATTTTCCCCTCCGTCTCCCTTTTGGACTCCGTGTCGTGTCGGAAAAAATAGGAACTTTAGGCTTTGTTTCGTTCAATTCTGAGAATATGTCTTTTCTAGCTTTTCTGAAATCAAAAACAGCAGAAAATAGAAAACTGGCACTATGGTATCTTGTTAATAGGTTAGTTTTAGAAAATGTATAAAAATACCTCAAAGTGTGAAAAACATAAGAAAGTTAAAACAAAACAAGCATGGAGCATCAAAAATTATAGATACGTTTACAACATATCAAGGAGCTCAGGCAGAATCACTACCCTTCAAAAAGTTGGGTCGTAACATGTCTTAAGATGTTAGCCTGGTAGGCACAAACAAAGCTTTGGCTGGTCATTCTCATTCTTTCTTTTGCATTTAATTAACTGCTTTCAATTTTCAAACCTGTTGGTTGACAAAAATATCAGTTCCGTAGTTTATCTTACGCTTGATTTTACTTTGGTCCTCTATGTGCAATATGATGAACCGGTAGTATTTTAGATAACAAGTGTATAGGTTCACATGACAGAAGACAGATATACAATCATGTCCCAACTGTATACAACTTACTTATATATCATACAACTATTGTTTGAGGGATCATACAGCTGGTTTCTAAACATACATGTGGTGTAGCAACTATTACAGACTTGCAGGAGTTACAAAAGAATAAATAAGTCTAAGAAGTTTGTATGCCTTAAGTCTAGAGGTTTGTGCAACTCTTTTCCTGGATTTTTACCATAGAAATCCAAGATGAAATAGTTATATTTGATGATATACATGTGAAAAGATGTTTCCTATGCATATGGTATCTCTCTCAATTATAAATCACTAAAAGTACAAAACATATGCTCCAAGCATATGATACATAAATCGAGAAGAACAAGAAAGTGAAACAACCCAAGATGTCAATATGTTAACCATGAGAGATATCCAATCAAGCATGCAAAGAGTAAATAAGGCCTAGGAGGCTAAGATTCCCATGAAGTCGCATTAGGAACAAAAACAAACGTTTCTTATATATTTGAATAATATATGTTAAATAGCTTAGCTACTGTCACATGCTTGGAATCTTAGCTTATTTGACTTAATTCACAACTTATTTACTTGCATCGCTTGATATTTTGGAATTAAAATAGTGCAAAAAGTTGCTAAACTTTCAATCTGCAAGTTAGGTTTTATTTATTATTGCGTTATCTGCACGTTACATTGTACTGATCCGATGGCCTCTTGGATAATGGATGTGGTAAATACATTGTCCGTGTTGTTTAACTGAAGGGATAAGTTTGTATTGAGTCCCAGATTCTCATGTTGAACATGTTCCTAAATAGATGTATTGTCGGGCCATGATTTTTTGACAATGCTAGGTAGACTGCTACACATGATGCGGACCTACGGGGGCAACATGCCAGCGTCGACACTTCCCGAACGGATGCTATACCAATTCTAGTCAAGCCCTGCCCTCACCTGCCGACTCTCTAGCCCACATGGGAGCGAGGTATGTTGGCCTGGGCAGTCCTGGAGCTGCAATCGTCCCTGCTGGCGTTTGGCAATGGCGGTGACGCTACTCTGTTGCTTTGAGTCTTGACGCATCGCCATTCTTGACTAGAGGCAAGGATAATCGAGGCTTAATGGCGTTGCGGTCTGTAGTTGAGGGCACCTCCTTACCAAGTTGTAGTCACAAGTTCACGTTCTTCTCCGGTGCATCCCTCCTGATGCTCTATGCGATTCAACAAGGATTTGTGGTTGCCGACCATTTGTGGTTGCCGACCATTTAGGCATCAACGTACCGTAATATGAATTTTAATTGAAGCATTCTCTTTCTACTTTGCAAGGGAGCTGATCGAAATGCATAAGTTTGAATAAGTACATGTAAAAAATGTGCAGAACTATGATGATTCTAGAGGCCAGATTGGTGATTTGTTTCTTTGTAACAATTCTTTTAGATTTATCAATGCTTTCTAGATTGTTAAACTATTACATTTGCACTACTCATTGTTTAATTACTAGCCAATTTACATAATATGTCTTTATCACTTTTCTTTGCTTAATCCATTTTGTGGCTCTATTCCGCCCTATTCTTTCAGTTTTCTACATTATATACATTTTTTATGATTATGGCTGCATCGGGTCATTACATCCACCACATCGACCAGCCAACTCATGGCCCTCCTACGGAAACGACACCAGCCAACTTTTGACATGTGCATATTCACCAGGCACATGTACCTGGCTGCTTTGTAATCAAAGTGCCCCACCCTCTGAGTGTACCGCAATGACATTGTGTAACAAAGTTATGAAGGTGGCGCGGCGAAACGCGCTTGTAGTATTTGAAAAAGCATGTGGATTTTGGGAATCTACTAGTAAGAAATAACCCTTTGGTTAGCTTCTAGATTTTTGACAACAAAAACAGGTTAAGGAAGTAGAACCAAACACACTCTAAAGCTCCGCTCCGGTCCATGATGTAAGGTTTCCTTGTTTTTTCTTTATGTCTTTCTCCAATTTTCTAAAGAGTATTAAAAATAAAATAAAAAATAAACAGAAAAAGAAAAAATGGAGCAACATGGGCCGGCCCAGATAGGGGTTATTTTAGGCGTTCGTTAAGCTATGGCCTAGTTGAGAATGGGTCAACAGGATTTGCAGCTTCGCGCGGGAGAAGGGATACGAAGAAAGCGCGGGAGAAAGGGCGGGAAAATCCAGCGGCGGCGAGGCCAGCGGAGATGAGCTCGTCCACGACGTCCGGCCGCGCCGACGACGCGCCGGACCTAGTATGCGTGTTGGACTGCGTCCAGGGCATGGTCGACGCCCTCTCCTGCGTCCGCTGGAAGCGCCATCAGGTCAGCTAAGCTTAGCCCTTTGCCCCTTTCCTCCCTGCCCTGTAAACCACCGGCGATGGACAAACCATCATGCCCGGCCTGGAGTAATGACCCCGTCCTTATCTCGCAGGACGCGGTGGTGGAGCTGTCGGAGCACGGCGTCGTGGTTATCGTGGAGGAGAGCGGCTGCCTCCAGGCCAAGGTCTACCTCAAGAGCGAGGTCCGTGTGCGACTTGCCAGCCAGGTGTTTGTGTGTATTCCTCAATGGCGCTCGGGCGTTGAATTTATTTTGTGTGAATTGGTTGCTGCAGCTGTTCGTTGAGTATGACTATGCGGCGGAGGGGCGTCCACGGTTTGGTCTCAGCCTGGGTCTCCTCGTTGATTGCCTCAACATGTTCTCCGTCCCAGGGTGCGCCTCCTCTGTCGAGATCCGGTATCCTGGCCCCGACATGCAGCTTCTACTCAAGTATGAACAGTCTCTGCCTGTGACGATTTGTTCATCCTTACATTCGCAGTACTATTTTCTCTTAAGTTTTAACTGATAATGTAACTTATCAGACATTTGCATAGCCGTGTCGGATTATTGCATTCCTGAGTTATGATCTTTATAAAGTTGATCTAGTGGAGATTTGGATACTTTGGTGAATAAAATATTAATAGCTAGACTAGATGTTCACTTGGGATGGAACATATGACTGTATACACTTGTATTATTATACCTTGCCTTCAAGTTCAGATGAATTGGTCGATCACATTCTATGATGAGATCAATGAATACGCTCTTAAAGTTCACCTTACTACTTTCTCATCCTTGTCAAATAATAAATAAGGAGCACTACGTTCAGCTTAGATTATAAATTAATTCCGGAGATTGATGTAACTCGGTAGTGTAAACCACAGAAAAAGATTAATTTAGCAGTAGATTTCCGGTTGACCTTTTTTGCTCATGAGTTGTATTCTGGGCAGGTCAGTGGACTCCCAAGATGCATGTATGCATGCAGAAATCAGAACAAGAATTCCTGATACTGTCGCGTGGGATTACCATTTTGAGCATGCAGGGGATACTCCAGTCACTTTTACTGTCAGGGTACTTACAATACTTCCTCCATTTCTTTCGTGTCAGTATTCACCGTTACAAATTTTAACTTGTAGTGCCTCAGAGATAATGGTTTACCTCTTTAAATGCCACAGTCTGCCATCCTAAAAGAATTAGTTGATGACCTTGAGTGGCCAGGTTCAAGCATTCAGATTCAATTTCAACCAGACCCTCCTTCAGTAATATTTAAAGGCGAAGGGCATGGTGACTTGGAGGTGCGTCGTAAGTCGTGTTCTTTTGTCCAGTAGCTTCCAATTATGTCCATAGCTCAGTGCTACTTACTCCATTTTGCAGATTGAATTCTCCTACTATGCAAATCCCGATCTTCTAATTGCATTCCAATGTGACCATGAACTATCGTACAGGTAAAAACTCTTAAGCCTAGAACCTTCAGCTGCTTCGTTGTCCTAACTCTACGGTTTTTGCTAGGTATAAATATAAGTTTCTTCGTGCCACTACCTCAAATGTTCCAAGTAGTGTCTTGAAGGAGAATCGTGGGAGTAAGGTTACGATCGGGAGGGGAGGGATGCTCAAAATCCAGCACCTGGTTTCAGTTGCTAGGCAAGGTATACAATCCTACCACAGAGGGGCTCAACAGCCAAGCCGGATTGCTTTCATAGAATTCTTTGTGAAGCCAGAAGTGGATGACTAAAATGACCCCTAGCATTTGTGTTCTAGATTTTGTTGTTACCTTGCTGGGCCTGTGTTATCTCCGAGGTCTGGCTTTGTCTCAACAGCTAATTACTAGTCTCAGATTTGTGGATGTTTCTTGCATGGTGGTCAATTGATATTTATGAAACTAAAGTAAGGTCATGGTATTATTTTTCTGCCTAATGACTTTTGTCGTAAATTCACAGTTTGACTTCCTCAACTCCTTCAAATCAGCTCCATCTTAATGTATTGATTTAACATTGAGAACAGAGCGTTGCTCTGTTGACAAGCTATGCGGGTGTGCATGTAGCCCACCCAAATTCGAATCCTGAACTCAGCAGTGTGCTTAGGGTATTTTCTTCTATAGCTTAGGGTGTTTCCTTCTATATAAAAGTATGCCACCAAGGGCTAGTCCTGATAGGTCTCATTTGTTTTAACGTTCAACATTTGATTTTTAGAACTTCTGCTAAATGGCAAAAAAATAAAAAAAATCAAGCAATAGTTGGAAGATGAGATACGAAAGATCTTAGACACGAAATGGAATTAGAGCCCCCAGATATGTGGATCATTCTTAGGTATCTATCTGTGGCTAATTCATTTAGTATAGATACTGTTAACAAATCAAATCATTTGGTGTATAAATGGACTATATGGGCATTCAGGACTTGTGTATTAACCTTGGAAGCAAATGATCATGTTACAACGCCACTGCATTGGTATGTTGCCTCGAAGCAAATACAGAGTTCATTCTGCAAGCTAGTTCAGCTCATGTCTTTGTCTCCTCATAAACTCCCGTTGCTATCAACAGCCCAGCCCCCCACCAATTAATCTATCTCAGTACTGAAGTGACCAGACCACTATTGGGTGGCCCCTTGCTCAACTGCTAGTCATTCCCAAGCGAGAGATGTGTACTGTCTGTTTTTGATCCCGTGCTGTGCTGTTATTGCTTCTGTTCATTCTGTACCTCGTGACTTATGTGCTTGGTGAAGTTGATAAACTTGCACATCACACACCGACTGCTTATTACAGCAAACACTTTAATATACAGTACATAATCTGCTGGTTGGCCATACATTAACCACGAGAGGAATGCCAGATAAGAGAAATCATTTTTAGCTGAAACAGTTAGCGCAAAAGAGGAACCAGTGCTGTTCACCCCCAAAGTATCTTCACCCATTACAAAGTTGCAGGAGAAACAAATATCGCATGCTGTTAGAAGTTATGTTTCTTCTGGTTAGGTGTAGGAAAACTGTGTCTATCGAAGACCTTAACTTAGCAACAGGCAAGAGGTGGTGGTGCCTGCAAGATATAGAAAATGAACTGATGGCAGAAGTATGAAAGACCCATTTCTGCTTTACCTTATCAGAGTGGCAGGACCTAACTAGATTTCCCTTGGTTTTAGTAATCTATACTCTCTTCTCTTGACGGAAGGTAAAGAAATCTGTTCAGTGACAACTCATAAATGATCACTCTGCTTGCCATAGAAAACTGCTATAGTAGCTATAAGCCAAAAGATGACCGGCTATTGGACTGTTATTAAAGCATTAGAAGGTGTGTTTTTGTGCTTACTTGTGAGTGTGACACTGCCCATTGAGTGACCCATGAGATGAACATCATGTTTGCTGTACCTAATTCCCTTCGCCCATTCTTATGACTGCGAAATGTGGTCTCGATGCACCTAATGTCCTCTGCCCATTCTCGTGACTGCGAAATGGCGCTTCGATGTTACACCATATCCACTCTTGAGGCTTGCGCTCCTTTGGTAAGCTAGCCGCCCCTATTCTATGCAGTGAAAGGTTGATGTGCTCTTTCACAAGAAAATAACGAGGCATCCTGGTGACAGACTGGTGGTGAACACCATACTACCATAAAGTACCGTCTGCTCTTACTATCAGCCTTCTCATGTTCCTTGTCACCTGGACTTCCTGACGTTGGAGACACAGGATGAAGAGGAGTGGCTCAACATATGTCTACCTTTTCTGATGCTAAACAGCTTGAAACGAGGAAAGTATTTGTTAGTATGTGTGGTTCTAACCAACGAGTATTTACGGTCAATACAGCATAACAACCTTCCATGGTCCGCCCTGGACTTACCCTTTGCTCATAGTACAAACTCTTGCAATGTGAAAATATATGCCGAAAAGAGTGGGAGTCTATATATTCCAGCGAGGTAAAAAAAACAAAAAAAACAGGCTTCTTTTTGGGCACTACGGCTGCTAGCTTGTGCAGAGAAGTAAAAAAATTGCCATTTGAGATGCCGAAAGTTCCTTCGTTTCTGAACATGTGAAATGAACCCACGGCAATCAATCAAAGAGTGAGGTGTGTAGTATACATCAAGAACCTGACGCCCACGCATTTTTTCGAGGACAACAACTCGACGACAGTGCATTTCCTAGGCGATGAAGCCCTAGGCCAGCATGCAGGCCTACTCGTGGTCTCGTGTTAGTACTATTCATGAAGGGGGAGGGAGGAGTGTCCTGTCCTGTCCTGTGTCTACTACTTGTCAACTCCAGAAGCAGTGTAGGTACAAGTGTTTTGGGCACTTGGTGCAGTGCAGTGTAGGCAAGCTGTTTGGGGGCCGCCACCAAACCCGAATTAACCAACCTATTCGGGTGCCATTAACTAGCTAGTGGCGTGGCGCCGTGACTACCGACGCCACCGAGGATCGTCGAGCCGTTTCCAACAGTAGTAGTAGTATGATCCCAAGTGTGCACGCATACATAATCGAGCAGTCTCCAAGCTTTTCCGCAAGCATCACATCTACTACTGTACCATCTCCTTGTCTTGTAGTAGTAGTGGCTGAAAGAACATGCGAAACTTTCCCTCGGTTTTGGCTAGTCCGTTTTGCTGCTGCACTGCACCTGCGTGCTCGATGGATCGATCGTCACCGGACAATGTAGCGCCACGGTGGTCGACAAGTGTGGAATGCTCGCTCTCTCAACGCTCGGAAGCGTTCACAAGGCTCTGTACGTACGTTCCTTGGCGTGCGTGCATGTTGCCAGACACCGATTCGTCTATGACTATGCATGCATGCTCCTGGCAGCCGGGAGGTTAGTTGGGCGGGCGTCGGTCGACACGGCACCGACGAGAGGAGCGGAGCCATCACCATCACCAGCCCTGCAATTTCGTTTCTGCAAAGCAGCGGCCGATCGGCCGGGCCAATCTACGACGGAATTCAATATTGAGGCGGAGCACGGCCGGCCCCGGTCGTCACTCATTCGTCGTCGTGCATTGCATGCCGCTCTGTTTCCTCGGTCGGTTAGTTAGTTAGTTAGCGAGTCGACGCATCAACTGGGCCAATCATATTAGCGTAAGCCTCACTGTGGTACACTAGCAGCAAAACGGACTATAATTGCACGAGTACTAAGCACCTAGAGACGCAGCGCCAGCGGGCTGTAATGGCGCGCTTAAATGACTATAGCAGCCGGCCACCGTTTTAAGCTGCTTGGTCCCAGGGTGGAGGAAAGGAAACACAGCTGCCGCATACTACTATGCTTTGCCTCTACTGCAAGCCATCGCATTTATTTAGAAGAAACTACTTCCTGAGTCGCGGTTTAAAGGGCTGGTCGTTAATTTAACTAATAAAATATTAATTATTTAACACAAAAATTATATCATTAAAAAATTTAGATGTTATATTTTTTAATGATATAACATTTGTGTAAACTAATTTATATTTTATTGGTCAAATAATCGATCTAGTATACGCATAGGTCCTTTAAACCGGGACGGAGAGAGTAGTATTACTACTACTACTAATTAAGTGGCCGCTTACACCCGTCGGATCAAACTGCACGACTAGTGCAAGTGAAGGATGAGAGAATCTGTCTTGTGTTATAGGTACTAGTACCTCTGTTTAAGATTATTAGTCCTAAGAGCCAAGTTGCTAATATTAAGACATTTGATAACTCTCTCCCATTAATCTATATATGCACCAATAGTCTTACATGCATAAGAGAAGTGAGAGAAAAAAAAATGCATTGAACGAGAGACTTAATCCTTATAATCTCAAACACTATAAAAAAGCTTTCCAAACTTATAATCCCAAACAGAAGTAGTATAAAACAACAAATGTAGCGCAGGATCATGCATGGCAGCACACAACACATATTGCACATTAAACAGAGTGAGTGTAGATGTATTACCGGGGGCTGGAGTCAGAGGACAAGGCCATTGTCGCCTGCCTGATGCAGACGGCGAAGGTGCAAATGCCCTCCGGCCTCCGGCGGCACCAGGGCCGGCTCTAAATTTTGCATGGCCCTTGGCGAAATTCACGTCGTGGGCTCTAAGGCTAATATATGTACGTTTATCTAGAAATATTGTGTATCTAATTCACTTGTAAATGTTAAAAATTAATATCTAACCATGTGTTCTTAGACGAAGACATATATAAATTATAATTTAAGCACTTAAAAATATCATATTACAACATAAAGACTAAAAGAGTAGTAATACAGCCAAGAAAAGGTCGCAGACTCTATTGGTACGCAAACGAAGAGCTGAGGAAGCAGATCAATTGCAGTCCACTTCGATCGCATCATTGCATAGTTATGTATGTTTTCCTGTCTCTTACTCTTTCTGATAGGCCCATATGTCTGCGCTTTTCTTTTGCAGCCCAAAATAATAAAATATGTACAGTTATATAGTCTAGAGGATGGGCCCCTTCCTATCGTGGGCCCTAGGCGGTGGCACATGGTCGCCTAGGGTCAGATCCGGCCCTGAGCGGCACTGCCCTAGCACCGGTAGCCTGTAGGCTAGTCTTCCCGTCTCTCATGGCCTCCCTACATCGGCAGGGTGAGGGAACATAGGGGAGCAGGTATAGCGGATCGTGAACTTGGCCAGTCGATCGCTGTCGGGCTTGCCTCCCTTTTATATGGCGCAGTATGACAGGGACCAAACAATGAGTTGGTTTTGGTGCCCCCGATCAGGGCGCGTAAGGAGATAAGCTCAAAATGTTGGTTTGTGGGCCCTCCTTAACTTAACGTTAATTGACCCTGTCCTTTTTGGTTCAGTTAACCTAACAGAAACTTTGTCCTTGTCTTTTATCACAATTAACCTGATAGATCAATCAACAATCTCTCCCTTGATCGTTAGGTTTAACTATATATACCCATTCTCTATAGTAATGATACACCAGGGTGACGTGTTACAATGGTCAATGAAATGATGTTGAACTCAACACATATAACATACTAGTCTATTTCAAAATGGATAACATTTTACATGATGGGAGTGATTCTTATAGTGGTCCAATTATTCCAAAATCATAAGGCTTCTAGTAATCCCATGCCGGCAACATGCTCACAAAAATTACTAGGTGTTCGGCCTTTCGTTTGCGGATCCGCAAGCATACGATTAGTACTAATATGATTAACATCAATAGTATGATCATGGGTTCTATCTTTCACAATATGATACTTTTATGTCAATGTATTTGGCAGCAACACTTGACTTGTTTTTACTCGTATAGAAAACAGTGGGCCATTATCGCAATACAATACACGTGGTTTAGAAATAGTGTCAACCACTTTAAGCCCAAGAATGGAATTCTATAGCCTGCCTATTGGCCTTGTACCATGCTATAAATTCTGCTTGCATGGTGGATGAAGTAGTTATTGTTTAATTGGAGTTTTTCCATGATATGGCTCCTTCGATAAGTGTGAACACAAAATGTGATGTGGTTTTCTTACTGTCCACACAACCAACATAATCAACATGTGGATAGCCAATAACTTCTAGGCTGTCAGACCTTCTATATGTAAACATGTAGTCTTTAATGCCTTTCATGTAACACAAGACTTTCATTGCGGTCTTCCAGTGGTCTAGTCCTGGATTTGATTGGAATCTGCCAAGCATTCCGATTATAAAAACCAAGGCAAGGTGCGTACAAACTTGTGCCCACATGATGCTTCCGACAGTTGAAGCATAAGGAACCGATTTCATCTGATCAATTTTAGTTTGGTTCCTAAGACATTAAAATGTCCCAAACTTATCGCCCTTGAACATTGGAGCGGGTGAGATTGAGCACTTGTGCATATTGTATTTTTTAGTACTCACTCAAAGTATGCCTTTTGTGATAGTCCTAATGCACCTGTAGATCTATCTCGGTGAATCTCTATTCCAAGGATATAAGAGGCTTCACCGAGATCTTTCATATCAAAATTGGAAAAGACAGATTTTTTTAGTCTCGTGCAGCATATCCTTATCGCTGCAAGCCAATAATATGTTATCCACATACATGACTAATATTATGAACATAGTACCCTTAAACTTGACATAAATGCAGTTGTCCATAGTAATTTCCATAAAACCAAAAGTTCTAATAATCTTCTCGAACTCGAGGTACCACTATTTTGAAGCTTGCTTCAAGCCATAGATGAATTTCTTTACGCGACACACCTCATTTCCTTCCATGACAAAAGCTTCCGGCTAGGTCATCTAAACATCTTCTTTCACGTCACCATTTAGAAATACCATTTTAACAAACATTCCATGCAATTCTAGGTCAAAATGAGCTACTAGAGCCATGCCGATCTTAAAACAATCTTTAGATGACACATGAGAGAAGGTCTCATTGTAATCGATTCTTCTCTCTGTGAAGCCTTTTGCCATAAGTCTTGCCTTGAATCTTTCGACATTCCATTTGGAGTCATACTTGATTTTGTAGACCCATTTGCGGTCTACTCTTTTAGTTCCATTAAGAACTTCTACTAAGTCCCAAACATCATTTGAGACCATAGATTTTAACTCGTCTTTCATGAAACCCTGCCACTTAGATGAATTCATACTTTTAATGGATTCTTTATATGAGATTGGATCCTCCACCTTCCCTATATCATTTACATCCTTACTCATGTAAGTGACATAATTATCTGAGATGGCTTTCTTTCTTTCTAGCAATGATTTTCTCACAAGAGGTGGTGGAGGAGCATCATTATCTTGAGGATCATTTTCTTCATCTGACTGGTGAGGCTCTTCATTTTCATTTTCATTAGTTTCATCATCACCATTGGGTTGAGGACCTAAAACGTTAGATTTAGAGTCACGAGATGTCACTCTCCTTGGTATTGGCAGAACAATCTCCCGGATAGTCCGGGATGGAACACATACCTGCTTATCCTAAAGACCAATCTTCCTTATTGATGTGACTTCATTATCTTCAAATAATACCATTTGTTGGGTCTCCACATACCTAGTGGTGTGACATGGACAATAGAAACTGAAAGAGATATGCCCTAGAAGCAAATAATAAAGATGGTTATTATCATATTCCATTAGTTCATAATAGTTTGATATCACGCTATAAGTGTATCAATCAGAAATATTGATACATGTGTGATATATAAACAAACCAAAGTTCCCTAGTAGCCTCTATTTAACTAGTTCATTCGGCAACTGATGATTAAGGTTTCCTGATCATGGTGCATTTTTGCCAACCGACAATGGACATTCCCACCGATGATTGTTGCAACACGATCATGTCACAAAGTTCACAGTTGCAATAGTTAGAAGTGAAGTGTCCTAATTCTTAGACAGTGAGATCATATTTAATCACTGTCACCTGAGGCTGCTTTGACTATATCAACCATCATGACCGTAATTGGGTGACCATAAAGGTGTATGTTGGGTATTCCTGAGGGGTAGGTTGAGGCGTATGTATTGAGATCGGGATTTGTTCTCCTATGTGACTGGAAGATACACTGGTCCCACTCGGTGAATTTCATCCATAAGCTGCGCAAGATATGACTAGGTCATGGAGATGGTGAAGGGGTTCCGTGGTAGAAAACAAAAAGAGTTTTACTATGTTGGAATGCCTCGAAATCCCAAGATCTATCTAAGAATAATGCAGTAACAGAGAGAGACAGTGGTAACATACCCTTGTAGACCGTAAGCGTGTTACGCTCATGCAGGAGCGTGGATGATGTAGTCGTACCCGTCCGACCTCAAGGTCGCGCAACTCCTCGCACATCACCCCTTGTCTAGGTTCTTGCACAATAGTCTGGTGGCCACTAATGATAGCACCCTTGAGTTATCCCACACATACCATGCAAGACAACGACTCCCGGGCTCTTATCCCTGCCGAGGTTGTGGAAGTAGATCTCCTGGCTGAAATCCTTGCAGCACAAGAGCATGCCGCAGCGGTGTTGACTTTGTGTGTATAGTCCTTCTCCAGGATTGTGCCACCACAAAGGCAACTAGAGAGGGTTCTCTCTAAGGAAAAGTTCCTTAGAGAATATTGGATTGGTGTGTTTAATTCCATCCATGGGCATCCCTATATAAAGGAGGAGGGGGTGGACCTTTCCCAAAGGCTTACTCATGTGGAACTAATAATAGACAAGAAATAAAAGGAGGAGGGGCTACAGCCAGCTGGGCTAGCTGGGGCACCCGGGTGGGCCGACCCGTGGCTAGCCCAGCAAGGAGTACCATGCAGCGCAACAACAGTAGCCAGCGCCTAGCCGGGTGGGCCAGCCAAACGCGCCCGCGTCCCGCTAGGCAGCAGCTCGCAGCTCCAGCTGCAACGCGTGGCAGCTAGACCCGGTTAGGCCAGCACGCGGTCACAGCCTGCCAACATGCGTCATGGCGCACGCCCTCGCGCCCAAGCGGTCTGAGCGGAAGTGGTCCATGATAGGCATCTGGTCAGCGGCCGACCGCTCGGCGCCTAGTGATACATTGTAAATCTATCTATAATTTTTGATGTTCCATGCTTGGTTTTATCTACTTTTTTGTGTTTTGTCTACACTTTGGAGTACTTTTCATATGATTTCTTGGACTAACCTATTAACAAGAGCCACAGTGCATTGCTGTTTCTTGCTTTTTGGTTCCAGGAAAGTCAGAAAATAAATATTCTCGGAATTGGACGGGACAAAAGTCAAAATGCCTATTTTTTCGGAAGACATCTAAAGCCAGAATACGAGACGGAGAAGAGCTGGGGGCCGACCACACCACCTGGCCATGAGGCCAGGCCTGGCCCACGCCAGGGGGTGGTCTGGCCGACCCCAGCACCCCCTCGGCCTCTCCTTCCGCCTATATATTTCCCTCGGGACCAAAACCCTAAGTACCCGATCAAAAATCCATGAAAGAGTCTCAGAGTCATGGCCATCTCCATCCTTAGATCGGGAGGGATCTAAAGCTCTTCCCGGCACCCTGCCGGAGAGGGGAATTCACCCTGGAGGCCTTCTTCATCATCATGCAAGCCTCCGGTGTGATGCGTGAATAGTTCATCTCTGGACTACGGGTCCATGTAGTAGCTAGATGGCTGGTTCTCCTCCTTTGTGCTTTCATGTCTAGATCTTGTGAGCTCCATTTATGATCAAGATCATCTATTTGTAATTCATACATGTTGTGTTTGCGGGGATCCGATGGATATTGAGATGCTATTTCAGATTGATTATTGATTCTATCATGTCTTTGTTATTTGTGATCTTGCATGCTTTCCGTTGTTAGTAGCTACTTGGCCAAGTAGATGCTAGCAACTCCAAGAGTTAGTATTTATGCTCGATAGTGGGTTCATGCCTCTGGTAATCTGAGGAAGTGACAGAAATCTCTAAGGTACTAGATGTGTTATTGCTACTAGGGAGAAAACAACAATCATTTGTTCATAGAACAATCGTATAGTTTACATTACACGCAATTCGTAAAGCAATAATCTGTTGCTTGCAACTTAATACTGGAGGGGGTTCGGATGATAACCTGAAGGTGGATTATTAGTCATAGATGCAGTTGGATGTCGGTCTATGTATAATGTTGTAATGCCCAATCAAGTTCCAAAGGAGTCAAGATGATTAGTATATGCTTGTCTGCTTTCTTGATGTTTGTCAATTGCCACGCTATAATTTGTTCACCCAACATGTTATCTTTCTTAAGGAGAGCCACCTCTAGTGAACTATGGACCCCGGTCCTTTCTTTTACATACAATCTACAAAATGTTTACTGCTTTGTATTTACTTTCTGCAAACTATTACTTTCTTCCATTCGATACGTTTAATCCTTTGTTTTCAGCAAAACCGGTGAGATGGACAACCTCATCGCAAGCTGGGGGCAAAGTTCTGTGGTTGTGTTGTGCAGGTCTCCACGTTGCTGCTGGCACCGGTAGTGCGCCCTGCCAACGTTCAACTAGCTACACCTTTGGGGTGTTTCCTTGCTCCTACTGATTCGATTAAACCTTGGTTTCTTACTGAGAGAAAACTTGTTGTTGTGCTCATCACACCTTCCTCTTGGGGTTCTCCAACGAGCTCGATATATTTTGGGCCATCACCTAGCACATGCCTGCCCGCTCTCCTGCGTGGGCCGGTCAAGGTGGCCCTAGCAATTTGGCTATGTTGTTTGTTGTTTTCTACCTTTTTCCGGGTAGCTTCCTCCTGGGCCGATTCTCTCCGGGGTTTTAGCCCTGTTGAAGAAAGTTGCCCATAAATATCCATTTAAATGTTTATTTAATATATATTAATTCACAATTAACATATAATAAATACATATTATAATTTGCCATTTATCTTAAATACCTTTTGGTTTTTTCGATAAGTAATTTGCCATTTATCTTAATTTGCCATTTCTATGATGACCCACAAGTATAGGGGGTGTATCGCAGTATTTTCGATAAGTAAGAGTGTCGAACCCAACGAGGAGCAGAAGGTGCTGGCTAGTGGTATGGATCAAGAATTCTCTGCAAATACTTAGCAAATGGATTTTTAGGGGTTTTCGATAAAGCAAGTAAACAAAGTACGAGTAAATAAAAGACAGTAGGAATAAATGCAGCAAGTGGCCCAATCCTTTATGCAGCAAAGGACAAGCCGGTTGTATTACTTAAGATGACCAAACGTTCTCGAGGACACATGGGAAGACTGTCAAGTGCTTTCGCTTCATATAGCTGATTAATCTTCTCTAGCTTGATAAATGTTGTGTGGGTGAACCTGTGCTAATGTACCGTCCCATCCAAGACTAATACATACTTGTGATTAAACCCCTTGCAAACATCCGTAAGTACAAGAAACTATTTAAGGTAGAAACCTAACCACAACTTTAAACTCTAAGACCCTTATGTCCCTTGTGCAATGGTTTTCTAATGGGGGTTTAGGTTTCTGTCACTCCAGCAACCCCTACGATTAGTAGCCAAATACACAATGCATTCCCCTAGGCCCATATAGGTGAAGTGTCATGTAGTCGACGTTCACATGACTCCACTAGAAGAAAGTACACCACAACTTAAAAAACAATCTATTGAATCTATCTCAACGCAACTCCACTACTAACAACAAGACTTCTCCCATGTCCTCAACAACAAAACGAACTACTCACAAGACATCATATGGATCATGATCAGAGATGGAATAATGATGTATAACAATCTGAACATAAACAATAATTCAATGGTTCACTCAATAGCATCAACTACAAAGAGTAATCAACACCGGGAAAGTTTCCCCTATGAACTATGCAAGATTCAACCAAATTGTTACAGCAATATGGAGATGGTGATGAGGGTGCCGATGGTGATGATGGTGGTGATGATGATGATGATCCCGATGAAGTCTAGCTTGATGGTGGTGTTGATGGCGACGATCTCCCCTCTCCGGGAAGGAAATCCCCCGACAAAAATCTGTCTGCCGGAGAGATCTTTCTCTCTCGGTGTTTTCCGCCCCGTAGAGGCGGCGAAATCTTTCTATGATTGCTCCCTGAGTCTTAGGGTTTTGGGAGGATGATATACGCCAGAAGGAAGAGGCTGGAGTGGGCCAGGGTGGCCACACCACCTCCAGGCGCGGCCTAGGCCTGTCCGCGCCATGGGGTGGTGTGGGCCCCCTGTGGCCCACCTCCACTCCATCTTCTGGCATCCTTAGTATTCTGGAAAAATAGGATTTTCCATATATTTTTCCGGATTTTCTGATCTTCGCAAAATTTTGCCTCCAAACAACACCTTTTCCATCAGAATCCTGACTGCAGCGGTCCATGCTCCAAAAGTCATCAACCATGCAAAAATAGATGAAATAACATAAGTATCACCTCTCAATACGAAATATATCAATGAATAATAGTGAATTAAGACATTGAATAGTCATGCAAAATGGACGTATCAGTCTACTTAACTCGTTATTATGATATTGTATCCCCATGTCCTAGTCATAGGCTGCAGCTTATTGGATACAATCTCATCGAGTGGGCCTAGTGTATCTTTCGTCACGCAGGTGGACAAATCTCTATCTTGATGCATAGGCCTCAACTGTTCCTTCGAAATACCCAATACACACTTTTATAGGCCAGAGCTGGACAACGAACGGCGGTGAGCCACCCTATTCTCGGTTCTGGAGCGGCCCTCCCCCGTCTCCATTCCGGAACGGTGGCGATGCTTGCTAGAGAAGCGTGCGCTGGACCATGTGCCGTGTGCTTCTCTGTCAAGCGTGGTTGCCGGTGTCGTGTACCTTGTAGGGCGAAGGACAGTTGAGTGCTACCGGTGAGCGGCGGCCATTTCTTCAACGACGGTGACAGGTGGCACGGAGGCCAATGACACGCCTTCCCTTCCACGCCTCGTGGTGTGTCCGTTCGCATGGTCATTCATCTAGAGGTAATGACGGGGGTCCTTTCCCTCAACGGAACTGTGGGTGCTCCAGCGGGGCCCGAAGGGAGAGGCAACAATCTTGAGACGTCTGGTATTACCCGAAGTCTTGTGCTCGTGCTCAATTGCAAAAAGTGCAAATTATGGTTCATGCTGGATTTGGGGTATTAGGGTTAGGGTTAATGAACTAGCAATAGATCAATATTAACTTGAATGACTAGGAACAAACGTAATCCCCACCTTATAATTGCTCATGAAGGACTAGCAGTACATCAAAATTAAGTATCGGAGAAATAAAATTTCATCATCAATCTTTACTAGTTAATTAAAATTGATCATTAGCATTAATAGTGGCAATTAGAATTATTGTGAGGCATAAACATGAACTTAATTGCCTAAAAAATGATCCATGTGGCAAACATGAGATCAACAGATCTCAGTATGGTTCTAGTGCTATGCATTGTAGGCCTCTGGTACTATTGTTAGGTATAAAACAACAAGTGTAGCACAAGATCATGCATGAGAGCACACTAGAATACCTATGCACATTAACAACGAGAGATTGTAGATGCATTACTCGGGGTTGTAGTCGAGGACGAGACCATTATCACCAGCGTGATGCATGCGTGTTCAATTGTCGAGGGAGAGGTCCTGGCGAAGCTGCGAATGCCCTATGGCCTCCAGCGGCACTCCCCTGGCACCGACGGCCTGTAGGCTGATCTTCTCGTCGCTCTTGGCCTCCCTAGATCTGTATGGTGAGGGAATATATGGGATCATGTATAGCAGATCTTGAACTCGGTCAGTCGATCGCTCCTGAGCTCCCCTCCCTTTTATATGGCGCAGTACGACAGGAGATTGGGAGTTGGTTTTTGTGCATACTCCCTCCGTTTCAAAATATAAGATGTTTTAGCTTTGTGAAGTGCGTGTATCTAGACCGCTTCTAGTGTCTAGGTTTATTTAGATTTGGAGTGAACCTAGACACTAAAAGGGGTCTAGATACACTCCTTTCATAAAGCTAAAACATCTTATATTTTGGAACGGTGGGAGTAGTATATTACGGATTTTGATTGTAAGTTGAGGTAAGCCGTTGGACATGTGTCGTAAATGCACTACTCAATTACTGCAGTTGATCGAGAGCGTGAACTTAGCTTGGAATTGCCGCGGACCAGTCTGAACTAGCGTACCTACGGGGAAGCGGAGGGAAGGATGGCATTTCAGCTTTTGTGATGAGTCCGGGCTGTCCGCGACCGACCAACGCCCAGGCGAGACGAGACCCCAGATCCCCCCACCCAACTGGTTGTTGAATTGAATCATCGATCGGTTGGTTGAATGGAAAGTCAGCACATCTTGACCATTATGCGATGCAGCGAGAGGGCCCACGTAGGGTACTATCTGCAAATTTGGGCTCTTAAATGGAAGGATGTGAGAGGTGGCATGCAGAGAACGAGTCAATCTCGGCCGTGCGACGCGCCTGCCTGCGTGTCTAGTACTACCTGTTACTCCCAGTGGCGATAGGCACACGCCAACCAACAGCTACGCTCTGCCTGCCCGGCGACCTCTTCCTCCCTCCCGGCCCTCACTGGCTGGGTGATCATGATGGTGGGTTCAGCTTAGCATGCAGCTGACGGTGGCGTGCGTATGACCCAAAAGGAAAAACCCAGTAATCTCAGCGAGCGGTCGACGTCACCGGAATTAAACGTGGCACCAACAATCACGAATCGGTTAAGACATGTTCATAAATTATTATTATTACAACACAGACTAATACTTTACCAAAGTAGCACTCAAATGGAAACATAAATAACGATCATGCTTCGTCACGGTCTCGGCAATATGCTTGAACAGTTTGATTCCCGTTCGAAACTGGCGCCCAGAAATAATTCTTGGGGTCGCATCAACTTGTTGTGGCCTTCAATTCTCTTTATCCACAACTTGCGCTGTCAGATAACGGAACCGCCGTGCTTCAGCCTATTGGTCTTGTGCATTGTTACAAGCATAGCAATATCTTCCTCCTCGAAAATACCCCATTCCTCATTGGAAGTGGACAAATCATACTCGTCACATGCACTCATCTACAAACAACATGCTATGGTGAACGGCCGCAAGTTGAAACTGAAATTGACAAAAAAAATGTTCTAGTCGGCCGTGTATAACTTTCTTCAAACACCTGATGTGCAGCAACAGCCGCTCGTCGGTCGGCTGCGCTCTACGGCCAGGTTGCGGCGGATCAACTGGAAGGATTCGCCGTGCAAGAGGATCCCACCGGACAACGGCGGACGTTCAGCAGGGCGAACCTAGGCGATGGCCCCCTACAAAAATGAAGTTTCATCAGTAGCTACTACTAGTAATTTCAGCGCATTACACGAGTCAATGGCCTATTCTACATGGGTGTGGAACCGGTGCATGTGAAAGCGACGCCATCCAGCCATCGGAGCATCTCTCTCACTTTCCCAGACCGTATTTGTTATTATTTACCCCATCGGCCCACTCAAAAAAAGTTCTAGCACATTCTTCGCAAGCAGATAAATGTTCCTCTACAGCGTGAGCTTTCCTAAGGTGTGCATGGAATTAGCAAGCTTTCGTAAAAAATATCTACAGTGTGGGTGTGCATGGAATTAGCAAGAAAAGGTGGTAGAAGTTCAGTGTTCATTTATCCCTCTAAATAAAGCTTAATGACATCCATTCCCTCTCAAAACAACAGATTTACTACCATTGGAGTCTACTCTATATATCAATCTTGTATTACCTCTTTCTTGAAAAGAATGTCGCGGGTTTATCTAAATTTGAATATATCTAGACACCATTTAGTATATAGATTTATCGAAATTTAGGCAAATTTGCGACATCGTTTTTTGCGACGGAGGGAGTAGAAAATTGCAGTAGAAATTGCAATTTGTTTGTTCAACTATTTATCTCTAGAGAAATGTAGTTCCATTTTTACATGGACCATTTTCCCAGCAATTTTACTAACTATTCTAAAAAATATAGGCTTGCTACTATGTAGTTTCGCCCTTACTTAGATTCCCTTCAAGGTCCGCTAGAATCGGGACGGCGGAGGCGCTAGATTCAACGCGGCGGGGGTAGGGCTCCGGTCAAGGGAGGCCACGGGAAGTTCGGCGAAGCGACGTCGGCGTGTGGGGAAGCACGGCGGAGCAACGGCGCTCGATTTGGCGGCCCGCAGCAGTCTGGGAATGGCGGGAGACGACGGCGGCGACGTGGAAGAAGGAAGTTTCAGCGGCAACTGAGTGCGTGCGGCCAAAGTTTACGGCGTGTCTGCTCGCATGCCGCATATATGCAGCGCCGAGGAGGGGTGTTCCGGCGTGCCCAAATTTTTTACAGCGCCGACATCTACTGGAGCGGCGAAAACATCGTGGCAGCACCATAAAAAGTCTTGTTTTGTGCACTGAGGCTGTTTTACGGCAGCTGCTGCTGGAGATGGTCTAGGTAAAGCTAGCAACAGTGCTGCCAATAAATGTTTTTTAATCTTGGTCAATACATAGACGAGTACTCCCTCTTTTTTAAAATATAAGTTTTTTAGCTTTGTGAAAGAAGTACATCTAGACCTTTTTAGTATATAGGTTCACTCTAAATCTATATGAATCTACACACTAAAAAAGTCTAGTTACACTTCTTTCATAAAACTAACCTGTGGTTAGGTGCCTAGGAGGGTGGTTGTACCCTAAGCCCGCCAAAGTTTAAACACCAGGTTTGACACTTTGTGTTGCATAAAAGACCGGATATTCGTTTAGTGGGAGGCGACTTTTCCGTCGATAGCGAGGCGCCCGTGGTAATTTCGTCAATCTCAAGGACCTGATCCGCCGGCCCAGTCTTTCGGAGATGCTCATATTGGTAGGGTATAAGTTTTTATAATCTATAATTGTACCGTGTTTCTTAAAAAAATTCTTATATTTTAAAACGGAGGGAGTACCTAACACTGCTAACTGATTAGCACAGCCGTAATCTGGAGGGGACATAATCAACTGTGCTCCAGTAGTAGGATTTTCTTCTGGGCAAATGCAACTCAGACGAGGAACGTGCTACGTTGGACAAGAGACAAATAATATCGAATAGTATGACGTGGACGGCGAACCATGCTGCGATCAAATCCACGTAAGAATGTCAGACACGTCACACGTACACGCTATTAATCGGTACTAGCTGCTAACATCACAGCTTAGCTGAGCACAGCTGGTTAGCAAACCCTCGGCACGGGCAAAAGCAGGGAATGTCCTTAATTACGCACAGCACCGTTGAAATTAAACGTACTAGTACAAGCAGTAGCACATGTTTTCTACGATCAAACGTATCGTTTTCGGATTCGGAGATTTTAGTACAGTACAGGAGAATCTGCCGCGTGCCATGCTGGTCTTGTCGAGCCATGAGCAGCGTCCGCGTCGTCAGCCCATCGGCCCATGCCACCGCCGCTACGTGGTACAAGTACAACACGCGCGGTAGCTTTCCATCGGGCGCTTGCGCGCGCTAATCTCTGACCGCGTCCCAGTGGCGATTCGGTTCTAGCTCCAATCGTTCTTCCGATCCGGCCGATTGATCGCTGCTGATTCCGACTTATCCGATCTCTATACAGGCACTTGTCCATGCGCACCATGCTCTCCCGTACTGCTTAATTAGCTTTGACATGGACCGATTGTAGCTTTCGGATCACCGCGTTTAGCGGCTTCTTCTTCTTTTTTTTGTCTCGTTCCAATCTCTGTAATAGGAGTACAAAGAAAATTCAGTATCTTCTGCTTCGACGGATTTTTTTAATCCATACCTTCGTTGTTGTTGAGGGTAGTTGTTTATGACAGCGATGAAGACAGCTTGGCGGAGCGTTTGAGGTAGATGGCGCGGGCATGTACGGAAGTGCAGGAGGAGCACTGTACATGTAGGGCGGCGATGATGGCGGGACCATAACACCGGCCAAGCTTGAACGAGGCCGGACTAGGAATCATGCGGCGGGCACCTAGACGGTGTAGCTGGAGGCGCGGTCGGAGGTGTCGTTGTTGGTGCTGGGGCCGCGGGTCGAGGTTGTGGTGGCCGGTACGTAGGGTTTTTCCCGCGGTAGTTGGGGCTTGGACGCCACCCGGGAGGAGGCTGCGTTGGCGCAGGTGCGGATCAGGCGGAGGGGCCGGAGCGGGAGGCCGAGTAGCAATGTGAAACACCTGAGGTGATCGAGAGGCTTTGCGTGCTTGAGTCATCGCTTCAAGTTGGAGGAGAGATCAGACTTCCACGAAAGTAGGCCAAGGCTGCATCATGGGTATGAAGGCAACCTGCTTCTCGAATTGCTCTCTGAGACCAACAAGGAGAGCGTTGATGAGGGTACGATCGTCAACACGGTCTCCAAGCTCCCGGAGCTCATCGCCGATTGTTTTGATCCGTTGACAGAAGACGGTAACCGATGAATCTCCCTGATTGATGATGCGAAGCTCGGTGTGGAGCGCATTATGCGAGCACGACCGTTGTCTAGGAAGAGTTGTTGAAGAGAGGCCCATAGATCGGCAGCCATGGCGCCGTCGTTGGAGACAAGATTGAATAGCTCGGTGGATGATAGCAAGATCATCCTTGACCCAGCTGGTAGTAGTTGTGGTGCCGAAGACCTCATCGACCAAGATGAATATGAAAGAGGTGGCGCCAATGGTAGTAGTTGTGGAGAGCGAGATCTAAAGTGACCGGGATGAACGGAGAGCATCGGAGATTGTATCGGCTAATGAAATTTGAGGTTGTTGGAGATTGTAATGATGAGTAATAGAGCTTGGGCTAGAGGAGGAAGAAGAGGAGGGTGGAGCTCCGGCGGTACGGATCTCGGCCGTGGTGAAGAGGGGCCGCTGCGGCGGCAGTGGAAGGGTTGGCGGAGCCATGCCGAGGGCGGAGGCGTCTGATAACATGATATTTGGAGAGAATAATAGCTTATAATATATTACATGAGCCAACTGGCTTAGGGTTTAGACAAACTTCCTATATGAGTCCTAGTCCAACACTGATACATATCTAATACTCCAGTAATAAAATCTTCAAGTCCCAAACCTCTTGAATTATTCACGGCTCCTTGGCATTTGAATACCATATATATGCATAATATCCTCTTCCCCGTGTTACAAGAGGACATAAACCATTATTGCCAATATGTCTACTGAATAAAATGAACTTGAGAGGTAATACACCATGCATAATCCTCCAACGGTAATTTTTTACCTTTGCTGGTACATCAGGCTTCCGAATGAGGTTGTTCAAAGATGTTCCAGTTATAGGGATCGGCATGTTACACCATTGAATTGGTGTCTCCATGCAACATGATACGCCGATCTAACCAAATATACTCCTGATCATGTGTGATGCCATGCTATAAAATCCTCGAAAACATCAGTGTTCAGTGGTATTTGCAATATCCTATGTACATCAATAGGGTGAAAGTTCGATCGGATTAAATCATCATCCCACAGTCTAGTAGTTGGATCTATTATCTCATATACCTTAGTTAGGATACACTCATCTCTTAGGGGAACCAATCTTTGTACCAAGACCGGTAGGGAGCCACGGTTCTTTCCAAATTTCTATGGACTAACAACTACCCACATGCCAAAATACAACCCCTTTTACAGGTTTGTATTCCTGCAACAATGCGTTGCTGTGTCAACGAGGACCCATATTTTGGTCCTGCCTTGAGAATATCACCCAATATATGGATAGTATTTAGCTCGGAGTACTTGCGAACATAAATAATTTGGATTATCAATCAGCCTCCAAACATGTTTTACTAGCATTGCAAGGTTAAAAGAGTGGAGATCACGAAACCCCGTACATCCTTCTCTCTCGGGAAAACGTAACATCCACCCTGAATACCAATGCATCTTATTCCCTTGATCATTGTCTCCCCACTAGAATTAAGAGATCGTTTCTATTATTATTTTTTACAAATATTCTTTGGTAGAAGGAACACTGGCATTGCATAAACATGAATATATTGAGCAATAACCTTCAACGGTATTATTTCCTTACTATACCAATAGAGATTTATTTTTACTCTTGATACTCCGAGTGGTACAACTGAAGGCAAATATGTCATTGTTGTTGGAGAATACTTGATGACAATGTCAGAGGCTTGCACGCAAACGCAACCGTTGCGCCCTCGTGCCATGTTCTCCTCCCTGTATTAACCCCGCTCAAACATTCCTCCACCGAAACTGGAAGCAGGAGGTACACACGGTGTGGTGGCAAATGTGTATGCTATATCGGTCGAACCAATCGCTTGTCCTCGAGCGGTACATGCAACAGCTTTATCAGCGAGCGAGAAGGAGGACGTCGATGGCACATTAGCTAGCGTGGCTGCCTCGAACGTGAAAATGGCAACCAACTGTTACTGCACATGCACGCGTCCTGCCCGAAGGACAAGTGCGCACACACAGGTCTGGGTCACGTAGGTACTCCAAATTTCCCAAGTGACGTACACCGGTACAGAGGTTGTTTCTACCCTCTGCCTCCTCCTCCTTTTTTCTTTTCCATACTGTACACAGACACCTCCGAACGCGCGCGTATGCGGGCCAGTAGCCGTACACCTAACCTACGCAGGGTTTTTATTTATTCCGGAGTTGGTCGGCAAGCGGCGCCATGCTCTCCATACCGCATTACTGCTTGGTTTTGACACCGACGGATCGCAGTAGCTTTCAGATCACCGCGTTGCATTGCGGCCTCTGTTTGGAGCCCATTCAAAGAAAGCAGCTGCCTCGTTTGTTTCGATGAAATGTTCATTTATTCATTGGGAAAATAGTACGACTGTACTGTGACAAAGAAGATCCCCCTAGGTCCCCCCTGACCAGAACCCTAGCCTCCTCACATCGTCCCCCCCCCCCCCCTCGGCACGCGCGGCGCACGCCACCGAGCAAAGACCGTGTGGTGCCGGCAACGACAAACTTCCTAGGAGGACGGCGCGGCGCGGGGCGATTCCATCCTGGTGGCGCCGAGGCGAAGCCGGGCGTTGAAGGCCCACATGGTCGAGGCGGCAGAGCTCGGTGGCACTAGCATGTACCTATCGTGGGCGGCGGCAGGGATGTTCGATGCTTCTACACGATTCTACGCCATCGGCTGGGCAGGGCCTGGTGGGGCGAAGCTGGCCTAGTAGGAAAAGGGCCTGTGTCGGCCCAGATCTAGCCCATCCATGCGAGATCTGGGTTGGCGGGCCCTGCTGCCTACGTGGGTTTTAGGGGCACCCGACTTGGCTAGGAGCCCATCACTTGGCCATGGTGTGGGTGGGGTGCCGGAGCGGTGCCATTTTCCTAGATATGGTGTCCGCCTAGCAGTTTCAGGACACAGGTTCTCCGGGTTTAACATGTGGTTGTGTGCTACTCGTTGAACCCTGATGTCGGAGTTCTCGCTAGATGGCTTGGTTGTCTCTTGTCGGCTCCAGTGGACTTTTCGTGGTGGCGTGTGCCGCGTCATGGGCGAGATCTCGGACGCCGGCATGGCGACACCAGAAGATGGAACACACGGACGACTCTACGGCGAGCGATGTAGCGATGGTGGTGGTCCCTCTCTTTAGTCAAGTACATGGCGAGGAGCGGACGGTAGGGGACCATGACGTTGGCGGTGCTTCAACTTTGGCAGCTCCTAGATCGCGTTTCAGAGGCCTTTCTCGGGGACAGTGGGGTGGCTCGAGCTCTCGGAAGCGGTCCGAAGGTTATTCCAGGCGAAAGATCAGCGCTTCGGCACCAAGGGCGGCGATGCCTACGATTGTCGTTACCTCTTGGGGGCGTCCTTGTGGTTACCTTCTCCGTACTAGGGCTCCGGGTGAAATCCCTTGACTGTCGCGGTCTTGACGGCAGGCGTGGTGCGCCGTTACCATCTTGGGGGACGTTGTTGTGGAGCTTCGATTTTCCTCGGTCTCGTTTTAGTGTCTTTGATAGTTTTAGGTCTTATGTGTCTTTGTTTGTTTATTTTCGATCTGCTTTGTAAAATGGTCTCCTCATCATCTTGTATTGGTTCGGCCGTTTTAGGTTTATTAATTTATAAAGCAGGATGAAAGTTTGTGTCGAATAATTCATTAGATTCATAAAAAATGCGTATCTCTTTTCCTTATTCATGCATGAATAATCCCTGACAGCGCCGGAGGCTCCCTACATGCATGCCGTCGTCGGGGCCACGAATCGCGTACGGTCGACCACACCACTGTGCCATCACGCCGTGCTCTTCCCTGATCGGTTAACCCCACGCAAAACAGGAGGGGCGCACGGTCTGGCCACATGGATGGCATGGCATCGGTCAAATAAACCCGCCTGCATTGCACTGCACTGCACTTCATGCATGCGCGATGCAACCCTGTCACGTGCCCTCCAGCTTTACCAGCGAGAAACAAAGATGTCGATCGTACGTGCGTGCGTTACTGTACGTGCACGCGCGCGTCCGTCCGGCCGGCCGGAGCGGGAGGACACGTGCGTACGTGCATGCACAAGTCACGCTGCACAGTTTCCGAGCCTGCACATGTTTTTCATCGCCTCATCTTTTATTTTGAACAAGCTCGGTAGTAGTACTAGTACATATCTTCATTACGTTTCGCCTGCGCGGGAAGGGAAAAAACATGTAGCAGTACACGGAGTGCGGAGATGGACCAGCGTGCATGGTGGAGGCAGATAGTAGTACGATCAGGAGGAGCACGGCGGCCGGCCGGCGCTGCTGGCCCGTGCAAGACCGGCGGCCGCCTCTGCCAAGCCGTCATTGACTCCGGCCAGCGGTCATCCTCAGAGACCCGCTTCCGTTCGGACACAGCCACACCGCACTGCAGCCAGCGGGCAACCCTCGCGGCCGAGATAGAGCGCATTAATGCCCCGGCGACCAGAACGACCGTGCGTCCTTTCTCTCTTGGGCAGCGCCATCGTCTTCAACCTCACGCGCATAGTCCCGTTCTTTCTGGGACGACATCGCATCCACGCGAGTCGTTGACCTGACCTGCAGGCTTTAGCCGGGTGGGTGGTTCGCGCGCCACCCAACAAACAGAACCCTGCAAATTTATTGTTATACCGTGGCCGGGGCCTCGATCTGTCAGCGAAATTCCTCGACTGACTACTACGGATCGACCGTGTCTCGGTTCGTTATGCGCCGCATGCAGTGCAGCTGGCTGGCCGCGCGCGTACGTTCTGGCGCCGGCATGGGTGGCTGCAGCGGCGGCGATGCTGAGACATTCATGGGGCGCCACGGCGACGTGCGTGCGTCCGCGGGGTTGGTCCGGGCGTTTATTACTGGCGGCGACGACGCATAGATATATAGAGCCAGCAGGTCAACGCGCGTGAGAGGAGAGGAGACCCGTCAGGTTACTCTGCTAGTAGCTGCGTGCATCCCAATTCCCAAACCGCCACCCACCCGTACACCTCGATCCTGGCTGTCCTAGCTAGAGACAGAGTGGTCGTGGAAATTGGAATGGTACTACTAGACACAAGTACTGCCTCCCAAGAGACGAGAACACGTAATGCGCCGATCATTACTAAAATCACCATGCATGTTTCCAGACATAGGTCGGTCGGCCGTGCGCATGCATGATAGAAAAAAAGACAGGGAGGTGAGTACTAATACTTGCAGTCAAATTTAGTTCCGATACACTAGAATGTAATCGAAAAAGACCAATACTCTTTTCCAACTTTAAAAACACTATCCTCCCAGTTGTTGAAAGGTTGCCTAGGCATCACCTTGAATTCAAAAAGCCGGTCCTTCAAGCTGTTTTGTAGATATTTTCTTCCTTTCATCGACATCCGAGGTACCGAGTACGTATTTAGATGATTTGTACTACTAGTATATCGGAGGGATTGACCCCCCCCTCCCCTCCCCTCTCCCTTCACTCGCTCTTTCCTAGGGTTTGAAACTCGCCTCTCGGGACTTGGGGGCTTACCGGGTAGAGCATGATGTGATGTGCTAGGCAGCCCGAGCTCAAGCCTCATCACTCTCTCATTATTACAATAACACGGTGGTTCCTCCATTTGTTGGTCTAGTTTAGATTCACCTCTCCTTCCTGGCTCCTCTCCCTCCAGTCAACTCTATCATCCCACCGACCAAAGGAAATATGACAGGTGGGTGTCGTTGTGAATACTAGAGGTAGGGCTAGGTTAGGTAGTACCCTCGTGGCGCTTTGCTTCATGTTGTATGCTTGTATCAAAAAAAATCTCTGGAGTCTGTGTTAGTGGTGTCGCGAAGCAGCGAGTTTCTCTTTCTAGTGAGCCCACTCTCTTCACACCGCCATGGTGGAGGAAGGGAAGATGTGGAAGGGGACGGAGCTGCGAGATCCATCAAATTCTTGGGTTCTTCCTCGATGGCTCTTGTGGTGTAGCTAGAGATGGTCGACGCGGTAGACAGACGGTCTTACCCGCTCTGTCACTGAATCTTGTGGCTAATGGGAAACCTTGTGGAACTCAGGCGTCGAAAGATCACCCTCACCTTTCTCGACGTCATCTTCCTTTCTTCCTTCCGAAAAAAATGTGTGGCCTAAAAGGGAGGCAATCCGACATCAGCTGAGCGTCCACTTCTCGTGGCAAATCCGTGTTCCCAAGTGGTTTCTTCCCCTATGGTAGCGTGATTAGTATTCTATCGAAGTCTCATCTGAGGATAAGGACCCAATTACAATATGTATTTTTTATTTAGGGTCCTTCTTGTAAAAGTCAAGGATAAGTGGCTATTGTTCATTTTATGGGTCTCATTTATAGTTGTGTCGAGTTCTCTCTATATATATACACACTGTAACGCGGCTTTGGGACCTTCCATGGTTAACATAAATGATTTAATCTACATAAATAGTGTATACCAGAAAAGCAAATCTACCACGTCAGAAGAGAGAGGCGATTAATAGCTTTCGTCTAAAACCCATCTAGGTTTCCTCCTCCCTCACCGTTGATGTTGACGGTCCGCTCGTCTTAGGTGTCCTCCGATCAGCCTTGGAGACGTGGCAGACTGAAAGGGTACGATGGTTAACCTAGAAGGGGGTGAATAGGTTTCTACAAATTTCTTTATAATCTTTTGTAAGTTTTAGGCTTTGTGGAATAGTGTGCCTAAATGCAAACTAGGTGAGGCAACCTAGATGATGATACAAGGTACTTCAAACATGAATGCTATCACAAAGTAAACAACACAAATAAGAGGTTTGGTTTAGGAATAACCAAAGCACACGGAGACAAAGATGTATTCCTATGGGGAATCTACGTCATGTTTGGAGACGTGTGGGATACCATGAAGGATTTTTCCAAGCCACGAAGGGCACTTTATCTCCCAGCATATCCCGATGAAGTAATAGCTCACTTTCTCGTGGTAGACTTTAAGGTAGTCTCCATACACTCACAAACTTTACATGGGGGAATCACAAGCTGAAAGCCTCTTGGCAATCCTAGCCGCCTAGGGTTTCCTACGAACCCAAGTGTAACAAGTAAACTCGATGAACTCAAGGGGGATGAAATATAACTTAGTGGAAGCGTAGATTGGGGCCTCCTCTTGAAAGGGTAAGATGGTTAACCTAGAGGGGGTGAATAGGTTTCTACAAATTTCTTTATAATCTTTTACAAGTTTTAGGCTTTGCAGAATATAAGTGTTCCTAAATGCAGACTAGGTAAGGCAACCTAGATGATAATACAAGATACTTCAAGTACAAAGGGTATTATAAGGTAAACAACACAAGTAAGAGATTCGGGTTAGGGATAACCGAAGCACGCGAAGACGAAGATGTATTACCATGTTCACTCCCTTGGGGGAGCTGCATCACGTTGGAGATGTGTGAGGTGTTGGGTTATAGGCAGAGCCAGGCCAAAATCAAAAAACAATTCTGCTCCGGCGATAATCCATCAAGCCACTCCAAGGATCCGGCCAAGGTTAGAGGCAATAGTTTGTACCTCTCGACGCGTAGTTGTGGAAGCTGAGAAATCATGTCGCGGTGGTGTCGTACACACCCTTCTTCTCGTCTAGCTCCGGCGAACAGCTCGATCCTGGGACCTCCTAGTTGCCGGCTCCGGTGCTCATCCTCTTTCCGCCTCCGACTTCGCCGCCCAATGTCGACGAGCACTGCAGGTGCATTTCCTCTGCCATCTCACACACATACAAGGTGGAACAACAACAAGTGAGGTGCTAGCCTCGGTCTTGTTACCGCGGGACAAGAAGGTGGGAATGGATAAGTCCAGCAAAACCCTCAGGAAGCAGCATTAGATGCTTGTCCGTCGCCACCCTGCTAGGGTTTAGCACCTGAAAACAATACTTTTTCCTACACGAACCACCCTAATGCTAGGATCCATCTATTATTAATGTAGTAACAGGAGGAGCTTTTCACGAACTTACTCTTGAAGACCGAAAAGCTTTATCAATGTTCAGGATAACATGGTTGATGTAGTCGTACTGACGATGACCTCAAGGTCGTTCTGAACTCGGACGGCTCCACCAGCTCTAGCTCCATCGGCTTCAATGACTCTGATGGCTCGAACGACTCGAGCGCCACTAGTGCAGCGCCTCGTAGGGATTCACACACATACGATGTTTGGCGATGACTCCGTGCAGAGGTTGCGGAAGTAGATCTCCTGGATCCGGAATCCTTGAAGGGTGACAGCGCTCCGTGGTGAAGAACACTCTCATTCACGCATCCCTTACATTGGGGCCGGACTCACAAGAGAGAGAGGGGGAGAGGAGGGCACATGGAAGGGGAAGCCTCAAAACTTGGGATTTATTAGTGTGTTTAAATCCCTCCCTATGCCCTCCTTTATGTAGGGGGAGGGGTGCACATACATGCATGGATCAATAGATTTGCACATGCACGTGTGAAGCAGCTCAGCTCCATCGAGACACACACACATATACTGGACATGAATACATACAAGTGCTAACTCTATTTAATCAACTTCTCTATTTTATTGCATGCAAAACTCAGCAACTAATTTAAATACTAGAGATTAGCAAAATTCAAAATAGTTAGAAGTATAATTTTACTTAACTTAAATTTATAAATAACCTGAAAACCAGGGTTATTACATGATTACTTGTTATAGTTGATGCTATTGAGTGGAACCATTAAATTATTGTTATGTTCAGATTGTTGCTTATCATCATATCATCTCTGATCTTGATCCATATGATGTTTTGTGAATAGTTCGTTTAGTCCTTGAGGACATGGGAGAAGTCATGTTGTTAGTAGTGGAATTGTGTTGAGAAAGATTAAATAGTTTTTATTTAAGTTGTGGTGTTATTCTTCTAGTGGTGTCATGTGAACGTCGACTTCATGACACTTCACATTTATGGGCCTAGGGGAATGCATTGTGTATTTGGCTACTAATCGTAGGGGTTGCCAAAGTGACAGAAACCTGAACCCCCGTTAAGAAACCTTTGCACAAGGGATGTCAGGGTCTTAGAGTTTAAAGTTGTGGTTAGGTTTGTATCTTAATTACTTTCTTGTACTTACGGATGCTTGCAAGGGGTATTATCACAAGTATGTATTAGTCCTGGGAAGGTAGGTACATTAGCACAGGTTCACCCACACAACACTTATCAAACTAAAGAAGATTAATCAACTCTAAGTTCATCTTGTACTCCAAGTCTACCTACCCCTTGTAACTCTATATATACCCTACGAGGGTCAAATCAATACACAACATAATATTAGGGATTCTAAACTTTTTATAAATATGTTCTTTCCGAAGAAAGGGTTCACGTGTTAAACAGCTTATGGACATTCTTGGCGTTCGAAAATACGGAGATTCTTGTGACCATCGTCCGACTGCAGCTGGATGGTAGTATCTCTAGCTAGCTCGCGGGCATCGTTGCGACCATCGACCAAAACTGCATCCTAGCTCGTGGACGTACCTGCTCGGCCGCTTCGTACATATACGTACCCAGTGGTTTTTATGCAAATATAAAAAACTGAGGCCAGCCACCGTACGCCGAGAGGACAGGCGTACGGAGTCAAAACAGAGGCCGTCTTTCTAGGTGCGATATATGGCCATTGGTCAGGCCAAGATGAGCCAAGCGGCCTGCAGAGCGCCTTGCGTGGGTGCCACGCCCACCGAGCACGATTGTCTTGTGCGGGAAGAGAACTGGGGTGACACGCTCGGGCGTCCACCACCATTCCCGGTTGGCGCGGAGCCACGAAAATGTGTGCAAGTGCCACTGTACCCCAGAAGGACAACACGCGCACGTACGTACGCCAAGGATTTTGGCCACTCCTTCTGAATATCATCGCCAGGCCGGTGAATGATGTTGGCCAGTTGCCCCCGTGCAGCTCCACCGTGCGCGCCCCTTTAATTCCAGCTTGCAACACTGACGAAACCTCCACAAAAAAAGAACAGAGACGATCATGGAAATCACAGGTTTTGTTTGCTTTCTTGCTGAGAAAAACTTGGAGCACCGGCGCATGACTCCGAGTAGTTGGGCCACTTTGGACAACATGTACAAGAAAAAAAAAGGACACAGATTGAGAGTAGAGCACGTATTTTATCAAGGACGCAATTAGAAAACCTACATTATTTTAAACAGGGTTTTCGCTCCTAGCTATCTCTGAGCCCACTCATAGTGTTGGTGGCTACTAGCGAATGATATTTTCACATCATACGAGAAAAGTACATCTATACTACTATTTCACAATTTGCCCCGATGTTTTTTTTCACAATAGTTGTGGTCTAGGGTTCTAGGCTACCCAAGTTCCTACCCTCGTTTTGGAGATCATATCAAGCAAGCTCCTAGTTGTCATACATCGCTTTCCTTCTTCCACCTCCTCATTGATAGTCTCCTGTATGAGACTGGGCTAATCCCGAGCCTTCCCCGGCAGCGTTGCCAGCCGGAGACAGCGGAGGAGTGGCAACGAAAGCCCCCATGTTCATAGTAGTGGTAGGTTTCCTCATGTTTAAGGTTTATTCGGCTTTATGTTGGTGTATTAGAGTAGAACGCTGGATCTCCATGACCATATCTGGTGCGCCCAGGCGGTTCATCTTCGTCCAATGAGGCTCCATCGGTCCGAGCTAGAGGCGGTTAGGTGGGCCCTGCCGACATGTCCCTCAATAGGGTCTGTTGGTTTTGGTGTCGCACTGGTTCTTCTTTGCATCTCGTTGAGGTATTTTTCTCCATGTCGGTGAGGTGTCGACGGTGGTAAAGATCTTGCGGGATCTTGGAGATGGGCTAGAGAGTGTCGGGAACGATCTAAAGCTGTTGTTTCCAGGAGATCATTCTGGGTGGCCTAAGCTTGGCTGGCGACTCTGATGGCCATCAGGTGCCCCTTATCGACGTCGGTGACTTCGACCAGTATTTGCTCAACCTCGAGGTGGAGGCCCTTTGTGGAATTTCTGTCGGTGCCCATCGTTCTCTCCTTCCCAAGTGGTGTTGTCCCCGGTGATGGAGAAGGCAACCGACGGTGGAGTCCCAGATGCATCTGTGGAGAAGAAAGACCGGATCGCGTTTTCCGTTTGTAGTTTAGGGTCGTTGATACTTACCGTGAGGACTTGGTTGAAATTTAATTTTCTTTTAAGACCCTTTGTGTAACTTGTACCTCCACAATTTGTGATAAATGCACCATCTAGGCCATTCGGGGCCATTTCCCCCTGTTCAAGAGAAAAAAAAAAGGTTGTCCTATAGCAAAAAGGCGAGGGACTGTGTACTTCTAGTCTCTTTTTTCAAATTTTACAATTTGAAAATGTGATGTCTTGATGGCACTATTCGAAGAATGTGCGGCCTATGATATGACAATGTGATTTCGTTAGACTCTTTCCGCTGAAAATAGCAGCATGATTAGCATCAAAAAAGAAAAAGAAAATAGCAGCATGATTTGGGGCCCACGATCCAAGTTTGAACAATTCGTTGCTCCCCGGCGGGTAAGCCAGAGCGAAGTAATAAATGCAATTTAACGGAAAGTAGTACTACAGTCTACTACCATGAACTGTAGTACTAGTAACTTGTAAACTCTCTTTTCCCTTGAAACGAAACTGGATCAATTGCCGGGATGGAAATGATCCGTAGCTTTCAGCAATCAGTACCGGCGACAAGCGCCCAAGCGGCCGGTGGCGCCTCCCTTCTTCATCATCATCGATCCTCCTCCCGAGCTTTGCTCAAGCCCACACTCTATCTATTTAACCCAACCAAACCCGTGGCCAAAACGCCCAGGAAAAAATATTGTTTCTCCTCACCCGCCTCCCCACCGCGCTTAAATGCGGTTTGTTTTGTAAGCCACACCCGTCCGTCGACGCTCTGCTCGTTGTTTACTCTTGTTACAAAAAGCCGTCGCACTCCTCTGCTCCTGCTACCAGTAGCAGCGCACCCACCCTGCCTGCCAGCGCCAGCGCCAGTGCCAGCTTCGCCTTCGCGAGCGGCCGGCGCGGCGCCTCCGGTCTATCGGGTCGAGGAGCCGGACGCCCAGCAATGCACATTGCCACGTGCGTGTGGCAGGAGAAGGCGGCGGCGGCCATGGGCGCGGCCGGCGGCAGGGCCGGGGAGTGGGCGCTCAGCAGGGCGTCGGTGTGGGCGCTTCTGGCGGTGGCAGGGGGCGCGCTCAACTGCGCCGTGAGCTTCGTGGTGTTCTCGTTCCTGGACGTGCTGGACATGGTGCTGTGCGTGGTGTTCAAGGTGGTGGACTACGCCGTGGAGGCGGAGTGGAAGCCGTGCTACTGCTCGCCGGCTGCGCGCGAGGACGGCGGCGGAGGAAGCGCGGCGGGGACGCTGTTCGTGCCTCCGCGGGCGGCGTCAGCGGGGCCGAAGGTGGTGCGGCTGTCGTCGTCGTCGTCGTCGGCCAACAAGATGCAGGTGGAGGACGTCTCCGACACGCTGTACGTGCGCGCGTCGCTGCTTTCTGACGCCACCTGCAGGAAGCCCGGCCAGTCCGCGCCGGCGCTGACCGTGAGCCCCGCCATCGCGGAGCTGATCCGCGGCAAGATCGACCGCGCGCCTCGCCCGCCGCGGCAGGCGCCGTGCTGGTCCGACTGCGACTGCAAGCACTGCCACTCGTGGAGCACGGGGTCGCGGTCGTCGCACCTGTACGTGCACGTGCAGGCCCCGCCCCCGAGCGTCGAGGCGACGGAGGCGGTGGTGTTCATCCACGGGTTCATCTCGTCGTCGGTGTTCTGGACGGAGACGGTGTTCCCGGCCTTCAGCCCCGCGGCGCGCGGCAAGTACCGGATGTTCGCGGTGGACCTGCTGGGGTTCGGGCGGAGCCCGAAGCCGGCGGAGTCGCTGTACACGCTGCGGGAGCACCTGGAGATGATCGAGCGGTCCGTGCTGCAGCGCTACCGCCTCCGCTCCTTCCACGTGGTGGCGCACTCCCTGGGCTCCGTGCTCGCCCTCGCGCTCGCCGTCAAGTACCCCGACGCCGTCAAGTCGCTCACGCTCCTCGCGCCCGTAAGTGCCAGTGCCGTGCCCACCATCTGCACATACGCTTCCCATGCATTCAATCGCCGAACCTCATCCCTCATCTCCTTCTTCCATTAATAGAGTGGCACTCCGGAGTACTTTTACTCGGCCACTTGGCCCGTGCATGATCATCATGTAGTACTACTGTAGTAACGAAATTGAAGTCACGATGGATGCATGTGAATCGCCTGGGCTGCGCGAACTAACGAATGCGCTTGTGTTTTTGGACGCGACAGCCGTACTTCCCTGTGCCGGAGGAGGATGCCGGCGCGGCGACGCAGTACGTGATGCGTCGCGTGGCGCCTCGTCGGGTGTGGCCGCCGATCGCGTTCGGGGCGTCGATGGCGTGCTGGTACGAGCACGTGAGCCGAACCATCTGCCTCACCATCTGCAGGCACCACCGGGTGTGGGACCGCCTCTTCAGGATCTTCACCAGAAACAGGTAAGCCAACCCCTTCGACCACGCACGCAGGCGCCTCCTTTCCTCGTGTCACCAGTAGATTTCCATTTCTTCTTCTCGTGTCGTATCTGTTTTTCCCAACAAACCTGACCTGTTTCCCTCGCTCGGCCCCGCCACACACGCACCCACACGAGTCGCAAAGTAGTACTAGAGCAGAACACAGAGATAAACTAAGTTAAACTAACGGTCGATCAAAATCCTCCTAAGGATCTTATCGATCTTTAGTTGTTTGTAGTATACTACTCCACAGCTGCTTGCGTCGATCGCGTTCAATGCGTTTGAGACCGGCAGACGAGCGCCACAGCTGTTGTGTTTCACATTTATGGCAACACGCGTAGAGGCATCAGCCAGTTCTTCACTTCTTCCCTCCTAACCAACACGCTAAAAGACAGTCTAAATACGCGTGTTTCTAAAAGATGCTTAGACATGTTATAATTAATTTCGAACAGAGAGAGTGGTATTTACATAAGTATCAGTAGAGCAGCAGTAGTCAATAGACATGAGAAACATAGAGAAGCGATCGACGGCCGTACGTATTATTAGTGTTGGCGCTCAAAAGCGATCGCTGTCGCGGCCGGGTTCCCTTAAATGGTCGCCGTCTAATGTTGTTCGGTGACAACCCTGAGTGTTACTAGTAGAACGTACGTACTTGGCCGGCCGGTGTGGACGGACGGACGGCCTGAGGTCGACCGCGCGCCGCATTTGTCCGTCAGGAATTAACACCCAACTAATTAATCCACTCATCCTAATTAGTAGAACTACTACGATCACCGATCTATCCCATCCCTGGATGTTAACCCAACTACTAGTACAGTACAATTTTCTGACGATAAGACATGCCGCTGCTGCATGCTACCGCAGCGGAAAGCATGCGGTACTAGAAGAAACAAACAGACTAGTCGCTTGGACGTTGCTAGTTGGTGCGTGGTGACAGCACCCACCGGCCGGCCGCGCGAGGGGGATTTTTGGTCGGGTAGGGGTAGCTCATCGATCGATCACCCCTGCGTGCGAGCGCGACACGAGTTTCCACCGTGCCGCGCGGAGGCGTTTTGCCCCGATGCGGCGCTGCCCGATGGAGCCGAGCAAAGTGTTAACTAGTAATCGCGGTACGCCGTTGTGGGTGGGTGGGTGCGCGTACGCGTAGCAGTACGTACGTGGTGTATTTCGGGCACGACAGCCCTGCGCGCAGGCGCGGCCTAGATTGGCGGTGGCTCACCACCCTCGCCATAAACGGCACCATGCCGGGCCCCACAGCTGCATGCCACGACCCACAATTATTCGCCACGGAACGGGCTGCGAAAGTCTTCGGCCGGTACAACACTCGTCGCCCTTAACCCTTTTTGATGATGATCATGCCACTGTGGATACGTCCTCTCGCTAGCTAGCTCGTCCTTGCTGCCGATTCTTCCTTTTAGTTGAGAAAAAATCTCTCCTTCTTAACTAAACACTACTAGTTTTTCTTTGCGTTTTAGTATACGTGTACTATAAGCATGCATGTCGTAGCCATAGCCAAGGCCCCATATACGCTAGCTAGCTAGCTATATGCAGTTTCCGTCCTCCGGCCGTTGAGGTCCAGTGCAGTGCGTGGCCACTGGGCGTTGCTCAGCTTGGTGCGCAGGGGGGAGACGTACGTGTCGTCGCGGCGACGGCGACGGCGAGTAACTAGCTATAGCTACATATATATAGCCCCGTACAGTACGAGTACCGCCCGCGACCTAAGCTTGTACCGACACATTAACTCGGTTCCCGTTGTGGTTCGATCGATCGATCTCCGTGGACCTAACATGACCAAACCACACGTATCTTGGCACGAAAGGCTTCCTCTTCGCTTTCCATTTGTGCATCCAGATACCAGATGATGAGATGAACAGTACTACTAGTGCATACGGCCAGCAGGCCAGCTGGGGTCCCACCCACGTTAATTTGGGTACGTGGATTAATAGCGTGCTACTACCAAGCCAAGTCCTCGTCTATGTAAATTGGCCGGCGAGGCGACGGGCTAGTAGCTATACGAACTCACATGGCAAAGTATGCATGGCACATTGGCACCATAGCCAACTGCCCTATACCAACATAACACTGACTGAAATGTAGTGTAGTACTAGTATACGACAGTGCGGTAGCTAGTGGCAGAGGTGTACGAGTACGAGTAGAAGAATCCGTTACGTGAAAGGTAGGACAGTGGCGGCTATAAATGAGGAGCATCTTACCATATGCATGCATGAATGGGCAACATGCATGGCTGAGATCTAGCT
The DNA here is from genome assembly GCA_023614405.1 of Avena insularis. Classification (NCBI taxonomy): domain Eukaryota; kingdom Viridiplantae; phylum Streptophyta; class Magnoliopsida; order Poales; family Poaceae; genus Avena; species Avena insularis. The sequence continues at coordinate 575,885,374 of CM042692.1, forward strand.
AGTGCAGTTAAGCATGGTTCGAAGCTGCAAACGTACGTTTATTACTGGATCGCGCAAGTACACATGCACGATACTATCGGTCGCCATACTCCTCCTACTACTACTTGCATGGTCCAGGCCATGAAACTGCAAGAGATTTCTCTCGTTTCTACTAGTGGTAGTACTAGTAGCGTACCGTTGCCTGCCAGCACATGTGTTTCAGTGAATGGCGGGCGGGCATTCGAGCGAGCAGTAAATGACATGGATGGATTTGCCCTTGCAGGATGCGGACGTTCCTGATCGAGGCCTTCATGTGCCACACCCACAACGCAGCCTGGCACACGCTGCACAACATCATGTGCCTCAGCGCCAGCAGGATGGGGAGCTACCTGGACGTCGTCTCCGCCCAGCTCTCCTGCAAGGTGGCGCTCTTCCACGGCCGCGACGACGAGCTCCTCCCCGTCGAGTGCACGCTCGCCGTCGGCGCCAGGGTGCCCCGCGCCCGCGTCACCGTCTACGACAACAAGGACCACATCACCATCGTCATCGGCCAGGAGAAGCTCTTCGCCGCCGAGCTCGAGGCCATCTGGACCGCCGCCTGCCGCCAGGACTAGCCCACCGCGCCCACAGACTCTTCTACTTCTAGTAGTGTGTATCCAGCTACTCTGCTACAGTGATCGATCGTCACCAACAGTGCACAGAATTAAGAGGGGGAGGAGGTCAGGAAGGAATTGATGATGGCCTGGCCGTGAGAAAGAAGGCAATAACGGTTACCCTGCAAGGCTGCATGCGAGAACAGATATGTGTGCAGCTAGCAGCCCTAGTAGGAGCGGATGAGCAGCTCTGCCTTATCCTCTCCAAGGACTATAAATACTACTCAAAATACAGTTGTATCTTCTTTTTTCCTTCTTCTCTTTTCTCCCTTCGTAATTAATTAATTAATTAATAATCATAAAGTGTATTATTAATTGCTTGATTATTGGGCCAACTTGGCCAAACTGTCCTCAGCAACAGCTCCACAACTGTAATATATATAATAGTCTTATCGTATATGGACACGTCAAAGCAGAATTAATTAAGCTTCCCAAGTTGGCTCCTCTCTGAGATGGATGATGCTTCTCCTTCCTTGCACACAGATGAACATGGCCTGTGCGTTGTTGCAGGTCCCCCATTCAGGGCCTGCTCGAATTTATTTCTGAATAGAGCGAAATAGACTATCAGTACCCCCCATTCATCGCCACCGGCTCTGTCTGTCAGCGTCTGCCTCTCCCGATGTGCTGTATTTTCGATCCTGTGATGTTGCACCTTCCAGCAGTACGGATATGATCCTCCGGATCAGTAATTGCACTGTCTTTTCATACAAGGGAATATATTCCCAGCTTATGCCAACTGATCATTCCCCGTTTATTTGCTGCTGTGAGCCCTGTAGAGCATGGCTTCTGAACTTTCGAGTCTGGCCACATTGCCGCTGCATCTCCTGCAGATATGTTTCTTATTGGTGAATTGTCTCCTTCAGGTAAGTGAAAATCCCTTCAAAAAAATAGGTAAGTGAAAATGTACAGAGATAGTGCGACGGTACGGAAATATACTCCCAGCTTGTGCGATCATTCCCCGTTTATTTGCTGCTGCGAGCCCTGTGGAGGATGGGCTCTGAACTTTCAAGTCTGGCCACATTGCCTCTGAATCTCCTTCAGACGCGGTTCATCACGGCGGATGGAGCCGCGGACATCTGATGTGGCATCGTAGGCCCTAGCCAGACGCGGTTCGTCGTAGCGGGTTGCCGATATGGCAGCGTAGACTCTAGGCGTCAGCGGTTCCTTGTGTTTGATAGCACAACTGGTCGTGTACACTATACGCGACAGTGCAGACAATAGGCGTGTGCGGGTTCTCACGGTGAGGTCATTATTAATCCTCTCATCTGTGTCTCACAGAAAAAATAGGAGTATCTAACTTTTCCTTCCTCGCTCTTTTGTACCGTGCGCATGGACACCGACCTTCTTCCTCCTTATCCTTCTGTCTCCATGCACGGTGACCTCCTCCGGCTCTTCACAAATTGCCGGATGACATCTCTATGAGGCTTTCCTCCTTATTTTATTTTTCCCGTTTACCTACGAGCCGCTTTTATCTAACGTCTTTGAATGCTGATTTTCTTCTGTAGGCTTGGCTTTCTTACGAGGGATCTCTTCTCACGATATGTGTACTTCTTTACGCACATGGTTTTCTTTACTTTCTTTCAACTGGCCAGTGAACTTTCTGTATCTGCAAGTTTTGGTATTCTTTGTCCGCTCTTCTGGTACGACGGTATGTCTCTTTTCTTTTGTCAATCTATTTTCCTACTTTTTAGTACGGTGATTTTCATCTTTTTTTGTTTTGACTTTTAGGGTTTTTTATTATTTTTCAGCTCCGCGAGTCTGTTCGACAAGGACTAGCGGAGAAGTCTGACGATGGAAGAGCTACTAAAGGAAGACGGATCGCATCACGTTGATGATATGTGTTTCGTTTTCGTTGTCATCTCGTACAGATTCTACGTCACTTTCATTGTCCTCACATTTGTTTTCTTCTTGACATGGTCTTCAACGCGTCCACCTACTAACGTCCGGTGCTACTCGACCACGGCGGGCAGCGACTTCCTTCGTGTCCGCCTGATGTGGATGAAGGAAGACGGTCTTCTGGCCGACCAGAAAAATGGTAGGATTCCTTACCTAACTTTTCCTCGAGTCGACCAGCCCTTTCGCTTTGCTAGGATGACCGTTTTTTATTTTTTAGGGTCTTCTCTTCGTGAGATCTCCATCTCCGGCTTATTCTCGACTACGACTGTCGCCGACTTCTTGCGTCATGGTTGGCTGCCTATGGAGAAACACATCCTTAAGGAAGCTATGGGCGACAGTATGTTTCCTTGCTCTTGCAACGACCGTGCTTCCTACTCGACTTTCACCCTCGATGTATTTTCGCTAACCATTGTTTCTTGCTTTTTAGTTTTTATGTGCGCCAGCCCCTGCCGTCGGCTTGTCCTCGACTATGACGGCAGACGATTTCTTACTTCTTAGCCGGTTGTCGATGGAAAGACACGTCCTTTGGGAAGCTATGAAGCATCCTGCGTCTTCTCCCTCTTCAAACGACAGTATGAAGATTCCCGCACAAAAGAAACTAGAGGGAGTGTTCTGCCGGTACTGCTAGCAGCAACAGCGGATGCTCACCGATGAAGACATACTCGGAGTCTTCAACACACTTAGGAGAAAGCTCCATCCCATCCATGCTGGCGCGAAGGAGAATAATAACACGCTGGCGAAGCTCATGGCCGAGATGAAGGATATTAGAAAAATGCTTCTTCTGGCCGACTCTTCTAAGGAGGAGCGAAGAAAGAGGATGGAGGTATTAAGAAGCAGGAGATGTTGAGGATTCTAAGAGTTTATTGTTTTTTAAGGATAATTTTGTATAATATTTTTTTTCTGTTTTCGGATGTCTATACGATTCGACTGTAATAAATAATGTGAACAAATAAAGAGTAGCGTGCATATCGGTTATTTCGTTTGCATCGCTGCACGTTCAGGAGTTATCGCTAGACTTATTATTTTGTTGACTTGGTGTTCACGTCGCTCCTCATCCACGGGCTGCCTGTGTTTTCCTATTGAAAGGGTAATTACCCTTATATGTGGTTTTTGTGATTAATGACAGTCCCTATGGACTAATGTTTTTATTAAGTTTTATATGAAGGAATATTCCATAGGTCATGTTTGTATTTCATGTGTTGGATTCAAGTATGGATGCCATGAAGATAAATATATACCTTGAGTATTGGCATCAAGATCATCGAGTTGAAGAAGAATATGATATGATCAAGATGGAGAGTGTGATCTCAATAGAAGAATTCAAGATATGGCTCTAAGTCGGTGTCATGATAGCCTCATTAGTTGAGCTATGGTTGACTAAGATTTAAAACATGTAATCAAATGAAGAGTTCTTTATGTACCTCAAGATATTGAGATGGAGCATGAGAAGATACTTGGTTGATCAATACAAAGAGTAAAGAGTTATTTCAAGTTGGTCAACACATGAATCATAAAGAATGTATCACATGGATCTCGTGGTATAGTAAGCCTTGTCAATTATGCATCATGAACTAACCCATTATATATGTGTCTTTGCATTTTCTATATGGGATATGTATCTTTCCATGGGCATGCTTCAAAAGTGAAGATTTCATATAGCCCATGAGAGGATGACATCAAGTGGTGATCGTCATCAAGCCTGAGAAGGGCAAGTTCAAGATAAGCATCTCGAGAAGATCATTTGCTTAAAGTTTGCTATCCATATTGGTGATATTGGACATGTGAACACGTGTCTTAATGAAACTATCCCATAGTGGTGTATGGGGGCAAATTATGAGTCTTCACAAAGCAACAATGATCGAGTGACGCATTCCCACTTGGATGGAGTTTGAAGCGTTGTCATCAAGATCAAGCGAGATGCGCAAGGAAAAGGTATGTCCTTGCTAGGTTTTACTTTTACTAGTTTCAAGGTGGTTGTTGGGAGAACGGGTTATAGGATAGATAGCCGCAATATCAAGAGGGGCTTTGGTTGGGTAACTTGATCACATTGTCGTAGGGAGCTCAATCCTTTGCATACTTTGCATCTTCCTATTTTGTTGCTTCTTGGTGTTTCTACATGTTGAAAGAACATTTCATGTTTTCCTATGGTTTGCGTATTAGATAACAATACTATGGAGACTTTTCATGTGCGCTAAGTGTGCAGGAAGTTTTGAGGGGGGCCAGATAATCCGCCCCACCAAGGACCTCATCTCTCAAGGAAGCCAAGGCGCGTCGCTCGGTGTCCAGTCGGATTTTCTCTTGGAAAATCCGAACTAGGGCGGTTTTTCCTCCCCAGGCCGGATAATCCGGATGCCGCAAGGGCCGGATAATCTGGCCCCCAGTTTTCGAGCAAAAGAGGCCAAGGCGCGTCGCACGGTATCCGGTCGGATTTTCTCCCGGAAAATCCGAACTGGGGCGGTTTTCTTCCCCAGGCCGGATAATCCGGCCCTCACATAGGACCGGATAATCCGGCACCCAGAAGTTGATCAAGGGCAAGCTCGGCGCGTCTCTCTGAGAAGGGGCGGATTATCTGCCGGATATTCCGAGTCTGGGGCGGTGTTTTCCCCAGGCCGGATAATCCGGCCCTCACTTGGGCCGGATAATCCGGCCCCCAAAGTGTGCAACGGCTGATTTTGGAAGGGGGTATAAATACCCCTTCTTCCCCAACGTTCAGAACTCTTGATTCATTCAAAATTGACCAGACCTTGTGCAAGAGCTCTCATTCTCGATCTCCCACTTCAACCACCCGAAGGTCTTGATCTTTGGTGGAATTGAAGGAGGAGAAGTTCATCATCATCATCATCAAGAATCAAGCGCTTCAACTCCTCTCCATTCACTTGGAGAAATCCCTGATCTAGTATTCTTGTCAATACCTAGATCGTATTTATTGTATTTGATAAGTTTGTTCTTGTGGCAGCTTGTTGTCATTTCGGGAGCCTCCAAGTTGTTGTGGAGTTGTTGCCCCGCTAGTTGTGTAAAGGCGCCGGTGCCCGCCTCGAAGGGTACCTATAGTGGAAGGTGGATCAAGCATGTTGTGGCGAGATCCATCGGAGAACAGGGTGAGGCCTTTTGTGGTGTGGTGGTCTTAGTACCGCCCACCCCTCCAACGCAGACATACTTCCCTTAACAAGGAAGGAACTGCGGTCAAACAAATCATGTGTCTCCGCGTGCTTCACTTCGGTTTACTCGTTCCTCTTCCACTCGCTCTTTACTTGCTAGTAGATAGGTTTGCATATAGGGAAATTCCACCTAATAGTTTATCTAGAGAATTTACCCTTTGTTCTAAGCCTAAAATTGAAAAGGAATTAAAAATTGGTGTAGCACCTATTCACCCCCCTCTAGGTGCCCATACGATCCATTTCAATTGGTATCAGAGCACCGGCTCTTAATTCGGGCTTAACCGCCTAAGAGTAGTATGGGTACCAAGGATGATGGAAATGAGGCTGTGGATAAGGTCACAATGGATGATCTCAAGTCATTGGAAACAACCTTGTTGAAATCCTTTGAGGCCAAGATGGAGGAGATGAATCAAATGATTGCTCGCCTTACATCATCCATAGCCCCATCTCTATCCTCCTCTGAGGCTCCCACACCATCATCTAAGGAAAAGGGTAACACCGGATCCAAGGATGATGATGTGGAAGGTGAAAAACTAAATGGTTCCACCTCCAAAAAGGAAAGTGGTAAGGAGGAATATAGTGAGGTTCGCCACGTATATTCCCCCGACCCACCTATCCCTCATCCTCATATAAACAATAGGGGTGATCCACCCAAGCTCACTACATCCTCTTTCAACCAATGGCAATTCCTAATGAAATCTCATGTTTGCAACTCCTCTATTGAATTGTGGAGGATTATTGAAGAAGGTCTTCATATTGGAGACCAAACCAATCTAACAAGAAGGGAAGTTGTGGATAGCCAGTTGAATGCCACCGCTCTCCACATGATACAGCTGGGTGTGGGTCCCAAGGACATGCCACACATTGAACATCTCAACACAGCTAAAGAGGTGTGGGATGCTCTTACGGATATTTTCGTTGGAAATGAAAGCATGAGAAGAAACAGGTATGATGCCCTTAGTAATGAAGCTGAGGGATTCTACATGTTGGATGGTGAAAACCATGAAGACATGTATAGAATACTCAAGGGCATTGCAACAACATTTCGAAAGCATGGGGCCACTCACATTGATGATGCTTGGATAAAAAGAAAATATGTGAGTGCCTTAATGCCTTTCGAGCCAACGGATTTGAAGAGCCTGCAAGGTAGACACAACTATCATCAAATGACATCCAATGAAGTCATGCAAGAAATCGCGTCATTCAAAGTGGCGGCAAAGAATGCTGAAGATGCCCGTGCTCGGGCCATTGGAATGCAAAAAGGTGTCAATGTGGCTCTCAAAGCCAATGTTGTTGAGCAAGAGGAAGATGAAGGAGCTTTTGAGGGGGTATCCATGGACTGCCCCGACGAGGTCAAACGCGCTCATGGTGAGTACATGGCATTCTATGCAAGGAACTTTTGGAAGGACCCTGCCAAAGCCAAGTCTGACCTTGAGCGCAAGAACGGGTCAAATGGAAGAAGAGAAAGTGGCCCAAGATTGAGAACTTGCTTCAACTGTGGAGATAGAATGCCCTTTGTAGCCGAGTGTCCTTATCAAAATAGAGAAGACAATGGTGGCAGGCTCATTCTTAAAGAGAAATCTAAAGCTCCTAAGAAGAAGCCATTTATTAAGAAGAATGGCCCTTTCAAGAAGCAACCCAAGATTGTCCTTGTAGCTCAAGAGGAATACTCCTCCACAAGTGAAGATGAAGAGGATGATGATAGTTCACGTGAAGTGGCTGCTACAGCCACCACATCGACTCCCTCCTCTCTCTTCGACTCGCCGAATGAGAACGCCATCAACAACAACAACACTTGCCTAATGGCAAGAGGATCCGAGGTATCAACTTCTAGCTCTTCATTTCCTAAGACTAACATAATTTTGGATATGGATGATCATGACAGTCTTGAAATGAAAGAAGAAGTTATTGCCTTGGATACTTTTTTCACTAACCTACAAGGTGAGCACAAACTCCATTTTTATGTTCTTATGAGTCAACTTGCTCAAGCCGAAGATCTCCTTGAAGAAAAGGGCAGAATTGAAAGAGAAGATGCCTTGGAGATAGCTTCTTTGAAGAATGCCTTGGAAGAGGAAGAGTAAGCTCGAGTATCTTTGGAAGAAAGACTCTAATCCCTTGTGGAGTCACAAGAAGAAGCTGTAGCTCATCTCATTAAAGAACGTGACTATGCTCTTGCCAAGGTTAAGAAACTAAAGAAAGAAAAGATTGACTTTGGGGCTGTTCATGCTAGACTTTTGGAGAAGTTTGATAATCTTGAAAGTGCTCACAAGGCATTGAAGAGTGATCATTCTACTCTAAATGAGTCTCATGACCAGCTCCAAACTCAATTGAAACGACATGATGTGCCAAGTACCTCCACTTCATCCTTTGGAAAAGAAGATCTTGCAAGAAGTTCTCAACACAAAGGTAAAGGGGTTATTGATGAGATACTGAGCAGGCAAAGGACAAACAATAGTAAAGAAGGTCTTGGTTACATACCCAAGATAAAGAGCAAGAAAAACAAGAAGAAGACTGCTCAATCAAAGACTAGCAACATTACCAATGACAAGACTGTTGGAGATATGCCCTAGAGGCAATAATAAATGTAGTTATTATTATATATCTTTGTGTTTATGATAAATGTTTACATTCATGCTATAATAGTATTAACAAGGAAACCATTAATACTTGTGTGATTTGTAAACTTAATTTGAAGTCCCTAGTATAGCCTCTATACTTCACTAGCTTGTTGGTTGATTGATGATGTGGTTTCTTTGTCATGAACATTGAGATGTTATCAACAACAAGATCATATCGTTAGGAGAATGATATGGTGGACATACTCCTATAGACAAGCGTAGCATAAAGATCAAGTCATTTCAATAGTTCAATTGCTATATGCTTTCTGATACATAGTAACCTAATTCCTTCGACCATGAGATCATGCATATCACCTTTACTGGATGGATGCTTTGATGTCATCAAACACCACACCGTAACAGGGTGGCTATAAAGGTGGCATTGAGTGTTCGGAAAGTATTGGTTGAAACACATGGATCAAGAGTGGGATTTGTCCATCCACATGACAGATAGATATTCTCTGGGCCCTCTCGGTGAAATGTCATCCAATTAGCTTGCAAGCATGTGACTTGGTCACAAGGGATCACATATCACGGGAACGAGAAAAGAGTACTTATCAAGAACGAGGATGAACTAGGTATGCAGAGATACCGAAGCGATCATAACCTCGGATAAGTAACATATCGTGAGACAAAGGGAAATTGGTATCGTATGTAAGTGGTTCATTCGATCGCAAAGTAATCGTAGAAATATGTGGAGCCATATGAATTTCCAGATTCCTCTATTGGTTATTGTTCGGAGAAGTGTCTCGATCATGTCGCATAATTCACGAACCGTAGGGAGACACACTTAAGGATTGACGTTGTTTGAGTAGTTATGGTATTATGAGAAAGAGACCGAATGTTGTTCGAGTCTCGGATGGGATCCGGGATATCACGAGGAGATCCGGAATGGTCCGGAGAATAAGATTCATATAAGGAAAGTCCGTTTGAGTTGGGGAATGGTTCCGGTGTTTTCATCGAACATTCTAGAAGGTCTAATGTCCCACTCGGAGGGAAGGGTACATGAATGTGTCATTGCATATTGGAATGATTGCATCATGTACTAGGTGTTCTTGCTGTCCAAAATAAAGGGTTTATTTAAATCCTAAATTGAAAAGTCAAACGGCAGTTTGAAAGTCAAACGGCAAGTTTTGGGAAGTGGAAAAGAGGAGGAGGAGGAGGCCGAGTTGGAGGAATTCCTCCCTTGGCGGCGCACCTCCCAAGGCCGAGTTGGGAGGAACTCCTCCCTTGGCCGGCCAGCCCTCCAACCTATATAAGGAGGCAGGGCTCCCTCCTAGACACACAAGTTTCCTATCCTCTAAACCAAACCCTAGATCTAGACACCGGTTTAGAGCTATTCGGTTTAGAGCCTTCTAATTGGTTTAGAGCCTTCTAATTGGTGTGTCTAATTACTAGACCACTAATAGCCTCTCTCATAAGCTCCACCATACTACCGGCTTAAGGCGAAGCCCTCATGATTTCTCTACTTAGGTACCACGCCGTTGTCTTCTAGGAATCGCGAGGAGAGTGCTACAACCTCATTGCACTGCTGGAACAAGGGAGAGAAGGTCTCTTCGAGTAACCAGTGACCATGTGAGCGCCATGAACGCGGGCGCGGAAGGATCGCTCACGCGATCTTGAGATCGGAAGAGTACGACTACATCACCCACGAGAATCTGCTCTCGTTAAACACTTTGGAATCTTCGAGGTGAGTTATTCCATCGACTGTTGCTGCAATCTAGTAGATAGATCTTGGCTTGTTTGTTTGTATGCGATAGAAAATTTTGTTTTCCATGCTACGAACCCCTACAAAGGGTATCGAGCCGTGTCTATATGTAGATCTGTTGCACAGAGTAGAACACAATGGTCATTGTGGGCGTTGATGCTTTTATTGTAGATTGCTTTTGTGTACTTTGCATCTTGCGGTATGTTGGGATGAAGCGGCCGGGCTAACCTTACATGACATCGTTCATGAGACTTGCTCCACGCTTGACATGCAATTTATATTGCATAAGTGGCTTTATGGTGCCTGCTTTCTCCTAGCATAGTAAAGATCCAATTTACAACGGGTGATCAACAATGCTAGTATCAATGTTGTGGTTCTTGTTCGTAAGTTAGAACGACACTTATTGAAAGCCCCAAACCACGTAAAATATGCAAAGAAAGTAGAGGCGTCTAACTTTGTTTTGCAGGGTGTGCGATGATGTGATATGGCCATGATTGTGATTATATTTGATGTATGCAATGTTCCTTATTGTAAGTTGGCAACGGCAGAGCCATATGGTTGTCTTTAATTTACTGTTAAGACCAACGTGTCTATTCAAAATAGTTGTAATAGTTGAAGCTGGTGGACGACAACCATGAAGAAGCATCATTGACCTTGATGCTATGCCGGTGATGATGGAGATCATATTCGTGCTTGAAGATGGAGATCGGAAGCACAAAGAAGAAAGGCCATATCATATCACATATTATGAATTGCATGTGATGTTAATCCTTTATGCATCTTGTATTGCTTAGTAGACGACGGTAGCATTATAAGATGATCCCTCATACACATAAATTTCAAGTTCTAAAGTGTTCACCCTTAGTATGCACCGTTACAAAGCTTGTCGCTCAAGCACCACGTGATGATCGGGTGTCTTTGATTCATGGGTGAATACAACGTAAGCAAGCCAGATTTGCTTATGCGGTAGCTAAGGTTTGATCTTGACGAGCCTAGCATGTACATACATGGCCTCAGGAACACGGATCGCCGAAAGGTAAAGCATGAATCATATAGTAGATATGATGAACATGATGATTGTTCGCCATTGAAACTATATCAACTCTCGTGATGATCGGTGTTGATGTAGTGGATTTGGTTCGTGTGATCACTAAAACAATGTGAGGGATGTTGTTTTGAGTGGGAGTTCACCTAGTTTAATTTCATTAATTAATTTGAACTCAATTTGTCATAAACTTAGTCTAAACTATTGCAAATATGTTGTAGATCAATGGCAGCCCCTACCATCAATTTTAATGCGTTCCTAGAGAAAGAAAAGTTGAAAACAATGGAAGCAACTTATGGATTGGTTCCAATTTGAGGATTGTCCTCACACCTGGTAATTTGACCTATGTGCTTTGGATGCACCGCTAGGTGACCCACTGCGGTGATGCTACCGATGAAGTAAAGAATGTTTACCTCGCTCGGAAGAATCGACTCCATAGTAGTTCGGTGCTATCTTGTATGGTTTAGAATCGAGCTTGAAAAGGTTTGAAGAGTCGATCCATATGATATTGTCGAGGATCTCAAATTAATCTTTGAGACTCATGCGGCAATTGAAAGTTATGAAGCTTCAAAAGTTCTTTAAGCGCAAGATGGAAGAGGGTAGCTCAAATCGGTGAGCATGTGCTTAAGATGTCCAGGCACGCAAATAAACTTCAAAGTTTGGGTATAGTGATTCCTAATACTTTGGGGTTTACCGCATCCTCCAATCACTACCACCAAGTTACAAGAACTTTGTGATGAACTACAACATGCGAACATGAACAAAGAGTTGCGAACTATTTGCTATGTTGAAATCTGCGAAGTGGAGATCAAGAAAGAGCACCAAGTGTTGATGGTCAATAAGACCACCAAATTCAAGAAAGGCAAGTCTAAGCAAAGGGACACTTCAAGAAGGGTGGTAAGAAAGTTACCACGCCGACGAAGAAGACCAAGGCTGGACCTAAGCCTGAAACCGAGTGTTTTACCGCAAGGGAGAAGGTCACTGTAAGCGGAATTGCCCAAGGTACTTGGAAGATTTGAAGAAAGGCAACATCAAGAAGAAAGTTATATCTGATATACAAGATATTTATGTGTATCTCACTAGTACTGTAGTAGTGCACAGGTATTTGATCTTTGGTTCGTTGCTCATATTTGTAACTCAAACAGGAGCTGCAGAATAAACGGAAGCTAGTGAAGAACGAGGTGACGATGCGCGCGTAGGAAGCGGATCAAAGGTTGATGTGATCGCGGTCGGCACGCTACCTCTTCATCTACCATCGGGATTAGTTTTATACTTAAATAATTGTTATTTGGTGCCTGCGTTAAGCATGAACATTATATCAGGATCTTGTTTATTGCGAGACGGTTACTTGTTTAAATCCGAGAATAATGGTTGTTCGATTTATATGAGTAATATGTTTTACGCACATGCACCTTTGATAGATGGTCTATTCTTGTTGAATCTCGATAGTAGAAATACACATATTAATAACATTGAAGCTAAACGATTGAAATCAAGCGATAACTCGACCTATATGTGGCACTGTCGTCTTGGTCACATTGGAGTGAAACGTATGAAGAAACTCCATTCCGATGGACTTCTTGAATCACTTGATTTTGAATCACTTGAAAGATGCGAGGCATGTCTGATGGGTAAAATGACTAAGACTCCATTTTCTGGTATGATGGAGCGAGCTACGGACTTATTGGAAATCATACATACCGATGTGTGGTCCAATGAGTGTAGCATCATGTGATGGTTATCGTTATGTTCTTACCTTCACGGATGACTTGAGTAGATATGGGTATATCTATTTCATGAAACATAAGTCCGAAACTTTCGAGAAGTTTAAGGAGTTTCAAAGTGAGGTAGAGAATCAACGTAACAAGAAGATTAAATTTCTACGTTCTGATCGTGGAGGTGAATATCTAAGTTACGAGTTTGGCGAGCATTTAAGGAAATGTGGAATACTTTCGCAGTTGACACCGCCGGGAACACCACAGCGTAATGGTGTGTCTGAACGTCATAATCGAACTCTCTTAGATATGGTTCGTTCTATGATGTCACTTACAGATCTACCACTATCATTTTGGGGTTATGCATTAGAAATAGCCGCATTCACTTTAAATAGGGCACCGTCTAAATCCGTTGAAACGACACCATATGAATTATGGTTTGGGAAGAATCCTAAATTGTCGTTCCTTAAAGTTTGGGGATGCGAAGCCTATGTAAAGAAGTTACAATAGGACAAGCTTGAACCCAAAGCGGAAAAATGCGTCTTCATAGGATACCGAAGGAAACTATTGGGTATACCTTCTATCATAGATCCGAAGGCAAAATCTTCGTTGTTAAGAATGGATCCTTTCTAGAGAAGGAATTTCTCTCGAAAGAAGTGATGGAAGGAAAGTAGAACTCGGCGAGGTTGTCGAACCTTCTCTTGAAATTGCGAGTAGCGCAAAGACCGGAAGAAGTTCTGTGGTGCCTGCACCAATAAGAGAGGAAGCTAATGATGATGATCATGAAACTTCGGTTGAAGTTGATACAGAGCCTCGGAGGTCAACGAGAAATCGTACCACTCCAGATTGGTATGATTCCGTTATGAATGTCATGTTGGTGGACAACACCGATGACCCCGAGACATATGAGGAAGCGATGATGAGCCCAGATTCCAATAAATGGCAAGAAGCCATGAAATCCGAGATTGGATCCATGTACAAAAACCAAGTATGGACTTTGGTGGACTTACCGGATGGCCGGAAGGCTGTCGAGAACAAATGGATTTTCAAGAAGAAAACAGATGTTGATGGTAATGTTATCGTCTATAAATCTCGACTTGTCGCAAAAGGGTTTCGACAAATTCAAGGAGTTGACTACGATGAGACTTTCTCACCATGAGCGAAGCTAAAGTCTGTGAGGATTATGTTAGCAATCGCTGCATATTATGATTATGAGATATGGCAGATGGATGTCAAAACAGCATTCCTCAATGGAGACATTGATGAAGAGTTGTATATGATGCAACCCAAAGGTTTTGTCGATCTTAAAGATGCTAACAAGGTATGCAAGCTTCAACGGTCCATCTATGGATTAAAGCAAGCATCCCGAAGTTGGAATCAACATTTTGATAAGGTAATCAAAAGTTTTGGTTTTATACAAACTTATGGAGAAGCTTGTATTTACAAGAAAGTGAGTGGGAGCTCTGTAGCATTCTTAATACTATATGTGGATGACATATTGTTGATTGGGAATGATGTAGACCTTCTTAATAGTGTCAAAGAGTATTTGAATAATAGTTTTTCAATAAAGGATCTTGGCGAAGCAGCTTACATATTAGGCATAAAGATTTATAGAGATAGATCAAAACGCCAAATATCATTGTCACAAAGTACATATTTGGACAAAGTTCTAAAGAGGTTTGGAATGGAAGATAGCAAGAAAGGGTTCTTGCCCATGTTGCTAATACGACCTTGAGTAAAACTCAAAGTCCGACATCGGTAAGATAGAGAAAAGATGAGTAAGACTCCTATGCCTCAGCCATAGGATCTCTAATGTATGCCATGCTATGTACTAGACCGACATCGCATATGTTAGTCTAACTAGCAGATATCAAAGTGATCGAGTGGATCATTGACAATGGTGATCAAAACATCCTTAAGTACTTGAGAAGAACTAAGGATATGGTTCTTTCTTATGGAGGTGATGAACATCGTTGTTAATGGTTACACCGATGCTAGTTGGAACACCGATCCGGATGATTCTAAATCACAATCTGGATACGTATTTATTTTGAATGGTGCGCAGATTAGCTGGAGGAGTGCAAAGCAAAGCGTTGTGGCGAGATCTTCAACGAATCGGAATACATGGTCCGGAGGCTTCACAAGAAGCGATATGGATGAAAGAGTTCATTACGAGCTGGGTGTGGTTCCAAGTGCGCTGGACCCAATGTCTATCTCTTGTGATAACATGGGCGCCATAGCCAATGCGCAAGAACCAAGGTCACACAAGAAGTCAAGCATATCAAGCTGCGTTTTCACGCTATTCGAGAACATATCCGGGATGGGGATATAAAGATTTGCAAAGTACACACAGATCTGAATGTGGCGGATCCGTTGACTAAACCTCTCCCGAGGGCAAAACATGACCAACACCAAACTGCCATGGGTGTTCGGTATATTACCATGTAATCTAGATTAAGATGACTCTAGTGCAAGTGGGAGACTGTTGGAGATATGCCCTAGAGGCAATAATAAATGTAGTTATTATTATATATCTTTGTGTTTATGATAAATGTTTACATTCATGCTATAATAGTATTAACAAGGAAACCATTAATACTTGTGTGATTTGTAAACTTAATTTGAAGTCCCTAGTATAGCCTCTATACTTCACTAGCTTGTTGGTTGATTGATGATGTGGTTTCTTTGTCATGAACATTGAGATGTTATCAACAACAAGATCATATCGTTAGGAGAATGATATGGTGGACATACTCCTATAGACAAGCGTAGCATAAAGATCAAGTCATTTCAATAGTTCAATTGCTATATGCTTTCTGATACATAGTAACCTAATTCCTTCGACCATGAGATCATGCATATCACCTTTACTGGATGGATGCTTTGATGTCATCAAACACCACACCGTAACAGGGTGGCTATAAAGGTGGCATTGAGTGTTCGGAAAGTATTGGTTGAAACACATGGATCAAGAGTGGATTTGTCCATCCACATGATGATAGATATTCTCTGGGCCCTCTCGGTGAAATGTCATCAAATTAGCTTGCAAGCATGTGACTTGGTCACAAGGATCACATATCAGGAACGAGAAAAGAGTACTTATCGATGCGAGGATGAACTAGGTATGCGGAGATACCAAGCGATCATAACCTCGGATAAGTAACATATCGTGAGACAAAGGGAAATTGGTATCGTATGTACGTGGTTCAGTCGATCGCAAAGTAATCGTAGAAATATGTGGGAGACATATGAATTTCCAGATTCCTCTATTGGTTATTGTTCTGAGAAGTGTCTCGATCATGTACGCATAAATCACGAGTGAGGGAGACACACTTAAGGATTCGACGTTGTTTGAGTAGTTATGGTATTATGAGAAAGAGACCGAATGTTGTTGAGTCTCGGATGGGATCCGGGATATCACGAGGAGATCCGGAATGGTCCGAGAATAAGATTCATATAAGGAAAGTCCCGTTTGAGTTGGGGAATGGTTAGGTGTTTTCATCGAACATTCTAGAAGGTCCGGAATGTCCGGCACTCGGAGGGAAGGGTACATGAATGTGTCATTGCATATTGGAATGATTGCATCATGTACTAGGTGTTCTTGCTGTCCAAAATAAAGGGTTTATTTAAATCCTAAATTGAAAAGTCAAACGGCCAGTTTGAAAGTCAAAACAAGTTTTGGGAAGTGGGAAAGAGGAGGAGGAGGAGGCCGAGTTGGAGGGAATTCCTCCCTTGGCGGCGCACCTCCCAAGGCCGAGTTGGGGAGGAACTCCTCCCCTTGGCCGGCCAGCCCTCCAACCTATATAAGGAGGGGCAGGGCTCCCCTCCTAGACACACAAGTTTCCTATCCTCTAAACCAAACCCTAGATCTAGACCCCGGTTTAGAGCTATTCGGTTTAGAGCCTTCTAATTGGTGTGTCTAATTACTAGACCACTAATAGCCTCTCTCATAAGCTCCACCATACTACTTTGGCTTAAGGCGAAGCCTCAGGGATTTCCTCTACTTCCGGTACCACGCCAGTCACGGAATCGCGAGGAGAGTGCTACAACCTCCGCTGCTTTCTGGAACAAGGAGAGGAAGGTCTTCGTCGAAAATTAACGTGTGACCGATCATGAGCGCCATGGAACGCTGCCGGAAGGATCGTCTACGCGATCTTGAGATCGGAAAGAGTACGACTACATCACCCACGAGAATCTGCTCTCGTTAAACACTTTGGAATCTTCGAGGGTGAGTTATTCCATCGACTCGTTGCTGCAATCTAGTAGATAGATCTTGGCTTGTTTGTTTGTATGCGATAGAAAATTTTTGTTTTCCATGCTACGAACCCCTACAAAGACTAATTATGATGGTTTTGCAGGGATCAACAATCCTAACTTTGAACTATATTGTGATTGTTATGGTGATGTTTATGCTAGTTATGTAGGGCCTTATGACTTACATTCCTTGGTCTATTTGGGTTCCCAAGACCCTTGTTACTAACATGAGAGGACCCATTGAAAAATGGGTACCTAAAACCAAGAAGTAATTTTCTTGCAGGGCTATGCTTCCGGTGGTTCTAAATGGGTACTCGATAGCGGTTGCACGAGTCATATGACCGGAAGCAAGGAGATCATCACGGAGATGCGTCCAAACTTTGATCACATTACCGTCTCCTATGGTGACAAGTCAAAATCTGAGGTTTTGGGTCTTGGCAAAGTTGTGGTGGCTCACGATATCTCTCTCGTGAACGTCATGCTTGTTGAGACCCTCGGGTATAACTTACTTTCAGTTCGTGCCCTTGGTAAGATGGGCTTTGCAGTTTACATTGATGATGATTTAGTGGTACTCTTGTGGAGCAAGTCTCTTAAAGTCGCTTTCGTGGGATATGTCGAAACGACCAGATGCGTCAGGACTTTTGGGGAAAACCACTCTGAGGCCCGATGTGTCTTTTCGGAAGGTCGACGCTTGGTGGCTATGGCATCGCCGACTAGCCCACGTTAATATGAGAACTTTGCAAAGTCTCCACAAGGGTGGCCACATTCTTGGACTAAAAGAAAATGTCTCTTTTGCCAAAGATCGTGTTTGCGGGGCGTGTGTTGAAGGGAAAATGCATGATTCACCTCATCGAAGGAAAACCATTATCTATTCAAAAAGGATTTTGGAGCTCCTTCATGTGGACCTCTTCGGACCTCCATCTCATGCAAGCCTCGGTGGGAAGAAGTATTGTCTAGTGATTGTTGATGATTACTCAAGATACACTTGGGTTTATTTCTTCAAGTTGAAGAGTGAAACTCAACAAACGGTCATCGACTTCGCCAACGAGGTTCAACGTCAACACAACATCCCCATTCTGGCCATAAGGAGTAATAACAGCTCGGATTTGAAGAACTACACCTTAAATGAGTTCCTAAGTGAAGAGGGGATAATACATCAATATTCCGCTGCGTACACCCCTCAACAAAATGGTGTAGCCGAGAGGAAGAATCGAACTCTAATGGACATGGCAAGATCAATGTTAGCCGAATTTAAATCTCCATATAACTTCTGGGCTGAAGCAATCTCTATTGCTTGTCATTCATCCAACTGTTTATATCTCCGCAAGATCTTGGACAAGACTCCGTATGAAATACTTACCGGTAACAAGCCAAACATCTCATACTTTCGGGTATTCGGGTGTAAGTGTTTCTTTCTTATTAAAGGAGTTCGTTTATCTAAGTTTGAATCTAAGGCTTTAGAAGGTATTTTTGTTGGTTATGGTGCTGAATCCCACACTTATAGAGTCTACAATAAGCTCTCCGGAACTGTTGTAGAATCTTGTAGTGTGGTGTTCGAGGAAAATGACGGTTCCCGTGCGGAGCAAGTTGGTGTTTGTGATGCAGATGTTGAAATACCCCAAGATGCCATAAGAAGAATGGGCCTGGGATTTTTCCGCCCCATTGAGGAACCCCTTGTGGTGGACCGGGAAGGACAATGCTCTACTCATATAGAGCCCTCATCTACACATACTCAACATGCTCCAACCACGGGGGCAACTTCTACACCATCTCCATCAACTGTTGAAGGTCAAGATGCTCCAGAAAGCTCCAGGCCGGATTTTCTGGTTGACACCGGATTATCCGGCCACCCCGTTACAGCTGACCATGTTGCTCCTGCTGGAGAAAATTTCAACTCAAGCTCCAGGCCGGATTTTCCGTCTAGCCCCGGATTATCCGGCCCCTCTCTAGTTCAAGCAAGTCCCAGGCCTCCTGATGAAGCTGCTGCAAGTACTCCCAGGCCGGATTATCTGGCCTCTCCATCGGCCGGATTATCCGGTCCTGACTCTCCAGTTCTGCAGCCTCCTGTTATGGCTACGGATTCACCTCAAGGGCATGCGTCTCCACCACCTGCTACTGATGTTCCAGTTACTGATCAAGGCGGAGAAAATGCTTCCAATGATGACTCAAGCAATGAATCTCCTCCTCCAAGAGACAACAAACTTAATGAACTTCGTCGCAAGGCTTGGGCTGATCGTAACCTTGAGTTGAGGGGTCACACTCTCGACAAGGTTGTTGGTGATCTTCGACGAAGGGTTTCTACAAGAAGAGAAGTGGCCAGTTTTGGTGAGCATCAAGCTCATATCTCCATGGTGGAACCTAAGATGGTCTTTGAAGCTCTTGAAGACCTAGACTGGGTTGTTGCTATGCATGAAGAATTGAATAATTTCGAGCGCAACAAAATCTGGAAACTAGTGGAGAAACCCAAAGAGTGCCGCAATGTTATCGGCACCAAGTGGATTTTCAAGAACAAGCAAGATGAGAATGACATTGTTGTGAGGAACAAGGCAAGGCTTGTGGCACAAGGGTACTCCCAAGTTGAGGCCATCGACTTCGGCGAGACCTATGCTCCTGTGGCTCGCCTTGAGTCCATCGTATCCTACTTGATTATGCTGCACATAACAATTTTAAGTTGCAGCAAATGGACGTCAAGAGTGCCTTCCTTAACGGTCCTCTACATGAGTTGGTATACGTAAAGCAACCCCCGGGGTTTGAGGATCCTAACTTTCCGAACCATGTCTACAAACTCGATAAGGCACTCTATGGCCTTAAACAAGCCCCACGTGCGTGGTATGAGCACCTTAAAGAGCTTTTGTTAGACCGTGGCTTCGAAGTTGGGCAAATCGACCCCACTCTTTTTACTAAAAAGGTTAAGGGGGAGCTCTTCGTATGCCAACTATATGTAGACGATATCATCTTTGGTTCTACTAACAAAGCTTTTAACGATGAATTTTCAAAGATTATGACTGACAGGTTTGAGATGTCTATGATGGGGGAATTACGGTTCTTTCTTGGATTCGAGATCAAGCAACTTAGAGAAGGAACCTTTATTAATCAAGCTAAGTACATCCAAGACATGCTCAAGAGATTCAAGATGATGGATCTAAATGGTGTCACCACTCCGATGCAAACAAAGTGTCATCTTGAACTCAACCCCCATGGTAAAGATGTGGACCAAAAGGTATACCGGTCCATGATCGGCTCTCTTCTTTACCTCTGCGCATGTAGACCCGATATTGTGTTGAGTGTGGGAGTATGTGCAAGGTATCAAGCAACTCCTAAAGAAAGCCACTTAGTGGCGGTCAAGAGGATCTTTGGATATTTGGTTCATTCCCCCAACTTTGGTCTCTAGTATCCCAAGGGCTCCAATTTCTCTTTATGTGGTTATACTGATTCAGATTGGGCTGGTGATAAGGATGATCGGAAATCCACTTCTGGAGCTTGTCATCTTGGGAAGATCTCTTGTATGTTGGTCCTCCAAAAAGCAGAATTGTATATCTCTCTCCACCGCCGAAGCTGAATATGTTGCTGCTGCCAGCGATTATACTCAATTATTGTGGATGAGGCAAACTTTAGAGGAATACGGTGTGAATTGTGACAAAGTGCCTCTTTTATGTGATAATGAAAGTGCAATCAAAATTGCGTACAATCCTGTTCAGCACACAAGGACGAAGCATATTGAGATTCGGAATCATTTTATTCGAGACCATGTTGCTCACGACGATATTGATCTATCCTTTGTGAGCACGAAGAACCAACTGGCGGATATTTTTACAAATCCACTTGATGAAGCAAGATTCTGCTATTTGAGGAATGAGCTAAATATCATTGATTCCAGGAGCTTGTCTTGATCACCCATGCACTCACTCGTACATCTCAATCCTTGTTTGGTCTAGGTGTGGGCATGGATATAGGGGGAGTGTGGTCCTAACTCATTGGGTTAACCCTCCCCCATAATGCCAATAGCAGGATATATCATTTCTCTTAATATCATGTTGTGATATGTGAGCTTATTGATGAGGATTGGTCGTGAACCCAAGATATATCTCCGTGGTGTCACACCATACACTCCAACAAGGTG
Organism: Avena insularis; assembly: GCA_023614405.1. Lineage (NCBI taxonomy): Eukaryota > Viridiplantae > Streptophyta > Magnoliopsida > Poales > Poaceae > Avena > Avena insularis. The sequence goes on from CM042692.1 coordinate 575,906,520, forward strand.
GCTTCGGCCACCGCCCTCTCCCTTGTGGAGAATTGGATCTTTTTGGATGTTATTTGCTCTCTCATGTTCTTATGGGAATCACACTCACTCTTGGCTTTTATTTGATTTGGTTTTTGCAAGTTTGAGTGTCTAGTACCATCTCAGTTTGGCTTTCTTAATCCTAAGCCTTTCCCTACCCCTAAGCCATCTATTCTTGCACACAAGTCCCTTGTAAACCCTGTGGGGGTGTTGTTTGGGGACGCGCGGGCCTGGTTCTGTGTGTAACAGAATACCAGATTTGAGGCCGGATAATCCAGCCCAAGTGTAGGCCGGATAATCCGGCCATGGCGGATTTCATCTTAAAGGGCAGGGCTCAGGGGGAAGGGCTCATAACGAGCAGCACTTCTCTCCCAGCCCTCTCCTCCTCCCCAGCCGCCGCCTGTCGCCCCTCACCCTCCCTAGAGCCTCTCCGGCCACCGGATTTTCCGGGCCTCCCCGGATCTTCTTCTCCGCGCCTCCGGGTACCTTCTCCTCCGCATTCTTCCTCCAATGAGTGAGGGTAACTCCCTCCCTCCCCATCTTTGGCTAGATGTGTATCTTGTTGGGTGGAACGTTGTCTAGAAGGATGTGTTTTCGCATAGAAATTGTAGTCTTGCAGTTTCTAGGCCCGATCTAGTTTTTTGCATTCAATCTAGGTGAAATCGAAAATTTACGCGGGCGGATTATCCGCCTGGCCGCCGAATAATCCGCCCGGCTGCATTCAATTCTGCTTTAGTTTCACTATGGTGTATGCATTGAGTAGTTTGTCCTATGAACTTTTTGACTACTTTTGCCATGCTCTCTCCTGGACTTGTGCGTATGCTTATCCCCTTGTTATCGCCCTTATTCTCCTCACATGTGGTTCCGATGTTCCCAAGACCTACAAGCGCCGTCCTCGCTCAAGATACTTTCGGGACGACGAACAAGGTAACCTAGTGGACGAAGTTGAATTGAGGAGAAGGAAGAATGAAGAGAGGCGCATGGCTGAACAATCCAAGAGGACTAGGAAGGGGGTGTCCAAGAGGAAGGGCAAGGAGCCCAAGATCAACTACAGGGCTTTGGATGCAGTCTCCTTCTCCGCCATCCGTCACCGTGACTTGTTTGCTGAGATACCTCGTGATGATGAGCTGGGGGATACCCGTTTTTGGTGTGCAAAAGAGAAGGGGATCTATGAAGACATCTATGCCAGGCTGAACATTACGCCTATGCACCCTCTGGTACTTGCTGATGCTTTGGAGAAGGCGCATCTTGTAGATGCGATGTTTGTGGCTGAGAGGATGGGGTTGCACCATCTCATGTCTCCAGTGCTCCTTTGACTCTAAGGTGGTGAAGCAGTTCTTCTCCACTCTGGTGATTTGTGGGCATGAGCGTCGCACTATGAAGTGGATGACTCATGACAGGCCCATGACTGTTGACTTTCACGTGTTTGCTGAGGTTCTAGGGTACTCCTTCCGCAACAGGGATAGAGCCAGTGGCCACCGCATCATCACTCAGCTGAAGCCCAACAAGGAAGCTGCTCTCTCTCCTTGCACTGTGAACAATGGAATTGTGGGTACTGTGGCTGGTCTTGCTCCCATCTATGCAGCATTGGTGGGTATCTTCCGTGACTCTATTACACCGAGTGGGGGCAACAATGACAGCATCCGTGGTCACCTTGTTCAGCTACTTCAATTTTCTCACGAGGTTGCCTCCTGCGAGGACGAGTCAGTGCAGTACAGGCTGGATGTCATGGACTTCATTTACCATGAGCTATGTGATGCTATGTTCAACCGTCTGTCCATTCCCTATGCGCCCTACATTATGTTGCTCATCCGTCACCTGCTTCCTGCTGAGGAGTTCCACATTGACTCGGTGCACAAGGCCAAGAAGATATACAACAAGGTTCGGAAGACCTCTCACCCCTCCTCTGCTCCTGAGGGCCTCATGAGGGATGCTCGCAGGCCCCCTGTGCCTCCCGTGGCCCGTGAGATCAAGCAGCTGAACTGGTTCCAGCGTCGCATTCTCTGCATGGGCATGGACACACGCAAGGGTCAGTACGAGGCATACCGGCAGCGCCATGAGTTGGCTCACACCCAGCAGCTCATTCTCCACCACGTGTCCGGCGCTTCGGGTGCTCCTCCGGCTCCTACACCTCCCACTCCGTATGCTCGGTGGAACTCTTCCTCCGGGCTGAACTATGGTGAGATGGAGCGCCACTTGTTCCCCTCTGCACCGTCTGCTGATGATGAAGATGAGGAAGGTGACACTGAGGAGCTTGAAGATGAGGATGAGGAAGAGAATGAAGACGAGGACGAGGACAAGGACTACGATGAGTGATCACATGGGGCGCTAGCATCGCTCTTCTCCCTTTTTGGTGTCCCGATGCCAAAGGGGGAGAAGTAGTTCTATTAGGTTGTCCGTGGATTTGCATGGGTCGGGCATAAGCACTTGCACTTTTCTATTCGTTATTTCTTGCTTATGCCCATTTAGCGTTGAACTTTTAAATTCGTGATTTGTGGTTGTTTGAGACTTTATGTGATTGTCTGGATGATGCCTATGGACTTCATATCATGGATTATGCTTATGGTTCTATCTATTCATATCCTATTGATGGAGGTTTATCACGGAAGGCGCGCGCTCATAATGGTTATCCGGTAATAATTGTGATTTATGTCAAGGATGCCTATTCTCTACTTCGGTGGTATGTGTGCTTGCTCTTATGTCTATGGAATAGATTCACCTTTTTGTGTGCATTTGTATTCCAATGCAAAACTCTATTATGCACACATTGAGGGGGAGTCCCTTTCATAAGTCCCTTTCATATCTATCTCCGTTTGTCTGGTGTCTTTCTCCTGCAAATCCTGGTATTGTCATCTAACACCAAAAAGAGGGAGACTGAAAGAACATTTCATGTTTTCCTATGTTTTGCGTGTTAGATAACAATACTATGGAGACTTTTCATGTGCGCTAAGTGTGCAGGAAGTTTTGAGGGGGGCCGGATAATCTGCCCCACCAAGGGCCGGATAATCCGGCCTACCTCATCTCTCAAGGAAGCCAAGGCACGTCGCTCGGTGTCCAGTCAGATTTTCTCCCGAAAAATCCAAACTGGGGAGGTTTTTCCTCCCAGGACGGATAATCCGGGTACCGCAAAGGCCGGATAATCCGGCGCCCAGTTTTCGAGCAAAAAAAGCCAAGGCGCGTCGCACGGTATCCGGTCGGATTTTCTCCTGGAAAATCCGAACTGGGGCGGTTTTTCTTCCCCAGGCCGGATAATTCGGCCCTCACATAGGACCGGATAATCCGGCCCCCAGAAGTTGATCAAGGTCAAGCTCGGCGCGTCTCTCTGATAAGGGGCGGATTATCTGCCGGATATTCCGAGTCTGGGGCGGTGTTTTCCCCAGGCCGGATAATCCGGCCCTCACTTGGGCCAGATAATCCGGCCCCCAAAGTGTGCAACGGCTGATTTTGGAAGGTGTATAAGTACCCCTTATTCCCCAATGTTCAGAACTCTTGATTCATTCAAAATTGACCAGACCTTGTGCAAGAGCTCTCATTCTCGATCTCCCACTTCAACCCCCCGAAGGTCTTGACTTTTGGTGGAATTGAAGGAGGAGAATTTCATCATCATCATCAAGAATCAAGTGCTTCAACTCCTCTCCATTCACTTGGAGAAATCCCTGATCTAGTATTCTTGTCAATACCTAGATCGTATTTATTGTATTTGATAAGTTTGTTCTTGTGGCAGCTTGTTGTCATTTCGGGAGCCTCCAAGTTGTTGTGGATTTGTTGGCCCGCTAGTTGTGTAAAGGCGTCGGTGCCCGCCTCGAAGGGTACCTATAGTGGAAGGTGGATCAGGCCTGTTGTGGCGAGATCCATCGGAGAACAGGGTGAGGCCTTTTGTGGCGTGGTGGTCTTAGTACCGCCCACCCCTCCAACATAGACGTACTTCTCTTAAGAAGGAAGGAACTGCGGTCAAACAAATCCTGTGTCTCCGTGTGCTTCACTTTGGTTTACTCGTTCCTCTTCCACTCGCTCTTTACTTGCTAGTAGATAGGTTTGCATATAGGGAAATTCCACCTAATAGTTTATCTAGAGAATTTACCCTTTGTGCTAAGCCTAAAGTTGAAAAAGAATTAAAAATTAGTGTAGCACCTATTCACCCCCCCTCTAGGTGCCCATACAATCCATTTCACATGTGAGGTTCTTGATCTTGTTTCTAGCTCTTCAATAAGCCAAAGTTCATCGAAAACGGAATTCCTATGCATCTTCTATGGTGTTTTTGACTTTGAAGGTTTTATCGGTCCTTCTCATAGGGAGGCTTCATACCTTTATTCATATGGTTCTATTCTCCTTTGTTGGACTATGATGTTTTTATGCACCATCTTGTAGAGCTAGTTGTCCTCGTCAAAACAAGCTCAAGATCATCAAAATCGGAATCCGAATGCAAAAGTTATTGGATTTTTTGTGAAGTCTGTTTCATCCTGGTTGTGGATCCGGTTAGACCGAGTCCCACACCGGACGGTCCGGCGCTAGTGCCGGTAGACCGGATCTCAGACCGGATTTTCCGATTTTCGTGACCGAGTCTATTCCGAGTTGGTAAATAGAGTTGTTCTGGTTTGTAGGCTGGTCCATCGGTTTGGGAACCGAGTTTCCTGGTCTCGGGCCCAGTCCAACTGACTTTTGAGCCGAGTTTACGCAGAAATGCTCCCAACGGTCATATTTGCTTTCCCCTATATAAGGGGGTTCTTCCTCCAACGTTTTTGGGTGTTCTTGACCATGAAATTGACCTCCATTGTTGAACCTCTTGGGCTTGCTTTCTCCCCCTTCCTTCCTATGTTTCTTGCATCTTTTTGGGGGTTTTGGAAGTGGAGATCTAGATCTACAATCCCCACCAATTAATTCATCCTCTAAGTTAGGAGAACCCTTTGGATCTAGATTTTGAATTCATTTGTTGATCTCCACCATTGTTCTTTCTCTCTAATTCCTCCCTAGCATTTGTTGCTTTGGTGAGATTTGAGAGTGAGGGATTTGAACACCCTTGGTGTTCTTGCTTTGCATTCTTGCATAAGTGTTGAGCTCTCCACTACGATTTGTTAGAGTGAGAGACCGTGATCTTATTACTCTTGGAGGGTGACCTCCTAGTTGGCTTGGTGGTTGGTTCCGCGGTGTCCTCTTCGTGGAATATTGTGAAGAGACCCGGGCTTCTTCTTCGTGGAGCTTGTGAAGTGGTTGTGGAGCTTGCCATCTCCGGAGTGGAGGAAAATCTAGCTATAAGGAAAGGGCCTATTCCTTCGTGGGATAGACTCGGATAAGAAGGTGAGCCTTCGTGGCGTTGGGAAATTCTTCGTGGAATCCCACACCTCTCCAACGTAAACACGGGAATACATCTCCGTCTCCACGTGCCTAGGTTATCTCTATACCCGATCTTACTTTCCTTGTGATAGTCATCGTGCTTGAAGTACTTATATATTGCTTATCACTTGTGGTGTATTTATATTGTGCTATCTTGCTTAGCTTAACTTATTAGTTGAGCCTAGTGTATTTAGGTTTTGTGTTTGTAAAATAAACGTTAGTTTAATTCTGCATTCTATCAAGCCAAAATCATAATAGTTTTGAAATTTCCTATTCACCCCTCCTCTAGGCGACATCTCTATCCTTTCAATGTCATCAGACGTTTTGCGTGCGTGGCCGTTGAACACACGTAATGTTGAATAACGATAACGCATGGATTTATTTGACTGCGATGCAAATGCATAACCCTTTTTATATCATGCGAAAAGAACTTGCTAAAAAGGATTATAGTGTGGAACAAGGGTACTACCTATTTGCGACGTCGACGTGCCTTTACCGCAAGTCGGATGATACGTGTTGCCAGATGTTATGCCTAGCAGCTTCGACATGTAAATAAGTCTAGATCGTCCCGCGTTTTGTAAAAAAAGGTTAGTCACGTACACTCAGAATGCATGCTTTGGCTGAGGACGCCGCGATGAAAGGACGTGTTCTATATAGAATTTTAGTCCCACCTTTGCATACAACCTGCATTGCAAACATCATCTATAATTCAGCCTCACGTGATATATGGTGTATCAGCTCTAGGTTTTTTTATGGTAGCTCTAATTCATCCATTTTAGCTTTTCTTTTAAATCTCGCTAGCCTAGGCATTTTCTACGAAGCTCGATTACGCTTTCCTATAACACACGCTCGACTACACTTTCCTACTACGTTCGACCACACTATTTTTTCGTGTTTAATTGTCGAGCGTTTTGTCGAGAAGCTTCATACTGGAAGGCGCTACATCTGATGGCATTTGTATTTATGATTAGACGATCTGCCTAGCCGTAGATGACATGCAATGGTTTGTCTCACAGCCGCGCCCTGGGGGCGTAGAGAGGAGTCTAGTAATATATAAACCATGTTACATTGTCTTTACAATTCTTGAATAAAAGAAGATTACAACAATGTAAAAAGAAAAACCCTAAAGCTAATCCTAAACTAATTGTTCTTCTTGATCATCTATTCCTACAAAATAATAAGACAGAACTAAATAAACATAAAGGTTAGTGGATTAGATTACCCTCAATATGGCGGTGAAGTACACTGCCAAGATCCTCATTGAGTATGTCTTAATAAGGGGACAAGTATTGAATCTATTTTTATAAGATTACTGCCCCAATTCATGTATCATTGGATAAGCGTAAGTTTCATCATTGACAATAAAACAGTCAAAGATCACAATTTTCACTTGAGTTCATCCATATGGAAGAAATATATCTAACACTTGATAACTTGAACTAGAGGCCCACATGTAAGGAGCTCAAGCATTTTAACACACTGATGTATATCACCACAACAATAAGATAATCTTAGAGATAAGAGCAAGACAACAGCCGTAACAAGGCTAGTAGCTACAACATTTCTCACTTTCACATCACACCACACCATCCAAAAAACACCACCATGATCACTTAGCTAGGATTCAGGGTCAAGCAGTACAAGGATAAGAAGGCACCACTAGGATTCACTTAGCTAGCTTGCTCATCCATAAGCTACAAGCACAATATAAATAAGCATCAGATCATGTGAACATGATCGTACTAGTGTGCATCCTCCAAGGAATTACCACAATAGAAGAACTTTAGCATAGAAGCCATAGTATACTAAACAATCTCAAACAACTAGTAGATTAAAGACCTAAAACTAGATCTAGTTCAATATTTAAATCATCTTCCTAAGAATAACTCTACAGGAATCATTTCAAGCTAGGAATCACTGTCCTTATTAACATAAACATCTTACAATTATACGGAATGCAAGGTTTAGTATCCTAGTATATGCAAAGCTTCCAATATTTTAAAAATCATCAGTAGAACCAATAAAGGTTTAGTTAAATAGCTAACTAATGATTCATGCATCAACTAGCAGAAACATCACTAACTAAACTTAAGCACTGATAGACACATGCTTATACAACAAACATCACAAGATCATAATATCTTATAGTATATACAACAAGATATACTGACCATAGAAGGTATAGTCAACCAACACAACATTGTCTAACACTAAAACCATGTCTAATAGAATTTGACAGAGAATAAAAGATCAAGAATTCAGTAACAAAGCTTTGGATCATGCCACTACGAATATCCTTAAGCCATCAGTACTAACGAGTGCAAGAAAAAACCTTAAACTTCCTAGCTAGATGAGCAGATCATGCCCAATATGACTGATTGACGCGACTTCTACAAGTTAGAGAGAGGACAAAAGAGATAAGGAAGGATGCAGAAGTAACTTACCCAGATGCCTCCCTTAGATCATAGAAGAGGAAGAAGAGGACGTCGAGGCGGCGATAGTGTCCATGACAATGGCCATGGCAGCAGCGACATCGATGGAGATAGGTGGTGGCAAACATCCACCACATCACCACTCGAGCATCCCAATGACCACTAGAGAGCTCTAAGGAATGGAGGCAGCGATGGGCTAAAACCCTAGAACCAGGGCAGGGTTGGGACGGCTAGAGAAGAGATCAAGCGACAAATCGAGTGGCATGGGGAGATGCAAAAAAAAGTGACGCTTCGTCTGCAACCAACGGTGGTGGCCGGGATGGCCAGAGTCGGCCAGAATTCGTAGGACAGCACTGACCAAATGATTGTTAGAGTGGGTCAGTCCATCGATCGAGTTTCTGCACCGGGATGATCTCCCAGCCAGGTGGGCTGGGCTGACCAATGGACCCCAACCCATTTGATTAAATACAAGTACAAATAAAATAAAAGTAAATAAAAATTATCTATCTAAAGCAAGCCCTTGAAAAAAGAAAAATCATAAAAATAAATAAAAATCACTTTTATGTATGAATAATATTCTACCATCCTAGAAAAATACTAATTGTGAAATCTAGGTCAAAGTAGAATTAATAAAATTAGAGGTTATAAAATGGATTATTTAAATCCAATTCTTTTATAAAATGAAAAGAAAGTATTTTATTTTGCATTTACAAATCCTAATAAATTATATTTATCTTTTCAAATATATTAAGAATTTATTCTTATATGAAAAGTAATTATTATTTCCAATTAGTTTTCAAATACTTTTATTCACTTATAACAAAGAAAAATACCTTTAAATACCTCAAAATTGGGTAAAGCAAACAAAGAGGGGTAATAATTCAAGATAAAGCATTGCATGACATTATTATGTGCAAAGTTATTATTTGCTTCTTTAAATATTGTCCTTACTGGGCAATGATGGTGTTTTGTAGAAAAAGAAGTCCACATACAAGTCGAACTGTCCTACTTTATTATCTCTCGGTCTTAAGGCAAGTTCACCACTTGCGCATGTCATTTGATGTATTTTATCAAGTATTTGCAATCTATTATTGATGTCACATGCATTTTAAAAAGGATATATAAAATCTTATTTTATAATAATATGACTTATAGATTATCGGCATGAGTGATTATAATCTATTATAGTTGATAATGGAACCATGGTATGATATGTGGTTGGTGGAGGTTCCATTTATACGGGAATGTATCATCTAGAAAGTAATAACTAATATCACTGGTGATTCTAGTGCCGTATAATGCATGTTCACCATAAGATCTGGAATAGAACGGGAAAGTCATATGGATCTTTTTCTTTTCGCATGATGATGGATGACTGTATCGTAAGATGTATGTCCGTGGGACTACATGCATATGAGTGAGACCTCATAGTGTTCCATGATATTGGGGCCTATGATAGTCTATAAGGGATACCACATGTATATCAGCTCGAACGAGGAGTACCCGCGATAGATCTACTTGCAGAAAAGGGTGGGCATGTAGGGTCACGAAGAAGGGCAGTGAATGGCTTGGATAATTGACTAGGCCCCCGCAGAGAGTGTGGACGAGAAGGTACTCCCCGTTGTGCAACATAGCTTTCATATCCTTGGGTAAAACAATGTCGCTCTGTAGAGTGTATGAATTTGTGACATGTTGCTCCTTTTGGGGGATGGAATTGCGAACGCGGCAGGAAAGAAGCTCCATGAAGCTCTAGTAAACCTGTGAAGGCTGACATACATAGTTTTCTTAATAAAAGAAACTTTTTGAAGAAATGTTTATAAAATTGCATTAAGCCTACAATGTATGGTCTGTGGTGATAGCTAGTGCATCAAATTTCCAACCGTACAAAAATAAACTTATTAGGTAACGTTGTTACTCATCCTTTTCATTGATCCCCAGCTTAGACTTTGAAGACCAGGAGGAGGCTTCACTGAATGCTGCTGAAGGTCAAAATTATGTCTCAAGGATCTAGATCTCTCTGAAAGAGTGAAGAGTGTATACTACATTATCCACTACGAAGTTGGAGAGGAAGAGTCGGAGTAGTCATCGGTAGAAGTAATAGTATCTCGGTTGAGTCGAGCAATCTAAAACCTTAATAATTAAGTTATTGAGCTCCTAGTATGTAAAATAGTTTTCTTTTTATCGTTTTTAAGATGCTTAGCTCCTAGTTTCTCAGGTATCCTCGAGTGAGGATGACCTTATTGTGAACACCACTTTTCTTTGTAATAATAATCGTGTATGCTATGTCGATTCGTAATGTTTCTGTTATACCACTCTGAGAGATGTAATATTTACGGAACGGGTTTCTAGAAGTATTATGTCAACAACTTATGTACTACAACATGTAGTGTTATGCTGGGTCACCGCATAAAAGCCCATATTAAAAAGGATTAGTGACAACGCGTTAGACTCCTTCTTTTGTTTGGAAATGACTCCTTAGGGCATCTCCACTCGTTTGGCGTTTCCAGGCCCAATTCCAATGCTATTTAGCGCCAGACGGATGTAACATTCGGCCTGGGAATGCCAAGTTTCCACTCGCGTTCCCATGCCGAGTTCCCGTGTTTGGCCAAAATTCAATCAAACACATTGGTGAAATTTAAACAAACATATGTGATTTCATTGAATTATAGGCGAGTTTGTACATATTATGTCAAATTCGGACATATCCAAATTTTGACTGTAATAGGCTAAGAAAAACTTTAAAAAAACCTTAAAACAACTAATGCTGATGCCGATGCCGCCGTCGATGCCCAGCTGAATCCACGGCGACAGGAGATGGTCGGCGATGAGCACGGGGGATACCCCAAATGCGGGTAGTTTCCCGCCTGGATGTGCTCCAGAACGGTGGCGAGCGTGCGACCGGGCACGCTCCACCACCGTCTCCATCCCGCCGAATTGTTCCTCAGCGGGGGCGGGCCTGCGGCGTTGTGTGCGGCGAGATGCTCCTCCCGCCGGTCGATGAAGAACTTCTCCCAGTAAACACGGTTCCCCGGGTCCTCGGCGACCACGGGGTCCTCCATGCCGGCGATGACCGCCTGGACCTCGTCGACCATCTCATAGGACGGCGGCATCGGCGGCACGAGCACACCGCCCGCACTGAGATTCCATGTCGACGGGCATCGGAAGTCCAACGGTGTCGGGTAGACGGCCTCGTGTGATGCGATCTGGTACATGAAAACGCCGGCCGAAGCCGTTCGCCCTTGGTCGTCAGGGAAGCATTCCGCCATTCTTCCGCCGTGTTGTGCTTCTCGTCGCTGAAGGTGGAGATTGTGGGTGGGGAATGAGAGGCGAGAGTGTGTGCTTTGGGAGGCGGTGAGGGCGCCGACATTTATAGCCGAAAGAGGAAAGGGCGACGAAGGCGGGAGGGCTGTAGTAGTGTGGGCGGGAAAAGGGGAAGCGGCGGGAAGACGGACCTGCGGTGGCGCATCATTACGGCGACGCTTTGGCCGAGGTGACAGGCAGTCGCTGCCCGGCGGTCCGTCGCAGGAGCCAAGGCGACGGAATGAGGATGACTCGGTTCACACGCTGACAAGATGGGACCACTGGCGCGTGTTTTTTTTTACCGAATTCGCTTCATCCGACGTTCCCAGGCGGTCCCAGCGGCCGGGTTTAGCCTGGAAACTCTGGATGTAAAATGGGCTAATTCCAGAAAAATTGGGCGTCCGAAAACACGACTGGACGAATTTTCGTCGTTCGGATGAAAACATCGGTCTAAAAAGGCTTTGGTGGGAATGCTGGTGGAGATGCTCTTGTTCACCAAAAGGCAAATGGCCCCTATATCTAATTTTTGATATAGGCCTGATAGTGCTCAAAATATATTGCAGGTATGCGTATGGGCCTGGACTCTGGGCCCTTGACAATTGCCAGTCCCACATGCTACAAACTGGATTGATAAGAGCGTGTTACGTAGCGAGTGTATAAAAGTAGGTCCACTTGGAACTGAATTCGCGTTTATCACCCTGAGATAATCCTACCATCTAAATGTGGCCTTCTCTGTAGTACCAGCAGGCACATCATCCTAGATAAGAACTTATCTTAGGGGCTATCCACAAAAACCCTATCCCCAAAATCCCCAACTCGAGCTCCAACACCCGCGAACCACTCGCCGAAGAAGAATCAGCTACTCCTCCTCGCTCCGACGATGGCGCGCGCCGCCATCTCCACCGCACCGCTCTCCCGCCTCCACTCCCCGACGCCTTCACTTCCTCAGCTCGCGCATGCTCATTCCCAGCTCCGCATTCACCAGCAGCGCAAGCCTCTCACCGTCGCCTCGGCTCTGCCCCAGGTCGCGGACCTCCCTGCGCTCTCCCTGCCCGCCGCAGCAGCCGCTGCCGCCGCTCTGGCGGCTGCGGTCTCCCTTTCCGACCCCGAGCGCCGGTGCAAGGCACAGGCGGAGGCGGTGGGCGGAGGGGACAAGGAGGCGGTGCGCGCCTACTTCAACTCCACGGGCTTCGAGCGGTGGCGAAAGATCTACGGGTCGGCCACGGACGACGTGAACCGTGTGCAGCTGGACATCCGCGAGGGCCACGCGCAGACGGTCGCGGCCACGCTCGCCATGCTGCGCGACGCCCCCGACGTGCCGCTCGCGGGCGCCACGGTCTGCGACGCCGGCTGCGGCACTGGTTCGCTCTCCATCCCGCTGGCGTCCGCCGGCGCCTCGGTGCTGGCCTCCGACATATCCGCCGCCATGGTCTCGGAGGCTCAGCGGCAGGCGCAGCTCGCCCAGGCAGGCGGGTCGCCGGAGTTCCGCATGCCGCAGTTCGAGGTGAGGGACCTGGAGAGCCTGGACGGCAGCTACGACATCGTGGTGTGCCTGGACGTGCTCATCCACTACCCGCGGGAGGAGGCGCAGAAGATGATCCGGCACCTGGCCTCCCTCGCCGAGAAGCGGCTCGTCATCAGCTTCGCGCCCAAGACGCTCTACTTCGACCTCCTGAAGCGCGTCGGCGAGCTGTTCCCGGGCCCGTCCAAAGCCACGCGCGCCTACCTCCACTCGGAGAAGGACATCGAGGAGGCGCTCCGCTCCGCCGGCTGGCGCGTCAAGAACCGGGGCTTCATCTCCACCCAGTTCTACTTCGCCAAGCTGTACGAGTCCGTGCCTATCAGCAGCAGCTCCTCCTCGTAGCCACCGTGTTCTGCTCCTCGATCGCGTGCAAATGTGTTTATTCACAGAATTTTGGTTCTAAATGACAGAATTTTGCTGTACCTTGTAGAATGTGTAGGTAATGAATGTATCTCTCGGTGGTTTAAGCATGATTTGTTGTCAGCATAAGGTTGGTGTCAGTCTTTCGACTCTGCTGCGGTCGATGCATTGCATACAGCCGGCTGAATGTAGATGATACGAGCTCGCTGTGTGCTACAAAACCCGGAGGATTGCCACGCATGGATGGACCTGCATATCGATGGATATCTAACATTGCTCTTGAGACTGGATGCCACTCACTGGAGTTGTGGAGCAGCTGCAAATGAAACTGTTCAGTCGGGTGTTCTGTTTATAGTAAAAAAAAAGGTGCGCGCCATATTGTTTGACTTGGAGCTATGCAGATAATGCAGAGCGTCACCAGTGTCCATCGATGCGCGATGTTCTACACCGCACGCTGCGTGCTCTCCGTCCAGCCGCGACCATTCGCCGCCGTCCCGTCCCGTCGTCGCGCGCCGGCGCTCACCGCCGTGTCGGCCAGGCCACGCCGCGGAGGCGCGCGCCGCGACCGCTCGTGGGACGACGACGGCGGCGGCGGCGGCGGCGACGAGGACGCCGTCGACGAGAGCTTCTTCGGTGACCCGTGGGACGAGGAAGAGCCAGTCGAGCCGGAGGAGCCGTCCAGGAGGCGACGGCCCGCCGCCTCGCCGGAGTCGCCCGCGGGGCAGCTGCGCGGGTCCGACGTGCTGCGGGCGCTGCAGCGGGCGGCCGCGGCGAAGATGGAGGCCAAGAAGAAGACCAAGAAGAAGGAGGGCGCGCGGCCTGCGGCGCGGCGGCAGCAGAAGGTAGGCGGCGGCGCCGAGACCGTGGAGATTGTGGGGGAGGTGAGGCCGATAGAGATAAGGCGCGAGTGGGCGCCGCGGATCCGGGAGCTGGAGCTCAGGGTGCAGCAGCTCCTCGACAAGCACCACCGGTAGAAACCGCAACACATAATCCTTTCTAGTTCTTCAGTTCACGAGTTCATGGTTTGCCGGCGAAGCTAGGGGTGTGATTCCAATCCTTGCAGCAACTCTGCTTGTACTCGAACTGATGTGAGATTTTCGCCTGAATCTGGTCATGTTAACTCGCAGTCTGGCACGAGTAACTCTAACCGACAGACTCTTTCACATTGAACTCTTTCGTGTGTCCCATCTTTCAAAACCGTATCAAAGCCACACGGCTCGCCCCAAAATTACAGGAGCTGATTGATATTTGTCAGAGTGCTTTCATCCGCCATGCATCCAAGAGAACTACTACTTGTATGTCCAGAATACGCCCAGATTTTTCCATCGGACTAAGAAACCTTCAATCCTAATTAAACTAGACTTGGCTAAAGCTTGATACAGTACAGTCTCTTGGTCATATCAAAGGTCAAAGCCTAATTCAAGTCTTTCGTGTGTCCCCGTCTTTCAGGCGGCAACAAACCCATCTAGGGTTCTTTTCCTCCGCCGGCGACGCCACCGGTCCGTCCCGTCTCCGGTGGTCTTAGGGCCTTGGAGGCGTGGCGGACCACGGTCTCTCGTCGGCGGGAGGTTTCAGTGTTTTTTTTAGACTATTTTCAGTGTCTTCTTCAGGATATTGAGGCGGCGTTACATCCTGAGATTAGAATAAGATCCTTCTCGCCCTATCCTCGCTCTGCTGGTGCGTCTAGCATCAGCGGAGGGCGCATGGAGTCATGTATCCGACGGGTTTCTTGGGATCCGATCGTTTTTCGTACGTGTGTTTTGAGGTCAGTCTCTTCCGATCTACATTGTTCATCTTCAGCGATGGTTGCTGCTCTGGTGCGCTGGTCTTTTGGGGTCTTAGCACGACGATTTTCCGTCCGTCTACTACAACAAACTCTACTACGACAAGTTTTGCCCGGCTCCGGTGATGGAGGGGCGAGGACGGCGGCGCGCCTTCGGCTCGTGCCAGTGTTTGTAGTCGTCGCTATGTGGTTCAATGACCTATTTGTAATTTTTATTACTTTTAGAACTTTTTGTACTTCTGGTAATGATTATTAATAGATAGGTGGAATTTCGAAAAAAAAAAAGACGTATCAAAGCGTTGGGCCAACCATGCGCCCATCCCACGCGCCCAATAGCTTCTTCGGGACAGCCCAATGGCTTGTTCGGCAGGGGAGAACCCAAGATCAAAATTCAGAGGGAGCGGAAATATGCTAATTACGAGAAAATCTCTTTCTGAGTGGAAACAAATGACTCATCCCTTAGGGCATGTACAATGCGAGTCGGTAAGGTGGATGTTTGTCGAGCAAAACAAAAATTAATTATTGCCGGATGTAAACCTAAGCGTCCTGTGGCCCAACGCAAAGCGCTAACTGATGCGGTTAAAAGGATTTGTTTTTCGCGATGGATAACTCTCGGTGCTGAACAAAATCGGTTTTTCCAAAAAAAAAAAAAAATCTAAGCGCCCGACGCAAAAACTTGCGGCGACGCTAACAAAATTTCTCGGATCGGACGGGATTTATTCCTAACTACCAGGAAATCGAGCCTAGCGTCCGGCTTTAACGTCCGCATTATACATGCCCTTAAGCTTGTTATTACAAGGAGGCAAAAAAAATTGGGTGGGCCAGCTGCCCCCATTGCTAACACGCTGGATCCACCCCTAGTTCGCGAGACCACCCCGGCTACACACGGGACGTTGAACGCTTTGGCACCGAGGCGAGTAGCAGGCCAGCTCTGTCATCCACGCAGCGGTTGGTACATGAACCCAATTAACCCCTCCCCCTCCCTTCCCAAATTCATTCCATTTCTCCCGCTCGTCTTTTCTTTTCTCGTCGTCCCCGCGCATGCGCCTCCGTTTCTACCCTCCTCGCATCCATGGCGCCAAAGCCACCCAGAGCGGCGCTGAAGCTGGCCAGTACGAAGGGCGTGAAAGGATCAACAAGTCGTGCAAGGCTCCGCTGCCGCCCAAAGTCAAGCCGGATAACATGACACAAGAGCAGTGGGAGGAAGTCGGAGTCCACCGCCGGTTAGAGATGGTGGAATGGAGGGGCGGCGAGAGAGCGGAGATGAAGAAAGTCAAGGTCCGCCACCGACTGGCGACCGTGCCTACGTAGGCTCGCTGATTCTGCTGCTTTGAAGAGGCCCGCTCATGTTCGACAACAGTGCTGGCAACATGTTCGACGAAATGGTAGGGAGCAGCGAGCATGATGGCATGCAGCAAACCGCCTAGGAAGATGAGAAGGCGGAGGAGGAAGTATAAGAAGCGGAGGAGGGGGAAGAAGAAGGGAAGGAGGGTGGCGCGCGGGCAGGCACACGTTGGCCGAGGTGGAAATCATTGGAGGATCAATGTTTCTGTGATTCGTTGAGCATGGATCTGATCACCGGCGCCACGCCTATTGAGGTAGAGTTAAAAAAGAGTTTGATAAGTGCAAGTTTCTCAACAATGTGTACGTCCTCATGCAAATGAAGAGGAGGAAAAAAAAGCTGTGTCAACTAGATAGGATAGGATAGAATACAAGCCTCGGTGAATTTATTTCATGGCTACCGTGCAAACATCGAAACTCGTCTAGAAAGTGGCATGAACGTGGCCAATATGATAAGTATGTCATCCTTGCTATGCATCATCGTGTTGATCGTCTTTGTTCTACATCGACGTGCTGGTCGTCACTATGTTCTCTTGCTTATTAGTTAGACAAGGCGCTAGATATGTACCAGGCCAAAAATGAGGGCAACCATTCTCCTTCATGCATTGCTACACCAAGCTCAAAGGATGCGAGAAATGGAGGCAAACACGCCTCCATTTGCCTCTACATCATTGATCTGGATGGGCCGCTCGCCTCGGTGGTGTGGCGCCCAATCAGCAACAAGAAGGCCAAGGAAGTCGTGGCTCAAGCGGCATCTTCCGATAGGGTGCAGGTGTCGATTGACAAGTGCATCGTTGATGTCTCGTCGAACTTGCTCATCCTGGGAGAAGAACAATAAAAGGTGGAAGTCCTTGTTTTCCAAGCAAGACGAGAAGATCGAGAAGGAGAGGGTCTTCGTGAAGAAAAGAAAGGAGGACTTCCTCATTTTGACCGCAGACACGTCGAGGATGGACCCCAGGTGCTGGCGGCGCACATGTACTACCGTGACATGATCTTGCAAGAAATTGCCAGGGTGGCGGCAGTAGAAGCTGCAGTGGCAGAATCTACAGTGGCATCGGCACTCGGGATCAACATCGGCAGCAGCGACGGGCAAGCACGACAAGCACGCGCACACGCACGAGGATATCGTCGATCTAGAGGCGGAGCCGAAGGAGACGGAGATCGATAATATTTCCTTTTACTTCATTCGCAAGTTGGTTCTATTATTTTGGCCGGCTAACGATCGCGGCGAAGAGGTGGTGGAAACTTTGAATTGTTGGTCTTTGAATTTTATGGTTATTTTGATTAAAATTTATCGCGGATTTTAATATTTGGCAGCGTCGTCTGAGGCACGCCACCAGAAATAAACGTGCCCCAAATATGCGGCACAACTCGGTGGCGTGCCCCAAACGACCGATCTGGCACTTTCGCCCTACCGTCGTTTGTGGGACGCGACGGGAGATGCTCTAGGGATTACCAGGATATCAACCAATAGCCGTGTTTTTTTTTTGTCTAAGTTCGAAGGAAGGGGGACACCGAAGAAAAAGTGTTTTTCTTTTTCTTTTTGACGTTTCTTTTTTGGAAATTGACATGTTTCATCAAACGCCGGGAGTAGTTAACATTGTGGCATTCGGTGGTGTATTTTGTCCGACCCTGATTTATTTGTGTTGCTAGAACGTGGGCATACCATGTTCGGCCAAGATTTGGTTTCACTTTTATTTTACGGATCACTTGGTTTCACTTCGTAAACTAGGGAACGGGGCATCGACTTGATGTGCCCTGTTGATCTTATTATAAAAACATCCATGCAAGTACTAAAAGTTGAAATGCCAGTGGAAACGTTAGCTGGAAGTTGATCAGAGAGTACACTTATTCAGGGCGTCCACCAGACGTGTAAACTAATGGAGATAGCGACTGAAGCACCACTCGCAACCTAACTTCAACACTAAAGCATGCGATTTAATCCCCATTATCTGCAATAGAAAAACCCAGTCGACTGCTGATCTCGAAGCACGCCGTGGCAAGCACCGACGCTCGAGTGTCTACAACCTTCGTGGAATAGGCACATAGAGCTATAGGCAATAGGCACGATTACTAGCAAAGGCCCCAGACAAAACTATTTATTTAACGGGCAATAGGCACATAGAGCTTTTTTATGTATAAACCTTAGTTGCCCAACATTGCATATCAGTGTCGATAACCTAAAATATCAGTATTTAAAGTGTCCTGAAATATCAATATATATCAATATCAATATCAATGTCATGTGGGTGGCAATGGATGCGGCGGCGGGTTGCTCAGGCGTCATCTCTTCCAACGGTTGTAGCAGTGCTGCCCAGATATGGAGTGTGATGTCTCCCCTTGTCTCATGCGCCCTTCAGCCCTCTTCGCGTCACGGGGAGTAACCGAGCGAAAGCTCCGTGATTCGGCATTGATGGCAGTGATGTTTCCGGATGCCGCTCTTCTCTTGATGGCGTCGTCGAGGTGCTCTTTTCTCGTGCTAGTGTTCCGGGTGAAAACTAATATCTTTTGGACTCAACGATAGTGACGCTTTGCGTTGTTACCCTTCTAGGGGCATTGTCGTGGATATCAAGTGCTCAGGGTATGGCACAAAGTGGTGAGGCATCCCGGAGTGCACTTTGCTTCATAGTCGTGTTGTTTTTTCACCTCTTGGCGTTGTCGGTGTGACTTTCGTTGTCCGGTTATCTCAGGATGTGCTTTCTAATAGGGCTACCTCACTACCTTGTATTGTTCGGTTGTGTTGGTTTTATTTATAAAGCAGGGCAAAAGTGTATTTCGAGAATCTTAGCAAAGTACAATTGTGTTTCTTCGTTTTGTTTTGCCCCTCTAAGCCCATTTGCTCCCCCATCCCCCCACCCACCCAAAGGGAAAGAACAAATAACACGAGGAAGAGAATGTTGACCTCAACCCAAGAACACCAAATATGAGTTGTGAGGTCGCACCGAATGGCTGATGGGTTTCCTAACCTCTCCCAAAGATCAGCCTAACTTGTTAAGTTACGCCAGCTCTAATCTAGCCTAGTTACTCACCCCACCTTAACACAAACACAATTAAATGCAAGTGTGTTTTTAATTCGGATTGAAGACAAAAAATAGAAAAATGTCAATTCAATTTATGATAGAAACAGAAAAGGCAATCATAAATATTTTAAAAGACTGGGTTCTTGCGCCTCTCTAGGATGCTTGAAACGGTGTACAAAATAATCCTCAGTCATAACCCTAATGGGTAGTGGGCTCTTGCACCTGTTTGGACCGCCTGAAAGGCTTCAATAAGTTCATATCCCCACAACCATATGAGGAGGACACCCAACAATTCTTCCCCATCTGACTCATGTGGGTGGCACCGTCATGCCTGCTGCCTTGCAACATACAAGCAACTTATCACTTGGTAATATCTTGGTAATCATATCCAAACCATTCTTGTCGGTATGGATCTTATCAAGTTTTAGAAACTTGGAACTCACAACTTCTCCAATACAATGATACCTCACATCAACGTGCTTATTCGAGAGTGGAAGTTTGGATTCTTAGCAAGATGGATAACACTCTAACTATTGCAAAACATATTGTAATACTCTTTCTTCATGCCCAACTCTTGCAACTACACTTATTTCCAATCCTCGGTCGGTCTATTATTCAGCATCTGTGGTTGATAGTGAAATGAATTTCTGCAACTTTGATTGCAAGGACACTACTCCCCTGCATAATTCATCAAGTATCCATAAGTAAACTTCCTAAAATCTGCATCATCGATATAATCAACATCTATATATCGTTGCAATACATGATCACCACTTCCAAAGCATAATCATGATCTAGAAGTACCTTTGAGATACCTAAGAATTCACTTCACTACATTCTAGTGAGCTTCACATGGATTTATCATGAACTGGCTAACAACTCCAACTGCAAAGGAAATATCAGGCCAATTGCACACCATGGCATACATCAAACTACCCATGGCATTGGTACACTACTTTTATTATTTCTTCTTTCTCCTTCTTGTTGCTAGGACATTGTTCTGGACTCAGTTTCCGATGGCATGCAAGTGGAGAGGTAACATAATTGCGTCTTCCAAATTGAATCTTTCAAGTACCTTCTCACTTTATCGTTCAAAGAGCAAAAGTAGCTTCATCGATCTATCACGGCAGAATTTCATGCCAAGTATTTGCTTACCTAGTACTAAATCCTTCGTGGAAAATGATATTACTTAATGCCTTTGTGCAAAGAGCAATCCTCTTTGTGCCATTTCCAACAATCGGCATATCATTGACATATAGCAAGAGAATAATGAATTCACCCTTGACATGCCTCTTCATAAACACACAATGATCAGGTTGTGCTTTATGGTAACCAAGATCAGTCATAAACGACTCGAACTTCTTGTACCATTGCTGAGGAGCTTGCTTCAAGCCATACAATCTTTTATTCAATCTGTGCACTTAGTGCTCCTTGCCCGCAACCACGAATCCGAATTGCTACTCTATGTGTATGTCCTACTCTAGGTCACCATGTAAGAATGTTTTCTTCGCATCAAGTTGTTCAATTTATAAGTTCATGGTGGACATCCCAAGCACAACTTAGTGGATATATCTTGACCACATGATAGAATATTTCATCGAAGTAGACCAATACCCTTTTTCTGACTGACAACTTTCACAACCAATATGGCCATGCACATTGGAAGTGAGATATGCTCTTTAGTCTTCACTTTGTACACCCACTTGTTCTTGAGCACGTTCTTACCCTTTGGCTAAGACACCAACTCAAAGGTGTCATTCTCACATAGGGATTTCATTTAATCCTGCAGGGCTTCCGACCATTCATTCTTGTGCTCGTCATACACGGCCTCCTCATAGCATGAGGGTGTTGGAAACATGTCCTAGAGGAAATAATAAAGCTGTTGTTATTCATATTTCCTTATTCATGATATAGTTTATTATCCATTCTATAAATGTATGTATTGGAAACTAAATACACGTGTGGATGATTACACAACACATACCCTCTTCTACTAGTTCGTTAGTCAAGAGATGGTTATGTTTTCCTATACCATGGACACGGATGTCACTTAATAACGAGATCACTTCATTAGTGAATGGTGTGATGGAAAAGATCCTTAATTATAATCATAGCTTCTGATCACAGTGTATAGTTTGTTTGCTCGCTTTATGTATGTGTCAAGTATAGTTTCCTCGGACCATGAAATTATGTTACTCCTAGGCATCGGAGGAATACCTTGTGGGCATCAAATGTCACTCTATAACTAGGTGATTATAAAGGTGGCTTTTAGGTATCTTCAATGGCGTCTGTTGGGTTGCATGAATCAAGATTAGGATTTGTTCCTTCATGTGAGGGAGTGTAAGATATCTATGGGCCCTCTCAGTAGTATAGCATCCAAGATCTCAGATACTAAAGTAGTTGGTCACATTAATCCTATGCTATAGTGCGAGTAAAGAGAACTTGCTGGTAATGAGATTGAACTAGGTATCGTGATACCAACGATTGAATCTCGGGCAAGAAACATATCGTGATACAAAAAGAATCATATACCGAATTATTTGAATCTTTGACATTGTGCTTCAATCAAAAAGAAATTCGTCGAATGTGTATGAGTCATCATGGGCATCCCATTCCCGCTAATGGTTATTAACCAGAGAGTTATCTTTGTCATGTCTGCATATTCTGGAACTCGTCGGGTCACACACTTAACCTATGATGTCGCTAGTCTTCGTTTGAGAATATGTATGGTTGGATATGAAATGTTGTTTTGGAGTCTTAGATGAGATACTTGATATCACGAGGAGCTCTGGAATGGTCCAGAGGTAGATAATTATATATGGCACTTCCCATTTTAGAGTTTTGGGATAGTTCGGAATATTCTATGTTGATAGAAGGTTCTAGAAGGTACCCAGACCATCCATGGTGGGGCCCACCCGTGAGGTGGGGCCACATGGGCCCATGTGGGGGCACCCCAACCATCATGGGATAGGGCACCACGACCACAAGGCCCACAGTGGCCGCCGACCACAAGGGCATGGGCCAAACCCTAAATTTGGAAGGGTGCACGTGGGGGGAGAAAAGAGGAGGACTCCCTCCTTCCTTGCTGCCGGCCCTAGATAGGGCTTGGGGGAGACGGCCTCAAGATCGAGTTGTAGAGCGCCACAAACCAGCAGCACATCCATGCTCAGTCACAAATCCGGCTTGCCGACAACCTCCACACCCTCACTCCAGCAGAGCAGCAGAAGCAGCGGATCCCACCAGAGAAACTACCAGAACATGTTCATCGCTAGTCCAAAGAACATGGGAAACTACTAGAGGGAGAGAGAGAGAAATCCTTCACAAGGATGGTGTGAGATGAGAGAAGGTCACCAACCCCTTTTACAAGTGAAGGGCAACCCCAAGTCCATGGCCGGCTACCATGGTGGGTGCCCCTACCTCTCCCTCATTCATGTGAGTGGAGTCTCCACTCATCCCACTCATATGAATTTTCACTCCCCTCACTTAAATTAAATTCCCACTTGATTTAAATGCAATTTATCATTAAATAAAAACAATTTTTATTTCTTTATATTAATATTTGCTTATTACTTTAATTTACAAACATTTATATAAACTCCCTTGGATTATCTCGATATTACATCTGAAACCAATTTTCAGCGATTTGACCTGAAATAATTCAGGTGCTGACCGAAA
Organism: Avena insularis; assembly: GCA_023614405.1. Classification (NCBI taxonomy): domain Eukaryota; kingdom Viridiplantae; phylum Streptophyta; class Magnoliopsida; order Poales; family Poaceae; genus Avena; species Avena insularis. The sequence goes on from CM042692.1 coordinate 575,929,302, forward strand.
TTATTCGAACGCTTTCAAATTCTTTCTCTGGTATAATATATCTGCCCATTAGTGTTGGTGTAACTTAAGTGTGTCATCCTACGGTTCGCGAATAATGCAGACATGATCGAGACACCTCTCCGATCAATAATCAGTAGTGGTTCATTGAGATCCATATTGACTACCACATATTCAACGATGACTCTTGTGATTGTGAGAACTATTGATGTCATAACTAAATCCCTTTGTCTTGCGATATATTACTTGTGCGGGATTAGATCATCGGTATCCCCATACCTAGTTTGATCTTGTTACCGACAAGAACTCTTTTCTCATTCTCGTGATATCACATTCTTTATGACCTAGTCACATGCTTACAAGTTGTGTCAATGTGATATCACCGAGAGGGCCCAGAGTATATTTATCCATCATCTGGATGGAAAAATCCTACTCTTGATCCATGATCCTCTACATAACACTTTCGGAGTACCTAAACCCACCTTTATAGTCACCCTGTTATGATGTGACGTTTGATGTTATCAAAGCACTCTTTCGGTGTTAGTGATTGACATGATCTCATGGTCTAAAGATTAGGGTTACTTCATATGATATTTTAAAGTAATGTAAACATAATGACTTTGATTGTCTTTCTGTACTTTGGGTGCATATTCATCACATCATTCCTCTAATGTTGTGACCCTGTTATTAACAACATGCAATGTTCATGATCAGAAAACCTTGATCATCAATTAATCAACGAGCTAGTTAAATGAGAGGCACAACTAGGAACTCTTAATTGTTTATTAAACACACATGTATTAACGTTTCTAATTAACACAATTATAGCATGAAGAATAAACATTTAGCATAAACATGGAATAAGATAATAACCACTTTATTATTGCCTCTCAGGCATATTCCCTTAAGGGCAAGCCTGCCCCTTGTCCACCTATATAAAGGAGGGCAGGGGCAGGGGTCGGTGTACCCTTTCCCCCTACCGCCTCCCTCCATCCCTCTCTCTCTCTCATGCGGATCTCTCCACCTCTCCTAAGATTAGAAAAGGTGAATCCCTCCTGCAATCTCCATCCACCATAGTAGTGTTGCCGTTGTGCTGCTGGATTCTCGTAGAGATCTCCACCATCTCTTGCAGGATGAAGAAGGAGGAGACGATGTCGTAGAGGAACGTGTGGATACCATGAAGGTGCCATCCATTCGGTACAATGATATCGAAGGTTAAGATCTACTACGGTTTGAACCGTCACAAGTGATCGATTACATCACCCACAATCTCTAGATCGTTAATGCTCGTGTTTTTCGAGGGTAAGTAGATTAGATATATTCTACTCGTTACTTGCATCTAGTAGATTAGATCTTGGGGGGTTCTCTCTTGCTATTCTATAGGATTTTTTGTTTTCCTTGCAACGAACCCATAAGTGGGTTCACCTGCATTAGTCATGAAGACATATTGACGTTGTGGATACTTTCTTGAAGGTACTAGATCTCTTCCACTTCTCCTAAACTGTTGCACTAGCAATGAATCATGTGGGTTACCATAACCTTCATTGTCATCATATTCATGGGATGGATGTTCATGCCCCTCACATGTACTGCCTTGCTTAATTGCATCTTGATCGTCTTTAGCATCATGATCTCCCGCATGATTGTCATGCACAAGAGGAGGGTTAATTGGATCCAAGTCAACCTGAGGTGTGATGGTCTTTGGCTTTTCTGATTTCCCAATATCTTGTATTATTTCATCTTCAATGAAAAATACATCTTGTCTTCTACATATCTTCTTCTTGATTGGATCTCACAATTTGTATCCAAATTCATAACTTGGATTGCTAAGATAGACTCAACATTTTGTGTTGCTATCAAGCTTGTATCTCTCATTTCTCGGGATGTGCACAAAAGCCTTGCATCTAGAGACCTTCAAGTTCTTGTATGATACTTCTTTTGCCGACCAAACTCGTTGAGAAATAAGACCTACAAGAGGAACTAAGGAGTACATGTTTAGTACATACATATCATGATTCAATGCTTAAGCCCAAAAAGAATTAGGTAACTTTTCATGAGAGAGAGCATATTCGTAACCCTCTAGGTGAGAGCCGTGTTCATTTTCTCTACAAGTCCTTAAGACTGATGCGAAACTTTCTAAAATACCTCTCAAAGGGACCTCAGTATTCACCACTATTGTCTAATCACACATACCTTAATTTCCTACCAGTTTATCTATCAACTTGGCATGGAATTCATTGAATATGTCGAGCACCCTCCACTTGTTTTTCAACACATACAGAAAAATCATTCAAGAATGGTCACCAGTGAATGTCACAAAGTATAATGCTCCACCAAGGGATTTTTGGGTCATGGAGCAAATATTCGTGTACAGAATGTGAAGAACATTCTCCGCACGATGTGGCGGGAGTATACGAAATGAACCCTATGTTGTTCGCGAGCAAAACAATGTTTACTGGGTTTCAAGGTTATAACTTTCAAGCCAGGAACTCCATGCGAGCAAAAACCTCCATGCCCTTATCACTCATATTCCTTAGCCTCTTATGCCACAACTCAACTAAAAGTGACATTCTCTGCAAAGTTCAACACAACATTGCATAGCCTGTTTGTAGTCACATAGAGACAACTTTGCTTGCTTCCTCAAGCTACAATCAAAGATAAGTTTTCATTTTGCATCACCAAAATAACTTCCATGTCGAATGTCATCAAGCTTTCTAACTGTCAACAAATATACTGGGAACATATCTCATATCATGAAGTACCAACTTGCAGCTTGTGTTTCTATAGGCATGGCGACACTATTCTCTCCCTTGTGCTCGGCCTTATTTTCAACTTTTCCCTCTACAATATGTCTTTTGTATATCCTTCAATCGCTCTTTCTGTGACTCGATTTGCCATTGTAATATAAAGTAACTCCTTGTCTCTATCTTGACTTTGATCTCACCTAAATTTCTAGTCTTTGCCTTGGCTACGTACACGGTTATCATTCTTGTCGTTGGATTCAGCCACATATGCATCAGAAGAGGAGGCACTGTCTTTTCCCTCTTTCTAGCTTATTCATTCAGCATGCTATTCTTCACCATCTCCAACTTTATCTTTCCATTCGGAGTTGAATTGCTAACTGACACAACAAGTGTATTCCAATTGTCGGGCATGGAACTCAGCATCAACAATTCTTGCATCTCATCCTCAAGGTTGATTTTCAAGGCTGAGAGTTGATTTATTTGGCATTGGAAGACATAGTGTTCAATCACACTTCTTCCATCTTAGTACTCAAGCTTTGCATGTCTTTTGATTACCGAGGCCTTGTTCATAATTGTTCCTATTGTACATTGACTCCAACTTCTACCACATCTCATACACATTTGTGTCATTTGCAACATGGTGCGAATATATTGTGGTTGATGTATAGTAAAATCATACCTACTGCCTTCGGTTCATCACTATCTAGTATTCTTCAATGACACTGTTTAGTTTCTTGTCTTTCACAATTGGCTCATACAAATCCTTGGAGTAAAGGATGTATTCCATCACACACTTCCATAATAAGTAATTAGAAGAATCAAGTTTTATCGTGCCACTTGTGGTGGCCCTTCTTCCAAGGCCATTGTGAGCTAGGAGCAACCTTAAGCTCAGATACCACTCTATTGGGGAATTAGCAAACATGATCCAAAAATACACAGTGGAATAAGTTGTAAACTTCACCACCACTCATGTATTAAATCCACGAATAGTTGCTCAAACACGAAAGGAAACATATGCATCAAACATATATGGGGAAACAAACAAGGTCTAGCCAGAACCTAAGACAAGTCCTGGGTGCAAACAACATCTAGGTAGTACAAGTTCTATCTCAAAACAGATAACAGGTAGTACACGTGCTAGTATCTCTCGGCCCAAAAGTGGAGCAACAAGTGAAGGGAATATGCCCGAGAAGCAATAATAAAGTGGTTATTATCTTATTCCATGTTTATTGATAAATGTTTATTTTGCATGCTATAATTGTACTAATTGGAAACGTTAAGACATGTGTCTCTAATAAAAAAAGATCCTAGTTATGCCTCTCATATAAACTAGCTTGTTGATTAACAAGATGATCAAGGTTTCCTGATCATGGACATTGGATGTTGTTAATAACGAGGTCACAACATTGGTAGAATGATGTGATGAATGTTCATCCAAAGTATAGTAATATGGTCAAAGTCATTGTGTTTAAATTGCTATAACATCATACGAAGTAATTCTAGTCCTTAGACCATGAGATCATGTCAATCACTAACACTAGAAGAGTAAATTGATAGCGTGAAACGTCACACCGTACCAAGGTGATAATAAAGGTGGGTTCAGATACTCTGAAGGTGTTATGTAGAGGCTCATGGATCAAGAGTAGGATTTGTCCATCCTGATGACGGATAAATATACTCTAGCCCCTGTCAGTGATATCACATTGAGATAGCTTGCAAGCAAGTGGTGTGATCACTAGAATGTTATATCACGGGAAGAAGAAAAGAGTGCATGTCGGTAACGAGATCAAACTAGGTATGGAGATACCGATGATCGAATCTTGGACATGTAATATATCGCGAGACAAAGGGTTTAGTTACTAACGTTAAAGGTTCACACGATCACCGGAGTCATCGTTGAATGTATGGGAGTCAGTACGGATCTCCAGGTCCCGCTGCTGATTATTGATCGGAGAAGGGTCTCGATCATGTCTCCATTATTCATGAACTGTAGGGTGACACACTTAAGGGATACCTACACCATTTAGGAGCAAATGTGTTTCAGATAAAGATTATGAAAGCACTGGAATCATTTCGATGGAAACCAGAATTGTTTCGGGTGAAATTGTAGAAACTGGTTCTGCATGTGATATTGAAATGTTGCAAGGGGTTTTATGTGAATGTTTGTTAATTATAGTAATTAACAAAATTCTGAATAGAATAAATAAAAGAGTTTTATTAAATGAGAGTTTGCATTAAATTTGGTGGAAATTTAATGAAGGTGTGTGTACTTTTGAGTGCAGGCATGTTTATGTGAGTGGGAGCTCCACCCACATGAATGATGGAAGAGGTGGGGTGATGGCTCAAGATATGTAGAGCTTTTTTGGGAACCCCAAGAGGAAGGTATGATGAGCACAGCAGCAAGTTTCCCTCAGTTATGAAACCAAGGTTGTCGAACCAGTAGGAGTAAGGAAACAACTCCAAGGTGTTGCTAACAACTTGGAATCCTGCACAACACAACCCCAGAACTTTGCCCCAACTTACAATGAGGTTGTCAATCTCACTGGTTTTGCTGAAAACAAAGGATTAAATGTATAGTGGGGAAGATAGTAATTGCTTGCAGAAAGTAAACAGTAAACGGTAAATAGTAGATGGTATATCAATGGTAAAGGAATGGACTAGGGTCCACACTTCACTAGAGGTGTTTCTCCTTAAGATAAATAGCATGTTGGGTGAAAAAATTACAGTGGGGCAATTGACAGATTGAGAAGGCATAACAATGCATATACTAGACATCTTGACTCCTATGAGATTTGATTGGGCATTACAACATAATAAATAGACTGTAATCCAACTGCATCTATGACTAATAATCCACCTTCAGGTTATCATCCGAACCCCTTCCAGTATTAAGTTGCAAGCAACATATAATTGCACTAAGCAAAGTGTGTAAAGTAAACAATACAATTGCCCCATGGACAAAGGATTGTTGTTTTCTCCCTAGTAGCAACAACACATCTACAACCTTAGAGATTTCTGTCACTTCCCCAGATTACTAGAGGCATGAACCTACTATCGAGTATAAATACTCCCTCTTGGAGTTACAAGCATCTACTTGGCCAAGATAGCTACTAGCAACAGAGAGCATGCAAGATCACAAATAACATAGACATGATAGAATCAATAATCAATCTGACATAGTATCTCAATATCCATCGGATCCCCGCAAACACAACATATAGGATTACAAATAGATGATCTTGATCATGAGCAGAGCTCACAAGATCTAAACATGATAGCACAAAGGAGGAGAACCAACCATCTAGCTACTATATGGACCCATAGTCCAAGGGTGAACTACTCACGCATCACTCCGGAGGCTGGCATGGTGATGAAGAAGGCCTCCAGGATGATCTCACCCCTCCGGCAGGGTGCCGGGAAGAGCTTTGGATCCCCTCCAATCTAGGGATGGAGATGGCGGCGGCTACAGACTCTTTCATGGAATTTTGATCAGGTTCTTAGAGTTTCTGCATCAGGGTACTTTTATAGGCGAAGGGGCAAGGTCGGTGGCCGCCCGAGGGGCCCACACCAGGGCCTGGCGCACCTAGGGGTGGCTGCGCCAGCCCTAGGTGTGGCCACCTCGTGGCCCCACTTCGGCTGCCCTTCGGACTCCGTGTTCCTTCTGGTAAAATATTGACTTTGGCTTTTGTCCCGTCCAATTCCGAGAATATTTCCTTACTAGCTTTTTTGAAACCAAAAACAGCAGAAAACAGGCAACTGGCACTGCGGCATCTTGTTAATAGGTTAGTTTGAGAAAATGTATAAAATATACCTCAAAGTGTAAACAAAACATAAGAAAGTTTATATAAAACAAGCATGGAGCATCAAAAATTATAGATACGTTTACGACGTATCAAGCATCCCCAAGCTTAACTCCTGCTCGTCCTCGAGTAGGTAAGTGATAAAAAGGATAATTTTTGAGGTGACATGCACCATCACAATCTTGATCAAGGTATTTGTAAAGCATTGATAGCTGGGATCAAAGTACTCTAAACATAAGCATGAAAGAAAGAGTTCTAACAATAAGACATAGCAACTATGTTGTAACATAAAAAGGTACAAACAAAAGATCATGAATAACAATGCATTGAAAGACGTTTGTTTATTTCACATATAGAAAACATAATAAGAGTGGTATTCAGCTTGTCCCTCATGGTATAGCAAAACATAAATGCATATGACACCTTCAAAGTTCATAAGGGTAACTAGATACAAATAATTTAAGAACAAGCAATATCAAAGTTATGAATTGATACGTTGCAAACGTATCCATAATTTTTTATGTTCCATGCTTGGTTTTATCTACTTTCTTATGTTTTGTCCACACTTTGGAGTACTTTCTATACACTTTCTTGGACTAACCTATTAACAAGAGCCACAGTGCCAGCTGCCTGTTTTCTGCTGTTTTTGGTTCCAGGAAAGTCAGAAAATGAATATTCTCGGAATTGGACGAGACAAAAGCCAAAGTCAGTTTTTCCACCGAGGGACACAAGGAGCCAGAATACGAGACGGAGAGGGGCCAGGGGGCCGCCACACCACCTGGCCGCACGGCCCAACCTGGCCTACGCCATGGGGTGGTTTGGCTGCCTCCGGCACCCCCTTGGCCTCCCCTTTCGCCTATAAGATGCCTCCGATATAGAAACCCTAAGTACCCGATCAAAATTCCATGAAAGAGTCTGTAGCCGCCGTCATCTCCATCCCTAGATCGGGACGGATCTGAAGCTCTTCCCGGCACCCTGCTAGAGAGGAGAATTCACCCCGGAGGCCTTCTTCATCACCATGCAAGCCTCCGGTGTGATGCGTGAGTAGTTCATCCTTGGACTACGGGTCCATGTAGTAGCTAGATGGCTGGTTCTTCTCCTTTGTGCTATCATGTTTAGATTCTATGAGCTCCGTTCATGATCAAGATCATCTATTTGTAATTCTTACATGTTGTGTTTGCGGGGATCCGATGGATATTGAGATGCTATTTCAGATTGATTATTGATTCTATCATGTCTTTGTTATTTGTGATCTTGCATGCTTTCCGTTGTTAGTAGCTATCTTGGCCAAGTAGATGCTAGCAACTCCAAGAGTTAGTATTTACGCTCGATAGTGGGTTCATGCCTCTAGTAATCTGGGGAAGTGACAGAAATCTCTAATGTACTAGATGTGTTGTTGCTACTAGGGAGAAAACAACAATCCTTTATTCATAGAACAATCGTATTGTTTACTTTACACAAAATGCATAATGCAATTATCTGTTGCTTGCAACTTAATATTGGAGGGGGTTCGAATGATAACCTGAAGGTGGATTATTAGTCATATATGCAGTTGGATTACGGTCTATGTATAATGTTGTAATGCCCAATCGAATCTTAAAGGAGTCAAGATGTTTAGTATATGCATGTATTCTTTCTCGATGTTTGTCAATTGCCCCGCTGTAATTTGTTCACCCAACATGTCATCTATCTTAAGGAGAGCCACCACTAGTGAACTATGGACCTCCGTCCTTTCTTTTATCATCAATATACAACTATTTACTACTTTCTGCAAGCAATTACTTTCTTCCACACAATACGTTTAATCCTTTGTTTTCAGCAAAACCGGTGAGATCGATGACCTCACTGTAAGTTGGGGGCAAAGTTCTGTGGTTGTGTTGTGCAGGTTTCCACGTTGCTGCTAGCACCGGTAGTGCGCCCTGCCAAAGGCCAGCTAGCAACACCTTGAAGGTGTTTCCTTGCTCCTACTGGATTGATAACCTTAGTTTCATAGCTGAGGGAAACTTACTATTGTGCTCATCATACCTTCCTCTTGGGGTTCCCCAATGAGCTCGTTATTACACGAGTCAGCAAGTATTTTTCTGGCGTCGTTGCTGGGGAGTCAAGGACATCTTCACAAGGGGAGTCCCTCATAACCAATCTCTTTACTTTGTTATTTTTGTTTTGCTTAGTTTATTTCTACTTTGTTTGCTTGTTTATTTATTAAAAATACAAAAAAAATATTAGTTCCTACTATAGTTGTTATTTTCATTGGTCTATTATTGTCTTGCTTTATCATGCTTTCTATCAATGGTTGGTTTCTTTGAAACTAAATCTTATTGGCAAGGTGGGTTCACGAAAGAACAAAAATATTATTATAAGGAACACCGCTTGCCACAAAAAGGGAAACACTTATGGGAACAAATTAATAAATTTTATACCATTGCTATAAACGTGTGCTCTACTTATAATGTTACTTATTGCTTTGATAAATCTTGTTGCTGTAGGAGGTATAAACACCTCCCTTTTCAATGTGAGTATAATGATGATGTTACCATATCTTCTTATGTTAAGGGAAATTATGACTTTTATGATGTGGAACAAATTAAAGAATTTATTGCTTGGAAGGGTGCATTTGAACTTGCTAGTTTGCTTGAAAATACTGATGATTCACCTTATAAATATGAGGTTTATGATATACTTAAATTTTTCTTTGATAATTACAAGGTATAAAATGGGTATATTCTTGAATATCTTAATAGATGCTCTCCACCAATGGAAGAGACTAATGCCTTGCAGGAGCCTATGGAAGAAGAAATTGCTGAAACTGGAAGCTCATTGGATGAAAAAGAGGAGGAGAGTGACTATCAAGAGGAGGAAGAATGGATCTACCCATCCCTACCTTCTAATGAGAGTAACTATTTACCCCTTACATTATTTGATTGTCCCCCATGCTTACCAAAGGAGGACGAATGTCATGTTCCTGTGGATTATTTTGAAAATGTTTATAATAAAGCTCTAGATGATGGTCCTATATTGGTTGATAATATTAATTGTACTACTATTGAAAATGAGATTGATCATTCATCTTGTTATAAAATTGTTAAAAGTGGGTTTGAAGGTTTTAATCCCACTATTTTTGAGCTTGATAAAAATTATGTGTTTGTAGATCATGAAAAGCATGCTTCATGTGATAGTTATATTGTTGAGTTTATTCATGAGGCTACTGAAAATTATTATGAGAGAGGAAAATATGGTTGTAGAAGTTTTCATGGTATTGAAACACCTCTCTATATGCTGAAAGTTTTGAAGTTACTCTTGTTTTATCTTCCTATGCCTGCCACTTTGTTCTTTGCGAATTTATTTGCATACAAGATTCCTATGCATAGGAAGTGGGTTAGACTTAAAAGTGTTTTGCATTTGCTTCTTGATGCTCTCTTTTACTTCAATTCATATTTCTTATGTGAGCATCTTCTTAAACTATCATGCCTAACTTAAAGGCGTTAAAGAAAAGTACTTATTGGGAGATAACCCAAAAGTTTTAGATGAGTCTTGGAAGCTATTACTTCAGTAATAACCGCTCCTTATCCTTTTTATTTGCTTTTTGTGCCAAGATTAACCTCTAATGAGAGAGAAGTAATGATTGGGAAAGTTGCTGTCTCGAAACAGATTTCTATGCTTCACCGTAAAAAATCATGTAAAATGTCTATACGTAGTTTTTAGGCGTGAATTTTTGTGCTTCCGACCCAGGTTGTTATATAACTTTAGTTAGTTAAACACTTTTTGATTTGAGCAACAGATGGTATTCGGAAAAAAATGTTTTTACCTGCTGGTCTATTTTGACAGATTTCTGCCATTATTTGCATTTGCTTCTTGTTGGTTCCTTTTTGAGCTCTTTTGGGGAATTGAGCTTTTTGAGGGAAGTGCTACAGTAGCTTGTGTTTTAATGGAAGTTTTATTGGTGTTGGAACTGAACTTAAAGACTTATTATCTTGAGTCCACTAATGTTGCTAATAAAGATTGTGTGAAGTTTTGTATGAAGGAAAAATTTCAGGTGTATGGAAGAAATGAGTAATGAGATGAAGAATGGACTAAAGCTCAAGCTTGGGGATGCCACGCGTGTCACCCCAAGAAATATCCAAGAAGTACAAGCGTCAAAGCTTGGGGATGCCCAAGGCATCCGCTTCTTCATTAATAAAAATTTCAGGTTTCTTCCAAACACTTCATTTTTATTATTTCATGCACAATTGTGTTGTTCTTGGAGCGTCTTCTTTTTCTTTTTTCGTTTTGGTTTTTCGTTCGCTTGGTTTTCTTAGTTTGCTTGAATAAATTGGACCCCCTCTTTCATGCATTGGTTTTCAAATAGTTTGGTTTGGATTGGAAAAGAGTAGGAAAAGTTCATGCTTAAGTGGTAAAGGGAGCTTGTTTTTGACTATGGCCTATGCTTTGTCATGCCATGCTTGATATTGTTTTGGCTTTATGCTTAGTGATCTTTGTTCTAGCATGACATGTTATAAACAATTGAGATTGCTTAATGTGCCTTAAAAGAATCATGCGTTGTTTTAGCATATTAAAGCATAGTATTGTGGTATTCTCCTTTGATGCTTTATTTGGGTTAACTTGGCGCATGCTCACACCATGTTATGACTATCCCAAGTCACCATAGCCTTGATGATCCTTTAGTTTTCGACTTGTAGTATCACTTTATGCTTTGATTAATGATGTTTTGTCGCTCTGCATGATTATGGCCATTATTGCTCTCTTAGTTGGTCGCTCCCAGTCTTTTGCTAGCCCCCATAACCAAGTATGAGTTCCACTCATGCATCCAACTCCTAAAACCAAGTTATCCCAAAGAGTCCACCTTACCTACCTATTAGCATATGCTATTCCAAGTATATACATGTTTTTATCTACCTTCCGAATTAAACTTGTTATGTGAAAATTAGTGATTAAAGCTCTCACGAACTTGATGGCACACTTTACTTTCTTGCACTTAATAAACTTGAACCATTGCGTCCATCTTTGTTGCGTATATGCTTGCGCTTTATAAGTTGAAGTTAGCAGAACCATGTATCATGGGGAACGCTTTCAGCATTGCACTTGTACATTGTACCTACTTGATATCATGTTCTTTTGCTTATGGATCCCGGCGGTGTGAAATAAAAGGGGAACTTGTAAGATCATGAAGTTTGTATTTGTGTTAGAGAAACGCCTGGGCCGCTAGCCTAAGCCATGCCTAATCATGGTGGAAACTTGCAGCATAACCATAATGAGCACTCTATGAAGCATCCTCAATAAAAACATATGCAAATAGCAAATAAAAAGATCGCTGAGATGCTCATTGTCTGCTTGCCTTGTCATTTTGATTATGGGATAGCTCCTGTATCATGTGCAAGGGGTACCCCGTTGGCAGTTCTCTATGATACATATGTACTTACAATGACAAGAGCTTACTTGTGACAAAAGTTGAGTAGCATGAGGTTCGGTCTTCGTAAGTAAGGGGCATGAGATTTCAGCTTATAACTTGTCAAGCATATCCTCTTAGTTGTGTCAATTTAACCTTAATCACCTAAAGATGCTTATGATAGGGGCAATGAGAGCTGAAAGCTAATAAGTACCATAATTTTTGGAAGCTCTTTATGAAACTTGAATCCCTACTTCCTTCTATGAAGGCCTTTCTTTTACTTTTATGTTGAGTCTCCACCTTCTATCTTTATGCACCTACTTTGAGGGCATAGTGTCCATTCTTAGTTCTATGTGCATTGTCCCAAGACTTGTTGATTGATGCATAGCTTTGATATTGCTTGTTTTAAATTATTTGTATTTAGTCACTCTTATGAACTTTGAAGGTGTCCTATGCACTTATGTTTGCTACTCTATGAGGGACAAGCTGAATGCCATTATGCTATGTTTTCTTTATGTGAAACAAACAAATGTCTTGCAAAGCATTGTTATTCATGAATCTTTTGTTTGTGCCTTTTCATGTTGCAACAATAGATTGCTTTGTCTTATTGTTAGAACTTTGTCTTTCATGCTATGTTGAAGTACTATGATCCCAGCTATCAATGTTTTACAAATACTTTGATCAAGTTTATGATGGTGCATGTCACCTCAAAAATTATTCTTTCTTTTTATCACTTACCTACTCGAGGACGAGCAGGGGTTAAGCTTGGGGATGTTGATACGTTGCAAACGTATCCATAATTTTTGATGTTCCATGCTTGGTTTTATCTACTTTCTTATGTTTTGTCCACACTTTGGAGTACTTTCTATACACTTTCTTGGACTAACCTATTAACAAGAGTCACAGTGCCAGCTGCCTGTTTTTTGCTGTTTTTGGTTCCAGGAAAGTCAGAAAATGAATATTCTCGGAATTGGATGGGTCAAAAGCAAAAGTCAATTTTTCACCGAGGGACACAAGGAGCCATAATACGAGATGGAGAGGGGCCAGGGGCCGCCACACCACCTGGCCGCGCGGCCCAGCCTAGCCCATGCCAGGGGGTGGTCTGGCCGCCTCCAGCACCCCCTCGGCCTCCCCTTTCGCCTATAAGATGCCTCCGATACAGAAACCCTAAGTACCCGATCAAAATTCCACGAAAGAGTCTGTAGCCGCCGTCATCTCCATCCCTAGAACGGGAGGGATTTGAAGCTCTTCCCAGCACCCTGCCGGAGGAGAGAATTCACCTTGGAGGCCTTCTTCATCACCATGCAAGCCTCCGGTGTGATGCGTTAGTAGTTCATCCTTGGACTATGGGTCCATGTAGTAGCTAGATGGCTGGTTCTTCTCCTTTGTGCTATCATGTTTAGATCTTGTGAGCTCCGTTCATGATCAAGATCATCTATTTGTAATTCTTACATGTTGTGTTTGCGGGGATCCGATGGATATTGAGATGCTATTTCAGATTGATTATTGATTCTATCATGTCTTTGTTATTTGTGATCTTGCATGCTTTCCGTTGTTAGTAGCTATCTTGGCCAAGTAGATGCTAGCAACTCCAAGAGTTAGTATTTATGCTCAATAGTGGGTTCATGCCTCTAGTAATCTGGGGAAGTGACATAAATCTCTAAGGTACTAGATGTGATGTTGCTACTAGGGAGAAAACAACAATCCTTTGTTCATAGAACAATCATATTGTTTACTTTACACGCAATGCATAATGCAATTATCTGTTGCTTGCAACTTAATACTGGAGGGGGGTTCGGATGATAACCTGAAGGTGGATTATTAGTCAAAGGTGAAGTTGGATTACGGTCTATGTATAATGTTGTAATGCCCAATCGAATCTCAAAGGAGTCAAGATGTTTAGTATATGCATGTATGCTTTCTTGATGTTTGTCAATTGCCCCGCTGTAATTTGTTCACCCAACATGTCATCTATCTTAAGGAGAGCCACCACTAGTGAACTATGGACCCTGGTCCTTTCTTTTATCATTAATCTACAACTATTTACTGCTTGCTGTTTACTTTTTGCAAGAAATTACTTTGTTCCAGACAACACATTTAATCCTTTGTTTTCAGCAAAACCGGTGAGATTAACAACCTCACTATAAGTTGGGGGCAAAGTTCTGTGGTTGTGTTGTGTAGGTTTCCACGTTGCTGCTAGCACCGGTAGTGCGCCTTGCCAAAGGCCAGGTAGCAACACCTTGGAGGTGTTTCCTTGCTCCTACTGGATTGATAACCTTGGTTTCATAACTGAGGGAAACTTACTGCTGTGCTCATCATACCTTCCTCTTGGGGTTCCCCAAAGAGCTCGTTATTACACGAGTCAGCATGAATCAATCAACAAGTTTTGGGACAATGCACATTAAACTAAGAATGGCCACTATGCTCTCTCAATTTGTGAATAAAGATAGAAGATGGAGACTCAACATAAAAGTAAAAAAGAAAGGCCCTTCATAGAGGGAAGCAGGGATTTCAAGTTTCATAAAGAGCTTCCAAAAATTATGGTACTTATTAGATTTTAGCTCTCATTGCCCCTATCATAAGCATCTTGAGGTGATTAAGGTTAAAATGACACAATATGAGGATATGCTTGACAAGTTATAAGTTGAAAATCTCATGCCCCTTGCTTACGAGTACCGAACCTCATGCTACTCAACTTTAGTCACAAGTAAGTTCTTGTCATTGTAAGTACACGTGTATCATGGAGAACAGCCAATGGGGTACCCCTTGCCCATGACACAGGATCTTTCCCATATCAAAATGACAAGGCAACAGACAATGAGTATCTTAGCAATCTTTTTATTTGCTATTTGCATAGGTTTTTATTGAGGATGCTTCACAAAATGCTCACTATGGTTATGTTGCAAGTTTCCACCATGATTAGGCATGGCTTAGGCTAGCCGCCCAGGCATTTCTCTAACACATATACAAACTCCATGAGCCTACAAGCTCCCATTTTATTTCACACCGCCAGGATCCATAAACAAAAGAACATGAGATCAACTGAATAATAAGTGCAATGTTGAAAGCATTCCCCATGACAGTATGGTTCTGCTAATTCACAACTTATAAAGCGAAATCATATACGCAACATAGATGGACACAATGGTTCAAGTTTATTAAGTGCAAGAAAGTAAAGTGTGCCATCAAGTTTGTGAGATCTTTAATCACTAATTTTCACATAACAAGTTTAATTCGGAAGGTAGATAAAAGCATGTATATACTTGGAATGGTGTAACACACCATGCATAGGAGTGGACTCTTTGGAATAACTTGGTTTCATTGGGAGTTGGATGCATGAGTGGAACTCATACTTGGTACAGGTGGAGGCTAGCAAAAGATTGGGAGCGACCAACTAAGAGAGCAATAATGGCCATAATCATGCAAAGCAACAAAACATTATCAATTAAAGCATAAAGTGATATCACAAGTCAAAAACTAAATGATCATAGAGGCTAAGGTGACTGGTTCATAGTCTTAACATGGTGTAAGCATGTGCCAAGTCAACCCAAATAAAGCATCAAAGGAGAATACCACAATATTATGCTTTTGTATGCTAAAACAACACATGATTCTTTCAAGGCACATTAAGAAATCTCAATTGTTTGTACCAAGTCATGCTACAGAAATAATCACTAAGCATAAGTTCAAAGCAACATCAAACATGACATGATAAAGTCTAGGCCACAGTCAAAACAAGCTCCTTTTGTACCACTTATAAGCATGAAGCTTCCTACTCTTTTCCAACACCAATCAACTTATTTGAAACAACATATGAATGCGGGGGTCCAACCAATTTATTTAAGCAAACCAAACAAAAGAAAACTAAAAACAAAAACAAAGACGCTCCAAGAACAACACAATTGTGCATGAAACAATAAAAATAAGGTGTTTTGGAAGAAAACCTGAGATTTTTATTAATGAAGAAGGGGATGCCTTGGGCATCCCCAAGCTTTGACGCTTGTACTTCTTGAATATTTTTTGGGGTGACATGGGTGGCATCCCCAAGCTTGAGCTTTTTTCCATACTTCATCTCATCACATTATTCTTCCTTACACTTGAAAATTTTCTTCATACAAAACTTCACACAATCTTCATTAGCAACATTAGTGTATTCAAGATAATAAGTTTTTGGGTTTAGTTTCAATACAAGAAAAACTTCCATTAAAACACAAGCTACTATAGCAATTCCTTCTAAAAGCTCAAATGATTAAATAGAACTCAAAGAGAAAGAGATTAAGAGGCAAATGCAAATAATGGCAGAAATCTGTCAAAACAGACCAGCAGGTAAAAACCAATTTTTTCGAAGACCTTCTGTTTCTCAAATCGAAAAGTGCTAAACTAATGAAAGTTATATAATAACCTAGGTCATAAGCACAGAAAATTACAGCTCAATCCGACGTACAGGGATTTTCACAATTTTTTATAGTGAAGCACAAAAATTTGTTTTGGGACAACAACTTTCGCAAGTCTTACTTCTCTCTCATTAGAGGTTATTCTTGGCACAAAAACCACACAAAAAGGATAAGGAGAGGTTATTACTGAGGCAATAACTTCCAAGACTCAACAAAAGAAAAACTTACTGAAAGTAAAATAACTTGGGTTATCTCCCAATAGTGCTTTTCTTTAACGCCTTTCAGCTAGGCATAGGAGCAAGATTCAAGTATTTTCCAATCAAGAAGCATTAAGATCAAATTTCTTGCCCCTACCTTTCTTACCTTTATTCTTATCTTTAGGGAACATATTATTGTTTGGTGGAGAAGCAAAATGCATGATGCCTTTTCCCACATCTATTATTGCTCCAAGGAGTTTCAGTAGGGATCTTCCAAGTGTAATTTGTCCTTTTCCTACACATTCAATAACAAGATAATCAGTAGACACCACTTTCCCTAGGATATTTGTAAACACTCCTTCAACTATTCCAATGGGTAATATTATGGCATTATTGGTAAGAGATATTTCTTCTCCTTCCTCAGAAAGTCCCCAAAGATTCAAAGATTCATAGATGTCTTTAGGCATAAGACAGAATTCAGATATGATATCACAATGAGCATAATTTTTTTCATTATTTATAACTACTTTTACTGTAGGAAGCCATTTTGAAGATTCAGAATTATTGGAACATATTCATGATGCTCTCTAAGCATGTTATAGCATTCTTTTAAACTAGATGTGTTGGTATCAAGAGTGTTTAATCTAGCAATAATGTTTGTAAAGGAGGAATCAGATTTGCTAGGCAAGTTATATGTTGCAACCAACTTTTTTATGGCATTAAAAGCTTCACCCTCATTGCACTAGAGGAAATCTCCTCCTACTACAACATCCAAAGCATATCTATAACAAAGAGCAAGACCAAAGTAGAAACTGCTAAGAAACAAGCCTTGAGTCATTTTAGGTTCAGTTTTTTCATGTAAATCAGAAATTCTAGACCAAGCTTCTTTGAAACTCTCTTTAATTCCTTGTTTGAAAGTAAAAATCATTTCCTTAGGTGACATAGTGATTGGAGCAATAGGTGTGCACATGAAACAATTGTTGTTTGTGCTAGTGAAATCACACCACTTAGTGTTTTCAAGAGTAGTCATTTTTTTGTAAGATTAAAGCAAGCCAACAGAAATAGGAACTAATTTTTTCGTGTGTGTTTTTGATAAAAGAAGCAAACCAGTACAACTAATTTTTTTGTGTTTTTGATAAAAAGAAACAAGCAAACAAAGCAAAATAAACTAAGCAAAACAAAAACAAAGTAAATAGATTGGTTGTGAGAGACTCCCCTTGCAAGAATCTTCTTTCCCCCTGAAAAGTGATTGACGAGGAGGAAGAGATTGAAGTTGTCCTTAACTCCTAGGCAACAGCGCCAGAAAAGTGCTTGATGGCTCAAGATATGTAGAGCTCGTTGGGAACCCCAAGAGGAAGGTATGATGAGCACAGCAGCAAGTTTCCCTCAGTTATGAAACCAAGGTTATCGAACCAGTATGAGTAAGGAAACAACTCCAAGGTGTTGCTAACAACTTGGAATCCTGCACAATACAACCACAGAACTTTCCCCAACTTACAGTGAGCATCGTAAACATATCTATAATTTTTGATGTTCCATGCTTGTTTTATATCTACTTTCTTATGTTTTGTTCACACTTTGAGGTATTTTTATACATTTTTGAACTAACCTATTAACAAGATGCCACAGTGCTAGTTGCATGTTTTCTGTTGTTTTTGGTTTCAGAAAAGCTAGTAAAGAAATATTATCGGAATCGGATGGGACAAAAGCCAAAGTCAGTATTTTATCTGAAGCAACACGGAGTCTGGAGGAGAGACGAAGTGGCGCACCAAGGCGACCACAATGGTGGCGGTGTGGTCTGCGGGGGCACACCACCAGGGGGTGTGGGCCCCCTGGTGCTCCACCGATCTTGCCCCTTCGCCTATAAAAGCCTCTCGGGACGAAAACCCTAAGTACCCGATCAAAAAATCCATGAAAGAGTCTGTAGCCACCGCCATCTCCATCCCTAGATTGGGGGGATCCGAAGCTCTTCCCGGCACCCTACCGGAGGGGAGAGATCATCCTGGATGCCTTCTTCATCACCATGTAAGCCTCCGGTGTGATGCGTGAGTAGTTCACCCTTGGACTACGGGTCCATGTAGTAGCTAGATGGTTGGTTCTCCTCCTTTGTGCTATCATGTTTAGATCTTGTGAGCTCCATTCATGATAAGATCATATATTTGTAATCTTACATGTTGTGTTTACGGGGATCCGATGGATATTGAGATGCCATTTCAGATTGATTATCGATTCTATCATGTCTATGTTATTTGTGATCTTGCATGCTCTCCATCATTAGTAGCTATCTTGGCCAAGTAGATGCTATCAACTCCAAGAGGGAGTATTTATGCTCGATAGTGGGTTCATGCCTCTATTAATCTGGGGAAGTGATAGAAATCTCTAAGGTTGTAGATGTGCTATTGCTACTAGGGAGAAAACAACAATCCTTTGACCATGGGGCAATCGTATTGTTTACTTTACACACTTTGCTTAATGCAAGTATCTGTTGCTTGCAACTTAATACTAGAAGGGGTTCAGATGATAACCTAAAGGTGGATTATTAGTCATAGATGCAGTTGGATTATGGTCTATGTATAATGTTGTAATTCCCAATCAAATCTCATAGGAATCAAGATGTCTAATATATGCATTGTTATGCTTTCTCAAATCTGTCAATTGCCCCGCTGTAATTTGTTCACCCAACATGTTATCTATCTTAAGGAGAAACACCTCTAGTGAACTATGGACCCTGGTCCATGCTTTTATCATTCATATACCATCTACTATTTACCATTTAATGTTTACTTTCTCTAAGCAATTACTATCTTCCACACTATACGTTTAATCCTTTGTTTTTAGCAAAACCGGTGAGATTGACAACCTCACTGTAAGTTGGGGCAAAGTTCTGTAGTTGTGTTGTGCAGGATTCCAAGTTGCTAGCAACACCTTGCAGTTGTTTCCTTGCTCCTACTGGTTCTATAACCTTGGTTTCATAACTGAGGGAAAATTTGATGTTGTGCTCATCATACCTTCCTCTTGGGGTTCCCAACAAGCTCGAATATATTTTGAGCCATCAAGCCTTTTTTCTGGCGCCGTTGTCGGGGAGTTAAGTACAGCTTCACAAGGGGAGTCCCTCACAACCAATCTCTTTACTTAGTTTTTTGTTTTGCTTAGTTTATTTCTGCTTTGTTTGCTTGTTTCTTTTTATCAAAAACACACACAAAAAAGTTGTACTGGTTTGCTTCCGTATAAAAACACAAGAAAAAATTAGTTCTTTCTATAGTTGTCACCTCGTTCTAAGCTCACCATGTTGATCCCTAAGTTCACCCTAAAAGACATTTCAATAGGTAGTGACTCTATAATTGGGAAAGATAATATTGAAGAATTCTTTAATCATGTTAGCAAGCATGAGGATATTGAGGATAGATCCTTAGCAGAACTTGCTCCAAATTATGAAATTGCTGCAGCTTCTTTAGTTCACATGTTGGAGGCTAGGTTTGTTAACCTTAACCCCATGATGCAAGTAATGTTTCTTAAACTTAAAGATATTGAGGATACTGAAAAGAGAGATTTTATTCTAGAAACTTTGCTTAAAGAATTCTATGATGTTAAGGAAGCTAGAAAGGTCTTCGATCATTTTAATATGCTAGGCTCATGCGTGGATGTTATTGGTACACAAGGAAAGATGGACAAAACCAAATCCAAAAATGGAGAGTAAATTAAAATACCAATACCTTTTAAACTTGTGGGAATGCATGAATATTTAGAAAATAATTTTGATTGGAATGTTCCTGAAAACCTGTTTGATGAAAATAGTGAACCCAAGAGTATTGATAGAGGATCCTCTAGAACTTATTTGGATGAGATACCTTGCATTGTTGAAGATATTCCTGGTATTGATCTTAATGCTTCTTCATTTGAAAATACTTGAATCTTGCTTCCTATGCCTAGCTCAAAGGTG
Organism: Avena insularis; assembly: GCA_023614405.1. NCBI lineage: Eukaryota > Viridiplantae > Streptophyta > Magnoliopsida > Poales > Poaceae > Avena > Avena insularis. Next base: position 575,949,757 of record CM042692.1, read on the forward strand.
TTAAAGAAAATCACTATTGGGAGATAACCCAAATTTTTATTCAGTAAGTTTTTCTTTTGTTGAGTCTTGGAAGTTATTGCCTCAGTAATAACCTCTCCTTATCCTTTTTGTGTGGTTTTTGTACCAAGAATAACCTCTAATGAGAGAGAAGTAAGACTTGGGAAAGTTGCTGTCCTGAAACAGATTTTTGTGCTTCACTATAAAAAATCGTGAAAAATCCCTGTACATTGAATTGAGCTGTAATTTTTTCTTATTATTCCCCAGGTTATTATATAACTTTTGTTAGTTTATCACTTTTTGATTTGAGCAATAGAAGATTTTCGAAAAAATCGGTTTTTACCTGCTGGTCTGTTTTGACAGATTTCTGCCATTATTTGCATTTGCCTCTTAATCTCTTTCTCTTTGATCACTTGAGCTTTTAGAAGGAATTGCTATAGTAGCTTGTGTTTAAATGGAAGTTTTACTTTTGTTGAAACTGAACCTAAAGACTTATTATCTTGAATACACTAATGTTGCTAATGAACATTGTGTGAAGTTTTGTATGAAGGGAATTTTAGAGTGTAGGGAAGAACAATGTGATGAGATGAAGTATGGACAAAAGCTCAAGCTTGGGGATTCCACCCGTGTCACCCCAAGAAACATTCAAGAAGTACAAGCGTCAAAGCTTGGGGATGCCCAAGGCATCCCCTTCTCCGTCAATAAAAATCTCAGGTTTTCTTCCAAACACTTCATTTTGATTGTTTCATGCACAATTGTGTTGTTCTTGGAGCATCTTTGTTTTCGTTTTTAGTTTTCTTTCGTTTGGTTTGCTTAAATAAATTGGTTGGACCCCCACATTCATATGTGGTTTCAAATAAGTTGATTGGTGATTGGAAAAGAGTAGGAAGTTTCATGCTTATAAGTGGTACAAGAGGAGCTTGTTTAGACTATGGCTTAGACTTTATCATGTCATGTTTGATATTGTTTTGGCTTTATGATTAGTGATTATTGCTGTAGCATGACTTGTTCCAAACAATTGAGATTGCTTAATATGCCTTTAAAGAATCATGCGTTGTTTTAGCATTCAAAAGCATAATATTGTGGTATTCTCCTTTGATGCTTTATTTGGGTTGACTTGGCACATGCTTACACCATGTTAAGACTATAAACAAGTCAACTTAGCCTATATGATCATTTAGTTTATGGCTTGTAATATCACTTTATGCTTTAATTAATAATGTTTTGTCGCTTTGCATGATTATGGCCATTATTGCTCTCTTAGTTGGTCGCTCCCAGTCTTTTGCTAGCCTCCACATGTACCAAGTATGAGTTCCACTTATGCATCCAACTCCTAATGAAACCAAGTTATTCCAAAGAGTCCACTATAAATTCCTATGCATGGTGTGTTACACCATTCCAAGTATATTTATGCTTTTATCTACCTTCCGAATTAAACTTGTTATGTGAAAATTTAGTGATTAAAGCTCTCACAAACTTGATGGCACACTTTACTTTCTTGCACTTAATAAACTTGAACCATTGTGTCCATCTATGTTGCGTATATGCTTGCGCTTTATAAGTTGTGAATTAGCAGAACCATGTTGTCATGGGGAACACTTTCAACATTGCACTTATTATTGAGTTGATATCATGATCTTTTGCTTATGGATCCCAGCGGTGTGAAATAAAAGTGGAGCTTGTAAGCTCATGGAGTTTGTATGTGTGTTAGAGAAACGCCTGGGCAGCTAGCCTAAGTCATGCCTAATCATGGTGGAAACTTGCAACATAACCATAGTGAGAATTCTATGAAGCATCCTCAATAAAAACCTATGCAAATAGCAAATAAAAAGATCGCTGAGATGCTCATTGTCTATTGCCTTATCATTTTGATATGGGATAGCTCCTATATCATGGGGCAAGGGGTACCCTGTTGGCGGTTCTCTATGATACACATGTACTTACAATGAAAAGAACTTACTCGTGACTAAAGTTGAGTAGCATGAGGTTCGGTACTCGTAAGCACGGGGCATGAGATTTTCAACTTATAACTTGTCAAGCATATCCTCATATTTGTGTCACTTTAACCTTAATCACTTGAAGATGCTTATGATAGGTGCAATGAGAGCTGAAAGCTAATAAGTACCATAATTTTTGGAATCTCTTTATGAAACTTGAATCTCTGCTTCCCTTTGTGAAGGGCATTTCTTTTTTACTTTTATGTTGAGTCTCCATATTCTATCTTTATGCACCTATTGAGAGAGCATAGTGGTCATTCTTAGTTTAATATGCATTGTCCCAAAACTTGTTGATTGATTCATAACTTTGATATTGCTTGCTCTTAAATTATTTGTATCTAGTCACCCTTATCAACTTTGAAGGTGTCCTATGAATTTATGTTTTGCTATACTATGAGGGACAAGCTGAATACCACTTTTATTATGTTTTCTGTATGTGAAACAAACAAACGTCTTTCAATGCATTGTTATTCATGATCTTTTGTTTGTACCTTTTCATGTTACAACATAGTTGCTATGTCTTATTGTTAGAACTCTATCTTTCATGCTTATGTTTAGAGTACTTTGATCTTAGCTATCAATGCTTTACAAATATGACGATGCATGTCACCTCAAAAATTATTCTTTTTTTATCACTTACCTACTCGAGGACGACCAGGATTTAAGCTTGGGGATGTTGATACGTCGTAAACGTATCTATAATTTTTTATGTTCCATGCTTGTTTTTGTAGGGGTTCCGCGCATAAAAACAATAAATTTTACTCTATGCCCCTGAACCCCTGAAGCTTCCAGGACCTATCTATTAGTAATACAGTAACGGGAGGGGCTTTTCGCGAACTTACCCTTGAAGACCGAAAAGTGTTGTCAACGCTCAGGAGAGCGTGGTTGATGCAGACGAGCCGAAGCCGACCTCAAGGTCGTGATGAAGTCCTTGCGCTCCTTCTGGCTCCAACGACTTGAGTGCCTCAAGTGTGACACCTCGTGGGAGTTACACACGTCCGGTGCCTGACGATGACTCCCGCTTCCCCGATCCAGCAGCAGTTGCAGAAGTAGAGCTCCCGGATCTGAATCCCGCAGCACGACGGCGCTCCGCGGTGAAGATGTCTCTCGCTCGCCCAGTCTAGACTTGGGACCACGGTCATGAGAGAGAGAGGGGGAGAGAGAAAATATCAATTAGAGGTCCTCCCAAAAGTGGGGAGACCTTTATTGATTATTGGGTGTGTCTTTCTAGGACAAATACCCCACTTTATATAGGGGGAGGGGAGGTACTACCTCCCCTCAAGTCCTGGGGTGGGACTAAAGGAGAGGAGGGGGAGGGGTGGCACCGCCGGCCACCCCCATGGGCCCCACGCGGGGGGGGGGGGGATGGCCCACTAGGGCCGCCGGCCACCCCATGGCCCCCTTCTCCCTCTTGCCTTTCCCTAATGGGCCCTCTCCCCTCCGGGAATTGGCCCATTAAGCCTTTGACCATTTAATTAATTTTCTGTTTATTTAAATAATTATGAATAAATGATCAAATCAATATTTAACATTCATTCACACATTATCTAATCTTCGTGGCTATGGAACACCTTCCACCTCCACTCCGGAATCCTCCGGACTTACCGAAACCCTTCCGGTTTTCTCCCTTCTTTTCTTCGGTGATTCTACCGATCCTATAAAAACTCTCTAAGCATCATCAAGCCCTTAAGCGTGATACCCTACGGTTCGGGAACACTCCAGACATGGTCAGGACACTCCCGCACCAATGATCAACAGAGGGACCTGGATGGCCATGTGACCCCTGTGTGTTCCACGAAGATCTTTCGTCGTTTGAACCGGGATAGTCGTGTCTTATTCCCTTTGTCATTCGATACTTGCATTGCCCGAGATTCGATCAATGACATCACCATGCCGTGTTTAATCTTGTTACTGAACAATGCTACTTAACTCGTCCCGACAAGTGATATCCCCGTGATCTAATCACACGCTGCACAACTATTGGATATAACTTCTCCGAGTGGGCCCTTGAGTATCTTCTCGTCACATGGATGGACAAATCCCGCTCTTGACATATATTGCCTCTACGGTTTCCTCCGAATACCTGAACACACCTTTATAACCACCGTTTTACCAGATGGCGTTTGATGTTATCTAAGCACTCTCGGGAGACAGTGATTGATATAGCCTCACAGTCTAAGGAATAGTCTACGAGGATCCATTTCTAATCATCGTAACTTTGAACTTCGTGACATGATCCGGTCACGATGTTTAGGTTGGGTATTGGTTCATCATCTCATTCTATGAATGAGATGACCTCATTTCCAACTGGCATAAATGCCACATGATCAGGAAACATGATCATCTATTGACCAATGAACCAGTGACTAGAGTTTCACTGGGAACCCCTGGTTGTTTGTATATCACACGTGTATTGATGTTTCCACTCAACACAGTTATAGCATGATATAAAACTTAATCATAAACTATATGAAATATGATAATAGTCCTTACTACTATTTGTCTCTAAGGCATATTTCCAACAGTCTCCCACTTGCACTAGAGTACAAATACACTAGCTGCATTTGTTCTCAATTATTGGCACTATATATCCAATACCCTGAACATGCTTGCTCATGGAAGAGGTTGAGTCTTGGGTCTGTACTTTTACAGTCCCAAATCCTTTGCAACTTACTAATGTCACCTTGATTGACATCAATACTCTATCATCCAATGATAGCATCTGTGTGTATGTATCACCGCTATGGCAGTAGAACGAGGCCTGATTCCAGGAGCCTACAGTGACGTTAGATCAACCTCGAGGGCTTTCTCATGGGCACTGTGCCCTGGGACACATCATTCTACGTTAAAAACGAATTAGCCCCGCCATAACATTATACAACACTTTAGATGGTACCCTTATCTATTATTATAAATGTATTCATCGAAACTCCTATGCACTCTGTGCAACTTTCGATGTTTTGTTCACCTCGCTTCCTATTTGACTCAAATTGGTATCTAGAGGAGTTTCCAACATATTCCCTTATAACATAACTCTTTATGCTTTAAGATATGTCATCCTTTATGGATTTGGAAAATATATCCACAGTTCTCTAATAGACACTGCGGACAAACTTAGTTCAACGTTCTATGATTCAGATTTAATCACTTTCAAACGTTCTTTATTGGATCACATATTATGCTAAGTTATCATCATGGTTTCTAAGATAGAACCTATGTCTCAACATAGTGGATGACGATCATCCTTTTCTTTCTTTCAACCATTGATGTTAAACTTAATGCTAATCCTAATTTGAGTTATTAAGGACCAGTTCCTTAATTAACTTCTATTCTGAAACATTTTTCAGAATCCCTTAAGGAATGCTACATAATATCATAATACACCTATTATCAATTTCTACATCTTATAAATCATTATTTATAAGTATTTGTGCCTTTCATTCTTAACACGCTTAAGAATTGCTCCTATAAGCTCCCACTCAAAATATGTACTATATATTTGAGTTTGAGACTCATATTGCTCCCACTTAAAAATATGTCAATCACATATTGTTTCAGAAAGACTTTCATAGCTCCCACTCAATTTTATGCAAATTGCATATCTCCTTACTGTTTTGAATAACTTCAAAATCCTTTGAATAAACATCAAACTTGGAGATTTATTATGTGATACTAGTACTTTACTAGTTTTAAATCCACTAGACATTTAGCACACTTGAATCAAATTCATTTGAATTTGTTCAATACCTGACAAATTGTGCTTTTGTCATTCACCCCTTTTTCCTACAATGGCTTTGCATTCATTTGGGAAAATTCCAAGTACCTCCTTTTACTTGTGAGATTCAACAACGAATTGCTTTCTAATCTCAAGGGAATTTTTCTTCTAGGATTTCTCATAATTTAGTTTACCATTATTTCCTTTGTAGTTCGTAGGTGTGTCACATTTCAAAAATCATGACAAGTGGTTCACAAATGTCTCCATACAAGATATGGATTTGCATTTTGAATCCTACTTCATGTAGTGAAAACAATAGTGGAGGGAAAAACGCAATGATCAAAATCATTGATTCTTTCCTTCTGTGAAGAGAATCGTTCAGGAACGCTGTCCGTTGCGCTTCTCAACACTCTGATGCAGGATTTTGAATCCTCATCGTGTTTTACACTATTTTCCATTTGCTCCATAATTGAGAAACATCACTAGAGGTGAGCTTTCTCAAGAATGCACCAAAATCCAAGCAACACAAGTTTTGCTTTCCTTTTGGTTTAGCTATGGATTTCGTATTCAAAGTTTCCAATGAATACTCTATAAGGACATATTCGCTATTGTTTTGGTTATATCGAATAACCCCAAAACTTTCACGAATTCAAATGGTTTACCAATTCTAATTGAGTGCTAACTATTTCTAAACTAATGGTCTCTACATATACTCTACAACGATTTATTCGGTGCCTTCTATTCAACCCCTTTTTGATATCTAATATCACATTGTGATGCTTTGTATTTTGGCGTTTCAAAACACTTTGCATTCCACAATGTCTTTTATGCCATTCTTATAAATTTGAACTTCATTACTATTGATCAAATCATAGTAATTGGATTCTCTTTTATATTTATACCCTTTGTTGATGAAACACTTTGATCAAATCAAATAGTTTCATATTCATGTTTCCTTTGGTAAACTTACTTTACACATTTAAACAATCATTTAATGATAATTACCATTTTCGTTAAAACATAATACATCGGATATGTATATACTTTTAACAATTCATTAAACACTTTGTTTTCAAGTAATACACGGTGTTCAAGTTATTTTGCCGAACTTAGGCATGATTTATATGTGAAAATAAATCAAATGACTTTCACATATTATCATCATAACTTTGAATTTAAACAATGGTTTCATTCATTAATGAACATATCATTAAATTGGGTATTTTTAAACAAGGCATTTTTAATGTTTTACAAATGTTCATGCATTATCAATTAGTTTCAAACAACAAGGATAATTCACATATTATCAAACAAGATATGAACACGAATAGAAATCATTCATAAAAGCAGAACAACTGTTTGTTACAAACTCATATGAATAACCATCTCACGAAGTGTGAGACACACTAAAGAAGTTCAAATCTCTCTTGATTACAATAATCATCCTAAAACACAAAACTAAATGATAAATGTCGAGGGAGTGTGTCGTCGGCCATCATCATCATGCTCGCCATCAACACGCAACGTCACCTCCTCTCTAGCAAGCACCTCTATGCAGAAGGACCTGTTTTCACCAAAACAGAACAAGTATCAGATATACTTAACACTGTAATGTGTTTGCAAGATTATAACGTTTATAAAACTGTATATCAAATATATACCTTTGTCGTTGACGACCTGAGCGACATCTGGTTCAACCTACACATTCCTGAGATGTGTCATGAACCGGTGGAACTCCATTGTTTCCGTGTCGCCCCTCATTACGCAAGTCCTAACTTGTGCTTGGTAGCTTGGTGGCAGCGACCGCAGCATAGCAGCATTTGCGAAAGAGCCTGTAATCCAGACGTCCAGGAAGTATGCTGGCCTCATGTACACATCATGCATGTGCTGTAAGTGGCTGTCTAGTGACGAGTTCTCCTCCCTCTTAATGGAGAGGAAGTCTCCCATCAACTCATGCTCCCATATGCGTGTCTCCTCCATGAAATGTGTCCTAAGCTGTAGCATCACCGAACGAGGGTTGACATCACCCATGAAAAGCCACAGCTCGTCCACCATTCCGAAACGCATCACAACTGAAATATAGCAGGCCATCTCCCGACGGAGATAGCGGTCTTTCCGCTCCTCTGGGGTCTCAAGGTCTATGGACGGATCTAGATCCATCCCGTCGAGTATGTAGTCAACCATGTCGTTCTCGCTAAGGAGAACATGGAGACTGGCAACCCAGATGGAGAAGTTCGATCCATCTAATCTGAGCTTCTCTCCTTCTAACCATTTAGTTGTCAACACGAAAGAGCCCATCTACATTTATAATTGCAAAAGGAATTTAGACTAAGTTTATAATTAAATGAGTTAATAATAACTCCACTCAGAAACACCTATCCCCAAAGAGGGTTCCTAGTGATAACACGACCCCTATCAGCCACATCTCCCCCGATCATCACGACCATCAATGTGGGTTCAAGGGTGGACGCTAAACGTCGGTCACATCATTCATGCGACTCGTGCTCGATCTTTCGACCATCCGCGTTCTGAGGCCACGCTTCTCTAGCGTGCTAGTCTCGCCAACTCAACCTTAGTGTATTCGCTATGCAACATGGCTTGCACCCACTGTATGCGAACGTAGATATGTCTGACACCCGATCATCATGGCCTGCCTCATACCGAAGAACTTTCTTGGTGGTGCACACTAAGGGGGAACACAATCGTTGGTTATTTTAACAGGGATCATCTTATTAGGCTACTGTCGAGTATCTAATACTAGCACACAATAAGACATACAAACAATAACATTGAATGTAAATGCTATGTGATATGGTCCTTCACGTCGTGATCTCCATCCGCCGTCACCGGATTCCGGTGCCAGGGTTCCGGCGCCATAGACACCAGGGTACCGGTGTCATTCCGGCGTGGTAGTTCATCATTACCGTGACCATCTACTACTATGTAACAAAAGGTAATCACTTTACCTTTGCCACAACCATATCACAAAGCAACGCCCCCCTGCAAAACAAAGTCAGATGCATCTACTTTATCTTTGCATGTTTTACGTGGCTGAATGGGCTTTCGCACAAGAACCGTTCTTACCTACGAACTTTCAGCACAACGCTGATCAAGTAGTTGTCTATACTACACCCCTTTCGGGGCCCTCCGTTGCAAATGGTATACCAACTAATGCGAGAGAGACAGACACCCCCTAAGCCACTTTATACGGTACAAGCCGTATGTCAAGCATGGACCAGTCTCGCGAATGAACGCGTAAAGTCAGTTGGGGGCCGCTTCATCAAGCATTGCTGCGGTATACACAAGTACACGTGGGAGGGTAACAACTAAAAGATCAACTCCCACACGCTACATCTCATGTGTTCTACCCGTACTAGCAGTACTACGGATAGATCTAGCTCTGATACCACTATAGGGGTTCCGCGCATAAAAACAATAAATTTTACTCTACGCCCCTGAACCCCTAAAGCTGCCAGGACCTATCTATTAGTAATACAGTAACGGGAGGGGCTTTTCGCGAACTTACCCTTGAAGACCGAAAAGCGTTGTCAACGCTCAGGAGAGCGTGGTTGATGCAGACAAGCCGAAGTCGACCTCAAGGTCGTGATGAAGTCCTTGCGCTCCTTCTGGCTCCAACGACTTGAGTGCCTCAAGTGTGACACCTCGTGGGAGTTACACACGTCCGGTGCCTGACGATGACTCCCGCTTCCCCGATCCAGCAACAGTTGTATAAGTAGAGCTCCCGGATCCGAATCCAGCAGCACGACGGTGCTCCGCGGTGAAGATGTCTCTCGCTCGCGCAGTCCTGACTTGGGACCACGGTCACGAGAGAGAGAGGGGGAGAGAGAAAATATCAATTAGAGGTCCTCCCAAAAGTGGGGAGACCTTTATTGATTATTGGGTGTGTCTTTCTAGGCCAAATACCCCACTTTATATAGGGGGAGGGGAGGTACTACCTCCCCTCGAGTCCCGGGGTGGGACTAAAGGAGAGGAGGGGGGAGGGGTGGCACCACCGGCCACCCCTGATGACCCACAAGTATAGGGGGTGTATCGCAATATTTTCGAGGGAAGTGAAACCCAATTTATTAATTCGACACAAGGGGAGCCAAAGAATATTTATAAGCCTTAACAACTGAGTTGTCAATTCAGCTGCACCTAGAAACAATCTTGCTCACAGCAGTTTATCAGTAGCAACAGTTTTGTAGTAGGAATAGTAAAGGAACAGTAGTAGTAAAGCAAAGACAGCAGTAACAAAAACAGTAAATAGTGGGATTCGAGTGCGGTAGGCATAGGGATGGATGGACGGGCGTTGCATGGACAAGACAATTCACATAGCAATTAGAACATAGGGCAATTGCAGATAAATAAGATAAAGCATCCAAGTACTAGACAATCCTAGGCATGTGTTCTATATATAGTCATACGTGCTCGCAATGAGAACTTACACAACATCTTTTGTCCTGCCAGCCCGTTTGCAGCGGGGCCTCTAGAGAACTACTGGCAATTAAGGTGCTCCTTTTAATAGAGCACCGGAGCAAAGCATTAACACTCTGTGAACACATGTGATCCTCACATCAAAGCCATTCCCTTCTGGTTATCCCGATTTCTGTCACTTCGGGGCCATAGGTTCCAGACAACAACGTGTGTATACAACTTGCAGATAAGACCAAAAACAATACTATCATAATGAATCAATAACAAGTTCAGATCTGAAATCATGGCACTCGGGCCCTAGTGACAAGCATTAAGCACAACAAGCCGCAACAAAGTCATAAAGCACTAATAAAAGATACTAGGCACCATGCCCTAATAATTTGATGCCATTACAAGAACGATCTCATCCAATCCCTACCATCCCCATAGCCTACAGCGGGGGATTACTCACTCATAGATGGGGGAAACATGGGTGGTCGATGGAGATGATGGTGGAGATCGATGGAGATGGCTTCAGGGGCACTTCCCCGTCCTGGCAGGGTGCCGGAATAGAGACTTTCTGTCCCCCGAATCTCCCCTTCGGTGGTGGCGGCGCTGCGGAACTTTTTCTGGAAAAACGTCGAACCCCCCGAAGTTTTTAGGTCAGAAGGCTTCTTATAGGTGAAGAGGGAGACCGAGGGGGTGCCTAGGGCCACCACACCATGCCCTGGCGCGGCCAGGCCCAGCCCATGCCTGGGGGTGGTGTGGCCAGCCCCTGGCCCTCCTCCGTCTCGTATTCTGGCTCCGTGAGTCTTCTGGAAAAATAGGCACTTTGGCTTTTGTCCCGTCCAATTACGAGAATATTCATTTTATGACTTTCCTGGAACCAAAAACAGCAGAAAACAGGCAGCTGGCATTGTGGCTCTTATTAATAGGTTAGTCCAAGAAATCATATGAAAAGTACTACAAAGTGTGGACAAAACACAAGAAAGTGGATAAAACCAAGCATGGGGCATCAAAAATTATAGATACATTTGCAATGTATCAACATCCCCAAGCTTAACTCCTGCTCGTCCTCGAGTAGGTAAGTGATAAAAAAAGAATATTTTTTGAGGTGACATGCACCATCATAAACTTGATCAAAATACTTGTAAAACATTCAAAGCTGGGATCATAGTACTTCAATCATAACATGAAAGACAAAGTTCTAGCAATAAGCAAAGAAACTATGATGCAACATGAAAAGGCACAAACAAAAGATTCATGAATAACAATGCTTTGCAAGACGTTTGTTTGTTTCACATAAAGAAAACATAGCATAAAAGTATTCAGCTTGTCCCTCATAGAGTAGCAAATATAAATGCATAGGACACCTTCAAAGTTCATAAGAGTGACTAGATACAAATTGTTTAAAACAAGAAATATCAAGGTATGCATCAATCAACAAGTCTTGGGACAATGCACATAGAACTAAGAATGGCCACTATGCTCTCAAGAAAGTGCTCATAGAATGTGTGGGGACTCAACAAGGAAATGAGAAGGTTTTGAAAAGTTTGAAAGGCTTCCAAATGCTGAAAGTATGGTACTCATTAGCTTTGAGCTCTCATTGCTCCTATCATAAGAATCTTTAAGTGGTTAAGGTTAAAGTGACACAATTAAGAGGATATGCTTGACAAGTTATAAATCGAAGTCTCATGCCCCTTACTTACGAAGACCGATCCTCATGCTACTCAACTTCAGTCACAAGTAAGCTCTTGTCATTGTAAGTATATATGTATCATAGAGAACCGCCAACGGGGTACCCCTTGCACATGACACAGGAGCTATCCCATAATCAGAATCACAAGGCAAGCAGACAATGAGTATCTCAGCGATCTTTTTATTTACTATGTGCATAGATTTTTATTGAGGATGCTTCATAGAATGCTCATTATGGTTATGCTGCAAGTTTCCACCATGATTAGGCATGGCTTAGGCTAGCGGCCCAGGCGTTTATCTAACATACATACAAACTCCATGATCTTACAAGTTCCACTTTTATTTCACACCGTCGGGATCCATAAGCAAAAGAACATGATATCAACAAGGTACTAAGTACCAATGCAATGTTGAAAGCGTTCCCCATGAAACATGGTTCTGCTAACTTCAACTTATAAAGCGCAAGCATATATGCAACAAAGAAGGACGCAATGGTTCAGGTTTATTAGATGCAAGAAAATAAAGTGTGCCATCAAGTTCGTGAGAGCTTTACTAACTAACTTTCTCATAACAAGCAAACATTTTACTCAGAAGAAAACAAGGCATATTGAATATGCACGGAAGTAGCAAATGATGCTAATAGGTAGGTATGGTGGACACTTTGGAAACATTTGGTTTAGGGAGTTGGAAACATGAGTAAAACATACTCAGTGTAGGTGAAGGCTAGCAATAGTAAGGGAGCGATAAATGAGAGAGCAATAATGGCCATAATCATGCAAAGCGATAAAACATCATTGATCAAAGCATAAAGTGATGCTACAAGTTGAAAACTAAAGGATCATAAAGGCTTAAGGTGACTTGAGATAGTCATAACATGGTGTGAGCATGCGCCAAGTCAACCCAAATAAAGCATCAAAGGAGAATACCACTATACTTATGCTTTAATATGCTAAAACAACGCATGATTCATCCAAAGCACATTAAGCAATCTCAATTGTTTATAACAAGTCATGCTACAACAAAGAATACTAAGCATAAAGCCAAAACAATATCAAGCATGGCATGACAAAGCATAGGCCACAATCAAAAACAAGCTCTCTTTACCACTTAAGCATGAACTTTCCTACTCTTTTCCAAACCAAACCAAACTATTTGAAAACCAATGCATGAAAGAGGAGGTCCAACCAATTTATTAAGAAAACTAAGAAAACCAAGCAAACGAAAAACCAAAATGAAAACAAAAAAGAAGACGCTCTAAGAACAACACAACTGTGCATGAAACAATAAAAATGAAGCGTTTGGAAGAAACCTGGGATTTTTATTGATGAAGAAGGGGATGCCTTGGGCATCCCCAAGCTTTGACGCTTGTACTTCTTGGATATTTCTTGGGGTGACACGCGTGGCATCCCCAAGCTTGAGCTTTAGTCCATCCTTCATCTCATTACTCATTCCTTCCATACACCTGAAATTTTTCCTTCATACAAAACTTCACACAATCTTTATTAGCAACATTAGTGCACTCAAGATAAATAAGTATTAAGGTTCAGTTCTAACACCAAATAAAGTTCCATTAGAACACTAGCTACTGTAGCACTTCCCTCAAAAAGCTCAATTCCCCAAAAGAACTCAAAAAGGAACCAACAAGAAGCAAATGCAGAAAATGGCAGAAATCTGTCAAAACAGACCAGCAGGTAAAGACGAATTTTTTCGAAGACCTTATGTTGCTCAAATCAAAAAGTGTTTAACTAACTAAAGTTAGATAACAACCTGGGGCAGAAGCACAAAAATTCACGCCTCAAAAAGACGATCAGATATTTTACACGAATTTTTACGGTGAAGCACAGAAATCTGTTTCGGGACAACAACTTTTCCAACTATTACTTCTCTCTCATTAGAGGTTATTCTTGGCACAAAAAGCAAATAAAAAGGATAAGGAGTGGTTATTACTGGAGTAATAACTTCCAAGACTCATCTAAAACTTTTGGGTTATCTCCCAATAAGTACTTTTCTTTAACGCCTTTAAGTTAGGTAAAAGCAAAAACTGAAAATGGATAAAAATAGAAGTAAGCGGAGATAATCATGGTGAAAACATTGTTTTGTTCAATGAAATCCTTTTGTTAACAAGGTTGATCAGGTCTTGTTACCAAAAAAAATTCATATGAGACAAAACTTTGTATTCCACTAATGATTATGTTACCTCAACCTTGATAGCAATGGTCCCAATCGTAATAGTTTCAATTTTTTCTCTTGGTATGGGACAATATATTTCTTCAACTTGAATGCCCTCATCATGTTCAATGGAATTCAAAACCATAAGTCTATCAATCTTCTTGGGGAAATAGATAGTATGTTCCTTGTCATTGACATTGAAGTTCACCTTCCCTTGATTACAATTAATAACAACTCCTGCAGTATTTAAGAAAAGGTCTCCCAAGAATAGTAGACATATTATCATCTTCAGGCATAAAAGTTTGAGAGGATGCTCTCATAAGAAATATGATTTGAAGTAAAAGAGAGCATCAAGAAGCAAATTTAAAACACATTTAAGTCTAACCCACTTCCTATGCATAGGAATCGTGTATGCAAATAAATTCACAAAGAACAAAGTGACAAGCATAGGAAGATAAAACAAGAGTAACTTCAAAACTTTCAGCACATAGAGAGGTGTTTTAATACCATGAAAACTTCTACAACCATATTTTTCTCTGTCATAATAATTTTCATTAGCCTCATGAATAAACTCAACAATATAACTATCACATAAAGCATGCTTTTCATGATCTACAAGCACTAGAGCTTTATCATAAACATCTTCAAAAGAATCCTCAGGAACATAACATTCATCCTTCTTTAGTAAGCATGGGGGACAATCAAATAATGTAAGGGATAAAGAGTTACTCTCATTAGAAGGTAGGCATGGGTAGCTAATCCATTCTTCCTCCTTTTGTTCATCACTCTCCTTCTCTTTTTCATCTAATGAGATTTCAGGTTCATCAATTTCTTCTTCCATTGGATCCTGCAAGGCATTAGTCTCTTCCATTTGTGGAAAGCATCTACTAAAATATTCAAGAATATAGCCATTTTCATACTTGTAATTATCAAAGCAAAATTTAAGTATACCATAAACCTCATACTCATAAGGTGAATCATCAATATTTTCAAGCAAACTAGCAAGTTCAAATGCACCCTTCCAAGCAATAAATTCCTCAATTTGTTCCACATCATAAAGGTCATAATTTCCCTTAACATAGGAAGATATGGTAACATTATCATTATACTCACATTGAAAAGGGAGGTGTTTGTACCTCCTACAGCAACAAGATTTATCAAGGCAATAAGTAACATTATAAGTAGAGCACACATTTCTAGCAATGGTATACAATCTATCAATTTGTCCCCATAAGTATTTCCCTTTTTGTGACAAGCGGTATTCCTTCTAATAATATTTTTCATCTTCCGTGAACCCACCTTGCCAATAAGCTTCAGTTTCAAAGAAACCAACCATTGACAACAAGCATGATAAGGCAAGATAATAACAGACCAACGAGAATAACAACTAGAGTAGGAACTACTTTTTTTGTATTTTTTGATAAAGAAACAAGCAAATAAGGAGAAAATAAACTTAGCTTGAACAATAGTGATTCCAAGTGGACTTGATAAATAAAGCTATGCTCCACAGCGGCTTTAAAAATAGTCTTGATGACCCACAAGTATAGGGGGTGTATCGCAGTATTTTCGAGGGAAGTGAAACCCAATTTATTGATTCGACACAAGGGGAGACAAAGAATATTTATAAGCCTTAACAACTGAGTTGTCAATTCAGCTGCACCTAGAAACAATCTTGCTCACAGCAGTTTATCAGTAGCAACAGTTTTGTAGTAAGAATAGTAAAGTAACAGTAATAGTAAAGCAAAGACAGCAGTAACAAAAACAGTAAACAGTGGGATTCGAGTGCGGTAGGCATAGGGATGGATGGACGGGCGTTGCATGGACAAGACAATTCACATAGCAATCAGAACATAGGGCAATTGCAGATAAATAAGATAAAGCATCCAAGTACTAGACAATCCTAGGCATGTGTTCCATATATAGTCATACGTGCTCGCAATGAGAACTTGCACAACATCTTTTGTCCTGCCAGCCCGTTTGCAGCGGGGCCTCTAGGGAACTACTGGCAATTAAGGTGCTCCTTTTAATAGAGCACCGGAGCAAAGCATTAACACTCCGTGAACACATGTGATCCTCACATCAAAGCCATTCCCTTCTGGTTATCCCGATTTCTATCACTTTGGGGCCATAGGTTCCGGACAACAACATGTGTATACAACTTGCAGATAAGACAAAAAACAATACTATCATAATGAATCAATAACAAGTTCAGATCTGAAATCATGGCACTCGGGCCCTAGTGATAAGCATTAAGCACAACAAGTCGTAACAAAGTCATAAAGCACTAATAAAAGATACTAGGCACCATGCCCTAACAATCTGATGCCATTACAAGAACGATATCATCCAATCCCTACCATCCGCATAGCCTATAGCGGGGGATTACTCACTCATAGATGGGGGAAACATGGGTGGTCGATGGAGATGATGGTGGAGATCGATGGAGATGGCTTCGGGGGCACTTCCCCGTCCCGACAGGGTGCTAGAACGGAGACTTTCTGTCCCCTGAATCTCCCCTTCGGTGGTGGCGGCGCTGCGGAACTTTTTTTGGAAAAACGTCGAACCCCCCGAAGTTTTTAGGTCAGAAGGCTTCTTATAGGCGAAGAGGGAGACCAAGGGGTGCACAGGCCACCACCATGCCTGGCGCGGCCAGCCCAGCCCACGCCTGGGTGGTGTGGTGGCCCAGCCCTCCTCCGTTTCGTATTTTGGCTCCATGAGTCTTCTGGAAAAATAGGCACTTTGGCTTTTGTCCCGTCCAATTCCGAGAATATTCATTTTCTGACTTTCCTAGAACCAAAAACAGCAGAAAACAGGCAGTTGGCACTATGGCTCTTGTTAATAGGTTAGTCCAAGAAATCATATGAAAAGTACTCCAAAGTGTGGACAAAACACAAGAAAGTGGATAAAACCAAGCATGGGGCATCAAAAATTATAGATACATTTGCAATGTATCAACCCCCATGGGCCCCATGCGAGGGGGGGGCTGGCCCACTAGGGCCGCCGGCCACCCCATGGCCCCCTTCTCCCTCTTGCCTTTCCCTAATGGGCCCTCTCCCCTCCGGGAATTGGTCCATTAAGCCTTTGACCATTTAATTGATTTTCTCTTTATTTAAATAATTATGAATAAATGATTAAATCAATATTTAACATTCATTCACACATTATATAATCTTCATGGCTATGAAACACCTTCCACCTCCACTCCGGACATCCTCCGGACTTACCGAAACCCTTCCGGTTTTCTCCCTTCTTTTCTTCGGTGATTCTACCGATCCTATAAACACTCTCTAAGCATCATCAAGCCCTTAAGCGTGATACCCTACGGTTCGGGAACACTCCAGACATGGTCGGGACACTCCCGCACCAATGATCAACAGAGGGACCTGGATGGCCATGTGACCCCTGTGCGTTCCACGAAGATCTTTCGTCGTTTGAACCAGGATAGTCGTGTCTTATTCCCTTTATCATTCAATACTTGCATTGCCCGAGATTCGATCAATGACATCACCATGCCATGTTCAATCTCGTTACTGAACAATGCTACTTAACTCGTCCCGACAAGTGATATCCCCGTGATCTAATCACACGCTGTGCAGCTATTGGATATAACTTCTCCGAGTGGGCCCTTGAGTATCTTCCCGTCACATGGACGGACAAATCCCGCTCTTGATATATATTGCCTCTATGGTTTCCTCTGAATACCTGAACACACCTTTATAACCACCGTTTTACCAGATGGCGTTTGATGCTATCTAAGCAATCTCGGGAGACAGTGATTGATATAGCCTCACAGTCTAAGGAATAGTCTACGAGGATCCATTTCTAATCATCATAACTTTGAACTTTGTGACATGATCGGGTCATGATGTTTAGGTTGGGTATTGTTTCATCATCTCATTCTCTGAATGAGATGACCTCATTTCCAACTGGCATAAATGCCACATGATCAGGAAACATGATCATCTATTGACCAATGAACCAGTGACTAGAGTTTCACTGGGAACCCCTGGTTGTTTGTATATCACACGTGTATTGATGTTTCCACTCAACACAGTTATAGCATGATATAAAACTTAATCATAAACTATATGAAATATGATAATAGTCCTTACTACTATTTGTCTCTAGGGCATATTTCCAATAGTTTTATATCTACTTTCTTATGCTTTGTTCACACTTTGAGGTATTTTTATACATTTTCTGGAACTAACCTATTAACAAGATGCCATAGTGCCAGTTGCCTGTTTTCTGCTGTTTTTGGTTTCAGAAAAGCTAGTATAGAAATATTCTTGGAATTGGATGGGACAAAAGCCAAAGTCAGTATTTTACCCGAAGCAACATGGAGTCCGGAGGAGAGACGAAGTGGCGCACCAGGGCGGCCACACCTAGTGGCGGCGCGGCCTAGGGGCGCCACCAGGGGGTGTGGGCCCCCTAGTGCTCCACCGACCTTGCCCCTTCGCCTATAAAATCCCCTCGGGACGAAAACCCTAAGTACCCGATCAAAAAATCCACGAAAGAGTCTATAGCCGCCGCCATCTCCATCCCTAGATCGAGGGGATCCGAAGCTCTTCCCGGCACCCTATCGGAGGCGATAGATCATCCTAGAGGCCTTCTTAATCACCATGCAAGCCTTCGGTGTGATGCGTGAGTAGTTCACCCTTGGACTACGGGTCCATGTAGTAGCTAGATGGTTGGTTCTCCTCCTTTGTGCTATCATGTTTAGATCTTGTGAGCTCCATTCATGATCAAGATCATCTATTTGTAATCTTACATGTTGTGTTTGCGGTGATCCGATGGATATTGAGATGCTATTTCAGATTGATTATTTATTCTATCATATCTATGTTATTTGTGATCTTGCATGCTCTCTGTCATCAGTAGCTATCTTGTCCAAGTAGATGCTAGCAACTCCAAGAGGGAGTATTTATGCTCGATAGTGGGTTCATGCCTCTAGTAATATGGGGAAGTGACATAAATCTCTAAGGTTGTAGATGTGTTGTTGCTACTAGGGAGAAAACAACAATCCTTTGTACATGGGGCAATCGTATTATTTACTTTACACACTTTGCTTAATGCAATTATCTGTTGCTTGCAACTTAATACTAGAAGGGGTTCGGATGATAACCTGAAGGTGGATTATTAGTCATAGATTACGGTCTATGTATAATGTTGTAATGCCCAATCAAATCTCATAGGAGTCAAGATGTCTAGTATATGCATTGTTATATTTTCTCAAATCTATCAACTGTCTCGCTGTAATTTGTTCACCCAACATGTTATCTATCTTAAGGAGAAACACCTCTAGTGAACTATGGACCCTGGTCCATGCTTTTATCATTCATATACCATCTACTATTTACTGTTTACTGTTTACTTTCTGCAAGCAATTACTATCTTCCACACTATACATTTAATCCTTTGTTTTTAGTAAAACCGGTGAGATTGACAACCTCACTATAAGTTGGGGCAAAGTTCTGTGGTTGTGTTGTGTAGGATTCCAAGTTGCTAGCAACACCTTGCAGTTGTTTCCTTGCTCCTACTGGTTCGATAACCTTGGTTTCATAACTGAGGGAAAACTTGCTACTGTGTTCATCATACCTTCCTCTTGGGGTTCCCAATGAGCTTGAATATATTTTGAGCCATCATCAGTCTCACTGTTTTTGCTGAAAACAAAGGATTAAATGTATAGTGTGGAAGATAGTAATTGCTTGCAGAAAGTAAACAGTAAACGGTAAACAGTAGATGGTATATCAATTGTAAAGGAATGGACTGGGGTCCACAGTTCACTAGAGGTGTTTCTCCTTAAGATAAATAGCATGTTGGGTGAACAAATTACAGCGAGGCAATTGACAGATTGAGAAGGCATAACAATGCATATACTAGACATCTTGACTCCTATGAGATTTGATTGGGCATTACAACATAATACATAGATCGTAATCCAACTGCATCTATGACTAATAATCCACCTTCAGGTTATCATCCGAACCCCTTCCAGTATTAAGTTGCAAGCAACAGATAATTGCATTAAGAAAAGTGTGTAAAGTAAATAATACAATTGCCCCATGGACAAAGGATTGTTGTTTTCTCCCTAGTAGCAACAACACATCTACAACCTTAGAGATTTATATTACTAGAGGCATGAACCTACTATCGAGCATAAATACTCCCTCTTGGAGTTACAAGCATCTACTTGGCCAAGATAGCTACTAGCAACAGAGATCATGCAAGATCACAAATGACATAGACATGATAGAATCAATAATCAATCTGACATAGTATCTCAATATCCATTGGATCCCCGCAAACACAACATATAGGATTAGAAATAGATGATCTTGATTATGAACGGAACTCACAAGATCAAAACATGATAGCACAAAGGAGGAGAACAAACCATCTAGCTATTGTATGGACCCATAGTCCAAGGGTGAACTACTCACGCATCACTTCGGAGGCTGGCATGGTGATGAAGAAGGCCTCCGAGATGATCTCTCCCCTTCGGTAGGGTGCCAGGAAGAGCTTCGGATCCCCCCCGATCTAGGGGTGGAGATGGCGGTGGCTACAGACTCTTTCGTGGAATTTTGATCGGGTTCTTAGGGTTTCTGCATCGGGGTACTTTTATAGGCAAAGGGGCAAGGTCGGTGACCACCCGAGGGTCCCACACCAGGGCCTGGCGTGCCTAGAGGTGGGCGCGCCAGCCCTAGGTGGGGCCACCTCGTGGCCCCACTTCGGGTGCCCTTCGGACTCCATGTTCCTTCTGGTAAAATATTGACTTTGGCTTTTGTCCCGCCCAATTCTGAGAATATTTCCTTACTAGCTTTTTTGAAACCAAAAACAGCAGAAAATAGGCAATTGGCACTGCAGCATCTTGTTAATAGGTTAGTTCAAGGAAATGTATAAAAAATACCTCAAAGTGTAAACAAAACATAAGAAAGTTGATATAAAACAAGCATCGAGCATCAAAAATTATAGATACGTTTACGATGTATCAAGGGGCACCACCTTGGCCGCCGGCCATGGGAGGGGCTGTCCCCCTCTCCCCTATAAAAGGCCCTCCACTCCTCCTCTCATCTCACATGTCCCCATGAAGGATCTCTCCCTCCCCCTCTAGGAATTATTCCCTATGGTCTCGGATTAGCGAGATACATGTTCCCGGTGGCTTTGTTTGAAAGGAGTTGCTGCTTCCGCTGCATCGCTGGAGCGAGGACGTGGAGGTTGTCAGGGTACCGGATGTGTGTGCGATCATGGATGTACCGCTGCTTTGCGGTGCTGGACTTGCTGATGCTGGACCTGCTAGACTTGCTGGTGCTAGACCTGCTAGACTCGCTGGACTTCATGACGATCTTGAGATCGGCAAGTGTACGACTACATCATCCACGAGTACAACCTCATAATGCTTTATCACTCTGCAAGGATATGTTCTCTATGGATGTATATTCACCCGTTGATTGTATCTAGGTAGATAGATCTTGGTGCTTAGTTATTCACATCGTAGGAATTTTTTTGTTTTCTATGTTGGGGACCCAACAGTGATATCAGAGCCTGATCTATGCGTAGATGCTTTGCACGAGTAGAACACATAAGAGTACGTGGGTGATGATGATCATGTTATTGCATCTTATATGTATTTTGTACATTGGTGGCATAGTGGGATGAAGCGGCCTGGACTAACTTTACATGTCCTCGCACATGAGACCCATTCCACGCTTGACATGCAACTAGTTTTGCATAAGTGGCTAGCGGGTGTCTGTCTCTTCTACTATAGTCAATATCTGATTTACAATGAGTTGCTAAAAATTTGGTTATCATCGTTGTGGTTCCATGTTCGTAGGTAAGACCGGTTCTATCTTCGAAAGCCCTAAGCCACGTAAAACATGCAATTGATAAATTAGAGGCGTCTAGTTTAGATTGTTGTTGGGCTAGTGTCATGATATGGTAATGTTATAATTTGAAGTATAGTTGATACTCTTGGAAATTATAGCATACCTAACATGTAAGTTCCATAGACCATGGCCTTACACATAAAGGAATGATAAACATCATACCACGATGCACATGATAGTGATCAAGTGCAAGAACCATATCATTTCACTTTATGCATATGATGTTTTGTTTGCATCTTATATTGCTTGTATGGCGCTTTAGTAGAATTATAAGACAATCTCTCATTTAGATATCAAGATAAAATGTGTTCTTCCTTAAGTATGCACCGTTAAGAAAGTTCGTCGTTTCGAGACATCACGTGATGATCGGGTGTACTTGACTCTACGCTTTCATACAACGAGTGTAAGACAGTTTTACACACGCGAGTACTAAGGTTCTTACTTGGCGAACCTAGCATGTACAGACATGGCCTCGGAACATGGACCTAAAGGTTAAGCATAAGTCATATGGTAGATATGATGCCCATATAGATGCTCGTCTTTGAAGCTACACCGACTCATGTGATGATCGGACTTGGTGTAGTGGATTTGGTTCATGTAATCACCAAAACAACTCGAGGTATGTTGGTTTTGAGTAGGAGTTCATTTGTAATTTGGATTAGTCGAACTCAATTTATCATAAACTAAAATCAAAGTGAATTTGCATAATTTGTTGTAGTCATTGGCATCAGTTTACTACCTTGCGCTTAGTTTTAATTGAGATAATATAACTATAGAATTCTAGGTATTTACTTTACAAACTGGTATCGTATTGTTTTAAGTGTCAATTTAAAGTTTAGAAGTCCTATTGCAAACTTTCAGCAAACTCTATTTACTCCGTGAAGTTTAATAAGTAGTATTAAATCACAAGTAACAATTCCAGTGTTAGTATCTAAAGTATCATGTTTTCCTCCATAATTCTTGATATTCAAAAGTTGTTTTAATATCAAGGTTATCTAGGAGCTGAAAGAATTGTTTTAGATACCATCATGTGTGAAAGATATTGAGATATCTGAAACATTGTTTAGGTTACAACATGATAGAGTATAATTTGGCAAAATACATGTTCTCGTATCGTATGAGAATTTGCGAAGGTTGGAGATGCTAGATGTCCTAATCTCCCAAAAAGGTTTTGGGAACTGACATTATACTCGCAATTCGCCCTTATATAGGCTATAGTAGCTTGATCATGAAAGTTGTCATGATAAGGATGAATAGAAGATGTAGGTAAAATGTTTACTACACTAAAAGATTACTAAAGAATGGATTTTTGAAAGAACACCAAACGTTTGATGATGGTGATCCACTTCAAAGTGCAAATCCAAAGGTATTAGTATTTGACTATACACGCTTTGGACTATGTGTCATATGTATGGTGCCACTGTTGATGTTGATAGATTCTTTTAAAAGGAAAAGTAAATGCTGAAAGAGAATCTATGAAATATTTGGCAGAAAAGAAAAGACTGGAAATGTCCAGCTAAGGTATATATGTGATATACATGTTATGGTTGTATTCTTTGCTTTTTAAACATTGTGGTTCTTGGGTATTGGATACCAAATTGGTTGATATGAAATGTTATACAGAACGACGCAATTCATGAACTACAATGGCCTAAGTAACTAGCGAAAAAATATGTGATGATGTTCATCGAGAACAAATAAAGTGTTATTGTGTTTCTTGTGATGGTATTATGAGATTTGTTTTAAATAATTGTTATTTTGTTCTGGTATTATGAGAACAATGGTTGTTCAAATAATTACCGTATTCCATAGAAGATGGATGAACTTTTACAAGTCTAGTTGGAGAAATCACGTCCATAAAAACTAATGCTAAAATATCGCAAGACAAATGATTGAAAGATCACTTACGAAGTGACATCACCGTTTAAATTATATTGGAAAGAAAACATTAAGAAACTCCATGTTGATGGATTTTTGGAGTCTTTGATTTTGATAAAATGATGCTTGTGAGACTTTCTTCGAGATAATTAAAACTCTGTTCATAGGCCAAATAGGAATGGATGAATAACATATTGGAAATTGTGCATGTTGATGTATATACCCCATTATGTGTAGCCATGTGTGGTGGATCTTTCAACTTCATATGCTTTCTCCTAAAATTTGAGTGAATATATCTGTATATTTACTTAATAAGGAAGAAGTACGAAACATTTTGAAAATTGTTCAAAGACTTTCAAGATGAAGTGGAAGATCATTGTAACAAGAAAATAAAGAATTTATGATTCGATCATAAAGTAATATATTTGAGTTACATGTTTAGCAAAACACCTAAAATTTGAGAAATTGTTCCATGGATTTGCATTTCCCGATAAACCGTAGGAGTATGGTATGTTCAAGATCTCAAAGCGAACCTTCTTTGATATGGTAAGATCAAAGGTGTCATTTATAAAACTGCCATTATATTTGAAGGATTAAAGCTTTATAGACTACCGCTTTTACACTGGAAAGAGCACCACCGTGATTCGTTGAAATGACACCATAAAGGTTATGGTTTGGGATAAAACCCGAGTTGTCTTTTCTTAAATTTTGGTATGCTATGCATAAGTAAAATGTTTACAACCAAAGTCGGATAAGCACGTCATTGTAGGTTATCCCAAAGAATTTGTTGGGTATTCCTCCATAACACCGAGGACAAAAGAATTTGTCGTTTGGAACGTGAAGTTTCTTGAGAAGGAATTTTTCGCGAAAAGTTAAGCGGGAGGACAATAGAACTTTCATAAGGTTATTGAACCTTAGCTATATGTGCTAAGTAGCGCAGCGCCGGAAATTGTCCCGATGGCGGCCACAATGCTCATGGCTCCCGTGATTACAAAGGTTGTGATCTTGGAGATTAGAGTTCCTATGTGAACCTTATGCATCGGGTAACAATCAAATAGCAAGATTTGATAAAGAAGTCATTATTGTTTTGACAATGACGAACCGACTGCATGCAAAGAAGTGATGATGGGCCCTGACTCCATAAAGTGACTATAAGTAATAAAATCCGTGATAGTTTCCATACACGAGAAATCAAGTTTTTGAACTTGGAAGACCCTCCGGAAAGGCATGGAGCCTATTGGTCGTATTTGGATCTATAAAGAAATAGACTTGTCGATTTTGACATCTATGAAATAGTCAACATGTCGAAAAGGAGTTTACGACAATGTTCAAGGAGTTGACTACAACAAGATTTGATCTTTCGTAGTGATATTTAGTCTAGACGGATTAATATAGCAACCACTACATATAATTTGGTATTGAAGGGTTTCGCAGCATAGTAAATCAAAATTTTCTACGGAAGCGAACAGAGGGAAAGCCAAGATCTAATCTAGGAGATGCAAACAACGAGAGAGATTGGATTAGATCTTCATACCCTTGAAGATTCAAGATGGAACGTCTGGCCGGAACGTGGGTGATGTAGTCGTACTTCGCTTCTCCTCCTCGCGATCCGATCCGATCTAGCACCACAAGTGGCGGTGCCTCCGTGAGATGCACACGCGGCACCTCGACGCCTCCTCCTTCCTCGGACCAGCAAGTATGGAGAGATAGATTGGATCTACAAAGACGGCGTGGTGTATATGGTGGAGAATTTCACGCAGGCTTCTCACCACAAACAAATGGGAGGGAGAGAGGAAGGGCAGCAGGGCAACTAGGGCTTGGAGGGAGATGTAAGGGTGTGTGAGAGGGGGTGCACCACCCCTCTATATATAGAGGGGGGTGCGGCCAGCCCTAGCCTCTCCTCCAAGCCTATCTCCAGTTTAAACAATTTAAACTCTCCCTTATCTAGAAATCCTATCTTATCTTATCTCTAGTTTAAACGATTTAAACTCTCTAGGATCGGCTGGGCCCTATGGGGCCTTGTGCCCTGGCCCAATGCGCCAGGACACTCCCTCATAGGCCCATGCCCTCCCAAGGTGGGACCACGTTGGCCCCTTCCGGAAGGTTCTAGAAGCTTCACAATACCGATTAACCCGGAACAATTCGAACTCCAAAACTGACCGCCTTATATGAATCTTATTCTTGGACCATTCCGAACCTCGTGATGTCCCGGATCCCATCCGAGACTCAACAAAAATTCATAAACCAATTATCCAATCTATCCTAGCGCCGAGACACGTTAAGTGTGTGACCTGCTGGTTCGAGAATATGCGACATGATCTTCTATCAATAATCAACAGCTGGTCCGGCACCCATATTGACTCCCACACATTCATCGATGATCATGTCGGATGAACCACGATGCCAGGATTCAATCAATCCCATATATATATTCCCTTCGTCTCGCGATATTTTACTTGCCCGAGATTCGATCGCCAGATCGTCATACCTAGTTCAATCTCGTTCACAAAGAAGTACTTTACTCGTTCCGTAATCCGATATCACTTTGTGATCAACTCCTTAACCACATGCTTGCAAGCGTTGTTGATATCGACACGAGTGGGCCCGAAGTATATCTCTCCGACTTGGGAGGGACAAATCCCATCTCGATACATACAACCCAACAGATACTTTCCGATCACCTGAGAGACACCTTTATGATCACCCTCTCATAGGATGACGTTTGATGACCTCAAAGATTTCTTCCGATACCAGGGAGTTGTATTATCTCATGGTCTAAGGAATACAATATTTGACATAAGAAAAACTTCGCAAAGACGAACACGATGACACGATCTAATTGCTTTGCTTAGTTTGGGTCTATCCACCATATCATTCTCCAACGATATGATCTCATTATCAATTGACAACTCATGTCTATGGTTAGGAAACCTTAACCATCATTGATCAATGAGCTAGTCCATAGAGGCGTACTAGGGACACGGTGTTGTTCACAAACCACACAAGTATTAAAGTTTCCGCTTAATACAATTCTAGCATGGAATATAAACTTTATCATGAACAAGAATTATAATAATAACATCTTTATTATTGCCTCTAGGGCATAATTCCAACAGGTATATGGTAGTTGAACAAACAAAACAAAGTTCTTCTAATAGAATGGTTACCTAGGACATGTATATGACACGATCCAAAGGGTTTGTTAATTCAAAGGATGCTAAAAGGACATGCAAACTTCAATGATTGAAGTAAGCATAGCGGAGTTGGAATCTTCACCGTGATGAAACTATTAAAAGAGTTTAATTTCATCAGAGACGATGAAGATACTTGCATTTGCAAGAAATTAAGTTGGAGCGCTGAGACAAATTTTCAATACATTATGTATAGGACATGTTGTTGATTGGAAATGATGTAGCTTTTATTGACACGGGTTAACAATTTCATTAAAATTGGATTTCGATGAAAGACTTGGGAAAAACTGGAATATTTGGCATCAATGTCTATATGGATAGATTGAGGCGCTAATATGGTTGTGCCAAACATACATATATGAGATATTGAATGAGTTCAATATGGAAACGACAAGAAAGGTTCTTGCCGCATGGAAAGGGTTGAATCAAGATTCAAATGTATTGACACTTGGTGAGTGAAATCACATGAATATTTTGATCAATAATATATACCATGATATGTACATATCAAGATATGTCCTATGCTCTAAATGTTATGTGCATATACCAGAATGATTCATAAGATGATCTTTGGACAATAGTAAGGATATTCTTATGATCTTTGGAATAATTAAGAGTATATTTATGTAGAGGTGACAAGTAGTTACAAATAGTTCATTGTAAAGTGTTACATTGATACTAGTTTGTCACAAGATACAAATTAAATTTATCTCAATTTAAACTACGGGTGGCATAATGTAATGGAAAGGAGGTTCCATGATGGATTTGGATTAGATCCAAAGTTAATACATTTCGATGGATACTACAACAAAAGGCTAAGTATATGACTGCTATAGTAGCACCAAAGGAGGGAATTTGGTTAAGTAGTTTGTTATCAAACTAGGTGTGGTTCATAGTGGGCTAGTACTATGAAGATATATTGTGCGACAATTATATCAACATGATTTAACCTAAAGGAACTAAAGGTCTCACCAAAGGACTAAATTAATACAATGCCATCTCATTTAAGAATGAGTGATGCGTAGAGATGCAAAGACATGCAAATACACATGGACCTGAAAGTGTCAGATCCGGAGATTATGTTAACCACTAGCAATTCGTATATGCAACACCAAAAAGCCATAGGTGTTCAATACGCAAAGTTTTTCAAACTAGATTATTGACTCTAGTGCAAGTGGGAGGCTGAAGGGAATATGCCCGAGAGGCAATAATAAAGTGATTATTATCTTATTCCATGTTTATGATAAATGTTTATTTTGCATGTTATAATTGTATTAATTGGAAACGTTAATACATGTGTGTTTAATAAACAAATAAAGAGTTCCTAGTTATGCCTCTCATATAAACTAGCTCGTTGATTAACAAGATGATCAAGGTTCCTGATCATGGACATTGGATGTTGTTAATAACGAGGTCACAACATTGGTAGAATGATGTGATGAATGTTCATCCAAAGTATAGCAATATGATCAAAGTCATTGTGTTTAAATTGCTATAACATCATACGAAGTAATTCTAGTCCTTAGACCATGAGATCATGTCAATCACTAATACTAGAAGAGTAACTTGGTAACATCAAACCTCACATCATAACAGGGTGACAATAAAGGTGGGTTCAGATACTCCGAAGGTGTTATGTAGAGACTCATGGATGAAGAGTGGGATTTGTCCATCCCGATGACGGGTAGATATAGTCTGGGTCCTCTCGGTGATATCACATTGAGATAGCTTGCAAGCAAGTGATGTGATCACTAGGATGTTATATCACAGGAACGAGAAAAGAGTGCATGTTGGTAACGAGACCAAACTAGGTATGGAGATACCGATGATCGAATCTCGGATATGTAATATATCGTGAGACAAAGGGATTTATTTACTAACATTAAAGGTTCACACGATCACTGGAGTCATTGTTGAATGTGTGGGAGTCAGAACGGATCTCCAGGTCCCGCTATTGATTATTGATCGAAGAAGGGTCTCGATCATGTCTGCATTATTCGCGAGCCATAGGGTGACACACTTAAGGGATACCAACACCATTTAGGAGCAAATGTGTTTCAGATAAAGATTATGAAAGTGTTGGAATCATTTCGATGGAAACCGGAATTGTTTCAGGTGAAATTGCAGAAACTGGTTCTGCATGTTGATACCTTCGATCCGGATTATGGATGTAGTATAGCTCTCTTTCCCTAGTAGACCAAGGTTATCGAATCCTCGGGAAGCGGAAAGCATAGTGAAGTTACTTTAACGGACCTTCAGGAGTTTTAGAATTCTTTTTGTGTTTTACCGGACCAAGAGTTTACTGTCTTGTTGTCGATGATGGAAATAGAGGGCCTAGGGCTTTCGGTTTCACTTGTAGCTATGCAAAACATCTGATGGGAATTAAATAAACAATAAAGTATGCATGTAATTGTTAGAGAAAGATAATTATATGTGGGCAGTGCATCTATAATTGCTATTGCCTCCACAATTGCTTATAGCAATAACCTATTAGTCTCATCCATAGAAGAAAGAAAACTAATGATTTGCATAGTGACGTCACTGTTAATCCCAAGTAAATCCCTCACATACATCCGTACTACCCCTTTTCTGTCACTGGGGTTCCCAACCTGCAGATTAGTCATTACTCATACTCCCTATACCTGGCTCAGTCCTCGGGGTCTTGGGTACCTAATAAGTCCTTGGATTGAGGCAAGAGAGGATACAATAATCATCATGTCATACAAACTAATAAATGATCCCATCTATGATAAATAACATGCACAAAAGCTCCATGGCTAGGCCGAAGCCCTTAGCCCAAAGATAATTACTCACACATAGAGATGAAATCAACGATCATAAACATTGCAATGGAAATCATGAGATTGATAGCAAATAGTCTTACAATGTCGCCAATCAAAGATGAGATCTACTATTACAAGTGGTGGAATATGGCTATGGTGGTGGAGAAGGGTTTGGAGATTAGATCTAAGTCTATTCCTCCGGCGGCTATTCGGTGTTGTGGATGGAGTTCTGGAGGGAGAGAGGCAAGCTAGCGATGGAGGGTGTTTCTCGTCGCCCGAAGCCTCTTTATATAGGGGTTCCTTCATGAAAGTTGTTCTGTTTGACCTAGCGGTGTTGATGGCAACTACACGACCGGAACTATTTGGCCAGAATTTTATTCCAGCCGTATAGTTTGTCGTTAAAGCGTCTGTCTCCACTTCACGACCCCTGGTTTCTTCGGGTTGTTGGAAATCTCGTATCTTTGACTTTAATGTTGTGATTCCCATCATCAAACGTCATTATCTGCGCAGGGAAAACTAGAAAGAAAGGATTGCATACCCCTTTGATTATTAGGCCTTAGTGGCAGGGTTTAGAGAGATATTTCATAAAAAATATGAATAATATCCAGTTTAAATGTGGACGTAGATGGCTATATTTCACAGCCATCAACCTCCCTAAGCTTAAACTTGATCAGCCTTGAGCAAGAAAACCAAAATAAAAAAAGGAATTCAGCATTTAAACTAAAATAACGAGATGATGATCTTACTCATGATTGGTAGTCTCATGTTTCCTCCACTTTATAAATCTAAAAAACTTCAGCATAGATAGAGTAATGGCAAGCATATCATACGGGTTTTTATGCATCCTTATAGCGCAACAAAATTATTGTTAACATGGATGATTTCAAATGAGTAAACCTTATTCCATGTCATGTAATCAACTCATAGGCTTGCCTTTGAATAATAAAATATAATTATATAAAATTGAGAGTGTGAGAGTTGTCATGAAAAACATATATACTAGAGTATCTCAATTCCCCCACATCAATAAGTCAAGACTTTTCAAGCACTACCTTTCTATTCATTGTCCTTCAAAAATTCAGTTCTTAAGTAATTGAGAGCATGGCAAAGATTTTAATTAGTTTATCGGGTTGTAATGGACACTCGTGGCATCACCAAAGTTTTTGTTCCTTTTGCACAATGATTACTCATTTCAGCCAAAGGAGTGATTCCATCATGAACACAACTACCCGAGATTGCTAAGAATCTTACCCATTATAGCATTGCTGCTACATATGTTTAATCAACTCATAGCTGAAATCTAGGAGTTTCCTCCATGAAGATCGTTCGTAGGCTAGCGGAGTTGTTGGCATCCCATGAAGTTTGACACGCATAAAGCTATATCATTCTTATGATTCACAAGTCAAACTTTGGCATGCTCACAAAAACCGCTAAACATTAATTCAATTGAACAAATCCTTTTAAAGAGAGTTATCAAGTCAATCATTATTTTCTGTGGTGTTGAGTGTCTCTAGAAATAAGCCTTCAAGACTAAACACTATAACACCCAAGCCTTCAATTGTGAGACTTTTTCTTATTACAATTGTTTAGCAAATTTTTAGGCAATACTTGGTTAACTACAAGATCTAGAACAAAATGTACCCAACTAAATACCCATGCAAACAAAATTTTACTACAATATAAAGACTCACTCCACCAATATAATATCTTAACATTTACTACTAACTAGCATGGGTTTCTCAAACTTCAAAAGTGAGGAGTCTTAAGACATACCTCTCATGATTGGTTCCACTTCTCTCTTCCCTTTTGATTTGCTTCTTGGAAACTCGAAGTCGATCACTCTCCTACAAATATGTGAAAGCCATAAGGAGAATAGAAAGGAAGGAAGAGGGAAAATAAATATAAATGGATAAATCTTTTTGTTGTTTTCGAGAGAGGGGATTAAAGACTAGAAAATTGGCGGCAAAGCTCGGCTAGAAAATCTTGAAAACAAATAGAAATAACTAAATATAAAGTGTTGGGGAAACCAACACGAGTGCTTATAAACTCGAATTAAAACATAACCTCGAAATAAAAACAAATGAACACAAAATAAAGATAATGAGGAAACTTCCCCAAGCTTAGGCTTGTGCAAGCCCTTCAAATCATTGAGGGTGGCGAGAAAAAGTCGTAACTCCAGTTTGCAAATTGAGTTGATAAATTACTAGTTGTTTCTCGGAGGTTCAAAGAGAGGTTTTGCATTCTCTCCACAGTTCCTCCAAGTTCTTGGAAGTCTTGGTATGTAGCGAACCGGGTTGGTGGCTGGTCCTCTTGATAAGAAACGTCTTGCTCCTTTTCTTGGTCCTCATCCTCATCCGGAATCTCCTCCTCGGGTTGGTGTTGCTCAACCTACAAGTCATATAGCAAACATCCTTCCTCGATAGAGAAAAGACCATTAGGCAAAGGAGCGGGGTAGAGATGCCCAGCTCCAGCAATATGCAGGTAATAAACACCACCACTCCTAGTGAGCATTCCACAAGCTTTTAAAGTAGACAAACCAAAACGTAGCTCACCTTGCACCGGTTCCAACTCACCTGGGTCGATGCCTAGGGCAATGGCAAGCACTATGATGACGCCTCCACTCGTGATTGGTCCTTGGCTTTGGGAGGACTGGTGCTCAAGGTAGCGCACAAGAATTGCGCCCAAGTTGAGTGACAAGTCGTAGTTATTGAAAGCAGCTTTTGCAAGGACAAAGATGTCCTCCTCATTGAGTCTCGTGAACTCATGTCAATCCTTCAAGGTGTTAGCAATAACATAGAACAAATAGCGAATTGAAGGATGTTGAATATTATTCCCCTTGCTTACTCTAGTAGTGAAACTCATTCCATTATAATATTGTTCCGGGGAAGGGTCTAAGCCAGTAAAGGATGCGCGTAAGGCATTAGAATCATTTTCTGGAAAATTAAAACATGCGCACCATTCATCTAGTGATAAAGCATAATTGTTGTTCATAAGTCGGAAAGAAATCATGTCCTCTCCATGCCATGCTTTAACGGTGCTTTGCAAAGAACTTAGAAATTCAAGTGTTAACCGGTGATAAGTAGGCACATCATTGAATACAAAGTTTTGCAGGCCAACCCTATTGCAAAGTAAATTGAAGTCATTATAAATACCAAGTTGATTCAATATAATGGGTCAAGCCCACTTGGCTGCCTTCACTTCTCGGTTCTTTATCTTGTTGAAGCGATCATGTTGGAGCTCATCCCTAAACCGTATCCCCATGCTTTCTTGAGCGGCAGCCCGAGAAGCACTAGCGGCTGCACGAGCACGAGTTTGGCTCCTTGTGTTCATCATCTAAAATAATAAGAAAAGACAAAAATAATTTTTTTTATCCAACAATAATAAGCATAACATATTCATTATCATAGCACACTAAAGAGTCCCCTCAAAATAATAATCTAGGCAAGAGAATCATGGCAGTTAGTTCATAGTAGGTCTCACTCTAGATTGATAATGACAACAGACCGAAGATGAATTTGCAAAAAGTAATTGGAGGATCGAAGGAGAAACATACCGTACATCACTTGTGTGCAAGGAAATTGAAGGAAATTGAGTAGAGATGAAGATCTCTTGAGGTTTTGAGAGAATTTGGAGGTAGAAGAAAGAGGATTGAAGTTTTGGAGTTGGAAGTACCTACCGTGGCGATTTTGTGGTCAGACGCAACTATACGGCCAAACTATATGGCCGGAACAATTTGTTCCCACCGTATAGTTGGTTGATGACCCACAAGTATAGGGGGTGTATCGCAGTATTTTCGATAAGTAAGAGTGTCGAACCCAACAAGGAGCAGAAGGTGCTGGCTAGTGGTATGGATCAGGAATTCTTTGCAAATACTTAGCAATAGGATTTTTAGGGGTTTTTGATAAATCAAGTAAACAAAGTACGAGTAAATAAAAGACAGTAGGAATAAATGCAGCAAGTGGCCCAATCCTTTATGCATCAAAGGACAAGTCAGTTGTATTACTTAAGATGACCAAACGTTCTCGAGGACACATGGGAAGACTGTCAAGTGCTTTCGCTTCATATAGTTGATTAATCTTCTTTAGCTTGCTAAGTGTTGTGTAGGTGAACCTGTGCTAAGGTACCGACATTCCTAGGACTAATATGTAACACCCCGTCCACTCCTGGGCCCGGGGGGTGTCACTCCTAGCAGCTTAATAGGATATCTAGACTGGCCCCACAGACCAACACTAGTCTTTTCTGCGCACTTTGTCCTCACTTGTGCGCACCCGGTTACCCACTTCCCGATCGGTCACCCATCCTAGAATTGCTCTAGGCCAAGCACGCTTAACCTTAGAGTTCTTTTCGAATGAGCTTCCGGAAAAGAAGCTGCAACTTGTTGATATGGGTATCCTATCAATCCTATTAAGCCATGTGCCTGGATCTCACATACACCCACCCTTTAGAAGATCGATGCCCTCATCGATCAAGCACAGCCCAGGAACGTTCCCTCTTGGCACGCGTCTGTCCGTCTAGTGCCGGCACATGTGCCATGTCGTGTCCACTCCGGGCCACACGCGCCATGCTCCACATGTCCCGCCACTGACCCGCACACACTCGTGTAATCGCAAGGGTCGGCTCTGATACCACTTGTAACACCCCGTCCACTCCTGGGCCCGGGGGGTGTCACTCCTGGCAGCTTAATAGGATATCTAGACTGGACCCACAGACCAATACTAGTCTTTTCTGTGCACTTTTTCCTCACTCGTGAGCACCCGGTTACCCACTTCCCGATCGGTCACCCATCCTAGAATTGCTCTAGGCCAAGCACGCTTAACCTTAGAGTTCTTTTCGAATGAGCTTTCGGAAAAGAAGTTGCAACTTGTTGATATGGGTATCCTATCAATCCTATTAAACCATGTGCCTGGATCTCACATAATACATACTTGTGATTATACCCCTTGCAAACATCCGTAAGTACAAGAAAGTAATTAAGGTAGAAACCTAACCACACCTTTAAACTCTAAGACTCTTACGTCCCTTGTGCAATGGTTTCCTAACAGGGGTTTAGGTTTCTGTCACTCCGACAACCCCTACGATTAGTAGCCAAATACACAATGCATTCCCCTAGGCCCATATAGGTGAAGTGTCATGTAGTCGACGTTCACATGACACCACTAGAAGAAGTACACCACAACTTAAATATCAAACTATTGAATCTTTCTCAACACAACTCCACTACTAACAACATGACTTCTCCCATGTCCTCAAGAACAAAACTAACTACTCACAAGACATCATATGGATCATGATCAGAGATGGAATAATGATGTATAACAATCTGAACATAAACAATAATTCAATGGTTCACTCAATAGCATCAACTACAAAGAGTAATCAACACCGGGAAAGTTTCCCCTATGAACTATGCAAGACTCAACTCAATTGTTACAGCAATATGGAGATGGTGATGA
Source organism: Avena insularis (assembly GCA_023614405.1). Taxonomy (NCBI): domain Eukaryota; kingdom Viridiplantae; phylum Streptophyta; class Magnoliopsida; order Poales; family Poaceae; genus Avena; species Avena insularis. The sequence continues at coordinate 575,984,937 of CM042692.1, forward strand.
GGCTGCTGATGGTGATGATGGTGGGGGATGATGATGATGATCCCGATAAAGTCCAGCTTGATGGTGGTGTTGATGGCGACGATCTCCCTTCTCCGGGAAGGAATTCCCCCGACAGGAATCTGTCTGCCGGAGAGATCTTTCTCTCTCGGTGTTTTCCGCCCCACAGAGGCGGCGGAATCTTTCTGTGGTTGCCCCTCGAGTCTTAGGGTTTCGGGAGGATAATATACGCCAGAGGGGAGTGCCTGGAGTAGGCTAGGGCGGCCACACCACCTGCTGGCGCGGCCTAGGGCTGCCTGCGCCAGGGGGTGGCGTGGGCCCCCTGTGGCCCATCTCCAGCCCCCCTTCTGGCTTCCTTCGTCTTCTGGAAAAATAGGATTTTCCGTATATTTTCTCGGATTTTATGATCTTCGCGAATTTTGCCTCCAAACAACACCTTTTCCATCAGAATCCTGACTGCAGCGGTCCATGCTCCAAAAGTCATCAACCATGCAAAAACAGATGAAATAACATAAGTATCACCTCTCAATACGAAATATATCAATGAATAACAGTGAATTGTGACATAGAATAGTGATGCAAAATGGACGTATCATTGGTCTGCTATAAAATATTTAGGGTTTTCACCTGGCGGCGCAACTATACGGCTCGAACAATTTGTTCCCGACGTGTAGTTGGTCGTGAAACTTTCTGTACCTAGAAAATAAATTTTACAAAGGCATCAATATTTATACGACCGGAACTATACGGCCGGAATTTTTATTCCCACCGTATAATTGGTCGTTAAACCTTCAGTACTTTCGAAGAGAAATTTGTCAATGGCAAAATATCTATATGGCTAAACTATACGGCCGGAATTTTTATTCCCGCCGTATAGTTGGTCATTAAACATTCAGTAGTCATCAAAAAAATTCTGTTTCTTCGAGAATTATTTCTTATCTTGAGACTTAGCGAAACACCTTGTTTTTGACAGAAAAATGACAGTAAAAATTATCGACCAACATCAGCATGTATAAAGCGGGATTTTTAGTACTACCGAACTTCTTCTCCTCAACTAGAGCTTTCTAGCACTCTTTATTAAACATAAAACTTAAATTAAATCTTAAAAACTTTACTCAAACCTTTATTTCACATGGGTTGCCTCCCATGCAGCGCTCTTTTATGGTCAATAGCTTGACCTTGATGTTACTCACTTAGGCCATATGAGTGGAACACCCACTCCAAAATAGTCGGCCTTCAAAGTGATGGCCTCTTTTTCATCATGCTTGGCTTTCTTCTTCATGAGAAAATGAATAACAAAAGGATCCCGTGAAGGCAATTGAAGCTTCACGTTCCCTTCATATAGATTAATCAAAGCCTTAATAGTTCTTAAAAATGGACGGCGTAATATAATAGGAGCAGTAGCATCTTCAGGCATGTCGACAATAACAAAATCAATAAGAGCAGGACAACCTTTAATGTATACTAAAGTATTATCTTTAATCCCTACAGCTTGTTTGTAGGTAGAATCTTCTAGATGTAATTTTAACTCAGTGTTTTCAAATGGTCCAAGATTTAACTTATTAAAAAGACTTTTTTGGAATTGTTGAAATGCTTGCACCTAGATGACAAAGTGCAGCTATCTCATTGGTCCCAATCTTAATCTTAATAGTAGGCTCAAATATATCATCAAGCTTCACAGGTAATTTTTCAGCAATTTTCTTATATTCTTCCTCAAGCTCACGTACCTTTATTTCTACCTGATTAACAAAGTGTTGATACATAGCTTCCTCATTTACTTCACTTACTGGAATCTTGATATGAATCCTTTTTACAAGATCTTCCACGGTGTAATTTGGTGAAGGAGCATTACTATAGTCAAATTCTTCAGGCTCCTCCTTTTGGATTCTTATCATCTTGAGATCTTCAACAGGATTGGGCTCAGCTTTACCTGCAAATTGAGCTAGAATGAGAGTTTGACTCTCGGTTATCTTACCTAGTTGTGCCTCAATAGTCCTTGTTCTTTCTTGGAGGGCCTATAAATTATTCCTCAAACTTACAACTTTGTTAATTTACCAAGCATAGCATCATGATTTTTCGTTATTTTAACAAGGATATTGTTTTGCTCATTTTGTGAGTCTATAAAGGACTTAAGTGTTTCTTGGAGACTACCATTACTTGTTACCATATTATTATTAGAGTTACCTGCAGGACTAGAATAATGTTTCTAAACATTGGGATTATAATTCTTCTTCCAAGCAGGGTTATAATCATTCCGAGCTATGAAGTCTATTTCTTCAATATTTTGATTCTAGGATAGCTCTTACCTGACTTTCCTTACCTTTTATGGCTAATATGAGCTCATCTAACTTAGCATTGAGTTCTTAATTTTCTTGTGGTGAGACGGAGTTCACCTTCTTCGTTTTTGATCTATCCACATGCAACTGGGCAAGGTTGTCTTGCATATTGTCTAGCAGCTGCTTTGCTTTGGTAATATGTTTGCCCATAAATGTTCCTCCAGCTACTGTATCAAGCATAGACTTAGACACAGGGTTAAGAATATTATAAAATAAATAGAGAATTAACCAATCTTCCATCCCATGACTGGGACAATTTCTCATGCATTCTTTCATCCTCTCCCATGCAAGCGCTAGTGGCTCACGCTCTTCCTGTATAAAACCAGTAATATTATATCTTAATTGCATAGTATTTGTAGGTGGGAAAAATTTAGTCATAAATAAGGAAGTACACTACACCCATGATGTAATAGTATTTCTAGGCAAAGATATCAACCATTATTTTGCTCTTCCTCTAAGAGAGAAAGGAAATAAGCACAATTTGACCGCATCAGGGTCAACATCTTTTATGCACATCATGTCACATATTTTAGTGAAAGTATTCAAGTGCATACCTGCGTCCTCAACAGCAGAGCCTCCAAATTGATTCTGTTGAACCAAACTTAAATAGTAGGGCTTAATTTCATAATCATCGGCAACAATTGCTGGCTGGGTAATAGGAGTACGCAAATAATCATTGTTAGGAGTTGTAAACTCCCCAAGCTTCTTTTCAGCCATATTTCCTACGTTTTGGGTTTTCTTTAAACAAAGACTTGTGATAATAAAAACAAGAAATTAAAGGCTAACTATTTTTTTGTTTTTTCAAATAAAAACTGAAAACAAAAAATAAAAATCAAGAATTAAAACTAGCAAGGTTCCTACTAACCTCACCAGGGTACCTATTGCTTCCCCGACAACGGCACCAGAAAAAGGGTTGATACCTTCGATCCGGATTACAGATGTAGTATAGCTCTTTTTCCCTAATAGACCTAGGTTATCGAATCCTCAGGAAGCAGAAAGCATAGTGAAGTTACTTTAACGGACCTTTGGGAGTTTTAGAATTATTTTAGTGTTTTACCAGACCAAGAGTTTGTTGTCTTTTGTTGTTGTTGATGATGGAGAGAGAGGGCCTAGGGCTTTCAGTTTCACCTGTAGCTGTGCAAAACATCTGATGGGAATAAAAGATAATAATAAAGTATGCATGTAATTGTTAGAGCAAGATAATTATATGTGGACAGTGCATCCATAATTGCTATTGCCTCCGCAACCGCTTATGGCAATAACCTATTAGTCTCATCCATAGAAGAAAGAGAACTAATGATATGCATAATGACATCACCGTTAATCCCAAGTAAATCCCTCATGTACAGCCGTACTACCCCTTCTGTCGCTGGGGTTCCCAACCTGCAGATTAGTCATTACTCATATTCCCTATACCTGGCTCAATCCTCGGGGTCTTGGGTACCTAACAAATCCTTGGATTGAGGCAAGAGAGGATATACTAATCATCATGTCATACAAACTAATACATGATCCCATCTATGATAAATAATATGCACAAAAGCTACATGGTTGTAACACCCTCGAATCGGCCCTATGCAAATTTTAGCGATTTCCGCTAAACCCGCATAGAAACGATTCAAAGATGCCCACCAGGCACTTGCGTGCGGGTGGAAAATGAAGTAATATCATTACATATTAGTTCACAATGGAACACATAGAACATATATATACAACAACGACTCCATGAGTCAAGAATACAGATATATAATACAAAGATCCAAATCACCTCGAAAACGATACAACATCCGAGTACAGATAAGATGCAAATGGAGCTAGGAGCCCTGAAGAATAACCAATGGCGTCCATAACCCTGCCCAGGCCAAACCGGAAGGGTAACCCTGCTAATGACGTCGAACTTATACCTATTGAACAAAAGGGATGCCGACAAAGGGAAAAGGAAAAAGGGAGCGGTCACTACTGAGGCCAGTACACGGCGAGTCTAGAATTCGGTGGATCTTGCCTACATATGTATGGTAGACTGAAGCGGCAGCGAAGCATGCACTAAACAACCTATAAAGACTCAATGCAACTGTCGGCTATTAGAGAGGGATAAGAAAGACCTATTCAGGACTGACCTAATACTAACACCAATCATACCCATCCTGGTATTTCCCCCTCGAGACCAAACGAGGAAGTTAAACCGAGGAACTCACGTAGTTGGTAGTTTTATCCATTCCATTATAGTTGTAGCACTTACTAGTCAGATATAGATAGCATGAGACACTCCAATTCCATCAGTTGTTGGCACTTTTTATTATCCATTCCATTGTAAAGGAGCTGATTACTAGTCAAGCCAAAGTCAAATTTATAGCACTACTTTAGTTATAGTTGTCTATGGTCGAGACATTGTGCTCCAAGTCGTCCATAACCGCGGACACGGCTTTTTGAAAAGTTTTACCCTATAGGGGTGCATAAATAGCAACACACACACGTTCAACCTTGGAAAAACCAAATAAAAACCCAATGAGGCTTTCACGACAAAGCAATCACAAGATTCATAAAATATTTCAGGGGACCACCCCACTAAGCTACCTGCAACAAAGTTGGCCAGCTCTGAGACGGACCCAGGGTTTGTGACAATAGTTGTAAACGACTGAGAACCCGAAAGTGTGACTGGGATTGTCGATACCACGAAAATATTCCACGTTCCAAAATAGTACAGGTGCTCCACGCACAATCGTAAATAAAGCAGTAAAGCATGGCATAAGTACAGGATAGTAATAAAGCCCCAAACTAGTTTGTGGCCCCAAGAAATAAGAAATGAATCAAGCTCTGGCTAAGGGGATTCATGGTCCCACATGCGGATAGTGCGATAGTCAAGGAACATATATCAAGTACTCGGGGCCTACGGGACACAAGTGGGCGGTTAAAAACTAAATATTAGCTATTGCCCACCAATGCCTATGCATTAGTTATATCTATTCTCAGTATTTTAATTATCAGTTGAAATTAAAGCCATGATCATCTCCACCAATAAACATGTGTCAACCTCCCAACAACGGTGGAACAACAATGATCTCTATGGACTATGGATATATATCCACCCGTTGATTATATCTAGGTAGATAGATCTTGGTGCTTAGTTATTCACATCGTAGGAATTTTTTTGTTTTTTATGCTGCGAACCCAACAACAAGCATCACCGTAGAGACACCCGATTTTACATGGAACTTAAGTTGAGGGAAAAACACGGGCCGAAGCCACCCAAATCTTTTCCACTATTATCAAATGAGGATACAACTAGTTATTCTCCAAATACCACTAAATGATCTAATACATCAAGATACACATGGATCTTGGATGCCAACAACAAGATTTGGGACACAAGAGTTAGGATTGAAATAATCTCAACAAAGATGATGGAACCACAACTTGAAAGATACAAGGCAGTGGATCTGTACTTCACAACCTTGTTGGCAACGTTGGTGCTTGATCTCAAGATTTTCCTTCAACTTCCTCTCCTTCCCTTGTCTCTTGGTTTGTCTTCTTTCTTCTCCAATGGAGTCTCACCTGGGTTTTCGTCACTCCACCTAGTGGTGGCTGTATGGGATGGTTATCCTCTCCCTTTCATCATGTGAGATGTCCAAAATAATCCTCGATCATAACCCTAATGGGTAGTGGGCCCTTGGACCTGTTTGAGACGTCTAAAAGGCTTCAATAAGACCATCTCCTCAAAACCCACAAAAAACACTCTCATCACACCTCCACAAAAAAAGAACGATCAATTTTTATGCATAATGTATTTACAAAAGTAAAAAAATGATTTGGTTTTTGACGAGAAAGAAAGAAACTATCATGAAAGTTCAAAACAAAAAATTATCATAGGAAACAAGCAACTCTTTTTTAAGGGTCGAACTAGACAACGGCCGCTGCAGACATCTCCTCCATTTGCTTTTTTTCCAACATGCATACAATCAAGGACACTAATACATACATCCATGGCATCATCAAATATCCCTTTGATTCTAAAAACTTTCATCTCTTCAACGCTAATCGTATTCACATTCCGTTTTCAACGTTGGTTTAGTTATGACGAGATATTTTTTCTGCGAAAACGCAAAAAGCTTTGCATTTCGATTCATTGATAGAAAATGAGAGTTTTGTACAATATGTACACATGCTTAGGAGATCCAACACTCCATACAACTCAACCCACTAGGACTACGGGGCCACAGGAATCAAGGCCCCGAGGCCAATCGCACCGGCAGATGCCCACGAATGAGCCTCGGATTGAATCGTGTTGAGAAGGTTATCCACATTGGGTGGAACATTGTCGAAAACGACCGCGTTCCGCTGCTTCTAGATCCACCAGGCCGTCAGCATGATGATAGATGATGTCCCCTTGCGCATGGCCCGAGGGGTAGATGAGGAGGCCTGCAGCCACCAGTCCACGAAGTCTCCTTCCTTGTCTGGTGGTGTGATCATGGATCAAATCCAGGATAGCACCTCATGACAGATCGTCTTGGAGAAGGGGCAGCCCACTAGGAGGTGGGGCATACTCTCCTCCGACTGGTTGCGGAGGGGGCAGCGTGGAGGGTGCACCAACCCACGTCTCACAAGTCTCTCCATCGTCCAACAACGGTCTTGGCAAGCCAGCCAGACAAAGAACTTCACTCTCGGGGGCGCCCAGTTGTGCTAGTTCAGCTGCCATGATCTCAAAGAGACTGACCCCTAGAAGAGAAATTCGTAGCAAGACTTGGCTGAGTACCGCGCGTCGGCCACCCAACGCCATAACAGGGTGTCCGACTCATCTGCGAGCTCGAAGTCCCTCACTCGGATCCATGACTGGACATACTGCCACAGGGCAAGCAGGCTCATCGCGTCCTGAATGTCAGTTTTGAGAATATTTTTTCGTTGATCTTTCCCAAATTGTTATTTCTTAGTTGTTAGATTATACCTACTTAGTTGCCTGGTTATTGTAGGTCATGTTTGATCAAGGCTTCATGATGCTAGTTTTATTGGATTGATATCACCTCTTTATTATTGAAAGCACTAGAAATACTCGCTCTCTAACTCTGCATACCATTACAATGTGTAATACCATATGTATAGTTTCTATTATAACTATGCATTACTGTCTTCGCAACTGATCATTGTTAATTTGGCAACCACGGTATGCACAAAGACCATAACCGGTACCTACGTGAGGCACAGCCACCAGGCGACCAGCTAAACCCATCTAGGGTTCTGTCCCCTCGCCAACGATGCCGCCTGTCCGCTGCGCCTCTAGTGGCCTTAGGGCTTTGGAGGTGTGGCGGACCACGATGTGTCGCCGATGGGAGGGTTTTCTATTTTTCTTTAGCCCTTTTTTCAGTGTCTTCTTCGGGATGTTGAGGCGGCGGCTACGTCCTAAAGTTAGAATAAGGTCCTCCCGCCTTATCCTCGCTCCGGTGGTTCGTCTAGCGCTGGCGGAGGACATGTGGAGTCGTGTGTCCGGTGGATCTGTTGGGATATGATCGGTTTCCGTATTCGTCAGTGTGGTTTGAGGTCTGATCGGTTTTCGTATTCGTCAGTGTGGTTTGAGGTCAGTCTATTCCGATCTACGGTTGTCATCTTCGGCGATGGTTGTTGCTCTGGTGCGCTGGACCTATGTTATAACGACGACTTTCCGTATGTCTACTACAACAACCTCTATTACGATAAGTTTTGCCCGGTCCGGTGATGGAGGGGTGAGGACGGCGGCGCACCTTCGGCTCGTGCTAGTGTCTGTAGTCGTTCCTAGGTGGTCCAGTGACCTCTTTATAATTTTTATTATTTTTAAGACTCTTTGTACTGCTGTTAATAATTGTTGTTAATGATTATTAATATATCGGTGGAATTTTGGAAAAAAAAACCACCGTATGCGAAAATGGCAACTGGTATCACGAGAAAAAAATCATCAAAACAACGGAACATGCATTGGAAGCCCCGTGATAAGAAGTTACGAACTCAGCGGTTAGCAGTTCACCAAGATAACTTTTAATATTTATAAGCATTTAATACAGAGATTTCATGGTTAATATCCGTGCACTGTATATAAGGGGAGATTCATGGTTAAGACTAACTATGAACCCATTTTTCAAGCCATGCTGATACGTTTTTTTTAACAATACAGTAGTATATAAGTATTTAGCTAGTCATTAAATACTATCAGAAAAATACTTGAATGCAGGGTCAAAACATTATGCTTAAACCTAGTAGTACTTAAAATTCAGTCACTTCAATTTGGTTTCCCACGTGAAAAAACAAGGGGAAAAAATACAGGGGTCGTCTCCTCAGCGTCGTCGGGCCGGACCCGAAGCCCGTCGCCTTTGCCGACAAATCACGCCATCGCGTGCTGCTCGGCGTCCAAATCCCAAATCCTACCGTCTCCCCCCTCTCCTCAGATCGCACCAACCGCTCCGATGGCCGCGCCGCCGCTCGCCGCGGTGCTCCTGGGCGTCCTCGCCCTCCTCGCCTTTCCGGCTGCGGCCGAGATCCGAGAGACGGTGATCCGCGCCGACCCGCGCACCATCATCCCGCTCGACGAGTTCGGCTTCTCCCACCAGGGCGTCCTCGAGATCAACGTCACCGGCATCGCCTTCGACCCGTCGGCCTCCTCCGACCTCGACCTCTCACAGTTCGGCTTCTTCCTCTCCACTCTCGACGCATGGGTCCACGTCCTCCGCCAACTCCAGGACCTCGATGTCACCTGCGCGCTCCAGTCCGACCTCGTCAAGCTCGCCTACTCCTTCGACCGCCTCAAGCCGGCCCCCAACCCCGCCGGCGTCGAGGTCGCCCGCTCCTCCTCATTCACCACCTCCTTCCGCGTCTCCGAGCCCGGCCAGTACACGCTCGTCTTCGCCAACTGCCTCACAGGCGGGAATCTCAAGGTCTCCATGGACGTCAGCTCCGCCATGTACAACGTCGACCCGGCCACCGGTGAGCGCGCATACCTCTCCGTCGGTGCCGCCGCGCTGCCCACCATCTACTTCCTCTTCTGCATCGCGTACGCCGGGCTCGTCGCTGCCTGGGTCTCCATACTGCTGCGCAAGCGTGCCGCCGTGTTCCGGATCCATTACTTCATGCTCGCGGTGCTCGTGCTCAAGGGGTTCAACCTCCTCGCCGAGGCTGAGGACAAGTCCTACATCGAGCGCACCGGCACCGCACACGGCTGGGATGTGCTCTTCTACATCTTCAGCTTCTTCAAGGGGATCTCGCTCTTCACGCTCATAGTGCTCATCGGCACTGGCTGGTCCTTCCTCAAGCCGTACCTGGCGGACCGTGAGAAGAAGGTGCTCATGGTGGTCATCCCCCTGCAGGTCGTGGCCAACATTGCGCAGGTGGTGATCGATGAATCTGGCCCGTATGCCCGAGACTGGGTTACCTGGAGGCAGATATTCCTGCTTGTGGATGTGGTCTGCTGCTGCGCCGTGCTCTTCCCGATTGTGTGGTCAATCAAGAACCTCCGTGAGGCTGCCCGCTCCGATGGGAAAGCGGCGGTGAACCTGATGAAGCTGACCCTTTTCCGCCAGTACTACGTAGTCGTCATTTGCTACATTTACTTCACACGGGTTGTGGTGTATGCGCTGGTGACCATCACCTCCTACCGGTATCTCTGGACCAGCGTCGTGGCTGGGGAGATTGCCACCCTTGCATTCTATGTGTTCACTGGGTACAGGTTCCGGCCTGAGGTGCATAACCCATACTTTGCAATTGACGATGAAGAGGAGGAGGCTGCTGCTGAGGCACTCAAGTTGGATGATGAATTTGAGCTATGAATGCTAAAAATTGGCGGCGGTTACCTTGACAGTGGCTATACAGGTGTTATATGTGCTTCCACAGGACAAATGCTTTCCACAACACAAGTGTGATAGACTGGTATCTAGTCCATATCCTTTTGTTTTTCATTTCAAGGTAGTTACATTTTGTCTTGCTGTAATTTGGTATCAACAACACTATGTGTACGTTAAGGAATCAGCAGCTTGATTGTATCTAAATTTACTCTACAATTGTTGAGTTGAGTTGTTCTTTCATTGTACTCTGTAGCTATTGTTGTATCTAGATGTTTACTTTGCGTGCTTTGTAAAAGGAGGTTGACCATCAGTCAGATTGTTGATTCACATGATGCTAATTGTAGATCTTGAGTTCTGACTTCTACAATACCTGTATGCCTGTCCTGGTGCTCTTGTTCTGTAGGATCCTTACGTCGTATAGTGGAGAAGCAAAGTTTAAGTATAATGCACTTTGAGTAGGTGATGGCGGATTAATAAAATTTAACACAGAAGCTATAGACTGGGTCCTAGAGCACCATAGTAAGTTGCAACTGTTTTTTGTATTTCACATGATTCTTACCTACATGCATGTTTCAGGTACTCCCTCTGTCTCAAATTAGATGTCAAAACTTTATCTAGATTCGCATGTATCTAGACACGGAGACAACTAATTTGAGACTGAGGGATTATGTATTATCTTCCTGTTGCATATGCTTTCATATTATTAAGAAGGTTTTACATATAAGCCTCACCTTGATCCTGTGGAATTTCATCTCTAGATTCAGTATTCAGTCTATTTAGGGTACGTCCCCGCTTTTGGCAGTTTATGCAGTTTGGGATTTTCAACTAGGACTTCGATTAGGAAAATCAGTGAACATGAAAAAATGGCCCTTAGTTTTTTAATATAATTACAGCTAGGAGATTATGACATTCCAATATGTAAATACGGTCATATGATCTATGGATTTTATCTACAGGTTGGCCTAGTCAAAATGTTCAGAACAGTCGTGTTGGATTAAGCTGGAACTACTCTATTACTATATTATCACCCTTGGGTTTTGCCATTATTGAAAATTGAGCTGGGTTATGGCCAACCTGGACTTTGATGTTGTGTCACATCTGATAACAGTGCTGATTTCCCAACTTTTTGGCTGTTCTCTGTTGTCCTTCTACTAGGAATTAGTGACCTCGTACACAGTAGTGAAGGCATTAGATTTTCTGTCAAACCAATTTGACCGGGAGCTTTTCTTCCATTATTATACAAGAAAAAATGAGTGGGCTATAATAAACACGCAAGTGGCACACTTCATGGACTGTTTCAATTTGACTGGAACTTGTATGCTTCCACGGCCATTGAATTCCATTATATGCTGGATGCTGCCTTCTGCTAGGTACTTAGTGACCTCATACAAAGTAGTGAAGGCATTGTACACACATTTCACTGGTAACCTTTCTTCCATTGTATGCGCAAGTGGCACGCTTCGTGGAATGTTTCAGTTGGACTGAATATGCCTCCAGGGCCATTGAATTTCCAATATATGTTGTGCATCAGTAAACATGGAAAAAAAAGTAAATTGGTTCCCTGCTAGCCTAGGAAGGTATATAAGCCATTTCTTAACTCGATTGGGAGTTTTTGAGGTTTGTTCAAAGTATCATATCATTAGTGTGTTAAGGAGGGATGCATTTTCAGAATTGAAGTGAACAGGTGTATTACCTGACGTAGTGTTATTTGAAGATGGTCTGTATTGTCTTAACTGAATCATCTTCTTTTATTACATAGTTATTCTTATTCTCTTTCATGATAGTTTGATGGGTCTTCGGATGTGCACTGTTCTTCTATGTTTGAAAATGTTCCTAATTTGATCTTTGAAAGTATGTTTTTTAAATTTTGATTTGGTCGATTTGAGTTTCATCTAAAATGTTGTCAGCTTTGTTCTGTAACTAGAAGACCCACCTGTCTTGCTCGCCTGGGATTTTAAATGTGCTCATTTTCCCTCTTTGTTTATTGAAATTGAAATTGAACATGATGGTACTACTTGAGACATATGAGACTTAACATCTCCCATTGCTCAATCAGTGACACTGGGTTCTACAAAGGCAGTTGATTACATTTGTTGATCCTTTTAGGATTTGATGGACCTGGGCCTAGTCAAGTATATGCTTGGGCTTTTTCCTTGAATGCTGCCATTGTGCTAGCCCAAACTTGTTCATTGTAATTTTAGATCTTTCATTACTTGTAATGAAGCATAAAGAAGATGTACTCCAGATTTGGAACTGCTCCTAATTTGATCTTTTGAAAATAAGTACTCCCTCCGTTCAGAAATATAAGATGTTTTAGCTTTGTGAAATGAATGTATCTAGACGCCTTTTAGTGTAGTCTTATATTTCTGAATGGAGGGAGTATATGTTTTTTGAATTTTTAATCTGCACGAGACAATGTCCTCTTGAATGATGTCATCTTTGTTCTGTAACTAGTAGACCAACATGTCTTGCTCACCTGGGATCTTAAATGTGCTACCTTTTCCCATCTTTTGTTGAAATCAAACTTGATGGTACTACTTGAGATATATATGAAACTTGCCATCTCCCATTGCTCAATCAGTGACAGAGTTCTACAAAGGCAGTTGATTACATTTGTGGGTCCTTTTAGGATTTAATGGACCTGGGCCTAGTCATGTATAGGCTTGGGCTCTTTCCTTGAATGCTGCCATTTTGCTAGCCCAAGCTTGTTCTTAGAATTGTACTCCCTCTGTTCCACAAAACTTGACTCAGATTTGTCTATATTCGTATGTATCTACTACTAAAACAAGTCTAGATACATACGAATCTAGACAAATACGAGTCAAGTTTTATGGAACGGAGGGAGTAATTTCAGATCTTCCATTGACTTGTCCTAAAGTATAGATAAGATGTGCTCCAGAGAAGCACTGCCTTACATTTCAACTACTATAAGAAATTTCATTTGTAGACTTGTATTCCAGTCTTCTGCATAAATTCAGGCTGACGAAGTTACTTGCTTTGCTTTGCTTTGCTGGGCATGACTGAAAAGAATACATGTATCTGGGTATGACTAAAAAACCAATATACAGTTTTGACTTGTATTGATAAAATATGTTTGTGGGGTGCCTAAAAGACATCAACATTGCTTTGGATCTACAATAGAAGACATAGGGACAAGTGAAGTGGACTTAAGGTACTGCTAAACTGAAAGTCAGAGATGCATAGAGTCCATTAAGTAGATTTTGAATGCATATATCAGCATCTCAACTTTTGCAAAATAAAGTGTAGTTATGGTTTGAAAAGGTGCTGATTTGACCTGAGTAATCCACTGGTGTGTGAGTTTATTTTGAGAAACAACTACTCCCTCCGTCTCAAATAGATGTTGGAAATTTGTCTAAAATTCTGATGTATCTATATACTAAATAATATCTAGATACATCCAAATTTAGACAAATTTCCGACATCTATTTTGAGACGGAGGGAGTAGTATTATAATTATTATGTAGCTGGAATTTGTATGGATTTCCACCCTGGCTCTGGGGAGAAGTAAAACGTCTCTATCATGCCTGTTAGGGTAAACCTTACTGAATCTCGTGATTATAATAAAAGTTCGTTATGACGTGTTAACAGATGGTTTCAGAACCGGTGGAAGCACCGAGCTTTGCTCATTAACAAGGTGGAGCAACTTTTCATCAAGTGGATGGAGCTATGCATGGTAAAGCCTGGATTCTAGTTTGCCTAGTAAACGATCTCCTTTTGGTTGTGTTAACATCAAATCTTTAGGGAAGGCACTCCCTCCCAGTGAGTGCCTAGAGCTGATTTGATTTGGTGTTGAAAACTGCATGCTTCCTTATCGTGAAGAACCATGTTGCTATAATAAACCAAGTCTGTTACTCCTCTGTGGTGGTGTGGGCACTCTCAGGTCACTAGCTCTTGCCGACTTGGCCACACATGCTACAGACATGGACAAATGTTTATCATGGTATGGGCTCTCCTTTTACCTTTTCCGTTACGCTATTATGCTACTGCTTGGCTAGGGCAAGATCGCATGCATCTTCTCCATGAATGACTTTGGTGACCTGTCGCAGTCTAATTCCCAGATGGTGCTGCCTTGATTTGCACTTGTTGGCCCTGTTTCCCAATCCTCTGCATCTGCGTCTGCACTAGGAGTTGGACTTGGTCTGATGAGCTCTGAGTTGCAACTTGTACAGTCCCGTGAGCCTGCACGTATGCCGCTGCTGATGGAACCTGCTGCCACTTTGCTTGCTCTCACTCAACTCTGATGCCCACTACACACAAGCCAAAGCCAAAGCTGATGATGAAGTGTCATTACGGTGCAAGCTGTCTGATTCATGAGGAGAAAAGTGAAGCATACATTCCTGTATTTGCAACCCTTTTTTTTGCATGTGATTGAAGGATGGGGAGGGATCCAGAGTGTGCCACGGTGTTCCAGAATCTGAAATCTGAATCCCCCAAGTGTGCCGAGTAAGGTACTGTGACTTGGGGCAGTTTGATTAGAGCTACCACAGATATCTACAGCTGCACAACACTGCAGCACCTGGAGATTAGGATGCTGAGTACGTATGTTGCTTACTTTTGTGAATCAGAATGCAGGCCAGTATTGTGCCCGAGTTATTTCTAGATTAATCTTCTCATGAGCTCTAGCGTTGGTTTTGTCTTGTGTCTGTTGTCTGCATGGAAGTGGTTGCCTGCACGTAAGAAGCCAGAGGCCATTCCAGATCACACTCGAGCTGAAGCTACACCTGACCTACACCCAGAGCAGGGGACAGACACTCCGGATAACGCCTGAACTGAAGCCTTGAGGCTCAAATGTTTCCCAGGTCAGGGGCGACCACTCATGTTACGTCTCGCGAGCAGCGGATGGTGACCGTTGCCATGGCTCACGAGTCTTCCTGCTCAAATTTGGTATAGTGGTACCGGTCGTTTGGTGCGGATGAGTCCAGAAAGGTGCTCCGAAGTAGCCAAGCAGGACCAGGGAATTGACGGTTCAGTCCATTGCTCCTTGCAGTTTTCGTATTCGATTTATTTGCTGCGCGAATTGCTTCCTGTATTCAGGACAAGATTTGGAGCAGGCCCAGCAAATCAATGCACCTATATATAACTGCAGGTAACCTGGTCATCTGTGCAACACATATAATATCGCATATACAGTTTTTTTTTTGTAAGAACTGATTAATTCCTTTTTTTTTTGTGAAACAGGCAAACATGTTGTACGGTGAAGAAGGTTCTGATCCGAAGGTAATCAACTCAACTCAACTCAAGCATGGCTCAAATCATTCGACGGAACACGAGGCCAGGTCTCGCCCACAGTAGCTGCTATAGCTAGAATCCTAGTACCACTTAACTCTCTCGCCTTTTCGTCCTCACTCACGAGCGTGATATATGGGGTGTTAGGTGCTGCTTAATGGAGATTAGGCGCCCGATCTCAGACGGCAATGGCGATGGTTCATGGAGGCGCAGTAGTAGCAGTGCGTCCACAGGCGCCGGGTGCTGGCCGCCGTGATGATTATGCGGCTGACCCTGCCCTGGGAGATGATACACTGCAAAGCTCAAAGCTACTCCAGACGTGATTGAATGGAGGGCGAATCCTCGGGCTTTTGTGTGTGCGCGGGCGCCTTTGCCATGCACGAGTTAGGCCGTTAGCGCCTGCATGATGATGCCTCGTAGGCCACGCCCAGCCGACCATCATGCACGCATGATGCCATCCTGATGCCAAAACTTTGTCATAACTCAGCACACACGAGCTAATTTAATTAAACAAAACTTGGTCGATCTAAAGTGAAGTCAGTCATGTCCATCTGTTTCTCTTTCGGCTGTTTTCGTTGTTCAGTGTACTCATCTGGCTTGCATGGTTAAGCAAAGTACAAGAACTCATTCTCTTTCGGGCTAAGATTGCCAATCCAAGGGCAAGTACGACGAGAGCAAATAAGTACTACTACTATTTGCCGGATGGTAATCATCATGCATGTGGAATGTATACGAGGGGACACTGCTGTTTACAAATTCTAATTCACTATATGGGCTTGTTTGGATGTACCGGGATTTTTTTATCCCGGAGAATCAAATCCTAACCGGGAATCCATGAAAACAGTTTAAATCACCGGGATTTTATTCCCAACCTCACTACTAGTGGATTTATTTTTCTGGGAAAAGACTAGGTTCCCCTCCTACCAAACAAGGCCTATATATGCTTAAAAATACCGAGATCTTCTCAACTCAGTGAAAATATAACCCCACAAAATAGCTAAAGCCTTCATAAAGTGGTCAATTTGCGGAGAGTATGTTGTTCTCTCCTCACCAAATTCCATTGAACTAAAATTGACTCCGAATTAGAGGAGAAAAAATATGGCACCGGAAAGTGTATACCTGGACTTGTTAATTGCACGATATCTGGTGAAGTGGAGTATAGATCTTTCTTCTTTCTCTAAGTTAAAATATACTCCGTAAAAGCTAATCCCTAGGGCTTTGGAGCAGCCACGCACGCACGCACGCACGGGCTCCATGCAGATAGTATTGCGAAGTAAATTAAAGACGAAGCAACGCCACCACACTACTACTATAGTAGTTCCACTCGTAGGTGACCATATAGCCGGTTAGTGTTGGCTCGTGTAGAGTCCAAATCAGCTCTCCGGACACACATCCCCACTTCCATGGATCGCTCGGTCCATCCATCGATCCGTGGCCTACACTACACACACAAAATTATAAGTAATGAACAAAAAGAAAAGACACACATTCTCCTTGCTTTCGATCATCACCCAAGAAAGGAAGATGTCGATCTTTTTTTTTTCCTTTTTTCCTTGTGAGTAAAGTACCACCAGGCAAACAGCTAGAAAGAAGGAATTAGGGGACAGCGACGGACGGCGCTTGACAAATCGTAGGTACGTCGCCGTCGATCGTCGTCGCCGACGGCCAGCCGGCCGGCAGCGCGAACATATTAAAGCTTCCGGCGCACGCCTTACAACACAACACGTACTGCTACCACGGTCATGGCGCGGCACAGAGATACGAATGATATCAGCCAGATACGGATGGCGAGATCATATCGGGGTATCCCCACATGGGTACATACAGTCCAAACTCCACCAAGAAAATAGCCTGGAAAGGAAGGAGGCAGGGCATGCAGGGTGATTGACCCGGCCAGCGCAGCGCGGACAAGGACGTACGCGCCTCGCTCCCTTTATTCCATGTCTCGCTTCTAGCTAGTCAGAGGTCCAGCGTACCATTATTATCTTGAGTTTTCTAATTAAGTGGAAAGCAGTTATTGTTACTGCTCCGTGCTCACCGGAGCTGGATAGGGGCGTGTTTGGTTTCCACGGAGACGTTTTACCCACCTGGCTGGAAGAAATAAGCTTGTTTGGTTTTCCACGCAAAAAAAGAATTTTTGCGCCCGGCTCTGGAGGAATGTCCAAACCAGTTTCAGGGAGCCAGCTTCTTCTCGTGCTCGCTGGAAAAAATGATACACCTGCCCATGCGAGGGAGTGATGGCGGGAGCTTGCCTGCGTAAGCAAAAATCCAGCGAGAGAAATTGGGTCACTGCCCGCCTATTTACACCGCTCCGCCTCACCGCTGAATCCCGCGCCACCATTTCCCCCCTTTCAAGATCTCCCTCCAAATCCTCTTCACCGTCTAGCAGGTGAGGCGGCGGCGCCTATTCCGGTAGGTCGAGATCCTGTGCGGCAAGTCTTCTTCGTCCGCTTCTCCAACATGTCGACTTCATCATCTGATGTTGAGATCGTTGTAAGAGAAATCTAACCCTGTTGTGCAAATGTAGATCTGTTAGCATGCGATCGCTCCTACTAGATCTGTTAGCATGTGGTCGCTCCTAGTTGATCTGGAGGTTATATGGTAGATTTTCATGCTGATGCGTGGGGAATGTTTTGTGGACATAGTTGGTACTAGGAATAGTTTGCAAAGTATAGTTCTCCCGGGTAGACATGATAGCAGGAAAGGAAGAACAATTGTTCATTTCTATTTTTCTTGACACTGCCTTAAGTACTCAGGGTAATGCTGACTGTGGTTGTTCAATTTCTGCCATAAGAGAAGGTGAGCTCTCCTGATGCGTCGACACCCACAACTGGGCCTATTCGATATGTGCCCATGCATGATAAGGTGTGCCGAAGGAAGAGCGCCATGACATGGCCAACATCTCTATCGACCTTCGTCTTAGACATGGTTTTTGGTCAGGAAAGGGGGTTCGGTTCATGAGGGATTCAGAGAGCATGATCTGCAAGGTATTGCAGATGATGTCTTTGGATTCTTTGGCCGGATAGTTACCCTGAGTCAGGTCTACAACCGTATGAGGCATTAGAGAGCTAGGTGGGTTCAGGTGCTGAAGATCAAAAGGCTTGAGAGCGTGCGCTGGGTTGAAGAGACGTGAGCTCTCATGATGGACGACGAGTATTACTATAAGCACGCATCAAGGTTGGATAAACTTGCACTTGGATCAGTACATCGAGTAGTTCTAAGGCTCAGAAATGAACTATACATTTTAACTGTGTTTTCAGGTAGGCTCAGCCGAAGGACACCAAGACAATCACGATTCCATTGACAACGATGCTCAGGTAAAGGTCATCTACGGTCCTCGTATTTCTACTGTACCCATCTCCCCGACTGCGTTACACCGTGATCTTTGCCACCTCATGGAGAACAACTCACATGCAAGCATGTATCTTGCTATGACCCTTGAGATGAGCTGCTTCATGGCCTTTATGAACAAGCAAACAACTGGCGCTTGGTTTCTCCGTGAAGGTAAAAATCTGAACTCGTGAGCAACCAGACGAAATGCTCTTCAGGCAACACGCCCTATGTTGCTGGCTGGCTGGCGTGCCGTGGAGCGACGGAATTCGCCGGGCGGCTGGCCGTGTTGGCGTCGGAAAGGCGGGCAGGGCGTTGACATGGGGACAAAAAGGCCCACTCGCTCGCTCGGTCGCACTGACGAACAACAACAACAACCCGTTGAGTACGTCGGTCACGTGTGTGTGCTGTGCTATGTATGCATGGCCCCAATCCGCACACGCACTGACACCATGCACGCACGTACGTACATGCGGATATAATTATTTATTATTCGCCCACCAGTTAATACACTACTTATCCTGTCGCTGCTACGTCCATCGACCAGACCAGCAGCTACTACTCCATGATTACCGGTACAGAGAGAAGTTCACTAGCGAGATAAGTAAAAGTAACATACATATATATATACCGATGGAGGCCATTAGGAGGAGATGGGCAGCTATAATTGCGGTGTAGAAGGTGTGCACAGCCTCCACTAAGCCCGATCGAGAGCGAGAGATCATCATGCCTGCCTGCCTGACAATTCAGTTTTAACGGTGCCCGCACTGAGCGAGTGAGCAAGAATTTTACAGGAAGCTAATATAGCTAGCTAGCTAATCAGGCAGGGGCCAGTGGTGTTGCTCCATGCATATGTAACAACAAGGGAAAACAACAAGGGAAATTGTTGGTGATGATGCCGGCTAGCTAGCGTCTAGAAGGTCGGATCGTGTGGCGAGGACGAGCATCCACGACGACGACGACGACGACGACACAGGTGAGAGAGACGAAGCGATACAGTGTGTATATTTGTTGTTGTTGTTGTTTGTTGGCGAAAGAGAGAAGACGGAAAAAAGAGACAAATATTCCTTGCTCCTGCTACGCTCCGTGTTACGTGACGAATATACCCGTGGTCTGACGGCGATGGGTAAAGCGCGCGTTTGGTCGCTAGCAGCGTCGCTGGCGCTGCAGTGCCTGCTATGGAATCTGCAGTGCGGGGCCCCAGCTAGGCGGCCAGCTAGATTCCTGCTCTACCTTGGTCGAGGTCGAGGCGCTGTCAGATCATCAGACGGGTTGGGGTGATCTGGGTTCCAGCTGGCTGCTATAGCGCGAGCATGCATGCATGGTACGTCCGGTGCTGCTAGCTTAGTACCGTCGGTAAACGGGGAATCCTCCTTCCTGCTGCATATGCATTGCTGGAACGACCTCTGCCACCGAGCTACGGCTTTCCCAGTAAGACACGCGTGTAGTTGCCTACGTGGCTATGACGCGCCATCCGCAAGCTGGTTTTCACGCGCGAACTGCATACTACAGGACACCAAAACAGGTGTCTCAAATCGTTGCGTGGCACACACGATCGAAGCGGGGGACGGTGCATGCATGCAGATCTATCCCTCCCTCGTCGTTTCCAGTTCCAGTAAGGAGAACGGATGCGAGATGGTATGCATGCTTCGGTCGACAAGGGTTTCTAGCTGGTACTAGTAGTAGTAGATGTCCCTAATCAACAACACGGTAAGACCAGAGCATCTCCATTGCCGCTCCCCCGGCAAGCGTGCCGAAAGCGACTTTGGGGCCGGTGTCCAAATCTCACGATCATCTCAAATAACTTTATAAATAAATTCTATTTGATATTTAGGCAATTTTCACATAGAAAGAACTAAAAGTTGAACAAACACACAACTAACGGCGCTGGCTACAGGCCGGCGCCTGGAGGTACCCTCGGTAAGACAGTTCGACGCCGGTGGCCAATCATTGAGGCCCTACTCTTCGAGAGAGCGAAAGATCGCCTTTTCCGTCTCCAAATCCCCCCGAGCTCGGGCGAGTAAGGCATGCATGACCACGTCGCCGAGGTTGACACGCGCGACATGCCAGCACTTCGTGTAAGCGTCGTCGAGTTCTTCCTGCCGAAGTTAGTGCGGCAGGAAGACGACGTTGAGGATGTCGAACCCGAAGGGTTGGTCAGTGGTCTGGTTAGCTGGCCCTCGGTATGGCCACGTCGACCTCTAGGAGCTCCACTGCTACTGTGCCCGACCGCGCGCCGCTTATATATCAGCCTATAACTCGCTGGTTGATTGGCAATAAAGAACTCGCCGAGCTGATTTGGCGCCGAGCCTATTTGCTGGCCACACGTTTCAGCTGAACATGGACCCACCGGCTGTCAACTTTTTTTTGACTTTTCTCTAGATTCCGTTTCCCATACATACTACAAACACAAAAGAGTGCATAACTTTTACAAAATAAATGCAAATTTAATTATATTTGCATTTTTGATTTCCTCGCGGCGAGCTCTTCGAAATGAGTCTAATTTTTTTTA
Organism: Avena insularis; assembly: GCA_023614405.1. Taxonomy (NCBI): domain Eukaryota; kingdom Viridiplantae; phylum Streptophyta; class Magnoliopsida; order Poales; family Poaceae; genus Avena; species Avena insularis. The sequence goes on from CM042692.1 coordinate 576,006,155, forward strand.
ACATATTAAGTTTTATGTAAAAAAAATGAATCTATGAAGTCCTTTTAATGTGTTGATAAGTCTTGGATAGAAGGTTCTATAGAGTACTTCCATTTTACGTGCTGGATTTATGAAGTACTTCCTGGCGGATTCAAAGGGTACATGTGAGATTTTATAAAATACTTCTACTTTATGAGAGAATCTAGACATAAAAAGTGGACATCTTGGTGGGTCCCGCATACCAGATACCACTGGAAGCTTGTGGCTAGCATATCAGCTTGGCGTCGAATCAGCTTGGCAATTTTTGCGTCCGTCGATTGGCCTCTCTCTTGGCTTGTCGAAATTGGGAAGGTCGTCCTCGTTGTCGCTGTCATCGGTGAAGTGCTGGGTGTGGGTGGGGTCATGTGTAGAGGCGCCTCCGGCTCTCCTCCGCGTGGGATGCCTGCGAGAATGGAAGGAAGACAGCGGCCATGCATGACCACGTTCCAGCGACCTTCCTCTCCCCGTTCCTCTCCCCGTTCCAGCGAGCAGCGGAGGTAGTAGATCTTCTCCACGGAATCCCAGCAGCACGACGGTGTGGTGGTGGTGGTGGAGTAGAGAATTCTGCAGGGCTTCGCCTAAGCCGGAGCAGAGCGAAGGAGGAGGAGAGAGGCCGCGACTAGGGTTTGTTATGGTAGAGGTCTTGAGGTTGGCGCCCCCTCCCCTCTATTTAAAGGAGGGAGGCGCCATGGGAGGGGGAGTCCTAGTAGGACTCCCCTCCCTCCTTGGCCGGCGGATTGGGAGGGGGGGGAGGAATCCTCCTCCCCCACGAATCCGTGTCTTGCCCCACAAAGACTCCTTGATCCTTTCTTGGTTTTCAAGCAAACTCCAAGAAATCTTCTTGAACCTTCCAGAACATTCCGAAACCTTCTAGAATCTCCATACAAACACTCCGGAACATTTCCTAACTTAGAAAATGATCCCCAATATATGAATCTTATTCTCTGGACAATTCCGGATCTCCTCGTGATGTCCCAGATCCAATCCGAGACTCCGAACAACATTCGGTCTCCAACGCATATTCCATATCTACTTAAAACAACTTCGAACCTTAAGTGTGTCACCCTACGGTTCGTGAATATGCAGACATGATGGAGACACATCTCCGATCAATAACCATTAGCAGGATCTGGAGATCCATAACAGCTCCCACATACTCAACGATGACTTTGTGATCGATAGAACCATTAACATACAAAACCAATTCCCTTTGTCACGCGATACTATACTTATCCGAGGTTTGATCGTCGGCATATCCATACCTTGTTCTACCTCGTTACTGATAAGTACTCTTTACTCGTTCCATGTTATGTCATCCCTTGTGACCTAGTCACATGCTTGCAAGCTGACTAGATGACATTCCACTGAGAGGGCCCAGAGCATATCTATCCGTCATATGGATGGACAAATCCCAATCTTGGTCCATGCGCTTCAACACATACTTTCAGAATACCCAATGTCACCTTTATAACCACCCAGTTACGAAGCGGCGTTTGATGTCATCAAAGTATCCATCCGGTGATGGTGATTAACATAACCTCATGGTCGAAGGATTAGGTTACTATGCATTTGAAAAGCTTGTAGCAAAATGAACTTAATGACTTGATCTTATGCTATGCTTACTTATGGGTGTGTGTCCATCACATCATTCTCCTAATGACATGATCTTGTTATTAACGATATCCAATGCCCATGATCAGGAAACCATGATCATCCATTAATCAACAAGCTAGTTTAACAAGAGGCTTACTAGGGACTCTTTTATGTTTACAAAACACACAAGTATTAATGTTTCCTGTTAATACAATTATAGCATGGGATGTAAACATTTATCATAAACATAAAGATATAATAATAACCACTTTATTATTGCCTCTTGGGCATATCTCCAACACTGTGGCCTAGTGGATTTGGGTTTTTCTGGCCCTATCTATACGTGGTCAAACAACCAGGATTCTGATAGTAATGTTCGAGTCCGGCTTGATCGGGCAGTGGCTAATGGTGATTTTATGCACATGTTTGACGACTGTGGAGTGAATAATGTCATTACCACTACGTCGGATCACTTTGCGATCTCTATTTCCCTGAAGAAGAATTCGGACACAGCAGAGAAGAGACATGTTCAGTCGGGTTTCAGATTTGAGGCGGCCTTGCTGCGCTCACCGGAGTATGTTCAGGTAATAGAGGATGCATGGGCTGCTGAGGGGCCATGCATATGTGGTCTACGTGCAACGTGGGCCAGGCTGCAGGGAGTGGCAAGCTCACTTAAAAAGTGGAGTTGTGCCTCTTTTGGCTCGATCTGTAAAGAAATACAGAAATTCGAGCGAGAGCTGAAAACACTCCGGTTGGCGCCATGGTGTGGTGACCGATCAGACATTGTCCGTGTGGAGAAGAAACTCTGTGATCTCTTTGAGTACGAGGAAATCATGGCCCGGCAACGATCTCGTATTGAGTGGCTCAAAGAAGGAGACCGTAACACAACTTTCTTCCATGCCCGGGCTTCGGCACGTCGGAGAACGAACAAAATTAAAGCTCTTGTTAAGAGTGATGGCTCTAGATGTACCGATCTGGCAGGGATCAAGGGTGAAGTGGAGACTTTTTATAAGAATATGTTTTCATCCGAACCTTGTCAAGCAATTGATACTGTTTTTGATGGGATTCAAAGTAAAGTGACACCTGAAATGAATTCTAGGATATGTTTGCCTTTCTCCAATGAGGAAATCAAGACGGCGCTGTTTCAAATGGGGCCCACCAAGGCTCCAGGACCGGATGGATTTCCGGCACTGTTCTATCAAACACACTGGGCATTGTTTGAGAAGGAGATCTGTAATGCTGTGAGGGACTTCTTGGAAGGTGCGGCTATTCCAGAAGGATTATGTGACTCTATTGTTGTCCTAATTCCCAAGAGGGCAAGTCCTGAAGAATTGAAGAACTTTCGTCCCATCAGCTTGTGCAATGTCCTGTATAAGATTGCCTCCAAGGTACTAGCTAATATGCTAAAGCTTATTTTACCTGATCTAATCTCTGAGCACCAGAGTGCCTTTGTACCAGGCAGGCTAATTACAGATAATGCACTCATTGCGTATGAGTTCCTCCACACCATTCGGAAACAACACGCTAAGCTTCCTTATTTTGCGTTAAAGATTGACATGATGAAGGCCTATGACAGGGTGGAGTGGTGTTATTTGGCGGGTTGTCTTGCAAAATTGGGCTTTGCAGCTCCATGTATTGCTATGGTGATGAGATGTGTAACAAATGTTCGGTACGCAGTAAAAGTCAATGGGGAGCTTACCCAACCGGTGATACCGACAAGGGGCATCCGTCAAGGTGATCCCATTAGCCCGTATTTATTCTTGCTGTGCACAGAGGGTGTTTCTTGCTTGCTGCGCACGAAGGAAGAGATGGGACTGTTAAAGGGAATTAGGAATGGTCGGCAGGGACCTCCTATTTCACACTTGCTGTTCGCGGACGACAACATCTTTTTTGCTTGGTGTGATGATAAAAGTGTAAGGGCCTTGAGTGACACGATGCAGATTTACTGCGAGGGCTCGGGTCAGAAAATCAACCGAGACAAGTCTAGCATCTTCTTCGGTCCTCATTGTCAGGCTGAAGTGAAGAGCGCCGTGATGAACCAGCTAGGAGTACATTCTGAGGCTCTACAAGAGACATACTTGGGCGTGCCGACTGAGGTAGGACGGTCTCCTATTGGTTCTTTCAATTTTCTACATGGCAGAATGTGGAAAAGGGTCAATTGCTTGTCAGACAGACCCTTGTCACGACGAGGCAGCGAGATCTTCCTGAAAACGGTGATCCAGGCGATTCCCGCGTACATCATGAGTTGCTTCCAGGTCCCTGTCTCCAATTGTGAATCTTTTCGGTGCCTTGTCGCCGATCAATGGTGGGGGAGTGAAGATGGAAAGAAAAAGATGCATTGGCGATCGTGGGAGTGGCTGATGGCACCGAAAGAGCTCGGTGGCCTAGGCTTTCGGGATTTTGTAATCTTCAATCAAGCTATGCTTGGACCCAATGTTGGAGACTTATCACAGATCCTACATCTCTCTGCGCTCGAGTACTCAAAGGACGATATTTCCCAAACTGCAATGTTCTGGAAGCTCCACACCCTCGATCGGCTTCCTATACCTGATGGGTTCGTAGCATGGAAAACAATTTTTTTTACCGCAAGAACGAACAAAACCCAGATCTAATCTAGATAAAAGCCAAGATCTAATCTATTAGACATGTGCAACGAGATAGATCTGTACTAACCCTCGTAGAACCGAAAGCTGCACGAGATTAGATCTCGGGTTGATGTAGTCGATCACTTGTCGATCTCAGGATCGTGGACGATCCCTTCAGCGCTGCAATGGCTCGGTCACACATGCAGAGTCGGTAGACCTTCCTCTCCTGCTCCAAATGGCAGCGGAGGTAGTAGATCTTCCACGGAATCCCAAAGAAGCACGACGGTGTGGTGGTGGTGGTGGAGTAGAGATTCTGCAAGGCTTGCCTAAGCGGAGCAGAGCGAAGGAGGAGGAGAGGCGGCGGCTAGGGTTTGTTATGGGAGAGTGTTAGGGGTGGCGCCTCCTCTAATTAAAGGAGGGAGGCGCCATGGGAGGAGTCCTAGTAGGACTCCTCCTCCTTGGCCCGGATTGGGAGGGGAGGAATCCTCCTCCACGAATCCGTGTCTTGCCCCATAAAGACTCCTTGATCCTTTCTTGGTTTTCAAGCAAACTCCAATAAATCTTCTAGAACCTTCCAGAACATTCCGAAACCTTCTAGAATCTCCATACAAACACTCCAGAACATTTCCTAACTTAGAAAATGATCCCCAATATATGAATCTTATTCTCCAGACAATTCCGGATCTCCTCGTGATGTCTCGGATCCAATCCGAGACTCCGAACAACATTCGGTCTCCAACGCACATTCCATATCTACTTAAAACAACTTCGAACCTTAAGTGTGTCACCCTACGGTTCGTGAATATGCAGACATGATGAAGACACCTCTCCGATCAATAACCATTAGCGGGATCTGGAGATCCATAATGGCTCCCACATACTCAACGATGACTTCGTGATCGATAGAACCATTAACATACAAAAGCAATTCCCTTTGTCACGCGATATTCTACTTATGCGAGGTTTGATCGTCGGTATCTCCATACCTAGTTCTACCTCGCATCGATAAGTACTCTTTACTCGTTCCGTGATATGTCATCCCTTGTGACCTAGTCACATGCTTGCAAGCTAACTAGATGACATTCCACCGAGAGGGCCCAGAGCATATCTATCCGTCATATGGATGGACAAATCCCAATCTTGGTACATGCGCTTCAACACATACTTTCAGAATACCCAATGACACCTTTATAACCACCCGATTAAGCGGTTTTTGATGTCATCAAAGTACCCATCCGATGATGGTGATTAACATAACCTCATGGTCGAAGGATTAGGTTACTATGCATTTGAAAGCTTACAGCAATACGAACTTAATGACTTGATCTTATGCTACGCTTACTATGGGTGTGTGTCCATCACATCATTCTCCTAATGATATAACCTTGTTATTAATGACATCCAATGTCCATGATCAGGAAACCATGATCATCCATTAATCAACAAGCTAGTTTAACAAGAGGCTTACTAGGGACTCTTTTATGTTTACAAAACACACAAGTATTAATGTTTTCGGTTAATACAATTATAGCATGGGATGTAAACATTTATCATAAACATAAAGATATAATAATAACCACTTTATTATTGCCTCTTGGGCATATCTCCAACAGTCTCCCACTTGCACTAGGGTCAATAATCTACTTAAAAATTTGTGCATTCAACACCTATGGCTTTCTGGTGTTGTATAGACACTATTGTTAGTGGTAAACATAATCTTCGGATCTGACACTTCCAGGTCCGTGTGTATTTGCATGTCCTTGCGTTTCTACGCATTACTCATTCTCCAATGAGATGGCATTGTATAAATTTGGTCCTTTGGTGAGACCTTTAGTTCCTTGGGATTAAATCATGTTGATACAATTGCATACAATGTACCTTCATAGTATTGTCCCGCTATGAACCACACCTAGTTTGATAACAAACTACTTGACGCAAATGCCCTCATTTGCTTCTACAATAGCAGTCATATACTTAGCCTTTTGTTGTAGTATCTGTCACAATGTTTTAACTTTGGTACTCAACCAAATCCGTTATGGAACTTCCTTTCCATTACATTGTGCCACCCATAGTTTAAATTGAGATAAACTTAATTTGTGACAAAACTAGTATCAATGCAACAATTTACAATGAACTATTTGTCACCACTATATAAATAATATATTCTTAGTTCTTCCAAAGATCATAGGAATATCCCTACTATTGTCCAATGATCATCTTATGAGTCATTCTGGTATATTCTCATAACATTTAGAGCATAGGACATATCTGGATGTGTACATCTCAAAGAATGATTGATCAAAATATTCTTGTGATTTCACCAAGTGTCAAAACACTTGAATCTCGTGTCAACACACTTGAATCTTGATTCAGTCCTTTCTGCAAGGCCAAGAACCTTTCTTGTTGTTTCCATATTGAACTCATTCAACATCGTATCTATGTACATTTGGCAAAACCATATTAGCGCCTCAATCTATCCATATAGACATTGATGCCTAATTCTTGGGTTATGCCTAAGTCTTTCATCGAAATGAAATTCTTAACCTGTGTCAATAAAAGATACATCATTTCTAATCAACGATATGTCTTTCACATAATATATTAGAAATATGTCTTAGCGCTCCCACTTAATTTCTTGCAAAACTGCAAGCATCTTCATCGTCTCTGATGAAATTAAACCTTTTAACGGTTTCATCACGGTGAAGATTCCAACTTCGTGATGCTCACTTCAACCATTGAAGTTTTGCATACTCTTTTAGCATCCTTTGGATTAAAAAAACCCTTTGGATCGTGTCATGGACACATCCTAGGTAACCATTCTATTAGAATAACTTGTTTTGTTTGTTCAACTACCATATACCAAAATATATGTAGTGGTTGCTACATTAATCCGTCCAGACTAAATATCGCTATGAAAGATCAAATCTTATCATAGTCAATTCCTTGAACATTGTCGTAAACTCTTTCCGACATGTCGACTATTTCATAGATGTGAAACATCCATGTCTATTTTATAGATCCATATACGACTGTAAGGTCTTGCACCTTTCCAGAGGGTCTTTCAAATTCAAAACTTGATTTCTCGTGTATGGAATTATCACGGATTTTATGGCTTCAAGCCACTTTAACGAAGTCAAGGCCCATCATTGATTATTTGCATGTAGTCGGTTCATCATTGTCAAACAACAATGATTTAACTCTCAAATCTTGGCATTTGATTACTTACCCGACCTACTTGGTTCAATAGTAACTTAGATCTCCGTGACCATAACCTTTGAGGCACGTAAGCCATGAGCATTGTTGCTGCCTCCGGGACACTTACCGATGCTGCGCAACTCAGCACATATTAGCCAAGGTTCAACAACCTTGTCAAAGTTCTATTGTCCTCCCACTTAACTTTTCACCAAAAAAATTCCTTCTCAAGAAACTCGACATTCTAAGCGACAAACACTTTTGTCTTCGGTGTTATGGAGGAATACCCAATGGTTATTCGAAATAACCTACAAAGACATGCTCATCCGACTTTGGTTGTAAACATTTTACTTATGCCTAGTATACCAAAAATTTAAGAAAGGACAACCTGGGTTTTATCCCAAACCATGACTTATATGGTGTCATTTCAACGGATCACGATGGAGCTCTTTTCAGTGTAAAATCGGTAGTCACTAAAGCTTTAATCTTTAAAATATAATGGCAGTTTTATAAATGGCACCTTTGATCTTACCATGTCAAACAAGGTTTCATTACATATCTCGAACACTCCATACTCCTATGGTGTTTTGGGAAATGCAAATCCATGGAACGATTCCTCAAATCTTAGGTGTTTTGCTAAACTTGTAACTCAAACATCTTTCTTTATGATCCAATCATAAACTTTTTATTTTCTTGTTACAATGATTTTCCACTTCATCTTGAAAGCCTTTGAACATTTTCAAATGTTTCATACTTCTTCCTTATTGAGTAAGTATATACATATACTCACTCAAATCTTCGGAGAAAGCATATGAAGTTGAAATCCATCGCCCATGACTACACATAATGGACTATATACATCAATATGTACAAATTCCAATCAGTTAGTCGTTTGTTCCTCTTTTGGCCTACGAACGGAGTTTTAATTATCTCCAGGAAAGTATCACAAGCGTCATTTGATCAAAATCAAAGACTCCAAAAATCCATCAACATGGAGTTTCTTCATGTATCCCTTTCAATATAATTTAAGTAGCGATGTCTCTTCGCAAGTGATCTTTCAATTATTTGTCTTGCGACATTTTAGCATTAGTTTTATGGTCGTTATTTCTCCAACCAGACTTGTATATCATCCATCTATTATGGAATACGGTAATTATTTGAACAACCTTTTGTCGTCATAATACCTGATCAAAATAACAATTATTGAAACAAATCTTGAAGGCAAGCTTTGATGTTAACGAGCAACACAACAACCCTTTGTTTGTTTTCGATGAACATCATCACATATTCTCTTGCTAGTTACTTAGGCCATTGCAGTTCATGAATTGTGTTGTCCTGTATGACACTTCATACCAACCAATTCGGTATCTAATACCACACAACTACATTGTTTAACAAGCAAGTAATACGGCCATAACATGTATCTTCTATATACCTAAGTTGGACATCTCCAATCTTTTCTTTTCTGTCAAATATTTTATAAATTCTCTTTCAACAATTCCTTTTCTTTTAAAAGAATCTATCAACATCAATAGTGGTGTCATTCACATGACACATAGTACAAAGTGTGTATAGTCAAATACTAATACCTTTGGACTTGCACTTTGAAGTGGATCACCTTCATCAAATGTTTGGCATTCTTTCAAAGTTCCATTCTTTAGTAATCTTTTAGTGTAGTAAACATTTTACTTACATCTTCTATTCATCCTTATAATGACAACTTTCATGATCAAGCTGCTATAGCTTATAAAGGTGAATTGCGAGTATAATGTTTCTTTTCCAAAACCTTTTGGAGGATTAGGACGAATGGCATCTCCAACCTTCACAAATTCTCATCAAATATGAGGACATATACTCTATCATGTTGTAACCAACACATTGTTTTAGATATCGCAATACCTTTCACATATGATGGTTTCTGAAACATCGCTTTCAGCTCTTAGATAAACTTGATATTAAAAACAATCTTTTGAGTATCAAGAATCATGAAGGCAAACATGATACATTAGATACTAACACTGGAATTGTTACTCTTGATTTAATACTGTTTATTAAACTTCACAGAGTAAATGGAGTTTGCTGAAAGTTTGCAATATGACTTTTAAACTTTAGATTGACACTCAAAACAATACGATACCAGTTCGTAAAGCAAATATCCAGAATTTCTATAGTTCTACTATCTCAACTAAAACTAAGCGTAAGGTGGTGAACGGATGCCAATGACTACAACAAACTGTGCAAATTCACTTTGATTGTGTTTATGATAAATTGAGTTCGACTAATCCAAATTACAAATGAACTCCCACTCAAAACAACATCCCTCGAGTTGTTTTAGTGATTACACGAACCAAATCCACTACACCAAGTCCGATCATCACGTGAGATGATGTAGCTTTAAAGGCGAACAATCAACATGTTCATCATATCATCCATATGACTCATGCTTTACCTTTCGGTATTCCGTGTTCCGAGACCATGTCTGTACATGCTAGGCTCGTCAAGATTAACCTTAGTATCCGCATGTGCAAATCTGGCTTGCACCCGTCGTATGCACACGTAGAATCTATCACACCCGATCATCACGAGATGCTTCGAAACGACGAGTCTTAGCAACGGTGCCTACTAAGGACGAACACTTTATTACTTGATATTTAGTGAGAGGGATCATCTTATAATGCTACCGTCACGATCTAAGCAATAAAAGATGCATAAAGGATTAACATCACAGGCAATTCATAATTAGTGTGATATGATATGGCCCTTTCTTCTTATGCCTTTGATCTCCATCTTCAAAGCATGGACATGATCTCCATCATCACCAACATTGCGTCAAGGTCAGTGGCGCCGCTTCATGGTTGTCCATCATCACTAGCAACTATTACAACTACTTGGAATAAGGCTATTACAAGATGAATAGACAGTGTCTTAATGTAATTAAAGACAACCATTAGTTCCTGCCGTTGCCATATTACAACAAGGATCATTGCATACATCAAATATAATCACAATCACATGATGGCCATATCACATCACAAAACCCCTGCAAAAAAAAGTTAGACGCCTCTAATTTTGTTTGCATGTTTTACGTGGTTTGGGGCTTTCGAATAAGAACGGATCTTACCTACGAAACTGAACCACAACATTGATACAAGTGCTATCAAGTGCAAAGTGTAGATTGGATCTATACTATGATGGGAGAGACAACACCAAGAAGCCACTTGTGCAAAGCAAGTTACATGTCAAGCGTGGAGCAAGTCTCATGTGTGATGACATGTAAGGTTAGCCCGAGCCGCTTCATCCCACCGTACCGCAAGATGCAAAGTACACAAAGCAAAAGACGGCACGAGCACCAACGCCCACAAAACCATTGTGTTCTACTCGTGCAACAGATCTACGCATAGATACGGCTCTGATACCACTGATGGGTTCGTAGCATGGAAAACAAAAAAAAATTTACCGCAAGAACAAACAAAACCCAGATCTAATCTAGATAAAAGCCAATATCTAATCTATTAGACATGTGCAACGAGATAGATCTGTACTAACCCTCGTAGAACCGAAAGCGTTATGAGATTAGATCTCGGGGTTGATATAGTCGATCACTTGCCGATCTCAGGATCGTGTAGACGATCCTTCCGGCGCCGCGTTCCGGCAGCGCTTCCGTAGTCGGTCACACGTGCGGAGTCGAAGCAGACCTTCCTCTCCCCGTTCCAGCAAGCAGCGGAGGTAGTAGATCTTCTACACGGAATCTCAGTAGCACGACGGTGTGGTGGTGGTGGTGGAGTAGATATTTCTGCAGGGCTTCGCCTAAGCCGGAGCAGAGCGAAGGAGGAGGAGAGAGGCGGCGGCTAGGGTTTGTTATGGGAGAGTGCTAGGGGGTGGCGCCCCCTCCCCTCTAATTAAAGGAGGGAGACGCCATGGGAGAGGGAGTCCTAGTAGGACTCCCCTCCCTCCTTGGCCGGCGGATTGGAAGGAGGGAGGAATCCTCCTCCCCCACGAATCCGTGTCTTGCCCCACAAAGACTCCTTGATCCTTTCTTGGTTTTCAAGCAAACTCCAATAAATCTTCTAGAACCTTCCAGAACATTCTGAAACCTTCTAGAATCTCCATACAAACACTCCGGAACATTTCCTAACTTAGAAAATGATCCCCAATATATGAATCTTATTCTCCGGAAAATTCCGAATCTCCTCGTGATGTCCCGGATCCAATCCGAGACTCCGAACAACATTTGGTCTCCAACGCACATTCCATATCTACTTAAAACAACTTCGAACCTTAAGTGTGTCACCCTACGGTTCGTGAATATGCAGACATGATGAAGACACCTCTCCGATCAATAACCAATAGCGGGATCTGGAGATCCATAATGGCTCTCACATACTCAACGATGACTTCGTGATCGATAGAACCATTAACATACGAAAGCAATTCCCTTTGTCACGCGATATTCTACTTATCCGAGGTTTGATCGTTGGTATCTCCATACCTAGTTCTACCTCGTTACTGATAAGTACTCTTTACTCGTTCCGTGATATGTCATCCCTTGTGACCTAGTCACATGCTTGCAAGCTAACTAGATGACATTCCACCGAGAGGGCCCAGAGCATATCTATCCGTTATATGGATGGACAAATCCCAATCTTGGTCCATGCGCTTCAACACATACTTTCAGAATACCCAGTGACACCTTTATAACCACCCAGTTACGAAGCGGTGTTTGATGTCATCAAAGTACCCATCCGATGATGGTGATTAACATAACCTCATGGTCGAAGGATTAGGTTACTATGCATTTGAAAGCTTACAGCAATACGAACTTAATGACTTGATCTTATGCTACGCTTACTATGGGTGTGTGTCCATCACATCATTCTCCTAATGATATAACCTTGTTATTAATGACATCCAATGTCCATAATCAGGAAACCATGATCATCCATTAATCAACAAGCTAGTTTAACAAGAGGCTTACTAGGGACTCTTTTATGTTTACAAAACACACAAGTATTAATGTTTCTGGTTAATACAATTATAGCATGGGATGTAAACATTTATCATAAACATAAAGATATAATAATAACCACTTTACTATTGCCTCTTGGGCATATCTCCAACAATACCTGGAGGAGCATTTTGTTTGGAATGGAATTGGTTAAGGAGGGACTTCAGTGGGGTATTGGAAATGGTCAGAAGACGAAGCTTCTTTCGGATCAGTGGATCCCTGGAGTACGCCCGTATAACCTGAAACCATTGACCCAAATTCCAGCTGATGCGTCGGTTAATTTTCTGATCGATGAAGGTAATGGCTGCTGGGATGAAACCATTGTCCGCTCCGCCTTTGAGGAAAATATCGCCGATCAGATTATGCGTGTCCCGATCAGCAGACACGGCGGGGAGGATTTTGCTTCCTGGCCTCTTGCCAAGTTTGGCGAGTACACTGTCAAATCAGGTTACAAAATGGCACGGTCCCGCCTTTTTCTACTTCACCGTAGCAGGGCTGGGACGGGGTTCCGATCGGACCGGTCTGATGAAGCTAGGGGTTGGAAGCTTTTGTGAAAGATCAATGCACCAGGGAAAATGCTAATCACTCTTTGGAGATTTGCTCATGACTGTCTTCCAGTGGCTCATCAGCTGCGAAGGCGTCACATTGATTGCCAGGAGGACTGCTTTTTCTGCCATCGCGAGGAGAGAAGTGAGCATGTCTTCTTACACTGCCAATATGCCAAGGAGGTTTGGCGGGAGATCAAGAGAACGTACCCTATTCAGTTGCAACGTAAGAAATTTGTGAACGCACGCGACTGGATTTTTCACTACCTTGATAGGGCGTCAGGGATTGAAAGTACTGTGCTAGCTGTCACTGTGTGGCATCTCTGGGATGCACGCAATGGAGTACGAAATGGTGAAGCAATGATAAACCCAAACAGCTTAGCAGACAAGATCAAGGCGTATGTTGGGATGATCGAGCAACATCTACTCAGACCGGTTACCAACCAAAGGCGTGTGTCCTCTACCTCTATACCCCATTGGATGCCGCCGCCGGAAGGTACCGTCTTCATCAGTGTGGATGCTGCTCTGTTTTCCTCTTCTTTGAAGATGGGGATGGGCGTCGTAATCAGGGACCACATCGGTATGTGCTTGTTTGCTTGCAGCCAAGCTTTTGATGCGGTTACGTCGCCAGAACTTGCCGAAGCATTGGCCATCAGGCGTGCATTATCCCTAGCCCGAGAGGAAGGGTTTCACAAGATCATCTTGGCTTCTGACTGTCTTACGGTGATCAAGCGAATTCAGAGTGCAGCTCTGGATCGGACTGGTATTGGTGTCGTCATCCAAGACATCAAGTTTATCGCAAGGGAGTTTCAGTCGGTGAACTGGTTTTTCAATCTTTCGTAATGGGGCTCCCGAGTTTATCCGTGATCTGTAATGATTCTATTTGATCAATAAAGTGCTGATTTCCCTAAAAAAATAAAATGGCCTTATCCACTACATATACGCACTGCAAAGTACAAACCTGCACGTACGCACGCCACCGAGAGAGAGAGACACGACATGCCTGCGCACGTAGGTACGCAGCTGGCAGACTACGGCCTGCCGATCCAACCGTGCATCCGTGTACGTACGTGATCTGCGGCTGCGGGTAAAATACCTCGAGCTAGAAGCATGCCGACCCCTCCGTCGGCGTCGCGCTCCAACTTAACAGACCGACCCACCGGTCGATCGAATCCCGACTCGCTTTTTTGGTAAACGATCTGGACGTTGCCGTCGAATCGACCCATCACATTGCTGGTAAAACTCATCATCTATCTATCATGGACGGACGACACACACAGATCGAACCGCCCATTAGCTTCCGGAGCGTGTCGCGGATCGACACGCACGCACGCTCGATCTAGCTATCGGGTTGAACCGCGTTAGATTTCTCTCTACGTCTTTGAATTCGCCCCATCAAATCCGTCTCTCTCTGCCGTCGTTGACTAATGACTACTAACCGAGTGAATTAGTATTATTCTAACTGATCAGATCTCGGTAGTAGCTACGTAGTCAGTCTTCCAGCAACAGCACTACTACTGCTAGGGGTAGGGGGTCGAAGAGACACGGAGGAGTAGCAGCGTCGTAACAGAGGTTTAGCAGCAAAATTAAAAGCTACTGCTTCCGTTTTAAAATATAAAATGTTTTAGCTTTATTAAACAAATGTATCTAGTTATTTTTAGTGTGTAGGTTCGCTTCAAATTACTAAAGGATTTCTTGATATTTTCGTTTCACAGAATCTAAAACATTTTATATTATTGAACGGAGGGAGTAGCTAGCTAGGCCAGGATATTTTTCAAAGGATAAGAAAGGAGGAGGGTGGTAGTAGGGCCGTTTTGAGGCGAGCGGCAGGACACATCAGGGCGAGATTGGCCATTAACGGCTCGACACGGCTCGCGATTACCATCGGTCGTACACATATGACAGCGTGATTAAACTCATCATTAATTCGTGATTAGCACTGCCTATAGACGCTAGACTAGACCAGTACTAGTACTGTTTGTCTGGTACATGCATGCACATTAGCTATTGCCTAATGTGACGCGCTATGGCTAGGCTAATTGAGATAGGAATATGCATGGACCGTGCAGTCGGCAGAAAGCCTCTCCAAGAAACCAGAAGCCATAGGAAACGAGATCTGATCAACTTAGGCCCCTACTAGTATCACAAAATGCATTTTGAAAACGTCTTTCAAAGTCAAAAAATTCCAGAATAAAATTTGATGCGCCCACCTGTACGTGCAAAACATGCTCGCGGCCCAAAATTTTGCGAAGAAATTTTCACGCATACACACTCCGCAAAAATAAATAAATTATGTGTTGCAAATATATGTGATGTTTTGTCTTTTCAAAAGGCGAAAAAATAATCATTTTTTTGCAAAACTTATGTCGTGCACATATATTGTGAAGATGTACACGCGCATATTTGTTCCAAATATTTCTGGCATTTGGAAATGCCCTTTTTTGAACACGGGGCAAACGTCTGTTTCCCCTTGTACTAGGGCTCTTTCAATTAATAGGATTAAAAAATATAGAAATAAAAAGTGTACTGAGTGTCATATCTACTTGAATTCTATGGGAAGAGCAAATTATCTTTGATTGCGGTGAAAGAATTTTTCACTAGGTCCAACCTCATTTTTTCACATATAAACTTTACACTAGAAGATTTCTATACGATTATTTTCTATGGGATAGGATCATATATATGAATCAAACGGCTGGTTTCGTAGAAAAATTTCCATTGGACCTCAATCGTATACAAATCTATTAAAAATCCTATGAATCCCAGGGCCGATTGCTGCAGCACATAGTGAAAGAGAGACATCGACTCTCCGATCGTATGCATCAAGATTAAGAATCAATAAATGCTGGACCCGTACTCTGAGTAAAAGGTGAAGAGCACACAAACTACTATATATACAACAACAACCGTACGTGTACGTGTCGTCTTTAGGGGAACCACGTCTTCTTCTTTTTTCGGGTGTTAGATTAGACTTGGGAGTTAGGATAGGACTGCCTGTTCCTAAACGTACGTACGTACGTCCCCTGGCCTCGCCGTCACGCACCGCCGTACGTGTGTGTGATCTCAGATTGAGCAGGTCGGCAAATTAAGTTAGCGAGAGACCACAGGGGAGACGACGCAGGAGTCGCGCGCGTGACTTTGACGTGCCTCCGAGCTTCCAACCGAACAACGTCGGTCGCTCCACTCGCAAAAAGCGCACGGAGATACATGTACTTTTCCCCGGAAGTCACCGGGCAAGCGCGCTCGGCTAGCTGGCTGGCGCCGTGCGTGCCGGCAGTGCGCCTCCGTGTCCGTGGCCGCCCCCGACGGTTTGGTCGTGCGCGCTGCCGACGCGAGCGCGGGCGCACGGCATCTTGCTCGATCCACACGACGTGCGCGCGAGCCCCGCGCGCGCAACGACGGCGCACGTACCAACCATTTGCAGCTGCGCCATGCAGATAGGTCTCAGTCAACTTCATCTCAACGACGACTTATCTCAGGCCGGGCGCAAAGGCAAAACCGCAGGGTTAGGGCGTGTTTGGTAGGGTGGCCGAGGGCCAGACAGGTTCCGGGAGCATATGTTGGGCTGATTGCATAGGCGGACCCAACCGTTCCTAAGCCCGGACACTCGTCCAGGTTTCGGATCGGCCGGCAAGTCTAATTTAATAACAATTTTATTAAAAAGTAGTATCATTAGCTTTTAAATATACTGTTTGTCCAGGCTTCGAATAATTCTCGGGTCCACCATGATTGGATGCATGCCTGTGCGGTCTCCGCGTTGTGGTCTGCACCAGATTTAAACCACCCCCGGGACAGGTTCACTAGGAACTATCGATTCGACCATTTCTAACGAGCCACCCTCGTTGTGCGGCACGAACACCTCCGCGCCACAGTGAAAAGGTGGCACGAGAAGGATTTGGTCACCTCCCGCCGAAACGCATCCTCTATGTGTACTCTTTATCTTTCTCCTCCCCCCTTGAGCTCCGTTTTCGAATGGAGAGCAGATCGGTGGCACACTCATATCTGGTCGGCGGCTGCGATGAAGACAACACAAACTACTTCGTGCTCGTCGAGTTCTCCTCCACATGCCGCGATGTCTGTAAGTAATCACCCCTCCACGTCGTGTAATTCCCCCAATTCCTTTCTATTTTTAGGGTTTTCTTAGGATTTGGGATTATCTGATCTGGCATAGTTTAAACTCGATTTCGTCGCAATTTCATGGTTGTTAGAACCTTACGGACATGAACTATGCTCCATACTACATTCAAGATCCCACAATTCACAGCATAGATTTTGATTGTCCGGGTGTGCCGCGTACAAAGCTTGAGCCTCTCAAGTGTGTTGCATTTGAAGGAAGCAACACTAGCCAAGTGCAGGATGTAAGTTCCTCAGTGCTTTTATCACATCCACATCATCTAATTTTCCCAATTCCTTTCAAGTTGCGAGCATGATCTTCTCATTTGCAATGATCCATGAACTATCGGTTTGTTGCTTGGTTTGACAATGAAAGGCCACAAGCAGCAAAAAATGCGTTGGGAAAACTCTAGGGAATGTACCATGATAGCAACATTGCAAGAATCCATGAGAGGATTGAGGATACAAAGTTGGTGAAGAAACTAGCCGATGGGGAGAACAAGATTGAGAAGAAGTACTCTAGTCTGTTACTTGATGTGAACAAATTCACGGATGAAACTGAGAAAAGGGTACTGATGCAGAACCTATCCGAGATGAAGGATGTGTTGGAAATATGCCCTAGAGATAAATAGTAATAAGGACTATTATCATATTTTATAAAGTTTATGATTAAGTTTTATATCATGTTATAATTGCATTGAAAGGAAACGTCAATACACGTGTGATATATAAACAACCAGGGGTTCCCGGTGAAACTCTAGTCACTGGTTCATTGGTCAAGATGATCAAGGTTTCCTGATCATATGGCATTTATGCTAGTTTGAAATGGAGTCAACTCATTCTGAGAATGAGATGATGAACCAATACCCAACCTAAATATCGTGACCCGATCATGTCACGAAGTTCAAGTTACGATGATTAGAATAGACCTAGTAGACTATTCCTTAGACCGTGAGGCTATATCAATCACTGTCTCCCGAGAGTGCTTAGATAGCATCAAACATCACTTGGTAATACAGTGATCATAAAGGTGTGTTCAGGTATTCAGAGGAACAATAGAGGCAATATATGTCAAGAGCGGGATTTGTCCATCCGCGTGATGGAAAGATACTCAAGGGCCCACACGGAGAAGTTTATCCAATAGCTGCGCAACATGTGATTTGATCACAGGGATATCACTTGTCGAAACGAGTCAAGTAGCATTGTTCGGTAACGAGATTAAACACGACATGGTGATGTCATTGATCTGATCTCGAGCAATGCAAGTATCGACAGACAAAAGGAATAAGACGCGCAGTCACCGTTCAAACGACAAAAGATCTTCGTGAAATGCACAGGGGTCACATGGCCATCCAGGTCCCTCTGTCGATCATTGGACCGGGAGTATCCCAACCATATCTGGAGTGTTCCCGAACCGTGGTGTATCATGCTTAAGGGCTTGGTGATGCTTAGAGAGTGTTTACAGGATCGGTAATATCACCGAAGAAGAGAAGAGAGAAAACCAGAAAGAACAAGAACCGGGCTAATGACTAATGACTACTAACCGAGTGAATTAGTATTATTCTAACTGATCAGATCTCGGTAGTAGCTACGTAGTCAGTCTTCCAGCAACAGCACTACTACTGCTAGGGGTAGGGGGTCGAAGAGACACGGAGGAGTAGCAGCGTCGTAACAGAGGTTTAGCAGCAAAATTAAAAGCTACTGCTTCCATTTCAAAATATAAAATGTTTTAGCTTTATTAAACAAATGTATCTAGTTATTTTTAGTGTGTAGGTTCGCTCCAAATCACTAAAGGATTTCTTGATATTTTCGTTTCACGGAATCTAAAACATGTTATATTATCGAACGGAGGGAGTAGCTAGCTAGGCCGGGATATTTTTCAAAGGATAAGAAAGGAGGGTGGTAGTAGGGCCGGTTTGAGGCGAGCGGCAGGACACATCAGGGCGAGATTGGCCATTAACGGCTCGACACGGCTCGCGATTACCATCAGTCGTACACATATGACAGCGTGATTAAACTCATTATTAATTCGTGACAGGGTGATGCTTAGAGTGAAGGGTTTTGCAGCATAGTAAACCAAATTTTCTACGGAAGAGAACAGAGGGAAAGCCAAGATCTAATCTAGGAGATGCAAACAACGAGAGAGATTGGATTAGATCTTCATACCCTTGAAGATTCGACTGGCCGGGCGTTAGGCGAACGTGGGTGATGTAGTCGTACTCGCTTCTCCTCCTCGCGATCCGATCCGATCTAGCACCACAAGTGGCGGTGCCTCCGTGAGATGCACACGTGCAGCACCTCGACGTCTCCTCCTTCCTCGGACCAGCAAGTATGGTGGAGAGATGGATTGGATCTACAACACGATGGCGTGGTGTATATGGTGGAGAATTTCTGCTGCAGGGCTTCGCCTACAAACAGTCGGGAGGGAGAGAGGAAGGCAGCAGGGGGCTAGGGTTTGGAGGAAGGTGTGTGTGTGGGGGGGAGGGGGCGCACCAGCCCTCTCTATATAGAGGGGGTGGTGGCGGCCATCCCTAGCCCCTCCTCCAAGCCTATCTCTAGTTTAAACAATTTAAACTCTCCCCTTATCTAGATAACCCTATCTCTAGTTTAAACGAATTTAAACTTATCTAGGATCGGCTGGGCCCTATGGGGCCTTGTGCCCCTGGCCCAATGAGGCCAGGACACTCCCTCATAGGCCCATGCCCCCTCCCGGAAGGTGGGACCACGTTGGCCCCCTTCCGGAAGGTTCTAGAAGCTTCCGGTACAATACCGATTAATCCGGAACAATTCCGAACTCCAAAAACTGCACTGCCTTATATGAATCTTATTCTCTGGACCATTCCGGAACCTCTCGTGATATCCCGGATCCCATCCGAGACTCCGAACACAAATTCATAAACCATTTATCCAATCTATCCTAGCGTTGAGACACGTTAAGTGTGTGACCCTGCGGGTTCGAGAATATGCAGACATGATCGTCTATCAATAATCAACAGCGGGGTCTGGGCACCCATATTGACTCCCACACATTCATCGATGATCATATCGGATGAACCACGATGCCAGGATTCAATCAATCCCATATATATATTCCCTTCGTCTCGCGATATTTTACTTGCCCGAGATTCGATCGTCGGTATCATCATACCTAGTTCAATCTCGTTCTCAGCAAGTACTTTACTCGTTCCGTAATCCGATATCACTTTGTGATTAACTCCTTAACCACATGCTTGCAAGCGGTGTCGATATCGATTACCGAGTGGGCCCGAAGTATATCTCTCCGACTTGGGAGGGACAAATCCCATCTCGATACATACAACCCAACAGATACTTTCTGATCACCTGAGAGACACCTTTATGATCACCCTCTCATAGGATGATGTTTGATGACCTCAAAGCTTTCTTCCGATACCAGGGAGTTGTATTATCTCATGGTCTAAGGAATACAATATTTGACATAGGAAAAGCTTCGCAAAGATGAACACAATGACACGATCTAATTGCTTCGCTTAGTTTGGTCATCCACTATATCATTCTCCCAATGATATGATCCCATTATCAATTGACAACTCATGTCTATGGTTAGGAAACCTTAACCATCATTGATCAATGAGCTAGTCCATAGAGGCGTACTAGGGACACGGTGTTGTTCACAAACCACACAAGTATTAATGTTTCCGCTTAATACAATTCTAGCATGGAATATAAACTTTATCATGAACAAGAATTATAATAATAACATCTTTATTATTGCCTCTAGGGCATAATTCCAACAGTCTCCCACTTGCACTAGAGTCAATAATCTAGTTTACATTTGGCAACAATCTCACACCCATGGCACTGAGGTGCTGATCATGTTTTACACGTGGAAGAGGTTTAGTCAATGGATCTGCGACACTCAGATCTGTATGTACTTTGCTGATCTTTAGATCTCCATCTGCTATATAATCTCGCATTATATGAAACTTGCGGTTGATATGCTTGGTCTTTGGATGATATCTTGGTTCCTTAGCGAGTGCTATGGCGCCAGTGTTGTCACACAATATCTCCAGTGGGTCCAACGCACTTGGAACCACGCCAAGCTCAGTGATGAAGTTTCTGATCCAAACTCCTTCACTTGACGCTTCTGCAGCAGCCATGTATTCCGCTTCTACTATAGATCCCGCGATCACGCTTTGCTTGCAGCTTCTCCAGCTCACAGCTCCTCCATTCAAAATATACACGTATCCTGTCTGAGATTTAGAATCATCCTTGTTTGTCGAAACTAGCATCGACGTAACCTTTACGACGAGCTGTTCATCACCCCCATAGACTAAGAACATTTCTTTAGTCCTATTTAGGTACCTTAGGATGTTCTTCACGGCTGTCCAAATGTTCCACTGGATCACTTTGATATCTTTCGTCAAACTAAGAGCATTGGACACATCCTGTCTAGTACACAGCATGGCATACATGATGGAACCTATGGCCGAGGCATAAGGCACTTTGCTCATAGCTTCCCTATCATTTACCATAGCTGGACACTGAGCCTTGCTCAATATCTTACCTGACAACATAGGTACTGAACCTTTCAATGCCTTATCCATTCTGAACCTTTTCAGAACTTTGTCTAGGTATGTACTCTGGCTTAAAGCTATCAGGCGTCTTTGTCTATCTCTATAGATTTTGATGCCCAATATATAAGCAGCTTCACCTAGGTCTTTCATTGAAAACACTTGTTCAAATAACTCTTCACATCGTTAAGCATGTTGATGTCATTTCCAATAATCAATATGTCATCCACATATAGTACCGTAAACGTCACCGAGCTCCCACTCACTTTCTTGTAGATGCAAGCTCAGAGCAATTTGGAACAAATCCAAAACTCTTGATCACTTGATCAAAACGAAGGTTCCAACTCCGAGATGCTTGCTTCAGTCCATAAATGGAACGCTGAAGTTTGCATACTTTATCATCATCCTTAGGATCGACAAAACCTTCGGGTTGCATCATATACAACTCTTCATCAATGTTGCCATTGAGGAACGCAGTCTTGACATCCATCTGCCATATTTCATAATCATGAAACGCAACAATTGCTAATAAAATCCGAATGGACTTAAACATCGCTACGGGAGAGAAAGTCTCATCGTAGTCAACACCTTGAACTTGTCGAAAACCTTTCGCAACAAGCTGTGCTTTATAGACGGTAACATTACCATCCGCGTCCGTTTTATTCTTGAAGATCCATTTGCACTCAACGGCCTTTCGGTCGCTAGGAGGGTCCACCAAAGTCCATACTTGGTTTTCGCTCATGGATCCCAATTCGGATTTCATGGCTTCTAGCCATTTCTCAGAGTCTGGGCTCATCATTGCTTCCTCATAGTTCGTAGGTTCACTGTCTTCTACTAACAAGACAGTCAAGACAGGGTTGCCGTACCACTCAGGTGGGGCACGCGACCTTGTCGACCTGCGACGTTCAGTAGCAGCATCGTCCGAAGCTTCATGATCCTTGTCATTTGCTTCCTCTATTGTTGGTGCAGGCGGCACTGGAACAATTTCAAGTGTTGCGCTACTCTCCAATTCAAGAGAAGGTTCAATAACCTCGTCTAGCTCTACTTTCCTCCCACTCACTTCTTGCGAGAGAAACTCCTTCTCAAGAAAGGAACCGTTCTTTGCGACAAACACTTTGCCTTCGGTTCTGTGATAGAAGGTATACCCAATAGTTTCCTTAGGGTATCCTATGAAGACGCATTTCTCCGCTTTGGGTTCGAGCTTGTCCGGCATCAACTTCTTGACGTAAGCTTCGCATCCCCAAACTTTAAGAAACGACAACTTAGGTTTAGCACCAAACCACAGTTCATACGGTGTCGTCTCAACGGATTTAGATGGAGCCCTATTTAAAGTGAATGCAGCGGTTTCTAATACATAACCCCAAAATGATAACGGCAAATCAGTAAGAGACATCATCGATCGGACCATATCTAATAGGGTTCGATTCCGCTCGTACACACCATTGCTACTGTGGTGTTCCGGTATGGAGTTGTGAAACGATTCCACTTGCTTTGAGATGCGTGAGAAAATCATAACTCAAATATTCGCCCCACGATCGGATCGTAGAAACTTAATCTTCATTACGATGGTTCTCCACTTCATTCTGAAATTCTTTGAACTTTTCAAACGTTTCAGATTTATGTTTCATTAAATAGATATACCCATATCTACTTAAGTCATCGGTAAAAGTGAGAAAATAGCGATATCCACCGCGTCAAAACACTCATCGGTCCGATACATCGGTATGTATGATTTCCAACAAGTCCGTTGTTTGCTCCATCATACCGGAGAACGGGTTTTGATCATCTTGCCCATGAGGCATGGTTCGCATGTGTCAAATGATTCAAAATCAAGAGACTCCAAAAGTCCATCGAATGGAGTTTCTTCATGCGCTTTACACCAATATGACCTAGACGACGTGCCACAAATAAGTAGTATTATCACTATCTACTTTGCATCTCTTAGCCTCAATGTTATGGATGTGTGTTTCATCCCTTTCGAGATTTAGAAGAAATAAACCATTCACAAGAGGTGCATGACCATAAAAGATGTTACTCATATAAATAGAACAACCATTATTCTCCGATTTAAATGAATAACCGTCTTGCAATAAACACGATCCAGAAATAATGTTCATGCTCAACGCAGGCACATAATAACATTTATTAAGGTTTAAAACTAATCCCGAAGGTAAAAATAAGGAGAGCGTGCCGACGGCCATCACATCAACTCTTGATCCGCTGCCAGCAGATCGTCACCTCATCCTCGCAAGTCACCTATTCCGTAGCTCTGTTCGAGTTACAAATATTAGCAACCGAACCGTATCAAATACCGTGCACTACAACGAGGGCTAGTAAGGAAAACATCAATAACATGTATATCAAATAAACCTTTGATGGTGCCAGCCTTCTTGTCCGCTAAGTACTTGGACGATGCCCAAAGGACCCTTGTCCTTGCAATAGAAGCACTCGGTCCGCTTGGGTCCAGACTTGAGCTTCTTCTCAGCAGGGGCAACGCGCTTGCTGCCGCCTTTCTTGAAGGGCTTCTTTGCACCTTTACCTTTCTTAAAGGAGGGCTTGTTGACCATCAACACATGATTATCCTTCTTGATGTCCACCTCCGCAGCGTTCAGCTTTGCGAAGAGCTCGGTGATCGTATCAGTGGAACCAATCTGATTATGAGTCACTACAAAACTTTTGTAGGGAGGAGTGATTGCGAACCTGTCAATCTTGAGCTCCTCTGGAATCTTGCAGTCCAGTTGCTCAAGGCGTTGAGTGTAGCCCGACATCTTAATGGCGTGCTCACTAACGGAACTCCCTTCCTCCATCTTGCAGTTAAAGAACTTCTCAGAGATCTCATATCTATCAGAACGGGCCTGAGTCTGAAACATGGTTTTCAACTCTTCGAGAATCTCAAAGGGCCCGGGATAGCTTTCAAAATGATTTTGAAGTTCCGGTTCCATAGCAAACAACATGGTGCTCTTAATCACACCATAATCATCTTTTCGCGACTGATAGACAGCTTTCTCATCAGCCGGCGCAGTTGTAGCAGGGGCGTCACCTAACGCTTTCTCAAGGACATAGTCCTTTTGTCCGCCAGACAGAATGATTCTTAGATTGCGGAACCAGTTGGTGAAGTTAGACCCATTGTTTCTAAGCTTTTCTTTCTCAGCAAAAACGTTGAAGTTGAAGTTGGACTTGGCCATGTGATCTACAGTATTTGCAAGTACAATTTAGACTATGTTCATGATAAATAGTTCAACTTAATCAAATTACTAGATGAACTCCCACTAAATTCAACATCCCTCAAGTTGTTTAGTGAACACGATCCAAATTCACCACACCTAATCCGATCATCACGATAAGAGATGTGGTTTCAATGGTGGACAACGAAGTGTCGATCATATCATTCATATGACTCATGCTTAACCTTTCGGTTCTTGTGTTCCGAGGCCATGTCTGTACATGCTAGGCTCGTCAAGTTAGACCCAAGTATTTCCGCGTGCAGTAAAACTGGCTTGCACCCGTTGTATGTGAGCGAGAGTCTATAGCACCCGATCATCACGTGATGCTTGGACACGAATTTAACTTTCGCAACGGTGCATACATGGGGAGAACACAGTTTTATCTTGATCTTTAAGTGAGGAATCATCTTATAATGATACCGCCGCGATCTAAGCATAATAAGATACATAAAAGGATAAACATCACATGCATATAACTTTATGTGACATGGTATAGCCAATCTTCGCGCAATGATCTCCATCTTGTGCGTTCCGGCATGATCTCCATCACTCCACCATGATTGCCTCCACCATGAATAGCAACTACAACTATTGCTAACTACTTAGCGATAAAGTAAAGCTATTACATGGCGTATAAGAAGTTGACTCGCAGGTCATACACAATTATAAAGACAACCATATGGCTCCTGCCGGTTGTGTACTCATCGACATGCAAGTCGTGAAACATTACAAAACATGATCATCGCATACAATATACACATCACATCTTGGGCCATACCATATCAGAGAAAACACTCCCTGCAAAAACAAGTTAGACGCCTCTACTTTGTTGTTGCATGTTTTACGTGGCTCATGGGAGTAGATGCTAAGAACGATTCTTACCTACGGAAAGCCACAACGGTGATATTATGGTTGCCAAACTCCGGTGTTAATCCCATGACAACTATAGTGAGAGAAATTGACATCCACCAGCCGCATGTGTGGTACAAGCCACACGTCAAGTGCGGAGCCGGTCTCGCGAACGACGTCGCGTAAGGTTGGCCTGGACCGCTTCAATCTCACTATAGCGCCATAAGAAGAACACAAACAAGAGGCTTGCAACAGAAAACATCAACGCCCGCAACAACCATGTTGCGTTCTACTCGTGAATCACATCTACGCATAGATCTAGCTCTGATACCACTAAAGGGTTTCGCAGCATAGTAAATCAAAATTTTCTATGGAAGAGAACAGAGGGAAAGCCAAGATCTAATCTAGGAGATGCAAACAACGAGAGAGATTGGATTAGATCTTCATACCCTTGAAGATTCGACAATGAACGTTCGTCGGAACGTGGGTGATGTAGTCGTACTCGCTTCTCCTCCTCGCGATCCGATCCGATCTAGCACCACAAGTGGCGGTGCCTCCGTGAGATGCACACATGCAGCACCTCGACGTCTCCTCCTTCCTCGGACCAGCAAGTATGGTGGAGAGATGGATTGGATCTACAACACGATGGCGTGGTGTATATGGTGGAGAATTTCACTGCAGGCTTCGCCACAAACATGGGAGGGAGAGAGGAAGGCAGCAGGGGGCTAGGGTTTGGAGGAAGGTGTGTGGGGGGGGGGAGGGGGCGCACCAGCCCTCTATATATAGAGGGGGTGGTGGCGGCCAGCCCTAGCCCCTCCTCCAAGCCTATCTCTAGTTTAAACAATTTAAACTCTCCCCTTATCTAGATAACCCTATCTCTAGTTTAAACGAATTTAAACTTATCTAGGATCGGCTGGGCCCTATGGGGCCTTGTGCCCCTGGCCCAATGCGCCAGGACACTCCCTCATAGGTATGCCCCTCCCCGGAAGGTGGGACCACGTTGGCCCTTCCGAAGGTTCTAGAAGCTTCGGTACAATACCGATTAATCCGAACAATTCAACTCCAAAACTGCACCGCCTTATATGAATCTTATTCTCGGACCATTCCGGAACCTCTCGTGATATCCCGTATCCCATCCGAGACTCCGAACTCAAATTCATATACCAATTATCCAATCTATCCTAGCGTCGAGACACGTTAAGTTTGTGACCCTGCGGGTTCGAGAATATGCAGACATGATCTTCTATCAATAATCAACATGGGTCTGGCACCCATATTGACTCCCACACATTCATCGATGATCATATCAGATGAACCACGATGCCAGGATTCAATCAATCCCATATATATATTCCCTCTGCTCGCGATATTTTACTTGCCCGAGATTCGATCGTCAGATCGTCATACCTAGTTCAATCTCGCTTCTCAGCAAGTACTTTACTCGTTCCAGAATCGGATATCACTTTGTGATTAACTCCTTAACCACATGCTTGCAAGCGTGTCGATATCGACACGAAAGTGGGCCCAAGTATATCTCTCCGACTTGGCGGGGACAAATCCCATCTCGATACATACAACCCAATGATACTTTCTGATCACCTGAGAGACACCTTTATGATCACCCTCTCATAGGATGACGTTTGATGACCTCAAAGCTTTCTTCCGATACCAGGGAGTTGTATTATCTCATGGTCTAAGGAATACAATATTTGACATAGGAAAAGCTTCGCAAAGATGAACACAATGACACGATCTAATTGCTTCGCTTAGTTTGGGTCTGTCCACTATATCATTCTCCCAATGATATGATCCCATTATCAATTGAAAACTCATGTCTATGGTTAGGAAACCTTAACCATCATTGATCAATGAGCTAGTCCATAGAGGCGTACTAGGGACACGGTGTTGTTCACAAACCACACAAGTATTAATGTTTCCGCTTAATACAATTCTAGCATGGAATATAAACTTTATCATGAACAAGAATTATAATAATAACATCTTTATTATTGCCTCTAGGGCATAATTCCAACATAGAGTGTGTTTACAGGATCGGTAGAATCACCAAAGAAGAGAAGAGAGAAAACCAGAAAGGTTTCGGTAAGTCCGGAGGATGTCCAGAGTGGAGGTGGAAGGTGTTCCATCGCCATGGATATTGAATAATATGTGAATGAATGTTAAATATTGATTTAATCATTTATTCATAATTATTTAATAAAAGAGAAAACCGATTAAATGGTCAAAAGGCTTAATGGGCCAAAACCTGGAGGGGAAAGGGCCCAAGAGGGGGCCAAATCCCTAGGAGCGGCCAAGGGGGTGGCCGGCAACCCTATTGGGCCAGCTCCCCCCCACGTGGGACCCATGGGAGGGTGGCTGGAGGCGCCTCCCCCCACCTCCTCCAATGTTTAGTCCCACCCCGGGACTTTGAGGGAGGTAATACCTCCCCCTTCCCCTATATATAGTGGAGTATTTTGACTAGAAAATACAACACAATATTCAATAAAGGTTTCCTCACTTTTGGGGAGACATCCAATTGATATTATCTCTCGCTCTCCCGTGACCGTGGTCCCAAGTTCGGACTACGCGAACGAGAGACATCTTCACCGTGGAACGCCATCGCGCTACGGGATTCGGATCCAGGAGCTCTACTTCCGCAACTATTGTTGGATCGGGGAAGCGGGAGTCATCGCCAGAAACCATATGCATGTAATTCCCCGCGAGGTGTCACACTTGAGGTACTCAAGTCGTTGGAGACGCAGGAGCGCAAGGACTTCATCACGACCTTGAGGTCGGCTTCGGCTCGTCTACGCTTTTCGGTCTTCCAGGGTAAGTTCGCGAAAAGCCCCTCCCATTACTGCATTACTAATAGATAGGTCCTGGCAACATCAGGGGTTCAGGGGCATAGGGTAAAAAATTATTTTTTTCATACGCGAACCCCTACAGTGGTATCAGAGCTAGATCTATGTGTAGTATTGCTAGTACGGGTAGAACACACAAGATGTAGCGTGTGGGCGTTGATCTTTTAGTTGTTACCCTCCCACGTGTACTTGTGTATACCGCAATAATGCTTGATGAAGCGGCCCCCAACCAACTTTACGCGTTCATTCGCGAGACTGGTCCACGCTTGATATACGGCTTATACCGTATAAAGTGGCTTTGGGGAATGTCGGTCTCTCTCGCATTAGTTGGTATACCATTTGCAACGGAGGGCCCTGAAAGGGGTATAGTATAGACAACTACTTGATCAACGTTGTGGTGAAAGTTCGTAGGTAAGAACGATTCTTGTGCGGAAGCCTATTCAACCACATAAAACATGCAAATATAAAGTAGAGGCGTCTAACTTTATTTTGCAGGGGGTGTTGCTTCTCTTCATGAAATATTGATGCTCCCAAAAGCTTAGATCTATTTGAATTCGTTTAGGCCCCTCAAAGGAAAAATACACAAAACAAGGTTTTCTTGTCCTGCAGAGTTATACACAAAATAAAGGCGATCATTGGTAAATCCTCATAAATTAATGTAAACCATGAATATAACATCATATATGTAGCAAATATGTGGGAATTCATAGCAACAAACTACAAAGTTCATGTATGCATTTTATATGCATCAACAGCACATTATTAGTCCAAGCTGGGCCTTATCTAGGCCGAAATAGTAACTGACTCGAAAGTTAACATGCCGCAGCTGAGTTGCAAAGTGATAGGTCCCCTTCAAACAACGCATTCCTCCTAGAGACCAAAACAGTAACGAGCCATCTTTTTATTGGGTTTCTCTAATGACCTGCAGAGCTTGCCCATACCGTACGGTCGTACCACCCTTCGTTGACTCCATTTGTTCAAACGAAACAACATTTGTCAAGGCTGATGGGCATATTCGGCCCCGAGCTCCGCCGGCTCGCAAAACCGACCTCTAGAATGCCTATTTGGAGAGTAGGAACCCTAGCCACCTCCAAATCAATCCATCCATGCCTTAGCGGCGGAGCCCTGCTGCTCCGCCACCTTCATAGCCGCCACACACAAGATCACCACCACCATACCACTCAAGAAGAATAGGATACTTGCATCTTTAAGGATTGTGCATCGATCTTCATCACCATCTTCATCAACAACGTCTCCAACATCGATCCCCTTTGTTTACTTTGTTGTAATCCAAATTCTATGGTGGATTTGCACTTGTATTCAATTGTACCTTCATATATCATCCATACTATTGTCATGATGTTGATTCCCTTCATGTATGAGTAGTTGCCTTGTTCTTGGGGAGAGATGGAGAAACTATAGTATTATTATGCATTGAAATAAAGATGATCTATAACTTTGGTCCTTGATCTATTGATTTATGATATTGTATTAGATCTCTCTCTTTAGATGGTATGTGAAATCAACCACATAGCATTTTACTTCGGGACTGAAGAGAGGGAGTTACCCTTGGGACGTGTATGGGAGTATGTCCAGTGCTATTTTGTGACTGTAAGCATTGGATTATAACCTACACGGTCAAAGGAGGGTCAAGAGATTTTTTTACTAAGCTTATACGATATCCATGAGGAAACCGTTAATTATGGTGGTCTGTAGAAGTGATTTGCTCGCAGGCATCGCAGTGGTTATTTAGAGATGACCTCAATACTTGACTCGTAGAAGCGCTACTCACAAGACTTTTTGTGACCATCTTATTATGGAGCTCTCTCCATACATGTCATGATGAAAGATATAGGTTATCCTAATCATACATAATTCTCCCTTCTAGTGGTAAATCCTACACTCTTTGAGAACCCCTCAATCACATGTCACCACACTTCATAAACACTCTATTGCTTTAGTTTACTTTTGTTATTTGCTTTGTTACTAGTTACTTTAAATATATCTTGTTTACTATTATTTTAGCAACTTATAGTGTAGACTATTTCCAAACAATATTTTGGGTGTGAACGTGGCCTCACTAACAACATGGCTGCGAGGTTGTGTTGTTTCTATCCACAAAGCTGTCAAGGGATGAACTTTATAAATAACTAGTTGTACATGTGCGCTTCGTCGTGCCGCCTACAGTCTATTTGGCAGAGTGTAGTATGTGTGTTGTACTCACTGCTGGTAACAATTTTTGTTTTGTTTGTGTTACCGTAAATTAAATATATCAGCATGTGTGGGTTGAGTGTTTTAATCGGTAGATAAATGTGTCATTTACGTGTTAGACATGTTTGAAACTGAGAGATCTGACCTTAGACGCAAAAGCTGGCCCTTATTTCATATTGAAACTCATAAGCAACATAGGGTACCAGTGTTTTTTCAAATAAACAAAAAGGTACATCGAGCAAACTTCAAACAAAAATACATCGAGCAATAGACCAAGTTCAGTACCACAAGAAACTGGCATGTTACACGATCAAGGTAAAAAAATAATGATATCAAAACAAGCTAGCTTATGAAGATCACACGGTAACCTTGTTCGACTGCCTCAAAATCGATGCTTGCAACTATTTGGATTGCAAAGCTCCAAGGGAAGGCATAACTTTATATTCAACACTTATAAGTGGTTGACTTATTAATTGATTAGTTTATTCAATATAGACAACCATATTACATATATACTAATTCTATGCAGGAGTTATACTTGATATATTCCAAATTATTCACTGATTCAATAAAATTTAAAAGAGAAGGTACAGCTGGAATTTGCCACGAATCTTTATATAAAAGCAGATCTAAAGTTTGATAATATCTATACATCAAAATGAAAAATATAAGTTATGACATTTTTGTAGGACCCACTTAGTCGATGGAACCCGTTTCTTCATTAATCATAGAGCATGCTCTAAATCAAGGGAACTGAAATTTTTGTCAACTCGTGTAGAAATTGTAGAACAACGTAGAACATGAATCAATTTACAAAAGCATCTTATATATTCTCGAGATATGCTAATACATTAAAAAGCAAATTCAGTTGCAGAGCCTAAGAGAGGTCAAAATCAGCTCATTATACTTTGTTTCAGAAATATATACATGCTAATTGGTGAAGTGACATGAAACGCGACCATTTCTCACCCTGTTAGCGCTCTATGCTTTCCGTTCCGTGATTCTTCTGTTCGGTTACTGTAGATTCCGGGTTTTGGCCAATCGCTCCGCGGAGCGTCATCGCATGCCTCGCGAGCCTTCACCTTTTTAATTCCCTTTTTCCGCCATCCGTCCCTGATTTTTCTAGTCAAAACGGTGAGGATGATGTGACATCTTTGCGTACTCCCGCATAGGAGCGTCTCTACCCGCACCTCCCACTCTCTCTCACCCCATCGTCCCATGCGCTCACGTCCTCCTTATTTCCCTCACCACCGACAAAGCGTGGCGGTGGACGGGTGCGCGAGGTCGAGGGCAATGTTGAATCGGTACTACGCAGGTTTGAGGCGAGGAAGCAGAGGCGGCCGATGCTGGATGCGGGAGCTGGACGGGAGATGGTGGTTGATGACCCACAAGTATAGGGGGTGGATCGCATTATTTTCGAGGGAAGTGAAACCCAATTTATTGATTTGACACAAGGGGAGCCAAAGAATATTTATAATCCTTAACAATTGAGTTGTCAATTCAGTTGTACCTGAAAACAATCTTGCTCACAACAGTTTATCAGTAGCAACTGTTTTATAGTAGGAATAGTAAAGTAGCAGCAGTAGTAAAGTAAAGACAAAGAATAATAATAGCGGTAAACAGAGAGAATTGAAAAGGTAGGCATAGGGATGGATGGACGGGCGTTGCATGGACAAGACAATTCACATAGCAATCAGAACATGGGGCAATTGCAGATAAATAAGATAAATCATCCAAGTACTAGATAATCCTAGGCATTCCATATATAGTCATACGTACTCGCAATGAGAACTTGCATAACATCTTTTGTCCTGCCAGCCCGTTTGCAGCGGGGCCTCAAGGGAACTACTGGCAATTAAGGTGCTCCTTTTAATAGAGAACCGGAGCAAAGCATTAACACTCCGTTAACACATGTGACCTAGCCATTCCCTCCGGTTATCCCGATTTCGGTCACTTCGGGGCCTTTAGTTTCGGACAACAACGTGTGTATACAACTTGCAGATAAGACCATAAAAAATACTATCATAATGAATCAATAACATGTTCAGATCTGAAATCATGGCACTCGGGCCCTAGTGACAAGCATTAAGCACAACAAGTCGCAACAAAGTCATAAAGCACTAATAGTAGATACTAGGCACCATGCCCTAACAATCTGATGCTATTACATGAACTATCTCATCCAATCCCTACCATCCCCATAGCCTACAGCGGGGGATTACTCACTGATAGATGGGGTAAACATGGATGGTCGATGGAGAAGCGATGGTGATGATGATGACGATGATATCCTCCAATTCCCCGTCCCGGCAGGGTGCCAGAATGGAGTTTTTGGTGCCGTTTCGTGGAATCTGGTGGTGGCGGCAGAGCGGAACTCCTTCTGGAAAAACGTTGAACCCCCCCTGAGTTTTTAGGTCAGAAGACAACTTATAGGCGAAGAGAGAGACCGAGGGGCAGCCTGGGGCGGCCAGACCATGCCCTGGCGCGGCCAGGCCCAACCCGCGCCTGGGGGTGGTGTGGCCAGGCCCTGGCCCTCCTCCGTCTCATACTCTGGCTCCGGGAGTCTTCTGGTGAAATAGGATTTTCGGCATATTATCCGGGATTTTTCGTGATAGCTGATTTTCTGCACAAAAAGTAGACACCAATGGCAATTCTGCTGAAAATAGCGTAAGTCCGTGTTAGTTGCATCCAAATCACACAAGTTTAGAGGAGAAACAATAGCAAAAGTGTTCGGGAAAGTAGATACGTTTTGGACGTATCAGTGGCCTCGTGAGTGGAGGGGGTAGAGGGAGCGGAGGTGAGAGGGAGATCTCGGGAGCGGAGGGCCTTCTCCTTTTTAATTCCTTTTTTTCCGCCATACATCCCTGATTTTTCTAGTCAAAGCGGACAGGATGATGCGACATCTTCACATAGTCCCGCATAGGAGAGTCTCTATCTGCGCCACCCCCTCTCTCTCTCACCCCAACTGTCCCACGTGTTCACCTCCTCCTTATGTTCCTAAGCACCAGCAAAGTGTGGCGGCAGACGGGTGCGCGAGATCGGGGGTGATGTTGAATCAGTACTTTACAGGTTCATGACGGGGAAGAATAGGCGACCGGCATGGGAAGCAGAAGTTGTACAGGAGGCGGTGGCCTCAGGGGGCGGAGGGAGTAGAGGTGAGAGGGAGAGCTCGGGAGCAGAGGGGGTGGCACACGTTGTTGGGGGAGACAAAGAAGGGGATGAGATGGGCGGGAGCTCGGGTGGAGAGGAACGGGATCGAGATAGGGGTAGGAGAGGGGTGGGGGCGGGGACGAGAGGGACCAACTCGTAAGATTTCGGTCAACACCAGAAACTGCATGGTTGAGATGACTCAGAGTGAAGATCAGACGGCCAGAAACACGCGTGCGGGCATATGGCCTCACATGGCTCGCTTTTGCTCAGGCTTAAGCTATAGTATAATATTTGTTGCTACAAGTACTGCAATAACCCTGGTTGATGCAGGAAACCCAGCCATCACAGGGGCAGTGGTCCAGGTGGTTGGTCGGCCCAACAATCGGACCACTCTGGGGCTTAGTATAGGTGGGCTATTTGGAGGCTCAATTACCATCAGAAATGGCCCGGACCACTCCGGTTGCCCTTTTCCTTTTTATTTTTGGAATACGGATAAAACCAAAACCTCAATAACCTTTGCACCCGAAATTCGAACAGAACGAAACGCATTCTGTTGGAAATATTGGGTATGACCAAGGGAGAAAATACCAAGTAGGAATAGGTGAGAACCTCCCAATGTGAAGACCCGGTAAAACCTCCGATATTATAAAATGCAATAAGATATTCATCTGAAATCCTTTTTTGCTGGACTAGAGCTTGTTATGAAGATAACCACCAGTTCTAGAACCTCACATGGATAATATTCAAATAACAACCAACACAAATGATGCCAAATATGGAAAGCTTTGAGCTATCTTTGAAAGATACGATCGAGCTACTCACTCGATAGCCCCTCTTGATGGTACGACTATCTATCCTATGGTCCGGTCTCCTAGCAAACTACAAGAGACCATAAAAAGGAAAAGCCTATCAAGAACATACCTTTTCCTTGCGCATTCCACTTGAGCTTGGCGATGAGGATCTTGATCTTCTCAAGTTGGAACACCTTTCTTGATAGAGCTCGCATGCGCTTTCTTGATAAATACTTGCGAATTGCTCCCCCATACCCCTATGGGAGAACCACTTCTTTGGGCATGTCTTCACAAATCCATGATCACGATGATGATCGAAAGCTCCAAGCAAATGATCACCTCGAGATGACTCATCTTGATATTGATCTTGCACTTCATTTCTTCTTTCTTCATAAATTTGATGTCTTGTAGATAATACACCCAAGGAACTCCATCTTCTTCTTCAAGACACTATTGATCTTATTTGCTTTCTTCGTCTTCCTTTTTACCTTGAAACCAACATATGGTCTACAATAATGCATATGCACAAAACCTACAATTGTAACTCAAAGCAACCATTAGTCCATAGAGATTGTCATTAATTACCAAAATCACACACTGGGCACACATGATATTTCACCAGGGCATATTTCCAACACTATGAGTATGATACTATCATCCTGGATGGACCCAATAAGATTGTTGATAAAAATAAACCTGGTGCTAATGAGAAGAGTAAAAGTGTGTCCTTAGTGGATGAAAAGGTCCAATTGTTCAGCAGCATGATCAGGGTCATGAAGGAGGCGACAACCGCCACTCGGGAGAGAAATTCCATGGAAGTACACCTTGACCTCTACATAACTATCATGGATGACAGTGCCTTCATTGAGGAGGCTATGATGGTGGCTCTAACCCGATGGTAGTGTAGCATAAGACCTCTGGCTTAGGACTACCTACACAAGCACTACTAGTAGTGCTAGGGTTTTTTGGAAGTTGGTGATGCATACATGTTGATGATGGTGATGTGTTTTTGTGAGGTGGAGTGATATCCCTTGTGTTAGCTAGGGCTTAGATGAAAAATTGATGCCAATGTATGTACAATTTTTGAGTTGGTATATACTAATCACTTGATATGATGAATTTGCGGTGGTAGGATTACACCCACTTTTGATGAAGTGGTAGAATGACACCGTAGTAGCTAGGTTGGAATGTTCTGCTAGTTATAATACATGTTCATGCATGCTTATGTTGCTTATGTGATCTTGTGAAATTTGTTCTAGTGATTTCTTACGATGTCTATTTTGAATGTGGAAATGTTCTGTTTTTCTTTTAAGATGAATTGGTATGTGGTGTATACAGGGAATCATCTAGGAGTCTATAGTTTGAAGAACAATAGTTGCAAAGAGTTTGAGACAAGGGAGGAGACAACGGATCCATGAGTGTTATTAGAGAGAAGACCAAGGGTGAAGACATGATCGGATTAAGTAGGATCAATGACTTCATAATCGTCGTTCATTTTGTAATGATGCGGTATTCCTATTTTTCATGACAAATACAAGCAACAAAACAGGTTGTAGAATATGAACCAAATCCTGCACATGCCCAACCAAGTTCCGTCGGGCCAACATGGCCAAGTGCATGCAACCAAACACGTCGATGGTCTCTTGGCCATCTTCTCCGTCCTCACAAACACACTCCCTCCATTCCAATGACTAAGACATACTTTTTGAAGATATGCATTTGATAAAGAAAATAATCCATGTATATAAGGAATGTTTGATATAGAATTGGTGTCATTATAAAGTACTACTACTTATCAACAAGAATTTCAAAATATGATTATGTACTATATAATTGAGATAGTTTTCTTTATCCGGTCATTTCGGAATGGAGAGAAGAGCGGTCACGCACTCATATCCGGTCAGCGGCGACACCAACACTACTACCTCATCTTCGTCGAGTTCTCCACATCTTGCGATGTCCGTAAGTAATCACCCCTCCATGTCGTGTAATTTTCCCAATTCCTTTCTACTCCCTCTGTTCACTAATATAAGACATTTTAGTTATATAATAAAACATGTCTACATACCACTACAAAAATACTCCCCATACCCGGTGGATTTTTAGGGCGGCACAAACAAAAAGAACCAGCAATAGTTGGATACGCAGTAGATGGGTTGTCACGGCGGCAATCAAGGGCGATACAAATTTTCACGCCTTGGTATTACCGATACCGGCACTAAATTGTGCCGCGATAGGTGGTTGGCAAGTGTGGCGTTGTTTATTGCCGTGGTTGACTGAGCGCGGACACATTCGCTGGTGCCGCAGTGAGCCCTTCTGGGGTGGTAGTTTTACCTTGTCCAACTGACCGTTGAACCCTACCACGGAAGGCAAGAGTCGACCGTGCGGTTATAAAGTATCTCTTTTGTAATCTTCATCGTCTCCCCACTCTGATCCCCACTGATCTTCACCCTCTCTGCACGAAAGCTTCAGCCGGCGGCAGGTCGAATCCGACGAGAGCTAGTCAGCGTGCTACAAAGATCGACCACGAGATGGACGTAAGCCTTTTTTCTGGATTTTAATTTTGATTAGGTGGATATTTGGGGTTTATTAAGCGAGATCGATCTATGTTTTCATATTTGGAGGAAATATCGTTTCTTCACATTTCATCACCCATCCAGCAGATTCTGCCTGGATTACGTACTGATGCTTTTAATGAGGACCCATAATGGAATGGGGTTGAGACGGCTACACAATTTCAGTGCGTGTGTGGCTTTCCACTACGTCACAGAGTTATGTATGACCGTCGATGGACCCATCACACCGGCTGCAGGTTCCTTGGATGCGGTCGGGAGGTTTCTAACTGCAGTGCCATTGTATGGGCTGATCGGGAGCACAAGTCTATCCACCTTCAGCGGACGTTGCGTTGTCTTTGGAATTGAGCTAAAAATATGGAAGCATTGCGCCAGCAACGGAATATGTTCCAGCGTGAGGAAATGAACACCAGAGCTCAACAAGAGGTGGAAAACTTTCTTCGCGAGCAGAAGAAGGAATGCCTTGACCTCTCCTACGAGATGCTCGATGACATTACTAGAATGAGGCAGATAGTTCAAACTGATGATGTGGAGGACCTGCTGGATGACGACGCAGAGTCTGTTACCTCCACTAAGTCTATTGAGGAGGATTAGTTTGAACATGTTTTCTATAATTGAGTAGTAATTCATGTGTTATTTTTCAGATCTGTATTATACAATTATTATCTAAGTATAAGTATTTTATTTCCTTTTGTTATTATTGTCTACATATCTTGTTTAATGGGCTAGAACAACCAAGCCCACTAAGTTTTAGATCTCAACCTTATTCGAAAGAAATCGACCAGCTTTAGATCTCACTATCATTCCCCACCTCTAGATCTTAGTTTCACCCATCACCTCTCCGGTGACCTCGATCATGGCTATGCGAACCTCTCTGGTGCCCTCAACCACGGCTGCGTGAACCGTTCCGGCGCCCTCAACCGCGGCTACACGAACCGCTCTAGCGTCCTCCCTGGTACCTCCCGTTGATCTGAATGGTCTCTATATGTTAGGAATTTTTTTCTAAGAGAATAAGGTGACGTTGTTGGACTCTGTAGGTTTGGAATGTCTAATGCGAAGAACAACCCTGACAAGGTACCAAGCTCTTGTCCGGCCGTGCCCTCTACTATGCGAGGTATAGTGGTGACACTAGATCAATAACATGCATGTATGTATGTGTGTGAAGTAATATAAGTTCATTTTAGGATTACATGCCCGAGTTTTAGATAAACGACCTTCGCTATAGGTTTAGCAATGTTGTCTACATGACTAGACTAAGAAGGAGAAACCCGAGGAAGATAGTCAGAAGATACAAGCCAACAATCTCTTACTACATTTGCACCATAAACAAGAACAACATCTCCAAATGAAATATGGTTGATTTCTTACCACAACCAGTAGTTGTTTCTTTCTTCCGATTGATGTTCGTACTTACCACAACCATAATTGTTTCTTCCTTCATATGCAGTATTTTTCATGCCCATTTGCCCGCATGTTTCTCATTTCTCACATTCGTGAAGATCACGTTGGAAATGAGACCATCGAAGAAGTTCATGTGAAGCATGGAAATGACGTCACTATCATATTGACTTCAAATTGGGAAGACTGTATTGTTCATAAGAAGTTGTAGGAAGGAGATGTTCGTGCCTTCGAGTTGAAAGCAAAAGACGGCTATTTGTTCATGACAGTGCATAGAATCTAAGTCAGTTGTTATGAAATAGTTAGTTAGTTTTTTAGAGATGTATGTGAATTAGATTAGGGTGACAAACTTGCATCTGAACTATATATGTGTACCACTGTCGTGTGATATGATTTTCTGCATATTATGAGTTTTCTATGTTTTTCTATATGTGATCTATATACAAAACGTTCTGGATTTAATTATATTGCTATGCACTAACGCATCCGCCGACATATACCGACCAGGTAGTATCTTTGTGCAATAGTCTCACGGCTGCCACGACATATATGCAGTGCCGCCCTACATGGGCCATGGCGTAATCGCATTGCTGCTGCGGAAGCGCTAACTCGACAGATCACGTTGTGCCGCGCCAAAAAATCTGCCGCTGTTTTAGAATCCCGACGCAGTTATCCCTGGCGGCTTCTGTTTGTCCTCGTATTCTTAGTCGGGTTGTTGTTCCTTGCGGGGAATAGCAATGGGTGGGAGCCCGTGACATCCATGTCATGACTCTCAGGATAACGACTGGGTATATTAGAAAGGAGGGTAATTGGGCATAGGTCTCTTGATGGAAACCTATTACAAAGGGTGGGCGGTAGTGGAGAGGTTAGTGATGGAAACCTATTACATATAATTTTATAAACTAATACTCAACTTTTCTAAAAACCCGATTTTGAAAACCTGCAGAAGCCTAGGATGCCTAATTCACGGTTGTAGATAGTGCATCAAACAACCACATAGTTAGAACTTGCTGAGTACGCGGTGGTAGGATTACGGCCACTTTTGATGTGGTGGTAGGATGACACCGTAGTAGCTAGGTTGGAATGTTTTGCTGATTATGATAAATGTTCATGCATGCTTATGTTGCTTATGTGATCATGTGAAAGTTGTTCTAGTGATTTCTTGTGATGGTTGTTTTGAATGCGGAAATGTTCCTGTTTTTCTTTTAAGATGAACGGGTATGTGGTGTATAAAGGGAAGCATCCATGAGTCCGTAGTTTGAAGAACAACTGCTGCAAAGAGTTTGAGAAGGGAGGAGGTAGAGGATAATTAATCCAAGAGTGTGATTAGAGAGAAGACCAAGGGTGAAGACATGATCGGATTAAGTAGGATCAATGACTTCATAATCGTTGTCCATTTTGTTGTGATGTGGTGTTCCTATTTTTCACAACCAATACAAGCAACAAAACAGGTTGCAGAATATGACCCAAATCCTGCACATGCCCAACCAAGTTCCGTCGGGCCAACATGGCCAAGTGCATGCAACCAAACACGTCCATGGTCTCTTGGCCATCTTCTCCGTCCTCACAAACACACTTCCTCCATTCCGATGAATAAGACGGACGTTTTGAAGATATGGCTTTAATAAAAAAAATCCATGTATATAAAGAATGGTTGATATAGAATTGGTGTCACTATAAAGTACTACTACTTATCAACGAGAATTTCAAAATATGATTATGTACTATATAATTGAGATAGTTTTGGTCAATTCTTTCTTTTGGTCAAAGTTCGTCTTGAAATGTGCGTGCTCCTTATTCCTATCATAGGAATATAGGGTGTATCACATTTCCTATTAAATTGACAATTAGAAGCGGCTTCAAAAAAAAATGGGAGCAGGAGGGCATGCACACCTACATTTAAATAGGCACTAAACTTGAAGTACTTTTGGTCAATCAATTAGGTAGCAACATATAGCTTGAAATGCAAAGTCAACACCCGTTGTTCTCCTATGACGACTTACGCCATCAATAATTCCCAATGGCAATAATTTCTAGTGATAATTATTCGAGTCCCCATCTCGGCTTTTGGCTGATGATCGAGGGAGAAAAAAAGCGGGAGACAGATTTGCACAGCAGGGTCGAACACTACAACTGAGCTGCAGAATCATTTGCATGCACATTTCTTTATCTCTTTCTCGGGAAGCAAGTCAAAAAGCTGCACCATACTATGTTGCCTCTGCTT
This sequence comes from Avena insularis, assembly GCA_023614405.1. Lineage (NCBI taxonomy): Eukaryota > Viridiplantae > Streptophyta > Magnoliopsida > Poales > Poaceae > Avena > Avena insularis. The sequence continues at coordinate 576,047,037 of CM042692.1, forward strand.
TCTTCTCCGGCCCGTAGCAGCCTCGTCGGCTGGCTAAATCAGTAGTACTGCTACGGCCAAAACTATCCATCTTTCCTCCTTGATCGTGCAGATTTACGTTAACCTCTCAATTTATCAAAACTAACAATCTTGAACACGAAAAGCAAACGGATAGCACAGATACATCGATCGACCGTTGCTGTTGCTGATGGTGTTATTGTTGTTGCGATGTTTTTTTTTCTGTAAAACTGTCGGTCTGCGGTGGTTATGCGGGGGGCGGCATTGGCACATATGCTGCACATGCCGCCTGATGATGGTTTACCCGTGAGGAGGCCGTACGCGTGATGCGGAGCGGATCAGTTCGGTTTCGGCTGTGGTTTTCCGGGAGATTTTTAAGGTCGCGTGTCATGGCTCCGGACGTTGGCCCCTCTCCTTTCTTGCCCCCTCTATCGCGCACCCTTCCCAATCCCCTCACCTCTCTCTCTTCCCCATCTTGCCGTCCATGGTGGGGCCAGCTGGGGCGCCTTGGCGTTTCTCTCTCAAGGTTTGGTGGCACTTCACTAGTCCCACTTGCGCTGGAGCTGGGCAGGGCGTGATGGATCTGTCAGTAGCTATATATAACCACCTCCCGTTCGTTGCAGTTGTTTCCTTGTACCCCATCACCAGCAACAACCTCGCTCATTCCCTAGCAGGCTCCGTCGAGCGAACCATCACCGATCGATCGATCGATCCCCTTTAATTTGCTGCTCCCTTCCTTGCTTCTCAATTTTGTCCATCAATGGCAGCTAGCTCCTAGCTAGGTGGAGCATTGCACTCTGGCTACAGTGCCTCTCCTTATCCTGCAGTAGTATATTCTTCAGCCGTTTTGACCAGAGAGAGAGAGAGCACGCCGAGAGATTCGAGCATCATGAGCATCTCGGTGAACGGGCAGTCGGTGGTGCCGCCGGGGTTCCGGTTCCACCCGACGGAGGAGGAGCTGCTGACCTACTACCTGGCCAAGAAGGTGGCCTCCCTGCCGATCGACCTGGACGTCATCCCCGACGTGGACCTCAACAAGCTGGAGCCATGGGACATCCAAGGTTCGTTCTTCTTCCGTCCTTCACCCTCCTAGATAGCTAGCTAGCTAGCTACACAATGCATGCATGATCGAGCAGCGGTGGTGATTCTCAAGTGGCCATGGACGATGGGTTTGTTGCAGAGCGGTGCAGGATCGGGACTGGACCCCAGAACGACTGGTACCTGTTCAGCCACAAGGACAAGAAGTACCCGACGGGGACCCGCACCAACCGGGCCACGGCGGCGGGCTTCTGGAAGGCCACGGGCCGGGACAAGGCCATCTACTCCGCCGCCGCCGGGTCCGGCCGCATCGGCATGCGCAAGACGCTCGTCTTCTACAAGGGCCGCGCGCCCCACGGCCACAAGTCCGACTGGATCATGCACGAGTACCGCCTCGAGGACGTCGTCGTCGCCCCGCACCCCGGCGCCGGTGCCGACGTCCCCTACTACTCCGGCAGCGCATCATCCCCGGTACGCAGACACATATACGTACATCTACCACCATATATATCTCCCTGTCTCCGCACAGCACAGTCAGTGTACGTACCTAGTAGTAGGTTGCATGCGCGGCGGCCGGCCGGGCGACAGAGATGGAGATAGGTGGTAGTGGTGCATGCGATATTCATCAAGGTACTACGTATGCGTATCGACGTACACACGTGGCAGGGGACTGTAGACGACAAAGGCTAGTGAAGATTATGTTCGGGGCGGTGGTTGGAAATGGGGACACACATGACATGATGCGTGGTTTATTTGCGAGTGGGAGCTGGGATTTCCTTTCGACGGGTCGGCGTCAGGAAAAGGGGGGAGGCGTGAGGGTAGTGGGTAGTAGTAGGTTCCGTTTAGTAGTAGTAGTACATGTGAAGGAACAAAGGCTAGCTAGCTAGGCTGGAGCTGGGGGCTGGGGCTGGGCCGGCGAGGATCGAAGCGAAATGCGACCGAGCGAGTGATCGGTGATGGATGGATGGTACGTCGATGTGGTGGTTAGGTGCGTGCACGCGGGCGGGCGTGGATCTTTGGGGTCAGGCCAAGCCAATGGGCGCCATGGAGCAGGAGAATCTGGTCCTTGCACCAGCAAGATCGTCCAACACATGGTCTCCTAGCTAACCCCACCCCACCCTAACACATGGTACATGCGTACTCGTACAGTACTCCGCCGAGGGAATGGTACAACAGTGGACCTTTGTACGCGGAGACACCGGCATATGACAAACAAAACTCCATTATCGATCTCTTTCTTTTCCTGAGGTCAAACACTAGCTACATGCATATGCACGGATCCAGAGCTGGCTTAGGTAGTACCAAAACACTAGCTCCAGTACTGTACTCATCTCGTGTAAATGGACTCCTCCATGGTTAACTCACCTTTTGCTAGCTAGCTAGTACTAGCTAGTACCAAAATTCCACACCATGCATGCATCACCCTGTGGACTAATCTAACCGGACAATAATTGCATGCGATTAGTTAAGCACGTCGCACCACGCACTTGATTATTAGTCAATTCCCTTTTTTTTTTTTTGCTGTTCTTACCGATCGATCTCGAGCATACTGTCTCATGCGAGTTATCGTGCTGCGTGTGAGCAGATACGTGGCGTGGCCGCGGACCAGTCGTCGGCGCAGGAGGACGGGTGGGTGATCTGCAGGGTGTTCAAGAAGAAGCACCTCGTCGCCAGCCACCAAGCTGCCCAGGGCAGCGCCGCCAAGCTGGCTGCTGGCGGTGTACCGATAGAGCGCAGCCCGAGCAACTGCTCGTCCACGGTGACCACCGTCAGCGAGCACGCCAAGGCGACCCAGATGCAGCAGCACCACCACCAGCTGCTGCACTACTCCGCCAGCGACGACGCCCTCGACCACATCCTCAACCACTACATGGGCCGCCCGTCCTCCACGCCCTGCAAGCAGGAGACCAAGACGGCCGCCAGCTCCGCGCTGGATCACCTCATCAACAACAACACCACTACAGGCGGCAGCACCCTGTACGAGAGGTACATGAAGCTCCCGCGTCTCGAGCACGTCGCCGCCGGCCCGGGGCTCCTGCCGCCGCCGCCGACCGAGTACGGCGGCGCCGACTGGGACACGCTCGACCGGCTCGCGTCCTACGAGCTCAACAACAACGGCCTCTCCGACGGGTCGACCAAGGCGAGCGGCGCCATGTCGTCGTCCTTCTTCCTCAACGACCACAGCGCCGCGGCCGCCTTCTCCTCGTCCGCCGGCGACGGCGACCTGTGGAGCCTGGCGCGGTCGGTGTCGTCGTCGCTACACGCGGACTTGACGATGAACAACGTGTAGCGCGCGCGCGGTGGCTAAATTAATTATTTTGCCCAGTGTTTTAGTGTGGCGCGTCATGCCGCATGCATGCACGTACGCACTACTAGCACTAACTCGATCCATCTTTCTACGTGCATGCGTGTACGTGCGTGCATGGCCGGTATTGTACGTGAATAATTCCTAGGGAGGGAGACAATTCAAAGCCGACGTACGTACGTACGTAAGACTCAAGATCGGAGCTGATATACTACTACAAATTACAGAATTGAAACGGACGGTGTGGTAGTAGGACTCGTAGGAGAGAGAAGAGACATGTATGTATTGTTAATTACTACTACTGTATACCTATAGCTTATATATCTATATGTAGCATATAATAAAGCCATAAAGATGTAATCAGCGTGTGCGTGCATTATTGTGATCGAGATGGATCCATCGACCGCCAGCAAAGGAACACCATGCGTTCCAATTATTTTTATGATGGTGTGTGGTTTAGATGGAGGATGGATGTGGATGGATCGTATGTTGTCTCGATCCCGATCGTGTGTCGCGACAAGAGGAAGACGGTTGAGAAAAAAAAAAGGCACGTAGTTTTGGCCTTCTCCAGCTGTTTTGTGTTGATATTCCGCCAAATTCGAGAAAAAAAATGGGGGGATCGGTCGTGTCAGCAGGTTGATGTGAAGTCAGACCATCAAGCACTGCTTTTGGGTACATATACAAAATCTCTTGTTGAAAATATTGTGTGCGGCGCAGCAGCAGCTAGCCCGGCCTCGTGCCACACGTACGAGCATACTTTTATCGCCTTGTCGCGGTCAATTGGTGGTGTGAAAATCTTGGGCGATCTTGGTTTTGTCTCCTGTCGACAACTTTAGCCTTGGCATTTTTGTAGGCATGCATGTACCGCCAGCTCCAGGGTGAATGTCCATGAGCATGTCACACGTGTATCACGTATTCATGCAAACCTCGAGGACCTGGTCGACGCGACGCATACATTTCTGCCTTTTATTTATGTGCCCATTTTGAAGGGAAAATATTACTATGTTGCTATAATGGTAATATATGCATGCATGACGTTGCATGGATGAAAATTTGGTGATAGTAGCATGCATTTGGCAGCCATGCATGGTGGGGGGAGTGGAAACATTTGTAAATTCACCGAGAGGAGTACCGATCCATCTAAAGTCACCCAACCAAGCAGGTAGTATATATTTTTAGACCACCCAACCATTCTTGCGTATGAGAGAGTATCAATTGTAGGTAAAAGAGTGACATATACCTACCAAGGCCTAGTATTATTATTTTATTACGCATTAAAGAAAGCTCTTTTCGCTGGACAGGCAAAGAATCCGAATTAGCCCCTACACGTAATAATTACCCCATGCATGTAGGTCTGCCTACATACTTTCTTTTTGCACCATCTTGGTATTTGACATGTACTTTTTTTAAAGAGATAGGTATAGTTGACCTATACAGATGTGCTGCTATGTATTCTCTGTGAAAGAAAAAAATGGCAAAAAGAAACCATTACATTTGAGAAGCCACAAAATAGTGAAACTTTTGTTAATTACTCTCTCTGCATGGAGTACAACTGAGGGAGTAATTATATTACTCAAAGGTCATTGGATTATGTGGAGGGTTGTAATATTGTAACCTCATTGTCGTTGGCATAGATTGTACGTGATTTTTTTTTTGTCGTGGAGCTAGGGTCGCATGTGGTTATGGGACATGAGTGTTAACTAGGTTCAGGCCATTCGTGCGGGTCACTGCCTTACTCTTGCTTTGTTAGATTTATATCCAGAACAAATTACAATAATATTTACGAACATGAACCAGGTGAGTAACATGGGAAACCCGACGGATCAGTGAGAACGAAACTAGCGGGAGTACTAAAGATCTGTATTGGCTGATGTTCGTAACAAAGCTTGTTCTACTATGCATTTAAGGGTCTTTAGTCTCCTAGGGGGTCTTGGGTCCTTTCATACATAGTTCACACTAGTACAAAGCGACCCTAAGGACACCGTCCTATGGCAGCAAAAGGGATACGGCCAGATAAATTCAAAGGTGGCTACATGGGGCTAACAGTGATGAGCCAGTCGGCCCATACTCATTGGCAACGATGAACAGGGCCCGTTGCCAACTAGTTTAGCAACGGGTCTTCTATTGCATTCGTTGCCGATATACCATCATCGCATACGGAGAGATGGATTTATCCATTTCCAAGTTTAGCAGCCCACCAGGTGGCACTTATAAATCCCCCACTCCGGTCGCTCTCGGCCTCACTCTCTTCAAAGTTGCACACACCCATGTCCACAAGCTTCACTATTGTAACTACCTCGGTGAATTACGCTCTTAGTTACATGCCTGGATGAGCGAAAGTGGTTGAAATAGTACGGTGCGGCCCAGGGGCCACTCACAGGTAGACCTTTCGGCCGTCCTAACCACTTTCACAACATCGGGACAAGAACGAGCGGCGTAATCGGCAGGTGAAGGGATCAACTACATACACAAGTGAGTATGTATGCAAGCCACATACAACAGTCCTCAGAGCCATTCTATCTAAAAAAAATAGAAATATTGCAACGCCATACGGCAAGATCCAAATATCCTAGATAGATATAATAGTTTAGGATATCTCCTCATACATCAAACATCAGAGTATCAGGCGGAAGCGGAAAACAAGATTCGAGTACGGATAAGAAGCAAATCGGCATAAGATGCCACATAAATAAACACATGTCTCCTCCACCCAGTATCCATCTTGCGAATATACCTGTTCATCTGAATCAAACAATTTATCGTGTGAGACCCTAGGGGTACTCAGCAAGTCTTTATGCCTCTAAAGGGGACATAACCTGGGGTGACGCAATTGCAGCAAATAATAATAACTAACAATTCTATAGATACTCGCTAACCATCCGCCTAACCAATGATAGACGGATATCCGTTAATTAAGAACAACAGTTATAACAGTATAATTAACAGATCCATCCTCCTTCTAAACACCAGCGAAGCGGACGAACAACCCCCATCCATTGGCAGTTTTATTAGCCATTCCATGAGTGTTGCACTATTTACTAGTCAGGTACTTAGTCAAATTAAAAGCGGTACTTAGTTATACTTGTCTATGATCGAGAAACTGTGCTCCAAGTCGTCCATAACCGCGGACATGGCTTTCAGAAAGATTTACCCTGCAGGGGTGCACAAATAGCAACACACACTCGATACCTCGGAAAAACCAAATCAAAACCCAACGAGGCATTCACGACAAAGCGATCACAGGATTCAGAAATATTTCAGGGGGGCATCCCATTAAGCTACCCGCAACGAAGTTGGCCGGCTCCGAGACGGACCCAAGGTTTGCGCCAATGGTTGTAAATGACTGGGAACCCGAAAGTGTGACTGGGCTTGTCAATACCGCGAAAACACTCCGCAATCCTAAACAGTACAGGTGCTCCTCGCACAATCTTAGATAAAGCAGTAAAGCATGGTATAAGTACAGGATAGTAATAAAGCCCCAAACTACTTTGTGGCCCCAAGAAATAAGAGTGAATCAAGCTCTGGCTCAGGGGGGTCCATAAGGCCTCCCGGATGTGGATAGTGCGAATAGTCAAGGAACAGGAATCAAGTACTCGGGGTCCTACGGGACACAAGTGAGCATGAAGAACCAAATAGCAGATATTGCTCACCGGTGCCACTTTCATTAGTTATCCCATTACTACTCAGGTTAAGTTGTTTAGGTACCTCGTTATCCATCAGACACTCACATACCCTACACATGTTGTTCTACGACCCGCATAGCTCAAACAACTCCTGTAGTAATGGCTCATGGGATGGAGGAACAAGCTTCGGTGGGGTTTAAAAGTAAAGGCTATGCAGTACTTGGGATTCAATTTAATGCAATCGCGACTCAATGATGCAAGAATAAGATAGATGCAATAGGTACTATATGTATGCAAGCATGTGGTAGTACTTGCCTGGCAGCTCAGTTGAAGCGAGAGAAGGATCTGGGTAGTGCTCCTGGGATTCCTGATATATCCCCTGCTCAGCGTCTATTCGAAGAAGAACCAAACAAACAAGGCCAACATAAATAAAGTGCACAAGCATATATATTGAAATGCGACAAGCAAAACAAGCATGCCATGATGAATGATGCACAATTTACATGGTAATAAAGTGGCATGGCATGGGTGAGGTGTGGGGTACAAGAGTAAAGCATTTCATTAAGTTTTAGTCATGTTTTGCTCTCATAACACTTGCTGTACACTTAATATTTATATGATGCATGCTGCAATTCAGAACATAGAATGCATAGTTAGAACAGGCTCGACGCGCTGATCGATTTATACATATTATTTGTCAAATTTGGAGTTATAAAACTAAAGTTATTAATTAATTAAGAAAAGGGCATTTTATTGTAATTTTAGTCATCTCGAAAATTAAAGTGTTCAAATAATATTTTTAATAGAATTTTTGAATTCCTCACATTTTTCTGATTCAAAAACATATATTATATGTATTATTTGGATTTATAATTTAAAAGTTATTTAAAACAGAAATTAAATCATTTATAAAACATTTTCTGAAATTGTTTTATTTAAAACAGAAATCATACAGACTTTTTGTACTCGGAGGAACTTAGCCCGTGTCAGCCCGACGTCTGGTCCAGCCCGGCCAGTCTGCGGGCCACTCACATGTGCCAGCCGGTGGGCGACACATGGACGATCCCCGGCAGGCGCGACCAAAAGCGGAAAAGCCCGGGTCCCTAACTGTAAAACGGCAAGGGAGTATGACAGGTGGGCCTCTTAGGACTGCGGGTTGAGGCGGGAAAAAGGGCAGGGGTCTTTCTGCGAAAACGACGACGACAAGTGCCGTCGGCTACCGCCGAAGATCGAGGATCGGAGTTCGGCGACGATGGCGACTAAACGGCAGCGAATCTCGCCAAGCCGCAAAAAGGAAAAACGCAGAGGGTTGTGCGGGCTACCATTTTCGTTTAGCAAGCTCGCACGGAGGCGGCCTACAGCGCGCGGGGCACGACGAAGAACAGAGGCGGGACGGAAGCTGCTGCAGCTGCTGCTGTCTGCCAGAGCGCGACGCGCGGCGGTGCACGGAGGCTGCTCGACGGAGCGTGACGGTGTTGCGGCAAGCTAGAAGGGAAAGGGAGATGTCCGGGAGGTAGAGGTGCTCACCAGCGACCATCCGGTGCAGACAAGCATGCTCGAGGTGGACCAGATCGTCGGCGTGGCTCGCGGCCGGCTTCGTCGGCTCCCTCGCGGTGTGGTGGCGACGACGACGCTCCGGCGAGATCCAGGCACGGCTGCAGGTCCAGGGCGATGGTGAGGTAGCGGGGAAAGGTACTGGTACTCCTGGATCGGCTTGACGTCCACCGGAACGGCGAAGGACAGAGGGGGTCGTGGCTAGGGTTTAGGAGGAGGAGATGGCCATGGCGGCTTGGGAGGAAGAAGGAGAAGGGGTGAGGGGCTTGGGCGCCTCCTGGATGGGATCTGGGTGGGGTGAGGCGGTAGAGAGGAAAAAGGGAAGCACATGGGGGTGGTGGTAGCTTTGCAAAAAGTGAGGAGGGGTGATCGGGTAGGTATTCTCTCCCTCCTTCTTCTCTTTGTCTTGAAGCCAAAGAAAGGAGTGGGGAGGGCAGATGAGGGGTGAGACGTGGTGGGGCCTGCCTGGTAGGGAGAGAGGGGGGAAGCCGAGAGAGAGGGAGAGGGGAAGGGGTAGCTCGGCAAGCTAAGGGGGTGGTCAAATAGGGTTTGGTGGTGTGGAAAAGAGGAGTAAGGTGTGTAGGGTTTTGTGATGAACCAACTAGCTCATGCAAAAGATGGAGGAGGTGGTGGTGAGGTGAGGCTTGTGATGCACATGGCAAGGAGAGAAGGAACAAGGTGAGGATTGAGAGAGAAAGGTTGGAGCTCAACAAAAGGAGAAACAATCAAAAACCAAAGAAAACCAAAGAAGATCCAGGGGTGGTGATGGTTGCATGGCCCATGCAAAAATATTGAATGCCATGTTTTAATCTTGTAAAAACAAGGTAAATAATCATGGCATTTATACATATGCATTCCAAAATATGGAGTAAAGCCAAGCTAAAGAATTTAAAAAGAAGGTTCCATGTGGAGTGGATGATGATGATTATATTTTGGACATTCTAGTGTGTGTATTCCACTAGGTGTTTATTATCCTCAACAATATTCCAACATGAGCAGCTATTCCAAAACAATTCCATATGGAAGCTAGAATAAGGGTTTCCTTCACCAAACATGCAAGGTGGTCCCACATATCAAGAGTGTGAAAACAACCTGATGCTAGTGTGGAAGCATGTAGAAATAAAAATGGATCCATCCCAACCTACATGAGCTAGAGGTAAATCCAAATAAAATGCTAAGCTCACATATATTGGAATGGTAGAATTATGGGGTGGTGACAAGAAAGGTGGTGGAGTTAATAAAAGATATGCCCCCAACTCAACTTGGGCATCAAGCATTTATCAAGAACCAAATACAATATATCAAGAGACAAAAATAATTAATAATGCATATGAGATAAGAACCAAATGAAAGGGTTTTATATGATGCTCAAATGCAAGGTGGCATGATGACATGAGCATGATATAATTATGATGCAACAATTATATGTAGGAAGTAGCATATATATAGACTAGGCTAGTAGCATTGCAATTGTTAGACAATTGGGATGCTTCAACTATCTAGCTCCGCCTTCTCGCTCTCATGCTCTGTGATGGCGAACCCCTCCTCCGCTGCCAACCGCAGCGACAGGCGTGCAGTCCCCGCTAGAAACCGTGGAGGTGCACGGTGGGAAAGCTTTAGCTGCTCTACAGTCGGCTGTCGGAGCTCCCCAGACAGGGAGTATATCCTGCAACATCGGAGCACCCTAGCACAGACCCCTGCGATGGCCGTGTAGGCCCCGCCGTCGGCCGCCGGATACCCACGAGTGTAGGGGATCGTTGAAATCTTTGATGTGTAAGTATTAGTATCGATCCCACAAGCATCCCCACTATTGTATTATCATCTAGAGTGATCAAGTGTAGCACAAAGAATGGAGTAACATTATGCATCTAAAAATATCTCATAAACAAGCATACCAAAGAGAAGCAAGAAATAAATCATTTCATGAATGAGGATTCATCATCAAAGATACATAAACATGGTTGTAATCATGTAGGGGACATCATCAGATCTAAATAAATTTGAACACATAGAGATATATGATGAAGTTGTTGCTGCAAACACATTGTCCAAGGGTGGATGATACCTTCGATCCGGATTACGGATGTAGTATAGCTCTTTTTCCCTAGTAGACCTAGGTTTATCGAATCCTCGGGAAGCAGAAGCGTAGTGAAGTTACTTTAACAGACCTTCGGGAGTTTTAAAATTCCTTTTGTGTTTTTACCGGACCAAGAGTTTGCTGTCTTTTGTTGTTGTCGATGATGGAGAAAGAGGGCCTAGGGCTTTTGGTTTCACTTGTAGCCGTGCAAAACATCTTATGGGAATAAAAGATAATAATAAAGTATGCATGTAATTGTTAGAGCAAGATAAATTATATGTGGGCAGTGCATCCATAATTGCTATTGCCTCCGCAACCGTTTATAGCAATAACCTACTAGTCTCATGCATGGAAGAAAGAGAACTAATGATATGCATAGTGACGTTACCGTTAATCCCAAGTAAATCTCTCACATACAACCATACTACCTCTTCTGTCACTGGGGTTTCCAACCTGCAGATTAGTCATTACTCATACTCCTTATACCTGGCTCAATCCTCGGGGTCTTGGGTACCTGACAAGTCCTTGGATTGAAGCAAGAGAGGATACAATAATCATCATGTCATATAAACTAATACATGATCCCATCTATGATAAATAACATGCACAAAAGCTACATGGCTAGGCCGAAGGCTTTAGCCAAGGAGGATTACTCACACATAGAGATGAAATAAAAGATCATAAACATTGCAATGGGAATCATGAGATTGATAGCAAATAGTCTTACAATATCGCCAATCGAACATGAGATCTACTATTACAAGTGATGGAATATGGCTATGGTGGTGGAGAATGGTTTGGAGATTATATCTAAGTCTATTCCTCTAGCGGCTCTTCGGTGTTGTGGATGGAGATCTGGGGGTGGCTGGTGATCAGAAAGGAGCTTTGTTTCTCGTCGCCCGAGGCCTCTTTATATAAGGGTCCCTTCACGAAAGTTGTTCTGTTTGACATAGCGGTGTCGATGGCAACTATATGACCAGAACTATACGGCCATAATTTTATTCCCGCCGTATAGTTGGTCGTTAAAGCGTCTGTCTCCACTTCACGACTCCTAGTGTCTTTAGATTGTTGGATATCTCGTAGCTTTGACTTTAATATAGTGATTCCTATCATCAAACATCATTATCTGCGTAGGGAAAAATAGCAAGAAAGGATTGCATACCCCTTTGATCATTAGGCATTAGTGGCAGGGTTTAGAGAGATATTTCATACAAAATATGAATAATATCCAATTTAAATGTGGACGTAGATAGCTATATTTCAGAGCCATCAACCTGCCCAAGCTTAAACCTGATCGTCCTTGAGCAAAAAACTAAAATCAAAAAGGAACTCAATATTTAAACTAAAATAACCAGATGATGATCTTACTCATGATTGGTAATCTCATGTTTCCTCCACTTCAGAAATCTGAAAAACTTCAGCATAGATAGAGTAATGGCAAGCATCGTACGAGTTTTTATGCATCCTTGTAGCACAGCAAAATTATTGTTAACATGGATGATTCAATTGAGTAAACTTTATTCCATGTCATGTAATCAACTCATAGACTTGCCTTTGAACAATAAAGTATGATCATGTAAAATTGAGAGTATGAGAGTTCTCATGAAAATCATATACACTAGAGTATCTCAATTCTCCCACATCAATAAATCAAGACTTTTCAAGCACTACTTTGACATTCATTGTCCTTCAAGAATTTCAGTTCTTAAGTAATTGAGAGCATGCCAAAAAAAATAGTTTATCGAGCTGTGATGGATACTCGTGGCATTACTAAGGTTTTTGTTCCTTTTGCATAATGATTACTCATATCAGCCAGAGGAGTGATTCCATCATGAACACTACCCAGGAGTGCCAAGAATCTTACCCACTATACCATTGATGCTACATGTGTTTAATCAACTCATAGCCGAAATATAGGAGTTTCTTCCATGAAGATCGTTCGTAGGCTAGCGGAATTGTTGGCATCCCATGAAGTTTGACACGCATAAAGTTATATCATTGTTATGATTAACAAGTTAAACTTTGGCATGCTCACAAAAACCGCTAAACATTAATTCAATCGAATAAATCCTTTTAAAGAGAGCTATCAAGTCAATCATTATATTCCGTGGTGTTGAGTGTCTCTAGAAATAAGCCTTCAAGACTAAACACTACAACACCCAAGCCTTCAATTGTGAGACTTTTTCTTATTACAATTGTTTAGCAAATTTTAGGCAAGACTTGGTTTACTACAAGAGCTGGAACAAAACGTATCCAACTAAATATCCATGCAAATAAAACTTTACTACATTATAAACACTCACTCCACCAATATAATATCTCAACATTTACTACTAACTAGCATGGGTTTCTCAAACTTCAAAAGTGGGGAGTCATAAGGCATACCTCTCATGTTTGGTTCCACTTCTCTATTCCTTTTTAATTCATTTCTTGGAAACTCGAAGTCAATCACTCTTCCTGCAAATACATGAGAACCTCGAGGCGGAAAGAAAAGAAAGAGGAAAAAATAAAGATAAATGGAGAAATCTTTTTGTTGTTTTTGAGAGGGGGAATTAGAGAATAGAAAATTGACGGCAAAGTTCGGCTAGAAAATCTCGAAAACAAATAGAAATAACTAAAGATAAAGTGTTGGGGAAACCAACACAAGTGCTTATAAAATCAAAATAAAAGCAAATGAACGCCAAATAAAGATAAATAAGGAAAATTTCCCAAGCTTAGGCTTTTGCAAGCCCTTCAAATCATTATGGTGGCGTGAAAATATCATTACTCCAGTTCACAAATTGAGTTGATAAATTACTAGTTGTTCCTCGGAGGTTCAAAGAGACCTCTTGCTCCTCTTCTTGGTCCTCATCCTCATCCGGAATCTCCTCCTCGGGTTGGTGTTGTGCAACATGCAAGTCATATAGCAAACGTCCTTCCTCGATAGAGAAAAGACCATTAGGCATAGGAGCGGGGTAGAGACGCCCAGCTCCAGCAATATGCAAGTAATAAACACCACCTCTCATAGTGAGCATTCCACAAGCCTTTAAAGTAGAGAAACCAACATGTCGCTCACCTAGCACAGGTTGCAACTCACCTAGGTCGATGCCTAGGGCAATGGAAAGCACGACGATGACGCATCCACCTGTGATTGGTCCTTGGCTTTGGGAGGATTGGTGCTCCATGTAGCGCACAAGGATTGCGCCCAAGTTGAGTGACAAGTGCAGTTGTTGTAAGCAGCTTTTGCAAGGACTAAGATGTCCTCCTCATTGAGTCTTGTGAACTCATTTCATGTCTGCAAGGTGTTAGCAATAACATAGAACACATAGAGAATTGTAGGATGTTGAATATTCTTCCCCTTGCTCACTCTAGAAGTGAAGCTCATTTCATTATAATATTGTTCATGGGAAGGTTCTAAGCTAGTAAAGGATGCGCGTAGGGCATTAGCATCATTGTTTGGAAGATTAAAGCATGCGCACCATTCATCTAGTGATAAAGTATAATTTTTGTTCATAAGTCAGAAAGAAATCGTGTCCTCTCCATGCCATAGTTTAACGGTGCTTTGCAAAGAACTTAAAAATTCAAGAGTTAACCGGCGATAAGTAGGCACATCATTGAATACAAAGTTTTGCAGGCCAACCCTATTGCAAAGTAAATTGAAGTTATTAGAAATACCAAGTTGGTTAAATATAATGGGGCAAGCCCACTTGGTGGCCTTCACTTTTCGGTTCTTGATCTTGTTGAAGCGATCATGTTGGAGCTTATTCCTGAACTGTATCCCCATGCATTCTTCAGCGATAGCCCGAGAAGCGCTAGCGGCAGCACGAGCACGAGTTTGGCTCCTTGTGTTCATCATCTAAAATAATAAAGAAAGACAAAAACAAAAAAAAATTGATCCAACAATAATAAGTATAACATATTCCTCATCATAGCACACTAAAGAATCCCCTCAAAATAATAATAATCTAGGCAATAGAATCATGGCAATTAGTTCATAGTAGGTCTCATCCTAGATTGATAATGACGATAGATCGAAGATGAATTAGCAAAAAGTAATTGGAGGATCGGAGGAGAAACATACCGTAGATCACTTGTGTGCGAGGAAATCGGACGAAATTGAGTAGAGATGAAGATCTCTTGAGGTTTTGAGAGAGTTTGGAGGTAGAAGAGATAAAAAGGATTGAAGTTTTCGGGTTTGAGGTACCTTCCCGTGGCATTTTTGTGGTCGGACGCAACTATACGGGTGGAACTATATGGCTGGAACAATGTGTTCCTGTCGTATAGTTGGCCTGCTATCAAAATTTTAGGGTTTCCACCTAGCGGCACAGCTATACGACCAGAACTGTACGGCCGGAATAATTTGTTCCCGCCATATAGTTGGTCGTCAAACCCTATGTACCTGGAAAAGAAATTGTACGAAAGCCTTGATATCTATACGACCGGAACTATACGGCCAGAATTTTTATTCCCGCTGTATAGTTGGTCGTTAAACCATCAGTACTTATGAAAGAAAAATTGTCGATGGCAAAAATATCTGTAGAAACGGAACTATACGGCCAAAAAATTTATTCCCATTGTATAGTTGGTCGCTAAACCTTCTGTATATATCAAAAAAAATCCGTTTCTTCGAGAATTCTTTCTTATCCTGAAACTTAGGGAAACACCTTGTTTTTGACAGAAAAATGACAGTAAATATTATCGACCAACATCAGCATGTATTAAGAAGGATTTGTAGTACTACCCAACTTCTTCTTCTCAATTGGAGCTTTCTAGCACTCTTTATTAAACATAAACTTAAACTAAAACTTAAAAACTTAACTCAAACCTTTATTTCTCATGGGTTGCCT
This sequence comes from Avena insularis, assembly GCA_023614405.1. Lineage (NCBI taxonomy): Eukaryota > Viridiplantae > Streptophyta > Magnoliopsida > Poales > Poaceae > Avena > Avena insularis. Next base: position 576,062,457 of record CM042692.1, read on the forward strand.
CTCATAAAGCATGCTTTTATGGTCAATAGCTTGACCTCAATGTTGCTCACTTAGGCCAGATGAGTGGAACACCCACTCCAAAGTAGTTGGCCTTCAAAGTGATGGTCTCCTTTTCATCATGCTTGGCTTTCTTCTTCCTGGGGAAATGAATAACAAAAGGATCCCGCGAAGGTAGTTGAAGCTTCACGTTCCCTTCATGTAGATTAATCAAAGCCTTAATAGTTCTTAAAAATGGATGGCCTAATATAATAGGAGCTGTAGCATCTTCAGGCATGTCAACAATAACAAAATCAATAAGAGCAGGTTAGCCTTTAATGTATACTAAAGTATTCTCCTTAATTCCTACAGCTTGTTTGTAGGTAGTATCTGCTAGATGCAATTTTAACTCGGTGATTTCAAAAAAGCCAAGATTTAACTTATGAAAAAGACTTTTTTGAAATTGTTGAGACGCTTGCACCTAGATCACAAAGTGCAACTATCTCATTGGTCCCAATCTTAATCTTAATAGTAGGCTCAAATATATCATCAAGCTTCACAGGTAATTTTTCAGCAATTTTCTTATATTCTTCCTCAACCTCACGTACCTTTATCGCTACCTGATTAACGGAGTGTTGGTACATAGCTTCCTCATTTCCTTCACTTACCGAAATCTTGACATTGATCCTTTTTACAAGATCTTCAACAGTGTAATTTGGTGAAAGAGCATTACTATAATCAAGTTCTTCAGGCTCCTCCCTTTGGATTCTTATCATCTTGAGGTCTTCAACAGGATTGGGCTCAGCTTTACCTGCAAATTTAGCTAGAATGAGAGTTTGACTCCCGGTTATCTTACCTAGATGTGCCTCAACAATCCTCGTTCTTTCTTGAAGGGCCTGCAAATCAATTCTCAAACTTACAGCTTGGTTAGATAATTTACCAAGCATAGCATCATGGTTCTCTGTTATTTTAACAAGAATATTGTTTTGCTCATTTTGTGAGTCTATAAAAGACTTAAGTGTTTCTTGGAGACTACGATTACTAGTTCCCATATTATTATTAGAGTTACCTACAGTACTAGAATAATGTTTCTGAAAATTAGGATTATAATTCTTCTTCCAAGCAGGTTTATAATCATTATGAGCTATGAAGTCTATTTCTTCAATATTTGATTCAGGGATAGCTCTTACCTGGCTTTACTTACCTTTTAAGGCTAATATGATCTCATCCAACTTAGCATTGAGTTCTTCATTTTCTTGTGGTGAGACGGAGTTCACCTTCTTCATGTTTGATCTATCCACATGCCATTGGGCATGGTTGTCTTGCATATTGTCTAGCAGCTGCTTTGCTTCGGTAACATATTTACCCATAAATGTTCCTCCAGCTGCAGTATCAAGCATAGACTTATACATAGGGTTAAGAGCATTATAAAACAAATGGAGAATTAACCAGTCTTCCATCCCATGACTAGGATAGTTTCTCATGCATTCTTTCATCCTGTCTAGATCTTAGTTGCATAGTCTTTGTAGGTGGGGAAAATTTAGTCATAAATAAAGAAGTACATTTCACCCATGATGTAATAGTATTTCTTAGCAAAGATAGCAACCATTCTTTTGCTCTTCCTCTAAGAGAGAAAGGAAATAAGCGCAATTTGACCGCATCGAGGTTAACATCTTTTATGCGCATCATATCACATATTTCAGTGAAAGTATTCAAGTGTATACCTGCGTCCTCAATAGCAGAGCTTCTAAATTGATTATGGTGAACCAAACTTAAATAATGGGGCTTAATTTCATAATCATCAGCAGCAATTGATGGGGGGTAATAGGAGTACGCAAATAATCATTGTTGGGAGTAGCAAACTCCTCAAGCTTCTTTTCAACCATATTTCCTATGTTTTTGGGTTTTCTTAAACAGAGACTTATAATAGTAAAAGCAAGAATTTAAATACTAACTAATTTTTTGGGTTTTTCAAATAAAGACTGAAATCAAACTAAAAATTAAAAACAAGAATTAAAACTAGCAAGGTTCCTACTAACCTCACCAGGGTAGCTATTGCTTCCCCGGCAATGGCGCCAGAAAAATGGTTGATACATTTGATCCAGATTATATAGATCTTTTTCCCTAGTAGACCTAGGTTTATCGAATCCTCGGGAAGCAGAAGCGTAGTGAAGTTACGTTAACGGACCTTCGGGAGTTTTAGAATTCATTTTGTGTTTTTACCGGACCAAGAGTTTGCTATCTTTTGTTGTTGTCAATGATGGAGAAAGAGGGTCTAGGTCTTTCGGTTTCACCAATAGCTGTGCAAAACATCTAAAGGGAATAAAAGATAATAATAAAGTATGCATGTAATTGTTAGAGCAAGATAAATTATATGTGGGCAGTGCATCTATAATTGTTATTGCCTGCACAACCACTTATAGCAATAACCTACTAGTCTCATGCATGGAAGAAAGAGAACTAATGATATGTATAGTGACGTCACCGTCAATCCCAAGAAAATCTCTCACATACAGTCGTACTACTCCTTCTGTCATTGGGGTTCCCAACCTGCAGATTAGTCATTACTCATACTCCCTATACCTAGCTCAATCCTTGAGGTCTTGGGTACTTGACAAGTCCTTGGATTGAGGCAAGAGAGGATACAATAATCATCATATCATACAAACTAATACATGATCCCATCTATGATAAATAACATGCACAAAAGCTACATGGCTAGACCGAAGCCCTTAGCCCAAGGAGGATTACTCACACATAGAGATGAAATCAAAGAGCATAAACATTGTAATGGGAATCATGAGATTGATAGCAAATAGTCTTACAATGTCGTCAATCGAAGATGAGATCTACTATTAGAAGTGATGGAATATGGCTATGGTGGTGGAGAATGGTTTGGAGATTAGATCTAAGTCTATTCCTCCGGCGGCTCTTCGGTGTTGTGGATGGAGATCTGGGAACGGCCGGTGATCGGAAAGGAGCTCTATTTCTCGTCGCCCGAGGCCTCTTTATATAGGGGGTCCCTTCATGAAAGTTGTTCTGTTTGTCCTATCGGTGTTGATGGAAACTATACGACCGGAATTTTATTCCCGCCATATAGTTGGTCATTAAAGCGTTTGTCTCCACTTCACGACTCCTGGTTTCTTTGGGTTGTTGGAAATCTCATATCTTTGACTTTAATGTAGTGATTCCCATCATTAAACGTCATTATCTGCGCAGGGAAAAATAGCAAGAAAGGATCGCATACCCCTTTGATCATTAGGCATTAGTGGCAGGGTTTAGAGAGATATTTCATCAAAAATATGAATAATATCCAGTTTAAATATGGACGTAGATGGCTATATTTCAGAGCCATCAGTGGACTACTCTTTTATCACCAAGATAAGCAATGTAGACAATGAAGGTTGTGGAGATGGTGGCTGGAGGTGATTACAGTAGTGTTTCCCCATCCAAGCTTTTTCATAGTGCCATTTTATCTCTATTTGTTATTCATATTTGTAGCGCACCTCCTCGGTCACGAAAAATCTGAAGGAGTATATGCTTCTAAGCATAATATTAATTCTTTCACAAGCGAGAATAAAGGAGGAAGGAAACAAACTTAAGCTCAATAATGTTGTTCTCAATACTCTTGTATTTTTTGTATATCACAAATTACATACAAGTAATGCAAGGTGTTAGATTGTCTACCAGTTTTTCTGCTAGATTGTTCGGCCTCTAGAAAGCGCTTCAAAACTAGGGGCGCGAGGATGTCAGCTTTCCCCACTCGGCTGCCCCTAACCTTGCCACCTCCCCACTTGCTAGAGCATTCCCTTCTCCTGAGTCATTCCTCTCTGTTCATAGTTCCCCCACCTCCAATCCACTCCTCCACCAATCGGTTTCCCCTAGTTGGAGTGTGAATCCCTCGGAGCACTTATACCACTCCAAGTTTATCTCCAACATGGATTTTCATATCCCATATCATTCCCAAGTTAGGGGTGTTGGGAAGGAAGAAGGGTGCCCCAAGTCTCATGGTACCATTGGTGCTCCACTCCGACGTGTATGTGATTTTTTAGGGTTCCCTTTGATTTTCATTTCCTTTGAAATCTTACTGCATTATATGGGTTCATTATCTAGCCCTAAGTATCACTAGAATCTAGGATGTCTACTCCACATGGCCATCTCCTGGATTTTTTGCAAGGAAATATGGCCCTTTTCTGCAATTTGAGAATTTTTTGTTCTTTAACTGCACAAAGGGATCAAGGGTCCATATTGTTTGCATGATTTTTTGTGGTCCTTCAAATACGCGTATACTTAACTATGCTGCTACTTATCCTATTTTTCCTAGCTACCAATAGCCAAGGCTCTTTGGGTAGTGATGAGTTTGCAAGTCCTTCGAAGAAAGTATTTGAGTGTGTGGTCCATGATGATCAAAGTGGAAGGGCTGGTAGTCAAGGCCACAAGGATGAGATTGAGCAAGAGACTGAGAAAGACAATGAGCAAGAGAAGGAATCTATATTTACCATGAGTTTGAGGTTGACCAAGAAAGGCCGCATAGAAGTACTTGTTCATCTTGTGGTGCTCCTAGAGGAGTTCCTAAAGGGAAGCAAGTAAAAAGGGGTGTCTCTCGCACTGATATGAGGACCACCAAAAGGTTGCTTCAATAAGATCGAGCATCTTAAAATGATAACCGAATCAAGACCCCTTATCTTCTATTTATCTAAGTTTATTCTCTCAAAATTTGACCTCCCACAATGTCATAAATCCACCTGTGATGCTCTGGATCCAACAATTTCCGCTTTCTTATCTTATCCAAGGCTAGAGGGGCAAAGTGCTTAGCAATGGGAGGTGCTAGATCGTCTCACTGGGCCGACTCATAAGGCGCAGTATGCGCCAACCTGGTCGGCTATTCGATTTTCAGGAGGTGACGGTGCCAGTCCAATTAATGGGAGGTGGTATGGGCTGCTGCAGGCCGAACCATTGTGGGCTTTCCTACCTGGGAGGAGACGAGGTGCTGCCTGAACGGGCCGGGCTCCGGAGTAACACGCAGCATGTGTAGACCACACATCGTCTCTGAAAGAACCTCTGCGACGCCGACTTCCATACACGGGTTTCCAGTTTCCAGTTTCCGAGTCAGAAACGAACACGAACACGAGCAGGACATGGACATGCGCCGATGATCCGACACGAACACCGCGGCCACGGTACGGCCGTATATTCTATAAATACGTGCACGCGCGGCCCTAACCTTTGCATTGCACGCAAGCGAGAAATTCGACCTATCGCGTCAGAACTCACAACCTAGTAGAGCAACAAGGAAGGAGCCGAAGCAAAGCAAAGCAAAGCAGATGGCCACCGGCATGGAGCGGTTCGTGGCCACGATGGTCTACTGCGAGGCGCCGTTCGACGGCACCATGGCCCCCGCGGTTCCCGCCAGCGACGACAAGCGCAACGGCAGCACGGCGGCGTCCGCGTTGCTGGAGGCGGCCAAGGAGTACTTCTCCGGCGCAGCGTCACCGCCGCCGGCACCAGCGCAGCAGCATGCCAGGGACAGCGACAGTGTGGCACTCTTCTTCGAGGAGGTCGCCGTTTTGGAGTAACCGATGGTGCGTCTAGTGTGCCGAGTTTCGCGTACGTGCTTGATCTCACTGGATTTTGCAACGTAATAGTAATAGGGAGCATGCCTCGATTACCTGACGAGAACTGAATGTCTTGGAGTATTCACCAGGCCGGCTTTGTAATGAAGGGATTTAAACTTATGTTTTGCCTTGGAAAATTGCTCGATTTTATTCTACTGACATTCTACCAGACTTGATCTAAGCATACCCTCCCTTCGGTACTCAGAGATTCAGATTCGTAAATACAAGCGCAAAACATTCGGAGTTTCATTCACTCTACACCGTTAGGCTAACGGCTACTCTCTCCGTTTCAAAATATAAGATGTTTTAGCTTTGTGAAGCTAATTTATCTAGATTAATTTTATAGTAGAGGTTCAGAGTGGTTTGGAGTGAATCTACACACTAAAAGGGTTCTAGATACATTCATTTCACAAAGTTTTTTTTAGATTAAAAGGGATTCCACTCGCCCGTTCCTTTTTATTGAAAAGAAACAAACCAGTCCACAGCAACAGTAATCGTAGCTAAGTTCAAAAGATAAAGAACTACTAGAACTATTACATACCCAAAAGCCTAAGTCGAGAGAGATCAAAAGGCAGCAAAGCACAGTCTACAGCTGACATTCGTCGAAGAGGGCGGTCACATAGGGGGAGGAGGAAGGTACAAAAGTTTCAGGAGGAAGCGCATCAGGTCACCACATGGATGAACTCGTCTTCGCCCCTGTTATTTTGCAGGTACTCCAGGGCCACCCTCCCTCCGTGGTTTCCGCCCTCAGCGGTGGTCTTTCAAGAAGAAATCCATCCAAAGTCAGCACAGTTCACTTTGCCTCCAGTCTCAGGGATCGTCTTAATTTTTGCAGCAGGCGATCTCTGAAGAGACCTGCCCCCCTCCTTCTAGCTCTTTGAAGGGCACTTTCCAGTCTTTTAGATATAATAGCACCACCTGCAAGACCTGTTTCAGATTAATCTAGGTGGCTCTGTTAAAAACTAGTTTATTTCTAGTATTCCAAATACCGCAAAGGACAACTGTAGTAACAACATTAAAATGCAAGAATTTTTTGTTGCATAACCACTTACTAGCTAAAGACAAAGTCAGATATCTGGATATTAAAAACTTTAAAGACATCTGCCTAGAGTAGTTTTGCAACAATACATTCAAACATTAAATGATGAACAGATTCAAACTCTTTACAAAACTCACATTCTAGAGGTTTTGGAATACCTCTAGCCCTAAGATTATCCCTAGTCATAATCTTGTTTTGAGATAGAAGCCACAAAAAGACCTGAACTCTAGGGGGAATCTTTAACTTCCATACTGCAGGTAGGAAGATCTGCTTCACACCCCTAAAATTAATAGCTGAATACATAGAAATAGAAGAATAGACTCCATTTGTCTCATATTGCCAAATAAGTTGGTCATCATGATCACTAAAGACAATAGTTCTAGCAATGACAAGCAATTCTTGCCATTTGACCATCAGATCCTCAGTAAAGGTCCTTCTAAAAGACCCTCTAATCTGTTCTCCATCCCATATATCAGCAATGGTCTGGGTTTGTTGGTTTGAAATAAAGTAAATATCCCAAAACTGAACAACTAAAGGAGAATTGCCAAACCAAGTGTCCTCCCAGAATTTTATTTGCCTACCTGACGAGGGTTTAACTTATCAATGCCCATTGTTATGGACTTGGGTTTTGGAGAAGGAGGGAGCGCTGGAGGCATAAATCGACTAGCAAATAAGCACACATGGACGCAAGGTTTACCCAGGTTCAGGCCTCTTAGAGGTCCCTACTCATGCTTGTCTGCTCTTGGAATTATCGAAAGAATCGAAGATTACAGGGGTGCGCAGATGCAATCTGGCGAGAGTTTTGGAAACTATGGTTGTGATTATCCTCCTCGCCGTCTCCTCCTAGCCTTTATATAGATAGGCTAGGTCTCAGGTAGCAGGTCGAGTCGGTTACAGATTAGGGTTCGCCCTTTGAGCTTTCTATCTTAAGCTTGTTCTTGTCTCGCAAGCAATCGGAGAGTCCGCAGGTCACCCAAATTCTTCATTGGGCCTTGGTAGCGTCCTGGCCTTCTGTCGTATCTAGACCGTATATGTCAAACTCGAGTACCTGTAGGGTATACCCATGTCAGTAGCCCCCGAGTGTCCAGTGGAATCACAGATTCGACTGGAGACTTTATGAAGTCTTTCGAGTACATGATTGAACATTTTTCGAGTGTTCTATTTGTGTCATAGGGATTGTTGATATACGTGCCTGATTTATCCGATGCATCGGTATCAGTTAACTGCCTTAGAGCAAAACAACGCAATCTACTCAAACTCGAGTCCCCGGACTCGAATTCGGAAAAGTGCTGGCGTAATTCGACTTAGGACGTGGAGGTCTTACATGAGTCGAATTCCGGTATATAGATGTGAGCACTCGACGCGTCCGTCAAGGCATGTTTATCGTACCTGCAGGCACGGATATATTTCTGGTAGTGCGCAGCAGATGCGTTGCCAGGCCTTATTCAGGTCTTATCTTCACGCTGCAAGCGTGGCATCCAAAATTTTGATCATCACGGAGATGATTCGGGTGGCCCAGGAGACGTAATCTCTTTGTAGGGAAAATATGAGGCGGAGTCGCCATAGAATTCGAGTGTAGATGTTATCGACTAGGGTTGAAAATGGTAAGGAAACTTTCCGTCCGTTTTCGAAGAAAAACAAAATGGAGAGCTAAAAAGGAAACGGAAACGACATTTTGCAGAAAAGGAACGGAAACGGAATATTTTAAACGGAAACGGAAAAGGAAATTGTGGAGCGATTTCTGGCCAAAACGGAAATGGTGAGGAAATTCCGAATAAACAAATATGGAAACTTTCCGAAAATATAACCAGCCAAGCCCATGTACGAGATAGTACTTTTGCATCAGTGATTTCTCTTGCGCTTGTTGAGCCATAGAATATATGAAGGATCTATGTAAGACATACAACTAGCCCAGGCAACATACTAATCAAGTGAGTGTCTTGGCGTTGATGTGAAACTAATTATGTGAACGTGTGTGCTTGTTGAAGTATTGAATTATATGTGTTACTTTATATTCAATTGTCGCTTTTCAAAGTTGTGAGATATTCTTTGTCTGTTATACGTTACTTTTAGTTTACACACCATGATATTACACCACTATTATATTCCGACGAATGTCCATTTTCGTATCGTATCCGTCTCATATCTGTACCATATTCATTTCTAATGATTTCCAATTTCGTGTTTATTTCCGGAGCTTTTCGTTTCGTTTCCGATTCCGGTAACATAAGAGGAAACGAAAACGATAACGTGTGTTTCCATCCGTTTCCGTTCCGTTTTCAACCCTATTATCGACACACAGTACGATGTACAAATAATCATAGGGTGCGCTGCCAGCGCTCCCTATGGGAGTAGCCCCCGAGTGCCTATGCGAGTCGTAGACTCGAGTGGGGACTAAAAATATTTTGCGACTGTTGTCGTCTTTGATTGCTTGTTTTAGTCAAATATGTTTCTAGCGCTCCCTATGGGAGTAATCCGTAGCTCACAATCGAATCATTGACTCGAGTGATGGGTTTGTCTTGAATGCTCATACACCTGCATAAAAAATTCTTTCGGGTGCGTGGCCAGCGCTCCTGTTAGGAGTAGCCCCTAAGTGCTTGGTTGAGTCAAAGACTCGAGTAAGAACTAAAGTAGTCAAAATCTTCTTCTGCTGGAATCGATGACGTCAGTGTTGATGATATGATGACCTCGATTGCAGCGTGGCCTGCGTGAGATGTAATGCGGTGGGTCTCACTTCCTGACTTTGATTTGACTGGGCGTGCGTAATCTTCTGTTTTAACTGCGTCTCCTCGATTTCCGCACGTAATGGGTGTAGTGGGGGATGGTTCGCGGTTCACCCTCTCCACGTGTCGATGGTGATGTGTGTCACGCCTTCAGTAGGGTTTTTGGCCATTGGATGACACCTGTGAGGAGGTTAAGTAGCAGCGCAGCTGCGGTAATTTTCCCCATCTCTCTTCTTGCTCGTGCCTCCTTTGCCATTGCTATTCTCTCTACTTCCCTGTGTGCTTCCTCTTCGTGGCACTGGACCAGCTCCGTGTTTTCCCCAGTTACTTTCTCCGCTCGCATCACCATCGAAAGATGGGCAAGAAGAAGGGAGGCGCCACCGCTGGATCTGCGGCCGCAATTGTCGCTGCTAAGAAGAAGGGCGGCACCACCGCCGTGGGCACCAGCGCCGCCGGCTTGGGAAGGAGAAGGGTGCAGGCACCCCGCGTCACCAACGTCTCCTAGAGCGCGTCCATCATGAAGTCTTCCGAGCTGCATCTTCTTCGTCAAGATGGAGCTCTTCCACCCGCAGATGATGACTCGCGGGTGCCTGGTGACAAGGTAATCCCCCATCCTCCTCCGGGTGATGTTCCTTGCGTTCGTCATTCGAGGTCTCTCTCTTCCCCTGCATTCTTTCTTCAGGGGTCTTCTTTGTTTCTATGGGCTCCAGCTGCACCAGTTGTCTCCAAATTCCATTCTCCACATTTCTTGCTTCATCACACTTTGCGAGTGCTGGCTCGAAATAGAGCCACACTTTGGCCTCTTCAAGAGGCTTTTTAATCTCAAACGTCAGTCGGCGTCTGGTTCGGTAGTCTATGACGTAGGAGGCTGCGGAATCCACGTCGACTCCTCCGCCGTCTACTTCGACATCAAGCTCACCGCGTCTGTCCAAGGGTGAAGAGACAAATGGTTCTACATCCGCGACCATAAGGCCCACGGAGAGCACTACGGACTCGCGCCCTTCGACTCCATGGCAGCTTGTAAGAGGAGGCGTTCTTGGAAGAACGTCGTGATGCCTGGCGAGTCCAAGGGAACGGAGGTGCTGTATCAGCGCGTCTGCGACCTCGAAGGCCGCATAGGCAAAGAAGAGGGTGGCGCTGCTCTCATTCGCACGTGGTTGCGCCGCCGCATCCAGCCTCTGCAAGCTAGAGTCCATCCTATGTTCCGCTGGATCGGTGCTGGCGACATCACTCGCATATCTGCCGAGGGCATTTCTGCGGGTGAGGTAGATAAGAGGTTGTGATTGGTGACCAAGTACACTGCCAAGGAGGATCTCCCAGGCGAGCCAGTCGTGCCTCCTTTCGACGCCTCTAACCCTCCTCCCGAGGTAGAACTGTACTGTGAAGTAGTTTTCTTTGTCGACTGCCACCAAGTACTTGATATATAATGATGTATCTTCTGATTGCAGGGTTATAGTGTGACTGCCAGTTTGCCTCCTCAGCCCGAAGGGACTATTCCTCGCGAAGCGGAGGAAGAGGACGAGTCGGAATCGATCGTCCCAATTGAAAAAGAGGAGGGAGCCCCCGAGTCCAGCGACCACGACACTCGCAAGCGTTCCTGCAGCGAGGATTCTGACGCTTCTTCCCCGACGACATCGGAAGGTCCTTCTGCTGCTGCAGAGGAGCCAATCCCCGCCGTTCCTGTGCGCGCCATGGCTCCTCCTGCTCGGAAGAAGCTGCGACTGCCGAAGGAATCGTCGGATGACTCCTTTGATCTCAACAATTTCAACTAGTAAGCTTTTAATGTCCGCGAGTTCGTCTTGCTCTCTTTGAAGTTGCTTTTTCTGAAGTGGTGTTGGGCACGTTTTGCAGTCAAGCGGTGGAAGAGAAAGCGTGGAAGCGTATGTGGTCCACCCAGGTACCGTCGAAGCTATGGGTGTTCCTATGGCGCCTTGTATAACACTCACTGCCCACCGGCGATGTCCGGTGTCGGAGGGGAATGGCTGAAACTCCGAGGTGCTCCATTTGTGATGCAGAGGACTCCTGGCGACATTCGTTACTAAACTGCTCGGTCGCATGGTGCGTGTGGGCTTTAGCAGATGAGGATATCACAGAGCATATGTGTTCCGACGAGGATCCCTCGGCGAAGCAATGGCTCTCTGCCATGTCGGATACACTGTCAAGGAACGATTTTGCAAGAATGTTTGCTACTCTCTGGGCAATCTGGTATGCGAGGCGTAAGATCATCCACAAAGAGGTGTTCCAAAGTCCGTTATCAACCCATCTTTTCATCAAAAGCTATCTTCGGGACCTGGCAATTTCGCACCCAAGCAAGAAGAAAGATGAGGTGGGTACTAGAGTATCGCACCCGCGGTGGATTCAGCTTGAGCCGGGCTGTGCGAAGTTCAATGTTGATGCGGCAATGGTAAAGAATAAACATTGGGACGCGGTGGGTGTCGTGTGTGCCGTAGCGAGGCGGGTACCTTCTTGGGCGCCTCGGCTCTTACCATCCCGGACATCTCTGACCCTGCGGTGATGGAGGCCCTCGCATGCCGGGAGGCTCTTGCTTTGGCGCAAGATCTTCATCTTGGCAGAGTCACAGTCGCTTCAGACTATTTGGTGGTTATTGACGCGCTGAAACAACCTTTCGAGGGCAGCTTCAGCATGGTTATCAAGAAGGTGCAGGCAAGCGCAAGATGTCTGGCGGAGGCCTCCTTTAAGCATGAAAATCGCGCATAGATTGGCACGTTTTGCTGTTTCCTGTAGTGTTGGATGACAGGTTTGGCTTCTCCAGCCCCTGTCGGTCTTTGTATCCATAACAATGTTTTAGATCAATAAAGTGCCATGATTCCTAAAAAAAACTATATCACAGATTTGTGATGTGAGCCGGAGGCGATACCTGGGGCATGGCTGGGAACCGGAAATAAATCCTACGAGACCGAGTCTATGGAGATCCTCTTATATGACTGACACAGTCCAACTTTTTAGTTTTCTATTATTATTTTGTCTGTTAATTAGAGTTTTTTCTAGCCATTATATATCTGGAGGTGGGTCTATACTTAAAAAATATAGACCAGGTCACGGCAAAACCCAAACGGACAACGCCGCGCGGCTGATGATACCGAGTCCGAAACGAAACACGAGCAGGACATGGACATGCATCCAATTCCAATGATCCGACACGAACTCCGCGGCCACGGTACGGCCCATATAAATACCTACACGCGCGGCCGTAACCTTGGCATTGCACGCAAGCGAGAAACTCGAGTTATCGCGTCAGAACCTATAGAGCAACAAGGAAGGAGCCGAAGCAAAGCGAATTAAGCAGATGGATGCCGGCATGGAGCGGTTCGTGGCCACGATGGTCTACTGCGAGGCGCCGTTCGACGGCACCATGGCCCCCGCGGTTCCCGCCAGCGACGACAACAAGCGCAACGGCAGCACGGCGGCGGAGATGGCGTCCGCGTTGCTGGAGGCGGCCAAGGGGTACTTCTCCGGCGCAGCGTCACCGCCGCAGGCCCCGGCGCAGCAGCATGCCAGGGACAGCAACAGCGTGGCACTCTTCTTCGAGGAGGTCGCCGTTTTGGAGTAACCGAGCTTTTTTTTTTGAGAGAGAGAGAGAGTAACCGAGTTTTGCCTACTTGCTTCATTTGATTTTGCGCTGTAACAGGGAGCACGTCTCGATGATCTGGCAAAGAATTAGACTTTGTAACGAAGGAATTATAAACTTATATGATTTCGGTTGTATTATCCTGATATTCTACCTGATACTATTCAGATTCACAAGCTAGTAAATACACAAGCCCACAACATTGGGAATTTCACCCATTCCTCTACATGTACTTTTATGATTCTGTGTACTGTTGTTGATGATTATTAATAGATCTGTGAAATTTCGAAAAAAAAACACCCGTCGTCTATATTATATCGAGTGTAAATGAACAAGGGGAAAAAATATTTCTATAAGACAGGTAGAGAAAGCATACATGTAAAATCATGGGCATTTACAAGACACGTATTGTACAAAATATGGGCATTTGCGAGTACGAATAAGCCTAACGGAGGCCGGGCTATACCGAGCCTTTAAGAGCATCTTCGCTTGTCACCCTCTATCGTGTCCTGACGCGGCCTGATTTTTTTGGCCGTATGTGGATACCGGATTCGTTTACGATATAGGGGTGTTGGCTCCCAGCCGTGTCCCCCATATAAAAAAATTAAATATTTGATTTTTTAAAAAAATACGATAATACAAGTGAATATCACAACAGTTCAAACATATTTGTACAAAAAGTGAAAAAACAAACCTAAACCCTAGTGGCGGCCCAGTCCAAGGCGACGGTATACCGTCGTCGCGTAGTCGTCATTGTCGTTGCTGGGCTCCTGCTTATGGCTGACATGACATGGTCTGCAGCCTGGCGGATCGCCACCCGGCTTGAGCGGTCGGGCCTATAAATGTCGCTTTCGAGGTCGATGAACAGGCCGAGGCGGCGTGCTCGCTCGGCCTGCTCTCGCCAGTACTCCTCCGCGGACCATGCTTCGGTGAAAGCGTGTGTCGCTAGCAACACGGCCTCGAAGGAGGCGCGCTCGGCGACGCGCAGGCCCGGGAACTCCTCTAGGTCCTCGTCGATCTTCAGCTGGAGGGTCGCCGCCTTGTACTCCGGCGGCGACGTCCACTCCTTCTTCACCTGGCGCTAGGGCCCGGGTAGGTGCAGGCGGCCACGGGGAGGTAATTGCTCGCGCCATCACGGTGCCGGCGTGACTGCTGCACCGGAGGGGCCTCCTCGTACTCGTCCTTCACCGGGGCGAGGATAGCAGAGAAGCGTGGTGATGGCGTGGAGCACGGGGAGTAGCGCGGCGAAGGCGACGAAGACCTCGACAAGGAAGACATCGAGGATGAGCGGGCGACGTGGTGCGGTGTGCACCGCTGGTCTAGGTAGCGCGGCCTCTGCCGGGGAGGCATCATCGGCGGCGGGTTGTTGCCGGTGGCGATGTAGTCGAGGACCCAGGCAAGCATCCGCCCTGGGGCGCTCCACCACCGGACCCGCCCTTCGAGGTTGATGTCCTCCGATGGGGGGCGTTGCCATCGTAGGCATCGACGCGAGCCTGGTGTTGGTGCTCTAAGAACATGGTCCAGGCCGGAGCGTTGTCGGGATCCCAGGCGGGATCGTTCCGCTCCTCTGACGAGAGGACCTCCCAGTAATGGCGGTAGATCTTCGCCTACCGCGCCTGCCCATGAGGGATCAGCGGGGCGGGCCGACCACCGACGTTGAGGACCCAGTTGTGCGAGCACCGCATGTCCGGTGGCGCTAGGTACCCCGCCTACCACAGCGCCCGCGGAGAACGCCGCCCGAATCCGTTCGCAGCGGCGCCATCTCCGGGGAATCTCTCCATGGTCGGCGGTTGGGTGGTTGGAAAAAGACGGGAAGGGGGCTGCGAGTATGGAAAGGGCAGGAGGAGCCGCGGGGAAGGAGGGGGTTTTATGCACGGGCGGTGGCGCGGCAGGCGAGGCGGGAGGCATGGCGGACGGGACGTGTCGGCTGCTCACCTGCAAAAGGAGGGAGACGGGCCGATCTCGGACCGATCTCGGACCGAACACGTCCACTAACGCTGACAGGGGTGGCCCGCGACGACCAGCCGTTTAAATGCGTCGCCTTCAGCGCCTTCCAGCGCAACTAGCTCCCCGTAGGTTGGGTTCGGCCTGGAGGCGCCGCATAACAAAACGGGTCACGTCGGTGCCAAAACTAATTTAGGGTTGGACTAGGCGTGAATTTTCGGCGCCCCCATAGCCCTTTAGAGTGGAGATGCTCTAATTCTATCCATCCATTCTCACTTGGCTCGAATTTCAATTTTTCAAAGAAGTTATAAAAAATGCGAAAAAAATATCAGCATGTAGTCAAGGTCTCGTACCACACATTTGCAAACTTTCAATCTCAAATTCATTATATGTCAGGCACAGCAAAAAAGATAAATTTTGATCGTTCATGCTCCTCTTTTTCGCTGAGCCCAAAATGCAATGTATCTGCACGTATTTTTCGTATTTTTTCGAATCTTCAAATTTGAATTTTCCAAGGTTTCAAAGAAAAAAATTAAAGGGCTCAGTGTAGCCCGGGTTTCATTACGCCGCACTCTGTCGAGGTACAATAACTTGCTAAGTTTTCAAGTTACACTGTCAAAAAAAATTACTCCAGTAAGTTACAGACCGCAATGATCATATATCGTTTCTTTTTTCCAAAATTTCACATGTACGTGCGTGTTTCTGCCTGACCTCTACATGTATGGTTTGCTTTCCAGTTTTTTGAAGCCTACAGATATGATTTTTCACTAAGTTACAAACATCCTGATCAGATCGTTAGTTCTCAACCTTGTCCTCGCTTGTGATGTCAGCTCTGCTGGGTGTTTTGGGAGGATAAAGCTCCCATAATGCAACTGTGGTATCCGCCGAGCAGGAGGCCATCAATTTGCAGTCACGTGAGAAAGTCACCGCATTACACTGTCAGTAAAAGAAAAGGAATCATTTGAGTTGCACATTGAGCAGAATTTGGTCCAGTGTATGTAAAAGTAATTGATCAATCGCGTGGCCCATATTCCAATTAAGGTACTCCCTCCGATCCATATTAATGTTCTCAGATTTGTTTAGATTCAAATGTATTTAGTCATGTTTTAGTGCTAGATACATCCGAATCTAGACAAATGTAAGAACATTAATTTGGATCAGAGGGAGTAAAAAAAGACAATTTTCAAGAAAAAAGGAAAAGTGAACTGAAAGTGCATTGTTGAATTGTGAGACTAACCGAACGCTGCATGCAAAAAAGAAAATACGCAATGCAATTAGATGAACAAAGCTGCATACCGTAGCGCTGTGGTACTTTAGAACCGCTAGAGCATTTCCTTTATTGTAGTTATACACTCGAATCCTGCAAATTATGTACAACACCTGAAAGATTACACAAATGCAACGACTGCAAACTAAGATAAGCTATAAGCATGCTTGTCATGAAGACGTCGCCTAAGTTTAAAGCCGGCCCAAGGTGAACCTCCTGGAAGTTCGCCTCACCATGGTTTGCATAGAATCTCTAGCCGTACATGCATGGGAGCTGCTAGGCGACTACCTTGAAGGAGATTGTGAGTGTGGAGTAGGGTCAATTAAGATTGGAATGTCTCGCCTCTCGGGCAATACACCTTGTAGTGCTTTCCCTGGTCCATTCTTTGCTTAATTCCTCTTTTATGCACATAATGCTACTTATTTTCTGTTCTGCGGCTATTTTCTTGTTATGTACAGGACGTCATCTGTCTTGCACTTCCATATATCTTAATTATTTTTGCCCTCTCAGCAGGTATGCAACTGTCCATGACTTCTTTCATGGTTTTGCCCTACCTGTATACAAGATAGGAGTCGTGATCGCATAGTCCACCGCAATCATGAGACATACATTTGATCAATTTACTTTCCATTCCATCCAGGTATATTTAGCCTACCACCAAATGGTACTATATCCAAATCAAATGCAGTTACTGACTCGGAAAATCCGATCTATGAAATCACTAAAAAAGGTTATATTACCATCCCTAGTCAGCGATAAAAGCATAAGAATGGGAAAACAAACCTGTGGTCCCAACCAGCCGTTGCTGTAATCTTGTTGTCTGGCCGAATCGCTATACTCGTTATACCGGGTCGCTCAATTTCAATTTCATTCCTGAGATAAAATGTGCCCTGTAATCATGAAAACTACATTTCAGTCAAGGATTTCAAAGGCCTTCGTTCCCAAATGAAATTGCAAGCACTCCAGAGTGGCGGAGCAGATGATGCTTGTGATGAAATGGATAAACAAATCACAGAAATAGATGACGTGTCAAGCTATTAAATGTGAATTTATATGAAGTAGATCATACAGAGATGCTCGACTTCCTTAGTAGTGTAAACTAGTTAGCACCACATGTATGAGTTATCACCACAAGTACAGAGATTTGGAGCTAATATCCAAGTAAAAAAACTTATTTAACTGAAATCTCAACATAGCTGCTATTTTGGATATGGAAGCACTCATCAACCTTTTGGAAAGAAGATATAATACATGACACCTCACCATCAATTTGTAGATAGAATTAATGAGCATAACGATATCCTTGTGTAACTTTAAAAACATGTTCCTTCTTTTTCACCTAGACGAATCTTCACATCACGGATAAATGATAGAAGGCTGTCAATGTTTTTTTTTCAATCCCGTTTTTTTCTGGGAACAAAACATTTTGCTATCTCTACAAGTAGCAGGCAGTTAGAACTTAATCCCTAACTGATGGTGTGTTTCCCACTGATGCTTCCCACAGGAGACTACTGTAAGCACTTCCTGGATTGTGTTAGCATATACTTCAAGAGTATTATGTACTGAAAGTGACATAACTTGGAATAAGCAAAGCACACAGATTACAAGGAGAAGTCGGGTTTGCAAGGTACTACAGTTCGAAGACTTGTACTCACTGCATGCATTTTCATGATAAGGATATCTTATATAGCAAGATAAACAACATAGAACAATTGATTCACACCTTCTGATGATCGAGGGTGAACATGGCTATTTTACTATCAGCACCTCCTGAGATCCCACCAGTGCATAACCCATCAATAGCAATGGATAAAGCTGCATTCCTGCATCTTATTAGATCATACATTGTTTCATTCTATCGAAGGAAGAAAATAAGTACTCCTGAAAACTGTAAGTTAAACAACTGAGTTAAAAATTAAAACCAAGAGGGTGTAGCAAGAGACCTGATTCCGAATGATATTTCACTGTAGATAAAGGCAACCCAGGCTTTCGTACATCCCACCAAAGAGTGCTTCCATCCTCATAACTGGTGACCGTAAAAAGAAATTTGTAAATAAAAGAAACAAGTATGCTCCAATCGAAGTCGCTTTAAGCTACACCAGAAGCATATTATGGGATTGTTTAGCATATCAAGTACTAGAAATAAATGTACCATATTTAGGTACCAACTATTGAAGACCAGATCGTATTTGAGTTGTGATCATATAGTCAAGAATGAGATATTAAAGTTGATAATGTGACTGGTCAAAAATCCATGACATGCTACTAAATTATTGAACCCTTGAAGCATACTCGCTTTAATAAATATTTTTATTATGTAATAGAAAGTGTTTTGTTGTTTCACATCACAATTAATTCAATTGTGTAAGTGGAATACATTCATACTTAAATCTTTATTACTTGTCAGCTAATCAACTGAATATGCATAAAAAATGCCATTTACTATTTGCTGCACGATATCCCATGGAATACAGACAACAATAATTTATGGTCAACATTATTTATTTATTTTGAGAAAACGCAAAGGACCTTTGCGCTTCATTTCATTGAAAAGATAGACTTTGGTTTACATCCTCCGAAGAGGCAGGTTACATCATAGTTACATGCAAATCTATACTCTGCACTATGAAGCAGGAACAAATCTATACTCTGCATATAGTCATCACACTTCACATAACAGCATGACTGCACTTGCAATAAAAATTAGATCAAGTAGAACTTCTTGCAGTGCTCTGTCAGATATGTCAGTGGAAATATATCGCGGGAATATACCCAGGCTAAAGCAATTGAATGCCGTTTCCATTCACATGTGGTTGTTACTATCCAGCTAAAACATAAGACGCGTGCAGCTTATGACATTTTTGTTACGTGCAAATGTGATTATTACATGGCACTTAGAGCCAACACTCCCAAAACGAGTCAAAACAGAGGCCAGAGAATAAAAGAGAGCATGGGTCCTCGACACTGGTAAAAGGACCAGATTAAAATTTAATCCAGTTGCCACAGCTGACCTAAGAAAGAGCTCAATAGTTGTTTTCTTTTTACTGAAAAGAGCTCAACAGTTTTGTTCGGATACTCGCTAGGCTGTGGCATATGTAAATATGTTGCAATATATTAGTTACAAACATATTGTGCTTGCAAAAAAGTTGGTTTGGGTATTAACCTTGACAAAATATTTACATAGCCTCCAGATTCACACTGGGTAAAAGCTTGCACGGCCATGCATAGACCTACGATCAACAGACGGTTTTCAAGGATTACTTAAAATTATAAACAGCATATTTCAAGAAAACACATAAACAGCAAGGGCAAACAAATGGCATCAAACAATTTAGAAGGAGTTTTATAACTGTCCTCCAGATGCAGACTATCATAGTAATTCGAAGTTGTAAAAACAAAGAATTTTGTGGCATGCACTAAATCTTAAAATAGCAAAAAAAACTACAACAAAGAGCATAGAAATGAACAAGATGGCAGAGTCTCATGTCACGGAAGAAGGATTAATCCTAAATAAAATATACACATCCTTGCTTCAGTGATACTAGAGAGGTTAGTCAAATTGTAAGGCATACATATCTCAGATGAAGGCATGAGTTTATAACTATCTTCAATGCAAACCAAACAATGAATCAACAGATCATGTGGGTGGAGCTGCTTGGCCTAGGCCCAGCCGAACAATTATCAAACAGAACATTGGATTTCTGGTAGACAAAAAATAACGAGAAAAATGGTGGAGACTACTCAGATACTTAAGAGTCTAAATATTTCAAGGTTCTACTAAGCGAGACATCACGTTACCACCGGATATACATAATAGGTTCAACCTACACTTGGTATTTTGTCCAAAACAAAATACAACTACAGCTGGAGTGGTGAAGAGTGAAGACAAACCTCTTTGCTTAGTAGGGTGAACTGTCATATTAGCGCTGCATCTTTGGGGCAAGCACATTATCTTCCTTGAACTTTTAATGTCCCAAAGTTCAACCTGTAGGTTTTATTTTGAAGTTACAACATGAAAACAAAGGTGACAAAAGAAGTAAAAATAGAAACACATATAAACAGAAGTACAGCCAGGTTTTCTTTATGGTGTTGTACAAATCAATTCTTATATATTTTGATCAAGTTAGCGAAAAAAAAAATTGGAACTACCTCAGAAGATTCTTGACCAGCGATTGTCAATATATTTTTTCCATCCAAGGAACTGCCTAGCAAATGCATAATAAAGTCAGCAATGCAGAGAGAGCTTCCTTTTCTGAACAAATAATTATCAGACGCCATTTTCTTCACAGTATGGTATTTCTTCTAAATGGTATCATATTTGAAAGTTAACAAAGTGTTATATAACACCATTTCTTTACAGTAGGGTCGTTCATAAATTAATAAACAAAAATGCTAAGTACATGTCATTACCAGAAAGCAGGTGCTTCCATAATAAGTCAATAACAATTAATGAATTCATATATATGTGATTATAGGCTATTGCTGCCTTTATAAGTGCTGGGATTCTGGAATGGGCGCACGTTACCTTGTTCACCTTCTTGGGGTTCTGCAGGATTTACACCATGGGATCCTGTATTTTCTTCAATAAGTACTCTTTGTGGCTCAGTGTCACTATTTGAGCCGCTCAAGCCAGATTGTGTGCCATGCGCGGAACAAGGAATCTTAACCAGTGACAACTTGCAGAAATGGTATGTACTTGTTTTGATTGTAAATATCGGCCTCCTGCAGGAACCCAAAATGAATTTAGAAAATCATAAGATGTGTATGGGCCACAAAGCCTGCTAAAAGTAAGTATTCTTCCAGATCTTCACATGAACACTGTACAGATTGGATTATCCCCTAAAATGCTTCACAAGAAAAAACGGAGAGGTAGGCAAACATAGGCGGAGACTCATTATGGCCATACTGGGCCTTCGCCCAGTCTTTCCAAGATGAAATGTTATTTTCCTAGAGCATATAAACTAATATAGTGGCCCATGTTGCAATTCTGGTCTATTTGTCACTCCAAATAGTTAGCAATTGACCTAGCTAATTGGCCCGGCCTTAGTTGAGCCTCACGCTCTGCCCCTGTGGGCAAACGTCTAGACCAATTATAGTGAAGATCTAGACAAAAGAGAGAATTCTTGGTTCTATTCCATATATCAAATGGTAACTTAGAAACTCTTCAAAAGGCTACGACTACAGTTTACAGATGACAGCCATCTTTATACGTTAGGACTTAAGAGTATCATATTGCTACAACAGAAAAGCACCATACATGGTGAGCCTTCCCTAAAAGCTATAATCAGGACGAAGATATAAATGCAAAATGAGTAACTTATTCTGATGAATGGTGTACTCAGAACAATATCCAGATTTTGCGTATTGCTAACCGATAACGTGGGTGATTGCACTTAGTTTGACTTTGACCATAAGATCAATAGAATTATTTATAATCTGACCAATATGGTTAGTTAGAAAAACTTTAAACGTATTAGAGAAGGACTCCTAGGATGATACTCTGGCTCTAAATTTACTAAGCAGCTGTACTTTTTGGTGGATAATACAGAATATGATTCAATTCTTCATGGAAAGTGTCACTTGTGACATTTGGAATGTCCTTTTCCTACATGTGAAATATCCTTTTCATACATGTGAAATATCCTTTCTGGACATGTGCATTTTCCTTGCATTCATGTTAGCAGGAAAGCTTCTGACTAATCATGCATTCATGCCCCAGCTTATGTTTAAGGTAAACAGCTCTGGACTTTCTTTTAGAAAAGGTAATATGCACGTTCAAAAAAAAAAAGGTAATATGCCAACGCTTGGCATCTACCGACTGCACGTGCACAAACCATACCGTGAGAGCCCAGCTTCTTCAATCACCCAGCCTTTGCACAAACCATCCCTGCCCTGGCTGTGTCAAAATAAGGAACATTGATATCAGCCAAAAAAACATCAGTGGAAAGAAACATGCTCGAAATAAGCCTTCTGCATTCTAGTATTCTACAATGCACTAAGTGGTGTATAGACTATAAGTCACTTAATGGTTCAGGGCATATATAATTTTCCTTAGAAGTTTAATCCTAATTACAGTACAATACCCCTTCTACAAACCATGTTCAACAACTGTAACTCAATCCTAAAATGATACACTGATTCAGCTAGAGTGTTCCAGATATAGCTATGACATCCTTCTAGCAATTATGACTATGGAAAAAAAAGTTATCTAGTAACAAGGTGAATTGCATCCTAGAGTGAGCTAGGTTTCAGATATCCAATAACTAGCACTCCTGACAAAATTCACCTCAATAGTCAATTCACTCACCTAATGATTATGTTCCCAAGTCCGGCGCCGGCAACGATCGAATACACCCCAGCCGCTCCACCATGAGCCCTGGAAAATCATATTCCATCACACATAACCTCCCAAAACCGAATCACCCGCTGCTGCAGCAGCAGAAGCACAGGCTTACCAGATGGAGGAGACGGTGCGGTGGCTCGCTGTGTCCCAGACCCTGAGCTCCCCGTCAGCCGCGCTGGTGGAATACAACCAGATACCAAGCATCAGAGAGCAACACAATCACACTCAAAAGGGATTGTCAGAAGATGCTGATGTGGAGGATCGAGGGGTTTAGGGGGCTTGGGGGGTACCCAGAGAAAAGGAGTGGAAAGGTGGGATGGAAGCAGGCGTCGCTGACGGCGGCACGGTGGCCTCGGAGAACCGCCACCGGGTCTGGCGACGGGCGGCGGCGTGGCTTCTCAGGGTTGGCCATGTTGGCTGGCCCGTTTGGCAGCTCAGGTTGGAACACTTCTTCAGGGAATTTATTAGAGCCTGTTTGGATGTAGATATTCACAGGTTTGGCATTGTATTAGCTCCAATGACAATCTCACAGGATATTGATATTGAGGTTGAATGTCAATATTCCTATTTGGATGTTTATGTATTCGGAACACATACTTGATATATTGAGGCTGAATGCCAAATCCTGTTTGGATGGTCAAAGTGATGAAGTGAACTTGTGTGAGAGTATGATCATTATACTGTTTTATTTTATACTTTTATTATTATTATACATGTTTCAATATGTTTTCTGTATAGCACGTGAATATATCAGAATATTTATATAACACATAACAATAAAAGGGACAAACAAAATATTGTGTAAAATCGTCACAATGCTTATAACTTCCAACAAAAAAGGTAAAATAGCACAATAAAAACCATAGCATTACAATTGCCAATAAAGGGGTGATAAAAGCTATACAAAGCTGGAATGCACACTGATTCAAAAAAACAATGTGATGCTCATTATAAATAGAACAGGCATGGCCGAGCTTTTCCTTGCCCTCATGATGCTTCAGTAGACAATATTTTTAGTTTGATTAGAGATTCTGATCAGGTGCTATCTAATCACAGAGAGAATGTGGTATCTGATATGGTAGAAGCTGCATATAGTGGCTTCCGTCCAACTTTGTTCCCACGTACACTAGCCTAGCTGCACCCTAGAGTTTAACATCATGAATTAATCACTGGGGTTAAAGTTCAGTTCACATACGCACTTCCTTTTTTCTACATTTGACTAGAACTGCATCTGTACTGGGCGAGGCACAGGCAGGCCAGACTGAACTGAACTGAACTTTTTCAGTTACATTACACAGCAGCAGAGGCGGGTCGTTTAGCCTGGGCGACCAAGCTGCCGCCGCGCCTGGGAGCTACCGCCGCCCCTTGCCGAGTTCAGGCTCAGTGTGTTCGGCGTGCTGCCTGTCCAAGAGAGAGGGTGAGGAGGGAGGTAGATGTACCTGGTGGACGGATGCCGGAGCTTGGGTGCAGGTGCGCCAGACGCCGGAACCCGGGGTGCAGGTGCGCCGGACGCCGGAGCTCGGTCGAGTCAGCCCTCGAACCTGCAGAGAAGAGAGAGATGAGAGGGGAGGGTTGGAGGGCCGCCAGGAGGGATCGCGGCAGGGCGGGAAGATGGCGCCGTGCTGCTAGCCCGAGGAGGAGGGCGGGATGGGCGGCTGTGGTACCCGCACCGCCGCCGCAACTTAGGTCGCGCGCGTTGAAGCCCTCCTGTCGAGAACGGGGTCGGGGAAAGACGGGAAAAAATCGTACAAGACCGGTTGTATTGATAGACCCGTGTCCGTTCTTTTAGTTTTTCTTTTTTTTTTTGAGAAAATGACAACAAACTACCACATTTGGACTATATTTGTCAAAAAAAAAACTACCATCTTAGGATTTTGTGACACATAAAACCACTTTTGTGATAGGGGTGTGACAGAAAACTCTAATTCGATATGTTTAGTCATTTAAGAGACTTCATGGCAGGTGGGGGCCGCTATCGTGGCATGGGGTTGACGGACGGACCGAACCACCATATTTTAGAGTTATCAGTGCAGCTGTTAGGGCGAGCTGAGAAAATAACAAGGAACCACCACATTTTAGAGTTTTGTGACACGTAAAAACTACTTTCGGGGCGGGGCGGGGCGGGTTGTTGATGAACTAAGGATTCACGATGAAATAAGCTACTTGCTGCTGCGACATGTTAACTAAAGAAAGTCGTTGGCGAGACTGAAGACTCGACTGTGAACCAGCACGGCGGCGCCGACTTTTACGGATGCTCCTGACCGCGGTGCTTTGCTGATTCGTTTGTGCCATAGTCGTTTTGAAGAGGAGACATAAGACTACAACAAGACACAAAGAACAACTTCTAGGGTGGACGGTGCGCTCGGCTAGGACTCAATGAAGTTGAGGCCAGAGCAGGTTTGCAGTGCAGTCTGGCAGTTGCGCAACTCAGCAGAGACGACGACGCTGAGGGTTCTGGTGTACATGGGTGTGCTGGGAGGTGCAGGGCGTCGAGGCCGACCTCCACATGCCCGTGGGAGCACGCGGCGTGAACGGCGACAAGGTGTACTGATATGGGTATGATTACTTGGCCCCCTTATGATTTGCTATTTAGGACCTGCATAAAGGATTACGGCCCATAAAGAGTCAAGATAAAGATCCAAAGGAGCAATCGACAAGAGATTATAGTTGTATTAGGAAAGAAAGAAAACAAAAGACCTGTATCGAGTTGATGTTGTAATCATGTAACCTGTCCGCATACAGCTTTGAGAACCGACCTATTATATATAGGGTGAGAGAAGCCTAGGAGGGGCACCGGACAATCTCCAAGCAATTTGTAGAAGAGCGATTACTCTTAATATTCAAGCGACTTTTATTCTATTGTTTTCTGACTTCCGACGAAATCCCCAGCGTTTCCTTTTCCGCAAAACCCTAAGTTCTTCTTCAAGGACATTGCTGAGATCTCCCCTTGTCAATTGGCGCCATCTGTGGGGAACTTAAACGCTAGAACCATAGATTCGGCGGAATTTTCTTCGCCAAGCACCAACCCAACAAAAGAAGATCCACACACGCCCATCCCTATGATGGTACCCGCCGATTTCAACGGCGAATCCGATCTGATCGTCGGAAGCTTCCACTTCCAAGTAGAAGATCCCCAGGAATCACACCCCTCGGTCCTGATTACATCAGAACCGTCGGTGGAACGATCCGCGCTTACAGCGTTTCCATCATCATCTCACTGACCTTCCATCGAGGTCATGGCAGAATTGAAACACCCGACGAAAACAAGCAAGATAAGACAGATCTGAGGGACCTTGATGGTCTTTACAACAATCTCTCCCTCAGATCAGATATCCTACCAACTCTGACACACAGAAAAAGCCTAGTAAACTCTGAACCCGAGGAAAGCAACGAAAGCATCCACTACAGAATAAGGATGGCAGAAATCTACCCAGAACAGCAAGTAACAGAACTCGTCGGCCCACCCAATAGTGTGTCCCCCAATTCAGATGACGACACCACAAGTCTGCATATTGCGTGCCACCAAGTGTACATGATCAACGGAGAAACCTCGGCATCGCGCGACTCTAACGGTAACCCTATCCTTGACCCGAATAACCCTTTATCGGATGACAATGCAGGTAATCATAGCAACGAAGGAAACCACGTAAACGGAGGAGAAATAGTAGACAACCGTATAATCCAAGGAGGAGGAGTAAAACCAAATGGAGGAGAAAGGCGAACTCTCCGGCTACCAGCGGCGGCATGGCAAAAGGCTAGAGAAGCAATTTTGGGTACGGTCCCGATGATAGCAAACGTCTCACACGAAGATTTATTGGCATACTAATATTTGCTTCACCAAAAGAAGAGAGACTTACTAAGGATGCAAAGACAACTCGACGAAAGAAAACGGATAGCCGACGAATCTAGCTTACGACGGGCACAACTAAGCTCTACCCGAAGATCCGGAAGCGTAACAGGTGGAGCGCCACCAGGAAGGGGAACATCATGATTGCGGAATATCCCTAAAACAGAAAGAAACGAACTGATCAGAAACCTTGATCTATCGGTCATGTCAATAGATCAAGCAGGGAACATCAAAGCTAAAACAACTCGAGCAGCAATTGTGGCAGCGCAAACGTATCTGATCACAACCCAACCAGCACCCGACGATCCCCCCGCAGCTCTCCACCGCTCTGCTCTGATGAACCTAGACATGGCAGGAGCAACCCTCGCACAAGCAGAGCAAGGAATTGCGCATCAACCCGACAGATCTCCATGCCATTGCGGCAGCCCTCGGCAAACAAAGCACACCTGACAATCTTGGTCACCGCATCAAGAACGTCCTTTGGGACTAGAACCACGAAGCAGTGAAAGAGACGATAGTCGCAACCGAAGATACCATGACGACGACAACAAGGACGACTACGGGCTATGCGGAGCTAGCTGTTTTACCCAACGAATTCGAAAAACCTCCGTACCCAAAGATTTCAAACTTCTGCATGACCATCAAAAATACGATGGACTTTAGAAACCCGAAGCTTGGCTAGCAGACTATTTGGCCACCGTGAAATTACAGAGCGGCTCCACAGCTACAGCAATGCAAAGTTTACAACTGCACCTTACTGGCGCTGCAATGTCATGGTTAAGACAGCTACCCGAAGATTCTATCGGTAGTTGGAACAATCTCGAAGACAGGTTCATCCGACATTTTTAGTCCATATTCAAAAGACTTGCATCCTTAGAGGAGTTACGGGCATGCAAACAGAAGCCCGGAGAATCTATAAGAGCATTCATTCAGCGGTGGAACATCATTAAAAATTCCGCTGAGTCCATGTCTGACGAAAGGACAATCGACGCCTTTAATGACGGACTCCGTCGCCACGAATTCATAGAAGAATTAGGGTGTGTCAAGCCCAAGACAATTTCACGGTTAATAGACATAGCAAATCATTGGGCTGATGGAGAGTACGCGCTACATAATAAGCGAACACGTTCACCCGAGGAAGATAGGGATAAACGCGGAAACGATAGGAGGTGACGAAACAATGACGGAAGCACAGGACCAAGAGACATGGCAGCTAGTTTTCGGTAAGACTTACGGCGCATGAAGAATCGAGAGAAAGATCCAAAGGAGCAACCGACAAGAGATTGTAGTTGTATTAGGAAAGGAATAAAACCGACATCGAGTTGGTGTTGTAATCATATAAACCTATCTGCACACACCTTTGAAACCCGACCTATTATATATAGGGCGAGATAAGCCTAGGAGGGACACCGAACAATCTCCAAGAAATTTGTAGCAAAGCGATTCCTCTTAATATTCAGGCGACTTTGATTTTATTGTTTCCTGACTTCCGACGAAATCCCCAGTGTTCTCTTTTTCGCAAAACCCTAAGTCCTTCTTCATGACATTGCCGAGATCTCCCCTCGTCAATTGGCGCCGTCTGTGGGAAACTTGAACGCTGGAACCATGGATTCGGCAGAATTTTCTTCGCCAAGCACCAACCCAACAAAAGCAGATCCATGCTCACCCACCCCTGTGATGGTACCCGTTGATTTCAATGACGGATCCGATCTGATCGTCGGAAGCTTCCCTTCCAAGTAGAATACCCCCAAGAATCAAACCCTTCAGTCTTGATTACATCAGAACCGTCGGTGGAACAAACTGCGCTTACGGTGTTTCCGGCATCATCCATCGGATCCTCCATGGAGGTCACAGCAGAAATTGAAGCACCTGACGAAAGCAAGCAAGGTGAGACAGATCTAGGGGAACTTGATGGTCTTTACGACAATCTCTCATTCGGATCAGATTCCCCACTGGTCTCACCACACGGAGCAAACCCAACAAACTCTGAACCCGAAGAAAGCAGCGAAAGCATCAACTTCGGAATAAGGATGGCAGAAATTTACCCAGAGCAGAAATCTATGGACTTCACCGGTCCACTCTACCGTGTCTCTCCCAATTTGGATGACGACGCCACAAGTCCATATATTACCCAACAACAAGTATACGTGATCATAGGTGACGCATCGGCTCAGCAAGACTCCAACGGTAATCCTATCTTTAACTCTGATGATATCCTATCATGCAGGAAACCACGGGAACGAAGGAAATCGCGAAAACGGGGAAGACCCGGCAAACAACCGCACAACCCCAGGAGGAGGAGAGCCACGTGGCGGCAAGAGGCAAAATCTTCGGCTGCCAGCTTAAGCTGTTGGGTTTGCAGCATAGAAAACAAAAAAATTCCTACGATGGGAACTAAACTCCAAGATCTATCTACTAGATACAAGCAACGGGTGGATATACATCCATAGAGAACTTACCCTCGAAGACAATAAAGCTTTGTTAACGAGATGGAACTCGTGGATGATGTAGTCGTACACTTGCCAATCTCAAGATCGTGATGAAGTCCAGCAGGTCTGGCTCCAGCACGTCCATCAGATCCAGCTCCAGCAAGTCCAGCACCGCAAAGCAGCGGTGCATCCGTGATCGCACACATGTTCGGTACCCCGACAACCTCCGTCCCTCGCTCCAGCAAAGCAGCAGAAATAGCAATTCCTTTTCAGATAAAGCCACTGGGAACATGTATCTCGCTAATCCGAGACCATGGGGAATAACTAGAGGGGAGAGAGATCCTTCACGAGGAGGTGTGTGTTGTGAGGAGGAGAGGGGGGATTTTATAGGGAAGAGGGGGGCAGCCAAGGTCCATGGCGTGGCAGCCATGGTGGTGCCCCCACCTCTTCCATCATTCATGTGGTGGATGCTCCACTCACATAAATAAGCCTCCACTCACACTTCCACTCACATGCATTAAATTTCCACCAAATTTAATGCAAGCTCTCATTAAATAAAACTATTTTATTTATTTTATTCAGAATTTTGTTAATTACTTTAATTAACAAACATTCACATAAACCCCCCTGCAACATTTCAATATCACATGTAGAACCAGTTTCTGCAATTTCACCCGAAACAATTCCGGTTTCCATCGAAATGATTCCAGCGCTTTCCTAAATCTTTATCTAAAATATATTTGCTCCAAATGGTGTCGGTATCCCTTAAGTGTGTCACCCTATGGTTCGCGAATAATGCAGACATGATCGAGACCCCTCTCCGATCAATAATCAGCAGTGAGACATGGAGATCCATACTGACTCCCACATATTCAATGATGACTCTTGTGATCGTGTGAACCTTTAACATCGTAACTAAATCCCTTTATCTCGTGATATATTACATGTCCAAGATTCGATCATCGGCATCCAAATACCTAGTTTGATCTCGTTACCGACATGCACTCTTTTCTCGTTCCCGTGATATAACATTTTAGTGATCACATCACTTGCTTGCAAGCTATTTCAATGTGATATCACCGAGAGGGCCCTGAGTATATCTATCCGTCATCGGGATGGACAAATCCCACTCTTGATCCATGAGCCTCAACATAACACCTTCGTAGCACTGAACCCACCTTTATAGT
This sequence comes from Avena insularis, assembly GCA_023614405.1. Taxonomy (NCBI): domain Eukaryota; kingdom Viridiplantae; phylum Streptophyta; class Magnoliopsida; order Poales; family Poaceae; genus Avena; species Avena insularis. Next base: position 576,092,416 of record CM042692.1, read on the forward strand.
CACCCTGTTACGGTGTGATGTTTGATGTTATCAAGATACTCTTCCGGTGTTAGTGATTAACATGATCTCATGGTCTAAGGACTAAGATTACTTTGTATGATGTTATAGCAATATAAACATAATGACTTTGATCGTAATGCTATACTTCGGATGAATGTTCATCACATCATCCCACCAATGTTGTGACCTCGTTATTAACAACACCCAATGTCCACGATCAGGAAACCTTGATCATCTTGTTAATCAATGAGCTAGTTTATATGAGAGGCATTACTAGGAACTTTGTATTTTGTTTATTAAACACACATGTATTAACGTTTCCAATTAATACAATTATAGCATGCAAAATAAACATTTATTATAAACATGGAATAAGATAATAACCACTTTATTATTGCCTCTCGGGCATATTTCCTTCAGTCTCCCACTTGCACTAGAGTCAATAATCTAGTTTGTAAACTTGTATTTATAACACCTAGGTGTTGAATATACGCGTTTGCTAGTGGTTAACATAATCTCCAGATCAGGCACTTTCAGGTTTGTGTGTATTTGCATGTCATTGCGTCTCTATGCATGAAAGAACATTTCATGGTTCCCTGTGTTTTGAGTATTAGGTAATAATACCGTGGAGTTTTCTCATGTGCACTAAGTGTGCATGGACTATTTTGGTGTTTTGGGAGGGGCCGGATTATCCGCCCCACCAAGGGCCGGATAATCCGGCCTAACTCATCGATCAAAGGCAGCCAAGGTGTGACGCTCAGAGTGGGTTCGGATTTTCTCCCGGAAAATCCGAACTGGGGCAGTTTTTCCTTCCCAGGCCGGATAATCCGACCTTCGCATGGGGCCGGATAATCCGGACCCCAGAAATCAATCAAAGGCTGCCAAGGCGCGACGCTCGGAGTGCGGTCGGACTTTCTTTCGGAAAATCCGAACAGGGGCGGTTTTTCCTCCCTTGGCCGGATAATCCGGCCTTCGCATGGGGCCGGATAATCTGGCCCCTAGGAGGCGATTAAGGGCAGGCTCGGCGCGTCACTCAGAGTGGGGGCGGTTTATCTGCCAGATAATCCGAGTTTGGGGCGGAGTTTTTCCCCAGACTAGATAATCCGGCCCTCACTTGGGCCGAATAATCCGTCCCCAAATGGCTCCAATGGCTCAGAGGGTGCAGGGGGTATAAAAGCCCCCTCATCCCTATCGTGCAGAACTCTTGATTCATTCGAAAATTGTCAGACCATTTGCAAGAGCTCTCTCTCTAGATCTCCCACTTCAACCACCTGAAGGCTTCGATCTTTGGGGGATTGAAGGAGGAGATTATCTTCATTGGCATCACAAATCAAGAGCTTCAACTCCTCTCCATTCATTTGGAGAAATCCCCGATCTAGTATTCTTACTAATAACTAGATCTTGTATTGTGTTATTGATAACTTGTTCTTGTGGCAGCTTGTTGTCATTAAAGCCTCCAATTTGGTTGTGGAGTTGTGCCCTGCTAGTTGTGTAAAGGCGCCGGTACCCGCCTCGAAGGGTTCCTATAGTGGAAAGGTGGATCAGGCCCTTGGTGGCGGGATCCATCGGAGAACAGGGTGAGGCCTATTGTGGCGTGGTGGTCTTAATACCGTCCACCCCTCCAACATAGATGTACTTCCCTTAACAAGGAAGGAACTACGGTAAAACAAATCATGTGTCTCCGCGTGCTTCACTACGGTTCACTCATTCCTCTTTCCACTCGCATCTTACTCTCTAGTAGATAGGTTTGCATATAGGGAAATTCCTCTAAATAGTTATCTAGAGAATTTACCTTTTGTCTTAAGCCTAAAATTGAAAAAGCATTAAAATTTGAAGTAGCACCTATTCACCCCCCCTCTAGGTGCCCATACGATCCATTTCAATTGGTATCAGAGCCCTGACTCTTTATTCGGGCTTAACCGCCTAAGAGAAGTATGGGTACCAAGGAGAATGGGAATGAGGCTGTGGATAAGGTCACAATGGATGACCTCAAGACGTTGGAAACAACCTTGTTGAAATCCTTTGAGGCCAATATGGAGGAGATGCATCAAATGATTGCTCGCCTCACATCATCCGTAGCCCCATCTCCATCCTCCTCTAAGGCTGCCACTCCCTCATCCAAGGATAAGGCTAACACCGCATCCAAGGAAGATGAAGTGGTAGGTGAAAAACATAATGGTTCCACCTCCAAGAAGGAAAGTGGTAAGGAGGAATATAGTGAGGTTCATCACTTATATTCCCCTGACCCACCTATCCCTCATCCTCATATAAATAATAGGGGTGATCCACCCAAGCTTACTGCATCCTCTTTTAATCAATGGCAATTCTTAATGAAGTCTCATGTTTGCAGCTCCTCCATTGAACTTTGGAGGATTATCGAAGAGGGTCTTCATATTGGAGATCATACCAACCTGACAAGAAGAGAAGTTGTGGATAGGCAATTGAATGCTATGGCTCTCCACATGATACAGCTCGGAGTGGGTCCCAAAGACATGCCCCACATTGAACATCTCAAGACAGCTAAAGAAGCTCGGGATGCCCTCATCGATCTCTTCATTGGGAATGAAAGCATGAGAAGGAATAGGTATGATGCCCTTAGTAATGAAGATGAAGGATTCTACATGTTGGATGGTGAAAACCATGAAGACATGTATAGAAGACTCAAGGGCATTGCAACAACATTTAAGCATGGAGCCACTCACATTGATGATGCTTGGATAAAAAGGAAATATGTGAGTGCTTTAATGCCTTTTGAGCCAACGGACTTGAAGAGCTTACAAGGTAGACACAACTACCATCAAATGACATCCAATGGAGTCATGCAAGAAATGGCGTCATTCAAAGTTGCTGCAAAGAAGGCTGAAGATGCCCGTGCCCGTGCCATTGGAATGCAAAAAGGGGTCAATGTTGCTATAAAGGCTACTGTTGTTGAGCAAGATGAGGATGAAAGAGCTTTCGAAGGTGCCTCCATGGACTACCCCGATGAAGTCAAACGTGCTCATGGTGAATACATGGCGTTTTACGCAAGGAACTTTTGGAAAGATCCTGCCAAGGCCAAGTCGGAACTCGAGCGCAAGAATGGGTCAAGTGGAAGAAGAGAAAGTGGCCCAAAACTGAGAACTTGCTACAATTGTGGAGATAGGCTGCACTTTGTGGCTGAGTGTCCATATCAAAATAGAGAAGACAATGGTGGCAGGCTCATCCTTAAAGAAAAATCCAAGGCACCTAAGAAGAAGCCATTTATCAAAAAGAATGGCCCTTACAAGAAGCAACCCAAGATTATATTGGTGGCAGAAGAAGAATACTCGTCTACAAGTGAAGATGAAGAGGATGAAGATAGTTCTCGCGAGGTGGCTGCTATAGCCACCACATCGACTCCATCATCTCTCTTCGACTCGCCAAACGAGAATGTCATCAACAATAACGTCACTTGCCTTATGGCAAGAGGGTCCGAGGGATATGCTTCCGGTGGGTCTAAATGGGTACTCGATAGCGGATGCACGAGTCACATGACCGGAAGCAAGGAGATCATCACGGAGATGCGGCCAAATCTTGATCACATAACCATCTCCTATGGTGACAAGTCTAAATCTGAGGTATTGGGTCTTGGCAAAGTTGTGGTGGCTCACGATATCTCTCTCGTGGACGTCATGCTTGTTGAGACCCTCGGTTACAATTTACTTTCAGTTCGCGCCCTTGGTAAGATGGGATTTGCAGTCTTTATTGATGCTGATTTGGTGGTACTCTTGTGGAGCAAGTCTCTAAAAGTTGCTTTCGTGGGATATGTCGAAAATGACATGTACGTGGTGGACTTTTCGGGGAAAACCACTACAGGCCCGATGTGTCTTTTCGGAAAGGCTGACGCGGGTTGGCTATGGCATCGCCGACTAGCCCACGTCAATATAAGAACTTTGCAAAGTCTCCACAAGGGTGGCCACATCCTTGGACTAAAAGAAAATGTCTCATTTGCCAAAGATCGTGTTTGCAGGGCTTGTGTTGAAGGGAAAATGCATGACTCTCCTCATCGAAGGAAGACTATTATTTCTTCAAAAAGGATCTTAGAGCTCCTTCATGTGGACCTCTTTGGACCTCCATCTCATGCAAGCCTCGGTGGGAAGAAGTACTGTCTTGTGATCGTTGATGATTACTCAAGATACACTTGGGTCTATTTCTTCAAGTTGAAGAGCGAGACTCAACAAACGGTCATCGACTTCGCCAACGAGGTTCAACGTCAACACAACATCCCTATTCTGGCAATAAGAAGTGATAATGGCTCCGAGTTCAAGAACTACACCTTAAATGAGTTCCTAATTGAAGAGGGGATAAGACATCAATATTCCGCTGCGTACACCCCTCAACAAAATGGTGTTACCGAGAGGAAGAACCGGACTCTAATGGATATGGCAAGGTCAATGCTAGCCGAAATCGAGTCTCCATATAACTTCTGGGCTGAAGCAATCTCTACCGCTTGTCATTCATCCAACCGGTTATACCTCCGTAAAATCTTGGACAAGACTCTGTATGAAATACTTACCAGTAACAAGCCAAACATCTCATACTTTCGGGTATTTGGGTGTAAGTGTTTCTTTCTCATCAAGGGAGTTTGTTTATCTAAATTTGAGTCTAAGGCTTTAGAAGGTATTTTTGTTGGTTATGGTGCCGAATCCCACACTTATAGAGTCTACAATAAGCTCTCCGGAACTGTTGTAGAATCTTGTAGTGTGGTGTTCGAGGAAAATGACTCGTCTTGAGGGCAAGTTGATGTTTGTGATGCAGATGTTGAAATACCCCAAGATGCCATAAGAAGAATGGGCGTGGGATTTTTCCGCCCCATTGAGGAACCCCTTGTGGCGGATCGGGAAGGATAATGCTCTACTCATGAAGAGCCCTCATCTATACATACTCAACATGCTCCAACCACGGGAGTAACTTCTACACCAACTCCACCAAATTCTGAAGGTCAACATGCTCCTGAATGCTCCAGGCCGGATTATCCGGTCGACACCGGATTATCCGGCCACCACTCCCTAGACGACCAAAATGTGCATCCCAGCGAAGAAATTGTTGCAAGCTCCAGGCTGGATTTTTTGGCTGACCCCGGATTTTCCGGCCCCTCGCCAATTCAAGCATGTTCCAGGCAACCCGATGAAATTGCATCAAGTTCTCCGAGGCCGGATTATCCGGCCTCACCCTCGACCGAATTATCCGGCCCTGAAACTCCTATTGTTCAGCAGCCTCCTGTTACGGCTGCTGACCCACCTCAAGGGCATACTTCATCATCTCCTACTACTGATAATCAGACTTCTAATCAAGGTCAAGCAAGTGATTCCAACAAAGACTCAAGTGATGAAACTATTCCACCAAGAGACAACAAGCTTATTGAACTTCGTCGCAAGGCTCGTGCTGATCGAAACCTTGAGTTAAGGGGTCATACTCTTGACAAAGTTGTAGGTGATCTTCGACGAAGGGTTTCCACAAGAAGGGAATTGGCAAGTTTTGGTGAGCATCAAGCTCATATCTCTATGGTGGAACCTAAGAAGGTGTTTGAAGCTCTTGAAGATCCGGACTGGGTTGTTGCTATGCATGAAGAGTTGAATAACTTTGAGCACAACAAGGTCTGGAAACTAGTGGAGAAGCCCAAGGATTGCCGCAATGTTATCGGCACTAAATGGATATTTAAAAACAAGAAAGATGACAATGACATTGTTGTAAGGAACAAGGCGAGACTAGTGGCACAAGGCTATTCCCAAGTTGAGGGCATTGACTTCGGTGAGACTTATGCTCTTGTGGATCGTCTTGAGTCCATCCGTATCCTTCTTGCTTATGTTGCCCATAATAATTTTAAATTGTACCAAATGGACGTTAAGAGTGCTTTTCTTATTGGTCCTCTACATGAGCTAGTATATGTAAAGCAACCCCCGGGATTTGAGGATCCTAACTTCCCGAACCATGTCTACAAACTCGATAAGGCACTCTATGGCCTTAAACAAGCCCCACGTGCGTGGTATGAGCACCTTAAAGAGCTTTTGTTAGACCGTGGCTTCGAAGTTGGGCAAATAGATCCCACTTTTTTTACTAAGAAGGTCAAGGGGGAGCTCTTCGTATGCCAACTATATGTAGATGACATCATCTTTGGTTCTACTAATAAAGCTTTTAATGATGGATTTTCAAAGCTTATGACTGACAGGTTTGAGATGTCTATGATGGGGGAGTTATGATTCTTTCTCGGATTCAAGATCAAGCAACTTAGAGAAGGAACCTTCACCAATCAAGCTAAATATATCCAAGACATGCTCAAGAGATTCAAGATGACGGATCTTAATGGCGTCGCCACTCCGATGCAAACAAAATGTCACCTTGAACTTAACCCCCACGGTAAAGATGTGGACCAAAAGGTATACCGGTCCATGATCGACTCTCTTCTTTACCTCTGCGCATCTAAACCCGATATTGTGTTGAGTGTAGGGGTGTGTGCAAGGTATCGAGCAGCTCCTAAAGAAAGCCACTTAGTGGCGGTCAAGAGGATCTTCCGATATTTGGTTCATTCCCCTAACTTTGGTCTATGGTATTCCAAGGGCTCCAATTTCTCTCTATGTGGTTATACTGATTCAGATTGGGCCGGTGATAAGGATGATCGGAAATCAACTTCTGGTGCTTGTTAGTTTTGGGGGAGATCTCTAATTTGTTGGTCTTCTAAAAAGCAGAATTGTATTTTTCTCTCCACCGCCAAAGCTGAATATGTTGTTGCTGCTAGTGCTTGCACTCACTTATTATGGATGAGGCAAACTTTAAAGGAATACGGTGTCAATTGTGACAAAGTGCCTCTTTTATGCGATAATGAAAGTGCAATCAAAATTGCATACAATCAGGTACAACACACAAGGACAAAGCATATTGAGATTCGGAATCATTTTATTTGGGACCATGTTGCTTGAGGCGATATTGATCTATCTTTTGTGAGCACGAAGAACCAACTTGCTGATATTTTCACGAAGCCACTTGATGAAGCAAGGTTTTTCTACTTGAGGAATGAGCTAAATATCGTTGATTCAAGGAGCTTGTCTTGATTACCCATGCACTCACTCATACATCTCAGTCTTATTTGGTCTAGATGTGGGCATGGATATAGGGGAGTGTGGTCCTAATTGATTGGGCTAACCCTCCCCCCATAATGCCGAAAGCAAGTCAAATCATTTCTCTTAATATCATTTTGTAATATATGAGCTTATTGATGAGTATTGGTTATGAACCCAAGATACATCTTCGCGGTGTCATACCATACACTCCAACAAGGTGGCTTCGGCCACCGCCCTCTTCCTTGAGAAGAGTTGGATTTATTTGGATCTTCCTTGATCGTTTTTTAGCTCCTATCTTGTTTTTATGGGAATCACACTCACTTTTGGCTTTTAGTTGCTTTGATTCTTGCAAATTTGGGTGTGTAGTACCATCTCAGTTTGGTTATCTTAATCCTAAGCCTTTTCCTACCCCTAAACCATCTATTCTTGCACAGAAGTCCCTTGTACATCTTGTGGGGGTGTTGTTTGGGGACGCGCGGGCCTGAATATGTGTGTAACAGAAGTTCAGAGTTTAGGACGGATAATCCAGCCCAAGTATTGGCCGGATAATCCAGCCCTGGCGGATTTCATCCTTAAGGGCAGGGGTCAGGGGGAAGGGCTCATAACGAGCAGCACTTCTTCCCTAACCCTCTCCCTCTCACCAGCCGCCGCCTGTCGTCCCCCACCCTCTCGGGAGCCTCTCCGGCCACCGGATTTTCTGGGCCTCCCCGGATCTTCTTCTCCGCGCCTCCGGGTACCTTCTCCTCCGTGTTTTTCCTCCAATGAGTGAGGGTAACTCCCTCTCTCTCCCCATCTTTGGCTAGATGTGTTATTTGTTGGGTGGAACGTTGTCTAGAAGGATGTTGTTTCGCGTAGAAATCGTGGTCTTGCAGTTTCTAGGTCCGATCTACTCCTTTGCAGTCAATCTAGGCGGATATGAAAATTTCTGCCAGGGCCGGATTATCCGGCCTGGCCTGGCCTGACAGACTAAAAAACTGATTCAGTTTCGCCTTATTGTATGCATTGCGTAGGATTGGACTATGAACTGTTTGCCTACTTTTTCTACGCTCTCTCTCGGACTTGTGTGTATGCTTACCCCCATGCTATCGCCCTTGTTCTCCTCACAGGTGGTTCTAGTGCTCCCAAGACTTATAGGCACCGTCCTCGTGGTAAATACTTTCGGGATGACGGATAGGGTAACTTAGTGGACGAGTTGAGCTGAGGAGAAGAAAGAACGAAGAGAAGCGCATGGCTGAATAGGCAAAGAGGAATAGAAAGGGTGTGTCCAAAAGGAAGGGTAAAGAGCCCAAGATCAACTACAAGGCTTTGGATCCAGTCACTTATTGTTGGAGATATGCCCAAGAGGCAATAATAAAAGTGGTTATTATTATATCTTTGTGTTTATGATGAATGTTTACATCCCATGCTATAATTGTATTATAAGGAAACACTGATACATGTGTGTTTTGTAAACATAAAAGAGTCCCTAGTAAGCCTCTTGTGGAACTACTTGTTGATTAAATGATGATCATGGTTTCCTCATCATGGACATTGGATGTCATTAATAACAAGGTTATATCATTAGGAGAATGATGTGATGGACACACACCCATAGTAAGCGTAGCATAAGATCAAGTCATTAAGTCTGTATTGCTATAAGCTTTCAAATGCATAGTAACCTAATCCTTCGACCATGAGGTTATGTTAATCACCATCACCAGATGGGTACTTTGATGACATCAAACACTGCTTCGTAACTGGGTGGTTATAAAGGTGTCATTGGGTATTCTGAAAGTATGTGTTGAAGCGCATGGACCAAGATTGGGATTTGTCCATCCATATGACGGATAGATATGCTCTGGGCCCTCTCGGTGGAATGTCATCTAGTTAGCTTGCAAGCATGTGACTAGGTCACAAGGGATGACATAACATGTAACGAGTAAAGAGTACTTATCAGTAACGAGGTAGAACTAGGTATGGAGATACCGACGATTAAACCTCGGATAAGTAGAATATCGCGTGACAAAGGGAATTGGTTTCGTATGTTAATGGTTCTATCGGTCATGAAGTCATCGTTGAGTATGTGGGAGCCGTTATGGATCTCCAGATCCCGCTGATGGTTATTGATCGGAGAGGTGTCTCCATCATGTCTGCATATTTACGAACTGTAGGGTGACACACTTAAGGTTCAAAGTTGTTTTAAGTAGATATGGAATATGCGTTGGCGACCGAATGTTGTTCGGAGTCATGGATTGGATCCGGGACATCACGAGGAGATCCGGAATTGTCCGGAGAATAAGATTCATATATTGGGGATGATTTTCTAAGTTAGGAAATGTTCCGGAGTATTTGTATGGGGATTCTAGAAGGTTTCGGAATGTTCTGGAAGGTTCTAGGAGATTTCTTGGAGTTTGCTTGAAAACCAAGAAAGGATCAAGGAGTCCTTGTGGGGCAAGACAAGGAGTCGTGGGGGAGGAGGACTCCTTCCCCCCTCCCAATCCGCCGGCCAAGGAAGGGAGGAGAGTCCTACTAGGACTCCCCCTCCCATGGCGCCTCCCTCCTTTAAATAGAGGGGTGGGGGCGCCACCCCCTTGCACCCTTCACTTCAAACCCTAGTCGCCGCCTCTCTCCTCCTCCTTCCCTCTGCTCCGGCTTAGGCGAAGCCCTGCAGAATTCTCTACTCCACCACCACCACACCGTCGTGCTGCTGGGATTCCGTGGAGAAGATCTACTACCTCCATTTGCTTTGGAGCAGGGAGAGGAAGGTCTGCCGACTCATGCGTGTGACCATTCATGAGCTTGACAGCTGCGCAGCGTGGAAGGATCGTCCACACGATCTTGAGATCGGCAAGTGATCGACTACATCAACCCCGAGATTCAATCTCGTAATGCTTTCGGATCTACGAGGGTTAGTACAAATCTATCTCGTTGCACATGTCTAATAGATTAGATCTTGGCTTTTATCTAGATTAGATCTGGGTTTTGTTCGTTCTTGCGGTAGAATTTTTTTGTTTTCCATGCTACAAACCCATCAGTGGTATCAGAGCCGTATCTATGCGTAGATCTGTTGCACGAGTAGAACACAATGTTTTTGTGGGCGTTGGTGCTCGTGTCGTCTTTTGCTTTGTGTATTTTGCATCTTGCGGTATGGTGGGATGAAGCGGCTCGGGCTAACCTTACATGTCATCTCACATGAAACTTGCTCCACGCTTGACGTGTAACTTGCTTTGCACAAGTGGCTTTGCGGGTGTCTGTCTCTCCCACCATAGTATAGATCCAATCTACACTTTGCACTCGATAGCACTTGTATCAACGTTGTGGTTCAGTTTCGTAGGTAAGATCCGTTTAGTTGGCTCCGCAGCATAGAAAACAAAAAGTTTCCTACGATGAGAACTATACGCCAAGATCTATCTACTAGATACAGAGCAACGGGTGGACATACATCCATGGAGAACTTACCCTCGAAGACAACGAGTTTTGTTAACGAGTAGGAACTCGTGGTTGATGATGTAGTCGACGCTTGCCGATCTCAAGATCGTGTGGAAATCCAGCGCCCGCAAATCAGCGTGCATTCACACGTTCAAGCCACCGGACAACCTCCACCTCCTCGCCCAAATGAATCAGCGGAAGCAACAACTCCTTCCAGACGCAAGGCCACCAGGAACATGTATCTCGCTAATCCGAGACCATGGGGGAATATCTAGAGGGGGAGAGAGATCCTTCACGAGGAGGTGTGGTTTGTGAGAGGGGAGAAGGGGGCTTTATATAGGTAGGAGGGAGACCCCTCCCCTCCCATAGTCGGCGCATGAGGGGGGGGGACTCCTCCCCTCCTTCATTCATGTGGTGAACCTCCACTCACATAAACATGGCCTCCACCCAAAATCCCACTCACATGTATTTAATTTCCACCAAATTAAATGCAACTCTCAATTAATAAAACTCTTTTATTTATTTTATTCAGAATTTTGTTAATTACTTTAATTAACAAACATTCACATAAAACCCCTTGCAACATTTCAATATCACATGCAGAACCACTTTCTGCAATTTCACCCGAAACAATTCCGGTTTCTATCGAAACAATTCCTGCTTCTATCGAAACATTTCCTACGCTTTGCAGACCTTTTGTCTGGAACATATGTGCTCCTAAATGGTGTCCGACAACCCTTAAGTGTGTCACCCTACGGTTCGCGAATAATGCAGACATGATTGAGACTCCTCTCAGATCAATAATCAGAAGCGGGACCTGGAGATCCATACTGACTCCTGCATATTCAACGATGACTTCTGCGATCGTGAGAACCTTTAACGCTTGTAAATAAATCCCTTTGTCTCATGATATAATACATGTCCGAGATTCGATCATCGGTATCCAAATACCTAGTTTGATCTTGTTACCGACATGCACTCTTTTCTCGTTCCCGTGATATAACATTCTAGTGATCACATCACTTGCTTGCAAGCTATCTTAATGTGATATCACCGAGAGGGCCCAGAGTATATCTATCCGTCATCGGGATTGACAAATTCCACTCTTGATCCATGAGCCTCAACATAACACCTTCATAGCACTGAACCCACCTTTATAGTCACCCTGTTACGGTGTGACGTTTGATGCTATCAAGATACTCTTCCGGTGTTAGCAATTAACATGATCTCATGGTCTAAGGACTAAGACTACTTTGTATGATGTTATAGCAATATAAACATAATGACTTGATCGTAATGCTATACTTCGGATGAATGTTCATCACATCATTTCACAAATACTGTGACCTTGTTATTAACAACATCCAATGTCCATGATCAGGAAACCTTGATCATCTTGTTAATCAACAAGCTAGTCTATAAGAGAGGCATAACTAGGAACCCTTTTGTTTATTAAACACACATGTATTGATGTTTCCTATCAATACAATTATAGCATGCAAAATAAACATCTATCATATACAAGGAATACATAATAACAACTTTATTATTGCCTCTTAGGGCATATTTCCTTGATCTCCCACTTGCACTAGAGACAATAATCTAGTTTATATAGTGATAAATCTAACACCCATGGAGTTCTCGTGTTGATTATGTTTTGCCCTAGGAGTACTTTAGTCAGCGGATCTGCTACATTCAGGTCCGTGTGCACTTTAAATCTTTATATCTCCATCCTTGACATGCTCACGGATGGAGTGAAACCGACGCTTAATATGCTTGGAATTCTTGTGAGACCTTGGTTCCTTGGCGTTGGCTATGGCTCCATTATTGTCACAATAGATCACCATTGGGTCCAACGCACTAGGAACCACACCTAGTTCCGTTATGAACTCCTTCATCCAAACCGCTTCTGCTACCGCTTCAAGCGACAACATATTCTGCCTCCGTTGTTGATCCAGCCACCACAGGTTGTTTGGAGCTCCTCCAACTAACTGTTGCTCCGTTCAAGAGAAATACGTATCCGGATTGAGACTTAGAGTCATCTAGATCAGTGTCAAAGCTAGCATCGACATAACACTTAGCGACTAGCTCTTCTTCACCTCTGTATACAAGAAACATATCCTTAGTTCTTCTCAAGTACTTAAGGATATTCTTGACCGCTATCGATGTTAGAACTGGATCAGATTGGTACCTACTAGTCAAACTAATAGCATGTGCCACATCCGGTCTTGTACATAGCATGGCATACATTATAGAGCCTATGGCTGAGGCATAGGGATCTTATCCATTATCTCTCTTTCTTCCGTATGTGGCCGGACTTTGAGTCTTACTCAATGTCTTGCCTTGCAACATAGGTAAGTACCCTTCTTACTTAGTCCATATTAAACTTCTTTAATATCTTATCAAGGTATGTACTCTCGATAGCCCAATTAGGCGTCTTGATCTATCTCTATAGATTTTAATGCCTAATATATGAAGCTTCACCAAGGTCCTTCATCGAAAATTTCTTTGTTTAGATAACTTTTAACATTGTTTAAAAGATCTATATCATTTCAATCAATAATATGTCATCCACATATAATATCAGAAATGCCACATTGCTCCCACTCACTTTCTTGTAAATACAAGCCTCTCCATAAGTTTGGACAAATCCAAACTCTTTGATCACCTCATCAAAGCGGAGATTCCAACTCCGGGAAGCTTGCTTCAGTCCATAGATGGATCGCTGAAGTTTGCACACCTTATCAGCATCCTTAGGATCGACAAAACCCTTAGGTTGTATCATATACAACTCTTCTTCAATATTACCGTTGAGGAACGCAGTTTTGACATCCATCTGCCATATTTCATAATCGAAATATGCAGCAATTGCTAACATAATCCTAACTGACTTAAGCATCGCTACGGGAGAGAATGTCTCATCGTAGTCAACTCCTTGAATTTGTCGAAACCCCTTTGCGACAAGTCGAGCCTTATAGATGGTTACATTACCATCAGCATCAGTTTTTCTTTTAAAAATCCATTTATTCTCAACGGCCTTTCGATCGTGAGGTAAGTCCACCAAGGTCCAAACCTGGTTTTCGTACATGGATTCCATCTCGGATTTCATGGCTTCTAGCCATTTGTTGGAATCAGGGCTCATCAGCGCTTCTTCATACATCGCAGGGTCATCTATTTCATCAATCATGAAATTCATAACAGGATTGCCGTACAGTTCGTGGGCTGCCGTGTCACCTTGACTTGCGAGGTTGGTAGTGTCCTCTTCGAGTTTCATGATCAATATCACTAGCTCTCTCTTTATTAGGTGAAGTCAACTCGAAACAACTTCGGTCTTTGCGCTACTCGCCATTTCATGAAGAGAAGGTTCAATAACCTCTTCGAGTTCTACCTTCCGACTACTCACACCTTTCATGAGAAACTCCTTCTCAAGAAAGGATCCATTCTTGGCAACAAAAACCTTGCCCTCGGATCTGTGATAGAAGGTATACCCAATTGTTTCCTTGGGGTATCCTATGAAGACGCATTTTTCCGCTTTGGGTTCGAGTTTATCCGGTTGAAGTTTCTTCACATAAACATCGCATCCCTAAACTTTAAGAAATGACAGCTTAGGTTTGTTTCCAAACCATAATTCATACGGTGTCTTTTCAACGGATTTAGATGGTGCCCTATTTAAAGTGAATGCAGCGGTTTCCGATTGCATAACCCCAAAATGACGGTGGCAAGTCGATCGGAGACATCATAGATCGAACCATATCCAATAAAGTACGATTACGACGTCGACACACCATTACGTTGTGGTGTTCCGCAGGCGTGAGTTGTGAAACTATTCCACAGTCTTTCATATGTGTGCTAAACTCGTAACTAAGATACTCTCCTCCACGGTCGGACCGCAGAAATTTGATCTTTCTATTACGATGATTTTCCACTTCATTCTGAAATTGTTTGAACTTTTCAAAGGTTTCAGACTTATATTTCATCAAATAGATATACCCGTATCTACTCAAATCATCCGTGAAAGTAACAAAATAACGATATCCACCTCGGCAACACACTCATTGGTCCACACATCAGTATGTATGATTTCCAATAAATCATCGCCGTTCCATTGAACCGAAAGCGGCGTTCTAGTCATCTTGCCCATAAGGCATGGCTCACATGTATCAAATGATTCAAAATCAAGTGATTCCAAAAGTCCATCAGAATGGAGTTTCTTCATGCGTTTAACGCCAATATGACCTAGACGGCAGTGCCACATATATGCAGATATATCATTATCAAGTTTAATCCTTTTAGCATCAACATTATGAATATGCGTAATACTACTATCGAGATCCAACAGAAATAAACCATTCAACACAGGTGCATGACCATAAAAGATATCATTCATATAAATCGAACAACCATTGTTTTCAGACTTAAACGAATAACCACTTTGCATCAAACACGATCCGAATACAATGTTCATGCTCAGTGCAGGCACCAAATAACAATTATTCAGGTTTATAACTAATCCGGCGGCATATGGAGAGGCAGCGTTTACGGCGATCACATCAACTCTTGATCCATTGCCGACCATCGTGACCTCATCCCTTGCTAGTCGTCGCTTGTTCCGCCCACGAACCGAGTTACATATATTAGCAACCGATCCCATATCAAATACCCAGGTGCTACTGCGAGTACTAGTCAAGTACACATCAATAACATGTATATCACATATACCTTTGTTTGCCTTGCCGGCCTTCTTGTCCGCCAAATACTTGGGGCGATTCTTCCAATGGCGACCCTTGCAATAGTAGCACTCGATTTACTTAGGGCCAGCTCGGGGTTGCTTTTCAGCGCAGCAACAGATTTTCCGCCCTTCTTTCCCTTACCTTGCCTTTCTTGTCTTTCTTGAAACCGTGGTCTTATTGATCATCAACACTTGATGTTCTTTCCTAATCTCCACTTCGCAGTCTTAAACATTGTGAAGCTCGGGAAGAGACTTCTTCATGCCTGCATATTATAGTTCATCACGAAGCTCTTGTAGCTAGGTGGCGATTGGAGAACACGATGTATGCCTAAGTCAATGGGAATCGTTATTCCCAAGGACACAAGCTTATCGGTGTACCCAGGACATTTTGAGTAACGTGCTCACTAACGAGCTATTTTCTTCCATCATGCAGCTAAAGAACTTTTCGAAGCATTATAACTCTCTACGGCAGCATGGGTATCGAAAATCATTTTCAATTCTCCCATGGTATCAAAGGCATTGCCATTTTCAAATGTTTTGAAGTTCGCTCTAGCCCATACGATATCGCAATGAACTGTTGTGGTCCTCTGACGAGTTATATAGACGTTCTTTTTCCTCGTCGGGGCATCAGAGCTGGTGGGGTCCTAAGCGGCACCTCTAGCACATATTGCTTTTTGCGTGATGAGGAGAATCCTCAAATTCATAGCCCATTGGTGAAGTTGCTACCATTCGCAAAGAAGTTTCTCTTTCTCCATGAACATATTGAAATTAAGCGGTGGTGCCATCTACAACAGAATTTGTAAAGTTTATTTAGACTAAGTTTATGATAGATTGAGTTCAACTAATCCAAATTACTAATGAACTCCCACTCAAAAACGACATCCCTCGTGTCCTTTTGGTGATTACATGAACCAAATCCACTACACCAAGTCCGATCATCACGTGAGTCGATTGTATCTTCAAAGCGAGCATCTATATGGGCATCATATCAACTATATGACTCATGCTTAACCTTTTGGTCCGTGTTCCGAGGCCATGTCTGTACATGCTAGGCTCGTCAAGTAAGAACCTTAGTATTCGCGTGTGTAAAATTGTCTTACACCCGTTGTATGAAAGCGTAGAGTTGAGAACACCCGATCATCACGTGATGCCTCAAAACACGATCCACAAAACGGTGCATACTTAAGGAAGAACACATTTTATCTTGATATCTAAAAGAGGGATCATATTATAATGCTATCAAAAGCGTCAAACTAGCAATATAAGATGCTAACATCTAATGTGTGAAGTGAGGTGATATGGTCCATGCATTTGATCTCTATCATTTGCATCATGGTATGATCTCTATCATTCCTTTGTGTGTAAGGCCAAGGTCTATGGAACTTACACGTTAAGTGAGTTGTAAGAGTATCTATCATACATCTACTTACAACAATACCATATCAAGACACTAGCCCAGCAACGATCTAAACTAGACGCCTCTAATTTATCAATTGCAAGTTTTACGTGGCTTAGGCCTTTCGAAGATAGAACCGGTCTTACCTACGAACATGAACCACAACGAGGATAACCAAGTTATTAGCAACTCGTTGTAAATCAGATATTGACTATAGTAGGAGAGACAGACACCCGCTAGCCACTTATGCAAAACTAGTTGCATGTCAGTCGTGGAACCGGTCTCATGTACGATGACATGTAAGGTTGGTCCGGGCCGCTTCATCCCACTATGCCACCAATATCCAAAGTACATAGAACATGCAATAACATGATCATCATCGCTCACATATAAACATATGTTTACTACCCGTGCAAAGCATCTATGCATAAATCAAGCTCTGATACCACTGTTGGGTCCGCAACACAGAAAACAAAAATTTTCCTACGATGAGAACTATACGCCAAGATCTATCTACCAGATACAGAGCAACAAGTGTACATACATCCATGGAGAACTTACCCTCGAAGACAACGAGTTTTGTTAACGAGTAGGAACTCGTGGTTGATGTAGTCGTACGCTTGCCGATCTCAAGATCGTGTGAAAGTCCGAGCGCCGCAAATCAGCAGCGCATCTGTACTCGCACACACGTTCAAGCCACCGGACAACCTCCACCTCCTCCTCGCTCCAGAATCAGTGAAGCAAAGAACTCCTTCCAGACGCAAGGCCACCGGGAACATGTATCTCGCTAATCCGAGACCATGGGGAATATCTAGAGGGGGAGAGAGATCCTTCACGAGGAGGTGTGGTTTTGTGAGAGGGGAGAAGAGGGATTTATATAGGAGGGAGGGAGACCCCTCCCCTCCCATAGCCAGAGCATGAGGGGGGGGGGACTCCTCCCCTCCTTCATTCATGTGGTGAACCTCCACTCACATAAACATGGCCTCCACCCAAAATCCCACTCACATGTATTTAATTTCCACCAAATTAAATGCAACTCTCAATTAATAAAACTCTTTTATTTATTTTATTCAGAATTTTGTTAATTACTTTAATTAACAAACGTTCACATAAAACCCCTTGCAACATTTCAATATCACATGCAGAACCACTTTCTGCAATTTCACCCGAAACAATTTCGGTTTCTATCGAAACAATTCCTGCTTCTATCGAAACATTTCCTACGCTTATGCACCTTTTATGGAACATATGTGCTCCTAAATGGTGTCCGGCAACCCTTAAGTGTGTCACCCTACGGTTCGCGAATAATGCAGACATGATTGAGACTCCTCTCAGATCAATAATCAAAAGCGGGACCTGGAGATCCATACTGACTCCTGCATATTCAACGATGACTTCTGTGATCGTGAGAACCTTTAACGTCAGCAATTGAATCCCTTTGTCTCATGATATAATACATGTCCAAGATTTGATCATCGATATCCAAATACCTAGTTTGATCTCGTTACCGACATGCACTCTTTTCTCGTTCCCGTGATATAACATTCTAGTGATCACATCACTTGCTTGCAAGCTATCTTAATGTGATATCACCGAGAGGGCCCAGAGTATATCTATCCGTCATCGGGATTGACAAATTCCACTCTTGATCCATGAGCCTCAACATAACACCTTCATAGCACTGAACCCACCTTTATAGTCACCCTGTTACGGTGTGATGTTTGATGTTATCAAGATACTCTTCCGGTGTTAGCAATTAACATGATCTCATGGTCTAAGGACTAAGACTACTTTGTATGATGTTATAGCAATATAAACATAATGACTTGATCGTAATGATATACTTCGGATGAATGTTCATCACATCATTTCACAAATACTGTGACCTTGTTATTAACAACATCCAATGTCCATGATCAGGAAACCTTGATCATCTTGTTAATCAACAAGCTAGTCTATAAGAGAGGCATAACTAGGAACCCTTTTTGTTTATTAAACACACATGTATTGATGTTTCCTATCAATACAATTATAGCATGCAAAATAAACATCTATCATGTACAAGGAATACATAATAACAACTTTATTATTGCCTCTCAGGGCATATTTCCTTCACGTTCTTATTCTAAAGCCCCAAACCACGTAAAACATGCAAAGAAAATTAGAGGCGTCTAACTTGTTTTTGCAGGGTTTTTTGTGATGTGATATGGCCATCATGTGATTGTGATTATATTTGATGTATGCAATGATCCTTGTTGTAATATGGCAATCGGCAGGAGCCTAATGGTTGTCTTTAATTCTGTTAAGACCTGCGTGTCTATTCATCTTGTAATAGCCTTATTCCAAGTAGTTGTAATAGTTGCTAGTGATGATGGACAACCATGAAGCGGCGCCACTGACCTTGATGCAATGTTGGTGATGATGGAGATCATGTCCGTGCTTTGGAGATGGAGATCAAAGGCATAAGAAGAAAGGGCCATATCATATCACACTAATTATGAATTGCCTGTGATGTTAATCCTTTATGCATCTTTTATTGCTTAGATCGTGACGGTAGCATTATAAGATGATCCCTCTCACTAAATATCAAGTAATAAAGTGTTCGTCCTTAGTAGGCACCGTTGCTAAGACTCGTCGTTTCGAAGCATCTCGTGATGATCGGGTGTGATAGATTCTACGTGTGCATACGACGGGTGCAAGCCAGATTTGCACATGCGGAAACTAAGGTTAATCTTGATGAGCCTAGCATGTATAGACATGGTCTCGGAACACGGAATACCGAAAGGTAGAGCATGAATCATATAAGTGATATGATGAACATGAAGATTGTTCGCCGATGAAACTACATCTTCTCTCGTGAATATCAGACTTGGTGTAGTGGACTTGGTTCGTGTAATCACTAAGACAATGTGAGGGATGTTGTTTTGAGTGGGAGTTCACCTAGTTAATTTAAGAATTAAAATTGAACTCAATTTATCATAAACTTAGTCTAAACTAATTGCAAATTTGTTGTAGATTATGGCGAACCTCTCCATCAATTTCAATGCGTTCCTAGAGAAAGAAAAGCTTAAGAACAATGGAAGCAACTTCACGGATTGGCTCCATGGTCTGAAGATTGTCCTTAGGGCTGGTCAGATGACCTATGTGCTCGAAGCACCGCTAGGTGACCCACCTGCAGATCATGCCACCGATGACGTAAAGAATGTTTACGCCACTCGGAAAAATTATTACTCCATAGTTCAGTGTGTCATCCTGTACGGTTTAGAAACGGAGCTCCAGAAGCGTTTTGAGCACCACGACCCGTTCGAGATCATTAAGGAGCTCAAGCTCATTTTTGAGACTCACGCGTGGAGAGCTATGAGGCCTCCAAAAGTTCTTTACCCGCAAGATGGAAGAGGAAGCTCAGTTAGCGACGCGTGCTCACCATGTCTGGGCGCGCAAACAAGCTCCAAGAGTTGGGGATAACGATTCCTAATGAGTTAGGGATTCACCGTGTCCTCCAATCACTGCCACCGAGTTATAAGAACTTTGTGATGAACTACAATATGCACTGCATGAACAAGACGCGTTACGAACTATCGTCCATGCCGAAAGCCTGAAGTGGAGATCAAGAAGGAGCACCAAGTGTTGATGGTTAATAATACCACCAATTTCAAGAAACAGGGCAAGCCTAAGAAAAGGGCAACTTCAAGAAGGACGCAAGAAAGTCGCCGACCGCTAAGAAGCCCAAGGTGGTCCTAAGCCCAAACTGAATGCTTCTCGCAAGGGTGCCGTCATCGAAGCGTAATCGCCCCAAGTACTGCAGATCCAAGAATGGCAACATCAAGAAGAAAGGCATATTCGATATACATGTCATTGATGTGTATCTTACTAGTAGTCGTAGTAGTGCACAGGTATTTGATATTGGTTCTTGCTCATATTTGTAACTCAAACAGAGCTGCGGAATAAACGAAGACCGGCAAGAGACGAGGTGACGATGAGCGTTGAAATGGCTCCAAGGTTGATGTGATCGCCCGTCCGCTCCTCTACATCTACCTTCGGGATTAGTTTTAGATTTAAATAATTGTTATTTGGTGCCTGCGTTAAGCATGAACATTATATCTGGATCTTGTTTATTAGAGGCGGTTACTCTTTTAAGTCCGAGAATAAAGGTTGTTCGATTTATATGAGTAATATCTTTTATGGTAATGCACTGAGATGAATGGTTTATTCTTATTGAATCTCGATAGTAGTGATACACATGTTCACAACATAGATGCTAAACGAATAAAATTGAATGATAATTCTACATACATGTGGCATCGCTGCCTTGGTCACATTGGAGTGAAGCGTATGAAGAAACTCCATTCGATGGACTTCTTGAATCACTTGATTTTGAATCACTTGAAAGATGCGAAGCATGTCTAATGGGAAAAATGACTAAGACTCGATTCTCGGAATAATGGAGCGAAGCTATAGACTTATTGGAAATACATACCGATGTGTGCGGTCCAATGAGTGTAGCATCGTGGTGGATATCGTTATGTTCTCACTTTCACGGATGACTTAAGTAGATATGGGTATGTCTACTTTATGAAACATAAGTCCAAACTTTCGAGAAGTTTAAGGAATTTCAAAGTGAAGTGGAAAATCATCGTAACAAGAAGATTAAGTTTCTCGCTCGACCATGGAGGTGAATATCTGAGTTATGAGTTTAGCATGCATTTAAAGAAATGTGGAATACTTTCACGACACCGCGGAACACCACAACAGAATGGTGTGTCCAATGTCGAATCGAACTCTCTTAGATATGGTTCGCCTATGATGTCTCTTACAGATTTACCACTATCGCTTTGGCTATGCATTAGAGACGGCCGCATTCACTTTAAATAGGGAACCATCTAAATCCGTTGAAACGACACCGCATTTAATTGTGGTTTGGTAAGAAACCTAAGTTGTCGCTCCTTAAAGTTTGGGGTTGCAAAGCGATGTAAAGAAGTTACAACCTGATAAGCTTGAACCCAAAGCGAGAAATGCGTCTTCATAGGATACCCTAAAGAAACAATTGGGTATACCTTCTATCATAGATCCAAGGCAAAGTTTTTACAAGAATGGATCCTTTCTTTAGAAGGAGTTTCTCAAGGAAGTGACCGGAAGGAAAGTAGAACTCGAGGTTATTGAACCTTCTCTCGGAGTTGAGAGTAGCGCAGACCGGAAGATGTTTTTGTGCCGCCTGCACCAATTGGAGAGGAAGCTAATGATGGTGATCATGAAACTTGAACGGTTATGCAGAACCTCGCAGTCAACGAGGTTCTGATCGCTCGATTGGTATGACTCTCATTGAA
This sequence comes from Avena insularis, assembly GCA_023614405.1. Classification (NCBI taxonomy): domain Eukaryota; kingdom Viridiplantae; phylum Streptophyta; class Magnoliopsida; order Poales; family Poaceae; genus Avena; species Avena insularis. The sequence goes on from CM042692.1 coordinate 576,114,349, forward strand.
TGTCATGTTAGTGGACAACACCATGACCTCATGACGTATGAAGAAGCTATGGTGAGCCCAGATTCCGACAAATGGCTAGAAGCCATGAAATCCGAGATGGGATCCATGTACGAAAACCAAGTGTGGTTCCCAGTGCGTTGGACCCGATGGCCATCTACTGTGACAACACAGGTGCCATAGCTAATGCACAGGAGCCAAGGTCACATAGCAAGTTGAAGCACGTCAAGCTACGTTTCCATGCTATTTGCGAGTATGTCCGAGATGGTGACATAAAGATTTGCAAAGTACACCGATCTGAATGTGGCGATCCGCTGACTAAACCTCTCCCTAGAGCAAAGCATGACCAACACCAGAACGCCATGGGTGTTAGGTATATTACCATGTAATCTAGATTATTGACTCTAGTGCAAGTGGGAGACTGTTGGATATATGCCCAAGAGGCAATAATAAAAGTGGTTATTATTATATCTTTGTGTTTATGATGAATGTTTACATCCCATGCTATAATTGTATTATAAGGAAACACTGATACATGTGTGTTTTGTAAACATAAAAGAGTCCCTAGTAAGCCTCTTGTGGAACTAGCTTGTTGATTAAATGATGATCATGGTTTCCTCATCATGGACATTGGATGTCATTAATAACAAGGTTATATCATTAGGAGAATGATGTGATGGACACACACCCATAGTAAGCGTAGCATAAGATCAAGTCAGTAAGTTCGTATTGCTATAAGCTTTCAAATGCATAGTAACCTAATCCTTCGACCATGAGGTCATGTTAATCACCATCACCGGATGGGTACTTTGATGACATCAAACACCGCTTCGCAACTGGGTGGTTATAAAGGTGTCATTAGGTATTCTGAAAGTATGTATTGAAGCGCATGGACCAAGATTGGGATTTGTCCATCCATATGACGGATAGATATGCTCTGGGCCCTCTCGGTGGAATGTCATCTAGTTAGCTTGCAAGCATGTGACTAGGTCACAAGGGATGACATAACATGTAACGAGAAAGTACTTATCAAGAAAGGTAGAACTAGGTATGGAGATATCGACGATCAAACCTCGGATAAGTAGAATATCGCGTGACAAAGGGAATTGGTTTCGTATGTTAATGGTTCTATCGATCACGAAGTCATCGTTGAGTATGTGGGAGCCGTTATGGATCTTCAGATCCCGCTGATGGTTATTGATCGGAGAGGTGTCTCCATCATGTCTGCATATTCACGAACCGTAGGGTGACACACTTAAGGTTCGAAGTTGTTTTAAGTAGAAATGGAATATGCGTTGGAGACCGAATGTTGTTCGGAGTCTCGGATTGGATCTGGGACATCACGAGGAGATCCGGAATTGTCCGGAGAAAAAGATTCATATATTGGGGATCATTTTCTAAGTTAGGAAATGTTCCAGAGTATTTGTATGAGGATTCTAGAAGGTTTTGGAATGTTCTGGAAGGTTCTATGAGATTTCTTGGAGTTTGCTTGAAAACCAAGAAAGGATCAAGGAGTCCTTGTGGGGCAAGAGAAGGAGTCGTGGGGGAGGAGGACTCCTTCCCCCCTCCCAATCCGCCGGCCAAGGAAGGGAGGGGAGTCCTACTAGGACTCCCCCTCCCATGGCGCCTCCCTCCTTTAAATAGAGGAGTGGGGGGGCCACCCCCGTGCCCCCCTTCACTTCAAACCCGAGCCGCCTCTCTCCTCCTCCTTCCTCTCCGCCAGCTTAGGAGAAGCCTGAATTCTACTCCACCACCACCACACCTCGTCTGCTGGGATTCCGTGGAGAAGATCTACTACCTCACGTCACTGAACGGGAGAGGAAGGTCCGCTTCGACCATGTGTGACCGATCATGAAGCGAACGCGACGCCGGAAGGATCGTCCACACGATCTTGAGATCGGCAAGTGATCGACTACATCAACCCCGAGATTCAATCTCGTAACGCTTTCGGATATACGAGGGTTAGTACAAATCTATCTCGTTGCACATGTCTAATAGATTAGATCTTGGCTTTTATCTAGATTAGATCTGGGTTTTGTTCGTTCTTGCGGTAGAATTTTTTTGTTTTCCATGCTACGAACCCATCACTTATTCCTCTATCCGTCACCGTGATTTGTTTGCTGAGTTGCCACGTGATCCTGAGCTGGGGGATTCTCGCTTTTGGTGTGCTGAACAGAAAGGTATTTTTGAAGATGTGTATGCCAAGCTGAACATTAGGCATATGCACCCGCTGATTCTTGCTGAGGCTTTGGAGAAGCCCCACCTTGTTGACGCTATGTATGTGGCTGAGCAGATGGGGCTGCACCATCTCATGGCTCTCCAGTGCTCATATGATTCTGAGGTGGTGAAGCAGTTCTTTTCCACTTTGGTTATTTATGGAGATGAGCATCGCACTATGAAGTGGATGACTCGTGACAGGCCTATGACTGTTGATTTTCGTGTGTTTGCTGAGGTGCTTGGATACTCTTTCCGCGGCAGGGATAGGGCTAGTGGCCACTGCATCATCGCCCAACTGAAGCCCCATAAAGATGCAATTCTCTCTCCTTGCACGATGGACAATGGCATTGTGGGCACTCTTGCTGGTCTTGCTCCAATCTATGTTGCCTTGGTGGGCCTCTTCCGTGATTCCATCACTCCGAGTGGAGGCCACAATGATAGCATCTGTGGTCACCTTGTCCAGCTCCTAGCCTTCTCTCATGAGGTGGCCTCGTGCGAGGATGAGTTCGTGCAGTACAAGCTAGATGTGATGGACTTCCTCTTCCATGAACTGACTGATGCTATGTTCAACCGGCTGTTCTTATGCTCCCTACATTATGATGCTCATCAAGCACCTGCTTCCCTCTGAGGATTTCAACATTGATGTTGTGCACAAGGCAAAGAAGATATACACCAAGGTTCGGAAGACCTCTCGCCCCTCTTCTGCTCCTGAGGGTCTCATGAGGGATGCTCGCAGGCCTCCAGTGCCTCCCGTTGCTCGTGAGATCAAGCAGCTGAACTGGTTCCAGCGGAACATCCTTTGCATGGGCGTGGACACACACAAGGGTCAGTATGAGGCTTACAACCAGCGCCATGAGTTGGCTCACTCTCAGCAGTTCATCCTTCACCATGTGTCCGGTGCTTCTGGCGACCCCCCTGCTCCTACTCCTCCCACACCATATGCTCGGTGGAACTCCTCTTCTGGGCTTAACTATGGAGAGCTAGAGCGTCACATGTTTCCTTCCGCGACCACTGTTGATGCTGAGGATGATGACACCGAGGAGCTCGAGGATGAGGACGGGTATGTGAACGAGGACGAGGACAAGAACGAGGATGAGGACTACAAGTGACACCTTGGGGCGCTAGCATCGCTCTTCTTCCTTTTTGGCGTCTCGATGCCGAAGGGGGAGAAGTAGTTCTATTAGGTCTTCGAGGACTTGGATGGGTCGGGCACAAGCATTTGCACTTTTTTCCTATTCGTTGTTTCCTCGCTTGTGCCCATTTAGCGTTGAACTTTTATCTTGTGGTTTGTATGAAACTTTGTGGCTGTGGTTTTGTGGATTATTCTATCTTATTGGATATTCTTATGGCTATTGGATATCTATATCGAGGAAGGCATGCTCTATGGCTATCATTGGATATTCTTATAATGTATTGAGGACGCTTCTATCCCCCTACCTGTGGTATGAGCTTTTCACATTTGTTCCAATGATTTAGATTTTACCCTCTTGTGTGTATTTGTAATCAACTGCAATTGTTTGTATGCACACATTGAGGGGGAGTCTTTGTATTTCATTAAATCTTGTTGCCTTGAGAACTTTCCTGCAAATCCTAGTATTGTCATCTAACACCAAAAAGGGGGAGATTGAAAGAACATTTCACGGTTCCCTGTGTTTTGAGTGTTAGATAACAATACCGTGGAGTTTTCTCATGTGCGCTAAGTGTGCAAGGACTGTTCTGGTGTTTTGGGAGGGGCCGGATTATCCGTCCCACCAAGGGCCGGATAATCCGGCCTAACTCATCGATCAACGGCAGCCAAGGCGCGACGCTCAGAGTGGGTTCGGATTTTCTCCCGGAAAATCCGAACTGGGGCGGTTTTTCCTTCCCAAGTCGGATAATCCGGCCTTCGCATGGGGCCGGATAATCCGGCCCCCAGAAATCGATCAAAGGCTGCCAAGGCGCGACACTCGAAGTGCGGTCAGACTTTCTTCCGGAAAATCCGAACAGAGGCGGTTTTTCCTCCCTTGGCCGGATAATCCGGCCTTCGCATGGGGCCGGATAATCTGACCCCTAGGAGGCGATCAAGGCCAGGCTCGGCGCGTCACTCAGAGTGGGGGCGGTTTATCTTTCGGATAATCCGAGTTTGGGGCGGAGTTTTTCCCTAGACCGGATAATCCGGCCCTCACTTGGGCCGGATAATCCGGCCCCAAATGGCTCCAACGGCTCAGAGGGTGCAGGGGTATAAAAGCCCCCTCATCCCCATCGTGCAGAACTCTTGATTCATTCGAAATTTGTCAGACCCTTTGCAAGAGATCTCTCTCTAGATCTCCCACTTCAACCACCTGAAGGCTTCGATCTTTGGGGGAATTGAAGGAGGAGATTATCTTCATTGGCATCACGAATCAAGCGCTTCAACTCCTCTCCATTCATTTGGAGAAATCCCCGATCTAGTATTATTACTAATAACTAGATCTTGTATTGTGTTAATGATAACTTGTTCTTCTGGCATCTTGTTGTCATTCCGGGAGCCTCCAATTTGGTTGTGGAGTTGTGCCCTGCTAGTTGTGTAAAGGCGCCGGTACCCGCCTCGAAGGGTTCCTATAGTGGAAAGGTGGATCAGGCCCTTGGTGGCGGGATCCATCGGAGAACAGGGTGAGGCCTATTGTGGCGTGGTGGTCTTAATACCGTCCACCCCTCCAACATAGATGTACTTCCCTTAACAAGGAAGGAACTACGGTAAAACAAATCATGTGTCTCCGCGTGCTTCACTACGGTTCACTCGTTCCTCTTTCCACTCGCCTCTTACTCGCTAGTAGATAGGTTTGCATATAGGGAAATTCCTCTAAATAGTTATCTAGAGAATTTACCTTTTGTGTTAAGCCTAAAATTGGAAAGGCATTAAAATTTGAAGTAGCACCTATTCACCCCCCCTCTAGGTGCCCATACGATCCATTTCAACGCATCACTCATTCTCAAATGAGATGGCATTGTATAAATTTGGTCCTTTGGTGAGACCTTTAGTTCGTTCAGGTTAAAATATGTTGATATTATTGTCATACAATATATCTTCATAGTATTAGCCCACTTCGAACCACACCTAGTCTGATAACAAACTACTTAACACAAATGCCCTCCTTTGCTGCTACTATAGCAGTCATATACTTAGCATTTTGTTGTAGTATATGTCACAATGCCTCAACTTTGGAACTCATCCAAATCCAACATGGAACATCCTTTCCATTACATTGTGCCACCCATAGACTAAATTGAGATAAATTTAATTTGTATCTTGTGACAAAACTAGTATCAATGAAACACTTTACAATGAACTACCTTTATCTATTTGTCACTTATACATGATATATTCTTAGTTCTTCCAAAGCTCATAAGAATATCTTTACTATCGTCCAATGATCATCTTATGAATCATTCTGGTCTGTGCTCATAACATTTAGAGCATAGGACATATCTGGATATATACATATCACGGTATAATCGATCAAACTATTCATGTGATTTTACTCACCAAGTGTTGAAACACTTGAATCATGATACAATCCTTTCCATGCATCAAGAACCTTTCTTGTTGTTTCCATATTGAACCCTTTCAATATCTCATATATGTAAGTCTGGCATAACCATATTAGCGCCTCAATCTATCCATATAGACATTGATGCCAAATTTTCTGGTTTTGCCCAAGTCTTTCATCGAAATCCTATTTTAATGAAATTCTTAACGTGTGTCAATAAAAGATACATCATTTACAATCAACAATATGTACTCTGCATAATGTATTCGAAATTTGTCTCAGCGCTCCTACTTAATTTCTTGCAAATGCAAGCATCTTCATCATCTCTAATGAAATTGAACTCCTTTATCATTTTCATCATGGTGAAGATTCCAACTTCGCTATGCTCACTTCAACTATTGAAGTTTGCATGCTCTTTCAGCACCCTTTGAATTAATAAAACCCTTCGGACTGTGTCATGTACACGTCCTAGGTAACCATTCTATTAGAAGAACCTTGTTTTGTTTATTCAACTACCATATACCAAATTATATGTAGTGGTTGCTACATTAATCCGTCAAGACTAAGTATCGCTATGAAAGATCAAATCTTGTCATAGTCAACTCCTTAAACATTGTTGTAAACTTCTTTCTGACATGTCGACTATTTCATAGATGTTAAACATCCATGTCTATTTCTTTATAGATCCAGACATGACCAATAGGCTTCACGCCTTTCCGGAGGGTCTTTCAAGTTCAGAAACTTGATTTCTCGTGTATGGATACTATCACAGATTCTATGACTTCTTAGTCATTTTATGGAGTCAGGGCCCATCATCGCTTATTTGCATGCAGTCGATTCATCATTGTCAAAACAATAACGACTTCTGTTTCAAATCTTACTATTTGATTCTTACCGACCCACATGGTTCAATAGGAACTCTAATCTCCAAGATCACACCCTTTGTAATCACGGGAGCCATGAGCATTGTGGCCGCCACCAGGACACTTTTCGGCACTGCGCTACTTAGCACATATAGCTAAGGTTTAACAACCTTATCAAAGTTCTATTGTCCTCCCACTTAACTTTTCACGAAAAATTCCTTCTCAAGAAACTTGACGTTCCAAGCGACAAACTCTTCTGTCCTCGGTGTTATGGAGGAATTCCCAAAAAATTCTTTGGGATAACCTACAAAGACGTGCTTATCTGACTTTGGTTGTAAACATTTTACTTATGCATAACATACCAAAATTTAAGAAAAGATAATTCGGGTTTTATCCGAAACCATAACTCATATGGTGTCATTTCAATGGATCACGATGGTGCTCTTTTCAGTGTAAAAGTGGTAGTCTCTAAAGCTTTAATCCTTAAAACATAATGGCAGTTTTATAAATGACACCTTTGATCTTACCATGTCAAACAAGGTTTGATTTGATCTCTCGAACATACCATACTCCTCTAGTTTATCGGGAAGTGCAAATTCATGGAACAATTCCTGAAATCTTAGGTGTTTTGCTAAACCTGTAACTCAAATATCTTCCTTTATGATCAAATCATAAACTCTTTTATTTTCTTATTACAATGATTTTTCACTTCATCTTGAAATTCTTTGAACAATTTTCAAATGTTTCATACTTCTTCCTTATTAAGTAAATATATAGATATATTCACTCAAATTCTAGAGAAAGCATATGAAGCAAAAAGATCCATCGCATATGGCTACACATAATGGACTATGCATATCATCATGCATAATTTCTAATAAGCTAGTCATCCGTTCCTCTTTGGCCTATGAACAGAGTTTTAATTATCTCGAGGAAAGTTTCACAAGTGTCCATTGATCAAAATCAAAAGACTCCAAAAATCCATGAACATGGAGTTTCTTCATGTTTACTTTCCAATATAATTCAAACAGCGATGTCACTTCATAAGTGATCTTCCAATCATTTATCTTACGGCATTTTAGCAATAATGTTTATGGATGTGATTTCTCCAGCTAGACTTGTAAAAGTTCATCCATCCATTATGGAATACGGTAATTATTTGAACAACCATTGTTCTCATAATACCGGAACAAAATAACAATTATTAAAACAAATCTTGAAGGTTAGGTTTGACGACAACGAAAATACAATAACACTTTATTTGTTTTTGATGAACATGATCACTTATTATCTTGCCAGCTACTTAGGCCGTTGTAGTTCATGAATTATGTTGTTCTGTATGACACTTCATACCAACCAATTCGGTATCCAATACCGGTATCCAATACCTCAGAACCACATTTTTTAACAAGCAAGGAATACAACCATAACATGTATATCTTCTATATACCTAAGTTGGACATCTCCAACATTTTCTTTTCTACCAAATATTTTATAGATTCTCTTTCAACAATTCCTTTCTTTTAAAAGAATCTATCAACATCAATAGTGGTGTCATTCACATGACACATAGTACAAAGTATATATAGTCAAATACTAATACCTTTGGACTTGCACTTTGAAGTAGATCACCATCATCAAATGTTTGGTGTTCTTTCAAAAATCCATTCTTTAGTAATCTATTAGTGTAGTAAAAAATTTAATTACATTTTCTATTCATCCTTATCATGATAACTTTCATGATCAAGCTACTATAGCCTATAAGAAAGAATCGCGAGTATAATGTTAGTTCCCAAAACCTTTTTGGGAGATCCGGATGCCTAGCATCTCCATCCTCCACAAATTCTCATACAATATGAGAACATGTATTTTGCTAAATTATACTCTATCATAATGCAACTAAAAACATTGTTTCAGATATCACAATATCTTTCACACATGATGGTTTCTGAAACAATTTTTAGCTCCTAAATAACCTCGACATCAAAAACAACTTTTGAATATCAATAATCATGGAGACAAACATGATACTTTAGATACTAACATTGGAATTCTTACTCTTGATTTAATACCGCTTATTAAACTTTATGGAGTAAATAGAGTTTGCTAAAAGTTTGCAATAGGACTTATAAACTTTAAATTGACATTTAAAACAATACAATACCAGTTCGTAAAGTAAATATCCAGAATTCTATAGTTCTATTATCTCAAATAAAAACTAAGCATAAGGTATAAAACGAATGCCAATGACTACAACAAATTATGCAAATTCACTTTGATTTAGTTTATGACAAATTGAGTTCGACTAATCCAAATTAGAAATGAACTCCCACTCAAAAACGACATGCCTTGTGCCTTTTTGGTGATTACATGAACCAAATCAACTATACCAAGTCCGATCATCACGTGAGTCGGTGTAGCTTCAAAGGCGAGCATCAATATGGGCATCACATCAACTATATGACTCATGCTTAATCTTTTGATCCGTGTTCCAAGGCCATGTCTGTACATGCTAGGCTCGCCAAGTAAGAACCTTAGTATTCGCGTGTGTAAAACTGTCATACACCGTTGTATGAAAGCGTAGAGTCGAGTACACCTGATCATCACGTGATGTCTCGAAACACGATCCATAAAACAATGCATACTTAAGGAAGAACACATTTTATCTTGATATTTAAATGAGGAATCATCTTATAATGCTACTAAAATGCCAAACTAACAATATAAGATGCAAACATCATATGTGTAAAGTGGAATGATATGGTCCATGCATTTGATCACCATCATGTGCATCGTGGTATGATCTCTATCATTCCTTTGTGTGTAAGGCCAAGGTCTATGGAACTTACACATTAGGTGTGTTGTAAGAGTATCTATCATACATCTACTTACAACATTACCATATCATGACACTAACCAATCAACGATCTAAACTAGACGCCTCTAATTTATCCATTACAAGTTTTACGTGGCTTAGGTCTTTCGGAGATAGAACCGGTCTCACTTTATGATAGATTGAGTTCAACTAATCCAAATTACTAATGAACTCCCACTCAAAAACGACATCCCTCGTGTCCTTTTGGTGATTACATGAACCAAATCCACTACACCAAGTCCGATCATCACGTGAGTCGGTGTAGCTTCAAAGGCGAGCATCTATATGGGCATCATATCAACTATATGACTCATGCTTAACCTTTTGGTCCGTGTTCCGAGGCCATGTCTGTACATGCTAGGCTCGTCAAGTAAGAACCTTAGTATTCGCGTGTGTAAAATTGTCTTACACCCGTTGTATGAAAGCGTAGAGTTGAGAACACCCGATCATCACGTGATGCCTCAAAACACGATCCACAAAACGGTGCATACTTAAGGAAGAACACATTTTATCTTGATATCTAAAAGAGGGATCATATTATAATGCTATCAAAAGCGTCAAACTAGCAATATAAGATGCTAACATCTAATGTGTGAAGTGAGGTGATATGGTCCATGCATTTGATCTCTATCATTTGCATCATGGTATGATCTCTATCATTCCTTTGTGTGTAAGGCCAAGGTCTATGGAACTTACACGTTAAGTGAGTTGTAAGAGTATCTATCATACATCTACTTACAACAATACCATATCAAGACACTAGCCCAGCAACGATCTAAACTAGACGCCTCTAATTTATCAATTGCAAGTTTTACGTGGCTTAGGCCTTTCGAAGATAGAACCGGTCTTACCTACGAACATGAACCACAACGAGGATAACCAAGTTATTAGCAACTCGTTGTAAATCAGATATTGACTATAGTAGGAGAGATGAACCATGACCACTTATGCAAAACTAGTTGCATGTCAGTCGTGGAACCGGTCTCATGTGCGATGACATGTAAGGTTGGTCCGGGCCGCTTCATCTCACTATGCAACCAATATCGAAAATACATAGAAGATGAAATAACATGATCATCATCGCCCACATATAAACATATGTGTACTATCCGTGCAAAGCACCTACGCATAGATCAGGCTCTGATACCACTGTTGGGTTTGAAGTATAGAAAACAAAAAATTCCTACGATGGGAACTAAGTGCCAAGATCTATCTACTAGATACAAGCAACGAGTGGATATACATCCATAGAGAACTTACCCTCAAAGAAAACAAAGCTTTGTTAACGAGATGGAACTCGTGGATCATGTAGTCGTACACTTGCCGATCTCAAGATCGTGATGAAGTCCAGCAGGTCTGGCTCCAACACGTCCATCAGATCTAGCTCCAGCAAGTCCAGCACCACCAAGTCCAGCACCGCAAAGCAGCGGTGCATCCGTGATCACACACGCGTCCGGTACCCCGACAACCTACGTCCCTCGCTCCAGCAAAGCAGCGGAACCAGCAACTCCTTTCTAGATAAAGCCACTGGGAACATGTATCTCACTAATCCGAGACCATGGGAATAACTAGAGGGGGAGAGAGATCCTTCACGAGGAGGTGTGTGTTGTGAGGAGGAGAAGGGGGCCTTTTATAGGGAAGAGGGGGGTAACCAAGGGCCATGGCGTGGCAGCCATGATGGTGCCCCCACCTCTTCCATCATTCGTGTGGTGGATGCTCCACTCACATAAATAAGCCTCCACTCACACTTCCACTCACATGCATTAAATTTCCACCAAATTTAATGCAATATCTCATTAAATAAAACTATTTTATTTATTTTATTCAAAATTTTATTAATTACTTTAATTAACAAACATTCACATAAACCCCCCTACGACATTTCAATATCACATGTAGAACCAGTTTTTACAATTTCACCCGAAACAATTCCGATTTCCATCGAAATGATTCCAGCGCTTTCTTAAATCTTTATTCGAAACATATTTGCTCCAAATGGTGTCGGTATCCCTTAAGTGTGTCACCCTACGGTTCGCGGATAACGCAGACATTATCGAGACCCCTCTCCGATCAATAATCAATAGCGAAACCTGGAGATCCGTACTGACTCCCACATATTCAACAATGTCTCTTGTGATCGTGTGAACCTTTAATATCGTAACTAAATCCCTTTGTCTCGTGATATATTACATGTCTAAGATTCGATCATCGGCATCCAAATACCTAGTTTGGTCTCGTTACCGACATGCACTCTTTTCTCGTTCCCGTGATATAACATTCTAGTGATCATATCACTTGCTTGCAAGCTATTTCAATGTGATATCACCGAGAGGGACCAGAGTATATCTATCCGTTATCGGGATGGACAAATCCTACTCTTGATCCATGAGCCTCAACATAACACATTCGTAGCACTGAACCCACCTTTATAGTCACCCTGTTACTGTTATGGTGTGACGTTTGATGTTATCAAGATACTCTTCCGGTGTTAGTGATTAACATGATCGCATGGTCTAAGGACTAAGATTGCTTCGTATGATGTTATAGCAATATAAACATAATGACTTTGATCGTAATGCTATACTTTAGATAAATGTTCATCACATCATTCCACCAATGTTGTGACCTCGTTATTAACAACATCCAATGTCCATGATCAGGAAACCTTGATCATCTTGTTAATCATCGAGCTAGTTTATATGAGAGGCATTATTAGGAACTTTGTATTTTGTTTATTAAACACACATGTATTAACGTTTCCAATTAATACAATTATAGCATGCAAAATAAACATTTATCATAAACATGGAATAAGATAATAACCATTTTATTATTGACTCTCGGACATATTCCCTTCATAAGCATAGGGAAAAAGCAAGAGTAGCAATTTCGGGAGCAACTCCCATGACAGCTGACGCTACGCGCGGAGAACTACTAGCATATCAATATTTGCTTCATCATAAAAAAGAGACCTGCTAAGGATACAGAGGCAACTCGACGAAAGAAAAAGACTTGCCGATGAATCCAGCCTACGATGGGCTCAACTAAGCTCTACCTGAAGATCAGGGAGCATAACAGGAGGAGTACCGCCAAGAAGGAGAGCATCTAGACTACATAACGTCCCCGAGGCAGAACTAAGTGAACTAATCCAAGATCTGGATCTGTCTTTCATGTCAATAGATCAAACAGGAAATATCAAAGCAAAATAGGCTCAGGCAGCAATCATGACCACACAAACATGGGTATGATTACTTGGGCCCTTATGATTTGCTACCTAGAACCTGCAGAAAGGTTTACGGTCCATGAAGAATCAAGATAAATATCCAAAGGAGCAACCCGCAGTAGACGACGTTGCCACCGCTGCTGCTAGGGTTGGGTCAGGTCCGGACGGGGATTTTTTTTAGATGGAGCCGGGAGTTGGGACCGAGTGAAATGAACAAGTGGGTTCGGTCGTGTTGTTCAGTTCAGTAGTCGATGGGTTAGGCCAGGATATTTTGGTCTATCTGGTCAAATTTTGACGAAATAATAAAACGGAAGCAACGACAATATCATATTAGGAAACTAATTTTCAGTACAAGGAAGAACCTGTGTCCAATGTCAAATAAGGAACCTCATTTTCATTTCAGATAATATAAAATAAGTAATTTTCTCAAAAACCGCTTGCATCAGAATGCATAGGAAAGAATAGCCAAAATATCACTACTACTTAAAACCAAAAGTTCTATTAATTTACGTGATGAAAGAATCTGTACCAAGCAGAATTTTGGATTAATACGGGCGTGTTTGGTTGCCTGTTTTTCCGTTTCTCACATGGGCCGAGAAAAATAAGGGCATTTGGTCGAGCCCTTCTTCTCGGATCTCGACGCTGGCATCGCCTCTAAGGTCGTCGGCTACTATGGCAGAGACACCAAAGGATCTGATTGCTTTTTATTCTCTTGTGATAGGGTGTTTTTTCTAAGTTTGGAGGCCTTATCTTCGAATTGTTTGGTTCTTAGGGCGAGTGTTGTTTTGAGCTTCCTTGTAATTTGTACATGCCATGATTTTTTATTTGCAGCTTAGGGGCGTTTAAACAAAACTGACTACATTTGGCAACTGTTTATGACTGACTAAAAAACACAGCTTGGCCCAAAACGTTAGCAAAAGAGAGAAATATACGCAGCATGCCTCATAAGGGCATCCACTATGTGCAAAAAACACTCCTTAAGTTCTATGTGGCAATGCTTGTAGTCTATCTTATACATAGTGGAAGAAATAAGAGTTATGTATAAGCTTGTAGGTGACCTTAAGCTTATAAGTTATCCACAAGGAATAGAAAATAATTAACTCTCTCTTTACTCTCATGCATGAGTATGTAGGATGAGACATGTGAGTCCCATCTTAGACTAAAGTTCACCGTATACATAGTGGAAGATTTTACAGAAGAGATGAGTCATGACTTATGGCTAAAGTACACCTTATACACATAGTTGATGCCCTAAAGCAGCCCGGAAGGAACTAGTCCATCAGGAATAAGCGCAGCAGAGCCCACATCAGACCGCCACGTCAGCGATCCGCGGTTGTCACGCGCTCAACCAATCAGGCTCCACCGTGCTCGATCACGCGGATCGTGTGTTTTCTTGAGGCAAATCCTAGCCGTCAAATGCACCACAATCCCAAAACCTTTCCTCAAACGATCACCGCAAACCGCCTCGGTCCACGCGTCTCCAGCCTCGCGCTCCCACCAGACCGCGCCTTTAAATAGCGCCCACCTCGCAATCCACCCTCCACTATTCGACTTTTCTCATCCAGTTTGGTCGCCTTCCGATTCGAACCCACAGAGAGGTCGGCAGTTCGAGAAGAGGAGCGCGATGGCCCGTACCAAGCAGACCGCCCGCAAGTCCACCGGAGGCAAGGCCCCCAGGAAGCAGCTCGCCACCAAGGTTCGTCTCGCCGCCTCCCTCTCTACCCCCGGTTTCTGCCCCCTGGATCTGTCTCCGTTCTACGTATGTTGCAGTTTTGACTCACGATTCCGTTTGAATCGTATTTTCAGGCTGCGAGGAAGTCTGCTCCCACCACCGGCGGCGTGAAGAAGCCCCACCGCTACAGGCCCGGCACGGTGGCGCTCCGCGAGATCCGCAAGTACCAGAAGAGCACGGAGCTGCTGATCCGCAAGCTGCCCTTCCAGCGCCTGGTCCGCGAGATCGCCCAGGACTTCAAGACCGACCTCCGCTTCCAGAGCCACGCCGTGCTGGCGCTCCAGGAGGCCGCGGAGGCGTACCTCGTGGGGCTCTTCGAGGACACCAACCTGTGCGCCATCCACGCCAAGCGCGTCACCATCATGCCCAAGGACATCCAGCTCGCCCGCCGCATTCGTGGCGAACGTGCCTAAGCCATCTTGCTTAAGCCCGTAGTCGGTCGGAAAGGGGATTCGGTAGTCAGTCAGTCGATTTCGGTGATGCTTAGTTCCTAATTGCTGTGTTAGGTCTCGTTCTCTGTAGATGAGATTTGGTTGGTACAAGACTCCTGTCAGTCATGTTCTTTTGGTTTGCGATGAAGCAAACGGATGTGTTGGGAACTATTATTGTTAGCAAGTAATTCCGTCACTGTGCTTGTGTCCTGGATTTGCGGTTGCTTGTGCTACTCTGATTGCGTATCTGGGTTTTGTTTGTGGGTCCCCCGTTCTGTCCCTGTCGTGGTGCCGTGTGAGCGAGGTATACTTCTTTTGGACGAGGCTGTGCCGTCCCTTCACTCCCAAACACATTGGTCGACGCGTGTTCTGGTCGATACCTTCTTAGCTACGTTTTTACTGTTACCTTGTTGCGTGTTAAGTTCGCAGTTTTCGGTATGAACTCTGAATCTTCCCACACCAGGAACTTTCTTTGCTGAGCATGGAGATAATAATTCAATGCAACGATTGACAATTGTACTGTACATACATATGCAAAGAGGTTAGTAGTACATACTACACAGTACATACATACGCATGCATGAAACCATTCGACAACCGAAGAACTGATCAACAGCATCGGCAAGCAAATAATCAATGCAAAAGTGGCAGCAAGACATCAGCAACAGCCATCAGGCAACCGTGAACAGTTCAATAAATAGTACTCCTGCTGATGTAGTAGCATAGAGTCTCAACTCCCAAGTTTAGTTTAAAAAACCGGACCGGTGAGACTGGGGTTCAGGGGAGACTGGGGTTCAGGTTTTTAGTTTGCGTGAGACTGGGGTTCAATAAATAGTACTCCTGTTCCAATTTAGTTTGCGTGAATGAATAGTGCACGGAAAACGAGGTGGCCAATTTCTTTCTCATCTTTTACTTTTTTCTCCTCGGTTTCTTGGGATGTGTAGACTACCCATTCCAAAATCATAGAATTTTTTTGATAAAAAATAAGAGAGAAATAGGCCACCTTGTTTTACGTGATGAACAGTAACGCGCAGAGTAATATGAAACATAGGGAGTAGTAGTAGCATAGAGTCTCAACTCTCAAGTATAGTTTAAAAAACCGGATCGGTGAGACTGGGGTTCAGGTTTTTACTGGTCAATGGTTCATTCGGTTCGGTAGTGACAAAAAACGATTCTTTTAATTAAAATTTAAGTAAAAATCAGAATAAAGTGACAATACAATGTATATTAAACGTATATTTTAATATGTAATGCTATTTCTTTCTAGGATAAGGCGTGTTCAAGTGGTATTGAGTCTTATGTGGTGCTATTTTTTTCTAGGATAAGATTCCTCTTGCAACTTTTTTTTCTGGTTTTTTGCTATTTGAACCGGTGTCTTAAAAACCGATGAGATCACCGGTTCAGATTTTTTCAGGTTAAACCACCAAACCGATTTGGTTTTAAAAACTATGCTCTCAAGTCTCACACACTCGCCTCAAACATCAAAGTTCTAGAAATAAAATGGGCACCTAGTCTCATACCTGAGATAATTAAACTTTCAAAGTCTCAACTTTCAAGTTCATGAACCGTAGCACCAACTCAACGATAATGGAAGGTCCAATCCGTCGCACTCCCATGACGCTCTTCATTTTCACGATCATCAACACCTCCAGCTCCAATATATTCATTTCGGGCTCCCGTTTGTCCGACAATATCTTGCCGGCTGTTGGGATGTTTTCTGGAGAACCATCAAGTTCATAGTTATCATCAATCCATTGAGCCCTTTGACCCTTAGTGTGTTTTGTAAATATTTGTACAATGGTCTTCTTTCTAACCTAAATATTTCCTTCGCCTCAAAATAAGTGACTTGATTTTGTCTAGATTCGCATACACAACACGTTCTAATGTGTAGATATATACGGAATATAGATAAAACTAAATCACTTATTTTGGAATAGAGGAAGTAAATTGTTGTGGGTTAACAAGAGGATACTCATAAAATAAGATTTGACGCAGGGCGTCGATACTGATGCCACTCTATACGCATTTCTCAAGCCGGGGCAGCCTTGGGTCCAAGCCGATAAAATCTCAACACTAAATACTATTAGTTTGTGTCAATGAGGGTGGACTCAGACTTTTACCCCACATGATCCTGAACTTACTATTCCTACCCATGATGACCTTTGACAATCAAGGACCTAGGAGACCTTCATCTAAAAGCTCTCAAACCGACCTGATCTGTGGGACTATAAGACGGCTTTATGGAGATTCCGAATACCACACGAACGTGCAAGGGAGATTGGAGATCCCGATTACGTGCAAGACAAGATGAAAACCTGACGTGACTAAGAAGGACTTGACTACCATCCACGCATATAAATACCCGAAGACATTCACTCTAGAAAGACATGCCATAATCACCAAAGTCTTCGACATTATCCTTAGTCACAGCTGTAGATTCATCTCTCTCATCGAGTGTCATTATATACCCACTAAGATCATCTTGTAGACATATTGTACGATTTCTCGATCGCCTTATAAATAAAGTCCGAGGGATTCCTCCTGTCACCCACGTATCTTCGTCTTTGAGATCCAAACTTGCTGACCCGATGATATCTTCGATCCAGATTCACGGATGTAGTATAATAGCTTTTTTCCTAGAAGAATTAGGTTTAATCGAACTTTGGAAATCCATGCTAAAAGGAAATAAAAAGGACACGTCTACAAGACTTTGTTTGTTCGTTTTACCTTAGTTTACCTGACCAATCTAGTTTACTTTTATAATGGATTGAATCAATGGATGAAGATAGGCCAGGATTGAAGATCCACCTGCAGCTGCACATCATATGGGATAAAAGATAATAATAAGCATAGTCATGTGTAATGGTTGAATAGGGATAATCTCTTGTGGGCAACACATCCTAATATAATAGAGCCCCCGTGATGCAGTGGGCATAGCAATAGTCTTTTAGTACAACCGAGTGCACCACGAAGCAATGGGCTACAAATGATTATTAAGTGTAAAACACAGATTAGCCACTAGGTCAGCCCAGGACGCCTTTGCTTGGAGGCCACACTAGGATCGTGGTCTCGCTCTGCCGGTTCGTCCATCCCCCCGCACGACGTCGTCGGAGGCGGGAGAGCCGCCATCAACCTCAACCGCACTCCAACGACCGCGGACACAACCCTGGAGGCGTCGAAGAAGCGGCAGTCCATCTCTATCGTGGACATGCCGGCGCCAGTCAACCTGTTTGGCGGAATGTTCGACGAGCCATCGACGGCATGGTATGGTCGCGACATTTCTTTGCCTTTGCCAGTATACTGCTCCCGCTTCTTTATCATGGCCAAATTGGGTGTAGGATTTTGTGGCCAACGATGCCGAGGAAGTCATGCACGACAAGATCAATGAGGGTGGCGATGGCTATGGCGATGACGGAGAGATCCAACAAGAGACCCAACAATATGTCCACAACATTGCGGACTCATTGTTTGGAAACGATGGCACTTCGTTGGTTGCTTCACTTGTGGCGTCACTTGTCGACAACAAGAAGTTGAGCCAATGAACCTTGAGCTACACCACCGACGAGGACAAGATCCTATACAAGGCATGGATAGAGATTTCACAAGATCCACTATGCGGCGCCGAGCAACAGGGGTTTGCCTGGAAAAAGGTGGGCAAGTTCTTCCATGAGCATATAAAATTCGGGAAGGATGCCTTCTATAGCGATCGAAATGATCTCTCCCTCTCCAAGCGATAGGGCACCATCCATACGAGTGTAGGAAGTTCCAAGGCTCCTACAAGATGGTGACGAAAAGGAAAATAAGCGGCATGATGCTGGTTGACATGGTAAAACCTCTTCCTCTCTTTGTCGATGTATTGCATATGCATTGACCCATTGTTGGTATCCATATGTGTAGGTCATGAAAGCAATGGAGCACTTCAAGAAGGTGAATGATAACAAGGCCTTCACGTTGTCCCATTCTTGGACGTTGATCAAGGACTGCAAAAAATGGGAGACTAGCTATGCCCTTTGGAAAGAATTTGACAATTAGAAGGGCAAGAGAAATGCTTCTACGGGCGGTCTCATCAGCCTAGACGACGACAATGATGAAGACTTAAGGCGACGGAACAGCCGCCAGTGCCTGCCGGCCTAGAGGCCACAAGGCTACGAAGGACGACATCGTCTGCCATGCTGGTGCCTTGGCATTCCAGGAGACCTTGAGGAAGATCCTGGAGAAAAAGGAAGAGGCCATCGCCGAGAGGGAAGAGAGTCAGCGCAAAGAGAAAGAGGCCACCACCAAGACCTTTGACGAGCTCCATACGAGGTCTATCAAGGTGGAGGAGGCCAGGCTAATGGAGATCGAAGCCAAGGCAAAGGCGAAGGAGGCTGAGGCCAGGTCTAGGGTGGCGGAGGTAGAGGCCAAGGTCTTCTAGGGGAAAATCTATTATACTAGATCTGTTAATCCGAATCGAAGGTATCAAGCCTCAAAATATATAGATGTCTTCACGAAAGTTGTAGGGTTTGACGAGACGAAGCCGTCGCCATCTGGTATGGGTGGACCGCGCCCGAACCAATGGTCGTTAAGCATTCAGGCGCCTTGGTACATCATCCCAATTACTTGGTCGTGTGTACTTCCTCAAAATCCTTCGTTATGACTCCTTATTTCGCATTAAAAGCTGTGATTTCTTGCACAACATAAATCAAAGAGAGGATTTGCATATCTTTGCAATTATTAGTCATTACTGATAAGGATTGAGAGTTTTTTGGCAATTGCTTGACAAAAACAATGTTTAAACGCAGTGGAAGATGACAAAAAAACGGAGCCATCAGCCAGTGAGCCTCCCTTGCTCTCGTTCTCCTCCCGCTTGAGCTACAGGTCCTAGAAGTCGCCGACGACTTCCTCCCATGGCGGGGAGTAGCTGCCTGTCCTCCGCGCGTACCCATCCTCCTGTCTGCGGATGAGGGCGCCATCATGAGACGTAATACGTCAAAATGTATCTAATTTCCCGAACACTTTTGCTATTGTTTATCCTCTAAACTTGTGTGATTTCGATACAACTAACACGAAGTGACGCTGTTTTCAGCAGAATTACCTTGGTGTCTAGTTTTTGTGCAGAAAATCAACTATCAGGAAAAATCCCGGAAAATATGCCAAAAATCCTATTTCACGAGAAGATTCACGGAGCCACAAGACGAGACGGAGGAGGGCCACGAGGGGCCCACACTACCTGGCCGCGCGGGCCAGCCCAGGCCGCGCCTAGGGGTGGTGTGGCTGCCTCGGTCACCCCCTCGGCCTCCCTCTTAGCCTATAAGATGCCTCTTGACCTAAAAACAAAGGGGGGTTCGACTTTTTTCCAGAAAGAGTTCCGGTACGCCGCCACCACCAGATTCCGTGAACCAGAACCAGAAACTTCGTTCTGGCAACCTGCCGGGATAGGGAATTGGAGGAGATCGTCGCCATCATCATCACCATCGCTTCTCCATTAACCATCCATGATTCTCCCATCCATGAGTGAGTAATCCTCCGCTGTAGGCTATGGGGATGGTAGGGATTGGATGAGATTGTTCATGTAACGACATCAGATTGTTAGGGCATGGTGCCTAGTATCTATTATTAGTGCTTTTTGACTTTGTTACAACTTGGTATGCTTAATGCTTCTCACTAGGGCCCGAGTGTCATGATTTCAGATCTGAACATGTTATTGATTCATGATGATAGTATTGTTTGTGATCTTACCTGCAAGTTGTATACACATATTGTTATCCGGAACCAAAGGCCCCGAAGTGACAATAATCGGGATAACTGGTAGGAATGGCTTTAATGTGAGGATCATGTGTTCACGAAGTGTTAATGCTTTGCCCCGGTGCTCTATTAAAAGGAGCACCTTAATTGCCATTAGTTCCCTTGAGGCCCCGCTGCAAATGGGCTGGCAGGACAAAAGATGTTGTGCAAGTTCTCATTGCGAGCACGTATGACTATATATGGAACACATGCCTATGATTATTTAATACTTGGATGCTTTATCTTATTTATCTGCAAATTCCCTATGTCTTGATTGTTATATGAATTGTCTTGTCCATGCAACACCCGTCCATCCATCCCTATGCCTACCTCGCTTTAATCCTAGTGTTTACTGCAATTGTTACTACTGTCTTCACTTTTAGTACTACTATTTTACTTTGCTAATGATATTACAAAACTGTACTTGATAAAGCTTTGTGAGCAAGATTGTTTCAGTGCAATTGAATTGACAACTCAGTTGTTAAGGCTTCTAAATATTCTTTGGCTCCCCTTGTATCGAATCAATAAATTGGGTTTCACTTCCCTCGAAAATACTGCGATACACCCCCTATACTTGTGGGTCATCAAGACTACTTTTTGGCATCGTTGCCGGGGAGCATAGCTCTATTTATCAAGTTCACTTGGAATCACTATTGTTCGCTGCCCTCCATTCATCATGGGTAAGTCTCGTGATGGAAAAGTTCCTATATTACCATCCACTACAAGAAGAGGTACGGTTCTGAACACCTCTGTTGCTCTTGATTCACCATCTGTTATGAGTAAGCTCCTTACACCACCACATACACATGCTACACATACTGCTGCTACTGCTGAATCTGAAACTTCTGATACTTATGATGCTGCTTCTACTGTGCTTGATAAAAGTGGTTCATTAGGTCCTTTCTTAGATGCTACGATTGCTAGAACTATAACTGGAAATACTGAAACTCTTAATGAAGATACTACTACACCTGTCAGTTCACCTGAGTCTATAGAGAGTTATGATATTGAAGACGGATATATAGAAATGAATGATGAATTTATTAAAGAATGTCAAAACACTCATGGTAAGAGTGCTATTAAGAGTCTCCTTGAGAGGCGTACTATAAAACCAAAATTATCTCCTAATGATAAGTTTGCTACATCTCCCATAAACATTAAAGATAAGGATTATGATTTCTATCTCAATTTATCTTACATAATTATCGTTGAGAAAGAACCTTTTGGTGGGACTAAGAATGAAAGTGCTGTAGCACATATGACTGAGCTTTCTACCATGAGTGGCCCTATTTTCTGATGATATTAAGATGCGCACCTACTTTGTTGCTAAATTTTTCCTTTTTCACTGAAAGGAGAAGCTAAGTCTTGGTTTAATAATTTACCTCCTAGATCTATTGATAGCCCTGATTGCTTGATTAGTACTTTCCATAAAAAATATTTCCCTCCTAGTGCTAGACATGCCATTTTGCAGGAACTTTTTGATTTTAAACAGGGAAAAGAAGAGATATTGCCTGAATCATGGGCAAGGTTTTGTGCTTTGATTCATGCACAGGCTAGATGTCCATTACCTAAGAATGAGCTTCTCGATATATATTATAATGGACTAACTGAAGAATCTAGGATATACCTAGATAGTTGTGCTGATTGTGTTTTTAGGAATAGAACTCCCAAGGAAGCTGAGGAATTAATGGCTAAAATAAGCAAAAATTATGATGACTGCACTCTCCCTGAGCCAACTACGCCCGATACAACTACACCTGAGTTAACTGTGCCTGAACCAACACCAACACCAAAGAAGAGAGGAGTGATTGAACTAAATGATGAAGTGATGAAGGAAGCTAAGAAATGTCTTAAGGAGAAGGGTATTAAATCTGAAGATGTGAAGAATTTACCTCCTATTGAAGAATTATGTAAGCCAATCTCCCACTCATCCACTATTGAGGTACACTCTCCCCAACATTTTGATGAAGGTGATATTCCTTACTCTAAACCTCTTGATCAATGCTTGGAAGAATTTGATGTTTTTATTGTTAAGCAAGATAATTTTAATAAAAGGGTGCAAAATCATCTAATGGAAAACTCTAGAGCTATTATTGAGTTGAAGGATATTGTGGAAAGAACCTCTAATGATGTTAAAATGCTTGGTAAACATTTCCAAATGGTTCAAACTCAAATTTATCAGCTTATTAAGGTACAAAAAGATTTGCTAGTTAATGCTTCTAAGGAAAAAAAGCTTATGAAATTAGAACCATAAGTGGTGCTGCCACCCAGGATCCTCTATATCCTGAGGGGCATCCTAAAAGAATTGAGCAAGATTCTCAACAAATTGAAAATAGTGGTACTTCTCCTTAGAAAAGGAAAAAGAAACATAAAACTATTGTAGAGTCTTCTGAACCTGCTAAAGATCCTAATAGTATATCTGTCTCTTATGCTGAAACTGAAAGTGGTAATGAGGAAAATGATACTCCTGATAAAGAAAAAGTTGAAGAAGAACCTGAAAGACACACTAAGAACACTACATACACTAAGGAAGATTTTGTTGCTAATAAACATGGTAGTGAGAGAGAGCCCTGGGTCCAAAAACCTATGCCTTTCCCTGATAAGAAACACAAGTCAAAGGAAGACGAACACTATAATAAGTTTTGTGAGTGGAGACCCAGGGATTCCAACTATTCCATGTTCGATTAAAAATAGCAATGTTAGAACTGCTTTGTGTGATTTGGGAGCAGGAGTTAGTGTTATGCCTTTTTCTCTCTACAAGAGACATCAATTGGAAAAACTAATACCAACTGATATATCTTTGCAAATGGCTGATAAATCTACTACTATTCCTGTTGGTATATGTGAGGATGTACCTGTTCAAGTGGCTCATAATTGCTTGATATTAACTGACTTTGTTGTGCTTGAAATGCCTGAAGATGACAATATGTCTATTATTCTTGGGAGACCTTTTCTTAATACTGTAGGAGCTGTTATCAATTGTAATTAAGGAAAGGTAACTTTTATTGTTAATGACAAGGAGCATACTGTCTATTTGCCCAAGAAGATTGATATGAATTATGGCTTAAATTCAATTGAAAATATTGAGGGCATCCAAGTTGGAGAGATATATTGTCCCATACCACGAGAAAAATATGAAACTATTATGATTGGGGCATTGCTATTAAGGTTGAGGTAACATAATCATTTAGTGGAATACAAAGTTTTGTTTCATATAAAATTGTTTTGGTAACAAGACTTGATCAACCTTGTTAACAAAGGGATTTTAATGAACAAAAACAATGTTTTCAACATGATTATGTTTGCTTACTTTTAGTTTAACTCTTCTCAAAATCTCAAAACAAAAGGTGCTGAGTTGGAATCCCATTCTAAGGATTCTTGTGGTTCCAGGGAATCCAGCTACAGGAGAACCAGGAACGGGGAGCTCCCCCCTTTTTCCGCCCGAGTCTTTGATCTTAAACTCTTTCACTTAGTTTACTTTTCTATTGCTAGTTGCTTGCATATTAGAGTGTCTTAGAACTTCTGAAGTTTTAGTTTTTTTTTGCATCTTTTGGAAAACATCTTTCTGTCAGAAAATCATTCATCAATAACTGAAAATTGCTCAAAAATAAAGTGTCTCGAAAAATTCCAGAAAATTAATATTAAATTTTTACGTGAAAAAAGGGGCAGAGGAGTACCTGGGGTGACCCAGGGGGGCCCACTAGACAGGCACACCACGTGGTGGCGCTGCCACCCTAGGGGCGCGCCTGGCCATGGTGTAGGCCACCCCTGGCCCTCCACTCACTCTCTCACTTGCCACTTCCTTCTCTCTCCCAAGAAAACATCAGTTCATTGCTCAAACTCGCGTTCTTGCTGTTCTTGCTCGAGATTTTTCGATCTCCTTGCTCAGCCCATCTTTGCTGCTGAAATTTGGAGCATTTGTTCTCCGGTATGGGACTCCTTCGCTTGTCCAAGTAGATTTGTGTTTAGTGGATTATATCTTGAGTATTTTGCTGCTATAGGTGACAGGTTATATGAGCTTGTGAGCTTCTTCAATGTTTAGAGAATTTTTTTGATGCATGTTTAGGCCTCTTACAAGTCCCTATGAGTAGTTCCTTTCATTATGTATTCACTTTGCAATCGCTTGTATGATGGTTGTCTAAAAATTTCAGAAAAGAAGATGAATGAACACCAACTCAACCAACATGAATTGAGGGTGCCTGCAGTTATGATGGTTCACCATGAGGAGGAAGTCTTTCCCTCTGCCTATCCATGCCCCGAATTCATGAGGGCTGCAGGGATTTCTCAAGATTTCCATACTTTGATTACTAATGGAGGATTGGAGCATTTTGTGAGATACGAACCTACCCAATATGTGAAACTAACTATGTATGTGGTGCATGATTTCCGATTTAGTTGCTCCTTGCCTAACCCCATGGTCCACTACAAAATTTACAATGTAGCTGTCGATCTCCCTTTTGATGACTTTTGTGCAGCTATTAAAATACCACAGTGGGGTTCGTGTGGAAGGATTAGAGAGCGACCTACACCACTCATGGACTTGTATGCGGGAATTTGCCAAGGGAGCAGCTTCTCAAAGGAGAGTGGTAAAATTCGTAATATTCATCTCTCGTCTATTCGATACTTTGCCTACTTTATTGCCAAGTGTGTTCTCGCTAGGAAAACTGCTAATAAATTATCCTCATATGATCTAGCCTTCATCTCAGCTGCTTTCAAACGAGATAGGACTTATAATTTGGGTGCCTTGATAGCTTTTCATCTTGCTGCTAACCGCGAGAAAGGTGGAATTTGTGGAGGCCTCATCGCTTCTCATTTAATAGCTTTGCATGGTGTAGTGCCTCATCATCTAGACCTACAGTTTCCCATAGAGAGGCTTGACCTTAATTCCATGATACAGCATAAATTCGTTTCTTTTTGGGCTAATTTGAGTGATTTATCTTATGAAATAACCTTCCTCAAGGCTGGTTGGAGAAGGGGTAAGTCCGAGCGTGTTGTTCTTTTGCCTATGCATGTTTTGTTTAACCTTGACAACAGGGAAGGATGGTCACTCACCGAGGAAGAGCTCGATACATATCTAGGGGAGCTCTCCCAGCGGGAGAAGGATATTGGAAGGGAGGCTTTAGATGATTCGGTCCAGCCCTCGGATGAGGGGGAGTCTTCGTACCAGTGGCCCGCCTATGATTGGGGAGTTTCTTTTTCTACACAAGGGCCTAACTACGATCATTCCTACGATGACCTGCCAGCTTGTAGTTCCTACCCGCGTTGGGGTTGATACCCACTTAGGCCAAAAGCCTAAGCTTGGGGGGAGGTACACCGACATCACACTCATCTACATATCATGTTCAGTCGATACTATATCCATGTTTCGTTTTCTTTTTAGTCTTCGTCCTTGCTTTATTTCTGCTTTCCAAAACACAAAAATACCAAAAATATTTTCGTTATTTCTCTTTGCTTGCTTCTTTTTCTTTTTGCCTTGGTTTGCCTCTTTCTTTTAGATTTGTCTTAATTATTCGAAAAAACCCAAAAAGATTTCGCTTTGCTTGTTCTTCCTTTTTGTTCTTGCTTCTAAAAATCAAAAAACATCAAAAATATTTTCTGTTCTTCTTTGGTTTTGTGAAGTTCGTCGCAGGGTTCAACAGTCCTCAGTGGAGTTTGGTTTCATGTTATTATTCAAGCCACACAAGTGAAGGGCAATAATGAAGATTAATGACAACTTGAGGTGTGGTAAGAGGCTAGTAATGAACTCTATTTGTTTTTATTTTTGTACATATACTCATTATTGTGGGCATGCTTAGTCCATTCATGTAAGGTGTATGTTATTTATGGATGCTTAGTAGTTCTTGCTTTCTTATGATTGGCTCCATCTTGCTAATGGTTTGTAGCATGTCATATGAATGATTGCTTGCATTATTCTATTCATAAATTGGTATGACACTGTGGTATCCTCCTCTGAATGTTTCACTTGAATTGACTTGGCACATGCTCATGCATGCATATGACTGAAACAATTAGTTAAGCCTCGATGAATTTTTTTGCCTCAGGGTTCTTGAATCACTTTCATGCCATAATTAGTCATGTTTTGTTGCAAGCATGATTATGACAGTTATTGCTCTCTCGTTTGTCGCTCACTTACTATTGCTAGCCTTCACTTGCACTGAGTATGATCTCTACTCGTATTTCCAACTCCCCAAAACCAATATTGCCGAAAGTGTCCACCATACCTACCTATTAGCATCATTTGTTATTCCGTGCATATTCAGTATGCCTTGTTTTCTTCCGAATAAAATGTTTGCTTGTTATGAGAAAGTTAGTTAGTAAAGCTCTCACGAACTTGATGGCACACTTTATTTCTTGCACTTAATAAACCTGAACTATTGTATTGTGATATGAAAGTTATATGCTTGCAAATTATAGAATTTGGGATTAGCAGAACCGTCATTACGGGAACGCTTTCAACACCTGTAAATATATACCCAGTTGATATCATGCTCTTTTGTTTACGGATGTTGTCGGTGTAAAATAAAAGGGGAGCTTGTAAGTCTATTGAGTTATGTATGTGTGTTAGAGAAACGCCTGGGCGGCTGGTCTAATCCATGCCTAATCATGGTGGAAACCTGAAGCGTAACCATAATAAGCAATCTATGAAGCATTCTTCTTATAAAAAAAGAGAGAGATAGTTATTGAGAAAAAGAAAAAAAGGATGAGAAAAGAGGAAAGAGAGAAAAAAGCACCATTTTCCCATGGTAAATAAGAAGACTGCTGAGATGCTCATTGTCTGCTTGCCTTGTCATTTTGATATGGGGATTCTTCTATATCATCGGGCAAGGGGTATCCCGTTGGCAGTTCTCTATGATACGCATGTATTTACTATGACAAGAACTTACCGGTAACTAAAGTTGAGTAGCATGAGGAGCGATCCTCGTACTCAAGGGACATGCGATTTCCAGTTTATGGTCTATCAAGCATATAACTCGTATTGGACCTCACTTTCACCTTAACTATTTAAAGATGCTTATGATAGGGGCAATGAGAGCTCAAAGCTAATGAGTACCATACTTTCAGCATTTGGAAGCCTTTCAAACTTTTCAAAACCTTTTCACTTCCTTGTTGAGTCACCACTTATTCTATGAGCACTTTCTTGAGAGCATAGTTGTCATTCTTAGTGTAATATGCTTGTCTAAAATTTTTGGATTAATTGTGTCATGACTTTGATGCTTGTATCTTTGATATCTTTACTTCTAGTCTTCACTTGAACTTCATGAAGGAAATATGCCCTAGAGGCAATCATAGAGATGATTGTATTTCATGTGTATCCATGAGTTTTTATAATGTTCCTTGAATATCCATTTACCAGGCAACTTGTATTGATTGGCAATTATGTGAATTGTTTGTGAAACTCTTTACTTGTATGGTTATCTAATAATTGTCCCTAACACGTGAATATTAGACTAGCACATCGATTGGTTGATGACTATGTTTCACAAGTCATAGACATGGAGATGTCAAACCAATGATGTGGACACATGTTATGAACATGGGGTTAGACTGACCCAACTTGAGACTTGCAATAATACTTGCAGCTCTCTCTACACATCGTGTACGTTTTGTCCTTAGACCTGAGATTGTCGCATGTACTTGAGATGTGGATTGACCTACTTTGGGGCTATCAAACACTACTCCATAACTGGGTAGTTATAAAGGTAGCTTTCAGGTTTGTCCTGATACATGCTGCAAGGCATCGGTCAATCAAGATGGGATTTGCCCCTCTCTACTTGAGAGAGATATCTCTGGGCCCCTCGAGTGATCGGATCCAGAAATGCATGGCCGTGCTACATATGGTTAAGAGTTAACCTAGTAAAGGGATTCCGAATCACAGTATCAAGAAAGAGAGGTCAGCTTGGAGCTAGACCAAATATCATGAGGCAAAGGGAAAGACATGTACTCAACCTTGTGATGGTTCATCCGAATGATCTTTATATGCGTTTAGGAGTTGGCACGTCTTGCTAGAGGCCGCTACCAACTATTGACGGAGTAAGTGTGCTCGTGTCATGTATATACGTGTATGAACCTATAGGGTCACACACTTTAGGGGCTGGAAGCCTAATGAGGATTGGATCCGAATTAGACCAGGCTTAGGCTGCTAATGTAGAAGCCCACTAGGGATGCCTATATAAGAGAGAGTGAGGCGAGCTGAATAGGGTTGAGCATTCCACCCAGCCGCCACTCCTCTTCCGCCTGTGTTGCTCGTGCAGACCTAGCAGTATGGCGTGTGACAGCTTCCACTCTGGACGTGTGGATACCTCGGAGGTGCTGCAACTGTAGCACTTGGACGAGCCGCGCAAAGGGGAGCTGCTCGTGGGACGAGGACGAGGAGGAGACATAGAACACTACACTGCCCCGACGTGCTTCATCGAGTTCCGCAACTGCGTGTCTAGTGGTAATCCTGTGATCTATGACCACAGTATTCCTGGTTGACGCGGTAGAAAATTTTGATTTTACGCTAGTGTAGCCTACCCGTTATCCTACAGTGGTATCAGAGCCGATGCTGTTCAGTCATAGGTTCGGGAAGTTTGCATATTGTGATATGTAGATTGATATGGATGATGTGATCGTCTGTATGGCAGTGGTTCTGTATTGATCTATGATCTTACTTTCCGTGATCGTGATTCTAAGGTCGTCGAACGACGCCATCGGGGTAGACAGTGACACATAAATCCTTTTGAATCACACGAAGATCAATATGATCGATCGAATCGGGAATTAGATCTGAATCGACGTACCGTGATCAAAGGAGTTTGGTCAAATTGGAACTATGGTCGGTTTATGGTAAATTTGATTTGCCGATCAAAATCCTTAAAGAAAACTGTATAGATTTGATCTCTCATTTTTCACCGCGAGGGCCGCTGCCCCTTCGAACCCCGCAGGGGGAGACCCCCTAGACCCCCCTTAATCGTAGCCCCCTTTTGGTATCACGTTAAGGTTCATAGGTGCTACGATTTCACATGATCCGGTAGAATGCGATTCTATGCACAACTTGTTTTTGCAGGATTTATGTGATCAGTATGGCCCAAAAATGTATGTGATGCATGTATGTGTTTTTCATGACCTGCGTGTCGTGAGTAGGGCAACAATTTGGAGCCATATGTGTTGTCAATTATTGTAATGGCCTGCGTGCCAACTTGTGATGATCCTAATACCATGTAATTTTGATTACTAGCTGTTAGGAGTAATAGCTTGTATTAGTTCTTGGAGAACTCATCGCTTGGAGGATGTCTCGCATAGAGCATGAAGATGGAGATCATCATGGTGGACATGTTCTATGGCGATGGAGATCACCATGAGAAAAATGGGCCATACTGTATCACATCTATGTGAATGTTATTCTTATACGTTTTACTACTATGCATGCTTAGATGATAGAAGTAGAACGATCCCTCACAAAGTTTAAGTTAAACCATGCCCTCCCAACCAAACCTTGCACCATCCTATGCCCTGTACAATCGTTGGTGGGTCTATGAAATTAGGGTGCCGCGGTTTTCCTTGGCTGGATGGGTTTGTATCGGATACCTACACGCATAAGGGTTAGTGAGCTTAACAAGGTCATCTTAACAGTTAAGGACCTTGGGGCATAAAGGTTGGGCGCCTAGTTTTGACATAGAGATGTCACACAACAACAAGAGTCATATGTGATATGATTAGCAAAGGTTGCTTACCGATTTACCTTGTCTTCTAGCAATGATGCTAAAGCTCACTAGTCGACTTGTTAATTGTGGATCTTGAATCACTTAGTATCAATAGAGGGATGTTGATTTAAGTGGGAGTATATGCTATTAAATTGTTTAATATGTTTTACTCTTTCATGGTTACATGGCTTAGTATTTTGCATATTTTTGTTGTAGATCAATGGCACCGAACAATTCATCACCTTTTGCTTTGCGTTCGATTCTTGAAAAGGATAAACTAAACGGAACAAACTATTCGGACTGGGTCCAGAATCGAGAATTGTTCTCGTGTGAGAAAATAAAACTGTTCTGGATACCCCAATCCCGGATGAACCTGCTGATAATGCAACTGCTGCCCTTAAGAATGCCTACAATAAAGCATGTGATGAATCTCTTGAGGTTAGTTGTCTTATGCTTGCATGCATGGAACCTGATCTTCAAAAGCAGTTTGAGGACCAGGAAGCGTACGATATGATCGTTGCGCTTAAGGACATGTTCTAGACTCAGGCTAGGACTGAGAGGTACAATGTCGCTAAGTTATTTGTGGAATGCAAGCTGGCAGAGGGAGCAGCTGTAGGCCCCCATGTGATCAAAATGGTTGGTTACAGTCAGACTTTGGAAAAGCTTAGTTTTCCATTAGGCCAAGAGTTGGCCACTGATTTCATTTTGGCATCTCTTCCATCTAGCTATGGGAATTTCATTTCGAACTACCATATGCATGGGGTGGAGAGGGGCCTTAATGAATTATGTGGGATGCTGAAAATAGCAGAATGTGACATTAAGAAGTGTGCAGGGCATAGCCATGTGCTGGCTGTGCAGAACAAGCCTAGCTTCAAGAAAAAGGGCACTTCTTGGCAGAAGAAGAAGGGCAAGGCTAAGGATACGATCCCTAAGCCAAACCTTGCACCCAAGCAAAAGGCTGGACCTGCAGAAGACACTGAGTGTTTCTTTTGTCATGAATATGGCCACTGGAAGAGAAACTGTAGCAAGTACCAGGCTTCTTTGAAGAAGGGTGGAAGTAAGAGTACTTCCCACTGTGCAGCTTGTTGTAAATGTTGTGGACATTTTTCTCGCAGATTCTTATGTTAACTCTTGGGTATTTGATACCGGATCGGTTGCTCATATTTGCAATTCGATGCAGGGGCTAATAAGAACTAGAGAAGCGCAGAAAGGCGAAGTGGATTTTCGCGTCGGAAATAAAGCAAGGGTTGCTACATTGTTCGTCGGCGTCATGCAACTTCACCTTCCATCGGGATTTATTATGGAGTTAAATAATTGTTATTACATTCCTAGTATGGGTCGAAACATTTTATCACCTTCATGTTTGATGAGGTATGGTTATTCATTCAGCCATTTTATTGAAAGAAGATTGAGCTTCAGCCAAAGATGCTATATTTCTTCAGCATTAGAGAGTTTTTCCTCAATAGTTTTATTGAAAGCAGGTTGTTTACTAATAAACTCTTTAAACATAACTTCAAGTTTAGAGGGAGCACTCTTATTATTGTTGTAAGAATTTCCATAAGCATTACCATTGTTGGGAGGATAAGGTTTATAATTGTTGTTACCAAAATTGTTCCTATAAGCATTATTACCATAGGCATTGTTGCCAAAGTTGTTATTTCTTATGAAGTTCACATCAACTTGCTCTTCTTGAGCAACCAAAGAGGCTAAAGGAACATTATTTGGATCAATATGGGCTTTTCCATTAACAAGCATAGACATAATAATATCAATCTTATCACTCAAGGAGGAGGTTTCTTCAACAGAATTTACCTTCTTACCTTGTGGAGCTCTCTCAGTATGCCATTAAGAATAATTAACCATCATATTATCCAATAGTTTTGTTGCAGCACCCAAAGTGATGGTCATAAAGGTACCTCCAGCAGCTGAATCCAATAGGTTCCTTGAAGAATAGTTCAATCCTGCATAAAAAGTTTGGATGATCATCCAAGCGATGGTCCATGAGTGGGACAATTCTTTACCAAAGATTTCATTCTTTCCCAAGCTTGAGCAACATGCTCATTATCAAGTTGTTTAAACTTCATTATTTCACTTCTCATGGATATAATCTTAGCAGGAGGATAGTATTTTCCAATAAAAGCATCTTTGCACTTAGTCCAAGAATCAATACTATTCCTAGGTAAGGAATTCAACCACTCTTTAGCTTTTCCTCTCAAAGAGAAAGGAAACAATTTCAGCTTAATAATATCACCATCTATATCCCTATGCTTTTGCATCTCACAAAGTTCAACAAAGTTGTTTAGATGGGAAGCAGCATCTTCATTACCAATACCAGAAAATTGTTCTCTCATAACAAGATTGAGCAAGGCAGGTTTTATCTCAAAGAAAGTATTTTCAGCCACAGGTGGAGCAATAGGAGTGCTCATAAAATCATTGTTGTTGGTGCTAGTGAAGTCACACAACTTAGTGTTTTCAAGAGTAGTTATTTTTTTGGGGTTTTCAAATAAAAAGCAAAACAAGTAAAACTAATTTTTTTTGTGTTTTTGAAGAACAAAACAAGCAAGCAAAGCAAAAAAGAAACTAAGCAAAACAAAAACAACAAAGTAAAGAGATTGGTTATGAGGGACTCCCCTTGTGAAGATGTCCTTGACTCCCTGGCAATGGCGCCAGAAAAGATCTGGTGCATAGTTGACGTGGGAGATTCTTCTTGTTCTTCAGTCCCCGGCAACGGCGCTAGAAAAGATCTTGATGCACTCGACTTTCAACGTAGTGCTCGTTGGGAACCCCAAGAGGAAGGTATGATGAGCACAGCAGTAAGTTTTCCCTCAGTTATGAAACCAAGGTTTAATCGAACCAGTAGGAGCTAGGAAACACCCCAAAGGTGTTACTAGCTGAGCTTTGGCAGGGCGCAGTACCGGTGCTAGTAGCAACGTGGAGACCTGCACAACACAACCACAGAACTTTGTCCCCAACTTGCGATGAGGTTGTCAATCTCACCGTGTTTTGTGGAAAACAAAGGATTAAACGTATCGAATGGAAGGAAGTAAAAGTTTGTAGAAAGTAAACACAAAGGAGTAAAAGATTGTAGATTGTATATAAAAGATAACATGCTGGGTGAACAAATTATAGCGGGGCAATTGACAAACACCGAGAAAGCAATACATGCATATACTAATCATGTTGACTCCTTTGAGACTTGATTGGGCATTACAACCTAATACATAGACCGCCATCCAACTGCATCTATGACTAATAATCCACCTTCAGGTTATCATCCGAACCCCCTCCAGTATTAAGTTGCAAGCAACAGATTATTGCTTTACGAACTGCGTGAAAAGTAAACAATACAATTGTTCTATGAACAAAGGATCGTTGTTTTCTCCCTAGTAGCAGCAACACATCTAGTACCTTAGAGATTTCTGTCACTTCCCTAGATTACCAGAGGCATGAACTCACTATCGAGCATAAATACTAACTCTTGGAGTTGCTAGCATCTACTTGGCCAAGATAGCTACTAACAACGGAAAGCATGCAAGATCTTAAATAACAAAGACATGATAGAATCAATAATCAATCTGAAATATCCATCGGATCCCCGCAAACACAACATGTATGAATTACAAATAGATGATCTTGATCATGAACGGAGCTCACAAGATCTAAACATGAAAGCACAAAGAGGAGAAACCAGCCATCTAGCTACTACATGCATCCGTAGTCCAAGGATGAACAACTCACGCATCACACCGGAGGCTTGCATGGTGATGAAGAAGGCCTCCAGGGTGAATTCCCCTCTCCGGCAGGGTGTGGGGAAGAGCTTCAGATCCCTCCCGATCTAGGGATGGAGATGAAGGCGGCTATAGACTCTTTTGTGGATTTTTGATCCGGTACTTAGGGTTTACGTCCCGAGGGCAACTTATAGGCAGAAGGAGAGGCCGAGGGGGTGTTGGGGTCGGCCAGACCACCCCTTGGCGCGGGCCAAGCCTGGCCGCGTGGCCAGGTGGTGTGGCCCCTGCCCCGTCTGGCCTCAGATTCAGCACTTGATCCCTTCCGGAAAAATAGGCACTTTGGCTTTTGTCCCGTCCAATTCCGAGAATATTCATTTTCTGACTTTCCTAGAACCAAAAATAGCAGAAAACAGGCAGCTGGCACTGTGTCTCTTGTTAATAGGTTAGTCCAAGAAATCATATGAAAAATACTCCAAAGTTGGAACAAAACACAAGAAAGTGGATAAAACCAAGCATGGAACATCAAAAACTATAGATACATTTGCAATGTATCACCTACCCGTTACCCTACACTTCAGAGGTGCCTCGGCATCTATGTTTGCTCTACAATCAAAGGCAAGCGAGATACCACTCTATCATACCTTTTTATGATCATTGCAATGTTGCTTATGTTTATGTTTCATGCTACTTACTATTTTTGAGTTGGAATCTCTTCATTATTTGCAATAACCATTAAGTAAACTTATTTGCATACTCTTTATTATGAATTGCTTAAGTAGTTGACCATATGTTGAGAATATATACATCTTATGAAGGAAATGTGTTCGTGAAAGCTCTTTTATCGCACTCAGTTTTCAACTGAATTGCTTGAGTACAAGCAATAAGCTAAGCTTGGGGGGAGTTGATACGTCTAAAACGTATCTACTTTCCCGAACACTTTTGCTATTATTTCTCCTCTAAACTTGTGTGATTTCGATACAACTAACATGGACTGACGCTATTTTCAGAAGAATTACCTTGGTGTCTAGTTTTTGTGCATAAAATCAACTATCAGGAAAAATCCTGGAAAATATGCCAAAAATCCTATTTTACCAGAAGATTCATGGAGCCAGAAGACGAGATGGAGGAGGGCCACAAGGGGCCCACACCACCTGGTCGCGCGGGCCAGCCTAGGCCGCGCCTGGGGGTGGTGTGGCCGCCTCGATCACTCCCTCGGCCTCCCTCTTCACCTATAAGATGCCTCTTGACCTAAAAACAAAGGGGGTTCGATGTTTTTCCAGAAAGAGTTCCGCTATGTCGCCACCACCAGATTCCGCGAATCAGAACCAGAAACTCCATTCTGGCATCCTACCGGGACGGGGAATTGGAGGAGATCATCGCCATCATCATCACCATTGCTTCTCCATCAACCATCCATGATTCCTCCATCCATGAGTGAGTAATCCCCCGCTGTAGGCTATGGGGATGGTAGGGATTGGATGAGATTGTTCATGTAATGGCATCAGATTGTTAGGGCATGGTGCCTACTATCTATTATTAATGTTTTTTGATTTTGTTGCAACTTGTTATGCTTAATGCTTGTCACTAGGGTCCGAGTGCCATGATTTCAGATTTGAACATGTTATTAATTCATGATCATAGTATTGTTATGATCTTACGTGCAAGTTGTATACACATATTGTTGTCCAGAACCAAAGGCCCCGAAGTGACAATAATCGGGATAACCGGGAGGATGGCTTTGATGTGAGGATCACATGTGTTGACGGAGTGTTAATACTTTGCTCCGGTGCTCTATTAAAAGGAGCATCTTAATTGCCAGTAGTTCCTTGAGGCTCCGCTGCAAACGGGCTGGCAGGACAAAAGATGTTGTGCAAGTTCTCATTGCGAGCACGTATGACTATATATGGAACACATGCCTATAATTATTTAGTACTTGGATACTTTATCTTATTTATCTGTAAATGCCCTATGTCTTGATTGTTATATGAATTGTCTTGTCAATGCAACACCCGTCCATCCATCTCTATGCCTACCGCGCTTTAATCCTACTATTTACTGCAATTGTTACTACTGTCTTTACTTTTACTACTGCTATTACTTTGCTATTGCTATTACAAAACTGTTGCTACTGATAAACTGCTATGAGCAAGATTGTTTTCAGGTGCAGCTGAATTGATAACTCAGTTGTTAAGGCTTGTAAATATTCTTTGGCTCCCCTTGCGTCGAATCAATAAATTGGGTTTCACTTCCCTCGAAAATACTGCGATACACCCCCTATACCTGTGGGTCATTAGAGACCGGCGAGCTCCTCGTCGCGGACATGAGGTCATGGACCTGCAGGTGGAGGGGGCACGCACGACAAGGTTGCAACTGGCTGGCGCAGCTAGAGGGAGGAGGAGACATGGCGAAGCCGTCAGCCGACGCTTGCTGTCGAGGTCGAGGAAGAAGCAGGGACGACAGCGCACATGATCGTCTTAAGATGGCGGTGCTCGCGCGAGGAAGGAAAGGCAGTGCGGCGATGTGCCCACACGCGGATGGAAGCGAGCGGGAGGACTCATGGACGTCCTGTGCGGCACTCGCGCTCGCTGTAGCGGAGGGGGAGAAGGGCGTCATGGGCGCGAGTGGAGAAGGCGGGCGGCGCTGTGCTCGCTCGCTGCACCGCACAAGTTGGGTGGATAAGAGATAAGGGAGAGAGACCTAGTAGGATAAGAGAGAGAGGATTCTGTAGCCCACAAGTCACCACGTTGATCATGGGCGGTTGGCCCGAGTTTTCTAAGTCCCACGCCGCGAGTGGTTGGTTTGAAATTTCTAGATCGACCGTGCTAGACAAGTGTAGGAGCGGCGTTCGACACTTTTGGGACGCCGCTACTAATTTTTTTGGATAGTAGTGAAGTGCAATTTTTTTTAGGACGCCACTACTAAAATGATTGCTATAAGGGTTTTCCTACTAGTGCCATCCGGACTCGCGATGCTTGAAGGCGACAGCGAGTACAACTTTTTGGGCAAAGAAGATGCCATTTTGGAATTGTATATGATATTGCCCTCTTTTACACACTGCAGATCCACTGACCATTTGTTGGCGATACCTAAAGGGGCAATGGTCAATTTATGTGTTATTTGCTTGTCAATTTAGTGTTTGAGATGATTGACAAAGGCTTGGCCAGCTATGCCACCAAGAAAAGTCAGAGCGAACAAATGGATCACGCCGCTGGGCGCAGCTGGCCGGACCACAACACAAAATTGATCGTGATCCTAGACAGAAACGGACCGTTTCGATCGGCCCGGTGGAGATGCCCCAATCCCCAAAGAGTATAGTACTTATTACTCGTTCAAGAATCATTGGAACCAAATAGACGCGCGCGTAAGGAAGTAATCATACGTTGACCAGGAATAGAATGTCAACCGAGTTGCTGACTTGGCCACAGGAGGCCCACATACCAGCCATGATGGTCAAACGCACGAGACCACAGTCCAACACAACGTCACCGATCCGCAGCTCTCTGTTTTCCACCAACCAGAGCCGAGCACACGGGTCGTGTGCTTCCTCCAGGGCTCCACGCAAAGCTGTAGCCGTCAGTGCAAGAGGCAACCCGAAGAAATCACACTTTGCCACAGAGCAAGAGGCGACGAGGAAAGATGTGAAGAGAGCTTTCAGTGTGCTTCAAAAGCGCTTTGGCATTATTCGTGGACCTGTGGAGTATTGGAAACCATATGTCCTTGATGACCCACAAGTATAGGGGGTGTATCGCAGTATTTTCGATAAGTAAGAGTGTCGAACCCAACGAGGAGCAGAAGGTGCTGGCTAGTGGTATGGATCAGAAATTCTCTGCAAATACTTAGCAAACGGATTTTTAGGGGTTTTCGATAAAGCAAGCAAATAAAGTACGAGTAAATAAAAGACAGTAGGAATAAATGCAGCAAGTGGCCCAATCCTTTATGCAGCAAAGGACAAGCCGGTTGTATTTCTATAGATGACCAAACGTTCTCGAGGACACATGGGAAGACTGTCAAGTGCTTTCGCTTCATATAGTCGATTAATCTTCTCTAGCTTGCTAAGTGTTGTGTGGGTGAACATGTGCTAATGTACCGACCCATCCAAGACTAATACATACTTGTGATTATACCCCTTGCAAACATCCGTAAGTACAAGAAAGTAATTAAGGTAGAAACCTAACCACAACTTTAAACTCTAAGACCCTTACGTCCCTTGTGCAATGGTTTCCTAACGGGGGTTCAGGTTTCTGTCACTCCGGCAACCCCTACGATTAGTAACCAAATACACAATGCATTCCCCTAGGCCCATATAGGTAAAGTGTCATGTAGTCGATGTTCACATGACACCACTAGAAGAAGTACACCACAACTTAAATAACAATCTATTGAATCTTTCTCAACGCAACTCCACTACTAACAACAAGACTTCTCCCATGTCCTCAAGAACAAAACGAACTACTCACAAGACATCATATGGATCATGATCAGAGATGGAATAATGATGTATAATAATCTGAACATAAACAATAATTCAATGGTTCACTCAATAGCATCAACTACAAAGAGTAATCAACACCGGGAAAGTTTCCTCTATGAACTATGCAAGATTCAACTCAATTGTTACAGCAATATGGAGATGGTGATGAGGGTGCTGATGGTGATGATGATGATGATCCCGATGAAGTCCAGCTTGATGGTGGTGTTGATGGCGACGATCTCCCCTCTCCGGGAAGGAATTCCCCCGGTAGAAATCTGTCTGCTGGAGAGATCTTTCTATCTCGGTGTTTTCCACCCCGCAGAGGCGGCGGAATCTTTCTATGGTCGCTCCCCGAGTCTTAGGGGTTCGTGGGGATGATATACGCCAGAGGGGAGAGGCTGGAGTGCGCCAGGGCGGCCACACCACTCCCAGGCGCGACCTAGGCCTGCCCGCGCCATGGGGTGGTGTGGCCCCCCTGTGGCCCCACCTCCGCTCCATCTTCTGGCATCCTGAGTCTTCTGGAAAAATAGGATTTTCTATATATTTTCCTGGATTTTCTGATATTCGTGAATTTTGCCTCCAAATAGCACCTTTTCCATCAGAATCCTGACTGCAGCGGTCCATGCTCCAAAAGTCATCAACCATGCAAAAATAGATGAAATAACATAAGTATCACCTCTCAATACGAAATATACCAATGAATAATAGTGAATTAAGACATAGAATAATGATGCAAAATGGACGTATCAACTCCCCCCAAGCTTAGACTTTGCTTATCCCCAAGCAAAACTGAGCTCAATAAACATGGCCTCAAGTTTATGGAGTGAAGAGTCGATAAAAGAATACGGACAAGAAGCATCACATTCATCAAATACATAGATCATAATAGAAGACAACTCACTATTATACAACTCAACTTGCAATGAGTAAAGGAAACACAATAAAGATACATACATTGAATCATAATTGGTAATGGCAAACTTAGCTCTTAGTCGAAGAATAGTTGATAATTTGCTGGAGTTCACAAATAGCTGGTTTTCAATGAAAGCTTTCAAAGTAGTAAACTTCAAGATAAGAGCAAATGTGCAAAACAAGGAACATAAGAAACATGATTGAATAAATCACCATATGAATGAATGAAACACAACAACTCAAAATTCTTGTTACTGACTCATCTACAAAGTAAAAGAAAGGCCCTTCGCACAGGGAAGCAGGGATTGTAAGTCTCATAAAGAGCTCCAAAAAATTATGATACTTACTAGCTTTCAGCTCTCATTGCCCCTATCATAGGCATCTTTAGGTGATTAAGGTTAAAGTGATCAAAAATGAGGATATGCATTGACAAGTTGTAAGTTGAGAATCTCATGTCCCTTGAATACGAGGGCCGCTCCTCATGCTACTCAAGTTTAGTCACCGGTAAGTTCTTGTCATCGTAAGCATATATGTATCATAGAGAACCGCCAACGGGGTACCCCTTGCCCGATGATATGGAAGAATCCCCATATCAAAATGACAAGGCAAGCAGACAACAAGTATCTCAGCAATCTTCTTATTTACCATGGGAATATGGTGCCTTTTCTCTCTTTCCTCTTTTCATAATATCTCTTTTTTTCTTTTTCTTTCTCAATCTCTATCTCTTTTTTTATAAGAAGAATGCTTCATAGATACTCGTTATGGTTACGCTGCAGGTTTCCACCATGTCAGCATGGATTAGACCAGCGGCCCAGGCGTTTCTCTAACACACATGCATAACTCCATGGACTTACAAGCTCCCTTTTCATTTCACACCGACGACATCCATAGACAAAAGAACATGATATCAACTTGGTACAAAGTACCAGTGCAATGTTAAAAGGGTTCCCCATGACAGCATGGTTCTGCTAATTCACAACTTACAAAGTGCAAGCATATACGCAACATAGGTGAGCACAATGGTTCAAGTTTATTAAATGCAAGAAAGTAAAGTGTGCCATCAAGTTCGTGAGAGCTTTAATCACTAATTTTCACGTAACAAGTTTAATTTGGGAGGTAGACAAAACAAGAATTTACTTGGAATAGCAATAATGCTACTAGGTAGGTATGGTGGACACAAATGGCAAAGGTTTTAGTTTAAAGGAGGTGGATGCACGAGAATAATACCCTCTCAGTACAGGTTTTTGGCTAGCAAGGCTGGGTAGCAAGTACAAGAGTTGAAGGAAACAACCAAACATACAAATGATAAAAACAAACATGCAATCTTCCTTGGAAGCACAAGAGAGCTTAACTAGAGAATACTAGACTTATGAGCAAATCAAGAAAGAAAGATGATGAAATTATTTTTTCTTTAGAGTACTTTTATCTTTTCATTCAACTCTCAAAAAGGTGTTGCTACTGACCGAGCCAGGTTTGCCAAAACCAACTAAATTAACTCAATGATCGCAGAGTGCTATCAATACTAACAACAAGATCAATCATATAACCACGAATTGAAAACTAATATAAGCTATGCAAAAGAGTGAATGATAGAACTTCTCATTAATATTCCATAACAGAAACTCACACCAAGGGATACATATCTAACGAGAGAGGGGACACTTCCATAATGCAAACCATACTACATAATAACTCCTCTATTCATGATATGACTCTACTAATAATGTAAAAAGATAGAAGATAGTGATATGATACCGCGGCACTCCCCCAAGCTTGGAACAAACCAAGGGGATGCCAAACCTGATGATGATTTACTCCTTAGGTGGTGGTGGTGTCCTCTTGATGAGCTCCTTGATCAGTTTCCCCAAGTCCTCAATCTCGAAGGTGAGATTACGAATCAGCTGTGAGTTTTGCTCAATGCGGCTCATGATCATGTCGTGTTGAGAATTCCAACTCTTGCTATTCTTTCCCACTCTTCCTCCTTGAAGTCTTCTTTTCCTGCATGGCTAGAACGAGGCAAATCCCAATTGGAGGGTAATTTCCCCTTGGGCATATTCTGGTATTGATGCTCATGGATAAGGGTATGGAAAGGATTCTTGGTGCGTGGAGGAAGTGACCAAGGATCTGAATGGTGATGAGGAGGCTTCCCTCCAATGGCTGGATTTTCCACCACTCCAATGCTTGCAATGGTAGTGCTGGTGTGCGGGTGCTGGCCTTGCTCCTCTTCACCTTCACTCTTGGTCTCCTTCTTCTTCTCGGGGTCTTGGGGGTCTTCCTCCATGGGCTCCTTCCCCTTATCCTTGGCGGACACCATTGTGCTTCGAATCTCTCAAAGAGTATGTCCTGACAGAAACAAATTGAAACAAAAACATGACAAAAACACAATATACGAACCTCGGAAGATCCGGGGGGTTATATATTACGAAGTTTCACTTCAAAAGGAAGGTACTGGGAGAAAACGAGTCGGAGGCGGAGTCCTGGGTGGCCTCACCACCTGGTGGCGCGGCCAGGGGTGGGCCCACGCCATGGGGTGGTGTGGGCCACCCTGGCTCCGGTTCCGTCCCTTTTTCGCTTCGTAGCTTTCCTTATTGACTGAAAACTGCAAAAATATAGTTGAATTGTATTTTCGCAGAACTTTTCTTACCAGAACTGTTACCTATTTGGAAACGGACTCTGCGGGTCTCTGAATTTGGTATTTAGTGGATCCTTCCGGAGTCATCACTTGAATCATCAATATCTTAATCTTCATACACTTATTACTTGAGTCATAAAACCCTTCTCTTCCTTATTACACCATTATCTCCACTTTCTGGAAATTTCTTTCACATAAAACTTCACACAATTCTCATTAGCAACATTAGTATAAGTGAAGTGATAAAACCTTTTGAGTCCAACTTCAACTGAAAACCATCAAAACAAAAGCTACTGTAGCAACTCCTTCCGAAAACCCAAAAAGAATTCAAAAAGGAAATCGAATAAAGAAGCAAATGCAAGATTGGCAAAATCTGTCAAAACAGACCAGCAGGTAAATATCAATTTTTTTGAAAATCTTCTGTTGCTCAAATCAAAAAGTGCAAAACTAACGAAAGTTAAATAACAACCTGGGACAGAAGCACACAAAAATACAGCTTAATCCGACAGACAGAGGTGTCTCATAATTTTTTTACGGTGAAGCACAAAAAAGCTGTTTCGGGACAACAACTTCCCCAAATCTTACTTCTCTCTCATTAGAGGTTGATCTTGACACAAAAACCAAACAAAACGGATAAGGAGCGGTTATTACTGAAGTAATAACTTCCAAGACTCAAAGAAACAAAAACAAACTGAAAGCAAAAACAAATTGGGTTGTCTCCCATAAAGCTCTTTCTTTATAGCCATTAAGATGGGCATGATAATTTTGAAGAAGCTCTCATAGGGATATGAATTGAAGTGAAAGAGAGCATTAATAAGCAAAAACACACACACATTTAAGTCTAACCCACTTCCTATGCAAGGTAATTTTGTAAACAAACAAGTTGTTAAAACCAGAGGCAACTTGCATAAGAAGGCAAAAGAAGTGCAACATAAAAACTTTCAGCATAAAACGAGGAAACTTGATATTATTGAGATACATAAGAACACTTTTCCCTCTCTCATAATAAGTTCCAGTATCATGCATAAACTTAACAATATATCTATCACAAGGACTATCATAGCAATGATCACTTATTCTAATAGAAAACACAGGAATACTAGCTCTCATAACACTACTTTGTGAAACAATATTAGAGGTATCCTTACAAAGGATAGTGTGTCCCTCTTTTTCATATTTAGCAACAAAGTCTTTCACATTTGCTACTATAGGTCCATCAACCATTTGTTTATCAGGTTCAAGAGCCTTATTCATACTTTCATTAACCATACTAGCTATCATAGAATGTTCATTTACCTTAACAGGAAAAGGCATTTTCTCAATATAAGGTTCAGGTAAAACATGATTAGTAGTATAAACTTCAGTATTTCTTGCAGGAACACTCTTAACAACATCTTTATAAGGTTCATGATACTTATTCCACTTCTTTTTAGGCACTTCAATGTAAGAAGCAAAAGCTTTAAAATAAGAAGCAATAGCTTGAGAGTCTAGACCATAAGCATTTTTAATATTTTG
Organism: Avena insularis; assembly: GCA_023614405.1. NCBI lineage: Eukaryota > Viridiplantae > Streptophyta > Magnoliopsida > Poales > Poaceae > Avena > Avena insularis. Next base: position 576,157,900 of record CM042692.1, read on the forward strand.
AAAGTTATCAGTTCCCATAAAATATTCAATGCATTCATAATCATAATTTATACCTGACTTTCTACCTTTGTCATTCCCCCAAGCTTCAACATTGTCTTAAATACGGTCCAGAAGATCCCATTTAGCTTCTTCTTCCATGCGAGTGAATGATCCAGCACAAGAAACATCCAATAAATCCTTGTCATGTAGAGGGAGCCTTGCATAAAAGTTGTTGATAATAATATTGTTGGGGAGCTCATGAATGGGACATTTGAGCATTAGTAACTTCAATCTCCCCCAAGATTGAGCTGTACTCTCTCCATCAAGAGTCCAAAAGTTGTATATTTGATTCCGATCTTTATGAATCTCACTAGGAGGATAAAATTTTGAATAAAAGAGAGGCACTATTTCCTCCCATTCCAGAGATTGACCATTCTTCAGCAGCTTATACCATTCCTCAGCTCTACCTTTTAGTGATAATGAGAATAACTTCTTCTTAACTTGATCTGTAGTAATACCTGCACACTTGAACAACCCGCATAATTCGTGTATAAAGAGTAAATGATCACCGGGATGGACAGTTCCATCCCAACATAGTAGTTATCCATAACACGATCAATAATTCTTGTAGGTATTTTGAAAACATCTTTCTCAGCAGGTGGTGGCTTATCTACTACCTTAACAGTGGTAGTAGCATTACCAAATAAGAAACTCAGCGAATTATCCATAACAAAAATAAAGCAACTAGCGTATAAACAATACTACAGAGAAGTTTCCTTTACCGCCCACTCTCCAATAGCGCTTCACTCCCGGCAACGGCGCTTAAAATAGTCTTGATGACCCACAAGTATAGGGGGTGTATCGCAGTATTTTCGATAAGTAAGAGTGTCGAACCCAACGAGGAGCAAAAGGTGCTGGCTAGTGGTATGGATCAGGAATTCTCTGCAAATACTTAGCAAACGGATTTTAGGGGTTTTCGATAAAGCAAGTAAACAAAGTACAAGTAAATAAAAGACAGTAGGAATAAATGCAGCAAGTGGCCCAATCCTTTATGCAGCAAAGGACAAGCCGGTTGTATTTCTATAGATAACCAAACGTTCTCGAGGTCACATGGGAAGACTGTCAAGTGCTTTCGCTTCATATAGTCGATTAATCTTCTCTAGCTTGCTAAGTGTTGTGTGGGTGAACTTGTGCTAATGTACCGACCTTCCTAGGACTAATACATACTTGTGATTATACCCCTTGCAAACATCCGTAAGTACAAGAAAGTAATTAAGGTAGAAACCTAACCACAGCTTTAAACTCTAAGACCCTTACGTCCCTTGTGCAATGGTTTCCTAACGGGGGTTCAGGTTTCTGTCACTCCGGCAACCCCTACGATTAGTAGCCAAATACACAATGCATTCCCCTAGGCCCATATAGGTGAAGTGTCACGTAGTCGACGTTCACATGACACCACTAGAATAAGTACACCACAACTTAAATAACAATCTATTGAATCTTTCTCAACGCAACTCCACTACTAACAACAAGACTTCTCCCATGTCCTCAAGAACAAAACGAACTACTCACAAGACATCATATGGATCATGATCAGAGATGGAATAATGATGTATAACAATCTGAACATAAACAATAATTCAATGGTTCACTCAATAGCATCAACTACAAAGAGTAATCAACACCGGGAAAGTTTCCCCTATGAACTATGCAAGATTCAACTTAATTGTTATAGCAATATGGAGATGGTGATGAGGGTGCTGATGGTGATGATGGTGGTGGTGATGATGATGATCCCGATGAAGTCCAGCTTGATGGTGGTGTTGATGGCGACGATCTCCTCTCGGTGAGAATTCCCGAGAATCTGCACGGAGAGATCTTCTCTCGGTGTTTTCCGCCTTGAGGCGGCGGAATCTTTCGTGGTCGCTCCCAGTCTTAGGGTTTCATGGGGATGATATACGCCAGAGGGGAGAGGCTGGAGTGGGCCAGGGCGGCCACACCACTCCCAGGCGCGGCCTAGGCCTGCCCGCGCCATGGGGTGGTGTGGGCCCCCTGTGGCCCACCTCCACTCCAGCTTCTGGCATCCTGAGTCTTCTGGAAAAACAGGATTTTCCGTATATTTTCCTGGATTTTCTGATCTTCGCGAATTTTGCCTCCAAACAGCACCTTTTCCATCAAAATCCTGACTGCAGCGGTCCATGCTCCAAAAGTCATCAACCATGCAAAAATAGATGAAATAACATAAGTATCACCTCTCAATACGAAATATATCAATGAATAATAGTGAATTAAGACATAGAATAGTGATGCAAAATGGACGTATCAGTCCTCTGTAATATCATGACATGTTGCATCATTTTGCATAACATGATCATCGAAGATGAGAGAGACATATACGATGACTTTAGGTACATCTCAAATGGAGACCATGTTCTGCCTGAGCATGATCTATCCAGGATTGACTAGTTCCTCGCGATGCACCGAAGCATCGAGAATAAGGCGACATATAATCATCTATAGGATGATCTCTGGCATCTCCACGACAATTAGTTGTGTTTGTTTTCATTGATTTGCTTGCAAACGGTTCGATCTATTACATTCAATTCGGTTTGTAATATTCAACTATTGGATTTATTACATATTTGGGTTTATAATAATGAATAATTTGATTTATAACACTTATTTTAGTTTGTAATAGTAATAGTTTTGTTCAAAAGTTTTGATTTGCAAAAAACAAAATTTTACTCCTTTAAACTTTTTGGGGATCGGTTCCGCGGGCTAAATTTAGAGGAGCAAATTTTCTCCTCTAAAGGAAAGGGGGCTGTTTTCTCCTTTAAAGGAAAGGGGATGAGTTAGAGATGCTCTAAGAGACTCAATACTTGACCCCTCTCTTTTCTTGATCAAATTGCATAGGCAGTAGTTCTAATTTCATCCTCCCCGAGCACAAACTCGATTGAACGGGGTCTATGATCGGTTCGTAACCCCTAGATGCTGAAGGCGTCCTTGGGTGATATTTAAGGCGTCCTTGGGTGATATCGTAGTTACTACGAGGTGAATACAATAGTGTCGGTCCATGGATTTTCCTTTGGCCAACCTAAGAGAATAACCACAAATTAGTGAAAGGCACCCGAAAAAGGTTTCCAGAGGGCTCGCATGTCGCCTTCATCGGGTAACCTGAAACCCTAGTCGTCAAGCTCCTCTCATACACCTCCTTCTCCTCGTCGACAGGGTGGATCGACCTGGCCTAGTGGTCAATTTGGCATGGCGACCCCTCTCCAAGATCGAGCCGACTTCAGCCAGATCTAACCGTAGGGGATGTCGAATATTCTTGTGGCCCTTGTAGTGGTGGTGGTCGAAGTGGCATGGTAGCCGGAGTCAGTTGCGGAGCCAGGAATGAAGCAAGCCCCGGGCCAAAATCTAACCCTAAAAAAATCCACTAAAAAACTCTTGTAATAGTGCAAGTTATTTGTACTATAGCAAACATGAACATATATTTTTAAATCCATCGTTAACAATCCAATAACGTACATAAGAGTGACTAAAAGGCTAGAAATAGTAGTATGGAATGAAAAAGATTGTACCAAATCACTGGTTTGGTTCATCTGAGCCTCCCATAACCTCACCAACAGTAGAAGAAGAACCAATACCTTCAAAAAGCAAGAATATTTCATAAGAAAAGGCATACTCATAAAATATAATAGTGAATCATTGATACAAATATGAGAACTTACCAAAACGACGAGGTAAAACTCCTCTGCGTGACTTATATGATTGAAAACGATATACAATATCATCATCATTGATAGAGTGAAATACATCTCGATCAATATAGCACACCATGCTATAATTCATCCAATCATCACCCATTTTATTTCTCAACTCGGTCTTGATAATGTTCATAGCTGAGAAATATCTCTCCACTGATGCTGTTGCAACTGGTAAAATCAATGCCAACTCAATGAGGCGATATACCAAAGGAAAAACCATGTGTCTATCAGTCTGAACCATCTTCACAGCAAGATTACAAAGGTCATGACAAGTCAGAAAATCTGAATCACCTCTCACATCAGCAATGAATGTCTCAAGTTGATTTCTAAGGACAAAAGAAATCTCATATATGGAGAAGTCCTCAGCATACATCTCAGCCAGTTCAACAAGTTTGTCTTCATCAAAATTAGCAAATGAGTTCTTTGGATCAAGACAAGCAATGCACCTCAACAATTGAGTAGACTTTTCAGCAAAGCGGTTATTCAACTCAAAAAGAACTTGATCATGCACAACATTAAATATTTCATATCTAAAGCAGTGATAGTAAGTTACCATTGTACATCCACGACCCCTTGAGCGACCTCGAGCGGGTATTGTATCATCCATGTTTGGCACCACAATGTTATATTTGATACAAAAGTCAATTGTCTCTTTCATGAGTTCATCCCAACCATTATCTCTGATACCTTGAAGCTTGTCCAATGTTACACCAATCAAACTCACAGCACGGACAATGTTTTGATTTTTACTTTGCAAACAATGTGACAACTCATTAGTCTTGCCCAATAGTCTGATCATAAGATGCAATAAGAGAACAAATTCAAAGCTCTCCATCTGAGAATCAATCTACCGCCGTGGTTCTTTGTATAAGACTTTCTCCATCATCATGAACATTCTCTAATACATGAAGAACAGATTTCCACATCATAATGAATCTACACAAAGTTTTATGGTGTGTGCCCCACCGTGTATCCCCAGGTTTTACAAGGTTGGTTGCCTGGTTTTTTCCTCTTCCTGAAAAAATTTCCCCAGACTCCAATTGGCTGATCATAGTGTCATGTTGATGTTGCGCTACTTCATCGTGTCTTTTACAAGAAGCATTAACAGTGTTGACAATCAAAGTGATATTGTTAAAGAAATCCAATATGGAGGAACAACACTTGGAAACAGCAACAACCACTAACTGCAACTGATGGGCAAAGCAATGAATGTAAAATGCATATGGATTTTCATCTAATATCAACCTTTGCAAGCCACGAAACTTCCCTCTCATGTTAGAAGCTCCATCATACCCTTTCCCTCTCAACCTAGACATAGATAGGCCATAGTGAAGAAACATACCATCCAAAGCTTGCTTTAGTGAAGCTGCTCTTGTGTCAGGAACATGCCTAATCCCAATAAATCTCTCAATCACATAACCTTGTTTGTCAACATACCTACATAATAGAAAGAATCATAAGTAAATAAACAATTAAGTAACATGTAAATAATAAAACAATAATCAAGCTGCTAACCTCAGTACCATAGCCATTTGCTCCTTTATAGATACATCTCTAGACTCATCAACAAGTAAAGAAAATTTCCTATCTCCAATATCGACAAGAATGGATCCGGTGGTCTCTTCCGCACAAGCCTGGCACAAGTCTAATTGTATCTCATGAGCAATCATCAAATGGTTCCCACCAGCACTATCAAGCAAATCCCTAGCATTTGGATCTTTTTTCTTGTACCAACTCATCATCTCCAAAAAGTTCCCCCTATTCTTTGAGCTCGGAGTCTCATCATGACCACGGAAAGCAAGTTCTTGCAACATAAGAAATCTGACAATACCTAAAATAATGATAAGACGAGCTTTGTATTGTTGTTGGTCTTTTATGGTGCCACGCTCCATCGCATGTGTCACAGATTGCCTTTGATTTTTGAAAGCCACATAACATTGTCTAGATTTATTGTGAGCACTATCAGGTCCACCAACATGTATATTAAGAACACTAGGTTCATCTTTCCAATTAGTAAAGCCCTTCTTTGTGAATGATTCAATGCCAAAGTTGTGTGCTCTAGGTTGCTTAAAAAGAAAGCAATAGAAACAAAATGCAGCATCTTTAGCAACACTATACTCCAACCAATCACCATGATTATTGAACCAATTATCATGAAAGCTTCTAAGTCTACCAGTTTTTCCAAAAGCAGACCTCTTATATTTGTGACCAAAAGGTTGGCATGGACCTAAATTGACATATTCCCTTCTAGCAACGTCTTGTATGTTCGGATCCAAGTCCTCAATAGGTGTCCTAAGACCGGGATCCAAAATTATAACATCCATATCCAGGCGAGTATTGGTATTTGCAACACAATATGCAAGATTATCACTTTCTTGAGTTGAGGCTGAAGGTTCACTATGGGATGTTGATTCACTTTGAGGAGCATCTTCGGTTTGAGGAACATCTTCGGTTTGTGGAATTGATTCATTCTCTCTTGAGACCGCTGGAAAATATCTCTTCATCTTCTCTATCTGAATTCTGAAACATGAAATCAATTTCAAACAATTGTTAAGACATATGTATTCTTATTCATCCTCTATCTATCTATTCTATTATCATATCCCTGTCTATTTTCTAAACAAAATTAATCGGTTCAAGTAACCAACAATCAGCAGTAGGAATTGAAATATTGAATTACTATGAAATCAGGAATAGCAGCCGAGGAGGGAGAATTGCGTCACCATCGCCTTCGCGAAATAGGGGCAAAGCGGGGAAACATGGCAGAGGCGCAGGGCTGCCGCCGGGCACAGACAGAGGCGGGCCAGGCAGAGGCGGGGGCAGGAGCGCCGGGCTGTCGGGGCGTGGAGCGTGCTCCTCCGGTGGGGGTGGGGAGGTGAGCGGTGGCGGGCCAACCTCCCTCTCCCAGTCGCACGACAACGAGGGTTTGCCGTTTCCGCGTGGTGTGCTACGATCGAGGAATCAAGGGAATCGGTAATGGTCTGACCTCCTACTCCTGAGCGAGGGTTTGCGTGGTGTACGGCCAGGGCCACTTTTTTTTTCGGGAATAATAGGTAAGCAAAATTTTCACGCCCAGGGCCACTGCCCTTGTTGCCCCTGGCGTGTCTCCGCCCCTGGCCGGAGTGGCTCTTCCAATGATGGTTGAGGACCTCCTTCGTCAAGATTTGTCCATCTTAGTGTTACACGTGGTGATTAGGGGGTGGCGGGAGAGATGGCGGTCGTTCAACGCTGGAACTCCTCCATGGTGTTACATATGGGGTTAAACAATGCCGGTTGGCCGTGTGTCCGGTGGTGGTCAATGTTTCCCTTCTTCATCAGTGATGATATGCTTTCTGTGGTGGTGGTTCAAGCGCGTGACATGTCTCCTCGTCCCTTCTTCTCTTTGGCAGGGTGAAAACCTTGCCCGCAACTTCTAATGTTAACCCGAGGATGCGTGTGAGGTGTCGGTTCCACCCTGGAGGCATGTTCGTGGGCATGCCTAGGGTTGAAAACGGAACGGAAACGGACGGAAACATGCGTTATCGTTTTCGTTTCCTCTTGTGTCGTCGGAATCGAAAACGAAACAGAATACTCCAGAAACGAACGCGGAATCGGAAATCATCGAAGACGGATATGGAACGGATACGGGACGGATATGATACGAAAACGGACATTTGTCAGAATATAGTACTTGTACACCAAAAGAAACATATAATACACAAGGAATAGCTCACAACTTCAACAAGCAACACACATAATTCAACACTTTGACAAGTACATAAATTCACATAAATGCTAAGACACTCACTTGATTAGTATGTAAACTAGGCTAATTGTATGTATTACGTAGATCCAACATATATTCTATGGCCCAACAAGAGCAATGGAAATTACTGATACAAAGTACTATTTCATGCATGGGCATGTGTGGTTATATTACCGGAAAGTTTCCGTATTTGTTTATCCGGAATTTTCTTACCGTTTCCGTTTTCGCCGGAAATGGCTCCGTCGTTTCCTTTTCCGTTTTCATTTAAAATATTCTGTTTCCGTTCCTTTTCCGCAAAATACCGTTTTCGTTTTCTTTTTAGCTCTCCATTTCCTTTTTCTTCGGAAGCGGACGGAAAGTTTCCTTACCGTTTTCAACCGCATGCCTGTGCCTTCGATCCTATGTCATCTCCCTTAATGTATGCGCTTCCTATGTTGCGTGGGAGTTCCTGTTCAGGCATTTAGATATGGTGGCCTCCCTAGTCTTACCGCCGAGGCCTGGTGGTGATGCGTCGGTGGATTTGGCTACTACACAAGGTGTGGGCTTCCAAGATGCACTAGACGCCATACCATACTCCTATGCTCGATGACTCTGTCTAGGCATCTGAGTGCATGTTCTTTGGTTTAGACATCCTAAGACTCATGGACATGCTACATTGGTGTTTGACTTTTGTCGTGACATGATTTTGAGGCTCGGTGTCTTCGATCCTCGTCATTCTTGGCCGTAGGTCACACATGTCATGCTTTGTCGTCCGATAGTTGTAGGAGTGCACTAAAGTGAAAGGTGTTTTCTTGGGTGAGTGTGGCGTTGCACCCATTCTATTATGCTATACCGAACATATTGGCATCTCTTTTTCTACGAAAATGACATACTCCCTCTGTTGAAAAAAGAATGTTGTGACGTACGTTTTGCAAAACAAAAAACGTATTTCTTCCATCTTAACTCACACTCCCTCCTGCGTCGGCATCGCTCTGCAGTACCTCGGCCGCTCCGCTCTGCCGAGTCAAGCTCGCCATTTCTTCCCCTCTGCTCGCAGGCGCTTGACCTCACCCGCTCCACATTAGAGAATACCCAAAACAAATTTAATTATTCTGTTGTAATCTCCATGGCATAATCACACAGCTAAGCTATAGTCTATCTTTGAAACAGCCAATTGTCCTTAGAATATGCATGTTTTATAGTGTTCACATTCTGAAACTTGCACATTATGCAGAGAACTATGACTCTACCACATGCTACTAAAATAAGGTTAGGAAAAGCTACTCATCATAGTATAAACTGAGATATTGAAGTACATTGATACAACTAGTACTCTATTTTGGAATCAACATCAGAAAGACATAACTAAGATCACGACTAGCTTTAACTAAGATTGGGATTAGCTTTAGTTGTACAAAGTGTTGTTGTTACTTGCTACAATTTTTTGTCTACGGTAAATGACCAACAAAATGACAGTAGTTTGAAACAAGAAACAAAATGACAGAAAATGATTAGTGCATTCATTTTACAGAATATTTACAAGAATATTCTTCCACAATTTTCTTGGACCATGACCAAAGTTTGAATGAGTACATCTAGTGTTAGCATTAGGTCTCAAAGGTGACATTCTAAAATAATGATGTTTTCTATTGCAAGAATTTTTCTCTACACTGGTTCATCACTGAAGTTTATCCTCCAAAGAGTAGTAGCAGATGACTATTAATTAAATGGTTTGTTTCATTTAGATTGTTCTACAATATCAGTGAACAAATTACTGTCAAATTTACAAGAACAATTAAGTCTGAAACTCTGAATTTGAGCACTATTCTGAACATGTACATTTTTTATTCATTCCATAAACATCAGGGAGCTCCATCAGTGGCAGGGGAGAAGCAGTAATGAGCTCCACCGACATGAGCATGAGCAGAACTCCAGAGGCGGCGTCACCCATTTTTCGTCACCGGAGGAGCTCTGGTGACGATCTCCAACTGTTAGAGTATAATTCGGTTCTAGTTTTGGTAGTTCAAATATAGTCCAATTATATCTCTAGTCGGTCCCTTGGAGGTCAAGTTTGTACTTCTGTATAAACAGCCCATCGAGGCCACAATCAATACAGATAATATTCCACAATTCTACATGGTATCAGACTATTGATCCTAAGGTATGGCTGGCCCTCCCACGCCGCCGCCGCCGCCACCCGGATTCTTCGAGCGGCACTGCGTCCTGGCCGCCTCCAATCTAGCCACCACCACCACCTCCCCTTCCTCCTTAGCCCTAGCCGCCTCCTCCTCTACCTCCTCAATGTCTACTCCAATCTCTTTTACCAATACAATTTCCGATGTTTCTCCGTTCATACCAATTACTTTAGATCTAGCAGCCCACAACTACTACCATTGGTGCCATCTCTTTGATGTTCACCTTGGCCGTTACAATCTGAGCGCCCATGTCGCCGCCGACTCCGTCCCGTGCCTCGGCGATCCACGCTGGGTCAAGGACGATCTCGCCATCATCCAATGGATCTACACGCGGGTGTCCACGGAGATCTTCAACCTCGTTTTCCGGGAGTCCTCCATCGCCGCCGCTCTGTGGGCGGCCCTGCGCCAACTCTTCCAGGACAATGTCGACGCTCGGGTCAACAACCTCAACACCGAGATCCACAACACCGTCCAGGGGTCCTCCTCCCTCAGCGTCTACTGCCAACGGATCCATACGATGGCCGACGAGCTCCGCGAACTCGGTGATCCCGTGGCAGATCGTCAGCTCATCAACATCCTGCTATAAGGGCTCAGCGACCGGTTCGAGAAACAAGCCTCCTTCATCCCCATGATGCGGCCCCGACCCTCCTTTGGCGAGGTCTGCTCCCTGCTCCAGTGCGCCGACGACGCCCAAGCACGCAAGGAGCCGCGCCCCTATGTCTTCACCGCCTCCACATGGCCGACACCACCTCCTGTCGCGGTAGGCCAAAGCAGCCAATTATCTGCTGCGACACAGTTTCCTGCCATGGCAGGACACAAGGCGCAAAGTGCTGAAGCGGCAGCATCCCCGGGGCCGATGCCCACGCCCCCGATGCAACCTCCTCCTGGCTGGCGCCCTAGTCCCAACTACCACGATAAGAACCCCATGTACCGGCCTCCGCGCTCTACACCACCACCAGCGCCCCCTTCCAACGTTGCTCCACCACCTGCGCCTCCAAGCTGGCGTCCTTCTCAAGACCCCTGGACCGGGATGGTTCAAGCCTGGTCCATGCCCTAGGATGCCCTGTCTCCATATGACACTCTTTCCGCCTACACCAGCGCCTGGCGGCCCGGCGTTCGCCCACCTACCGGTGCCCCAGGGTTCCTCGTGTCTCGACTATCGTCGGATTGATGACAAGTACGCCATGAGGGGGTCCTCGAGGTGTGCGAAAGAGAGGGGTGTGAGATGTACGGTATTCCGGGACGGTGAGCACACAAGTTTACCCAGTTCAATCATGCTTTGGACGGATCCTACTCCTGCTAGCAATCCAGTAATACGGCAGAGCCGGAATATGGGTTACAAGGGTTTCGCCTGTGCGAGTTGAGGGTCTAAAGTATTGAGTGTTATCTGGTGTCCTAAAGGCTCTCCCTAGGACAGCTTATATAGATATCCGACCTAGGGTTTACAGGAGAGATCTATCCGGCTACGACTAAGAGTCTGTTACAGAGTACTGTTGGAGATATGCCCAAGAGGCAATAATAAAAGAGGTTATTATTATATCTTTGTGTTTATGATGAATGTTTACATCCCATGCTATAATTGTATTATTAGGAAACACTAATATTTGTGTGTTTTGTAAACATAAGAGTCCCTAGTAAGCCTCTTGTTAAACTAGCTTGTTGATTGATTGATGATCATGGTTTCCTGATCATAGACATTGGATGTGATTAATAACAGGGTTATATCATTAGGAGAATGATATGATGGACACACACCCATAGTAAGCGTAGCATAAGATCAAGTCATTAAGTTCAGACAGTAAGCTTTGAAATACATAGTAACCTAATCCTTCGACCATGAGGTTATGTTAATCACCATCACCGGATGGGTACTTTGATGACATCAAACGCTCAGAATTGGGTGGTTATAAAGGTGTCATTGGGTATTCTGAAAGTATGTGTTGAAGCGCATAGACCAAGATTGGGATTTGTCCATCCATATGACGGATAGATATACTCTGGGCCCTCTCAGTGGAATGTCATCTAGACAGCTTGCAAGCGTGTGACTAGGTCACAAGGGATGACATTACACGGAACGAGTAAAGAGTACTTATCAGTAACGAGGAAGAACTAGGTATGAAGAACTAGGTATGAAGATACGATCAAACCTCGGATAAGTAGAATATCGCGAGACAAAGGGAACTGGTTTCATATGTTAATTGGTTCAATCGATCACGAAGTAATCGTTGAGTATGTGGGAGCCGTTATGGATCTCCAGATCCCGCTGATGGTTATTGATGGGAGAGGTGTCTTCATCATGTCTGCATATTCACGAACCGTAGGGTGACACACTTAAGGTTCGAAGTTGTTTGAAGTAGATATGGAATTTGCGTTGGAGACCGAATGTTGTTCGGAGTCTCGGAATGGATCCGGGACATCACGAGGAGATCCGGAATGGTCGGGAGAATGAGATTCATATATTGGGGATCATTTTCTAAGTTAGGAAATGTTCTGGAGTGTTTGTATGAAGATTCTAGAAGGTTTCGGAATGTTCTGGAAGGTTCTAGAGGATTTCTTGGAGTTTGCTTGAAAACCAAGAAAGGGATCAAAGAAACCAAGTGGGGTAAGACACGGATTCATGGGGGAGGAGGACTCCTCCCCCCAACCCGCCGGCCCAAGGAGGAGGGAGTCCTACTAGGACTCCCCCTCCCCAGGCGCGCCTCCCTCCTTTAAATAGAAGGGAGGGGCGCCCCCTCTTGTACCTTGTCTCATAACAATCTCTCAGCCGCCTCTCCTCCACGCTTTTCTTCAAGCATGTGCATAGGCGAAGCCCAGAATTCTCATCTCCACCACCACCACCACGCCGTCAGGCTGCTGGGATTCCGTGGAGAAGATCTACTACCTCCGCTCATTTGGAACGGGAGAGGAAGGTTCCGACTCGACGCAGTGACTGTCATGGAAGCGCTGAACGCAGCCGGAAGGATCGTCCACACGATCTTGAGATCGGCAAGTGATCGACTACATCATCCACGAGATCTAATCTCGTTAACGCTTTCGGTTCTACGAGGGTTAGTACCGATCTATCTCGTTGCTCATGTCTAGTAGATTAGATCTTGGCTTTTATCTAGATTAGATCTGGGTTTTGTTCGTTCTTGTGGTAGAATTTTTTGTTTTCCATGCTACGAACCCAACAAGTACATCTTGAACTACAGGTAACATTATGGGCCTAAGTTGGTAAGTCTTCTGGGCCTTCCCGTAGCCGGATTGGACTCCGTCTTCTCTCCCCGATCACGCCTGTGAAGCAAAGCTCTAACCCGAAGTGGGCCACCCTGGTCAGTGAGGAACCGTGAGGATACCCGGAAAGTATATCCCCAACAGCAGCCCCAGAGGCCTCCAAGATCCAAAGTCGGATTTTATCATCGTCTAGCTTGAACTTCGGCTTGCAGAATCTTGAAGGGTTCCTGAAACTTCACAACAAAAAGATACGATCTGGGTCTTAAAAATAAGTCGGACCTTGCAATTGGTTACTCGGATTTTCCAGCTCGCTTTTAAACTAAGCCGAAATTTGGTCTCTAACGCCACCTGACAACAATGGTCAAGTCACGTCATCTGACAGACGTTTGCCCAAGACGATCAGTGGATCCGTCCAGCGGAAAGCGCCGTTCAATGCGTGTGTGGAGATCGGCGACGCAATCATCGCGGGCCCTTCCAGTTCTTTCCACGACGGCGTGGCGATTACCTTTAGCGTTTGCACGAATCTTGGCGCAGGTAGGTGGATATAAGGGGTTTAGATTTCTTCTTCTCCTTTCCACCAGTCCCTTGCCGTTCCTTTCCTCCCAATCCCCCTGCGCACAGAGCCTCCTCGTTCTCCCTCCACAAAGCTCCTAGCGCCGCCCCTTTAAGGTCACCCTTCCACCGGAGAAAATGGCTTCATCTTCTTCCTCTAGTTTGGCAGCGGCAGCGGCAAGGTAAGCGTATAAGCAGAGAAAGAAAACTACAGGGGAATCTGGATCCCCTGCGCTCTCGACGAAGAAGGCCTTAAGAACATGGAGAAGGAGGGGCTTCTCGCCGCCGGCAACTGGCGGAGCGGCTCCGGCGAGACCATCCCTAATCCGCACGAGGGCGAGCGCGTCCACTTCGGCACCCATCTAGACCGAGGTTTGTCCTTTCCTCCCTCGGAGTTCTTCTTCGAGGTGATTGACCACTATGGAGTTCAACTCCACAATCTTCCTCCCAACTCCATTCTAGAGATGAGCACGTATGCTGCGCTTTGCGAGGGCTTTCTCGGCATTAGGCCGAGTTTGCTTCTCTTCCGGTTTTACTTTCATGTCCGGAGGAATTCCATCACTGCCGGTGTTCCTTACATCACCGACACCATTAGTTTTTCTCTTAGACGAGACCGGGCATATCCCAAAATTTCTGCTAGTGACTCGGTCAAACAATGGCCAGCCACTTTTTTCTATCATCGGGATATTCCGGCTCCCGGCAAAGCTACTGCTTTGCCAGCTTTTGTCGACGGAGCCGCCACGGCCCAACCTTCCTGGGACGAGGCTGCTCCGGCTCTCACAGATGATCTGATCCTCGCTAAGAGGCGAATCGAATATCTGATCAAGCACAAGGGTCTGAAGGGATCCGACTTGGTCCAGTGCTGGGTTTCAGGCCGGATCCAGCCACTTCAGTACCACGGGGACAGACTGATGCATTCCGTCACGTCTTCCCTAACCGACTCCCTCCGCATCAGCCCCAAAGCCTACACCACTCAGGGCTACATAACCCAGATCAAGTGGATGATCAAGGAGCGGATCGAGAGGCGGATTCCAGAGGTTTCGCTGGACATGCACACGGCGGAAAACCCCGTGGTTCTGGTAAGCTTTTATCATCACATCTTTTAAGTGTTTCTATCTTCGAGTTACATTGCAATGCTGATACGTTTTCTTGTTTTCAGCTTGCTGACCTCCCCGAGTCGGAGCTTGCTCCGCTCGAAGGATACCCTCCGGAGTTCTCTCAAGAGGTGGAAGTGGTTCCACTGCCGGATCTTGCGCTCAAGAAGCACAAAGCTCCGACAGTAGCAGTTGGCACAAAGGAGGTGCCAGTCGTGAAGAGGTAACCTTTCTGTCACAACTTTTCCGCCTTTGTTGTTTACTCAAGTTTCTTTCCGAGATGTAATGTTTCCGACTTTACTACCTTCTCAGAGCAAAATCAATCATCAAGGGCAAGGGGAAGGGGACTTCTTCGAAGCCCTTGCGCCAGACGAAGCTTACAATAGCTTCCCCTGCCGTGGCTCCTCCGACTCCGGCCCCTCAACCTTCTGCAACTCCGGCGATCATCCCTTCTCTGGTGATTGCAGAAGATCCGGCTCCTCAAGCGGAGCCGACGATCCTTGGGTCGCATACTGACGTCACCACCAGTGCGTCAGCTCAAGATAAGGGTGAACCCTCTTCGGGTAATGATCCCTCGGCTGAAGTCTTCGCCGACAACCTCCTCAACAATCCGGGTCTTGCCAAATTTGGCCTGACCCGGAAGTCTGCAGAGGAGATCCAGCGGCTGGCCAGGCAAGTCCTGGACAAAAGCCATCTATCCCCCGAAGAGGAGGCGCAAGAAGCAGAGGACGTCAAGTTCTCCGACCTTCTTACTCAAGTCCGCCTTCGCGACGAGAGGATCAGGACTGGCGAGCTTCCAACAGCTCCAGTGATCCCTCTTACTCTCGCCGAGAAGGTGGCAGCTGAAGTGAACGCGGGTTTAGACAAACTCACCCGCGAGCAATATGTAAGTCGGAATTTCAACTCTTGCTTTTACATTATGTTATATCATATCCTCTAGCCCCCAAGCATGAAGAAGGATATAGAATCCGAGTTTATGCTTTTGTTAGGACGCCAAAGAACGAACTAGTATAGCCCCCAAGGCTCGTGCTGATATTTAGTAAAAATATTAGCCCGAGTCTTAAGTAGCTTTCTGACTTTGGGTCTTCTGACTTACAGAAAGTATGTTCCTATAACTAGGAATTATTGTCCAATGTCTGTAATAAGCGGAGAGAGACCAAAGCTCTCCGGCTTAAAAATGCTGAGCTCAAGGTAGCCAAGGATGAAGCTGAAGGTAAAACATTTCGAGATTCAAACCTTGCCTTTTGCTTTTTAATGTCGATTTTTTCTGAACTGTTGTTCTTTTTTGACTTACAGCGTTGGTGAAACAATCCATCGCTATGATTGAAGAGGCCGAGAACCTCAAGACCTTGGTGGTGGAGAACAAAGGACTTCGCCAAGAGCTAGAAAAGCTCAAGGTGGATTATGAAACGAGCATAGCTCAAGTCCTGGAATCCTCCTCCATGGCCACTGAGGAGCGCGATCGCAAGATTGTCGCTCAAGATAAAGTTATCTCGGACCTCAAGAATGAGGTTGACAGAGAGAAGGATATCTACCAAGCACTCTGGGCTGAACTCCAGAGTCTCCGGGAGGAGAAAGCCAAGATTGACGACGTCATTCTTGGTAAGTTCCATCTATCGGACTTATCATTTCTTTGACTTTTATCAATGTCGGTTTTTCCTTATCTTCATTTTGTGTATAGGTCCTCTGAACTTGACAGACTCCTCCTCGTCCGAGCCCCGCACTCACCGGCTTACCCAAGTCGGTGATCTTCTTCATGACTACCGCCAATCCCTTGAGGATATTGGCGAGTATCTCAGGATTCCGGACATGCCAAGCATGTCGGACTTCCAGGTGCGGGAGAAGGCCAAGGAGATGTTGCAGCTCGTTCGGGACTAGAACATGTCCTAC
This sequence comes from Avena insularis, assembly GCA_023614405.1. Classification (NCBI taxonomy): domain Eukaryota; kingdom Viridiplantae; phylum Streptophyta; class Magnoliopsida; order Poales; family Poaceae; genus Avena; species Avena insularis. The sequence goes on from CM042692.1 coordinate 576,174,314, forward strand.
GCGCGGACTGCCGCGCAGAATGCCCTCTCCATGGTCATGAGCCACCATGGAAGCATGGAAATATGGCAAGTGACTAAAGGGTACTGCAAGGTAGATGAAGACGGCCAGGAGCAGGACCTTCAAGCCATCATGCACTCCTGCGCCGGATATGGGTGTCACGTAGCTGACCTGACCAGCTACGAGGTGCCCTTCTTCACCCGCGTGGATACTCCGCCACCTCCTCTAGAAGACGCCGAAGAAGTTTCCGACGATGAACGGACCACCTCGGATCCGGACATCTCAGAACAATATCAAGGCGGAGTGACCAGCGAGCCAGTAGATCCTTCATCTCCTCCTGCATCATAGACCACAAACTTATGTATTATTCTGTGAAAGAACATGATGCGTTTTGTAAATATAAAGTACTATGGCTTTTGCTAGTGCTAAGTTTTTTAATCTATTCAGCACTTTTGATTTAGACTTTTTGTGTGCTTGAAATGTTTGCATAAGCACTTAGAATTTTTTGTCACTACTTATCGTTTATCTGGCTTTCCGCCTCGTCCCTTTCGTGAGCCGGCTAAACCTTCAGCCAGAAACTTTGCCGAGCAACGGAGCTCAATAGCTAAACCAGTTTAAACTCGGAAACAAAGCCGCTTCCGGACCAACAATTCACTACTCGGAAAATACCCAGATCCAAAGAATCGATAAATAACCTAAGTAAAGACTAGAATTTTTAGAGTTATACCAAGGTAGCAGTTTTAGAGTCGGAAATCTAAACCAGAACGAACATGAGCATAAAGTACTTTCAAGCATTCTGGGATTTTTGACTATGACATTATCATTAGGAAATAAGATGGTAAAAACTTCTCAGGAAAACTTTGAGGTAACCAAAACTTTTATTTCTCACAGAACATGTACATATGTATGATTACAAAGAAGGATAAACTAAGAATAAAAGGGACGTAGCTGAGCAATATTCCATGGTCTGCCTAACTCATCCGGATTTGTACTGCCTCCAGCTCTCTTTCTCTTCTTAGTAGTAGGTCTTTCTTTGACTGGCCTCATGTCAGTTAAGTAGTACGATCCATTGTGCAATACTCGACTAACTAAAAAGGGCCCTTCCCATACTGGGGAAAGTTTGTGCTTTCTTTGTTGCACAAGCCAGAGAACCAAATCACCTTTATTAAAAGATCTAGTTCGGGCTCTCTGGCTATGATACTTGCGTAACTTCTGCTGATAAGCTGTAGATTTCATCTCAGCAACGACGCGAACTTCTTCTACTAAGTCGAGATCATTTTGTCGAGAAATCTCGGCATCCTCTTCGATATACGCGGCCACTCTAGGAGAAGTATGAATTAAATCACTAGGAAGAACTGCTTCTGCGCCATAGACCAAGAAGAAAGGTGTGTATCCTGTTGACCTGTTCGGAGTTGTTCGCAAACTCCAAATTACAGAGGGTAGTTCCTTTGCCCAAGCCCCCGCAGCACGTCTCAGTGGTGCTTCGAGTCTCGATTTCAAGCCTTGTAGAATTAAACCATTTGTTCTTTCGACTTGTCCGTTAGCCTGTGGATGTGCGACTGACGCAATATCAAGCCAGATATTTTGCTCATCGTAGAATTCAGCCAGTTCTCCCATAGAAAAGTTACTCCCGTTGTCCGTGATAATGCTATGCAGATAACCATACCGGATTATAACATTCTCGACAAATCTTTTGGCTGTTGCTCCATCACAACTAGTGACAGGTTTAGCCTCGATCCACTTTGTGAATTTGTCCACCATCACTAAGAGGTGCGTGAATCCACTTGGTGCTTGTTTAAAAGGTCCTACCATATCAATCCCCCAGAACGCAAAAGGCCATGTTATAGGTATTGTTCGCAGCTGATCGGCCGGAACATGAGCTTGCTTGGCGTACTTTTGGCAGCCTTTGCATGTCTTGACTAATCGTTTGGCATCTGCCTGGTATGTAGCCGAAAAATCCATGTCGAAAAGCTTTTGCCACTAAAGATTTGGCTGCAGCGTGGTGACCACACTCGCCTTCGTGGATTTCTCTTAAGATCTCCACTCCTTCTTCTGGAGATACACAACGCTGAAAAACCCTAGAAACACTCCGTTTATGGAGCTCACCTTTAACAATAGTATAGGCTTTTGCTCATCGGATAATCTGCCAGCTCAGCACCTCGTCTTCGGGTAATTTTCCATCTACCAAGTAATCAAGGTAGGGTTGAGTCCAGCTGGGAATTACAGCCAGAAATGTTATTAAAGGTGAGTCGGATTTGGTCGGATATTTCTCATCTACTCCCTTTATCGAGGGAACTTTGAGGTGCTCTAAAAATGCGCCATTCGGGACCTCTTTCCGCGCAGAGCCTATTCGAGATAGTGCATCTGCTTCCTCATTTTCTGCTCGAGGGATGTGTTGAACTTCAAACCCTTCGAACAATTTAGATAGATCATCCACGACAGCTTTATATGCTACCATGTGCTTATTTGCATTACAAATATCCGAGACTTGCTGAGCAACAAGATCCGAATCTCCGTAACACATCAAACGTCGGATGCCAATATCCTTAGCAATCCGGATTCCATGCAGCAGTGCTTCATACTCGGCAATATTGTTTGTCGCTGTGAAGTGGATCTGCAACACGTATAATAGTTTATCTCCTTGGGGTGATTTGAGCACCACGCCAGCCCCGAGCCCCTCGAGCCTTAGACCCATCAAAAGAGGGTCCAGATTCGACTCGTGGAGGACCATGTTCTCCTTCGCTCTCCCAATCGCGACAAAGTCGCAAGGATCTGGGATTTGATTGTTGTCCGAGGTTTATACTCAATATCAAAAGCTGAGAGCTCTATGCCCCATTTGGCGACACGTCCTGTGGCGTCGATGTTGTTGATTATGTCTCTCATGGGAGCTTTGATCACAACGGTAATTGGATGCTCCTGAAAATAGTGTCGTAACTTACGAGATGCTAGGAAAACACCGTAAGCCAACTTTTGATAGTGCGGATATCGCTGTTTTGATTTTGTCAAGACCTCGCTGACAAAATAAGTCGGACGCCGCACTGTGTGTTCCTGATTTTCCTCCGTCTCTCCACCACCATGACGATACTAACGACCTTATTTGTCGCAGCAATATAAAGCAACATCGGTTCGAGGTTCCGCGATGCAAGGATAGGAGCAGTATGAGAGTACTTTCTTCAGGTCTTGTAGTGCAGCTTCAGCTACCCGCATAAAATCTTTGGTCTTCTTCAGAGTTTGTATAATGGTGCAGCTCTTTCACCAAGCCGCTTACAAATTGACCGACCGCAGAATGGAACCAGCTAATCTTTGTACGTCCTTCAAAGAAGTTGGCACGAAATATTGAGAATAGCCTTGATCTTGTCGCTGTTCACCTCTATGCCTCTTTGAGACACGATGAAACCTAACGATTTTCGCCGGTATTCCAAAGAAGCATTTCTTCGTTAAGCATGATGTTGTATTTTCAGAGATTGGCTTAACGCCTCCTCCAAGTCGGAAATCAATGTTTCCTTCTTTTTGGACATGACCGCGATATCATCCACGTATGCATGTACATTGCGTCCGAGTTGGTCGTGGAGGCAACGCTGCATCGTGCGCTGGTACGTAGCTCCTGCGTTCTTCAGCCCAAAAGGCATTGTAACAAAACCGAAGGTTCCGAAGGGGGTTATGAATGAAGTCTTGACTTTGTCAGATTCCTTCATCCGTATTTGGTGATAACCGGAATATGCGTCGAGAAAACAGAGGAGTTCCGAGCCTGCCGTAGAATCGATAACTTGATCAATCCTAGGCAGAGCGAACGAATCTTTTGGACAAGCCTTGTTCAAGGCAGTATAATCAACACACATCCTTAAATCAGTGGTGTCCTTTTTAGGGACCATTACAGGGTTGGCCGACCAATCAGTATGGATGACCTCTTCTATGAATCTGGCTAACTCGAGTCGCGCTAGTTCCTTAGCTATTGCCTTACGCTTTTCATCACCAAACCGTCGTTAGGACTGTTTGACGGGTTTAACATTCGGGTTTACATTTAGAGAGTGCTCGGCAAGTTCCCTAGGTACTCCGGTCATGTTAGATGGCTGCCATGCCAAGATATCTTGATTTGCTTGGAGGAACTTGACGAGCGCGCTTTCCTATGCGCTACTTAGGCCTATGCCTATCTGGGTCACCTTGGAGGGGTCGTCATCCTTCAACGGCGTAGTCTTCGTCTCTTCTGATGCCTTGAACTCCGGATTTGGCTTTGTCACCTCCTTCTTCGCCGTAGGCATCTCAGACGGATCTATCCTCTTCTTGATCTCCGGTACTCCTGGGCGGCAAAGACGGCTTCGCAAAGGTGGCATTTCCATCCTCGCACTCGCGCCTTCTTCGGTCTCCCGATGGTGATTACGCCGTTGGGACCTGGAATTTTCATCATATTGTAAATGTAACAGACGAGCCATAAAAGCCCGATGGTTTGACATCCGAATATAGCGTGGTATGCGCTCTTGAACGGGACCACTTCGAAGGAAAGTGCCTCCGTCCGATAATTCTTTGGTGTTCCAAAAGTAACATCCAAAGTGATCTCTCCCAGGGAATTAGCCTGTCTTCCTGGGACAACTCTGTGAAAGATCACAGAGCTGTGGTTCAGCTGTGTTTCCGAGATCTTCATCCGACGTAGCGTTTCGACATAGAGAATATTAATGCTGCTACCACCGTACATGAGGGTCTTGGAGAAACCATAACCATCAATAAGTGGATTGACGATTAAGGCGTATTTTCCTCGCCTATGTAGCTTAGGCAGATGATCAGCGTGGTCAAACGTTATTGCTACTTCCGACCAGTCCAGATACCGAGGGACAGCCGGAACTGTTGCGTTGAGCTCGTGGAGAACTGCTTTTTTGACCTTTGCTGGTTGAGATCCGAGGAAGATGACGTAAGTGTTCTTCTTGGTGGGAAAAGTTTTCTTCCCTTCCGACTTGGGATTTGAAGCGTCGGCTTCCTCCATGTCGGAATCTTCCTTGATCTCTTTGTCCTTTTCGGGATTTTTCTTTCCCTTCTTCTGCTTAGCTTTGTAGCCCGCGGTATCATCTCTCTTGATGTCGTCGTTAAAACAACGTTCAGCGTTGGTGTGGGATGAGCCCCCATTGGCGTCCAAATGATGCACACATGGGTTATTGGCGATGTCGGCCCAAGTGTAGGTTTTTCCTGGTTGTTGCTCTCCTCTACCTTGGACCCTTGATGTCCCACGGCCATGCCCGCAGCCTCTGCCACGTCCTCCTCGTCCTCCAGACCCGAAAACAATAGTGACTACCGTTGTCTTCGTGTTGGGTTTTTCTTCCGAGGTATTTTTGCGCTTCTGAGCTTGTTGCTTTGGTTGTTTTGCCCACTGAGGCACAGCCAGGGCATTGAGTAATCCCTCTGCATCGTCACAGCCAAGATACTTGCTCGTTGTTTCTATCATTTCTCCCAGATCAGTAACATTGTCACACTTCAAGCGATGGCGCAGTAAACCAATTGGGAGACCTGCGATGAAAGCTTCAATTGCAGTTTGATTGTTTACTCCTTCGCAGGAGTTTTTAGTGTCAATCCATCGTCCGAGGTAATCCCGGCAAGTTTCTCCGGCTTTCTGGGTGCAACGTTGTATGTATCCAACCGTATAGGGCCTCCGATATGTGCCTTCGAAATTCCGAAAGAACGCACTTTGTAAATCATACCAGTTGTGGATGGTGTTCGCCGGAAGCTCATTGAGCCATGATCGTGCCGTCTTCCTCGGCATGAGTGGGAGATATCGAGTTGCGACCAGGCTGTTTCCGCCTTTGGCGATGCAGTAAGCTTGGAAGAAATCCTGTAACCAGGTGTCTGGCTGAGCAATGCTGTCGTAGGCTTGAATATGTCTTGAGATAGCAAATCCTTCCGGGAACTTTGTAGCTCTGATGCATGGTCCGAAGCACTTTGGGCCCATGTACACGTCATCGTTTTTGTAGCGCCGAGCCTCTATGTTGGAGTTGATCCTATGCCTTGCATCGTTCGGGGATAGGGATCGTCCCGAATGCCGGTTGTGGCTGCGGTGCCTTGGAGCCAGACTTCGGCTTCTGCCACCACCTCCTCCGCCATGTCCTCCTTGACCTCCGTGGGGGCCATTGTGATAACTGTGTGGTGGAGAGGGTGGTGCAGCGGGGTAGTTTCCGGCTGATCACCAGCCTTCGTCCGGAACATCATTATTCTGATTCCGAGGAGGGTCTTGACTTCGACGAGCCCCCTACCGGCTTGTGCCAGCATGGTTTCCTTCGTTCCTTCGTCCGTCATTCCCACCATGGTGAGGCTCAGTCGGATGGTTATCATGTCTAGGAGGTGGCATCCTTTGACGATCCTCCTCCCGACGTTTCTCTTTATCTTCTCCCCTTCGGGGAGGATTCTTCGGATTCAGTGCAGCGATCGCGTCTTTCTCGGCTACTAGAGCGACGTTGCTCCAGTTATGTGTAGTTCTGCGATGCTGTCCCAACAATCCGGTTCTTGAATGATTGTCTTCCCTGCGTTCGGGGCGATAATACTGCTCCGGAACGTAATGGGGTCTTACGCCAGCCCATGCCGGATCCGTGCGACATTGGTCAGCATCTGAGACCAGTTTTTGACTTCCGGATAGGGCGACGTTTTGCTGCTCTAGTCCCTTGTTGAGTAGCTTGATACCCAAACGGATCTCCTCTGGTCCTGGATTAGCCGATAGAATTTCTCGGGCTGCCACGGTATTTTGTACCGGTGTTGGGTATACCCAATCTCCGTTGCTATCTTTCCGTGGCTTCCCCATCTCGTCTCCAAAAAGGATGGCACGGACACGTGGGAATTGTTTGTCATCTATGTGACGCTTCCGTGTCTTCTGATGCAGACGAGACATGTACTCCTTGTTTGACATGCGCTTCTTCTCCACCTCGATGTTTTTGGCTTCATCAAGGAGTTGTTGACGACGCGCTTCGAGGGCCTGGGCCCTTTCATCTAGCTCATCTGTAGTAAGTTCTGCAGCTATAGGGATAGGTGTGGTTAATGCGGCATTGATGAGTTTACATGCACCTTCAGTGATCACGTGTCCATCCACCGATGCTTCTTTTTTCAGCTCGTTTGGGATAAGTGCTCCATTCGAGTCTTCTTCGTATTCCTCAGCAATCACCTCCTCTGTCAAAGGGTCTTTTGCCGGGGTCTTGTTTTTCTTATTCTTCTTCTTTGCCTTCTTGGCAGCGCCGGTAGCAAAGACGGCTTTGGGTCTGTTTCCCGGAGTCAAGCTCTGATCGGTACTTTCAGACATTTGGACTTCGGGATTATCTCCGACGTCCATGTCATCCTGCGTTTTGGGAGAGTGTTCCCCGGATCCTTCATCCATGGCTTCTCCTTCTTCTGCAGCTTTGGAGTTGTACTCCTCTTCATATTCTGCGGAGAACTTTCGGAAATCTGCTGACGTCATCGTTTCATCCGAGGATGCGGGTACGTCGGCGTTTGTTCCAATTGCCTCCAGCACCGAGTCGGTGTTTTCTCCAGCATCGGCAGAGCCGGATCCGGATCCCACGTATCCGACGAAGTGCGACGCGTGCTTCCTGAGGTACCTGCGGCTTTCACGGTCAGCCATATCAAAACTTTTTGATGGTCTCGAGGATTGCATCTACGCTTTCGCCTTGCAGTATCATATTTTTTAGTGTGTACCTTAGGAAAGGCCTGTCTGTTCCGGCATCATCAGAGCCGAAATCAGTGTCGTTGATATGCTCCTCCTGGATTTCGACTTCCACGAGTGGGTCGATCTGGGATTCGGCTCCTCCAGGGAGATCCACTCTAGATTCGACGTTGACCGCTGGGTCTTCTTCAGGTCCGGGTTTCTCCACTATCTCCGCAACTGGTGCGGGATAGGTGGGATTAGGGTTTTCTGAGATCCAGAACTCTGCCGCCTCCACGGACAAAGGGGACCCAGAAAATTCTTCTGCCTCTATCATTACCACTGGGGTGGGTTGGGCAGGTTCAGCGAAAATAATGTAAACATCGATCTCGCCAAAAGACATGATTGTGTAGGCAGTCATGGCCTCCTTTGCCGGAATCCAAGTCTCGTCAAGAACGGTGAGAGGGACATCGCTGGCGTAGAGGATGCGACCGACAGCGATGGTCTCGCCGATTCCGATTCTTGCAGATTCCGCTCGGAACGCAGATCCGTAGCTCACTTGCCCCACGTTGGGCGCCAACTGTCGTCGGATTGATGACAAGTACGCCATGAGGGGGTCCTCGAGGCGTGCGGAAGAGAGGGGTGTGAGACGTACGGTATTCCGGGACGGTGAGCACACAAGTTTACCCAGGTTCAAATCCGCCGGCTTTGGACGAATCCTACTCCTGCTAGCAATCCAGTAATACTGCAGAGCCGGAATATGGGTTACAAGGGTTTCTCCTGTGCGAGTTGAGGGTCTAAAGTATTGAGTGTTATCTGGTGCCCTAAAGGCTCTCCCTAGGACGACTTATATAAATATCCGGCCTAGGGTTTACAGGAGAGATCTATCCGGCTACGACTAAGAGTCTGTTATAGAGTACGTCTTGAACTACAAGTAACATTATGGGTCTAAGTCGGTAAGTCTTCTGGGCCTTCCCGTAGCCGGATTGGACTCCGTCTTCTCTCCCTGACTGGGCTGCCCGTGAAGCAAAGCTCTAACCCGAAGTGGGCCACCCTGGTCAGTGAGGAACTGTGAGGATACCCGAAAAGTATATCCCCAACATCGACAGTAGTCGCACGCCTACCTCGCCGCCCCGACATACGCGCCCCCGACATACGCGCCATCACCGCCCTACGTCGATGCCATCTACTACACGTCGTTGCCTGCCTTGTTGCCGATGCCACCATACCAGCCTGCACTGCCTCCTGCACCTACCTCAACCTCAACACCGAGCTGGGATCAAGCTACCTTTCTGCAGGTCATGAACAATTTTGGTTTTCAAGGAACCTTAGGTACGGATTGGATCTTCGACTCTGGTGCTTCTAGTCACATGTCTGCATCTAGTATTTTGTTGTCATCTTGCACCACCTCTCCTTTTCCTTCCATTACTCTTGGTGATGGCTCCACTATCCCAATTTTTTGCGTTGGTTAATCTCAAATCCCATCATCCACAAAACCTCTCCTTCGTGACGTTCTTGTTGCCCCAGCTCTTATTAAAAATTAGATTTCCGTGCGCCAGTTTACTCGTGATAATCTTGTTTCTATTGAATTTGACCATTTTGGTTTGTCTGTAAAGGATTACCTGACCAAGGCCGATATCGCACGCTTCAATAGCTCCGGTGATTTATACTCTCTTCATGGTGTCCCTGTTGCCGCGCCCCCAGCATCTATGGTGGCTTCGGTGGATTTGTGGCATCGCCGACTCGACCATCCCAATAATGTTGTTTTATCCTCGCTTCTTAGTGAATTTTCAATACCTTGTAATAAAGATTCTCATATTTCCTCGCTTTACGAGTCCTGTCAATTAGGCAAACATGTTCGACTTCCATTTAGTTCATCAAGTTCTCATAGTACTTATCCGTTTGAATTACTACATTGTGATTTATGGACGTCACCAATTTCTAGTGTTCTGGTTTTAAATATTATCTTATTATCCTTGATGATTTCACTCACTTTGTTTGGACCTTTCCTTTATGCAATAAATCCGATGTTCATGCTATTTTTCTCAATTTTCAACGCTATGTTTCTGTCCACTTCTTTCTTCCTATTCTTTTTATTCAATGTGATAATGGTCGTGAGTTTGACAAAATTAAAAATCACATCTTTTTTTTCCAACACGGTATTCTTCTTCGTTTTTCTTACCCCTACACCTCACCTCAAAACGGCAAAGCAGAACGTTCCCTTCGCACTTTAAATGACATTGTACGAACCCTTTTAATTCAATCCTCTATGCCACCAAAATTTTGGGCCGAAGCACTACACACGACCACCTTTTTACTCAACATACGACCCTCCAAAGCAAATCAAACCAACACTCTCTATTTTCCCCTTTTTCTTTGTCACCCAAATTATGCTGATTTACGTGTTTTTGGTTGTCTTTGCTTTCCCAATATCTATGCTACCTCCCCAAACAAGCTCTCTCCTCTCTCAATTCCCTGCGTTCTTTTTGTTTTTTCTTTCGACCACAAAGGCTATCGTTGTCTAGACTTACTTACCGGTCATGTTCATGTGTCTCGACATGTCATGTTTGCTGAAAATATTTTTCCCTTTGCTCAACAAGATACCCACACCACCCCAATACCCACAATTTCAACCAAAAGTACCAATTTCCTTTTTATTTTTCTGAAAATCCTGCCGCACAAAATCCTGCCACGACAGCCCAAACGGCAGAAAATCCTGCCGCGACAGCCACCACGGCAGAAATCCTGCCATGGCAGCAAACACGACAGAAAACTCTGCCGCAGTAGCCACCACCTCTGCCACGGCAGCCGATCACGCACAAAGCTCTACCACGGAAGACACCACCTCTGCCACGGCAGCGGAAACCACCCCAAACTCTACCACGGCAGGCACCACCTCTGTCGCGGCAACACCTTTTACCCTTCCACCTCCTCCACATGTTGTACCTATTGTTGCACCACAAAATGACCACACCATGTGCACTCGTGGCAAATATGGTTTCCGTTTACCTTCCCAACGACTTAATCTTCATGCTGAAATTTCTCTATCTTCTCTTTCTAAAAATTACAAAACTGCTCTTCTTGACCCCAATTGGGTTGCTGCTATGCAAGATGAATTTAGTGCTCTTATTACAAATAACACTTGACAACTGGTTCCTCGTCCCTCTAACACAAACATTGTCTCTGGTAAATGGGTTTTTCGTCAAAAATTTAAATTTGATGGTAGTCTTTCTCGTTATAAAGCTCGTTGGGTTTGTCGTGGCTATTCACAACAACAGGGTATTGATTACGATGAAACCTTTCCTCCTGTAGTTAAATCTAGCACCATTCGTACTGTTCTTAGCATTGACGTTTCCTCTGCTTGGCCTATTCATCAATTAGATGTTAAAAATGCTTTTCTCCATGGCTCTATTCAAGAAACTGTGTACTGTCAACAACCTCTTGGCTTTGAAGAATAAAACCACCCTAATCACGTTTTCCTTCTTCAAAAATCCCTTTATGGTTTAAAACAGGCCCCTCGTGCTTGGTTTCAACGTTGTTCTTCCTTTATTCAAACCATTGGTTTTGTTCCTTCTCTTTCTGATACATCTCTCTTTATTTATCATCGTAACAATAATATTTCCTACTTGCTTCTTTATGTTGATGATATTATTCTTACTGCCTCTTCTCAACCTTTCTTAGATCATATTATTACTCTTCTTCGCTCTAAACTTTCAATGACTGATCTTGGTCTTCTTCATCATTTTCTGGGTATTACAGTTCTTCGTGATTCTTCTAGCCTTTTTCTTTCTCAGCGACAATTTATTCTTGATCTTCTTAACCGTGCTGGTATGCTGGATTGCCAGCCCTCTCGCACTCCTGTTGATACTTCTCTCAAACTTTCTGCCGATGGTGATTCCTTTTCTGATGCTACTCTTTATCGTAGTCTTACTGGCGCACTTCAATACCTCACTCTTACACGACCTGAAATCTCTTTTGTTGTCCAATAAGCCTGTTTACACATGCATGATCCACGAATTCCACATTACAACCATGTCAAATGCATTCTACGCTATCTTAAAGACACTCTTGATCATGGCCTTCACATAAACCACTCCTCTCCTACTACTTTGACAGCTTACTCTGATGCAGACTGGGCTGGTTGTCCAGATACTCCTAGGTCCACATCCGGATATTGTGTTTTCCTTGGTAACAATTTGATTTCTTGGTGACGAGGTATAACCTCGGCAATGCCCATGGTGATGGACTTGGGGTTTCATGGAAAAGAAAGAATGATGGGGATTTCATCAGCTTAACAGACAAACAAGGGAGGAAATTTACCCAGGTTCAGGCCCTGGTAGAGGAAACCCTACTTCCTGCTTGTCTGCTTGTATTATCATTGGAGAGTACAAACTCGTTGAGTCGTCTAGACGTGATCTCGCCGAGAGAGAGAGGTGTGTGTATTGTAAGATTGGTTGCCCCCTCGTTGGACCCTCCTAGCCTTTATATATGGGGAGGCTAGGTCTCGGGTACCAATACGAGTTGGTTTACAAGTTAGAGTTCGTATCTAGTCTAGTCTTGTACTTTCCTTGTCCTGTTACGTCAGGAGTCTGTGTCCTTGTAGGCTTAAACTATCGTGGGTTTCATGGATCTTAGAAAATCTTCAGGTGAGGCTTCCGTTGGGCTGCACCATATATACCAATAATAGGTACCCTATGTCCATGTCACTTGATCTTCTAAAAGACAGGTTACGGTCTTCCGCTCGTCTGCTGAGGCTGAATACCGTGTTGTGGCACATGCTGTTGCTGAAACGGTTTGGCTTCATCAGTTATTGTCAGAGCTTTGGCATCCTATTGAGCAGGCTACTGTTGTTTACTATGATAACATCTCAGCTATTTACATGTCTGGGAATCCTGTTCAGCATCAGCGCACCAAGCACATCGAGATTGATATACACTTTGTTCGAGAGAAGGTCGCTTTGGGGCAAGTTCGTGTTCTCCATGTTCCATTGACAACTTAGTTTGCAGATATTTTCACCAAAGGGCTTGCTACACAACCATTTATAGATATTTGTTTTAGTCTCAACGTTGTTGAACCCCACGTTGATACCGCAGGGGGATGTTAGAGTATAATTCGGTTCTAGTTTTGGTAGTTCAAAGATAGTCCAATTATATCTCTAGTCGGTCCCTTGGAGGCCAAGTTTGTACTTCTATATAAACAGCCCATCGAGGCCATAATCAATACAGATAATATTTCGAAATTCTACACCAACAACGACGAGCAGCAGACCACGACGACGAGCCACATCAAAAACCGTCGCGAGGGGAAAAGGATCCTAGAGGACCGCAATTACACCCTGAAGCTATTGACCAGCTGGATAAGCCTGAGGAGGCATGATGGTGTCGAGCTCGAGTTTGGAAGCGGCGGCTAGAGTAGGAGGAGACGACATCGATTCTCTCGATCCACGACTTCCAAGTCTACGCTTGGAGAGCTCATGGTCTGCTCTAGGGGATGAATCTATCGCACGCGGCCTCCGTGGAGCTTGAGGGTGTCTCCTCAAGGGAGCTCGAGCGCGTTGCCTCCGTCCAAACTCCTCTATGTCAACTCCGTGGAGCTCAAGCTCTAGAACATACTAGAATAGGAGGATGAAAGGCACAGAGGGTCGGGGACCAGGAAGAGGAGGATAGAGGGTGCGAAGGTCCTCAACGACCTCCTTCCTCAGGCCTGACGATGCCAGGCGAAGGGAAGGATGGAGCCGAATATCACTGTTTAAAATTCAAAATTAAGTTCTAATTTAAAGCACTTTGAATATTTTAGAGATATTTTTGCAAAATTGAATTTGAACCGACCCCACCGCGCTTCTCCGACTTGGCGACGACCTCCACCCTGGCGTGCCTCACCTCGCCGCTGCTCCTCCCGGTGAAGCCTAAACCGTCGTCATCATCCGCGCGTCGGCCACGTCCGCATGGTCCGGCCGAAGTAGGAGTCGAGTTCCGGCGAGCTGCGGAAGCTGAAGAAGTGGCCCGCACTAGAGTGGTCGCCACCGTGCGGCCATCTCCGCATGGTTCGGCTGAAGTAGGAGCCGAGTTCCGGCGAGCTGCGAAAGCCGAAGAAGTAGCCCGCGCTGGAGTGGTCGCCACCGCGCGACTACGACGAGATGGCCCTCAAGCTACATGCACCGAACGACATGACGGCTGCTACGTCCTCAAGATAGCGATGGCAGTGTCGCTCAACGATGTCCCTCCCCGACGCGCTCGCCTGGTCGCGGGTGGAGTTCGAGTGGGAGGAGGCCGAGCGCCAACACCGTCTTATGGAGAGCGCACGAACATCATGCACTCAGCGTCGTCATCCTCGGCAACACCGACGAGGATGAGGCTGGCCGAGCCACTCGCAACAGTGGAGCCACGGCGATGACGGGCAGGGTTGCAGCAGCCGTGCCCCGAAGAACGAGCCGCGCGACAACGATGGCGGCGACGACGACTACGAGGAGTTCTACCGCCGCCTAGGCATGATCTAGACGGTTTCTATTATTTTCATAAGTTTTTAGTTAAATATCGTGGAGCTTATCTATGTATGCCAATTCTCCCTTTTTTTGGAAAAGAGTATATATTAATATCACAGGGATACCAATTACTCCAGCCTCTGCAACAACGCATGCCCTATCAGCCCTACGGATGCAGATAACCCAGAAAAAAGAAAAAAGAATTACAAAAAAGAAAAGTCCCGCTACAGAGAACTAATCCTCAAAGCAACGACACTGACACCATTAGAACAACACCAGTAGTCCTCCACTCCAATAACAACGCATTCAAGAAGAAAACAGTGGCCAAGCACCGTCGTTGCCCGGTCAAAGATCATAGGTTTTCACCCTGAAGAAAGTTCCCGCTCACAAAACAATGCCTTCAACAAGGTCATTTCCAGGCACAACCAGTTAAGGCCAGACCTTAGATTTTCACCCTGTGAGGTAAGACTGGGAACTCCCCTGTGTTGTCTTCCCAAAGCAATTCCAGCCTGCACGAAGTCACGCAGCCAGTTCTCCGTCGCCACAAGAACTAAAATCACCATCGCTACCCTCATATTTCCGCTTTCCTGACATTCTCCGTATCTGACTTCACCATGGCTGTAATAATGGCACTTGGTGGGAACAAACAACAGAGCTTCGCAACGCTCCCGCTGAAACCAAATGGCCAGAAAAACAAGGTGCGCATGATCGAATACCTTCCGATCCAGCAATCTCCAGGCATGATAAGCCCATGGGATCTTCGTCTTCGTGCAAAAGAAACCAAAAGACCAGATCAACAAGGGCAGACATCAAGCAGATCTTCGTCTTCGTGCAAAAGAAACCAAAAGACCACCTCCTTTATTAGATCTGACACAACGATCCCCACACCGCCGGCCGGTTTCCGAAGAACGGATCGAGCAGGCCGACCATCGGTGCCGATGAGCACGTAGGCTTAGCACCGTCACTAAGGGCGCGCCATCGCCTCCATCCCGCGGCACCATCCGCCGCTTCCCCCAGATCCCGGCCAACGCCGCCCACGATCCTCGCCGCCCCGGTCCAGCAGTCGCCGGCCCCGAGCACGAAACCACCGCTCCACACAGCCCTCCTCGCCACAACAGGGTGACGCCACCGCCGAGCCACCATTTAGCTGCCAGACGCCGCCACACAAGACGCCGCCGCCATGTCGTCGATCTTGGCTCAGGCTTAGATTCAGCGAGCTGGAGAATAGGGCCCCACAGCACCACGCGTCCCCCCCAAATGGCGGCGGAGGAGGGAGGAAGGGGAAGAGGCCCGACAACAATGTAGGGTGTTCTCTCGTCGCGAGGGGCTGGATCTAGGTACGTGATGGGTGGCTGACCGCTTCCAAACTCTTTTCAAATGGAGGGAGGATTTCACTTCCTCGATCTCTGCACCAATTAGAGATGCACATAACCATTAAGCATGAGTACCAGGATTTTTAAACTTGGGTAAGAACTGAGCTTGATCCTCAAAATAAATTGCATGAGTATCCGGAGAGCCTGATCCGTAAGTATAAATAGGAATCTTAATTCGCTTCCGTGAGGATTTGGAGTTGGGTTTATACATCCGCTCTCCCAACCAGTTGAGCTAGGCCAATTTCCCTAATATATGTAAATTTCGACTGAATTTTGCAAAGTTTGCGTGTATTTCTACGTGCTAAAATTATTCGCCGATGTACACTATCACGGCTTGGGACTCGGCTCAACCGACCAAAAGTTCCCCGATCCGGCGCAATTTAGCGCCGGGAAAACACGCTGGGTCTCCGACGACGGGACTATATTTTTCATCCAATTCCAAATGCGAGCAAGGCGAGGCAGATCATGCCAACTCGATCCTCCACGTGCGCGCACACGGTCGAAAGCACACACGCACAAGCGCGCACTCCCGATCGGACCGCCGGAAACACAGGTTCGACGAGAAGCAACCAGAGAAACCACACGCGGCCTCCGCCGACCGCCGTGATGGCGCGTGTACGTCCGCGATCTCGCGTCCCCGATCGCTATCCGCGCGCGGGTGCGCCCGGCCAATGGGAGCGCTCCACCCGCCGGTATAAATGGCGGGCCTCTCAAACCCGCACATCGCCACGAGATCACTAGCAGCTTTCAGTTCCGCAGCTTACAAGCAGAGGTGCTCTGTTTCGTTTGATGGCGACCGAGACGAAGGAGGCTGTTGACATGCCGGCAGTGGGGGCCGGCGAGGAGGCAGCGGTGATGGAGGAGAAGGCGGAAGAGACGAAGGAGGCTGTTGACATGCCGGCGGTGGGAGCCGGCGAGGAGGCAGCCGTGATGGAGGAGAAGGCGGAAGAGGGGAAGGAGGCAGCGATGATGGAGGAGAAGGTGGAAGAGGGGAAGGAGGCTGATCCGGGCGAGGAGAAGGCGGAAGGTGAGGCGAAGAAGCCGGAGGTGGAGGCGGATCAGGGGACGGCGAAGGCGAAGAAGCCGAGGAGCAGGAAGCCCCGGTCGGAGGGGCCGCACCACCCGCCCTACTTCGAGGTGAGCAAGCGATACGCTCTGATCTGGCGCGATTCATTCGAGGAATCTGACCTTGTCAGTATCGAGCTCTGAAATGATCCGATTTTGTGTTTTTCTTTCTGGCCAGATGATCAAGGAGGCGATCCTGGCGGACGGCAAGGCGGAGGCGAGCACGTACGCGATCGCGAAGCGCGTCGGGGAGCGGCACGGGGACGCGCTCCCGGGCAACTACCGCAAGGTGCTGGCCGTGCAGCTCCGGAACTTCGCCGCCAAGGGCAGGCTCGTCAGGGTCAAGGCCTCCTTCAGGCTCGCCCCCGCCGAGGAGAAGGCGGCGAGGCGCGGGACGGCGACCAAGAAGAAGGCGGCCCCGGCGCGCGCGAAGAAGGCGAAGAAGGCGGCGCCGCAGGCGAAGCCCAAGCCGAAGCAGCCCAAGTCGATCCGCGCCGGCGTGGCCAGGAAGGCCAACAAGGCCAGCGCCTGATGCCGCCGACGGCGCGCGCGAACCAACTGCAACGTGCCAGCCCCTGTACAAATCTCGCCGCTAGTAGTACTGCTAGGACTAGGATGGTCGATCGAGAGCTCTGTTCTTCGCTACACTCTGTAAGTAAGTGTGCCGCCCGTGTTTGTTCCTCGCAATAATGACACTCTCGTTGTGGTTTCCTTGGGAAGAAGAAGAAGAATGTGACTGTAAATCTGTACTGGGGATCACTTGGTACTCAGCTCTGCTGTGCTCCATGTCGTGGGAGGTGTTGTGTTCGTCTGCTGGTTCTGAGAGTTATCCAGTGCAGAGGGAGATCGATCCTGGCCATGTGCAGGAGGAGGAATAGTCTGGTCTCTGGTGCGCGAGTGGAGAGGAGTACTATGTACACGGCGCACCTAGGTATTAAGAAACATAGCAAAACGTATTAACAAGAACAAATCCTAGTCATGCCAGCGTTGTTTTGTCAATTTTAGTGCATAGTTTGAATTATGCACCGTTCCTGAAAATATTCATCAATCTCATTGATAGAATAAGAGGTCGTCTGGCACCCAGGTATAAAAATGAAATGAATATATGGATTTATTTCATTTATATTATGATTCTAAAAACATTCACATTTGTATTATGATTCTAAAAGCATCCACATGTTTGGTTGCCACCGAAATTTAAAAATAACGGGTCTGAGATAGGAATCGAGTTTACACATGGGAATATTTCGATGGATTTACCAAATGAATTCCGGGATTTCAGGCCCAAATGATAGATACCAAACGATCTGTAAGAGTTTCCGTGTGTGCGCTATCTGATTTATAGAATTAAATCATGCGTTAGTTTCTTTTGTAGATACTTTTACTATGCTTCATAGGAAACATTCGATCTACTCGGGCCAATTGAATTTTTTTTTGCTTAGTTTTCCTATGGTTTAGTCAAACAATAATAGTTCAAAAATATAATTATGTAGGAATTAAGTGGGCACGACATTGCTTTTTACCCTATTTCCGTGTTTTTCAAGTCATATGTATCAAAGAGGCCCTGAAAGGAATAAACATTGGTGTTGCCTTGACACAATTGAACAAAACGAAGAACGAACAAACCACACACACAAGGGCACACAAGATTTAACGTGAAAACCCGCTTTAACATTAATAGAAAAATACGAAAAAAGAACAAACCCCACACACACATGAACATACAAGATTTAACGTTGAAAAACCGCTCAAACAAAAATAGGAAAATACCACAGATATTAGCCAGCGAAACTTTACTAATGCTAGGAATATCGGAGGTGGCTATTCGGCTCACGGATGCATTTGCACCCATTGTAAGAAAACATATTTCAAAATGCCAAACAAATTGTCTACGTAAACATTCGAACATCTTATGTCCGTTCACAAGTTTTCGTGATGAAAGAACATTTTACGCGTCCCCTAAAAAAATGGTTCTATTCACGTGATTTTTTTTATCTTTTTATACATGACACATAAAATGTTCTTTCATCGCAAAAACTTATGAACAGACAAAAAATATTTGAATGCACATTTAGACATTTGTTTCGAATTTTTTGTTTCAAAATATATTTTCTCACAGTGAGTACACATACAACTGTGAGCCAAAAGGATTTATATATGACTATCAGAGCAAAACTTTACTAACGCTAGGACATCAGAACTTTACTAACGTTAGGACTATCAGATACTACTTATCCTAAAATCGGTGACTTATAAGAGGTATATATAACGGTAAAAATCTAGACCATCAAAGATCCATACCGCAGGGGAAGGGGAGAGGCGCCCGGTGACATGTCTCGCTTCATCGCTTCATTCATCAGAATTAGCCTTCTTATTGAATTTGGATCACAATATAACAATAACAAACTCTATCTTAAGACAAATTTTTCTTATAGCATCAACAACAATCATCTCCCTGAACAACAAAGAGAACATGTTCATCGTCCACAACCACTTAGAGAAAAAGTTAAACCAACTAAATTCAAGCAAAGCTCAAACTTAGCAAACATGGTTAGTAATCATATCAACAGGATTATCACGATTCCTGATCTTGCATACCTTTAGTTTATCCTGAACATCAATATTTCCAACAAAATGGTACTTGACATCAATGTGCTTTGATCTCTCATGAAACATTCGGTCCTTGTAAGATATATAGAGCAATTTGATTGTCACAAATCAAAGTAACATAAGAATCATTTTTACAAAGCTCAGCAAACATACATTTCCACCAAAAAGACTTTTTGCAAACTCCAGCAAGAGCTATGTATTCAACGTCTATGGTAGATGAAAGGAATATTCAGCTTGAGTGATGTTGCTAGATTGTAGCCATGCGGGAGCTGAAGGTGGAGAAGAGAGGACGAAGTTGGTGTGGAGGGGTATGCCTGCATCGCGAGGGCCACGAGGTTGTGGTGAGTCCTGCGGGAGATGAATGGCATTGAATATGATGAATCACACAAACACGACAAGATACAAGACACAAGACACACACACACACGCACGGCAGAAGCTAGAGCCCCCTCCACATGAAGTGAGAGTCAAATGAGCCATTTGATTTTTGCTCGCGAGTTTAGAGAGGCACATAGACGGATCTAACCGTCCCTATGTTTGGACACGTGCTTAGACTTTCGGCCGGCGAAAAAGCCTATTTTGATGGCAATTTAATCAAAAGTTGTGATATTAACTTTGAAATACACTCTTTGACCAGGCTTTAAATAATTATTGGATCCACCGATCAAGAGGCACGTGTCGTTTCTCTGCAGCATATTCGAATTGAAAGAGGTTGCGTCCGCAGAACCCCTGCAGGTGGGCCCTGGGTGCATAGGCTCAACAGTAGCCGCAATACTACAATTGTTTGTGTACCGCTCTGACAACTGACAGCGAGCGTTCCCTTCCTCCTCCATCCATCCATCGTTCTACCCGCCCCTCTCTTCCCCCTCTGAGCCGTGGGACCCGGCGATCTCCGCTTCTCGCAGGCGTCGAGTCGACGCGCCCATCCACGCCGCCGCTGCTGCCCTCGCTTCCGACCCCCACCAACAGAAATTAGGGAGAGAAGAAAGAGGGAGAAACAGAGATTGGGATTGGGAGAGAGAGAGCGGTGGTGGTGGCGACTTGCTCCGACCTTCCGTCCGTGCACCCCGCTCGCCGGTGGCGGTGGCTGGTCGTCCCCGTCCCACCCCGCTGGCCGGCGGGCCCCGCTTCCTCCACACATGGAACCCTCTGGACGGAGAGGGAGCCGCCGCTGATACTGTGTGGTAACCTCTCTCTCTCTCTCTCTCTCTCTCTCTCTCTCTCTCTCAGTGACCCAGACCCCCATCCTCTCTGATAAGTACATGGGAGATTTGCTTGCTTCTCCAAAATTTCTGCCCGCGAAGTGAGAGACCGAGAGAAGGGCTGCATTGGGCAGCCGTGGCGGATTGGGGGATTCATCCAATTCATCCGACCCGCGAAACCGGCGCAAGCTCTGGTGGACGCCGGTCCTCCAGTGAGCTGGGTAAGTGATCTAGGGTTTAGCGGTTCCGATTGGGGTCAAATTCGCTGTTGCTTCGGCATCTGCGTACCCACGGCGCTGAGGTCGACTGGGAGCTGGCATGGGGTGCCCCAGATGCATGCTCGCGCATGTGTGATCGAAAGTGTGCAGTGGAACTGTGGGATTACATCTGCTGGCAGGTGCCTGTGATTGTGCTTGATACGATGCTGACTACTTGGTGGTGGGAATCACGCATACGCAATCTGAGACACATTCGACTGTCTGGAAGCGCATTGCTTTCTGGTGGGAGCAGGTAGAAGCACTGCTCTAATAGCTGCCGCTTCATGCTCGGTGCCGCATCCGGGTTCTTTAATTCTCAGAGAGTTTCTGGTGCTCAGGAGCATCTGGAGAGTGTACTGCTAGTTTCGATTGAAAAAGCATTGTGTGGTAGGATTCTACGGGGCTCACCGATCTGTCTGTTAGGTTCTTGCTCGGTGAATTGACATTAGATTCAGAGTCATGTCAATAACGCTTCGCTCGAAAAAGGGTTGCCTAGCTTACAGATCTATTGCATGTTACTGTCTGAAGGAGCACGCATTGGATGCGTTTGACCATACTGTTGCATTTTATTTTGATATCTATGTCAGTTCTGAACCGCTACGTGTCTTGGCTTCAAATGAAACTCTACCCAATAAATGAAACCCTCCCCCTTCCACTCCTGAATCTCCCCGGTATCTCTCTGGAGCAACAAGACAATCTAGCTAGGTTTCTCTTATCTACATACTTCCCCTCTATTAGCATTATTTGATGTACTGTTGGCTTGCTTTCTTCTTATTTTGCAGGTGGTCGCATAGCTTCTCTACTTCTCCTGGCTGCAAGCACACATAACAATGGACAACCTTGGACATAGAGAAAATGGGAGGCAAAGGGTAGACCAATATAAAGGACTTCATACCCAGGTTTGTGTAATTCGTCTTGAACATTTCTTGGGCAGAATTTTAGATTTATATTTGTTTCCTTCACACATGAAAGATACACTGTGTGAGTAATTATGGCACACAACATTTATTTGACTTATCTTCTGCCAGTGAATCATTATCCTGTTACAAACCTTCATTGAGGGCATAATCGGATCATATGCTGTAGATGAGTGCCTGAAGTACGTCTACAAATGCTTTATTTTAAACCGAAGGCAATACCGATCACCGTTATGAGAAAGCTAAAGGTCAAATTACAAAAATAAATAAAGATAAGACTGGTATAGAATGTGTCCAGCTACTTCATTATCGAAGTAGTGTAGGTTACTGTACAACCAAGAAAATTCAATCCACTTACTACAAGGGTATTCACATGTAGCAAAGTATGTGGGTCATTGCTTGTAGCTCTTTATGTCCTTGGTATAGTTTCTCCAAATTGAGGAATGGTCAATCTTTATAGCAGAAATTTTACATGTTCATGGTGATAAGCTATTTACTAAAAGTTGCATCATGTTTTGTTCTTCTGCAAAGCAGCCAAGCAAATAGTAGAATTGAAACAACCATGCCCAAGAGTGAAGAAGAAGACCTAAACTTGTCTTGCAAATGTGTGGCGTTGAACTTTACATGTACTACATACTTATATCACAAATGTGATGTTGTACTTTCTTTTAAGATAATTCTCACAAAGACTTGCTCCCTGAAAGAATTTTGACCACATTATACGTCCTCTATGTTTCAGTGGATGATGCCCCAAAGGCAAATGAAGGATCACCACAGTATGAATCTCCTAGCACTAATGAGTGAGAGGGACACTGCCATTATGCAAAGAGACCATGCTCTGGCTGAGAAGAAAGCTGCAATGGCTGAGAGAGACATGGCATTTGTCCAGCGGGACTCTGCAATAGCTGAACGGAATACTGCAATCGTCGAACGAGACAATGCCCTTGCTGCACTTGAACTAGCCCGTGCAAATGGATTTAATGTGAATAACGGGAACGGATTCAACCCAGGATCTCTCAGTGGAACAAAGAACTTCCAACACCATGACCAGCATTCCAATGATCAATCATCGCCACTGCAACTGGCAGATTCTCCATATGATCATGCGAGGGAAATGCACATATCAGAAGCATACCCTATCTCAACAGCCCCGGGGAGTGCTGGAAAGGCAAAAAAGACCAAGAATAATAGCACCCAAGCATCTCCATTGAAGAGGCCATCAGGTCTGCTCCGGAAAACCAAGAAAGCCGCTGGTGATTGGAGAGATGTCGGACTGTCTGGCAGCGGGGAGGGGGAGGATCCAGCTCCCGCTTCTGTGATGAAGAACGAGTGGAAAGACCAGGATCTCGGTCTGAACCAGGTCTCATTCGATGAGTCATCCATGCCCGCACCTGCCTGCTCGTGCACGGGAAATCTACGTCAGTGCTACAAGTGGGGCAATGGCGGGTGGCAGTCGTCCTGCTGCACTATGAGCATGTCCATGTACCCGCTCCCGGTGATGCCCAACAAGCGCCATGCTCGCATGGGGGGAAGGAAGATGAGCGGCAGCGCATTCACAAAGCTGCTCAGCCGACTAGCAGCTGAAGGCCATGATCTCTCGACATCCGTGGACCTCAAGGACCACTGGGCCAAGCATGGCACAAATCGGTATATCACCATCCGGTAGTCCCGGCGCTCCACTCACGAACGGCGATGGGCGCACAATTCCAGCTGCAAAGGGGGGAGATCAGGCAAAGATTGCCTCTCCTGCATCCCCAAAAGTCTTATTGGGGGCAGGGGATCATCTCTTGTAATGCGGGTTGTCTCTGGTGGATGTAGGTAGAATTTGTTTTGTGATGCTGTAGGTCCTCCTCCCTTTCTGAACCCCAAACTGCGGTTGTGCTGCTGGACAGGGGAAATGTAATTCTAGCAAACCCCCAGATATTCATCGTTGTTGGATCTCTGTATAGCCTGACTACTAGATTAACTTGGTGCTAGTAAGATGACTAGTACAGTTAGCCTTCTGTTCACTTCAGAACCTCAGAGTGTTCCTGGGTTTTTGTCAATGTTCGGTAACGATTTACAAGTGAGATCTGTTCTTCTGGAGAACGTTTCCACATAGAAAATCTAGAGCACGCCCTTGTTTACAGGTGCATTGTCCGATCTGGCTATATGAACAATCACAGCATGGACAGCTCGCCCAGTCTTCTTGATGAATTTGTGCCATGGGAGTCATTGCATCCTCAAAGATCAATGAAGCTAGTCAGGAAATTCTGGAACTGATGATGGAAATCGTTTGTAACTTTGTATGAGTCAGAGAAGCATGAGTTCTTGCAACAACAGTCTTCAGGTAGATGAACAATGTACCCCGAATGGGCAGACTGCAATTTCGTAACGAAATTGAGAGCCGTGTGGTTCCTATAATCCAAAAAAAAGAAGGCAGATGAACAATCACAGGCCAGCGAAGTAATTACAACCAAACAATTGGAACAACAGTTATCCCCCACCAGTGAAGCAACATATTATTTCTGTCAGGAAAAAATTGGATACCAGGAAGACAGGAACAAGAAGAAGAAAGTATCATAGGCATGAGAGGTCTCAACAGCTGAATCATGTCAATGGCAAAACCACACTCCACAGTTGAAGGCCACACACACAACCCACAGTTCAACCATGTAAATTCTGGAATTGGTGACAATAGATCCCTGTATTCACCTATTCTCATAATAATTATAAGTGTTGCAACAGGCAAGACCGAAGCATTATCATCAGTGACCAATGCAGTGCACGCACTATCATGTTCTTGCAGGTAAAATCTCGGGTAATTAAGCGATGATAATACAGAACCAGACAGGTAAAATTCCAGTTCCTAGATCAGCTAACCTCCTACAAGAGGCATGAGAGCAATCACCAGCGAAGACGAAGCCTGGCCTTGCCTGCCCTATCTAATTCTAGCCGGCGAGTGGGTTTGCGTGGACGGTGACGCGGTTGAGCCTGATCTCTGCTAGGGGGCGGTCGCCGGGCCCGTTGGGCGTCTTCTCCATGAGGTCGAGCACCTCGAATCCGTGGATGACCTTGGCGAAGACGGTGTAGTGGCCGTTGAGGTGGGGCTGCTTGGCGTAGGTGATGAAGAACTGGCTGCCGTTGGTGTTGGGCCCGGAGTTGGCCATGGACATGATCCCCCTGGCGCCGTGCTTGAGCGACTCGCGGAACTCGTCCGCGAACTTGCCGCCCCAGATGGAAGCGCCGCCCTTGCCGGTGCCCGTGGGGTCGCCGCCCTGGACCATGAACCCCTTGATGTTGCGGTGGAAGATGGTGCCGTCGTAGTACCCGCTCGCGCACAGCGCCAGGAAGTTCTCCGCCGTCCGGGGAACCTGGTCGCAGAACACCTCGCACTTGATGTCCCCCAGGTTCGTGTGCAGAGTCACCGACTGCGGGGAGAGGAAAGCGAAAAATCTTCTTCGGTCAGCGCGAGGCGGACGAGAGGGAAGAGGAGGGAGCGGATCTGGAGATCTCTTACCATGGCGGCGGGGCGGGGCGGGGCGGAGCGGAAGACACGGAGGCGAGAGGAGTCGGCGGCGAGAAGCGTGGACGAGTCTGGATGGAAGTGGAGAGGAAAGGCGGTCGGCGAATTTGGGTTCAGTGGGTCGGGTTTGGGCTGGGCCGCCTAATTTTATGGGTCGTGGATTTGCTGACAAATTCGTATCAAATTCCAATGTATTTCCTGTTCTGGAGACATGATTTTGGAACAGACCGCTAGAAAATATATACCAGGCAACTATTGCAAATACCAGAATGAGAATAAAACTGTGCAGTACGACATACAGGAGTTTCAATCAAGGCAGAAACAATGTCTAAATTTTATAACCACAATGTAACTTAAAAACAAGTCTCACTGACACCGAGCTTTGCTGGTGAATGCCACAATCTGTAATCAACATGTGAGCAGAAACAAAACTGGAAATCTGAGGGTACATATCTGTTCCACGACCCAAAAAGAAATAGTACATGCATTCTCCCTTCTTTTCTTGCTTTGAATGTTTATTGACTTGTCTAGATGGCAACAAATGAAACAAAAATAAACACTTTTGATGACAACAAAATCCGGTGCGTCAAAAACCTTGTCACAAGCTGTATACTTTACAAATGAACCTCGATTCCTCGACACTAACTTATGTTACTAATAAAAAACAAAATCACCAAAAAGAAAAAAAAGAGAAGAGGAAGAGATGAACAAGTGTGATTGGGTGAATGAACACAAGATTTGACTCAGCCTATCATCAAGACGGCAGTTTACCGCCTCAAGCGCCTAAGGGAGGCAGATGAGAATCGACCAAAAAAAGAAGCTTCCAAAGAGCTGCCACGTTCATCGGGAACAGAGAAGACGACACATATGAACATGTTTACAAATCCCCATTCTTCATTCCACCAATCAAAGACACTGGCTGTTCCCACCGACTGTCAGTTCTCCCGTGGTAATTGCAAAGATCAAATTCCTTTGATAGAAACAGATTATGGCATTTTTTCTCTGTGCTCCTGCATTTTCCATGAGGCGCCTGATAAAGCAGTTATTTCTTGATATCCTACAAGGCCGAAAGAAGTTCTTTACACGTTTCAACGATTTGATTTGTGTCCATCTGTGATCCTCCTAAGCCTTTCGACCACCACAGGAATATCCTGCTCACTCAATGTTGTGAAACAACACCTAAACCATCCAGGCTCAATGCAATGGCAAGATGAACCTGGGGTAACATTGACCTTTGCCTCCTCCAATAGCCTATCCCATAGCTTGCGCTCTCCCTTCTCACTGTAAGACCGAATGAACTTGCTCATGTCTGCCCAGCAGTAGAATCCACCACTGCTCTTGAAGCACTCGATGCCCACTTGTTTCAAAGCATCAACGAGCAAATGGTACGCCCTCCGCAACCTCTCTTGATTAGTTTTCAGGTAACTAGAAATAAACTTTTGGTCCGAAAGCATGGCAACAAGCAGTCGCTGTGTTGGAGTTGACACAGACGAGAATCTGGCAATCTTAGCGGCCGCCGCCACAATGGTTTCATTGTACGAGTATATAACTCCAACTCGGAACCCCGCAAGAGATAAGTCTTTTGAGAGTCCATAGATTATGTGAACCCTGCCTCTATCAAAGTCTTCTAGCTCATCCACAACTTCTGCTACACTGACAAATTCACCATTTTCAAATGTTGAACCAGCAAATACTTCATCAGAAATCAAGTGTATATTCTTTTCTGTAGCGAACTCTAGAAGATCACGCAGTGTTTGCTTGGGCACAAAGCTTCCTGTAGGGTTGGAAGGGTTAGATAGGAGAACCCCACGAACCCTTACTCCTCGCTTCTTTGCCTGATTGTAGGCTATTTCTAGAGCAGTGATACTGATGTTGAAGTTGTCGGTGCTACGGCAAGGAACGGGTATCAACTCAATACCAGTTCGCCATTTTATGTCCCTGTCCCATCTGTGGAAATATAGGCACAGAGTTAGGACTTCACTCTGAAGATCAAAACCATGATTACAAACACAAGGAAGATGAACATACCCAGGGTAGTATGGTGATGGAACAAGAAATGCATTTCCTGGATCAGCAATACAGAAGCTCAGTATTTCCATTGCAGGAGTTGCACCAGATGTTATCACCATTTGAGATGGATCAAAAGATACTGATTCTTGCATGATTTGCCTCATAAATCCGGCAAGAGCCTGAAAATGAAATCAAACAGTTTATATTAGGACATTGCCCCCATAATAAGAAAAGAAAAAAGGAAGTCATGGGAACTAGGTATTTGTCTGGTATAAGATTCAAACTAGGTGTGCATGTCAAACTATCGTTACAAATTAAAGGCTTAGCACTTCTTGGAGCAACTTGATGACCCAATTTCTAGCTTATATAG
The DNA here is from genome assembly GCA_023614405.1 of Avena insularis. NCBI lineage: Eukaryota > Viridiplantae > Streptophyta > Magnoliopsida > Poales > Poaceae > Avena > Avena insularis. The sequence continues at coordinate 576,201,707 of CM042692.1, forward strand.
GACAAACAACAACATATAGTGTGGAAAAGAAACAGTGAATTCTTAGCATAATTTCTGCATGACATGTGCTCTAAGAAACTCAACGCTAAATTGATTTACAAAATGCCAGCATGACATCACCTTTGTTTAGTATGCTATCATTTCGGCATTAATATTGAAACAGAACCACCAGAAGTGAGGTCAGGTGTACAGTTTCATGTATGCATGATAATGCATTGCATCTTGTCCACTAAAAGGTTAATCACTGATAGAAAAATAAGCCAAAAAAAAGTAGCACCAATGCCAAAATATAATTGCTTTCAACGTGTGAAATTAAGCATCCAATAAGCACGGTTTAGCAGCAAACTTCCAGGTCAGATCTATGTAGCAGTATGCAATCAATAAATTCACAGTTGACAGCAGCTAAAGACACAGATCACGGAACTTCAAACTGACACAGTTGGCAGCTGCTAAAAGACACAAGATTATGGAACTAAATTTCTTAAAACCATTGCTGATTTAGGAACAGGTTGGTCCAGGTAGCACGAGTGCAGCCAACACAACAAAAACTGAAAACCAAGAAGCAGCAGACGTGTGAGATGGTGACTCTTTGGCATGTATCTGTTACATACAGATAACGTGCATATGGCCACAAAAATTCAAAAGAAAAAAGGAAACAAATTCCACAGCAGCATGTCAACAATCGTACCTCACTCCAGTCTTAACCACACGAAAGTCCCGTGGAATTGCTACAATTCTTTGTGGATTCAATAATTTAACTGGACACTGTTCTTCCATTGAGCTGATCCAAAAATGTGGCCAACTGCCTAGGACCACGTCTACCAAATGCCAAAGATAGCATACTCGACAGAAAAGGGACTAGTAATAAGCATACAAAATACATTTATTAATGCAGCGCAAACAATTTATCATACATACAGCTCCATGGACACAAGTACTATTTGGAATGAACCACTGCACATTGTTGCAGAGAACTTGGTGAGGATGATACGAGTCGGTGGAGTCCAGAATAAGGGGGGATTCGGGCCGCACTTTATTTTGGCATTGCCATAGTGGACAGAATTGGATGTTTTTTCATGGACGGGTTGGAAGGAATCAGAATCAGGGGGTTGATTCCGTTGGCTTACCATCTTCAAGGCAAGTATCCCGTCGTAGGGCTGGTACGTGGCGAGCCCCCTGATGGTGAGGTCCCTGTCCTCGTCGTCTCCGCCGGGCGTCAGCGCCGGCCCCGCGTGCTCCTCCATCCACCGCCTGACCAAGTCCAGCGATAACTGCAGCAATCATCACTACCACGTCAATCTATCGGTATTGGTTTTGGGGAACAAGACGGGGGTGGAGGAAGGTAGTTGGCTAGGTGCTTACGTGGTTCTCGGCGAGGCCGAGCTGGATGACGCCGGAGGGGTTGGAGGTCGGGTGGTAAGGGTCGTCGGCGCAGCGGCGGAGGCCGGCGTAGTAGAGGGAGTCCTCGTCCCCGGCTCGGGCGACAGCGCCGCGGGCGGAGAGGGCCGGGAGCGCGCGCGGGGAGAGGATGCCGCGCGAGAGGGTGCGCTGGATCGTCGAGACGGCCCCGGCCGCGGCGCCGGAGGGGGTGGCGGAGGACGCTGCCGTGGGGGATCCCGGCGCGGGCGACGGCGGCGGGCGGTTGCGCTTGATGTAGAGCTGGAGGAAGTAGAAGAGCGCGCAGGGGATGAGGGAGCCGAGCACGAGGCCGCCCCGGCCCTGCACCACCCCCTGCAGCGGCACCACGATGCGCATCCCCCCGTCCGCCCTCCGCGGCCGCCCCCCGCCCTCCTTGTCTCGCCCTGATCTCGGGGACGATGGCTTCTTCTCGCGGTCGCTCTTCCTCATGGAAGGCGCGCGCGACGCCGGTGGTGGCGCCCCCGCGTCGTCGTCGTCGGCCTGGTGGACGCGCGCATAGGCGCCCCGCGCGCGCGCGTGTGGTGAGGCCGCGCTGGGTGTGGGATTGGGTTGGGTTGGCGCGGGAGGGAGGGAGGGATTCTGGGGTTTGGGAGGGGCCAGCTGGGTGGGGGTGGGTGGCCGAGGAGAGGAGAAGAGAGGAGGAGGAGCGAGCGGGGCACGCCGGGTTTGGCGTCTTGCCGGTTCAGACGAGACGGCGGCGGCGGTAATTCCGCTGGGTTCGGGCAAGCCAAGGCCAACGACAGCTCGCGCCTCGGCGGAGGCTCAGATGCGATGCGGGGGCCAAACCGGAAAAGTTACGTGCGCCATTGCCATTTTGTATGCTACACTCCTCCGTCCCACCGCCGTTTGCCCATATGTTGCAAAATTTACACTTTTCATTTTTACTTTTCGAACGAGGAGTGCTGTGCGTTGGTTCTCCGGTTCAACCACCAACCGCACCGGATCCTACGACCAATACCAACGAGGTTTGAATTTTTTGGGGAGCAACCAGCGCGCAGGAGCTTTGCCTTTTCGTAAAATATAAAGAAAATTGACCAGTTTAAAGAAAAACTGACATAAACTGTAAACCAGTTTATAAGGGAAAACTAGCGAGTGTAAATTTTACATATTTATCTTGTGTTTTCACTAGTAGTGATAGAATTTTGATATCTTACCGCGCTCATGCACTCCCTTTATACTTATTTCACCAGGATCCCGAAATCGAAGGCGTGGATGTATAAATCAATTGGAGGAGCCAACTATGGGCATAAATATTCTATTTGGAATACATTAAAGTCTCATAAATAAATATCCATGCACCCGGTACAAAGGGAAGCAAACCCTCATGCATTTGCCATGATCAGAGACTTTAACGACCACCCGTATAGGCAGAACCCGCTCGTACGGTGCGGCGTCAGAGCCGCCTCTTTAAATAATTAAGAGCAAAGAACATATTGATAAGTTAGAAGCACAAATTGAGGAGCATGAGAACACCATTGATAAAATGAGTAGCCTTGAGCATGAGTATGCTAATCAAATTGCACATCTAAATGAAGCTCTTGAAGAGGAACAAACCACTAAGGAATCTCTTGAGGAGACTTTTGCTCTAGAGTTGTATAGAGTGAAGGAATCTCATGATACAGGTCCTAAGGTGGCTAGTGGTCTCAAAAGTAAAAATGATGAGCTTCAAGTTGCTTATGCTAAACTCCTTGAGGATTTTGAGCACCTCAAAAATGGCTCTAGGGTCATCAAGGGTGAGCTCATCAAACTCTCCGAGTCACATGAGCAACTTAAACCCTCTTACTCAAAAGAGCTTTCGAAGTTGCCCTCACCTCTTGCAATTAATTATGATGCTTGTGCTACTAACTTTATTTCTTGTGAAGCATCTATTTTGAAGGAAAATGTTGAGCTAAAGACTCAACTTGCTTTGCTAACTAGCAAGTATGGGATTTTGGAAGAAAGTCATGTTAATCTATCAAGCTCTCATGAGGATCTTCTAGCATCCCATGCTAGGCTAAAGTTAGCTCATAAGGCTAAATGTACAAAGGTAACATCTACTGAGCCTCATGTGGTCACTAGCACAATCTCTACGACTAATGTTATATTGCCATGTGTTAGTCCTTGTAATTCGTCCACTCACATTATTGCTAAATCTTGTGATGAATTACATTCTTTGCCTTGTTGCTCTAGCAATGAAATTTCTACTTCCTCTAGTATATGTGTTGTCACTAACCATGTAGAGGAAATCAAAGAGCTCAAGGCTCAAGTCACTTCTTTGAAGAATGAGTTGAAAAAGGGTCATGAAGGGAAGACCACACTCAACAAGATCTTGAGTGTGCAAAATTCTCCCAATGACAAGAGTGGGCTTAGATTCAAATACAATGTCAAGAACAAGTCCACTAACAAGAAGAAGTCCAAGAGCAACAATAAGAAGGGTCAAGAACAAGTCAAGAATTCGGACAAGATTGTTTGCTTCAAGTGCAAAATTGAAGGGCACCATGTTAGATCTTGCCCCTTGAAGAAGAAGCCTCTTGGTGAGATAAAAAAAGGGAAGCGGCCTCTAGTTCAAGGTCATGGCCTACCTCAAGTTAGAGAAAGGCCACTTCCCAAGAAGATTCAAGCTAATGCTCCCATTGTGGAAAAATCGAGTGAAAAGAATGGGAAGAGAAGAACTTGCTACTTATGTCATGAGAAGGGTCACATATATTCTTCTTGCACTATTGGTAACTCCTCATCCAACCCAATCATGATTGATGATGTTTATTCTCTTAGGAAGGATGAGGGTGGCAATGTGTTTACTAAATATGTTGGTGCTCAAAGTGGTGTCAAGAAAAGAACCATTTGGGTTGCCAAGCCTATTGTGACTAACCTCTTAGGACCCAACTTGGTTGGGGAACATTGATGGCTCGGTGTTGATCTAGAGCTCGCTGGGGAACCCCAAGAGGAAGGTATGATGAGCACAGCAGCAAGTTTCCCTCATTTATGAAACCAAGGTTTAATCGAACCAGTAGGAGCAAGGAAACACCCCAAAGGTGTTGCTAGCTGAGCCTGGCAGGGCGCACTACCGGTGCTAGTAGCAACGTGGATACCTGCACAACACAATCACAGAACTTTGTCCCCAACTTGCGATGAGGTTGTCAATTTCACCGGTTTTGCTGAAAATAAAGTATTAAACGTATCGAATGGAAGAAAGTAATAGTTTGCAGAAAGTAAACACAAAGTAGTAAACAGTTTGTAGATTGTATGTAACAGAAAGGACCGGGATCCATAGTTCACTAGAGGTGGCTCTCCTTAAGATAGATAACATGCTGGGTGAACAAATTATAGCGGGGCAATTGACAAACATCGAGAAAGCAATACATGCATATACTAATCATCTTGACTCCTTTGGAACTTGATTGGGCATTACAACATTATACATGTAATCGCCATCCAACTGCATCTATGACTAATAATCCACCTTCAAAGTTATCATCCCAACCCTCCAAAGATTAAGTTGCAAGCAATGATTATTGCTTTAATAATTATGCGTGTAAAGTAAATAATACGATTGTTCTATGAACAAAGGATTGTTGTTTTCTCCTAGTAGCAACAACACATCTAGTACCTTAGAGATTTCATCACTTCCTGCATTACCAGAGGCATGAACCCACTATCGAGCATAAATAAGTAACTCTTGGAGTTGCTAGCATCTACTTGGCCAAGATAGCTACTAACAACGGAAAGCATGCAAGATCACAAATAACAAAGACATGATAGAATCAATAATCAATCTGAAATAACATCTCAATATCCATCGGATCCCCGTAAACACAACATGCAGAATTACAAATAGATGATCTTGATCATGAACGGAGCTCACAAGATCTAGACATGAAAGCACAAAGGAGGAGAACCAGCCATCTAGCTACTACATGGACACGTAGTCCAAAGATGAACTACTTACGCATCACACCGGAGGCTTGCATGATGATGAAGAAGGCCTCCAGGGTGAATTCCCTCTCCGGCGTGGTGCCGGAAGAGCTTCGATCCCTCCCGATCTAGGGATGGAGATGACGGCTATGAACTCTTTGTGGATTTTTGATCTGTACTAGGTTTTTTCGAGGGCAATATATAGGCGGAAGGAGAGGCGAGGGTGCTGGGTCGGCCAGACCACCTGGCGCAGCGTGCCAGCCGCGTGCGGCCAGGTGGTGTGGACGGCCCCCAGCCCTTCTCCGTCTCGTATTCTGGCATCTGATGACTTCCGAAAAATAGGCACTTTGGCTTTTGTCCCGTCCAATTCCGAGAATATTCATTTTCTGACTTTCCTGGAACCAAAAACAGTAGAAAACAGGCAGCTGGCACTATGGCTCTTGTTAATAGGTTAGTCCAAGAAATCATATGAAAAGTACTCCAAACTGTGGACAAAACACAATAAAGTGGATAAAACCAAGCATGGAACATCAAAAATTATAGATACATTTGCAATGTATCAACATCCCCAAGCTTAACTCCTTCTCGTCCTCGAGTAGGTAAGTGATAAAAAGAAATAATAATTTTTGAGGTGACATGCACCATCAAAGACTTGATCAAAGTACTTGTAAAACATTCAAAGCTGGGATCATAGTACTTCAATCATAACATGAAAGACAAGGTTCTAGCAATAAGACAAAGAAACTATGATGCAACATGAAAAGGCACAAACAAAAGATTCATGCATAACAATGCTTTGCAAGACGTTTGTTTGTTTCACATAAATAAAACATTGCATAATAGTATTCAGCTTGTCCCTCATAGAGTAGCAAATATAAATGCATAGGACACCTTCAAAGTTCATAAGAGTGACTAGATACAAATAGTTTAAAACAAGCAATATCAAGCTATGCATCAATCAACTAGTCTTGGGACAATGCACATAGAACTAAGAATAGCCACTATGCTCTCAAAGTAGGTGCATAAAGGTAGAAGGTGGAGACTCAATATAATGGTGGAAGAAAGGCCTTCATAGAAGGAAGCAGGGATTCAAGTTTCATAAAGAGCTTCCAAAAATTATGGTACTTATAGCTTTCATCTCTCATTGCCCCTATCATAAGCATCTTGAAGTGATTAAGGTTAAAGTGAACAAACTATGGTGTACATGCTTGACGAAGTATAAGTTAGAAATCTCATGTCCCTTGAATACGAGGGTCACTCCTCATGCTACTCAAGTTTAGTCACCGGTAAGTTCTTGTCATCGTAAGTACATGTGTATCATAGAGAACCTCCAACGGGGTACCCCTTGCCCGATGATACGGAAGAATCCCCATATCAAAATGACAAGGCAAGCAGACAACAAGCATCTCAGCAATCTTCTTATTTACCATGGGAATATGGAGCTTTTTTTCTCTCTTTCCTCTTTTCATAATCTCTTTTTTTTCTTTTTCTCTTTTTTCTCAATAGGACTCTTTTTTTATAAGAAGAATGCTTCATAGACAGTTCATTATGGTTACACTACAGGTTTCTACCATGTCAGCATGGATTAGACCAGCGGCCTAGGCGTTTCTCTAACACATATACATAACTCCATGGACTTACAAGCTCCCCTTTCATTTCACACCGACAACATCCATATACAAAAGAGCATGATATCAACTAGGTACAAGTACCAAGTGCAATGTTGAAAGCGTTCCCCATGACAACATGGTTTTGCTAATTCCTAACAAATAAGTGCAAGAATATACAACATAGACGACACAATGGTTCAAGTTTATTAAGGGCAAGAAAAGTAAAGTGTGCCATCAAGTTCGTGAGAGCTTTAATCACTAGTTTTCTCATAACAAGTTTAATTCGGAAGGTATACAAAAGCATGAATATACTTGGAATAACATAAGTTAGTAGGTAGGTATGGTGTAATCTTTGGAATAACTTGGTTTAGGGAGTTGGATGCATGAGTGGAACTCATACTTGGTTGCGGAGGCTAGCAAAAGACTAGGAGCGACAAACTAAGAGAGCAATAATGGTCATAATCATGCAGAGCGACAAAACATCATTGATCAAAGCATAAAGTGATACTACAAGTTGAAAACTAAAGGATCATAAAGGCTATGGTGACTTGAGATAGTCATAACATGGTGTGAGCATGCGCCAAGTCAACCCAAATAAAACATCAAAGGAGAATACCACAATACTATGCTTTAATATGCTAAAACAACGCATGATTCATCCAAGGCAATTAAGCAATCTCAATTGTTTATTGAAGGAAATATGCCCTGAGAGGCAATAATAAAGTTGTTATTATGTATTCCTTATATATGATAGATGTTTATTTTGCATGCTAGAATTGTATTGATCGGAAACATCAATACATGTTTGTTTAATAAACAAAAAGGGTTCCTAGTTATGCCTCTCTTATAGACTAGCTTGTTGATTAACAAGATGATCAAGGTTTTCTGATCATAGACATTGGATGTTGTTAATAACAAGGTCACAGCATTTGTGAAATGATGTGATGAACATTCATCCGAAGTATAGCATTACGATCAAGTCATTATGTTTATATTGCTATAACATCATACAAAATAATCTTTATCCTTAGACCATGAGATCATGTTAATTGCTAACACCTGAAGAGTATCTTGATAACATCAAACGTCACACCGTAATAGGGTGACTATAAAGATGGGTTCAGTGCTACGAAGGTGTTATGTTGAGGCTCATGGATCAAGAGTGGAATTTTTCAATCCCGATGACGGATAGATATACTCTAGGCCCTCTCGGTGATATCACATTGAGATAGCTTGCAAGCAAGTGATGTGATCACTAGAATGTTATATCATGGGAACGAGAAAAGAGTGCATGTCGGTAACGAGATCAAACTAGGTATTTGGATACCGATGATCGAATCTCAGACATGTATTATATCATGAGACAAAGGGATTAAATTACAAGTGTTAAAGGTTCTCACGATCACAGAAGTCATCGTTGAGTATGCAGGAGTCAGTATGGATCTCTAGGTCCCGCTTCTGACTATTGATCTAAGAGGAGTCTCAATCGTGTCTGCATTATTCGCGAACCGTAGGGTGACACACTTAAGAGTTACCGGACACCATTTTGGAGCACATATGTTTCAGACGAAAGAATTGCAAAGCGCAGAAATTATTTTGATAGAAACCGGAAATTGTTTCGGTTGAAATTGTAGAAAGTGGTTCTGCATGTGATATTGAAATATTGCAAGGGGTTATATGTGAATGCTTGTTAATTAAAGTAATTAACAAAATTCTGAATAAATTTAATAAAAGAGTTTTATTAAATGAGAGAGCATTAAACTTGGAGAATTTTAATGCATTTAAAGTGGAGACTTTAAAAGGGAATGTGAAGAGGCATTTTATTGTGGAGGGGTTACCACCACATGAATGGGGGAGGTGAGGAGTCACCCCCTTGCGCCGGCCATGGAAAGGAGGGGTACCCCCCTCCTCCTATAAAAGGCCCCCTCCTCCTTCTTCTTCCTTACACCTCCTTGTGAAGGATCTCTCTCCCTCTCTAGAATTATTCCCCCATGGTCTCGGATTAGCGAGATACATGTTCCCGGTGGCAGTTGCTGCTTTCGCTGGATCGCTGGAGCGAGGAGGTGGAGGTTGTCCGGTGGCTTGAACGTGTGTGCGAGTACGGATGCGCTGCTGAGTTGCGGCGCTCGGACTTCCTCACGATCTTGAGATCGGCAAGTGTACGACTACATCAACCACGAGTTCCTACTCGTTAACAAAACTCGTTGTCTTCGAGAGTAAGTTCTCATTGGATGTTTGTCCACCCGTTGCTTTGTACCTAGTAGATAGATCTTGGCGTGTAGTTCTCATCGTAGGAAATTTTTTGTTTTCTATGTCGGACCTTAAGGGTATCGAGCCTGATCTATGCGTAGGTGCTTTGCACGGGTAGTACACATATGTTTATATGTGGGCGATGATGATCATGTTATTGCATCTTCTATGTACTTTGGATATTGGTGGCATAGTGGGATGAAGCTGCCCGGACTAACCTTACATGTCATCGTACATGAGACCGGTTCCACGACTGACATGCAACTTGTTTTGCATAAGTGGCTGGCGGGTGTCTGTCTCTCCTACTATAGTCAATATCTGATTTACAACGAGTTGCTAATAACTTGGTTATCCTCGTTGTGGTTCATGTTTGTAGGTGAGAACGGTTCTATCTCCGAAAGCCCTAAGCCACGTAAAACTTGCAATTGATAAATTAGAGGCGTCTAGTTTAGATCGTTGATGTGCTACTATATTGATATGGTATTGTTCTAAGTAGATGTATGATAGATACTCTTACAACACATTCGACGTGTAAGTTCCATAGACCTTGGCCTTACACACAAAGGAATGATAGAGATCATACCACGATGCAAATGATAGAGATCAAATGCATGGACCATATCATCTCACTTTACACATTAGATGTTAGCATCTTATACTGCTAGTCTGGCACTTTTGGTAGCATTATAAGATGATCCCTCATTTAGATATCAAGATAAAATGTGTTCTTCCTCGAGTATGCACCGTTCTATGGATCGTGTTTTGAGACATCACGTGATGATCGGGTGTACTCGACTCTACGCTTTCATACAACGAGTGTAAGACAGTTTTACACACGTGAGTACTAAGGTTCTTACTTGGCGAGCCTAGCATGTACAGACATGGCCTCGGAACACGGACCGAAAGGTTAAGCATGAGTCATATAGTTGATATGATGCCCATATAGATGCTCGCCTTTGAAGCTACACTGACTCACGTGATGATCGGACTTGGTGTAGTGGATTTGGTTCATATAATCACCAAAGGGACACGAGGGATGTCGTTTTTAAGTGGGAGTTCATTAGTAATTTGGATTAATTGAACTCAATCTATCATAAACTTAGTCTAAATAAACTTTACAAATTATGTTGTAGATGGCACCACCTGCTTTTAATTTCAATGTGTTCATGGAGAAAGAGAAACTTGCTGCGAATGGTAGCAACTTCACCAACTGGGCTATGAATTTGAGGATTCTCCTCACTGCTGCACAAAAGCAATATGTGATAGATGAGCCGCTAGGCCCCCCACCAGCTCCTGATGCCCCTGACGAAGAAAAGAATGTCTATGTGACTCGTCAGGAGGACCACAACTTAGTTCATTGAGCATACTGTATGGGCTAGAGCCAGAACTTCGAAAGCGTTTCGAAAATGGCAATGCCTTTGATACCATGGGATAATTGAAAATGATTTTCGATACCCATGCTGTTGTAGAGAGTTATAATGCTACTGAAAAGTTCTTTAGCAGCATGATGGAGGAAAACAGCTCCGTTAGTGAGCACGTACTCAAAATGTCTGGGTACGCCGATAAGCTTGTGTCCTTGGGAATAACGATTCCCATTGACTTAGGCATACATCGTGTTCTCCAATCTCTGCCACCTAGCTACAAGAGCTTCGTGATGAACTATAATATGCAGGGCATGAAGAAGACTCTTCCCGAGCTTCTGTCAATGCTTAAGACTACAGAAGTGGAGATTATGAAAGAACATCAAGTGTTGATGATCAATAGGACCACCGGTTTCAAGAAGGACAAGAAAGGCAAGCACAAGGGAAAGAAGGGTGGCAAATCTGTTGCCGCGCCTGAAAAGAAACCCCGAGCTGGCCCTAAGTCCAATACCGAGTGCTACTATTGCAAGGGGACTGGCCATTGAAAGCGCAACTGCCCCAAGTATTTGGCGGACAAGAAGTCTGGCAAGGCAAACAAAGGTATATATGATATACATATTATTGATGTGTACTTGACTAGTACTCGCAGTAGCACCTGGGTATTTGATACGGGATCGGTTGCTAATATATGTAACTCGATTCAGGGGTTGCGGAACAAGCGACAACTAGCAAGGGATGAGGTCACAATGTGGGTCAGCAATGGATCAAGAGTTGATGTGATCTCCGTCGGAACGCTTCCTCTCCATATGCCATCGGGATTAGTTATAAACCTGAATAATTGTTATTTGGTGCCTGCATTTAGCATGAACATTGTATCCGGATCATCTTTGATGCAAAGTGGTTATTCGTTTAAATATGAAAACAATGGTTGTTCGATTTATATGGATAATATCTTTTATGGTCATGCACCTGTGTTGAATGGTTTATTTCTGATGGATCTCGATAGTAATATTACGCACATTCATAATGTTAATGCTAAAAAGATTAAACTTGATGATGATATATCTGCATATATGTGGCACTGCCGTCTAGGTCATATTGGCGTTAAACGCATGAAGAAACTCCATTCTGATGGACTTTTGGAATCACTTGATTTTGAATCATTTGATACATGTGAGCCATGCCTTATGGGCAAGATGCTAGAACGCCGTTTTCCGGTTCAATGGAATGGGCGACAAATTTATTGGAAATCATACATACTGATGTGTGTGGACCAATGAGTGTGTCGACGCGAGGTGGATATCGTTATTTTGTTACTTTCGCAGATGATTTGAGTAGATACAGGTATATCTATTTGATAAAACACAAATCTGAAACTTTTGAAAAGTTTAAGGAATTTCAGAATGAAGTGGAAAATAATCATAATAGAAAGATCAAATTTCTACGGTCTGATCGTAGAGGAGAGTATCTAAGTTACGAGTTTAGCACACACATGAAAGAGTGTGGAATAGTTTCACAACTCACGTCTGCCGAAACACCACAACGTAATGGTGTGTCGGAACATCATAATCATACCTTATTGGATATGGTTTGATCTATGATGTCTCTGACTGACTCGCCACTGTCATTTTGGGGTTATGCACTGGAAACAGCTGCATTCACTTTAAATCGGGCACCATCTAAATCCGTTGAAATGACACCGTATGAATTATGGTTTGGAAACAAACCTAAGCTGTCATTTCTTAAAGTTTGGGGATGCGATGTTTATGTGAAGAAACTTCAGCCGGATAAACTCGAACCCAAAGCGGAAAAATGTGTCTTCATAGGATACCCTAAGGAAACTATTGGGTATACCTTTTATCATAGATCCGAGGGCAAGGTTTTTGTTGCCAAGAATAGATCCTTTCTTGAGAAGGAGTTTCTCGCGAAAGGTGTGAGTAGTCGGAAGGTAGAACTCGAAGAGGTTATTAAACCTTCTCTTTATGAAATGGCGAGTAGCGCAGCACCGGAAGTTGTTTCAGAGTTGACTTCGCCTAATGAAGAGAGAGCTAATGATATTGATCATGAAACTCCGAAAGAGGACACTACCGAACCTCGCAGGTCAAGCAGACACGTCTGAGCCTCCTGAACTGTACGGCAATCCTGTTGTGAATTTCATGGTTGATGAAATGGATGACCCTGCGACATATGAAGAAGTGATGATGATCCTGGATTCCAACAAATGGCTAGAAGCCATGAAATCCGAGATGGAATCCATGTACGAGAACCAAGTTTGGACCTTGGTGGACTTACCTCACGATCGAAAGGCCGTTGAGAATAAATGGATTTTCAAAAGAAAAATTGATGCTGATGGTAATGTGACCATCTATAAGGCTCGACTTGTCGCAAAGGGGTTTCGACAAATTCAAGGAGTTGACTACGATGAGACATTCTCTCCCGTAGCGATGCTTAAGTCGGTTAGGATTATGTTAGCAATTGCTGCATATTTCGATTATGAAATATGGCAGATGGATGTCAAAACTGCGTTCCTCAATGATAATATTGAAGAAGAGTTGTATATGATACAACCTAAGGGTTTTATCGATCCTAAGGATGCTAATAAGGTATGCAAACTTCAGCGATCCATCTATGGACTGAAGAAAGCATCCCGGAGTTGGAATCGCCGCTTTGATGAGGTGATCAAAGAGTTTGGATTTGTCCAAACTTATGGAGAGGCTTGTATTTACAAGAAAGTGAGTGGAAGCAATGTGGCATTTCTGATATTATATGTGGATGACATATTATTGATTGGAAATGATATAGATCTTTTAAACAGTGTCAAAAGTTATCTAAACAGCAAATTTTCGATGAAAGATCTTGGTGAAGCATCATATATATTAGGCATTAAAATCTATAGAGATAGATCAAGGCGCCTAATTGGGCTATCGCAGAGTACGTACCTTGATAAGATATTAAAGAAGTTTAATATGGACGGAAGTAAGAAGGGGTTCTGACCTATGTTGCAAGGCAAGACATTGAGTAAGACTCAAAGTCCGGCTACGGCGGAAGAAAGAGAGATGATGGATAAGATCCCCTATGTCTCGGCCATAGGCTCTATTATGTATGCCATGCTATGTACAAGACCGGATGTGGCACATGCTATTAGTTTGACTAGTAGGTACCAATCTGATCCAGGTTCGGAACACTGGATAGCGTTCAAGAACATCCTCAAGTACTTGAGAAGAACTAGGGATATGTTTCTTATATACCGAGGTGAAGAAGAGCTAGTCGCTAAGTGTTATGTCGATGCTAGCTTTGACACCGATCCGGATGACTCTAAGTCTCAATCTGGATACGTATTTCTCTTGAACGGAGTAGCTGTTAGTTGGAGGAGTTCCAAACAACCTGTGGTGGCTGGATCAACGAGAGGGAATATGTTGTCGCTTGAAGCGCAGGAAGCGGTTTGGATGAAAGAGTTCATTACGGAACTAGGTGTGGTTCCTAGTGCATTGGACCCAATGGTGATCTATTGTGACAACAATGGAACCATAGCCAACGCAAAGGAACCGAGGTCTCACAAGAATTCCAAGCATATTAAGCGCCGATTTCACTCCATCCGCGAGCATGTCAAGGATGGAGATATAAAGATCTGTAAAGTACACACGGACCTAAATGTAGTAGATCCGTTGACTAAAGCTCTCCCTAGGGCAAAACATGAACAACACCAGAACTCCATGGGTGTTAGATTTATCACTATGTGAACTAGATTATTGTCTCTAGTGCAAGTGGGAGACTGAAGGAAATATGCCCTGAGAGACAATAATAAAGTTGTTATTATGTATTCCTTATATATGATAGATGTTTATTTTGCATCCTAGAATTGTATTGATCGGAAACATCAATACATGTGTGTTTAATAAACAAAAAGGGTTCCTAGTTATGCCTCTCTTATAGACTAGCTTGTTGATTAACAATATGATCAAGGTTTCCTAATCATAGACATTGGATGTTGTTAATAACAATGTCACAGCATTTGTGAAATGATGTGATGAACATTCATCTGAAGTATAGCATTACGATCAAGTCATTATGTTTATATTGCTATAACATCATACGAAGTAATCTTTATCCTTAGACCATGAGATCATGTTAATTGCTAACACCTGAAGAGTATCTTGATAACATCAAACGTCACACCATAACAAGGTGACTATAAAGATGGGTTCAGTGCTACGAAGGTGTTATGTTGAGGCTCATGGATCAAGAGTGGAATTTGTCAATCCCGATGATGGATAGATATACTCTAGGCCCTCTTGGTGATATCACATTGAGATAGCTTGCAAGCAAGTGATGTGATCACTAGAATGTTATATCACGGGAACGAGAAAAGAGTGCATGTCGGTAACAAGATCAAACTAGGTATTTGGATACCGATGATCGAATCTCAGACATGTATTATACCATGAGACAAAGGGATTAAATTACAAGCGTTAAAGGTTCCCACGATCACAGAAGTCATCGTTGAATATGCAGGAGTCAGTATGGATCTCCAGGTCCCGCTTCTGACTATTGATATGAGAGGAGTCTCAATCATGTCTGCATTATTCGCGAACCGTAGGGTGACATAATTAAGAGTTACTGGACACCATTTTGGAGCACATATGTTTCAGACGAAAGAATTGCAAAGCGCAGGAATTGTTTGGATAGAAACCGGAAATTGTTTCGGTTGAAATTGCAGAAAGTGGCTCTGCATGTGATATGGAAATATTGCAAGGGGTTATATGTGAATGTTTGTTAATTAAAGTAATTAACAAAATTCTGAATAAATTTAATAAAAGAGTTTTATTAAATGAGAGAGCATTAAACTTGGAGAATTTTAATGCATTTAAAGTGGGGACTTTAAAAGGGAATGTGAAGAGGCATTTTAATGTGGAGGGGTTACCACCACATGAATGGGGGAGGTGAGGAGTCACCCCCCCCATGCGCCGACCATGGAGAGGAGGGGCTCCCCCCTCCTCCTATAAAAGGCCCCCCTCCTCCTCCTTCTTCCTTACACCTCCTTGTGAAGGATCTCTCTCCCCCTCTAGAATTATTCCCCCATGGTCTCGGATGAGCAAGATACATGTTCCTGGTGGCATTTGCGGAAGGAGTTGTTGCTCACTGGATCACTGGAGCGAGGAGGTGGAGGTTGTCCTGGCTTGAACGCAAAAGTGCACGGATGCCCTGCTGAGTTGCGGCGCTCGGACTTCCTCACGATCTTGAGATCGACAAGTGTACGACTACATCAACCACGAGTTCCTACTCGTTAACAAAACTCGTTGTCTTCGAGGGTAAGTTCTCGTTGGATGTATGTCCACCTGTTGCTTTGTACCTAGTAGATAGATCTTGGCGTGTAGTTCTCATCGTAGGAAATTTTTTGTTTTCTATGCTGCGGACCCAACATTTATAACAAGTCATGCTACTGCAAAAAATACTAAGCATAAAGCCAAAACAATATCAAGCATGGCATGACAAAGCATATGCCACAATCAAAAACAAGCTTGTTTTTACCACATAAGTATGAACTTTCCTACTCTTTTCCAAACCAAACCAAACTATTTGCAAACCAATATATGAAAGAGGGGGTCCAACCAATTTATTCAGAAAACTAAGCAAACGAAAAACCAAAACAAAAACGAAAAAGAAGACGCTCCAAGAACAACACAATTGTGCATGAAACAATAAAAATGAAGCGTTTTTATTGATGAAGAAGGGGATGCCTTGGGCATCCCCAAGCTTTGACGCTTGTACTTCTTGGATATTTCTTGGGGTGACACGCGTGGCATCCCCAAGCTTGAGCTTTAGTCCATCCTTGATCTTATTACTCATTCCTTCCATACACCTAAAATTTTTCCTTCATACAAAACTCCACACAATCTTTATTAGCAACATTAGTGCACTCAAGATAAATAAGTCTTAAGGTTCAGTTCTAACACCAAATAAACTTCCACTAGAACACTAGCTACTGCAGCACTTCCCTCAAAAATCTCAATTCCCCAAAAGAACTCAAAAAGAAACCAACAAGAAGCAAATGCAGAAAATGGTAGAAATCTATCAAAACAGACCAGCAGATAAAGACGGTTTTTTCGAAGACCTTCTGTTGCTCAAATAAAAAAGTCTTGAACTACCAAAAGTTAGATAACAACCTGGGGCAGAAGCACAAAAATTCACGCCTCAAAAAGACGTTTAGAGATTTTACACGAATTTTTACGGTGAAGCACAGAAATCTGTTTTGGGATAGCAACTTTCCCAATCATTACTTCTCTCTCATTAGAGGTTACTCTTGGCACAAAAATCAAATAAAAAGGATAAGGAGCGGTTATTACAGAAGTAATAACTTTCAAGACTCATCTAAAACTTTTGGGTTATCTCCCAATAAGTACTTATCTTTAACGCCTTTAAGTTAGGCATAAGAAGCAAGAAAGAATCAAGTGTTCTCAAAAGAAGAAGATTAAGACCAAATTTTGTTTTCATAGGAGAGGCAAAAGAAATCTTCTCTCTCTTCTTAGGGAAGTGTTCTATACCTTTCTTGAGTGGGAGTTGATATTTAATGGTGCCTTAGCTTGAGAGTCTAGACCATAAGCATTTTTAATATTTTGAAAGTCATCAGTTCCCATAAAAGATTCAATGCATTCATAATCATAATTTATACCTGACTTTCTACCTTTGTCATTCTCCCAAGCTTTAACATTGTCTTGAATATGGTCCAGAAGATCCTATTTAGCTTCTTCTTCCATGCGAGTGAATGATCCAGCACAAGAAGCATCCAATAAATCCTTGTCACGTAGAGGGAGCCTTGCATAAAAGTTGTTGATAATAATATTGTTGGGGAGCTCATGAATGGGACATTTGAGCATTAGTAACTTCAATCTCCCCCAAGCTTGAGTTGTACTCTCTCCATCAAGAGGCCAAAAGTTGTATATTTGATTCCGATCTTTATGAATCTCACTAGGAGGATAAAACTTTGAATAAAAGAGAGGCACTATTTCCTCCCATTCTAGAGCTTGACCATTCTTCAGCAGCTTATACCATTCCTAAACTCTTCCTTTCAGCGATAATGCGAATAACTTCTCATTAACTTGATCTGTAGTAATACCTGCACACTTGAACAACCCGCATAATTCGTGTATAAAGAGTAAATGATCACCGGGATGGACAGTTCCATCCCCAACATAGTAGTTATCCATAACACGATCAATAATTCTTGTAGGTATTTTGAAAACATCATTCTCAGCAGGTGGTGGATTATCTACTACCTTAGCAGTGGTAGTAGCATTACCAAATAAGAAACTCAGCGAATTATCCATGACGAAAATAAAGCAACTAGCAAAAGTAAACAATACTCACAATAGAAGTTTCCTTTACTAGTTCCACTCTCCAATAGCGCTTCACTCCGTGGCAACGGCGCCAGAAAATAGTCTTGATGACCCACAAGTATAGGGGGTGTATCGTAGTATTTTCGATAAGTAAGAGTGTCGAACCCAACGAGAAGCGTATGGCTAGTGGTATGGATCAGGAATTCTCTGCAAATACTTAGCAAACAGATTTTTAGGGTTTTTTGATAAAGCAAGTAAACAAAGTACGAGTAAATAAAAGACAGTAGGAATAAATGCAGCAAGTGGCCCAATCCTTTATGCAGCAAAGGACAAGCCGATTGTATTACTTAAGATGACCAAACGTTCTCGAGGACACATGGGAAGACTGTCAAGTGCTTTCGCTTCGTATAGTTGATTAATCTTCTTTAGCTTGCTAAGTGTTGTGTGGGTGAACCTATGCTCATGTACCGACCTTCCTAGGACTAATACATACTTATGATTATACCCCTTGCAAACATCCGTAAGTATAAGAAAGTAATTAAGGTAGAAACCTAACCACAACTTTAAACTCTAAGACCCTTACGTCCCTTGTGCAATGGTTTCCTAACGGGGGTTCAGGTTTCTGTCTCTCCGGCAACCCCTACGATTAGTAGACAAATACACAATGCATTCCCCTAGGCCCATATAGGTGAAGTGTCATGTAGTTGACGTTCACATGACACCACTAGAAGAAGTACACCACAACTTAAATATCAAACTATTGAATCTTTCTCAACACAACTCTACTACTAACAACATGACTTCTCCCATGTCCTCAAGAACAAAACTAACTACTCACAAGATATCATATGGATCATGATCAGAGATGGAATAATGATGTATAACAATCTGAACATAAACAATAATTCAATGGTTCACTCAATAGCATCAACTACAAAGAGTAATCAACACCGGGAAAGTTTCCCCTAAGAACTAATGCAAGATTCAACGCAATTGTTACAACAATATGGAGATGGTGATGAGGGTGCTGATGGTGATGATGATGATGATGATGATCCCGACGAAGTCCAGCTTGATGGTGGTGTTGATGGCAACGATCTCCCCTCTCCGGGAAGGAATTCCCCCGGTAGAAATCTGTCTGCCGGAGGATCTTTCTCTCTTGGTGTTTTCCGTCCCGCAGAGGCGGCGGAATCTTTCTGTGGTCGCTCTCTGAGTCTTAGGGTTTCGAGAGGATAATATACGCAAGAGGGGAGAGCCTGGAGTGGGCCAGGGTGGCCACACCACTTGTTGGCGTGACCTAGGGCTGCCCACGCCAGGGGGTCGTGTGGGCCCCCTGTGGCCCATCTCCAGTCCCCTTTTGGCTTCCTTCGTCTTCTAGAAAAATAGGATTTTCCTTATATTTTCTCGGATTTTCTGATCTTCGCGAATTTTGCCTCCAAACAGCACCTTTTCCATCAGAATCCTGACTGCAGCGGTCCATGCTCCAAAAGTCATCAACCATGCAAAAAAGATGAAATAACATAAGTATCACCTCTCAATATGAAGTATATCAATGAATAATAGTAAATTATGACATAGAATAGTGATGCAAAATGGACGTATCACCAGACCACCCCCTGGCGCGGGCCAGGCCTGGCCGCGCGGCCAGGTGGTGTGGCTGGCCCCCAGCCCTTCTCCGTCTCGTATTCTGGCATCTGATGACTTCCGGAAAAATAGGCACTTTGGCTTTTGTCCCGTCCAATTCCGAGAATATGCATTCTCTGACTTTCTTGGAACCAAAAACAGCAGAAAACAGGCAGCTGACACTGCGGCTCTTGTTAATAGGTTAGTCCAAGAAATCATATGAAAAGTACTCTAAAATGTGGACAAAACACAAGAAAGTGGATAAAACCAAGCATGGAACATCAAAAATTATAGATACATTTGCAATGTATCAACCATCAAGCTAAAACTTGATCAATAGGTGTGTGTTGGAGGGCATTGGAGACTTGGCTACATCATGAAGAATTTAAGGGGACTTCAACTATATTCTCTCAAGCCAAGTCATTTAGATTATCATATGCCTATCATATATCCATTGCTCCTCCTTGCGGTAACATGTTCTCAACTCATTTACATTGAAAGTTACTTGCCCCTTGGGCATGTATTAGTTTTGTACCTTGCATATGTTTTGTATATGTTGTGCTTCCTACTTGCTTAAACTTGAGAAATCGGGTTTGTGTATATTGGCTTGCACACCATGTATGTGTTTTTTTGTTTGAGCCTATTGCATATTGTTTATATCTTAGTTGGCTCATACGGGAGATTAATGGACTATCCCATTTTGGGGGAGTGTTATGCTTAGGCATTCCACAATCCTAAAATGTGTGTACACGATGAATGCCACTTAGTATATATTGCAAGTTTTATCTAGTCTCTATGTGGTATGTTTCTCATGAGAAATTCAAATTCTATAATGTCCATTAATTATCTCTATTTGGATCCTTTTGCCTCATGTCGATATTTATGGTTTATCACATTATGGGGGAGTCATATGCTTAGTGCATATTACAAGCCTAGAAAATGTGAATATTCTAGGTTGTGTCACTTAGAATTGATATTGATAATTATCTAGCTCCTATGTGACACATTTGCTCAAACAAGTTCAAATTTGCTTGAATACATTTTTTCTCAACTTTTGGATCTTGTTTGTGTGAGCTCTTCTTGGTATGTGTTTCCTAATACTTGGACATCTATATCCTCCATGGAAATCATTTGCTTCAAGTTACTCTAATCATTAATGATTGCGTAGCTATTTGGAGCTATCAAGATTCCCTTCCTAAGCATCGAGCGTAATTCTTATATATTGCCATATGCTTGTGTTGTGAATATGATCTTAGATATCCTTGTAAGCTACCTCGGGAAATTATCTCTCTACTTCTTGTCATTGGACAATTTGTACACCATATATGGTAGAACTTATTGATCATATTCACATTGGTTTTGGGGTGTTTATGTTGCTCCCAAGTTTTCCTTGCTACTTTTGGATCTATTGATTTAATTGGTATTCTCGTATGTTTTGTTTAATTTAGGTTATAGTGATGATCCCATTTGTGTGCATTTTGCAATCAAAAGCAAAATCCTACATAATGCACTATTCATGGGGGAGCTCTCCTATGTTATTTAGAACACCCCTTATGTTTCTTGCTTTGATCCATATCGTGCTTTATGTTCTTGAAAGTTTGATATTTTTGTTTTGGTATTTTGTGCCATCTTGAAAAATGTTGAGAGTTTTGTTCTTTGGTTGGAACCATTTTCTTTCAATTGGTATTTTTTTGGAGTTGATTTTCTCATTCCATGATTTATATTTAATCATTTGGAAGAGATAAATCATTGAGAATTTATATTTGTTTACCCTTTTTGCTCTTTGATTTTTGCCTTGTTCACTTGTTGAACTTAGGTCTATCATGTGTTATTTTGGTCCTTGATATAATTTGGACAACCGTTAGTCATGTCACACTTTGGTGTGCCTTCTTGGTTTTCTTGGTGTTTTGTTCAAACTATGTCTCCTTTTTGGTTCTTAAAAGTCTTGTGTATGCATATTTACTAAATGTATATATTATGGTATACTTGCTTTCTTTGATCCTATATATAGGGGAAACTCCACCAAATCCTTTTTTGGCTAAGATGTGCGTGAAATTCAATTTCATATCAATATGCACATGCTTTTGTGGAGTTTGTCCTATGTATTGTAGTGTATCTAACTACTTTGGACCCAACGAGTTTTGGGACCATTGTGTACTTGAATGTGTTTTAGGTACATTGGAGATTCAATGGATGCTTGTCACAATAATAAGAAGATGTGGGGACTAAATGATAATTGGAAGCAAGCTAGGATGATCAACAAACTCATATCTACTTCATCCTACCAACGGTATCTCAGTAACAAGTATCCCTCTCATGCATACTTTTCTAGCATCCAACCTTTGTGGTTGCATCATGGCATGATTTCTTTCTGTTGCTTTTATTGCGGTTTGTGCAATATTTTATTGTATCATCCTTATTGTGGTATGAGTAAGTTGAGATGAATGCATATTTTGGGGAGTATATCAAAATCATGTTTATGATTCACCAATCCCACATATGCCAATCTAGCAATTCTATTGCCAATCATTCCCTCAATTTCTCTCATGTGCAATATGGATGAATTTGCAAGGCTTATTTGCTCTTTATGATACGTGTTGCCTTTCCCAATGCATTCCAACTATCTCTTGTTCCCTTATGATAGTTGTGATGTATTTGTTGGTGTTTGAAGGTCATTGATGTTCAATAAGACAAATTTGAGCCTTTGTCCATGCTTTCTAACAAAAAAATCGGCATTATCTATGACTTTCGTTTGGATATCTTGTTCATTCTTGAGTATCCATTTTGTATATACATGTTTCTTTGTGGATGTATATCTTCGTGATTATTGTCTACCTAGAAACTTATACACATGATTATGGCTAAATCTCTAGTTGATATCCTTCTGCTTTGGAGTCTACACCTTGTGTTCCTTTTTATTCTTTGGTGGCTCCAAAAGTTTTCCTTTGAGTGCTTGACCTTTTTCATTTCCATCTTTTGGCACTCATTAGTGTTAAGAAAGTTGATCTCTCATGCCTTTATGTTGTTATGTAAGTTTGGGGGAGCAAGGATACCATGTTTATGCACTTTGCATTCAAAGCAATTATTATATTTGGCGCGTAAACCTTGGGGAGGTTTCCTAATTTATATAAGAACACGCATTTGCTTTCTTGATTATTGTTTGGTGTTTTGTTTGATTATGGGGAGTTAGGATCCCATAATTGTGCACTTTGTTGTGCATGAACCTTGGGGAGCTTCCTATTTTCATCTAAACACTCATTTGCTCTCATCATAATATCTTCTTTCTTGATCGTACTTGTGGTTTAAATGATATAGAGGGAATGAGGATGCCATGTTTGTGCATATTGTATTCAAACGCAAATTATAATTTGTGCACAAACCTTGGGGAGTCTCCTCATATAATTTGGATCACTCTCTTTTCAACCTTATCATAATATCTACCTTTCTTTTGGTATCTTTCTTTTGTGAAGTGCTTCTTTCGATCTTTTGATTGCTTGCTTCATTCGTTGATGCTTCTTCACCATTTTATTTCTTTGCAATCTTTGGATTCTCAGTTTAGTTTGATTTCCTCATGATATTCGTCATTGTATACGTGCATTTGATTCCACCCATATTATGAGAAATGCACACCATATGGAGGAACTCTCACTAAATTGGCATTCTAAAGTTTTTCACCCATTTCGGCAATCGATGCCAATGGGGGAGAAGTTTTAGAGGGTTTTAGGGAATTTGGTTGTGTGTTGTGAGTTTTGTACTTAAACACTTGCCTCATGTGCTTTGCATCTTAGTGTGTTGCATGGCATCTTGAATATATAGAGAAGACTCCACCACCAGTAATGGTTGGCACTATATGCAATGAAATTCAAGTTCATCCACACGTGCATAGATTCTAGGGGAGTTTGCTTTATATTGTGGTTGTACTAACATCACATACTTGTGTAGTATTTGATGTGAGCACAACGTTTTGTTTGGTTAATTCTTTATATAAACCCTCTCAAAGGGACTGTCATCAATTACCAAAATGGGGGAGATTGAAAGTGCATGTGTGTCCCCGTGTGTGGTTTTGGTAATTAATGACAATCTTTATGGACTTATGTTCGCATTGAGTTTTACATGTAGGATTTGTCCATAGGCAATGCTTGAACCATATGTTGGCTTCAACGTTGGGAGAAGAAAAAAGTGAAGAAGATTAAATGTTGACCAAGGTTTTAATGAGTGATCTGGATATTGGTCAAGTGAGAGTTGAGCCTATAGCAAGTGTGTATTGAAGACTAAAGTTGGAGTGATATCTCTTATGTACCTTCAAGACACCAACATAATGAAGAAAGAATAAATGATGTGCAAGTTCAAGATGAGCCATCTCGAAGAGATCGTTTGCTTGAAGCTTGCCATCCTATGGTGATCATGGATATGGGAAGATGGTATGCCCAAAAGATAAGCTCTACCATAGTGGAGTATGGGGAGCAATTTGCAAGTCTTCACCAAGCTAGCGCAATCAAGAAAGGTGTTCCATCTTGAGGTGGAGAAGATCATCATCATCAAGCTCAAGTGGAATATGCGCAAGAAAAAGGTATGTTCTTAATAGGGTTTCCTTCTTACTGGTCTCATGGTGTTAGTTGGGGAGACCGGTTTATAGGATAGATAGCCGTACTATCAAGAGGGGCTCTCGAGTGAGTAACTTGATCATATCCTTCATGAGAGCTCAAACCTTTGCATACTTGGCATCATCTTTCTTGGTTGTTATTTGGATCTTATCCATATGAGGTTCTTGAGCGTGTGATAATATTCATAACAACTCTAGTTCATCGAAAATGGATTTCATATGCATTCTCTATTGCATTTTCGATATTGGAGGTTTTACCGGTTTGTCTTTTAGAGATTGGTAAAACCTTACATTATTTGGTTCTTATCCATGAGAGGATTTATAGCTTGTGTTAATCTTCATGACAAGCCCAAATTCATCGAAACGGATTTCATATGCATTCTCTATTGTGTTTTCGATGTTGGAGGTTTTACCGGTTCGTCTTTTTGAGAGAGGTCAAACCTTTCGTCATTTGGTTCTATCCTCCGTTGCTGTACTATGATGGTTCCCTGAATTATCTTGTAGAGTTTGTTGTTCTCTTTAAAACAATCCCAAGATCATCAAAATCAGAGTCCGGATGCAAAAGTTATGGTTGTTTTCGTATTGATGTTTCTGTCAGTTTTGCCTTGGCCGGATTGTCCGGTGTGAATAGGCTGGAATGTCTAGCCTGCGCGCTCCAAGGCTGTAACGGTTGGATTTTGGAAGACCTATATAAGGGGCCCTTCTTCCCCAATGTTTACCTAACCTTTCTTGCAAGTTTTCCCCTCCATTGCTGACCTTCTTGAGCTTGCTATCCCTCAATCCCTCCATTGATTCTTGCATATTCTTAAGGGATTTGAAAGAGGAGATCTAGATCTACAACCTCACCAATCAATCTCTTCTCTAAGTGAGGGGAACATCTTGGGATCTAGATCTTGGAGTCTTTTGTGGATTTCCTCCATTGTTCTTCCTCTCTTATTCCCCCATAAGCTTTTGTAGCTTTGGTGGAATTTGGGAGAGAAGAACTTGAACACTTTGTGTGTTCTTGCCATTGCATTTGGTACATCGGTTTGAGTTCTCGATGAGGATTCGATTGGTTAAAAGTGAGAAGCCTTTTACTCTTGGGTTCTTGGAACCCTAGACAGTTTAGTTGTTTTGCAGGTTGGTGGATCACTTGGGGTCTCGAATTAAGTTGTGGAGCTTTCCCCCAAGCTTGTTTGTTGGGAGCCTCCAATTGAGTTGTTGAGAAGTGCCCCAATCTTGTGAGAGGTTTCGGATTGCCACCGACAAGTGCACCGATAGTGGAAGTGTGCATCGATCCTGTTGGGGTGAGATTCACAGAAGAACAAGGGGGGCCTTTTGTGGCGTTGGTGGTTTGAAACCACCCCCTCTCCAAACGAGGCGTACTCCATTGGGAGGAACTCGGTAAAACATCGTCATCTCCGCGTGCCTCGGTTATCTCTATACCCGAGCTTTTACTTATGCACCTTACTTTGTGATAGCCTTCGTGCTTGAAGTCTATATCTTTCTATCACATAGTTGCTTGTCTTACTTATCATAAGATGTTGATGCACATAGGTGAACCATAGTATATATAGGTTTTGTGCTTGATAAAGTAAACACTAGTTTTATTCCTCCCTTGTTAAGCCCATGCCGTAAAAGTTTTTAAACCGCCTATTCATCCCCTCTAGGCGACATTATCCTTTCAATGTGGCACTCTTTGGTTACTAGTACTAAAGGATACTTAAGATCATTACTATAACTCTCTGTGGTTCGATGCCCTTATCTCGAAACTAGCTACAAATTATGTGTGCACTTGTAAACACAAAAGGGAAAAGAAAAACCAACACATCACGATTTTTTAGGAAAACTGGCAAAAACGACACCCATGGCCACACTACCTAGCTCAAATGGGCCTGGAGCATCGACAGACGACACCAACACGACGGTAATGGTGAGCACTACGACCGTCGGGTCTATATTCCCAAAAAGGAAGTCAGAGTCGAAGGAGAACACCTAGGCCTTTCAAACTTCATGGGCAGGAGGGCCATAGAAAACAAGCTAGCTGCACTCCCACGACGATGGAACCCAAAGATGTTGACCCAACTTCTAGCCCTAGCAACTACGAGCGGCGTCCAACCCTTTGAAAAATGGCGCCTTTGACGAAGGATTGTTTTCACGATACCATTACAATCTCACTTCTGAAAATCGAAAGAGTTTTATTTGTTCGGCAATCAGCTTAGGTTAGTATATTTGGATCTCAAAGGCAAATATAGATATATAACAGGGAGGATTCCCTCAGCATTTTTCATAAGGTGATCAATGGATCGTACAATATGTCTACAAGATGATCCTGATGGTCTTATAATAGTACCCAGGGAGAATAGATGAATGTAGGATTTATGACTTAGGTTAATGGCTATGACTTGGGTGATTATGATGTGTAATCTTCATGTGAATGTCTTCAACTATATATAGACATTGGTAATGTTAGAGTCTCCCTTAGTCACAACAGGTCTTTATCTTGCCTAACATGTTAAGTTGATCATTTACCTTCCTTGAATGCATGTCTGGTCTTCGGTAATCTCCGAAGAGCCATCTTGCAGCCCCATAGGCCAGGTCAGTTGAGGGCCCCTTAGCGCAGACCTTTGAATCTTGTACTCCGGGTCCTTCATGAGCACGGATTGTGGATTAGATCCATGTGTCGTACATGACTAAATCAACTCATCACGGGATAAGCCCCCAAGATCAGTACCTTTAATAAGAATTCATTTTTGCTTCTCTAGAGTTACCTTGAGCTCGTGTTCAACCTTCAAGTAGTGAGCTCGATGACTTCAAGTTGGTCTTGATGCAACAGGTCTAGTGTATGTCAGAGGTCTTGAGAAGGAGTTCTCTGGCTTGTACTAGTGTTCCAACGGTATCCTGTCTGTTGCATTACTCCCTTTGAGCTTATCTTACCTGATCCACTGCTCCTAGCATAACTAGGTTTGGCTTGTGTGCACTGCTAGAGCTTGTATCTGGTTCTTGCTTAGCCATGCTTAGATGTTGGTGCTGGTTCATCCTAATGATGTATTCGATGCAAAGAATCTAGTATGATAGGAGAACGATGTATACTGATGAAGTGAGATCAGTGGAGAGATTAAACATGCTAAGCCTTGTATGGGAGACATAGTGGGACGTGGTTTTTGTAGTCCCATGCTCGCCACCACTAGGAACCGAGTTCTTGACTCTTGAACCAAGACGGGCGTACAATCACACGGGGCTTGGACAACCCCATGAGTAACTAACTTGCCTAGTAGATTCCATGAGTCACATAGTTCGGGTGTTCCATTCGACATATGCATCTTGGTTGGTATTGAAGGTGGTGAAGGAGGTGCATCATAACATGTAGGGAAGCATGGACAAGGTTGCTTGGGGTAGACAACGCTCCTGATAAACCAACCTCACCTCACATCTCTAGGGACCGGCTTTGGGATTTGACCTGTTATGGTGGAACCCTCCTTGGGGCATGACTCATGGTCTCAGCGAAAGAAAGGTAAAGGTCGTGTCTAACCACTCTCTGCCGGCCTTCCAAGGAAGAGGGCTTATCTAGTGGCCTTAAGAGAAGGTTGATACGTGTGGGTAAAGTTGTACACCCCTGCAGGGTTAAATCTTTTTGAAAAGCCGTGTTCATGGTTATGAACGACTTGGGAACGGACATGATGATCATTGAGAACATTAACCTAATCGTAAAACTTGGCAGATCAATGTGTGCTTAAGGATGCTTCCTTATGGGTACGGGGGAGTGATCCTAGTTTAGATAGTTTAGAGGCGATGATGGTGATTTGGTGGATATCAAAAGATGATGATCAATTTGGTTGGATATGTCGCTCTCTTATCCCTTTTTAAAATGTTCTGATTAGACGAGTTTCTACTCCCTCTTGTTTTAGAAACAAAGATAGCTTTATGCAAAATAACCCCACCAGCCATAAGTCTTGCGGAGTACACTCTGTACTCACTCTTGCTTTGTTGATACTTTTGTGAGAGTAAGTGTTCCCCTGAAGACAAGTTTGGTACGACATCAACACCGACGAGTAGCTTGGGGTTTCTGGCCAGCAGCCATGAATCTATAGGTTAGGACGTCATCGTTATGTTTCAGGCCTCTTAGGCCATTAGTTAAGTTTACTATACTTAATAGCATAATTTGCCTTCCGTTGTTTGATATTTGTGGTCAATGACCTCTGGTTGTAATACTCTGGTTCTGTGCTTAGTTACGAGCTTGCTGTAATAATTTTTGTGTTGTAGGGTCACTGCTATGTTAGGTTGGTCGTAGTGGGAGTATCATAGCTAGTATCATGCATACCATGTTGGCAAAAATCTGATGTGGCACAATAATTAATGAAGAAAGAGATGGTTAGAGTATCATAGGTAGATACCGTATCATAGCACGTAAAACTAGAAAATGTTCATGCAAATAAATCTTGTACACAATTTGCATTGAGATTCTACAAATCATTAAATATAGTACTAATATGATACTACCATATGATATCATGCACTATGGAGGTAGTATCATACACTAGTATCATACGCATGATATTAGTAGTATGATACTACCACTATGACCAGCCTTACGATTTTCTCGCTGGATATTTTCAAACTCTAAATTTATGTCAGAGTGATGTTTGAGATTTGTGTAGCCCTGATCTAGTGTGTCTCAGTCACTTATTTCTAGACCGAACAGTAGAAACATAGGAAAAACGGCATTGATTTGTGTGAAGAAAAAGGACTCTGCAAGAAAATAACTCTACTCTCGCCGGGGACGGAATAACAACGACCTCGCGCGCCTGCCTCGACGACGGCGACCGCCGTTCCGTTCCATTCACGGCGGCAAAACTTATTTTCACTACTCGAGGCTAGAGTAGAACTACAGTATATGGCAGCAGTGGCCGTCGTGAACGTCGACGCAGCGCAGTGCCCGGGTGCGGCTCCTGCTGGCACCCACCCCCACCCCACCGTAGCGTGAAACATAGTACGGCCAGGGCTGGCCTCTGCTCTGCTACGGACGAAATCCCGATGCGTCGCGGAAAACGACGGAATGCCCTGAACGTTTCCGAGCACCGAGAGCCGTGGCGGGCTAGCTTGTTTTAAAAGGAAGACGGCGTACGTGAGCTTCCACAAGATCCAAACAAAAAATTACTACTCTCTCTCCGACCTAAATTAGTTAACTTAGATTTGTCTAGATTCGAATGTATATAGGCTTATATATAGGCTTGTTTTAGGGTTAGATACGTCTGAATCTAGATAAAACTAAGTCAACTAATTTGGATCGGGAGGAGTAGTAGGTCTTGTTTCGCCTTGGTGCAGCTGTGCATTGGAATCTCCCCCTTTTTTTTTCTTGAGAACCAACTCCCGTACACTTTCAAAATGGCACGTGATGGAATCGAGACGCGGACTGTGTGCTGCTGGCCTTTTTTTTGTGACGATACATGTCCTCTTCAGGTGAATATAAACGCTGGGGATGGAATGGATGCCATGGATGTCGGCGCCGTCCAATGGCTTTTTACATGCATGGTCGCTGCACCAAGAAGTTAGGGTGAAGATTGGAGGCAGCGATCGAAGTCAATCCGAGCATGAAGCGTTCGATCGACAAAAGGAGTAGGCGAGTGACGACGTCGAGGATGCGGGATGCTAGCAGTCAATATAGAGTTAATAGCATAAAATCACCACATGTCTGCGCAAAGTTCGATTAACCACCACTTTTAAAAAAAATCGTAGAATGTGATCACTTTTCAGCAGATTTTTTGCAATTCGTTCTAAAACTCGATTTGAGCAACGACACTGTGTAACGGTTGTTAGTGGGTCCCATGTGTCAACACATTTTAAGAGGTAAAAAATCCCCTCTCTATTTTTCTCTCATCCCATTGACCGCCACGAGTGCGTGGTGGGCAGCGCCTCCGACGAACTCGGCGGTGCCTCGACGCGCGGGTCGCCGGCCGCTGCTATGGCGGCGCGCGGGTCGTCGGCCGCTGCTATGGCGGCGCGCGGCTGGGCTTTCCCTCGAAGTGTAGGTCGACGTGGCGCTGCCTGGCGGCGCAGAAAGGGGGGCAGGGTGCGGCGGCGCGGGAAGGGGCAGCGCGGCGAAGCGGGAAGGGCGAGGTCCGCGACGCAGAAGGGCATGTGCGCGGGCGACTGGAAGGGCGGCGGGCGTATGGCGGGGAGGCAGCGGTCGTGGACAAGCAGGGCGGCGGCGGTCGGACGGGCAGGGGCATCACGGTCCTAGACGGGACGAGGTCTGCGGCGGTGGTCCCTAGACGGGACAAGGCGAGCGGCAACGGTCCCTGGATGGGGAAGGGCGGGGCGGCGGTCCCTGTACGGGCCAAGGTGAGCGGCGGTGGTCCCTGGACAGGGAAGGGTGTACGTCGGCGGCGGTCATGGATTGGGAGTGGGCCCCACATTTGCCGGCGTGCAACGGCCGTGGCTCGGAGCCGTCACCCCGTCGCCACGTCATCGTCCTGGTGGGGCCTCCATGTCAGAAACACTGTCAATCGGCCTCAAATCGAGTTTTAGTACGAATTGCAAAAAATCTGCTGAAAAGTTGTCACATTTTGCGATTTTTTTGTAAAGTGGTGGTTAATCGAACTTTGCGCAGATATGTGGTGGTTTTATGCTATTAACTCCAGTCAATATGAACCAAAAGGTCGCATGGGTATCCTTGAGTCAATGCTTATCCTGACGAAGCGATGTCTATGGACCCATCTCGACGCGAAGAAGTCGTAGTGAGGTTAAGATTTGATCCGGAACGATCAAGGCCGGCCCATAGGGTAGGGCAGAGATGCGCTCGTCCTGGGCTCCATGGTCTAGGGCCCCCGGCCCACGACTTGTTTGTGTATCCTTATTTGTCTAATACTTTTGACCTACAACAAGGAAATATATAATTTTATTGTCTAAAAAAATAAAATATAGATGTTTCAAACTATATCCTGTATGACTCTACCCTTACTCCTATTTCTCAAAAAATATACTCTAACATTTCCGAGTATGTTTTTTCGATGCCATGATTTTATTGGTCTCTCCAAATATGCAGAATAACACCGGTCCTCATATTACTTTAGAAGGTTGGCAGTATTCATTAGTAAAGACTAAGGACACGATTGCATAACCATTTTATTCTACAAGCAATTATCCTTGATTCGTAACGATTCTACTCATTCTCATCATATATGTTTGAGAGACTATTTCATCATCTTATTAATTCAGTGTCTAATATTTCTCTTACGGAGTGCTAATATTTTAAGTGTTTTTTTGTATGAACTAGTGGTGGAGCTTGACAGACATAGTTGAGAAGCCCACGAATGATAATCATGATAAACTTCCAGTGATCTTTATAATTCTAAATATTAAATATATCTCTAATAATTTTTTGGAGTAGGGGGGCCATTGCCCCCTTGATTCTAGGAAAGCTCAGACATATTAAACAAGGGGCCCTTGATTTCATGTTGCCCTAGGACCTCCAAAATCTGTGGACCGGCCCTGAGAACGATGTAAGTTGTGACGTAACCTTGTCACTGAAGGTCTGCAGCAACACCTACATTGTCGGCAGATACCACTAAGATCGCGTGTAGGATTTCTCCTAGAGTTCCGTTGCACCCGCCATCGTACAACCAGAACTAGGCAAGGGCTAGACGGTCACTGTCGTCGGATGCATGTAGCACTAACCAAACCATGCCTTTGACTTTATACTTCCGCTAAACATATTACTCTTTCCGTCAGGATTCATCCAAATTCACATATATATACGTACTAAAACGTGATATACTAAAACATGTGTAAATACATGTAAAGTTAGACAAACTAGAGACACTAAGCTCAAAAAAAAAACTAGAGACACTTATTTTTCTAGACCGAAGAGCAGAAACATAGGGAAAACGACATTGATTTGTGTGAAGGACTCTGCAAGAAAATAACTCTTTTCTGAAAGAAGTTAGGATGAAGATTCGAGGCAGCGATCGAAGTCAATCCAAGCCTGAAGCATCGATCGGCGAAAGGAGTAGGCGAGTGACGTCCAGGATAGCGTGTTTGTTTGGACAGTTGCTTTGAACCTGCATGCCCCCGTTGGAGTGGTACGAAAGATGCCTAGAAGGAAAGTGGACCAACGCAAACTGGCCAACCAACCAAACGGTCCGCTTCGGTCCGGATGGATCGAACCACGGAGCCCACATGTGCTCAGTTAAATCGAGTTAAAACCGGCCATGGATGTTCCGATCATGCAAAGTACGATGCACATGCATAAACTCTTTCCAAGACGCTAGCCCGGGCTCTGGGTCAACCAACTCACCCTGGAAATCCTAGACTTGGTCATAGATATTGTTATCATGCTCGTCCTCAACGATCATGTTGTGCATGACCACACAAGCAGTCATCACACCCCGCATCCTCTTCATGCTCCAGGTTCTAGCAGGGTACCGAACAATAGCCCACCTTGACTGAAGCACACTAAATGCCAGCGCCACATACTTACTAGCGGCCTCTTACTCTTTCACAAACCTCTTACATTTCTCATCTGCAGGGTTACGGGTTGTCTTCACAAAGGTGGGCCAGGAGGATAGATGTCATCAGCTAGATAATAACCCATATAAGAATGATTGCCTTTTATCACATAGGAAACCTGAGAAGCATTGCCTTGTGTTGTTCTGCAAGCCTAGCAAACTCCGGAGAGCGTATCATTGTTTGATCCTATCATGCCCAAAAATGAGTGTCATATCGAGATATCATGTGATGCAACTGTTAAAATTATGCCCTAGAGGCAATAATAAAGATGTTATTATTATAATTCTTGTTCATGATAAAGTTTATATTCCATGCTAGAATTGTATTAAGCGGAAACATTAATACTTGTGTGGTTTGTGAACAACACCGTGTCCCTAGTACGCCTCTATGGACTAGCTCATTGATCAATGATGGTTAAGGTTTTCTAACCATAGACATGAGTTGTCAATTGATAATGAGATCATATCATTGGGAGATTGATATGGTGGACAGACCCAAACTAAGCGAAGCAATTAGATCGTGTCATCGTGTTCGTCTTTGCGAAGCTTTTCTTATGTCAAATATTGTATTCCTTAGACCATGAGATAATGCAACTCCCTGGTATCGGAAGAAAGCTTTGAGGTCATCAAACGTCATCCTATGAGAGGGTGATCATAAAGGTGTCTCTCGGTGATCGAGAAAGTATCATTGGGTTGTATGTATCGAGATGGGATTTGTCCCTCCCAAGTCGAGAGATATACTTGGGCCCACTCGTGTCGATATCAACACCGCTTGCAAGCATGTGGTTAAGGAGTTAATCACAAAGTGATATCGGATTCGGAACGAGTAAAGTACTTCGTGAACAAGATTGAACTAGGTATGACGATCCGACGATCGAATCTCGGCAAGTAAAATATCGCGAGAAGGGAATATATATATGGGATTGATTGAATCCTGGCATCGTGGTTCATCCGATATGATCATCGATGAATGTGTGGGAGTCAATATGGGTGCCGGACCCGCTGTTGATTATTGATAGAAGATCATGTCGCATATTCTCGAACCCGCGGTCACACATAACGTGTCTCGGCTAGGATAGATTGGATACTTGGTTTATGAATTTTTGTTCGGAGTCTCGAATGGGATCCGGGATATCACGAGAGGTTCCGGAATGGTCCGGAGAATAAGATTCATATAAGGCAGTGCAGTTTTTGGAGTTCGGAATTGTTCCGGGTTAATCGGTATTGTACCGGAAGCTTTTAGAACCTTCCGGAAGGGGGCCAACGTGGTCCCACCTTCCGGGAGGGGGGCATGGGCCTATGAGGGAGTGTCCTGGCCGCATTGGGCCAGGGGCACAAGGCCCCATAGGGCCCAGCCGATCCTAGAGAGTTTAAATCGTTTAAACTAGAGATAAGATAAGATAGGATTTCTAGATAAGGGAGAGTTTAAATTGTTTAAACTAGAGATAGGCTTGGAGGAGAGGCTAGGGCTGGCCGCACCCCCCCTCTATATATAGAGGGCTGGTGCGCCCCCTCTCATACCCCCTTACACCTTCCTCCAAACCCTAGTTGCACTGCTGCCTTCCTCTCTCCCTCCCGACTGTTTGTAGGCGAAGCCCTGCTGCAGAAATTCTCCACCATATACACCGCGCCGTCGTGTTGTAGATCCAATCCATCTCTCCACCATACTTGATGGTCCGAGGAAGGAGGAGACGTCGAGGTGCTGCACGTGTGCATCTCACGGAGGCACCGCCACTTGTGGTGCTGGATCGGATCGGATCGCGAGGAGGAGAAGCGAGTACGACTACATCACCCACGTTCGACGAGCGTTCACTGTCTGAATCTTCAAGGGTATGAAGATCTAATCCAATCTCTCTCGTTGTTTGCATCTCCTAGATTAGATCTTGGCTTTCCCTCTCTGTTCGCCAGTAGAAAATTTTGATTTACTATGCGAAACCCTTGATTGGTATCGAGCTAGATCTATGCGTAGATGTGATTCACGAGTAGAAGCAACATGGTTGTTGCGGGCGTTGATGTTTTCTGTTGCAAGCCTCTTGTTTGTGTTCTTCTTATATGGCGGGATAGTGAGATTGAAGCGGTCCAGCCAACCTTACGCGACGCCGCTGCGAGACCGGCTCCGCACTTGACGTGTGGCTTGTACCACATGCGGCTGGTGGATGTCGGTTTCTCTCACTATAGTTGTCATGGGATTAACACGGAGTTTGGCAACCATAATATCACCGTTGTGGCTTTCCGTAGGTAAGAATCGTTCTTAGCATCTACTCCCATAAGCCACGTAAAACATGCAACAACAAAGTAGAGGCGTCTAACTTGTTTTTGCGAGGAGTGTTTTCGTGATATGGTATGGCCCAAGATGTGATGTGTATAATGTATCGATGATCATGTTTTGTAATGTTTCACGACTTGCATGTCGATGAGTACACAACCGGCGAAGCCATATGGTTGTCTTTATAATTGTGTATGACCTGCGAGTCAACTTCTTATCGCCATGTAATAGCTTTACTTTATCGCTAAGTAGTTAGCAATAGTTGTAGTTGCTATTCGTGGTGGAGGCAATCATGGTGGAGTGATGGAGATCATGCGGAACGCACAAGATGGAGATCATTCTTGCGAAGATTGGCTATACCATGTCACATAAAGTTATATGCATGTGATGTTTATCCTTTTATGTATCTTATTATGCTTAGATCGCGACGGTAGCATTATAAGATGATTCCTCACTTAAAGATCAAGATAAAACTATGTTCTCCCCAAGTATGCACCGTTGAAAGTTAAATCGTGTCCAAGCATCACGTGATGATCGGGTGCTATAGACTCTCGCTCACATACAACGGTGCAAGCCAGTTTTACTGCGGAAATACTTGGGTCTAACTTGACGAGCCTAGCATGTACGGACATGGCCTCGGAACACAAGAACCGAAAGGTTAAGCATGAGTCATATGAATGATATGATCGACACCGTTGTCCACCATTGAAACCACATCTCTTCTCGTGATGATCGGATTAGGTGTGGTGAATTTGGATCGTGTTCACTAAACAACTTGAGGGATGTTGAATTTAGTGGGAGTTCATCTAGTAATTTGATTAAGTTGAACTATTTATCATGAACATAGTCTAAATTGTACTTGCAAATCTTGTAGATCACATGGCCAAGTCCAACTTCAACTTCAATGTTTTTCTGAGAAAGAAAAGCTTAGAAACAATGGGTCTAACTTCACCAACTGGTTCCAATCTAAGAATCATTACATCTGGCGAACAAAAGGACTATGTCCTTGAAAAAGCGTTAGGTAACCCCCTTGCAAGCTGGCCGCTGATGAGAAAGCTGTCTATCGATTCGCAAAGATGATTATGGTGTGATTAAGAGCACCATGTTGTTTGCTATGGAACCGAACTTCAAAATCGTTTTGAAAACTACCGGGCCCTTTGAGATTCTCGAGAGCTGAAAACCATGTTTTGAGACTCAGGCCCGTTCGAGAGATATGAGATCTCGAGAAGTTCTTTAAGCGCAAGATGGAGGAAGGGAGTTCCGTTAGTGAGCACGCCATTAAGATGTCGGGCTACACTCAACGCATTGAGCAAGCTGGATGCAAGATTCGGAGGAGCTCAAGATTGTGAGGTTCTGCAATCACTCCTCCCGGCTACAAAAGTTTTGTAGTGACTCATAATCAGATTGGTTCCATCGACACGATCACCGAGCTCTTCGCAAAGCTGAAGGAGGTGGACATCAAGAAGGATAATCATGTGTTGATGGTCAACAAGCCCTCCTTTAAGAAAGGTAAAGGTGCAAAGAAGCCCTTCAAGAAAGCGGCGGCAAGCGTTGCCCTACCGAGAAGAAGCTCAAGTCTGGTCCTAAACCGGACATGAGTGCTTCTATTGCAAGGGCGAGGGTCATGGAAGCGCAACTGTCCAAGTACTTAAGCGGACAAGAAGGTGGCACCATCAAAGTTATATTTGATATACATGTTAATTATGTTTTCATTACTAGCCCTATTTGTAGTGAATGGGTATTTGATACCTGTTCAGTTGCTAAAAATTCTAACTCGAAACAGGAGCTACGGAATAGACGGCGGCTTGCGAGGATGAGGTGGCGATCTTGGCGTTAACGGATCAAGAGTTGATGTGATGGCCGTCGACGCTCTCCTTAGTTTTACCTTCGGATTAGTTTTAAACCTTAATAAATGTTATTATGTGCTGCGTTGAGCATGAACATTATTTCTGGATCGTGTTTATTGCAAGACGGTTATTCATTTAAATCGGAGAATAATGGTTGTTCTATTTATATGAGTAACATCTTTTATGGTCATGCACCCCTTGTGAATGGTTTATTTCTTCTAAATCTCGAAAGGGATGAAACACACATCCATAACATTGAGGCTAAGAGATGCAAAGTAGATAGTGATAATACTACTTATTTGTGGCTTTGTTGTCTAGGTCATATTGGTGTAAAGCGCATGAAGAAACTCCATTCGATGGACTTTTGGAGTCTCTTGATTTTGAATCATTTGACACATGCGAACCATGCCTCATGGGCAAGATGATCAAAACCCGTTCTCGGTATGATGGAGCGAGCAATGGACTTGTTGGAAATCATACATACCGATGTATGCGGACCGATGAGTGTTTCGGACGGTGGATATCGCTATTTTCTCACTTTTACCGATGACTTAAGTAGATATGGGTATATCTGTTTAATGAAACATAAATCTGAAACATTTGAAAAGTTCAAGGAATTTCAGAATGAAGTGGAGAACCATCGTAACGGAAAGATTAAGTTTCTACGATCCGATCGTGGAGGTGAATATTTGAGTTATGATTTTCTCACGCATCTTAAAGCAAGTGGAATCGTTTCGCAACTCCATACGGAACACCACAAGCGCAATGGTGTGTCGAGCGCCGAATCGAACCCTATTAGATATGGTCCGATCGATGATGTCTCTTCTTGATTTGCCGTTATCATTTTGGGGTTATGCATTAGAAACCGCTGCATTCGCTTTAAATAGGGCACCATCTAAATCCGTTGAGACCACACCGTATGAACTGTGGTTTGGTGCTAAACCTAAGTTGTCGTTTCTTAAAGTTTGGGGATCTGAAGCTTCGTCAAGAAGTTGATGCGGACAAGCTCGAACCCAAATCGGAGAAATGCGTCTTCATAGGATACCCTAAGGAAACTATTGGGTATACCTTCTATCACAGAACCGAAGGCAAAGTGTTTGTCACAAAGAACGGTTCCTTTCTTGAGAAGGAGTTTCTCTCGAAAGAAGTGAGTGGGAGGAAAGTAGAGCTAGACGAGGTTATTGAACCTTCTCTTGAATTGGAGAGTAGCGCAACACCTGAAATTGTTCCAGTGCCCCCTGCACCAACAATAGAGGAAGCTAATGACAAGGATCATGAAGCTTCGGACGATCTTTGCTCTTGAGCGTCGCAGGTCGACAAGGTCGCGTGCCCCTCCTGAGTGGTACGGCAACCCTGTCTTGACTGTCTTGTTAGTAGAAGACAGCGAACCTACGAACTATGAGGAAGCGATGATGAGCCCAGACTCCGAGAAATGGCTTCTAGCCATGAAATCCGAATTGGGATCCATGAGCGAAAACCAAGTATGGACTTTGGTGGACCCTCCTAGCGACCGAAGGGCCGTTGAGTGCAAATGGATCTTCAAGAAGAAAACGGACGCGGATGGTAATGTTACCGTCTATAAAGCACGGCTTGTTGCGAAAGGTTTTCGACAAGTTCAAGGTGTTGACTACGATGAGACTTTCTCTCCCGTAGCGATGTTTAAGTCCATTCGGATTTTATTAGCAATCGATGCGTTTCATGATTATGAAATATGGCAAATGGATGTCAAGACTGCTTTCCTCAATGGCAACATTGATGAAGAGTTGTATATGATGCAACCCGAAGGTTTTGTCGATCCTAAGGATGCTGATAAAGTATGCAAACTTCAGCGTTCCATTTATGGACTGAAGCAAGCATCTCGGAGTTGGAACCTTCGTTTTGATCAAGTAATCAAGAGCTTTGGATTTGTTCCAAATTGCTACGAAGCTTGCATCTACAAGAAAGTGAGTGGGAGCTCGGTGACGTTTCTGGTACTATATGTGGATGACATATTGATTATTGGAAATGACATCGACATGCTTAACGATGTGAAGAGTTATTTGAACAAGTGTTTTTCAATGAAAGACCTAGGTGAAGCTGCTTATATATTGGGCATCAAAATCTATAGAGATAGACAAAGGCGCTGATAGCTTTAAGCGGTACATACCTAGACAAAGTTCGAAAAGGTTCGTAATGGATAAGGCATTGAAAGGTTCGGTGCCTATGTTGTCGTAAGATATTGAGCAAGGCTCGATGTCTAGCTCTGATAAATGATAGGAAGCTATGAGCAAAGTGCCTTACGCCTCGGCCATAGGTTCCATCATGTATGCCATCTTGTGTACTAGGCCGGATGTGTCCAATGCTCTTAGTTTGACGAAGATATCAAAGTGATCCGAGTGGAACCTTTGGACAGCCGTGAAGAACATCCTAAGGTACCTAAATAGGACTAAAGAAATGTTCTTAGTCTATGGGGTGATGAACAGCTCAGTAAAGGTTACGTCGATGCTAGTTTCGACACCGACAAGGATGATTCTAAATCTCAGACGGGATACGTGTATATTTTGAATGGAGGAGGCTGTGAGTGGAGAAGCTGCAAGCAAAGTGTGATCGCGGGATCTGATGAAAGCGGAATACATGGCTGCTGAAGCGTCAAGTGAAGGAGTTTGGATCGAAACTTCATCACTGAGCTTGGCGTGGTTCAAGTGCGTTGGACCCACTGGAGATATTGTTTGACAACACTGGCGCCATAGCACTCGCTAAGGAACCAAGATATCATCCAAAGACCAAGCATATCAACCGCAAGTTTCATATAATCCGAGATTATATAGCAGATGGAGATCTGAAGATCAGCAAAGTACATACAGATCTGAATGTCGCAGATCCATTGACTAAACCTCTTCCACGTGTAAAACATGATCAGCACCTCAGTGCCATGGATGTGAGATTGTTGCCAAATGTAAACTAGATTATTGACTCTAGTGCAAGTGGGAGACTGTTGGAATTATGCCCTAGAGGCAATAATAAAGATGTTATTATTATAATTCTTGTTCATGATAAAGTTTATATTCCATGCTAGAATTATATTAAGCGGAAACATTAATACTTGTGTGGTTTGTGAACAACACCGTGTCCCTAGTACGCCTCTATGGACTAGCTCATTGATCAATGATGGTTAAGGTTTCCTAACCATAGACATGAGTTGTCAATTGATAATGAGATCATATCATTGGGAGAATGATATGGTGGACAGACCCAAACTAAGCGAAGCAATTAGATCGTGTCATCGTGTTCGTCTTTGCGAAGCTTTTCTTATGTCAAATATTGTATTCCTTAGACCATGAGATAATGCAACTCCCTGGTATCGGAAGAAAGCTTTGAGGTCATCAAACGTCATCCTATGAGAGGGTGATCATAAAGGTGTCTCTCGGTGATCGAAAGTATCATTGGGTTGTATGTATTGAGATGGGATTTGTCCCTCCCAAGTCGGAGATATACTTGCCCACTCGGTAATCGATATCAACACCGCTTGCAAGCATGTGGTTAAGGAGTTAATCACAAAGTGATATCGGATTACGGAATGAGTAAAGTACTTGTTGTGAACGAGATTGAACTAGGTATGACGATACCGACGATCGAATCTCGGGCAAGTAAAATATCGCGAGACGAAGGGAATATATATATGGGATTGATTGAATCCTGGCATCATGGTTCATCCGATATGATCATCGATGAATGTGTGGGAGTCAATATGGGTGCCTGCACCCTGTTGATTATTGATAGAAGATCATGTGCGCATATTCTCGAACCCGCAGGTCACACACTTAACGTGTCTCGGCTAGGATAGATTGGATACTTGGTTTATGAATTTTGTTCGAGTCTCAAATGGGATCCGGGATATCACGAGAGGTTCGGAATGGTCGGAGAATAAGATTCATATAAGGCGGTGCAGTTTTGGAGTTGAATTGTTAGGGTTAATCGGTATTATCTAAGCTTTTAGAACCTTCGGAAGGGGCCAACGTGGTCCCACCTTCCGGGAGGGGCATGGGCCTATGAGGGAGTGTCCTGGCGCATTGGGCCAGGGGCACAACCCCATAGGGCCCAGCCGATCCTAGAGAGTTTAAATCGTTTAAACTAGAGATAAGATAAGATAGGATTTCTAGATAAGGGAGAGTTTAAATTGTTTAAACTAGAGATAGGCTTGGAGGAGAGGCTAGGGCTGGCCGCACCCCCCCTCTATATATAGAGGGCTGGTGCGCCCCCTCTCATACCCCCTTACACCTTCCTCCAAACCCTAGTTGCACTGCTGCCTTCCTCTCTCCCCGATGTTTGTGGCGAAGCCCTGCTGCGAAATTCTCCACCATATACACCGCGCCGTCGTGTTGTAGATCCAATCCATCTCTCCACCATACTTGCTGGTCCGAGGAAGGAGGAGACGTCGAGGTGCTGCACGTGTGCATCTCACGGAGGCACCGCCACTTGTGGTGCTGGATCGGATCGGATCGCGAGGAGGAGAAGCGAGTACGACTACATCACCCACGTTCCGATGAACGTTCTGCTATGCGAATCTTCAAGGGTATGAAGATCTAATCCAATCTCTCTCGTTGTTTGCATCTCCTAGATTAGATCTTGGCTTTCCCTCTGTTCGCTTCCGTAGAAAATTTTGATTTACTATGCTGCGAAACCCTTCAGCAACAGCCTCTAGTATGACCGTGCACACCTCTGCATGCCCTTTGAACCGTCCTTGCCAACCAAAATGAGAGTTCTTCCACTGCCGATGCGTGCAATCGATGCTGCCAAGCATCTCAGGAAAACCCCTACTCTCGTTGATGGACAAAAGACGGGCAGTGTCTTTGGTATTTAGCTCTCTCAGATAAGCTTCACTAAACACCGTAATAAACTGCGTTGCAAAACCGATGCATGGCCTCATGGCATGTGGACTCGCTCATGAGCATGTAGTCATCGATGAGATCACCTGGTACTATATATGCAAGGTGCCAAACGGACGCGGAATATTTTTGGTAAGAGGAGAAGCCAACCTTACCGGAAACAATCGGACTTGGGCTCGAAGTAGTCATCGTAATCCCTCACGCCATTGAGAATCTCATGAACAACTTTCTGGACATCCTATAGCTGCGGCAGAGTGCCTTCTCTTTAAAGACCGAATTGGTTGGGTGGAAGTAGTCCTTGTAAAGGCGCAGGTTGCCAGTTTCTCGCTTGCGGTCTATGTTGCGCAGGCGCTTCTTCGATGAGCCACCCCTACGCGGCGACAGCAGGCACACATCGTGCACCATGAGTGCAGCTGCAAGAAAAAGTTCGGTCTCACCGTCGGAGTCCTCTTCCGATGAGGATTCGACGATATTCTTGTAAAAGAACTGGATTGCCTATGACTGTTGCCATGTGTACAAGCATACCGTCGTCAATGCCATGCCAACGCCCGTACGGAGCCAGATAAGCTAAATTTGGTCGGCCAACATACCTCAAATGCGGCCGGGCAAAAGGACGAGCAGGTTGTGGGTACGAGCTAGCGACGCACCTGATCGTCTCGTCTGCGTAGAGCACTGGTCGCGGCTAGTGGCGGGATGGATACGCACAACTCCGAGAACACGCGCGGGCTGCGGCGGTGCTGGATATTGGAGGGGAAACACTCTCGGCGACCCAAGTCGGAATCTGGCAGCAAACTCTTTTGGCGATCAGACGGCGACATGGGAATGTGGCTGCTCGCCAGCACGATGCGGCCAGGAAGTGACAACGGTAATGTCGATGCCTAGGTGGCGTCGGAGATGGCGGGCGAGGGTTTAGAGCAGGGAGTGGTATGGGTGTGCCACTGGCGGGAGGGCCTAGGGTGGCCTAGGGGAGGACGCGCGTTGTCCGGACCGATGTGAGTCAATCTGTTAGGTCGTCCCTGCAGCTGTCTGCCCGTCCACGTGGACATGTTCAGACGCGGCACGACCATTTGGGTTGTTCTGTTTGAGATGCCCTCGATGTTTATCGTTTTGTTTTCTACTACATTACAACTACAATAGTTTGGATTAATGTTTCTGGTGTAATAATATTATCTTTGAGAGCTGCTATGCATGGGATGCTTTACATACGCACGACATGCACACGACATGTGCATTAACATTTCTTTTTCAGGGCAATTAGCCAGATATATATGTGCACTGAAAATATTAGGTGGCCGGGCTAGCTGACGTAACTGAAGCGCTCGTCTCTCCACCAGGACCAACCCGATCGGACGTTCACGGACAAGTGGACGGCCCAACTCGCTCCGGGCCCGAAACGTCGTGAGAGCGGCAGCGGTACGCGTTTGTCCTTTGCCGGCCAGAGAGGCAGAGAGATATAGAGAGCGCGAGATCTTGGCAGTTATCTTGGGGAAGGACGTACGTCCGGTCACGC
The DNA here is from genome assembly GCA_023614405.1 of Avena insularis. Classification (NCBI taxonomy): domain Eukaryota; kingdom Viridiplantae; phylum Streptophyta; class Magnoliopsida; order Poales; family Poaceae; genus Avena; species Avena insularis. The sequence goes on from CM042692.1 coordinate 576,244,772, forward strand.
GACGTCGACCTGTGGGATTCGCCTCTTGTCTCCGTTATTATCCTCCCACCTGGATGTGCACGCCTGTGGCTATACACCACGCCGTCCTCCATGCTCCAGCTTCCCACAGCTCTAGACAACGGATTTTCTTCTTCTACTGCTGCTCCAGATAACGGTGTCGTAAATTTATCTACTATACTAGATATAAATATAAAATATATCTACACGTGCTTTAGTGTATACATACACATACAAATACAAAACAAATCGACGATATCCTTTTTAGACAAATGGAACATATCTTTGCACTTTTATAAGAAAGGAGCCCGTGACCAACAACCTAAGGGCATGTCCACCAGGCCAACCAACGGGCATGTGCTGCGTGTGCAATGATCCGCCCATCCGGCCCATGACCGAGCGTCCCACGATCTATCCGTACACCTAATTTGGGTAAAGGTTGGGTCGGTCCGGACAGCGCGCGCGGCCTCCCGTGTCCGACCATCACCTTTGACGGCCCCTCCCGCCAGTGGCACACATACCACTGCACTTCTCCCTCCAAAAAATAAACCTCTCCCAAATTTCCACTGGCGGGAGCAGCGGGAAAAGCGATGGATCCCACCACCATGGCCGAAGTTGCGTCCTCCGGTGTTCCTGCCGCCAAGAAGCACGGCCGGCCGAAGAAGCTTGCCAAAGACATGACAGTGGAGGAGCGGAAAAGTGAGACGGAGAAGCGCGCAGGCCGGCGGCTTGCGGCGCGGGCTCGACTCGCCGCAGCCAAGCTCAACAAGGAGCGTCGGGAGGAGAACGAGCGCTTCCTCGCCGCGAAAACAGGGCCAACCCCACAACAAGCTGGCAGTGGATGCCGCCAAGCACGCCGTGAACATGATAAAGCGAGGCATCACCGCGCTTTTGGCACTGGTTCTTCGCCGACGCGGTGCTATCCGGCTTTGTCCATGGTCGGCGCATCCTCTACCAGCTCCATCACATCCACCCCTTGCGGCCAACCCAGGATGCCAGGCCCGCGCACACCTTCACTTGGAGGCCACAGTAGGAACGTCGCCTCGCTCTCCCGGTTCGTCCACCCCCGCACGGCGTCGTCGGAGGCGGGAGAGCCCGTCATCGACCTCAACCGCACTCCAACGACCGCGCACACCACCCCAGAGGCATCGAAGAAGCAACGGTCCATCTCTGTCGTGGACATGCCTGCGCCAGTCAACCTGTTCGGCGGAATGACCGATGCGCCGCCGACCGACGACAACACGGTATGGTCTCGACATTTCTCTGGCTTTGCCTACACACCGCTCCCGTCTGTTTATCATGGCCAAATTGGGTGTAGAAATTTGTGGCCAACGATGTCGAGGACACCATGCACGGCATGATCAACGAGGGTGGCGACGGCTATGGTGAGGACACAGAGACGTGACAGGAGACACAGCAAGATGCCTACAACACTGCGAACGAGTCATTGTTCGAAAACGATGGCGCTTCCATGGGCATGGGGGTCACTGTCGTGTCATTGGCCGCTTCACTTGCGGCGTCGCTCGTGGACAGGAAGAAGTTGAGCCAACGAACCACGAGCTACACCACCGAGGAGGACAAGATCCTATGCAAAGCGTGGATGGGGGTTTCGCAAGATCCACTATGCGGCGCCGAGCAAAAGGGCTTTGCCTACTAGAAAAAGGTGGCAGGTTCTTCCATGAGCATAGGAAATTCGGCAAGGACGCCTTCTACAGCGATCAAAATGATCTCTCTCTCTCTCCAAGCGATGGGGCACCATCCATACCGAGTGTAGCAAGTTCCAAGTCTCTTACGAGATGGTGACGAAAAGGAAAATAAGCGGCATGTTGCCGGTTGACATGGTAAAACCTCTTCCTCTCCATGTCGATATCTTGTATATGCATTGAGCCGTTGTTGGCATCCATATGTGTAGGTCATGAAAGCAATGGAGCACTTCAAGAAGGTGAATGAGTAAACGTATCTATAATTTTTGATATTCCATGCTTGTTTTATATCAACTATCTTATGTTTTGTCTGCATTTTGAGATACTTTTATGCATTTTCTAGAACTAACCTATTAACAAGATACCGCAGTGCCAGTTGCCTTTTTTTGCTGTTTTTGGTTTCAGAAAAGCTAGAAAAGACATATTCTCGGAATTGGATGAAACAAAACCAAAGTTCATATTTTTCCCGACATGAGACGGAGTCCAAAGCAGAGACGGAGGAGGGCCAGGGGCTGGCCACACCATAGGGTGGCGCGGGTCCCCCTGGTCGTGCCACCAGGTGGTGTGGGACCCTGGTCCACCCTCTGACATCACCCTTTCGCCTATAAAAGCCTCCCGGGACGAAAACCCTAGGTACAAGATCAGAATTCCACGAAAAGTTCCATGGCGCCACCATCAAGAGGAGATTCAGGATGAAGTCTCTATTCCAAGCCTCACGGGACGGGGAAGTGTCCCCGGATCCATCTCCATCGACTCCACCGCCATCTCCATCGCCGTTGTTGACTCCCATGATAAGGAGTGAGTAGTTCTCTCTCGAGGCTAAGGGTTCTACAAGTAGCTATGTGTTCATCTCTCTCTCTATGCGTGATCTTATGAGATCATGAGCTTTGTAATCTATAGATCTATTCTGCTACTCAAGTGCTTTAATTAATCTCTGCTTATCCCCACGTGTGTGAATTTGACAGTGTGCACACTGTGTGGCACTTTGGCTAAGATTACATAAATATACTTATCATGAGTATAATTTGAGTTGGATATCTCTATGAGATTGTGGTGTTTGTTGGAACCATCTAGCGCTCAAGATGACAGTGAGGGGTTATCTAGATGGAGAATGCGAACTTTAAGGTGTGCTGTTATAGCCCTACATCGTCTAACCGGAGAGTAGTTCAGGGTAGCATCATAAAGAGAAGATATTTATATGAGAGTGTCCACTAGTGAAAGTATGATCCCTAGGCCTTGTTTCTAAGCATTAAAACACCGTTTACAATCAGTTTTGTTACATGTTTGCTTGCTGCCACTCTTATTTCAGATTGCAATTACCACTTATAATCATCCATATTACTTGTATTTCACTATCTCTTCGCCGAACTAGTGCACCTATACACCTGACAAGTGTATTGGGTGTGTTGGGGACACAAGAGACTTCTTGTATCTTGATTGCAGGGTTGCTTGAGAGGGATACCTTTGACCACTTCCTCCCTGAGTTCGATAAACCTTGGGTGATCCACTTAAGGGAAACTTGCTGCTGTTCTACAAACCTCTGCACTTGGAGGCCCAACACTATCTACAAGAATAGAAGCGTGTGTAGACATCAGCCTTCACGTTGAATCATTGTTGGATGTTGATCAAAGACTGCAAAAAATGGGAGACTAGCTATGCCCTTTGGAAAGAACTTGACAACAACAAGAAGGGCAAGAGCAATGCTTCTACGGGTGGTGTTATCGACCCAGACGACGGTGGCAATGACGAAGGCTTCGCCAACCCTGTAGGCGCCCGTACCCGCCGGCCTGGAGGCCACAAGGCTACGAAGGTCAACATCGCCTGCTAGGCTGGTTCCTTGGTTTTCCAGGAGACGTTGACAAAGATCCTGGAGAAGAAGGAAGAGGCCATCACCGAGAGGGAAGAGAGGCGGCGCAAAGAGAAAGATGCCACCGCCAAGACCTTTGTCGAGCTCCAGACGAGGTCTATCAAGGTGGATGAGGCCAATGCCAAGGCCAGGCTAATGAAGATCGAGGCAAAGGCAAAGACGATGGAGGCTGAAGCCAAGGCCAAGGAGGCCGAGGCTAGGTCTAGGGTGGCGGAGGTAGAGGGATGCCGCGTGCCAAGCCCTCCACATGATCAATATCAGGGACGCCGCGTGCCAAGCCCTTCCGTGCCAGGGTTCTCAGTGCACGAAAGTGGAGGTGGCCATAGCGGCCATGCCATAGCCACGCAGCACCATCATCCTTCTGCATCAGGAGGCTAACTGGAGTGGCCAGTTTCAGGCGCACGGTGTAGAGGCGATTTCCAGTGCAGCCTACCCTCGCCAAGACCTTGCGCGGGCGGTCGAGGATGCTCATGACCCCTCCTTCAATGGTGATCTTGCAACCATTTTCATCAAGCTGGCCGAGAGAGATTATGTTACTCTTCAGACTAGGGATGTAGTAGACATCCCCGAGCACGTGGTGATCGCCAATGAGGCACACGAACACCACCGTGCCCCTGCCCTTGATGCTGACGATCGAGCCATCCCCGAATCGAACCGTGCCATGGACCGATTCATCGAGGGAGGTAAACATCTCGCGCAGGCTAGTCATGTGACTGCTCGCGCCGCTGTCCAGGTACCAGATGCCCTCCGGCGATGGCACAGGGATCACACGGTCCTCGTTCAGGTACACCGTCTCGGATGCACCGTCCGTGGCATGCACCAGTGTGCACACCTGCGCCATGAGAAGGCCCGGAGCCTCCTCTTCTTCTGCCTGTGCCAAGTTGGCCGTTGCTCCCCGGATGCCGCGATCGCGATCTCGCTTCGCCTTGCGGCACTCCTTGGCCCAGTGCCCAGGTTTGCCGCAGTAACAACAATTACCTTTGCGGCGCTCTCCGCCGCCATCGGCGCTGTTCGCGGCCTTGTCGCTGCTCTGCGGTTTGGGCTTTCCAGTGCCCTTTCCGCACCTTCAGTAGCATCGTCGAGCTCATAGCCCTCTTCGACGGTGGTGAACCGGCCGGTTAACTCCTCGATCGTGAGGTCACGCAGCCTCACGGTCTGCTCAATTGCCATTGCAATCATGCGGTACTTCTTGGGCACCACCCGTAGAAACTTCAGCACATCTTTGTACTCGTCGATGGGGTCGCCTAGCAGCTCAAGATCATTAACGATAGCTGTCAAACGGATCGCGAAATCCTCGATGGACTCGCCGGACTTGAACCGCAGCTCCTCCCACTTGCGGAGGCACGTCTGCGCCTTGGCCTCCCTGATGCGCTCGCAGGCGAGCCGCATGGTCTTGATGGTCTCCCACGCCATCTTGGTGCAGTCCTTGACCGCCAGGGTGCGCACCAGTTCGGGCACGCGGCGAGCGAAGCCGCCAGCGCTCGTCATCCCCATCCTCGTTGGTGCGTACTCAATCACGTCCCGAAGGTGCTGCGCTGAGCGCACCTCATCACCATCGCCCACTCTGCGTAGTTCGGCGGGTGAGAGCGGGTAGTTCGCGAGCGGTGCTCTCGCACGACGCGCCACAGTACCACCATCTCGCCACCGCCTTCGTCAGCGACGCTCTGCCAGCGCCAGCCGGCAGGGGGACAGGGAAGGACGGCGACGCTGCGTCGCCGGCGGCGCTGACTTGCCACTCCCTTCCTCGACCTGTGCCCCCTTCTCCTTCGCCGCCGGAGTGTTGGACATGGCTCTGATACCACGTGTTGTTGCGAGGCTAACCTAGATGAAGGATTCAGATATGTTCAGAGTTCAGAGAACGAAGAACACGCTTTTGTGCAAAGGTGAATCATATCGCATTTCGGATCTTTTGCTTATTTATACGGTCAACACCGTTTACAACTGAAAACTAAAAGCAAACAGGTAGGAGGACCGAGCTCTACGGGCGTGCCATCCCACGCCCACTCGTTCTCCCTACGATACCGCTGCATGAGCAGAGTTCGTGCCATCCCACGAAGGTCATGCAACGGCCTGGTCTAACCTAATCTAACAAAGCGAATCCAATGCAGAGACGTGCACATACACACGTTACACTGACAGGTTTTATTCTCTAAGAAAACAGTAAAAGAAGAAAGCTCGAGAGGGTTTACTGCTAACATGATTAAGGTTCCTTGACGTCAGTAAAAGGACGGGAGAAACCAAGATCGAGTTGCGGAGCGAAGCGACATGGCACAGACCACGGACAATATCCAAAGCCTTTGTGCGCTGCGCTGCTATAGCCAGGTCCAGTTTAGCCCGATCAATAGACGGTGGGCTGTTTCGGAGAACATAGGAGGGAGCGAGCCGCTAGTATACTGCCCGAATTTTTCCGCTGGAGTTTAGCCCAGCCTATATACTGCACAGCCATAACCTGCCAAGGCTAGCCCGATTCGGCCCAGGTAAGTGATGGACCGTTCATAAAATAAAGCGTGCTACACGGTTGTGTTTCAAACTTATTTTTTTTCACAATGTATATTTAGTTTGTGTCAATAACCAAACTTGTTTTCGGGTTTTTTCAAAATCTTTTGAAGTCGACGGTCGAGCATGGTGCACCGAGCGCCCCAATTCCTTGGTTTCACATGATATGTTATGGTCATAGAACATTTGGAATCTTTCGGGAAATTCGTACTCCCTTGGCCTATTTGGCTTTGTACCAAGTCAAACATCACTGAATTCCACAAATCTCCATACCAAGAGTAGCAACATTTACTTTCACTTGCCACATATTCTTAGTCTCAAAATATGACAAGTAGACAAGTAGTATTGCTGCTAGTTTGATTACTCCAAATAAGAAATAATTCCATGAGAAAGTTTCAATGCTTCACAAAAAATTAAGGATTGAGGGAAGATTGAATATACCAGGTAGTGGCCAGGAGCGGATCAGCGGGCACAGCCGCACACACACATGAGAGCAAGGCCGCGAGGCCAAGAGCAGCGACATGCGACAACATTCAGGAAACAGACAAGTCCTCAGGGAGATCTGGTGAAGTGCCAATGTGCCAATGCCTAGCGATGGATCCATAGGGAGGGGAGATCGAATGGGAACTGAAGAGTCAAAGAGGTAGTCAGGAGATCAATTGTCGGGCGAGGCCCGTAGCTATCGATCACGTGCAAGTCAATCCCCCGGTCTGTGGTTTCTCTTGCTAGTAGAAAGCTTACGGCCAGCTTTGCCCGGTCTTATATTCTTTCAAAGATGCGTAGATGAGTATAGAGAACTAAGTATGCATGGGCCCCTGGCCGTTGCACAAGGTCGCCATACCCCAGAGCCGGCCCTGGTGAAGGAAAAGGAACCACCTCGATAAGGGCTCGACGTAGAAGGGGCTCTAATTTTCATTGAAAGTATGTGCCACTATATTATGGCCATGCCAGGGAGATCTAGATTTTTTTAGGAGAAAAAAATGCCAGTCTCTTTCTTTACATGACGCCATATATGACATGTGTCTGCACTGGGGGAGCAAACAAAGCCAGCATTGCAGGCTCTCTCCTTCCTCTCGTACCCCGTGTCTCCCTCCCCTTGAGAGACTCGCGTGAGTTGCCGGGCTAATACCGAGCCAAATCCGGCGGCGATGCCGGTCGGAGGCGGCGAAGGAGCGACGCCGAAGTAGTTAGGCTAGATCTTAGGTTTTGTTTTGCCCATGTGTAGTTTGGGAGTAGGTCGCCACGGTGTTTCAGTTCGTCGCCAGCGCGCCCTGGGTCTCACCCTCCTGGTCCTGGTGTTGGTCTTCCTATGGTAGGGAAGCTCACCGCTGGTGGCTTCAAGCTCAGGCATCTCCGCCAATAAAGCTGAAGTCTGAAGCCCTTCTCTGTCGCTGGTGTTGCGTGCTATGGTGGGGGTGTCAGCTAGCTCGTCCAACCTTCCATGGTGGAAGGCATCGGCGAGCTCGGGTTCAAGCTTCGACAATAAGCGCGGTGGTCGGCGGGGCGACGACGCCGACGACCAGATCTTGCTTCTAGCCGGCCGTGGAGGCGAGGGGAAGGAAGATCTGGAAGTCTTGCGTCCGAATCTTGGTCGGTGTTGGGGTCCTTGAGCTGCTATGGCGTCCCACAGGTGCCTTCGAAACCTCCATGAGAGGCCTCCTTCTGATGACTCGACGATGACGCGCAGCGCTATCCCCTTCCCAAGTGGCTTGTTCCCCGGTGAAGGTGGCGGCAGCCAGAGTTCGTGGTCATCGTCAAGCAGCGATAGAAGAAGACCGCACCGGATCATGTTTTTTGCGCAAATTCTAGCGTCCTTGGTGCTTATTCCAGAGGTCTATTTGTAATTTTCCTTTTCATCATAGACCTCCTTGTATATTGTACTCCCACCGCTTTTACTTGCTTCTGGGTCCTTGGGTACCGCCCCTGTTAAAAAAAAAGCCATGTGTCTGAACTCTGAACACGTGTCCAAAACCTCCCACGGAACACCTGCGTCCTTCTCGGCCTCAAATTTCCCGGTCGAGCGTGGCGGAAGCAGGAGGACGTAGTACTCGGAACCCGTGCTTTTGCAGTGCTTCGTTCGAGTTGGATCGTCGGCACATGCACCGACTGCAGTTGTCCATCGCGTGCGAGTACGGCGTATCCTGCCTGCCTATTGATTGGTTAAGTGACTGAAGGGGAGCACGGCGGCAGGCAGGCGCGCCGCAGCGGAGTTACGTCGCCCCGTTCGCCGTTGTCAGCGGGATCGGTCGTACGCCCGGCCGGCCTCCGTGGAACAGAGCGTACCAATTTATCTCCGGCTAGCACGATCGATCGGTGCGTCGTCCTTGCACGCGCGGGACACGTCCAATAAATACCGCGTCCAGCGAACGGCTACGTACGTATACTATCTAGCTGCCGGCCGGAGGTAGTAACCGTGTCAGGCAGGCAGGCGACGCAGCTAGCTAGCTAGGCCACATGGTCTACGAGACTCGTGTGTGCTTGTACGCTTCCTACGCCGACGCATTACTGTTTCGTCGTAGCAAAGACATGCGCTACTCCTTTACGATGGAATGGACGCGGATTTGGTTGCCCGAGCAACACAAGTGGAGAATAACCAAAATAATCTTATGACAATTGAAACAGTGCATGCACGATTTTTTCCCGTGTAATACCGCCTTCTGGATGAAAGAATAAAATTCCTATTGAATGGGGCGTTCCATAAGAAGTTGGGACAAAAATAAGCATATTGCATGCGATTCCAATGATACTAGTGCATTTTTAATAGTGCTCTTGGACAACAACAACCATATTTTTATTTTTGGTTTCCCTCTAAATGAGAAAGGAATAAGCTATAGCATAACTTTACCATATGGGCGTCAACATTCTTTTATACGCATCAGGTCGCATAAAGGTGTTCAATTGCATACACGCATCCTTACAAGCTGGCTATTTTTTTAAGTATTATATTTTTAGGAAGCGACTACACAGCGGACTAGACAGCGGGCGTGTATCGCTGCCCGCTGGATTTGCGTTTCCAATGGGAAAATGATTCGCCTCGCGTGTCCCGCATCGTTGGTTCCCGCCTTCCGACAACAACGGTCCCTGCGATCCTTGGTCCCCGCAACCCTGTCCACGTCCGCTAATCGGTTTCACACCCCACTCTAATCGCATTGAAGCGCTGACTAAGTCAAAGACGGTGGTTATCCAAAACATAGTACGGTCCTTGTCCACCGGGTCCGCCTGCAACAAAGAGAAAAAGCAGAAAATGTGAGCCTCCACTGCGATCAACATCCTCTTCAAGACAAAAGAAGACAAAAACAAGGGAAAACTAGATCTGGAACCTCACCTGCCCGTCTCCAACCTCTAGACCAGAGAAAACACCATTGAGAGCTCAATTTCAACCTCCAGATGACCTGAAAACGCAGTAACACGAAGGGAACAGCAAATAGGAGCAATTCAGGTATGTTTTCAAGCACATATCTCATCTTAGGGGAGGGAAGGGACAGGGTGACAAACAACACGAAATTGGATGAAATCACATGAAAAACTAAGGAAACTGATGGTTCAATGTTCTGATCTCTCTCCAAGGCATGAAAATTTGCACAAATCACTTCCTATGTCCTCTCTATTTTACTACTACCTAATTCCAAACTTTGAAACACATATTTCTCACTGGCCATGTCCAGCATTGTAGTTATCCCTGTCACTGCCTATGTCCACCATTGTAGCTATCCCTGTCACTGTCTATGTCCAGCATTGTATTGAAATTCCTGCAAGTGAAAACATAATTGTTGGTACACATGCCTGATGTTAGCAGAGTAACCCACAAGATAAAACAAGAGGTAAGTTGAAAGCTACCCACATAATTTGGGTCAAGTTATCCACTAGTTGTGCACTGGTTTTTTAGAGTTTTCACATGATGTATGGTGTTTACAGCCTAAACCATCAGATAAACAAGAAGTTACCCATGCTATCACTATAAAAGTTGCCCACCATTTTTGTAAGAAGATATCCAATGGTTGTTGATCGATGACACTAATCTTCTGCATAATAACACATGTGTGGAGTTGTCCACCAGATAGCACACGAGTTACCCACACTATCTCTAACAACTTACCCTACCATGTTAGACTAAGTTATCCACTAGCTGTACATTGATAGAAAAACACTGATATTCTGCATGTTTGATTGGCAGGAAAAAATAGAACAAGACGGATATCGACCTTAACTTCGAATCTCAAGACGCTAACGATGTCTACAACACGGATGGTCAAGTGCAAAAGGCCGGAGGTGACAATGAACCTCGCGAACAAATGGAAGTATTTGAACAAGGCGGTGCCTATAAACCATATGATGAAGTGCAAGTTCAAGATGCAGGTACATTTCTACGTTTGTACAATATCCATGATGACTCCGTTCAGTTATACATGCAAGTAGCACTAAATTACCCATGCAGGAAGATAGGATCCATGGTGATATAGTTCAGATACCCATCCAAGTAGAACTAACTACCCATACATGCTGTATGACTTATCCATGCTTATTCACTTCATTTATCCCATGAAAGTACCACTACCTAACCCAAAACATTCTAAGTAAGGTTATCCATGGGTAATTCAGTTAAACCACAATTTGCATTACAAAATTAAGTTACCAACAATAGTTGGTTATCAAAAAATGAGTTATCCATGCAGTTGAAATTGAGTTATCCACCTGTGAACAGTAAAAGCTACCCATGATTGTACAAGTAAGTTACCCACACATTTTCTATTAATCGATGCAAAACTATACAATGACAGGTGATATGCAAATTCTGCAGCCCAGTGAGAGTGGCTATGAGTTACAACTAGCTGAAATAGCTACAGGGGTAACCATTGGGGAGCCAACAGGAAACACTGCTGGGACAAATGAAGACGGTTGGAATGAAGATAAAGATGATGCCTACTCCACACCAAAGCCGCCAACTGCTACAATGTGCTCTGATAGTTCTGAAGCAGCAAAGGAACACTACAGGGCGTATGCGCAAAGGACAGGGTTCGGAATAAGAATAAATTGGTCAAAAAAAAGACCTAGATGGAAAGTACAACAAGGTGACCCTTGTGTGCACAAGCGCAGGGAAAACTACTGAACCAAAAGAGGACACACAGAATCCAAAGGGTGCGGTAAAGAATAGGAATAAAAACACACAACCGAGGACTGGTTGCGAGGCACATATGTTTCTAAAGAGGAAGGATGGGCGGTACTATGTTGAAGAGTTCACCGATGATCATAACCACAATCTGCTCATCAAACCTTGTCTAACAAGGTTCTTACGTGCACATCGCAACATCCCAAAAGAAGAGAAAGACTTCTTGAGGCTGCTATGGGAGTGCAACATTCCTACGAGCCGACAAATGCAGCTAATGGCCAAGTTCTGTGGGAAACTAAATGATGTGCCATACATAGAGAGGGATCTGGAAAACCTGAAAGCAACTTTCAAGCACGACAGAACAACCATGAAATGAAAGCCTTAATGGAATTCTTTGACAAAAAGAAGGCTGAAAACAAAGATTTCTTTGTGAAGATAGACCTTGATAAAGAGGACATGGTTGAGAACATATTCTGGGTGGACGGTGTAGTGTGCGCACATACATGTCAGGCTACAACGACTGTGTATCGTTCGACACAACCTTTCTAACAAACAAATACAAGATGCCATGCGCCCCATCATTGGGTTAAACAATCGTGGGCAGTCAATACAGTTAGGTTGTGGGTTCGTCCGACAGGAGCTGAGCAGCAACTTCAGGTGGCTGTTCAGAATGTTCAAGCTAGCGATGGGAGGGCTAGCACCAAAAAATATAATCACTGATCAGGACACTGGCATGAAAAAAGCTATCAGCGATATTTTTCCCGATGCAAGCCACAGAAACTGCAGATGACATGTAGTTCATAATGCAACAGAGAAATTGGGAAGTTTTTATGATAAAACATCCTGAGCTCCTTGACGATTTCAACAAATGTATCAACAACAACTTGACACCAGAGGAATCTGAGGCAAATTGGATGGCCATGGTAAATAAACATGGGGTAGCAGACCATGTCGATCTGTATGCACTATGAGACCAGAGGAAAGTGTGGGTCTCAGCCTATTTCATGAACTGTTTCTACCCCTTCTTGCAGACAACGACGAGGAGTGAAGGTTTCAATGATGTCCTAAAAAGGTATGTGAAGCTAAGCAACACACTATATGAGTTTTTGGATGTGCAAGAAAAAAATCTGAATCGAGAGACGAAAGCAATGACAAACACTGCTATAACAGACCCAAATTGGTGGTGTGGGAACACCGTGGAGAGACAGATGGTGAAAGCGTACACAAGGAATATTTTCAAAAGGTTTCAAAAAGAGCTACCAAAGAGCTTGATGTACTAGTGTGACCACTTGAACGGCTACCGGTTCAAGCTCAGCATAACAAGTCCGTTAGTTGCGCATTATGGATATCGAGACTACGAGGTGTTTGCAAACCAGAAGAAAATACCTACAAGTGCAACTGCTATAAGTTTGAGCATGCCAGTATATTGTGCTGCCACATAATAAAAGTGTTGATAGATTTAAAAATGCATATAATTCTAGAAGCGTATATACTGAAAAGGTGGACATGGGACGCAGAATCTGTCCTAGGAGGAAAAGATGACGCAAATCATCCCGACAAGCATCAAATGCCGGAAGATGCAAGGAATATGATGATGTTTGCATCATTCAGAGATGATTTCTGAAATATGTGCCAAGTGGGAGTTAAGACAGAGGATGGGAAGAAGATAATTCACACACACTTGAAGGCAATGAAACTAGAACTCAACGTAATTGTAAAAAGAGAGAAAAAGAAGGCAAAAAGAAGTCGAGAGAGAAGCTATTACTATGCCATCATCATTATATGTATGAACGATGATCATCAACGCGCGAGTTCGATCTTCCTGGGGATTTTTGAATTTCAATTTTATAGGTTGCGAGTAAGGGCGCTGATCTGCGCTGGCACCCTCAAACGTGAAAATTGCGAGTAAAGGGGCATGTACTCGCATTTTATGGGTCGGGCGTTTACGGGTGTTGTTAGTCATGCTCTAATACTGCCCCGGTTCTTGTACCGAGGCGTATATGAACGCCGATACTTCCGGACAGCTAGTGCGGTGTAATTTAACGCCATGAATAAACATGCCACGACATATAATTGTCTGTTGTCCTAGTAACCACCGTGAATTCTCTTTATACTAAGGTAAACACTTTTCAAGGTACCTTTTGCTTGTGCCGCCCCAAAAATTATAGTGGCTTCATCATCATCTATGATTGTTGCCTCCATAGTTGACTTATTGGCTCTTATGGCACTTCTAAGACACCACGATTCTTTCATTTCTCTTCATTCTCTAGCTCCTTGATACATTGCAAATGTATCTATAATTCTTGATGTTCCATGCTTGGTTTTATCCACTTTCTTGTGTTTTGTTCCAACTTTGGAGTACTTTTCATATGATTTCTTGGACTAACCTATTAACAAGAGCCACAGTGCCAGCTGCCTGTTTTCTGCTGTTTTTGGTTCCAGGAAAGTCAGAAAATAAATATTCTTGGAATTGGACGGGACAAAAGCCAAAGTGCCTATTTTTCCGGATGTCATCAAGTACCAGAATACGAGACGGAGAGGGTCCAGGGGGCCACCACACCACCTGGCCACGCGACCAGGCCTGGCCCGCGCCAGGGGGTGGTGTGGCCGCTCCCGGCACCTCCTCGGCCTCTCCATTCGCCTATATATTGCCTTCGGGACGAAAACTCTAAGGGCCCGATCAAAAATCCACGAAAGAGTCAGTAGCCGCCGTCATCTCCATCCCTAGATCGAGAGAGATCTGAAGCTCTTCCCGGCATCCTGTCGGAGAGGGGAATTCACCCTGAAGGCCTTCTTCATCCCCATGCAAGCCTCCGGTGTGATGCGTGAGTAGTTCATCCTTGGACTACGAATCCATGTAGTAGCTAGATGGCTGGTTCTCCTCCTTTGTGCTTTCATGTTTAGATCTTGTGAGCTCCGTTCATGATCAAGATCATCTATTTGTAATTCTGCATGTTGTGTTTGCGGGGATCCGATGAATATTGAGATACTATTTCAGATTAATTATTAATTCTATCATGTCTTTGTTATTTGTGATCTTGCATGCTTTTCGTTGTTAGTAGCTATCTTGGCCAAGTAGATGCTAGCAACTCCAAGAGTTAGTATTTATGCTCGATAGTGGGTTCATGCCTCTGGTAATCTGGGAAAGTGACAGAAATCTCTAAGGTATTAGATGTGCTGTTGCTACTAGGGAGAAAACAACAATCCTTTGTTCATACAACAATCTTATTGTTACTTTACACGCAATTTGTAAAGCAATAATCTGTTGCTTGCAACTTAATATTGGAGGGGGTTCGGATGATAACCTGAAGGTGGATTATTAGTCATAGATGCAGTCGGTCTATGTATTATGTTGTAATGGCCAATCAAGTCTCAAAGGAGTCAAGATGATTAGTATATGCATGTATTACTTTCTCGATGTTTGTCAATTGCCCCGCTGTAATTTGTTCACCCAGCATGTTATCTATCTAAGGAGAGCCACCTCTAGTGAACTATGGATCCCGATCCTTTTTCTTTACATTCAATCTATAAACTGTTTACTGTTTTGTGTTTACTTTCTGCAAATTTTTACTTATTTCCATTTGATACGTTTAATCCTTTGTTTTCCGCAAAACACGGTGAGATTGACAACCTCATCGCAAGTTGGGGACAAAGTTCTGTGGTTGTGTTGTGCAGGTCTCCACGTTGCTACTAGCACCGGTAGTGCGCCATGCCAAAGCTCAGCTAGTAACACCTTTGGGGTGTTTCCTTACTCCTACTGGTTCGATTAAACCTTGGTTTTATAACTGAGGGAAACTTGCTGTTGTGCTCATCATACCTTACTCTTGGGATTTCCAACAACTCTACATCAACACCGTTATCAAGCATTTTTCTGGGCGCCGTGCATTGAGCCATCACTCATTGTAACAATGTGTCAATATGAATATGACTTTCCTTGAACCATCTTGCCTTTCTTGGCCCTCTTTGGTTCTCCCTTGAATATGTTTTGGAAAATGGTGAGCTACATTAACTAAAAAATAGAACAAATTTGTCATGGATAAAAACAAATTGAACAAAGTATCTAGAAAAACAAATATCACAAAATAATATGACTTACCCTATCTCTGTCATTTGTGCCACTTGGATTCAGTCATTCAACATTTGCCAATGGCGATGACCACCTTTGACAAACCAATGAAATTGTAGACCAACAGGAACGAAAATATCTATCTATATGCTTAATTCCATAGTGGTTGTGCTTCTCAAAGTACCTCTTCATCCTAACACAATATGTGTCTCTTGTTTGTTTCGAGCCCACGATTGAATCCATGCCCACATTGCACCATGTTTTGCATATCAAAATGTCTTCTTACGTGGTATAGTTGGTTGCCCTTCCTTTGGGTGCATCAACCAAACCCTTCCCTCATTGTCTACTTCAAATTCATCCTCATCTTGTCAAGTGGCGTATTCTTGAGACCAATACTCATGTGAATGTGATGACCCAACATTCATAATTGACATAAAAGTTTCATCGTCCATGCTACATTATATGGAAACGAACACACATCATATTCCATTGAAATTCATCATTTTAATTCATCTACCTAAATCAAAACAATAAAAAAGAGAGTTCACACCTTGCCGTCATTGGGTCGAACATGTTGGACTCAATAGACGACGCAACCTCCTTTGCAGTCGCTGGCGGCTTGGGTGGCGGCGGTGTCTGGAATTGGCCAGCAGTATGCGTTGCCGGAGGTTGGCCACACCGACCCGCGCTTGTCTTCATCGTATTGCCTTTCTTATGGCCAAGCGCCGACGTAGCCGCCGGCCGGTTGGGCACATCGTTCCTTGTCTTCAAGGCGGGCGACGGTGTTGGGACGCCGCCATGTGCATTTGCCAGCCGTGGCGGCGCGAAGAGGCCGACGCTAGGGTTGTATGCGGCGACGACGGCAGGTGTCGCGACCAATGGCAAAATGCCTTCGTCGATAATAGAGGGGTCGAAGGAGTAGGGAGGGGTTGGGGGAGTGGCGGAAAAGCCGTCCATCACCTAAATTTTGCCGGCAGCGTGCGCGGTAGGTTGCAGGCGGTCGCGCCCGAAGGTTTCAGATCGGCCGATGGAGCTACGCGCACGCTCGAATTTCGCCGTGCGGGAGCCGGCACATCAAATATACCTCGGACGATTGGGCTTTTTGCCGCGCATAATTTTTCGAGCGCGCTCTATTTAAAGTGACCGGAGCTCTCTAGATGCTCTAACTCGGTAAGATCCTGACCAATCCAATCACTCGAGACAACTTGATCACCTCCCAAACATCTAATTAGGCTGGTTGATACTAGTATCATCTAGTAGTATTATAGTACCATCATATTTAATTTTTTTTACAACCTCAATGTAACTGTGTGTATGAGATGTATCTAGTTCCACGTGTCATGATACAATATATAAATTATGATACCACTAACAATTTTTTTTTGAGATCAACACTTCTCTTTTCGTTAATTGTTGGGTCACACAATTTTTTTAACAAGGTGGCATGCTTATGGTACTACAGGCAGACTGGCAGAGTAAGAAAGCGCGTATCTGGGTGCGAAGTTGCCCACACTGGGATACGATAGGAGGAGAGTCTTTTTTTTATTTTGCGGGGAATGGAAGCGGAACCCGACAAGCGCTGCTGTACTCCTGCTTCGCATCGGATGCCCTCCTTCCGCGCGCGGTTCCCCAGGTTAGGCCACCGGAAAGTACGGTTCTGCCCCGCCGCCTTCGTGCACGGCTTGTCCAGTTGTCGCGTCCCGAGCTCGAGCTCGAGCTGGAGCAAGCTTTGGTTGGCTTTTGTTTTCTTCTTCGCGGTGCAACGAGGCGACGACTCCGTGCGGCCACGGCCACGGTGCCGGTCGCGTGGGCCCCGCGCCCCAAAAGTTCCCAAAGACTGCACGCATCTTTGCGAAAAGGTCCCTAATAAAACTGCTAAATGCTTCTTACGTCCTGCAGGACCCCCAGGTGGAGCACGACGCAGTCTTACCAGCAAGTGTTTGTTTTCATGAAGTGAAACGGGGAAATAACCGGGGTGTTCCTGAGAACAGTTCGCGGGGGTCAAATCCGGCAGAGGCCGAGGTCAGGCCCTCCTCACCCCGTCGGACCCCGCATTTCAAATTTCCCCAGCCTCCCCCCTTCCTCCTCCTCTTCTCCGGCCACCTTTATACCCCCCGCCGCCCAACGGCTAGGCCGGCCGAAGACCCCATCCTCGCGGCCCAGGCCCCGCACCGCCCGACCGCCATGGAAAGCGACGACGAGGAGATGCGCGACGCCTCCTCCGCCTCCATCGACGGCTGCGACGACGCAGGGTACGAGGAGGCCGAGCAGGGGCTCATGGTCATGGAGGTCAGGTGGTTCGAGGTCGACCTCGACTACGAGTACGACGCGCCCAGGTGGTTCGACCTCGCCCGGGAGGAGGCGCCGGTGGAGGCCGCCGCCGCGGAGATGTGGTTCGCCACAGCCCCGAGCTACCCGCCCTCTCGTACGTCCCCATTCGCTTCCACCCATCCATTCATGTTTTCCGCGTGCGCGTATTATGCTAGAAGACGGTGGGTGGGGGGATTTGGTGGATTAGGGAAGTGGACCATTTCGTCGGATGTTAATTAGTATACTCTAATTCTGGAGTAGTAGTAGTAGCTTATTCCCGATTCTCCCTTGCATCGCCACTTCGAGAAACTATTGCTGGTGGTTCTAGGGACAGAATGCGCAGGCATTTACTGTCAATTTCAGAGCACTGGGGGGTACGGGGCCAATTATTACGGCACTGGGTTTATTTGGCTTTTCAAGACTCAAAGTATTTTTATTTTTAATTTGGCATTGCGTTTAATTGCCTAGTTAATATCACTAACATTTTCTCTTTTGTCTTAATAGCTTTAATTGCTATGATGTTGGCTGAAGATCTTGGGTTGCCAAACCTAAGAAGCATTGCAGTTCCAGATATGGATGTTGTGCATTGCTCTAAATCGTTGCAAGGATGTTCCGGTGCAGCTGACCAAAGTATATACCAGTCACTTGTACCAAACGAAGGTACTAGTCAGCTAAATGCTTGTAACTACTGATTTTCTCGATCATTCAGTTGTCACCTCCGTACATCATGTTTATGAGGATGGATTGTTCGCCTTCTAGTCTTTTGCTATAGTTACATGCATTGCTGTTAATAGTGTGCACTGCATGTCCAATAAGCTGATCCATATGTTGTTTATCATTCTGTAATTTAGCCTGACATGGCTGTGTCTTTTCCCATTTTTTAATGAGAAGTAATTTACTTTGTATACTTTATGCAAAATAGGACGGACACCATGCTATGGAATATCAAAAAATGAAAGAAAACCTGCCGTTCGAAGTATTGTGAAGGGGAATTTATCCAAGGGGTCCACACTGATGAAGCCTACAGCCAGTCAATTAGCCAGGCAAAACAGGCAACTTGAAGTGAAGAATACCATGCCGTATGTAATGCAATGCCTTGTGCTAATTGATATTCTTATTTTTTGCGGGCTGACAAAAGAAGTTATTTGTATGGTTTATCCTTTATTAGCCATCTGCTGTGTTTTTATAGCTTCAAAATTATCCTGCTACACTTGCAATTTCTATATGTCTGTGCTTCTCATGTTTTTTATTCACCTGTATTCTTGATTAAATAAACCATCCATTCTTGAAAGGTTGTCGTTAACACTGGTCATTACAGTTATGTCAGCTTGTGTGTTCAAGCAGTGCTGCAGTAACAAGCGGCAAACCTTAGGCTCCAAGCTTACTGTTTTCTTTGTTGCCATTTTTCTTAACCATCTCACCTCTACTTTTCTTATCCTTTATTCTGAACTGATTTTTAAGAAATACTCCCTCCATCCCAAAATAAGTGACTTTCATTTTTCTAGATTCGGATGTATCTCAAACTAAAACAAGTCTAGATACATATGAATCTAGACAAACACAAGTCACTTATTTTGGGACGGAGGGAGTATAGAGTAGTTATATGATGTTTGCTTTGTTGTGAACACCGTGAGAACTTTTTAATTCCCTTTGTTTTCAGAAGTAAAAAGTCGGTTGGACTTGGAGTCAGAAGCGAGAGAAGTACCACGAGCTCAAGTGATTGCACTAACCAAGCTGGTAAAAGGCAGAAATTAGAAAAAGGTCATCTCAACAAGGTACATTACTGCTTTTATTTGGGGAACATGAATTTTCTATGTTTTCTCAGGAATTTTTGGGTTTAGTTTTGAGCCCATTTTCTATTCCTTTGTACTTTTGAGGCTACATGATCATATTTCGTCTGAACAAATTTGGAATGTTTATTCGATTTTGGCCGTGGCAAGTGCAGCTCTTTCATCTACATTTAGCACGAGTAAAGTAACAGGCACCAAAAAAAAAGTCCAATGTTTTTTTCAACCAAGTGTCAGTATCACTTTTCTTGACCTGTAGCTTCAATTTGACAAAAACCTTTGCAAGTGGTTTTCATTTTGTCTGTACTTGGGAGCTTCAGTGTTGGCACATGGAAAAGACTCTTGGTAGCTTGTGAAATTATTTGTTCTTGGTTGGCAGTACAGTTTTGTTTCTCTATTGCATCTGCACATCACATAGTATTTAGGCTTGACAGAAAGTGACATTTAAGTTCCCTGCTGAGTCCATAACACTTAAACTGAATCCAGGATAAACTATTGTTTCATTTCTTACTGGCACTACCAACAATCCGAGGAAATTTCAAAAACAATTCTTGAACTGAAAATTCTAAAATAATCCATGACTTGAACTGAAAATCCCTTGATACATATGTTATTGGTAAATGGCATCTCCAGTATTATTGCTGTTACACTCTATAGCAGGAAATATAGTTATCTAGTTTATGCCTCTGTTCTTCATAGTTGAACTGTTGCTTTTTATCTCTAGATGTTCTTGATAACAGCATATGCTAATTTGCATTACTTTTGCTGCATAATCACATCGTTTCATTTACTGAAGCTATATTTTTAATACTGGTGCAGGTTGTTCCGACAAGTCAACATGAGTTAATTCACAAGGCCCATGAAAAGGTAAAGGCACCCTCAAAGCATGCAATAATCCAATTATGTTGATGTATAAAAGATGCTTCGTGCTTGTTCCATTCATTTATCCTGTAAACCCTCGATAATTTTTACTCCCTCTTTTCCATATTAACTGTCGCAGGTTTGTCTAGATTTGCATGTATCTACACACCAAAACGCGTCTAGATACATGCATATCTAGACAAATCTGTGACGGTTAATATGGAACGTAGGGAGTAGGTGTAATATGTTTCCATTTCTCTCAAGCAACTTTATGGTGTGTTTTTCACTAGCATACTTAGTTGTTCTTATGAAAATATAATAATACATGATGTGCAACTAGTCATAGCCTAATGGTTTTGCACTTTCCCATATATTGTAAAGATATCGCTGTCATGCTAAAAGAGATTACAATTGCACTTATTTCTGTATGGTATAAATGATACCGTCCTTAAATTTTGATTGATGTCGCTTTATGATGGATGCTGCAGAATGTTATGAACAGTAGCTCTGATCATGCCACTGGTGTACCTAAATTGAAGATTACAGTACCGAGAGAACCTGAGTTGGCAACTAAGTTAAGAGCAGAGAGGTCAAGGGTTCTAAGAGCAGTGTAAAGTCATTTTACTTGCTATTCTATTTTGATGTTTAAACATAAAACTTCTGCTATGATAATTTTCACATCTTTAAGGCTTTAACTGGAAATTTCAGGCCAACTAATTCAAAGCAGTTAAATAAACGGGATTTACAACCTGCTTCTACGACGCAAGCAGCATCAACTAGAAGGGTGGGTTCTCAAACTATTGATTTTTTTTTATGCTGTGTAAATAGTCATTAATCTCATTGGCACAAGGTTATTGAAATCAGTGACATATTTGTGAAGAATAACAGTCAGCCACTCGCACAAAGAGTAGCAAAGGCTACAAAATACTACAAGTAATATGACATTTCAGCGTTTTAGGGGCCCTCATTTTTCTTGAGAAAATTTTGCAGCCATTGGGATAATTAGACGCATTTTTTTATATTGATGAACAAAGTCATGACATTGAATATATTTTTAGTGGGAAACTGGAGATATACTTTCCAGTAACATTTCTCTTGTGGGCTGGTAGTCTAACACTTCAGGAGTGGTTTCGGTCATGTTTTCTTACCCCAAGAAACAGATAAATTGGAAGGATTTGTAAATTAGGTGAACCAATAATTTAATGCAGGGTTGTCAGTTTAATTTTACTTCCCCTTGGCATTTGGACCAGCGTAATGTACTAGAACATGCACTTCCACATTTACGTGGAAGGATGCTAAATTTACACAATGGCATATTTCTTTATTTTTTTTATATTGGTATATGTCGGTGCCAGTCAACATTCAACACTTTTCTTCAAGCAGGTCGTGCAACCTTTTCGGGCTCATCAGCATGCAAATGTACAACATACCAATGTTCCACCAAATATGCCGGCGTGTGCACCTAACCGTGCAATTAATCTTCAAAAGTAAGCTTGCTTCTTACTTTCTGCTTTGGTTCCAGTTACCTTACCAGCTACCTGAACTCAAATATATTGCTTACGATGAGGTCTTGTGATAATTTCTTTTGTTATACTAGTGTTTGTTGAGGCACGAGTTGTCTTGATCTAGCTAAAGATAAGGTTACCTGATGTAATTTAGGAAAACACTGAAACATTGGAATGAAGGTAATACTCACCATTTCTTTTTTGTCTGCTAACAGCATCGATAAAAAGGCAGAAGATTCCAGAGATGCCACGTTTAAATTTAAAGCTCAGCGATTGGATAAAAAGGTATCTGTCCTGAACAGTTCTTCTATGTTTGTATGGATAAAAAGGTATCTGTCCTTTTGACTATTCGACTGATATTTTGGTGATAATCCCATGTTGGTGGTATTAGTTGCTTTTCGATCTGACAGATACATTTGAAACAGAGGTCTTATAAGGACAAACTACATAATAACTATAGGATGTTGTGGCAGTTTATAGTTTGTTCAGACAACAGACGCAACTAATGATTGTCGTGTTTTTCCCATTTGAATAGATATTAGCAAGCAAAGGAGATAGTGGTCTACTTCAAAATGCCAAAAGAAATCCTACAGTGTTTAAGGTACCTTTGTCGCGATATTCTTTTCTCTAGTCATCTATTTATCAATATATATAAAAAAATTCTGGTTAATAATCCTAGGAATTCAACTTGTCAACAAGCCGGAAGAGCAAGCAGGCTCCATTATCTGAGCTCTTTAACAAGGTTTGTACTGATAGAAAATATAGATTTGCCTTAGAACTACTCCAATCTGATATCTACGGAAATGATTTCGGCAGCTTTCCTTGACTGCTGGAGCCCGCCGTGCCATGGACCGTCAGGCAGTTGAGCGTCCGAATTACATCACCACCAAGGTTTGTCACTCGTTTCCGCTTATTTTCTGTGTTTGATTGAAATGCCCCTTCCATCTTAATTCAAGGTGCTGAAATATCACCCTTTTATTGCAAGGATTGCAAAGAGAACATGATTGGCGCCATCCGTTGCTAGCTCTGGTAAGCGATATTTCTATCTGCCCCGTAAGATGTCGCTTCCCAGTTTGTTTTTTACAGAATTGCATGACGACGTTTTACTATGTTTTTTTTTACCTTTTCAGACCGACTTAGTCTAAAAAACATTATACTACTACTACTCTGTTTGACAAGGACTGATTCAGATTTCGTTCCTGTACCTGCACAAAAGGTAAATACTTGTGTTTTTCGGTGAGTTACCCGTGCGTATACTTCCTCAGCACCGCATCTCACGATTATTGTGATGCTGCATCGCATTATTCTCTCCGCAGATATGATCGAGAACATGGAGTTTAAATATAGTTTGTTGACGGTGCCCTTGTCCAACTTGTAGGCTATAGGCGTCTGTTTTGGAGAGTAGGACTCACAGTCACAGGGGGTGGGCTCTTCATCTAGCAAGATGAAGCGATACATTATCTGACATTAAGGCGATCGACCCTGCATCAGATAGTTTGGTTGATCCCACCCAGAGACCAGACGATTTTCCCTGTCTCGGCCTGCCTGTTGCGTGGTCGGGGTCGGTCGTCGTTGCCGGCTAGCTTAACATAATTCCGTAGCTGCTGGTGGCCGTGCCGGAGATCCCTTTTTGTACAGCTAGAGCCGTATGTAGCTCTGACCCTTGTGGTGTGTTGAGGTGCGGGGAGAGCGGCTCGTTGTGGGCGGTGGTGCTGAGGTTGTAAACAACACCGCCATCATCTGGCCAAGTCGTTCGCTTCCTATTTATCTCTGTCTCCCGTCCCTTATTTTATCTATCTTCTATCTATCTATCCATGGTCTGGAAAATGTATTTGCTCTGGCGCTGCCTCCTGATTAATTTTTTGTTTGCCGTATCGCATAATTTGCACAACAGGGACGAATTAGGCAGATTGTGTTGCCTTCTTTTTTCTTTTTTCTTTTTTCTGGAGTAGTAGTAGTATTCTTTGTTGCTGCTTTACCGGCAGGGCAGCAGCAGGAATCTGTGCTGGTTCCTGGAATCTGCTCTGCCCAATCGAGCAGTGCCGGCGCGGTACAATACTTTTGATCATCAGAGGCCTTTTCCCGTGTTCAGCTCCACACCAGACCAGAGCAGCCGCTGGCTGCGGAAGGGTCAGGGTATGGCACGTCGCCGTCTGCAGTGCGAGAGGAGTGGACGTGTGATCGCAGTTGCAGTCCGGGACTGCCATTGACTAGCTGACCGTCCAGGCCTCGAGGGCTGGCTGGCTCGCTGGCTATGCACATGGTGAAAGCTTTTGACACGGACACAGGAGCGCACAGTGCACTCTTTATCTGCTGGAAAACTGTTGTATTTTTCTGCACGGGCAATGCAGATTTTACCTGATATAATGATGACGATCATAGTATCAAAAGAGATTGACCCTGGATGGGGTTTTTAGTCGCCGCCGGCCGATGGCTCACGTAACGGTTCAGACCAATACATTGCGATCCCATTTTGCAGCAAACACAGCAAGCATCTTCACCTTGTAATAAGAAGGGAAAATACTGGAACTTTACACGACATTTTCCCCCTACCACCAAATGAATGCGAAAGTTGGCCGGCCGGAACATGTTTTAGGAGATATATGCTGCATGATGGCTCCGCAGCTACTACTGCATATGCTAGCATCTGACAGGCAAGCAGGACAGGAAACACAGGCATAAATACACATCACCACCTGCACACACACAGACCAGAGATTCGGAGAAACCAACCACCCTCGTACAGTAGTCACAGTAGAGAAGGGCGAGGCAGCGGAGCAATCTCATAAATACCGTCGGAAAAAAAGAACAGGGCAGCATTTACATTGCAGCAGCAGGGCGTGATGCGTCGCATGCGTCCCACAGCATCCAAGAACACCTCTCTATGTATCCCTCTGGTCTGGTTCCCTACTCATCGTCATCACAGATTCACAGCACATAAATTTTCTAGGGCTTTGAAGCCGCTCACGAGACATCCCTGACCATCTCTGAACCCGATCCAGATCCAGACCTTGAATATTTCCCTGGGAACTCTCACTCCTCGCAGAGGATCAGATCTTGATTATGTTCCACTTCTAACACCAACACCAGGAAGAAGAAGAGCAAAAAAACAGGAGGTGAAGAACAATGGCAACCCGCCCAATCCATCTACCTCAGAGATCCTACGCCTATTTTCCTGCAACTGTGCTACTATGCTTTCCTTAGCTTCTCACTTCCAGCTCTCTCTCTCTACCTTGTGGAGGAGGAGAAAATTTCTCTGAGGGGTGGGTCATCACATGGTGTGCTTGGAGATGACCTCGCCGAACCGCACGAACCACTGCTCATCCGAGGAGCTGTTGTCGTCGCCCATGTCCGCCCCGCCGGGCGTCGTCGTCGCCAGGTAGCGGGTGTAGTCGACCGTCTTCGAGGCCGCCGCCGTCGTCGCGTAGGAGGGCTTCACGGCGGGGGCCGGCATCAGCGAGAGCAGCACCCGCGCCACCTCGTGCATGGTCGGCCGGTCGACGGGGTGCCTCTTGGTGCACAGCAGGGCCAGCTGGAAGGCCTTCCGGACCAGCCCCATGTCCGTGCACGTCACCGACACCTCCGAGTCCACCGCCTCCATCACCGTGTTGTCATCGGCTCTCGACAGTATCTGCACATAATACACATACATAATATGGTCATCCATCAAAAAACCACCACTGCAGCAGATCATGCAAAAGTTCAAGACTTACCAACTGATGCAAGTTGGAATCGTTGTCGACAGCCTTCATCCCCGTGAGCAGCTCCAGAAGGACGATGCCGAAGCTGTACACGTCGGATTTCTCGTTCAGCCTCGACGTCCGCGCGTACTCTGGATCGATGTACCCGATGGTTCCCAGCACGTAAGTGGACGCGTGCGACTTGGCAGCCGGGACGGTTTTGGCGATGCCAAAGTCCGAGAGGTGCGCTTCAAAGTGCTCGTCCAGGAGGATGTTGGAGGACTTGACGTCCCTGTGGACTATGCGAGGGTTGCAGTCATGGTGAAGATAGGCCAGCCCTTGTGCCGCGCCGACCGCGATCCTCAGCCGCGTCTCCCAATCGAGTTTCACTTTCTTTGATGGACCTGAAGAATAGATGGTAGATCATGAGAAAGATAATACTGGCGAGACCCCTATAAAAATTTCATGAAAGAAAACAGGGTGAATCAAATGTTGTCTAACCGTGGAGAAGATCCCACAGGGAGCCATTTTCCATGTAGTCGTAGAAGAGTAGGTTTCCGTGCGGAGAGAGCGAGAAGCCATGAAGGCTCACAAGGTTCCTGTGCCGGATGCTACCAACTGTCTCTAGCTCTGTCTCAAACTCACGGGCACCGTGGTTATACTGACTGTAGAGCCGCTTCACAGCAACGGCCTTGCCACTCTTGAGCACACATTTATACACAGTGCTTGAAGCGCCATACCCAATGATGTATTTCTCACTCAAATTCTCTGTCAGCCTCATAATATCCTCGTAGGTATGGATAGCCATGTCCATTTGGAGGAGAACTATCTTTGGAGGTCCTGAAGATGATAAAAGAAAAGTTGAGATGGATGACATCTTGCCCTGGAATAGACTATCATTCACCAGCTAAGATGTACACGAACCTTGCACTGGTTTCTCTGAAGCTTCGACAAGTGGCTGTGGTCGATTTGTTTTATATATTGCCAGCAGCATAATGCAGAGTAATATGATGAAGCCTAAGATAATACAAACAATCGCTGTCCGAGAAATATTCACTGGATGATGAAATGTAAACATGAGTTTATAGCGAATGGAGTGAAAAACTAACTATTTGCTTATGAGTTATGACTTGACTTGTTACCTCTTGGTCCATGAGAGTTGCCGCAGCTGGAGTCTTTGCAGCGAACATGCAACAAAGGATTGCCCAAGAAGCTGCATTTAGGTATTGGTTACTATCAGCATTTCTAAGATAGTAATAGAAGGGCATCAAAGGTAGCAACAGGGACTCAATACCTTTCAATCGGAAACTTTGAGAAGTTCCTGGCCAATGGGACGTGTCCAGAAAGGTTGTTGTATGACAAGTTCCTGAAAAATGATATCCTCTATAAACTAATGCTGGCTAAGTAATCGCAAATGCTACATGGCGGAGCCTGTCGCAGAACTTACAAGATATTTAAGCTGAAACAGTTAGCCAACTGAGCAGGGATCTCCCCAACCAAGCTATTGTTGTTAAGAATCCTACATATGATAAAATCACAGCTAGGTAAATACTCACGCGATTATAGAATTCAATGTTCATGATAGTAGGATGACGAAAGAGAACTTACAAACTGTCAAGGTTTTGAAGTTGGCCTAGTTCTTCAGGGAGATAACCAGACATGGCATTGTTGGATATATCACTATCAATTTTAAAATTAGGTCAGATGAATCATCATTCGAGACTACCACCAACAGAATGGAAATACACAAATGACAAGAGTGTTCACTTACATTATTTGGACGCTTCTCAAGTTTCCGAACTCAGCAGGCACAGAACCAGTAAGATGGTTTTTGCTCAAATTCCTACGTTCACAATTCAGAACATTAGGAAATAAGCATCATATGCGATGAAATATGAATTTCAAGAAGCTGGTACGGAACATACAATTCCAGAAGATGCTCAAGATCACCAATAGTAGCAGAAACTGGTCCAGAGAATCCATTGTAGGAAAGATCCCTACACCAAAATAAAGGAATAAGGTTTAAGTCGTCCAAATAAGTGAATGCGGTGGGGCAACTATATCAGAGAATCATGGCAGTAGAGGTAACTAAATGTAGATGCAAGGGTCTCCTTACAGAGTGTCCAAGTTGATGATATGACCAAGTTCAGAGGGGATCTGGCCTTTAAAATTGTTCAAGGATAAATTCCTGCAATTTATAATATTCGAAACAAGAGTAAGACACAATATGGAGTAAGTAAAAAAAATGCAAGCAAAACGGTAAAAGTGCAAGTACTCACAAGTAAGTCAAACTCTCCAAATTCTGGAAACCAGCAGGGATAGAACCGTTCAATTTATTGCCGTAAACATTGCTGAAGATGATACAAAGACGATTTAGCATGAGGTGTAAAACTGTTCTGTTCAGTACAAACATGGATGCTTGCTAACTTACAATTTGTTTAGAGCAGTGCATGAACTGATGTTCGTAGGAATGGGACCCTCAAGATTGTTGTTGGCAAGATTTCTAGAAAAATATTACAATTTGTCAAGAATTACATAGATCAGAAGAAACATTAATCAGTAAAGAAAAACCATCCTTACAACTCAAATAGCTCTTCCAGTTTCCCAAGCTCAGCTGGAATTGTACCCATTAACTCATTGTCATTCAGTTGCCTGTATGGAACAATCAGAGCTTCAGTATAGTGTTTCAAACCAACTGAAGTACAAAATTATCCACCTTACATCAGAGAATAATCACTTACAGGTAACTAAGTTTAGTCATGTTCCCAAGTTCTGGTGGTACCTCTCCAGTAAGTTTATTGCCATGTAAATACCTAAAGATAAAAGATGCCAGAATATGTTAACAGAAGAAAAGGACGTCATTTCAGTGAACGAATAGGTCTTACTGATGGTACTAACAGTTTGCCAGTGTAGGATAGGTTGCCCAGTATCGGAGGAATGGGCCCTACTAGTTCATTTTCGCTCAGATCACTAAGAAACAAGTAATGGACACAGAAATTCATTATCGAATAATGCATGAGCTAACACCTATTGAGAGTGAAGTGTTGTGGTTTACTCACAGAACAGCAAGAGCTTGCATGAGGCCAATCACTTCTGGAATTTTCCCAGTCAGTCTATTCCCTTGTAGTGACCTACGAAACAACAATGAAAACATTAAGTCTGAATATGAAGACAACAGTATATTGCAAGATTACAAATAAGCTAAAATAGTATAAAGATTTGTGTGAATATCAGGAAGGCTTACAGTGTGGCTACTTGAAGGAAACCTATGTTGTAAGGTATTTCTCCAGAGATCTGGTTATATGAAATGTCCCTGCATTCAATAAATGAAGTTCAGATTGAAAAACCTTACAAATGAGCACCAATCTTGTATTATCATTAAATTCTTAGCAAGCAACATACAGAATCTCAAAGCTAGTGCAGTTCCCTATATTCTCTGGAATTGTTCCTGTGAGATTGTTGCCCCTTACATCACTGCATATTCGGAAGCCAACAATCAGTGTCAATACGATCAGTTTGCATGATATGCCAAGTAAGCATAGAACTTACAAGTACCACAGGCCAGTCAGCTGGCACATGTCAGGTGACAAGGTTCCAGTCAGTGAATTACCCCTCAAGCCTCTGAAGATCAAGTGGGGAAAAAAATGTTAGTATCTACTTTTGCTACCAAGTGAATTATTAGTAGGGCAAACTGCATGGTGTACTGTAGGGTAACTTCTTACAGGTATTGCAGAACTTCATTCCAGTAGATGAGCCTCGGGATGTCGCCGGTGAGCAGGTTCTGCGCCAGATCCCTATTCCAAGAAACAATTGCACATTTCATTACAAAAAGACTGCATGAGGTAGAATAGAATAGAATAGAAAATGGCAGCAAAGCAACATTTTCCTGTAGTACGCGTACAGTAACACACAAGGACAGGTGAAAGCAGACAGCCAAGTTGGTGCAAGAATCCCCAGAATAAGTAGAGTCACGGAGAAAGAAAGTTACTAGGAAGCTCACAAGGTTTTGAGATTTGGGATTTGGGACAATGTGGAAGGGATGGGTCCCGTGAGCTGGTTGTTCTTCAAAATCCTGCAGCCAGAATAGCGAGAGAAAAGAAACACCATTAACTGGAGCATTGTAAAAACTTGGCAGCAATCCATAAATGATACTAGAGTAGAGAACCAAAACTCAAACTAGTTTCATGCTAGAAACAGGTAAATGCAAGCAGCCCTCCTGGGTAGAACCCCCAAAATATCCAAAGATGGGCGGAAAAAGTGATCATATCGCAGAGAAAAGACATGGTAGTAGCTCTGCTAAAAGGTAGGGCAAGAGAAACAAAGAATGCTTACAAATCCTCAAGTTGCTTGAGCTTGGAGATGGAGAAGGGGATATCTCCATAGAGCAGGTTGAAGGACAAATCCCTGCATGACACAAGAAGAGGCATAGGTCAATTATTTACTAGTATAATATAATAACAAGAACCATGCATCTACAGCAGAAAGGGTTGGAGGAGTGGAAGAATAAAAGAAGACCGAGGTTAGTAGGTGAAGTACAGATATTTTAAGGAGACGCAATCCCCAATCTCGTCCGGGATTTGGCCCGTGAGCTTGTTCCCCTTGAGATCCCTGCACACAGAGCGAAGCAAAGCAAATCGTTAGGGCGGAGATGATAATAAACTAATCGGCAAGCAAGCAAGCAAATACAGGGGAGGGTTTGGTGGTAGGCTTGAAGTAAAATACTACTGTAAGTAAAATGGGCGTGTCACATCATGGCATGAGGGGTCAAATCAGATGGATATTTTAAGACGGAAGCGGAGGAAGATTCAGGTCTTAGTCAAATGCACAAAAACTCGAGCAGCGGATGCGAGGGAATGGAGGGGGTGGGAATAGTAGTAGTACTGTGCTCGTAGTGCTTACACGAACTGTAGGCCGTTGAGCTCCCCTATCGCCGGCGAGATCTCTCCTCCCAGGTTGAGATTTGACAGGTTCCTGTTTATTTTATTTTATTTTCGCAGGAAAACACTCGTCAGTCAGAAATACTACTAGTAGTAGTAATCCTTTTAGCAGAACAAACGGAGTAGTAGTATGAAAAAAAGACGGATAATCCCCCAAGAAAGCAACATGTTTTGAAGAGCAAAGATTCACAGCAAGGAACAAGCAAGAAGAAGTGAGTGAGACTGTACAGTACTTGTCGATCGAGATGAACATGGATGGACGGACACGAGGAGGGGGGAAAAGAAAAGCAAGGGGGAAGTCTTGTCATGGCGCCGCAATGTCGGCGGAGCACGGCAAGGGGGAAAAAGAAAACGCAGCGCAGGAAACGAGGAGGAGGAGGAGGAGAACGCACAGGGCTTGGACGGCGAAGGAGGCGTTGTCGCAGGTGACGCCGCGCCAGGCGCAGTGGTCGCGGCCGCCGTCCCAGTCGGCGAGCGCGTTGGCGGCGTTGCCGAAGCCGGCCTTGACCGCCATCAGCGCCTGCCCGTCCCCACCTTCCGCCGCCGAGGCCGCCGCCCCGAGAACCAGTATGACCGCTGCCGCCCACCACCATGACGGCGCTGTGGCCGCCATTCGAGAGCGGAGACCTTCCCTTTCGCCCCCCCTCCGCTGTCTCTGCGCTCGCTGCGGGATCAAGCTACGACGCAGCCGCTCCACCTCTTCCTTCTCTTCTCATCTTGCGATGGGCAGGCAGGCAGGCAGGCGCAGTGGTAGATGGGGGAGGAAGGGAGGGGAGGGGGGCTCGCAATGTATTAGTCGTGGGTAGTGGTGGTGGTGGCGACAGGCGATAGCGACGTGACTGTGGTTGCTTTCGGGGGGCAGCCGCTGCGCTGCAGGGGAAGCAGAGGAGGTGGTGGTGGTGGTGGTGGTGGTGCCAGGAGAGAGAAGCCCGAGAGAGAGAGGCGGGGAGGGGTTAAGGCTGGCGCGGCGGGGCCCAGCGCGTCAGCGGATGGGGGCCAGCGGGCAACGTGTAGTACGTGGGGTCCCTCGTGGATCTCCATCTCTTTTCGAACGGATTGGCACGTTGCGGCCACCGCTTTTACCGTGTCCATGACGGGCGGGTCCCGTGGTCTGGGTGTAGTACTACTACATGGGTACAGTGCGATTATCGGGATCCTGGACCCACATGGCAGCCATTAGCAGCCGACGGGTTCAGAGATCGTACGTACGTACTGGGTTGGTTAAGAGAGGGTTAAGACAGATAGTTAAGCCTGGTTCGCGCGCGAAACAGTGACCGCCGGCGGGGATCGCGGTGCGGAGAGGGGAACTCGGTCGGGGGCCGGCGGTGTGGCCGCAGCGGCGGCGGCGGCAGGCTGCAGGTGGGCCCGGGAGCCTTTTTATTGTGGACTGTACGGGAGGATAGGACAGGACGGAGGGATCATGCCGCCGTCGTGAGCCGTGACGGCGTGGGTAGTGACCACCTGCAGACCGACCAGACTCCTACCGGCGACGAACCGGCCGTGCACTGTACGCGCGCTGTCTGTCGTGTCGAGGTGCATGAGGCGGATTACCAGAGGGATTAGGCATGATTGACCTACTACTAGTACTAGGTACGTAGGTGCATGAATGTCGTGTGGCCAATCAATCACATCCAGATCGATCAACCACGCACGGTAGGTTTGTCTTGGAACGATATGTTTGCATTTTAAAAAATTTACGAAAATTTGACCAATCTATTAGCCCCGTCCTCACATCTCCATCACCGGATCGAAAAAACCTTGTCGTAGTAAAGTTTATTATAATACATTGACACAGATCCATATGCTAAGCCACAAAAGAACAGCGCACGAGAATAACAACCATCGCTAATGATGATACCATATATCAGAACAAACTGACCTTACCGATGAATACAAAATTCAACCGAATAACAAAATTTAACTAAGTGTTTGTTTTGAGCATCCACAAGTGCTCCACAGGTCATCTTGTTGTTGGCGATGCACATTCGGGTCTCGGATTTCCTCCTGCATGGCAAGGAAGGTAGCAAATGCGGTCATCGCGTGGTGATCAACATCCACAAGAGGACCCCGCCAGAAACACGATTCAATGTGAATAACTAGATTATCCCGCTCGCTCTCAATGATTATGTTGTGCATGATCACACATGTATTCATGACCTCCCACATTTAATCTTCTGACCAGGTAAGAGTGGGTTACCTGACAATAGCAAATCAAGTTTGGAGCACACCAAACCCTCGCTCGACATCCTTCCTAGAAGCCTCCTGGAGCAAAGCAAACCAAGATCACTTACTCACAACAGGGTTTGAGATTGTTTTCACAAATGTCGAACATCTTGAATAGATGCCGTTTGCTAGGTAGTATCCATTGGTGTACTCGTGGCCATTGATCACAAAGTTCACCGGCGGAGCATGGCCTTCAACAAGCTTGGCGAAGACATTCGAGCACTACAACACGTCGGTGTCATTGTGATATCTCGCCATACTGAAGAAAGCATGCCAAATCCATAAATCCCGATCTGCCACTTCCTCAAGTACCACACTACAAGCTCCTTTATGACCTTTCACTACAAGACAAGTCTCCATCCGCAACAGTTTGGTTCGCCAAGCGTGGTAGAATGTCCGCCTTCTGCCATGATTTCGTTAGTTTTCTCGTGGTAGATGGAAATCTATTTTTTGAATATGTACGCCCTTACACATACATTACTTGTATTTATAACTGTAGCAATACAAAGATGAAATGCATACAAGTAACAAAGAACAAGAAGAAAACAAACGGTTGAACAGCTGCAAACCGTCCTCGCCGCAACTACTAAGGACCCAAATTCCTCACCGTCGCCGGAGAAGAAGAAGATCACCAACAGATGCTCCACACTTTGGCACTGAAGAAACCCCTAGCCATAAGGCGTCAATAAGCTGCATGCAATAACCACCAGCCCCGTAAGACTGGATCTAGCCTGCTACTATGCAACATCGGCCGAAGGAGCCCTTAGAGCATCTTCAACGCTGGATCCAGGGCTAGCGCCACCCCGCCTATCAAGCGGTCGGATCCTCTACCATCCACCACAAACTAGCAATAGTCCGCACCGCCACACTCCAAGGCTGCCATGACCAGATCTACGACGAGATCAACACGACACAAAGCCGGAGCACACGCCCAGCGAAGACACGGTCCCACAAGCTCGACACCACAAAAACGCTAACATTAGGGACCTTGATGACCGCCTAGCGTAGGTCCTGGGTCCCCACCCCCTCACACCCGCGTGAGCAGAAGCGGATGAGGCGAGGACCCGTTGATACGTCGTAAACGTATCTATAATTTTTGATGCTCCATGCTTGTTTTATATCAACTTTCTTATATTTTGTTCACACTTTGAGGTATTTTTATACATTTTCTGAAACTAACCTATTGACAAGATGCTACAGTGCCAGTTGCCTGTTTTCTGCTATTTTTGGTTTCAGAAAAGCTAGTAAAAAAATATTCTCGAAATTAGACGGAACAAAAGCCAAAGTTAATATTTTACCCGAAGCAACACGGAGTTCGAAGGGCAGCTGAAGGGGGGCCACGAGGTGGCCACACCACATGGCGGCGACGGTATGCGCCACTGTGTGGTGTGGGCCCCTCAGGCCTCCACCGACCTTGCCCGTTCGCCTATAAAAGTACCCCGAGATGGAAACCCTAAAGAGAAGATCAGAATTTCACGAAAAGTTCCACAGCGCCGCCGCCACCAAAGAGGAGATTCAGGGGACAGAAGTCTCTGTTCCGGCACCCTGCCGAGACGGGGAAGTGCCCCCGGAGCCATCTCCATCGACTCAACCGCCATCTCCATCGTCGTTGCTGACTCCCATGATGAGGAGGAAGTAGTTCTCTCTCGAGGCTAAGGGCTCTACCGGTAGCTATGTGTTCATCTCTCTTTATGCGTGATCTTATTGAGATCATGAGCTTTTAATCCAGATCTATTCTGCTACTCAAGTGCTTTAATTTAATCTCTGCTTATCCCCACGTGTGTAAAGTTGACAGTGTGCACACCGTGTGGCACTTAGGCTAAGGTTACAGAAATACTTATCATGAGTATAATTTGAGTTGGATGTCTCTATGAGATTATGGTGTTTGTTGGAACCATCTAGCGCTTAAGGTGACAGTGGGAGTTATCTAGATAGGGAATGCGAACTTTAAGGTGTGTTGTTATAGCCCTACATCGTTCAACCGGAGAGTAGTTCAGAGTAGCATAATGAAGAAAAGATATTTATATGAGAGTATCCACTAGTGAAAGTATGATCCCTAGGCTTTGTTTCTAAGCATTGAAACACCGTTTACAATCAGTCCTGTTACATGTTTGCTTGTTGCCACTCTTATTTAAGATTGCAACTACCACTCTTATTTTAGATTGCAACTACCACTTATAATCATCCATATTACTTGTATTTCACTATCTCTTCGCCGAACTAGTGCACCTATACACCTGACAAGTGTATTGGGTGTGTTGGGGACACAAGAGACTTCTTGTATCTTCATTGCAGGGTTGCTTGAGAGGGATACCTTTGACCACTTCCTCTCTAAGTTCGATAAACCTTGGGGTGATCCACTTAAGAGAAACTTGCTGTTGTTCTACAAACCAGGTAAGGTAAAAGGTACTCACATCCTCTGGCTACTAAGCTATCTTCTAGTACTATTGCTGGTGTGTGAGTGCTCGAAGTTATTTCCTTTAGATTCTGCAATTGTATCTTTTTGTTTCTTGTTTTTATTTTCACTAGTTAGGCTTAATGGAAAACAAAAAAAAATTAGAGAGCTTTATAGTATTTATCTTGAGTTAGGACATGAAGTGTTTGAAGAGAAAAAAAAACATATGGAACTTTATTTGCATGCTAATAGCAATGTTATTAGTATGAATTCTTTAAATACCATTATTGCTAATGCTATGGAAAAGTCTAAGCTTGGGGAAGCTGGTTTTGATGAGCATGATATTTTTAGTCCCCCATGCATGGAGGAGAAAATTTACTTTGATGATACTATACCTCCGATATATGATGATTACAATGATGAGTATGATATTTTTAGTCCACCTACTATTGAGGAGAAATTTAATTATGATTACAATATGCCTCCTATATTTGATGATTATGGTGATGAGAATAATAATGATAGTTATTTTGTTGAATTTGCTCCCACTACAATTAATAAGAATGACTATGTTTATGTGGAGAGTATTAATTTTTTTATGCATGTGGCTCACGATAAGAATGTTTTATGTGATAGTTATATTGCTAATTTTATTCATGATGCTACTAAAAGTTATTATGAGAGAGGGAAACATGGTTTTATGTATCTCAACAATATTAAGTTTCTCCTCTTTATGTTTAAAATTTTGAAGTTGCACTTGTTTTGCTTTTCTATGCTTGTTGCTTTGTGCTTTCATGACTTGTTTCTTTACAAGATTATTTTTCATAGGAAGTGAGTTAGACTTAAATTTGTTCCATATTTGCTTCTTTATACTATTTTTTACTTCATATTTCTTATGTGAGCATCATCGAAATTATCATGCCTATCTTAATGGCTATAAAGAAAGAGCTTTTGGGAGACAACCCATTATATTATTACGTTCAGTTTATTTTTGTTTTGATGAGTCTTGGAAGTTATTATCTCTGTAATAACCTCTCCTTATTCTTTTTGTTTGGTTTTTGTGCCAAGAATAACCTCTAATGAGAGGGAAGTAAGATATGGGGAAGTTGCTGTCCCGAAACAGATTTCTGTGCGTCACTGTAGAAAATCGTGAAAAATCTTAGTACGTCGGATTGAGCTGTAATTTTTTATGCTTATGCCCCAGGTTATTACCCAACTTTCTTTAGTTTTGCACTTTTCGATTTGAGCAACAGAAGATTTTCGAAAAAATCGGTCTTTACCTACTTGTCTGTTTTGACAGATTTCTGCCATTATTTGCATTTGCCTCTTAATCGGTTTCTTTTTGAGTTCACTTGGATCACTTGAGCTTTTAAAAGAAATTGCTACAGTATCTTGTGTTTTAATGGAAGTTTTACTTGTGTTGAAACTAAACCCAAAGACTTATTATCTTGAATACACTAATGTTGCTAATGAAGATTGTGTGAAGTTTTGTACGAAGGAAGTTTTCAAGTGTAGGGAGAGAATAATGTGATGAGATGAAGTATAGAAAAAAGCCCAACGCATCCCCTTCTTCACCAATAATCTCATGTCTTCTTTCAAAACACTTCATTTTTATTGTTTCATGCACAATTGTGTTGTTCTTGGAGCGTCTTTGTTTTTTAGTTTTCTTTTGTTTGGTTTTCTTAAATAAGTTGGTTGGATCCCAACACACTTCTTTTGGAGAGAGACACACCCCGTCATTCATTGCATAAAACACTCTAGTTTTCACTCCTATTGTTCTGTGAGTGTTCTCCTTTGCTAGCACTGCGTTTAGCTTTAGTTTTCTTATTCTTTTGGCTTATAACTTTTTAGTTCTTCTTTGTAGATGGGTGAGACATGCTCTTTGGTCTTTACCGATTATTATCTTTGAGAGTTGTTTCAAATAAGTCGATTGGTGTTGGAAAAGAGTAGGAAGTTTCATGGTTATAGTGGTATAAAAGGAAGCTTGTTTTGACTATGACTTAGACTTTATCATGTCATGCTAGATATTGATTTGACCATATGCTTAATGATTATTGTTGTAGAATGACTTGTTTCAAACAATTGAGATTGCTTAATGTGCCTTGAAAGAATCATGCATTGTTTTAGTATACAAAAGCGTCCTTTGATGTTTTATTTGGGTTGACTTGGCACATGCTTACACCATGTTAAAACTATGAACCAGTCACCATAGCCTCTATGATCATTTAGTTTTTGACTTGCAATATCACTTTATGCTTTAATTAATAATGTTTTGTCGATGTGCATGATTATGGCCATTATTGCTCTCTTAGTTGGTCGCTCCCAGTCTTTTGCTAGCCTCCACTTGTACCAAGTATGAGTTCCACTCATGCATCCAACCTCCAAGAAAACCAAGTTATTCCAAAGAGTCCACTATAAATTCCTATGCATGGTGTGTTACACCATTTCAAGTATATTCATGTTTTTATCTATCTTCTAAATTAAACTTTTGATGTGAAAATTAGTGATTAAAGCTCTCACAAACTTGATGGCACACTTTATTTTCTTGCACTTAATAAACTTGAACCATTGTGTCCATCTATGTTGCTTATATGCTTGCACTTTATAAGTTGTGAATTAGCAGAACCATGTTACCATGGGGAACGCTTTGAACATTGCACTTATTATTCCAGTTGATATCATGTTCTTTTGTTTATGGATCCCGGCGGTGTGAAATAAAAGGGGAGCTTGTAATCTCATGGAGTTTGTATGTGTGTTAGAGAAACGCCTGGGTGGCTAGCCTAAGCCATGTCTAATCATGGTGGAAACTTGCAGCATAACCATAGTGAGCATTCTGTGAAGCATCCTTAATAAAAACCTATGCAAATAGCAAATAAAAAGATCATTGAGATGCTCATTTTCTGTTGCCTTGTCATTTTGATATGGGAAAGCTCTTGTGTCATGGGGCAAGGGCTACCCCATTGGCGGTTCTCCATGATACACATGTACTTATAATGACAAGAACTTACTTGTGACTAAAGTTGAGTAGCATGAGGTTCGGTACTCGTAAGCAAGGGGCATGAGATTTTCAACTTATAACTTGTCAAGCATATACTCATATTTGTGTTACTTTAACCTTAATCACCCCAAGATGCTTATGATAGGGGCAATGAGAGCTGAAAGTGAAGGAAATATGCCTTGAGAGGCAATAATAAAGTTGTTATTATGTATTCCTTGTATATGATAGATGTTTATTTTGCATGCTATAATTGTATTGATAGGAAACGTCAATACATGTGTGTTTAATAAACAAAAGGGTTCCTAGTTATGCCTCTCTTATAGACTAGCTTGTTGATTAACAAGATGATCAAGGTTTCCTGATCATGGACATTGGATGTTGTTAATAACAAGGTCACAACATTTGTGAAATGATGTGATGAACATTCATCCGAAGTATAGCATTACGATCAAGTCATTATGTTTATATTGCTATAACATCATACAAAGTAGTCTTAGTCCTTAGACCATGAGATCGTGTTAATTGCTAACACCGGAAGAGTATCTTGATAACATCAAACGTCACACCGTAACAGGGTGACCATAAAGGTGGGTTCAGTGCTATGAAGGTGTTATGTTGAGGCTCATGGATCAAGAGTGGAATTTGTCAATCCCGATGATGGATAGATATACTCTGGTCCCTCTCGGTGATATCACATTAAGATAGCTTGCAAGCAAGTGATGTGATCACTAGAATGTTATATCACGGGAACAAGAAAAGAGTGCATGTCGGTAACGAGATCAAACTAGGTATTTGGATACCGATGATCGAATCTCGTACATGTATTATATCATGAGACAAAGGAATTAAATTACTAGCATTAAAGGTTCTCATGATCACAGAAGTCATCGTTGAATGTGTAGGAGTCAGTATGGATCTCCAGGTCCCGCTTCTGATTATTGATCTGAGAGGAGTCTCAATCATGTCTGCATTATTCGCGAACCGTAGGGTGACACACTTAAGGGTTGCCGGACACCATTTAGGAGCACATATGTTTCAAACAAAAGGTTTGCAAAGCGCAGGAAATGTTTCGATAGAAACCAAAAATGTTTCGGGTGAAATTGCAGAAAGAGGTTCTGCATGTGATATTGAAATGTTGCAAGGGGTTTTATGTGAATGTTTGTTAATTAAAGTAATTAACAAAATTCTGAATAAAATAAATAAAAGAGTTTTATTAATTGAGAGTTGCATTAAATTTGGTGGAAATTTAATGCATGTGAGTGGAATTTTGGGTGGAGTCAAAATTTATGTGAGTGGAGCTTCACCACATGAATGAGGAAGAGGTGGGGGCACCCTCCTTTGGCCGCCGGCCACGGGAGGGGAGGAGACCCCCCTCTCCTATAAAAGGCCCCCCTCTCCTCCCTCACAAAGCACATCTCCTCGTGAAGGATCTCTCTTCCCCTCTAGATATTCCTCCATGGTCTCGGATTAGCGAGATACATGTTCCCGGTGGCCTTGCGTCTGGAAGGAGTTACTGCTTCCGCTGATTCGCTGGAGCGAGGAGGTGGAGGTTGTCCGGTGGCTTGAACGTGTGTGCGAGGACGGATGCGCTGCTGATTTGCGGCGCTCGGACTTCCACACGATCTTGAGATCGGCAAGCGTACGACTACATCAACCACGAGTTCCTACTCGTTAACAAAATTCGTTGTCTTCGAGGGTCATGACCCACAAGTATAGGGGGTGTATCGCAGTATTTTCGATAAGTAAGAGTGTCGAACCCAACGAGGATCAGAAGGTGTTGGCTAGTGGTATGGATCAGGAATTCTCTGCAAATACTTAGCAAACAGATTGTTAGGGGTTTTTGATAAAGCAAGTAAATAAAGTACGATTAAATAAAAGACAGTAGGAATAAATACAGCAAGTGGCCCAATCCTTTATGCAGCAAAGGACAAGCCGGTTGTATTACTTAAGATGACCAAACGTTCTCGAGGACACATGGGAAGACTGTCAAGTGCTTTCGCTTCATATAGTTGATTAATCTTCTCTAGCTTGCTAAGTGTTGTGTGGGTGAACCTGTGCTAATGTACCGCCCCATCCAAGACTAATACATACTTGTGATTATACCCCTTGCAAACATCCGTAAGTACAAGAAAGTAATTAAGGTAGAAACCTAACCACAGCTTTAAACTCTAAGACCCTTACGTCCCTTGTGCAATGGTTTCCTAACGGGGGTTCAGGTTTACATCACTCCGCAACCCCTACGATTAGTAGCCAAATACACAATGAATTCCCCTAGGCCCATATAGGTGAAGTGTCATGTAGTCGACGTTCACATGACACCACTAGAAGAAGTACACCACAACTTAAATATCAAACTATTGAATCTTTCTCAACACAACTCCACTACTAACAACATGACTTCTCCCATGTCCTCAAGAACAAAACGAACTACTCACAAGACATCATATGGATCATGATCAGAGATGGAATAATGATGTATAACAATCTGAACATAAACAATAATTCAATGGTTCACTCAATAGCATCACCTACAAAGAGTAATCAACACCGGGAAAGTTTCCCCTATGAACTATAGCAAGATTCAACACAATTGTTACAGCAATATGGAGATGGTGATGAGGGTGCTGATGGTGATGATGGTGGTGATGATGATCCCGATGAAGTCCAGCTTGATGGTGGTGTTGATGGCGATGATCTCCCCTCTCCGGGAAGGAATTCCCCTGGCAGAAATCTGTCTGCCGGAGAGATCTTTCTCTCTTGGTGTTTTCCGCCCCGCAGAGGTGGCAGAATCTTTCTATGGTCGCCCCCCGAGTCTTAGGGTTTCGGGAGGATGATATACGCCAGAGGGGAGAGGCTGGAGTGGGCCAGGGTGGCCACACCACCTCCTGGCGCGGCCTAGGGCTACCCGCGCCATGGGGTGGTGTGGGCCCCCTGTGGCCCATCTCCACTCCGTCTTCTAGCATCCTTAGTCTTCTGGAAAAATAGGATTTTCCATATATTTTCCCGGATTTTCTGATCTTCGCGAATTTTGCCTCCAAACAGCACCTTTTCCATCAGAATCCTGACTGCAGCGGTCCATGCTCCGAAAGTCATCAACCATGCAAAAACAGATAAAATAACATAAGTATCACCTCTCAATACGAAATATATCATAGTGAATTAAGACATAGAATAGTGATGAAAAATGGATGTATCAACTCCCCCCAAGCTTAGACTTCGCTTGTCCCCAAGCGAAACTGAGCTCAATAAACATGGCCTCAGGTTTATGGAGTGAAGAGTCAATAAAAGAATACGGACAAGAAGCATCACATCCATCAAGTGCATAGATTATAATAGAAGACAACTCACTATTATATAACTCAACTTGCAATGAGTAAAGGAAACACAATAAAGATACATAAAGTGAATCATAATTGCTAATGGCAAACTTAGCTCTTGGTCGAAGAATAGTTGATAATTTGCTGGAGTTCACAAATAACTGGTTTTCAAAGATAGCTTTCAAAGTAGTAAACATCAAGATAAGAGCAATGTGCAAAACAAGGAACATAAGAAACATGATTGAATAAATCATCATATGAATGAATGAAACACATCAACTCAAAATACTTGCTGAGATAGAAGGGAGTAGGTTTACTGACTCAACTACAAAGTAAAAGAAAGGCCCTTCAAAGAGGGAAGCAGGGATTGCAAGTCTCATAAAGAGCTCCCAAAAATTATGATACTTACTAGCTTTCAGCTCTCATTGCCCCTATCATAGGCATCTTTAGGTGATTAAGGTTAAAGTGATCAAATATGAGGATATGCATTGACAAGTTGTAAGTCGAGAATCTCATGTCCCTTGAATACGAGGGCCGCTCCTCATGCTACTCAAGTTTATTCACCGGTAAGTTCTTGTCATCGTAAGCATATGTGTATCATTGAGAACCACCAACGGGGTACCCCTTGCCCGATGATACGGAAGAATCCCCAAATCAAAATGACAAGGCAAGCAGACAACGAGCATCTCAGCATTGTTCTTATTTACCATGGGAATATGGTGTTTTTTTCTCTCTTTCCTCTTTTCATAGTATCTTTTTTTTTCTTTTCTCTTTTTTCTCAATATAGGACTCTTTTTTTATAAGAAGAATGCTTCATAGACAGCTCATTATGGTTACGCTGCAGGTTTCCACCATGTCAGCATGGATTAGACCAGCGGTCCAGACGTTTCTCTAACACACATGCATAACTCCATGGACTTACAAGCTCCCCTTTCATTTCACACCAACGACATCCATAGACAAAAGAACATGATATCAACTAGGTACGAAGTACCAGTGCAACGTTGAAAGCGTTCCCCATGACAGCATGGTTCTTCTAATCCACAACTTACAAAGCGCAAGCATATACGCAACATAGGTGAGCACAATGGTTCAAGTTTATTAAATGCAAGAAAGTAAAGTGTGCCATCAAGTTCGTGAGAGCTTTAATCACTAACTTTCACATAATAAGTTTAATTTGGGAGGTAGATAAAACAAGAATTTACCTGGAATAACAATAATGCTACTAGGCAGGTATGGTGGA
The DNA here is from genome assembly GCA_023614405.1 of Avena insularis. Taxonomy (NCBI): domain Eukaryota; kingdom Viridiplantae; phylum Streptophyta; class Magnoliopsida; order Poales; family Poaceae; genus Avena; species Avena insularis. The sequence continues at coordinate 576,287,264 of CM042692.1, forward strand.
CACAAATGGCAAAGGTTTTGGTTTAAAGGAGGTGGATGCACGAGAAGAATTCCCTCTCAGTATAGGTTTTTGGCTAGCAAGGCTAGGTAGCAAGTATAAGAGTTGAAGGAAACAAACAAACATACAAGTGATAAAGACAAACATGCAATCTTCCTTGGAAGCACAAAAGATCTGAACTAGAGAATACTAAACTTATGAGCAAATGAAGAAAGAAAGATGATGAAATTATTATTTTCTTTAGAGTACTTCTATCTTTTTCATTCAACTCTCAAAAATAGTGTTGCTACTGACCGAGCCAGGTTTGCCAAAACCAACTAAATTAACTCAATGATCCCAAAGTGATACCAATACTAACTACAAGATCAATCATATAACCACGAATTAAAAACTAATATAAGCTATGCAAAAGAGTAAATGATAGAACTTCTCATTAATATTCCATAACAGCAACTCACACCAAGGGATACATATCCAACGAGAGAGGGGACACTTCAATAATGCAAACCATCCTACATAATAACTCCTCTATTCATGATATGACTCTACTAAACATGTAAAAAGATAGAAGATAGTGATGTGATACCGCGGCACTCCCCCGAGCTTGGAACAAACCAAGGGGATTCCAAACCTGATGACGAATTACTACTTCGGTGGTGGTGGTATCCTCTCGATGAGCTTCTTGACCAATTTCCCCAAGTCCTCAATCTCGAAAGTGAGATTACGAATCAGCTGTGAGTTTTGCTCAATGCGACTCATGATCATGTCATGTTGAGAATTCTAGCTCTTGCTATTCTTTCCCCACTCTTCCTCCTTGAAGTCTTGTTTTCCTGTATGGCTAGAACAAGGCAAATCCCAATTGGAGGGTAATTTCCCTTTGGACATATTCTGGTATTGATGCTCATGGATAAGGGTATGGAAAGGATTCTTGGTGTGTGGAGGAAGTGACCAGGGATCTGAACGGTGATGAGGAGGCTTCCCTCCAATTGACATGGTTCTGGGAGGGTTTTCCACCACTCCAATGCTCACAATGGTAGTGCCGGTGTGCTTTGCCTCCTCTTCGTCTTCACTCTTGATCTCCTTCTCCTTCCTGGGGTCTTGGAGGTCTTCCTCCATATGCTCCTTCCCTTTATCCTTGGCAGACACCATTGTGCTTCTAAGCTTTCAAGAATAGTTCCTCGCAGAAATAGATCGAAACAAAAACACGACGAAAACACGATATACGAACCTTAGGAGATCCGGGGGGTTATATATTACAAAGTTTCATATCAAAAGGAAAGTACTGGGAGAAAACGAGTCGGAGGCGGAGTCCGGGGTGGACTCACCACCTGGTGGCACGGCCAGGAGGGCAGCGCCACAGGTGGTGTGAGCCACCTGCCCGCTTCCGCCCTTTTCGCTTCGTAGCTTTCCTTATTGACTGAAAACTGCAAAAATATAGTTGGATAGTGTTTTCGCGGAACTTTTCTTACCAGAACTGTTACCTATTTGAAAACAGACTTTGCAGGTCTCTGGATTTGGTCCTCGATGAATTTCTCTGGAGTTATAACTTGAAAGGCATCAACATCTTCATCGTAAGAATCTCCAACAATATAGTGTTTGAGCCGCTATCCATTCACTACTTGTGTAGTATTATCTTTTAAAGAAGAAATTTTTATTGCTCCTGAACAGTATACTTCTTCTATAATGAAAGGTCCTTTCCATTTTGACAGTAGCTTTCCTACAAAAAATCTGAGACGAGACCCATACAATAGAACTTTCTCACCAACATGAAATTCTCTCTTAAGTATTCGCTTGTCATGCCATCTTTTAACTTTTTCCTTAAAGAGCCTAGCATTTTCATAGGCTTCACTCCTCCATTCATCTGAAGAACTTAAGTCAAATAATCTTTTCTCACCAGCGAGCTTACAATCTCTATTTAGTTCTTTAACTGCCTAGTAAGCTTTGTGTTCTAATTCTAAGGGTAGGTGACAAGATTTCCCATAAACCATTTTATAAGGAGACATCCCCATAGGATTTTTGTAAGCAGTTCTATAAGCCCATAAAGCATCATTCAACTTCTTAACCCAGTTTTTTCTAGACCTATTAACAGTCTTTTGCAAGATAGATTTAATTTCTCTATTTGATAACTCTACTTGCCCGCTAGTTTGGGGGTGATAAGCTGAAGCAATTCTATGATTAACATCATATTTAGCAAGGGTCTTCCTAAAACCACCATGAATGAAATGAGAACCCCCATCAGTCATGAGATACCTAGGCACCCCAAACCTAGGAAAGATAACATCATTAAGCATTTTTAGAGAAGTCTCCCCGTCAGCACTCTTTGTAGGAATGGCTTTTACCCACTTAGTAACATAATCAACGGCAACACGAATATGAGTGTAACCTTTCGAAGGAGGGAAAGGACCCATACAGTCGAATCCCCGTCAATCAAAAGGTTCAATAACTAGAGAGTAGTTCATAGGAATTTCATTGCGTCTAGAAATATTACCAACACGCTGACAATCATCACAAGATAAAACAAACTTTCTTGCATCTTTAAAAAGGTAGGCGAATAGAAACCTGATTGTAGCACCTTTTGTGCAGCTCTATCTCCTGCAGGATGTCCTCCATAAGCACTACCATGACATTTACGCAATATCTCCTTTTATTCATATTCAGGAACACATCTTCGCATAATACCATCCACTCCTTCTTTGTATAAGTGTGGGTCATCCCAAAAATAATGCCTCAAATCATAGAAGAACTTTCTTCTTTGCTGATCTATAAAAGTTGGAGGCAAATACTTGGAGACAATAAAGTTAGCATAATCAGCATACCAAGGGCTCCCTCGCGAGCTCACCCCTGCTGCAGCTAACTGTTCATTTGGGAAACTATCATTAACAGGCATAGGGTCAAAAGAGATGTTTTCCAAACGAGATAAATTATTAGCTATAGGGTTTTCAGCACCCTTCCTATCTACTATATGTAGATCAAACTCTTGTAAAAGCAACACCCATCTAATAAGCCTAGGCTTAGCGTCCTTCTTCATCATAAGATATTTAATAGCAGCATGATCAATATGAATGGTGACTTTTGAGTCTACAATATAGGGCCTAAACTTATCACAAGAAAAAACAACAGCTAGAAATTCCTTTTCAGTAGTAGCATAATTCCTTTGAGCAGCGTCTAGAGTCTTACTAGCATAATGGATAACGTTTAACTTTTTATCAATACGTTGCCCAAGGACAACCCCTATAGCAAAATCACTAGCATCACACATTATTTCAAAGGGTAAACTCCAATCAGGTGGTTGAACAATAGGGGCTGTAGTTAAAGCCTTCTTAAGAGTTTGAAAAGCTTCCTTACAATCATCATCAAAAACGAAGGGTACATCTTTTTGAAGAAGATTAGTGATGGGTTTTGATATCCTAGAAAAGTCTTTAATAAACCTCCTATAGAAATCAGCATGACCAGGGATACTACGAATACCTTTGATGTCTCTTGGACATGGCATCTTCTCAATTGCCTCAACCTTAGCTCTATCAACTTATATGCCTCTTTCAGAAACTTTATGCCCAAGGACAATCCCTTCATTAACCATGAAGTGGCATTTCTCCCAATTAAGAACAAGATTAGTTTCTTCACATCTCTGCAAAACTTTATGAAGGTTGTGCAGACAATTATCAAAAGAAGTTCCATAGACAGAAAAGTCATCCATGAACACTTCTACAATTTCCTCACAAAAACCATGAAAGGTAGCAGACATGCACCTTTGAAAAGTAGCAGGAGCATTACATAAACCAAAAGGCATACGTCTATAAGCATAAGTTCCATAAGGGCAAGTAAAAGTAGTTTTTTCTTGATCTTGTTGTTTAACAGCAATTTGAGAGAAACCAAAATAACCATCAAGAAAACAAAAATGGGTCTTTTTAGACAACCTTTCCAACATTTGATCAATAAAAGGAAGCGGGTAATGATCTTTCTTAGTAACTTTATTGACTTTTCTAAAATCAATGCACATCCTATAGCCTACTACTATTCTTTGAGGAATAAGCTCATCATTATCATTAGGAACAACGATAATACCTCCTTTTTTAGGAACACAATAAACAGGACTAACCCATTCACTGTCAACAATAGGGTAAATAATACCAGCATCAAGGAGTTTCAATACATCATTCCTTACCACTTCCTTCATCCTGGGTTTAAACGTCATTGGTGCTCTACTACTGGCTTTGCATCTGGTTCGATGTTGATAGAATGCTGACATATAGTAGGTGAAATCCCTTTTAAATCATCCAGAGTATAACCCATAGCTCCTCGGTGTTTCTTCAAAACCTCCAACAACCTTTCTTCTTCATTTCCTGAAAGTTTAGAGCTAATAATAACAGGATATATCTTTTTATCATCGATATAAGAATATTTAAGATCATTAGGGAGAGGTTTTAGATCGAAAACCGGATCCTTTTTTAGGTGGCAACATGGTACCCAAGTCTTCTACAGGCAAGTCATGCTTAAGCATCTTAGGCTGATCACGGAGAATCCTGTCAATCTCGTTCCTTTCTTCCATGAAGATTTTACTTTCATGATCTTCCATAAATTGCTGCAAAGCATTGTTAGGAGCAAGAGAAATAGAAGCAAGTTGTTCAACCCTAAAATCCTCATTATGGGTTTCCTCTTCACAAGGTTCTTTAGCAAATTTCGAGAAATTAAACTCATAAGATTCCCCATCAAACTTAGTCAAGATTTTCTCCCTCTTGCAATCAATAATAGCTCCACAAGTACTCAAGAAGGGTCTACCAAAAATGATAGGATAAGTTTTACTAGCAGCTGAACCAAGTACTAGAAAATCAGCAGGATACTTAATCTTACCACAAAGAACTTCCACGTCTCGTACAATACCAATTGGAGAGATGGTCTCTCTATTAGCAAGGTGAATAACCACATCAATCTCTTCCAATTCGGAGGGACTGATTTCATGCATAATTTCTCTGTAAAGCTCATAAGGAATAACACTGGAACTTGCACCAATATCACATAAACCATAATAGCAATGATCACCAATTCTAACAGAAAGCATAGGAACACTAGCCTTTTTAGTTCTATTAGGATGTGAAACAATATTAGAAGCATCCTCACAAAAGACTATGTGCCCATCTTCTATGCTTTTAGTGACAAGGTCTTTCACAATTGCTACCACAGGCTCAATGTTTATTTGTTCATCAGGTTTTACAGTTCTCTTTTCACTTTTGGTGATTACATTAGTTATCATAGGATGGTCCTTTACCTTTTCTAGGAAGGGAATCTTCTCGATATAAGGTTCGGGTAAGATGGGATCAATAATGCAATACTCAGCACTCCCAATAGGAACATAGTCAACAATATCTTTGTAAGGTGCATGCTATTTATTCCATCCCCTTTTTGGAATTTCGATATAAGAAGCAAAAGCTCTAAAGCAATTCGTAATAACTTGCAAATCAAGACCATAAGCATTACTAATATTTTGAAAGTCATCGTTCCCATAAAAGACTCAATGCATTCATAATCATAATTTATACCTGACTTCCTACCTTTGTCATTCTCCCAAGCTTCGGCATTGTCTTGAATACGGTCCAGAAGATCCCATTTAGCTTCTTCTTCCATGCGAGTGAATGATCCAGCACAAGAAGCATCCAATAAATCCTTGTCATGTATAGGGAGCCTTACATAAAAGTTATTGATAATAATATTGTTGGAGAGCTCATGAATGGGCATTTGAGCATTAGTAACTTCAATCTCCCCCAAGCTTGAGCTGTACTCTCTCCATCAAGAGGCCAAAAGTTGTATATTTGATTCCGATCTTTATGAATCTCACTAGGAGGATAAAACTTTGAATAAAAGAGAGGCACTATTTCCTCCCATTCCAGAGCTTGACCATTCTTCAGCAGCTTATACCATTCCTCAGCTCTTCCTTTGAGTGATAATGAGAATAACTTCTTCTTAACTTGATCTGTAGTAATACCTGCACACTTGAACAACCCTCATAATTCATGTATAAAGAGTAAATGATCACCGGGATGGACAGTTCCATCCCCAACATAGTAGTTATCCATAACACGATCAATAATTCTTGTAGGTATTTTGAAAACATCATTCTCAGTAGGTGGTGGCTTATCTACTACCTTAGTAGTGGTAGTAGCATTACCAAATAAGAAACTCAGCGGATTATCCATAACGAAAATAAAGCAACTAACAGAAGTAAACAATACTCACACTAGAAGTTTCCTTTACCGCCCACTCTCCAATAGCGCTTCACTCCCAAGAATCAGCGCCAGAAAATAGTCTTGATGACCCACAAGTATAGGGGGTGTATCGCAGTATTTTCGATAAGTAAGTGTGTCGAACCCAACGAGGAGCAGAAGGTGCTGGCTAGTGGTATGGATCAGAAATTCTCTGCAAATACTTAGCAAACGGATTTTTAGGGTTTTTTGATAAAGCAAGTAAACAAAGTACGAGTAAATAAAAGACAGTAGGAATAAATGTAGCAAGTGGCCCAATCCTTTATGCAGCAAAGGACAAGCCGGTTGTATTACTTAAGATGACCAAACGTTCTCAAGGACACATGGGAAGATCCAAGTGCTTTCGCTTCATATAGTTGATTAATCTTCTCTAGCTTGCTAAGTGTTGTGTGGGTGAACCTGTGCTAATGTACCGCCCCATCCAAGACTAATACATACTTGTGATTATACTCCTTGCAAACATCCGTAAGTACAAGAAAGTAATTAAGGTAGAAACCTAACCACAACTTTAAACTCTAAGACCCTTACGTCCCTTGTGCAATGGTTTCCTAACGGGGGTTCAGGTTTCTATCACTCAGGCACCCCTACGATTAGTAGCAAAATACACAATGCATTCTCCTAGGCCCATATAGGTGAAGTGTCATGTAGTCGACGTTCACATGACACCACTAGAAGAAGTACACCACAACTTAAATATCAAACTATTGAATCTTTCTCAACACAACTCCACTACTAACAACATGACTTCTCCCATGTCCTCAAGAACAAAACGAACTACTCACAAGACATCATATGGATCATGATCAGAGATGGAATAATGATGTATAAAAATCTGAACATAAACAATAATTCAATGGTTCACTCAATAGCATCAACTACAAAGAGTAATCAACGCCGGGAAAGTTTCCCCTATGAATTATAGCAAGATTCAACACAATTGTTACAGCAATATGGAGATGGTGATGAGGGTGCTGATGGTGATGATGATGATCCCGATGAAGTCCATCTTGATGGTGGTGTTGATGGCGATGATCTCCCTCCGGAAGGAATTCCCAGAATTGTCTGCCGGAGAGATCTTTCTCTCTCGGTGTTTTCCGCCCCACAGAGGAGGCGGAATCTTTCTGTGGTCTCTCCCCGAGTCTTAGGGTTTCGGGAGGATGATATACGCTAGAGGGGAGAGGCTGGAGTGGGCTAGGGTGGCCACACCACCTCCTGGCGCGGCCTAGGGCTGCCTGCGCCAGGGGGTGGTGTGGGCCCCCTATGGCCCATCTCCACTCCGTCTTCTGATATCCTTAGTCTTCTGGAAAAATAGGATTTTCCGTATATTTTCCCGGATTTTCTGATCTTCACGAATTTTGCCTCCAAACAGCACCTGTTCCATCAGAATCTTGACTGCAGCGGTCCATGCTTCAAAAGTCATTAACCATGCAAAAACAGATGAAATAACATAAGTATCACCTCTCAATACGAAATATATCAATGAATAATAGTGAATTAAGACATAGAATAGTGATGCAAAATGGACGTATCAGAGGGTAAGTTCTCCATGGATGTATGTCCACCTGTTGCTCTGTATCTAGTAGATAGATCTTGGCGTATGGTTCTCATCGTAGGAATTTTTTGTTTTCTATGCTGCGGACCCAACAGTGGTATCAGAGCCTGATCTATGCGTAGGTGCTTTGCACGGGTAGTACACATATGTTTATATGTGGGCGATGATGATCATGTTATTGCATCTTCTATGTATCTTGGATATTGGTGGCATAGTGGGATGAAGCGGCCCGAACCAACCTTACATGTCATCGTACATGAGACCGGTTCCACGATTGACATGCAACTAGTTTTGCATAAGTGGCTAGCGGGTGTCTGTCTCTCCTACTATAGTCAATATCTGATTTACAACGAGTTGCTAATAACTTGGTTATCCTCATTGTGGTTCATGTTCATAGGTCAGATCGGTTCTATCTCCGAAAGCCCTAAGCCACGTAAAACTTGCAATTGATAAATTAGAGGCGTCTAGTTTAGATCGTTGCTGGGCTAGTGTCTTGATATGGTATTGTTGTAAGTAGATGTATGATAGATATTCTTACAACACACTCAACGTGTAAGTTCCATAGACCTTGGCCTTACACACAAAGGAATGATAGAGATCATACCACGATGCAAATGATAGAGATCAAATGCATGGACCATATCATCTCACTTTACACATTAGATGTTTGCATCTTATATTGCTAGTTTGGCGCTTTTGGTAGCATTCTAAGATGATCCCTCATTTAGATATCAAGATAAAATGTGTTCTTCCTTAAGTATGCACCATTTTATGGATCGTGTTTCGAGGCATCACGTGATAATCGGGTGTTCTCGACTCTACGCTTTCATACGACGGGTGTAAGACAGTTTTACACACGCGAATACTAAGGTTCTTACTTGGCGAGCCTAGCATGTACATACATGGCCTCAGAACACGGACCGAAAGGTTAAGCATGAGTCATATAGTTGATATGATGCCCATATAGATGCTCTCCTTTGAAGCTACACCGACTCACGTGATGATCGAACTTGGTGTAGTGGATTTGGTTCATGTAATCACCAAAAGGACACGAGGGATGTCGTTTTTGAGTGGGAGTTCATTAGTAATTTGGATTAGTTGAACTCAATCTATCATAAACTTAGTCTAAATATACTTTACAAATTCTGTTGTAGGTGGCACCACCTGCTTTTAATTTCAATGTGTTCATGGAGAAAGAGAAACTTGCTGCGAATGGTAGCAACTTCACCAACTGGGCTATGAATTTGAGGATTCTCCTCACTGCTGCACAAAAGCAATATGTGCTAGAGGCACCGCTAGGCCCCCCACCAGCTCCTAATGCCCCTGACGAGGAAAAGTACGTCTATATAGCTCATCAGGAGGACCACAACTTAGTTCATTGCGGCATACTGTATGGGCTAGAGCCAGAACTTCGAAAGCGTTTCGAAAATGGCAATGCCTTTGATACCATGGGAGAATTGAAAATGATTTTCAATACCCATGCTGCCATAGAGAGTTATAATGCTTCTGAAAAGTTCTTTAGCTGCATGATGGAGGAGAACAACTCCGTTAGTGAGCACGTACTCAAAATGTCTAGGTACGCCGATAAGCTTGTGTCCTTGGGAATAACGATTCCCACTGACTTAGGCATACATCGTGTTCTCCAATCTCTGCCACCTAGTTACAAGAGCTTCGTGATGAACTATAACATGCAGGGCATGAAGAAGTCTCTTCTCGAGCTTCTGTCAATGCTTAAGACTGCAGAAGTGGAGATCAGGAAAGAACATCAAGTTTTGATGATCAATAAGACCACCGGTTTCAAGAAGGACAAGAAATGCAAGCAGAAGGGAAAGAAGGGCGGCAAATCTGTTGCCACACCTGAAAAGAAATCCCGAGCTGGCCCTAAGTCTGATACCGAGTGCTACTATTGCAAGGGGACTGGTCATTGAAGCAATCGCCCCAAGTATTTGGCGGACAAGAAGGCTGGCAAGGCAAACAAAGGTATATGTGATATACATGTTATTGATGTGTACTTGACTAGTACTCGCAATAGCACCTGGGTATTTGATACGGGATCGGTTGCTAATATATGTAACTCGGTTCAGGGGCTGCGGAACAAGCGAAAGCTAGCAAGGGATGAGGTCACGATGCGGGTCGGCAATGGATCAAGAGTTGATGTGATCATCGTTAGAATGCCGCCTCTCCATATGCTGTCAGGATTAGTTATAAATCTTAATAATTGTTATTTGGTGCCTGCACTGAGCATGAACATTGTATCAGGACCGTGTTTGATGCAAAGTGGTTATTCGTTTAAATCTGAAAACAATGGTTGTTCAATTTATATGAATGATATCTTTTATGGTCATGCACCTGTGTTGAATGGTTTATTCTGTTGGATCTCGATAGTAGTATTACGCATATTCATAATGTTGCTGCTAAAAGGATTATACTTGATAATGATATATCTGCATATATGTGGCACTGCCGTCTAGGTCATATTGGCGTTAAACGCATGAAGAAACTCCATTCTGATGGACTTTTGGAATCACTTGATTTTGAATCATTTGATACATGTGAGCCATGCCTTATGGGCAAGATGACTAGAACACTGTTTTCCGGTTCAATGGAACGGGCGACAGATTTATTGGAAATCATACATACTGATGTGTGTGGACCAATGAGTGTGTCGGCACGAGGTGGATATCGTTATTTTGTTACTTTCACGTATGATTTGAGTAGATACGGGTATATCTATTTAATGAAACATAAGTCTGAAACCTTTGAAAAGTTCAAGGAATTTCAGAATGAAGTAGAAAATCATCGTAACAAAAAGATCAAATTTCTGCGATCCGACCGTGGAGGAGACTATCTTAGTTACGTGTTTAGCACACATATGAAAGACCGTGGAATAGTTTCACAACTCACGCCTGCCGGAACACCACAACGTAATGGTGTGTCGGAACATCGTAATCGTACTTTATTGGATATGGTTTGATCTATGATGTCTCTCACTGACTTGCCACTGTCATTTTGGGGTTATGCACTGGAAACCGCTACATTCACTTTAAATAGGGCACCATCTAAATCCGATGAAATGACACCGTATGAATTATGGTTTGGAAACAAACCTAAGCGGTCATTTCTTAAAGTTTGGGGATGCGATGTTTATGTGAAGAAACTTCAGCCGGATAAACTCGAACCCAAAGCAGAAAAATGCGTCTTCGTAGGATACCCTAAGGAAACGATTGGGTATACCTTCTTTCACAGATCTGAGGGCAAGGTTTTTGTTGCCAAGAATGGATCCTTTCTTGAGAAGGAGTTTCTCGCGAAAGGTGTGAATAGTCAGAAGGTAGAACTCGAAGAGGTTATTGAACCTTCTCTTCATGAATTGGCGAGTGGCGCAGCACCGGAAGTTGTTTCGGAGTTGAGTTCACCTGATGAAGAGAGAGCTAATGATAATGATCATGAAACTCCGAAAGAGGATACTGCCGAACCTTGCAGGTCAAGCAAGACACGTGCAGCTCCTGAACTGTACGGCAATCCTGTTATGAATTTCATGATTGATGAAATAGATGACCCTGCGACGTATGAAGAAGCGATGATGAGCCCTGATTCCAACAAATGGCTAGAAGCCATGAAATCCGAGATGGAATCCATGTACGAAAACCAGGTTTGGACCTTGGTGGACTTACCTCACGATCGAAAGGCCGTTGAGAATAAATGGATTTTCAAAAGAAAAACTGATGCTGATGGTAATGTGACCATCTATAAAGCTCGACTTGTCGCAAAGGGGTTTCGACAAATTCAAGGAGTTAACTACGATGAGACATTCTCTCCTGTAGCGATGCTAAAGTCGGTTAGGATTATGTTAGCAATTGCTGCATATTTCGATTATGAAATATGGCAGATGGATGTCAAAACTGCGTTCCTCAATGTTAATATTGAAGAAGAGTTGTATATGATACAACCTAAGGGTTTTGTCGATCCTAAGGATGCTTATAATGTATGCAAGCTTCAACGATCCATCTATGGACTGAAGCAAGCATCCCGGAGTTGGAATCTCCGCTTTTATGAGGTGATCAAAGAGTTTGGATTTGTCCAAACTTATGGAGAGGCTTGTATTTACAAGAAAGTGAGTGGGAGCAATGTGGCATTTCTAATATTATATGTGGATGACATATTATTGATTGGAAATGATATAGATCTTTTAAACAGTGTTAAAAGTTATCTAAACAGCAAATTTTCGATGAAGGACCTTGGTGAAGCTTCATATATATTAGGCATTAAAATCTATAGAGATAGATCAAGACGCCTAATTGGGCTATCGCAGAGTACATACCTTGATAAGATATTAAAGAAGTTTAATATGGACGGATGTAAGAAGGGGTTCTTACCTATGTTGCAAGGCAAGACATTGAGTAAGACTCAAAGTCCGTCTACAGCGGAAGAAAGAGAGATAATGGATAAGATCCCCTATGCCTCAGCCATAGGCTCTATAATGTATGCCATGCTATGTACAAGACCGGATGTGGCACATGCTATTAGTTTGACTAGTAGGTACCAATCTGATCCGAGTTGAACAACTGGATAGCGGTCAAGAATATCCTTAAGTACTTAAGAAGAACTAAGGATATGTTTCTTGTATACAGAGGTGAAGAAGAGCTAGTCGCTAAGTGTTATGTCGATGCTAGCTTTGACACCGATCCGGATGACTCTAAGTCTCAATCCGGATACGTATTTATCTTGAACGGAGCATCAGTTAGTTGGAGGAGTTCCAAACAACCTGTGGTGGCTGGATCAACGACGGAGGCGGAATATGTTGCTGCTTCAGAAGCGACGCAGGAAGCGGTTTGGATGAAGGAGTTCATAACGGAACTAGGTGTGGTTCCTAGTGCATTGGACCCAATGGTGATCTATTGTGACAACAATGGTGCCATAGCCAATGCCAAGGAACCAAGGTCTCACAAGAATTCCAAGCATATTAAATGCCAGTTTCACTCCATCCGCGAGCATGTCAAGGATGGAGACATAAGGATTTGTAAAGTGCACACGGACCTGAATGTAGCAGATCTGTTGACTAAAGTTCTCCCTAGGGCAAAACATAATCAACACCAGAACTCCATGGGTGTTAGATTTATCACTATGTAAACTAGATTATTGTCTCTAGTGCAAGTGGGAGACTGAAGGAAATATGCCCTGAGAGGCAATAATAAAGTTGTTATTATGTATTCCTTGTATATGATAGATGTTTATTTTGCATGCTATAATTGTATTGATAGGAAACATCAATACATGTGTGTTTAATAAACAAAAAGGTTCCTAGTTATGCCTTTCTTATAGACTAGCTCGTTGATTAACAAGATGATCAAAGTTCCTGATCATAGACATTGTATGTTGTTAATAACGAGGTCATATCATTTGTGAAATGATGTGATGAACATTTATCTGAAGTATAGCATTACGATCAAAGTCATTATGTTTATATTGCTATAACATCATACGAAGTAATGTTAGTCCTTAGACCATGATATCATGTTAATTGCTAACACCGAAAGAGTATCTTGATAACATCAAACGTCACACCGTAACAGGGTGACTATAAAGGTGGGTTCAGTGCTACGAAGGTGTTATGTTGAGGATCATGGATCAAGAGTGAAATTTGTCAATCCCGATGACGGATATATATACTCTGGGCCATCTCGGTGATATCACATTAAGATAGCTTGCAAGCAAGTGATGTGATCACTAGAATGTTATATCACGGGAACGAGAAAAGAGTGCATGTCGGTAACGAGATAAAACTAGGTATTTGGATACCGATGATCGAATCTCGGACATGTATTATATCATGATACAAAGGGATTAAATTACTAGCGTTAAAGGTTCTCACGATCACAGAAGTCATCGTTGAATGTGCAGAGTCAAGATGAATCTCGTGTCCGCTTCTAATTATTGATCTGAGAGGAGTCTCAATCATGTCTACATTATTCGCGAACCATAGGGTGACACACTTAAGGGTTGCCGGACACCATTTAGGAGCACATATGTTTCACACAAAAGGTTTGCAAAGTGCAGGAAATGTTTCGATAGAAACATGAATTGTTTCGATAGAAACCGGAATTGTTTCGGGTGAAATTGCAGAAAGAGGTTCTGCATGTGATATTGAAATGTTGCAAGGGGTTTTATGTGAATGTTTGTTAATTAAAGTAATTAACAAAATTCTGAATAAAATAAATAAAAGAGTTTTATTAATTGAGAGTTGCATTAAATTTGGTGGAAATTTAATGCATGTGAGTGGAATTTTGGGTGGAGTCAAAATTTATGTGAGTGGAGCTTCACCACATGAATGAGGAAGAGGTGGGGTGATGACCCACAAGTATAGGGGGTGTATCGCAGTATTTTCGAGGGAAGTGAAACCCAATTTATTGATTCGACACAAGGGGAGCCAAAAAATATTTATAAGCCTTAACAACTGAGTTGTCAATTCAGCTGCACCTAGAAACAATCTTGCTCACAGCAGTTTATCAGTAGCAACAGTTTTGTAGTAGCAATAGTAAAGTAACAACAGTAGTAAAGTAAAGATAGCAGTAACAATAGCAGTAAATAGTAGGATTCGAGTGCGATAGGCATAGGGACGGATGGACGGGCGTTGCATGGACAAGACAATTTACATGGCAATCAGAACATAGGGCAATTGCAGATAAATAAGATAAAGCATCTAAGTACTAGATAATCCTAGGCATGTGTTCCATATATAGTCATACGAGCTCGCAATGAGAACTTGCACAACATCTTTTGTCGTGCCAGCTCGTTTGCAGCGGGGCGTCAAGGGAACTACTGGTAATTAAGGTGCTCCTTTTAATAGAGCACCGGAGGAAAGCATTAACACTCCGTGAACACATGTGATCCTCACATCAAAGCCATTCCCTCCGGTTATCCCGATTTACATCGCCGGGGCCATTGGTTCCGGACAACAACGTGTGTATACAACTTGCAGATAAGACCATAAACAATACTATCATAATGAATCAATAACATGTTCAGATCTGAAATCATGGCACTCGGGCCCTACTGACAAGCATTAAGCATAAAAAGTCGCAACAAAGTCATAAAGCACTAATAGAAGATACTAGGCACCATGCCCTAACAATCCGATGCCATTACATGAACGATCTCATCCAATCCCTACCATCCCCATAGCCTACAACGGGGGATTACTCACTCATAGATGGGGGAAACATGGATGGTCAATGGAGAAGCGATGGTGATGATGATGGCGATCATCACCTCCAATTCCCTGTCCTGGCAGTGCGAACGGAGTTTCGGTGGTTTCGTGGAATCTGGTGGTGGCGTGATGAACTCCTTCGAAAACGTCGAACCCCCTGAGTTTTTAGGTCGAGGCAACTTATAGGCGAAGGGAGACCGAGGGGGTGTGCAGGCGGCCACCACCTGGCGTGGCCTAGGCTAGCCCACGCGCCGGTGGTGTGGCCTGGGCCCAGCCCCCCTCCGTCTCGTATTCTGGCTCTGGGAGTCTTCTGGTGAAATAGGATTTTCGGCATATTTTCCGGGATTTTTCCTGATAGTTGATTTTCTGCACAAAAAGTAGACACCAGGGCAATTCTGCTGAAAACAGCGTCAGTCCGCATTAGTTGCATCCAAATCACACAAGTTTAGAGGAGAAACAATAGCAAAAGTGTTTGGGAAAGTAGATACGTTTTGGACGTATCAACTCCCCCAATCTTAGCTTATTGCTTGTCCTCAAGCAATTCAGTTGAAAACTGAGTGCGATAAAAGAACTTTCACGATCACATTTGCTTCATATGATGTATATCTTCTCAGCATGTGATCAACTACTTAGACAATTCATAATAAAGAGCATGCAACTAAGTTCACTTAATAGGCAATGCAAGCTATGAAGAGATTCCAACTTAAAAATAATAAGTAGCAAGAAACATAAACATAAGCAACATTACAATGCTCATAACAAGGTATGATAGAGTGGTAGCTCGCTTGCCTTTGATTATGAATGCCAAGGCACCTCTGAAGTTCAGGTGAAGACTAGAAGTAAAGATGTTAAAGATACAAGCATCAAAGTCATAACACAAATAATCAAGTTTTGAGGCAAGCACATTACACTAAGAATGACAACTATGCTCTCAAGAAGGTGCTCATAGAATATGTGGAGACTCAACAAGGAAAACGAAAAAGGTTTTGAAAAGTTTGAAAGGTTTCCAAATGCTGAAAGTATGGTACTTGTTAGCTTTGAGCTCTCATTGCCCCTATCATAAGCATCTTTAAATGTGGTTAAGGTGAAAGTGAGGTCCAATCTGAGTTATATGCTTGACAGACTATAGACTAGAAATCCCATGTCCCTTGAGTACGAGGGCCGCTCCTCATGCTACTCAACTTTAGTTATCGGTAAGTTCTTGTCATCGTAAATACGTGTGTATCATAGAGAACTGCCAACGGGGTACCCCTTGCCCGATGATACGGAAGAATCCCCATATCAAAATGACAAGGCAAGCATACAATGAGTATCTCAGCAATCTTCTTATTTACCATGGGAAAATGGTGCTTTTTCTCTCTTTCCTCTTTTCTCAAATCTCTCTTTTTTCTTTTTTTTCAATAGCTCTCTCTCTTTTTTATAAGAAGAATGCTTCATAGATATCATTATGGTTACGCTGCAGGTTTCCACCATGACGGCATGGATTAGACCGGCGACCGAGGCGTTTCTCTAACACACATATATAACTCCATGGACTTACAAGCTCCCCTTTTATTTCACACCGACGACATCTGCAAACAAAAGAGCATGGTATCAACTGGGTATATATTTACAGGTGTTGAAAGCGTTCCCCGTGACAGCACGGTTCTGCTAATCCCTAGCCTATAATTTGCAAGCATATAACTTTCATGGGCAGTCACAATGGTTTAGGTTTATTAAGTGTAGAAAATAAAGTGTGCCATCAAGTTCGTGAGAGCTTTACTAACTAACTTTCTCATAACAAGCAAACATTTTATTCGGAAGAAAACAAGGCATATTGAATATGCACGGAAGTAGCAAATGATGCTAATAGGTAGGTATGGTGGAAACTTTGGAAATATTTGGTTTAGGGAGTTGGAAACTTGAGTAAAACATACTCAGTGTAAGTGAAGGCTAGCAATAGTAAGGGTGCGACAAACAAGAGAGCAATAGCTGTCATAATCATGCTTGCAACAAAACAGGACTAATCATGGCATGAAAGTGATTCAAGATCCTCAAGGAAAAATAATTCATCGAGGCTTAACCGATTATTTCAGTCATATGCATGCGTGAGCATGTGCCAAGTCAATTCAAATGAAACATTCAGAGGAGGATACCACGGTGTCATACCAAGTTATCAATACAGTAATGTAAGCAAACATTCATATGACATGCTACAAACTATTAGCAAGCTAGAACTAATCATAAGAAAGCAAGAACTACTAAGCATCCATAAATAGCATACACCCTACATGAACAGACTAAGCACGCCCACAATGATGAGTATATGTACAAAAATGAAAACACATAGAGTTCGTTACCAGCCTCTTACCACACCTCAAGTTGTCATTAATCCTCATTATTGCTCTTCACTTGTGTGGCTTGAATAATAATATGAAACCAATATCCACTAAGGACTGCTGAACCCTGCAACAAACTCACAAAACTAAAGAAGAACAACAAATATTTTTGGTGTTTTCGATTTTTTAAAGCAAGAACCAAAAAGGAAAAACAAGCAAAGCAAAATATTTTTGGGTTTTTCAAATAATTCAAACAAAGCAAAAAGGGAAAAGCAAACAAAGGAAAAAAGAAGAAGAAGCAAACCAAAGAGAAACAACAGAAATATTTTTGGTCTTTTTGTGTTTTTAGAAAGCAAAAGCAAAGAAAGAACAAAAACTAAAAAGAGAACGAAACATGAATATACAAAGTACCGACGCAACATGATAAGGAGATGAGTGCGATGTCGGCGTACCTCTCCCCAAGCTTAGGCTTTTGGCCTAAGTGGGTATCAATCCAGGTATGAGTAAGGGTTCCAAGCAGGAGGGTCCTGATAAGAATGATCGTAGTTGGGCCCTTGGGAAGAAGAAGAAGCTCCCCAATCATAAGCAAGCTGCTGATATGAAGACTCCCCCTCATTCGAGGGCTGGACCGAATCATCCGTGACCTCCCTTCTAGTATCCTGCTCCTGCTGAGAGAGCTCTCCCAAATACGTATCAAACTCCTCCTCCGTGAGAGACCATCCTACCCTGTTATCAAGGTTAAACAAAACAGGTGCATGCAAAATAATAACGCGCTCGGACTTGCTCCTTCTCCAACCAGCTTTGAGAAAGGTTATTTCATAAGACAACTCACTCAAACTAGCCCACGAGGAAACAAATTTATGTTGTATCATGGAATTAAGATCAAGCCTTTCTATCGGAAACTGTAGGTCTAGATGATGAGGCACTAAACCATGCAATGCTAGTAAACGAGAAGCAATGAGGCCCCCACAAATTCCACCTTTCTCGCGGTTAGCAGCAAGACGGAAAGATATCAAAGCACCCAAGTTGTAAGACATATCTCGTTTAAGAGCAGCAAAGATAAATGCTAGATCATAAGAAGATAACTTATTGGCAGTTTTCCTAGCAAGAACACACTTGGCAATAAAGTAGTCAAAGTAGCGAATGGAGGGGAGATGAATGTTACGGATTTTCCCACTCTCCTCCGAGAAGCTGCTCCCTTGGAAAATTTCTGTGTATAAATCCATGAGTGATTCAGGTTGCTCTTTAATCCTTCTACATGATCCCCACTGAGGTACCTTAATAGCTGCACAGAAGTCATCGAGAGAAAGGTCGACAACAATATTGTAAATTTTGTAGTGGACCACGGGGTTAGGCAAAGAGTAACTAAATTGAAAGTCCTGCACCACAGACATGGTTAGCTTCACAAGTTTGACAAGGTTCATCTTCCAAAAAGTGTTCCAATCCTGCATTCGAAACCAAAGTGTGGAAATCTTGGAGAATTCCTATAGCTCTCATGAACTCAGGGCATGGATAAATGGAAGGAAAAACTTCCTCCTCCCGGTGGACCTTCATAACCTCAGGCACCCATAGTTCATGTTGGTTTAGTTGATGCTCATTCATCTTCTATTCTGAAATTTAAACACCTATTAAACAAGTGATTACAAAGTGAATATAATGAAGGGTACTACTCATAGGGACTTGTAAGAGGCCTAAACATGCATCAAAACTATATCTCTAAGCATCAAACAAGCTTACAAGGTCTCATAACCTGTCACCTACAACAGCAAAATACTCAAGATATAATCCACTAAACACAAATCTACTTGGACAAGGGGAGGAGTCACATACCGGAGAACAAATGCTCCAAATTTCAGCAACAAAGATGGGCCGAACAAGGAGATCAAAGAAATCGAGAGCAAGCACAGCAAGAACATGATTTTGAGCAATGAACTGAAGCTTACTCGGGAGAGAGAAGAAAGTGGTAGGTGAGAGAGTTAGTGGAGGGCCAGGGGTGGCCCACACCATGGCATGGCGCCACCCAGGGCAGGCCGCGCCACCAGGTGGTGTGCCTGCCTAGTGGGTCCCCCTGGTACCTTCCAGGCACTCTTCTGCCCCTTTTTTCACGTAAAAATTTAATATGAATTTTCTGGAATTTTTCGAGACACTTTATTTTTGGGCAATTTTCAGGCATAGAAGAATGATTTTCTGACAGACAGACATGGAAAAATGATGCAATGACAAAACAAGGCTAGAACTACAGGAGTTCTAAGACACTCTAACATGCAAGCAACTAACAACAAAAAGGAAAACTAAACAAAAACAAAAACTAAAATGGATACAATAGAAGTAAACGGAGATAATCATGGTGAAGACATTGTTTTGTTCAATGAAATCCTTTTGTTAACAAGGTTGATCAGGTCTTGTTACTAAAACAATTTCATATGATACAAAACGTTGTATTCCACTAATGATTATATTACCTCAACCTTGACAGCAATGGTCCCAATCATAATAGTTTCAAATTTTTCTCTTGGTATGGGACAATATATTTCTCCAACTTGAATGCCCTCAACATGTTCAATTGAATTCAAACCATAAGTCCTTTCGATCTTCTTGGGGAAATAGACAGTATGTTCCTTGTCATTAACATTGAAAGTCACCTTTCCTTGATTACAATTAATAATAACTCCTGCAGTATTAAGAAAAGGTCTCCCAAGAATAATAGACATATTATCATCTTCAAGCATTTCAAGCACAACAAGATCAGTTAATATCAAGCAATTATGAGCCACTTGAACAGGTACATCCTCACATATACCAACAGGAATAGTGGTAGATTTATCAGCCATTTGCAAAGATATATCAGTTGGTATCAGTTTTTCAAGTTGAAGTCTCTTATAGAGAGAGAAAGGCATAACACTAACTCCAGCTCCCAAATCACACAAAGCAGTTCTAACATAACTATTCTTAATAGAGCAAGGGATAGTTGGAATCCCTGGATCTCCAAGTTTCTTAGGAACCTTACCATTAAAGGAATAATTAGCAAGCAAAGTAGAAATTTCTTCATTAGGGATCTTCCTTTTATTCGAGACAATATCCTTCATATACTTTGAGTAAGGAGGCAATTTAATAGCATCAGTCAAAGGAATTTGTAGGAATAAAGGTTTCATCCACTCACAAAACTTATTATAGTGTTCATCTTCCTTTGACTTGTGTCTCTTATCAGGGAAAGGCATAGGTTTTTGGACCCAAGGCTCTCTTTCACTACCATGTTTCTTAGCAATAAAATCTTCTTTAGTGTATTTAGTATTCTTAGTGTGGTTTTCAGGTTCTTCTTCAACTTTTTCTTCATTAGGAACTTCATTTTCTTCATTACCACTTTCAGTTTCAGCATCAGAGACAGATATACTATTAGGATCTATAGCAGGTTCTAAGGGTTCTACAACCGTTTTATGTTTCTTTTTTCCTTTTCTTATGAGTAGATCCACTATTTTTAGCTTGTTGAGAATCCTGCTAAATTCTTTTGGGATGCCCCTCAGGATATAGAGGATCCTGGGTAGCAGCACCACTTCTAGTTCTAATTTCATAAGCATGTTTTTCTTTAGCAGCGTTAACTAGCAAGTCTTTTTGCACTTTAATGAGTTGATCTATTTGAGTTTGAACCATTTGAAAGTGTTTAACAATCATTTTGACATCATTAGAGGTTCTTTCCACAATATCTCTCAACTCAACAACAGATCTAGTGTTTTCCATTAGATGATTTTGCACCCTTTTATTAAAATTATCATGCTTAACAATAAACATATCGAATTCTTCTAAGCATTGATCAGGAGGTTTAGAGTAAGGGATATCACCTCCATCAAAGTGTTGGAGAAAGTGTACCTCAATAGTGGATGAATGGGGAATAGGCTTACATAATTCTTCTATAGGAGGTAAATTCTTGACATCTGCAGCTTTAATTCCCTTCTCCTTAAGACATTTCTTAGTTTCCTTCATCACTTCATCATTTAATTCAATTACTCCCCTCTTCTTTGATGTTGGAATAGGCACCGGAATAGCTGGTTCAGGTATAATTACTTCAGGTATAGCTGGTTCAGGACGAGTCCAATCTTCATAGTTCTTGCTTATTTTAGCCATTAATTCCTCAGCTTCCTTGGGAGTCCTATTCCTGAAAACACAATCAGCACAACTATCTAGGTATGTCCTAGATTCATCGGTTTGTCTATTATAAAATATATCAAGAAGCTCATTCTTAGGTAATGGACTTCCAGCCTGTGCATGAATCAAAGCACAAAACCTTGCCCATGATTCAGGCAATATCTTTTTTTCTCCCTGTTTAAAATCAAAAAGTTCTTGCAAAATAGCATGTCTAGCACTTGGAGGAAAATATTTCTGCAGGAAAGTACTAATCAAGCAATCAGGGCTGTCAATAGATCCAGGAGGTAAATTACTAAACCAAGCTTTAGCTTCTCCTTTTAGTGAAAAGGGGAAAATCTTAGCAACAAAGTAAGTACACATCTTAATATCATCAGAAAACAAACCACTCATGGTAGAAAGTTCATTCATATGTGTTACCGCACTCTCATTCTTAGTCCCACAAAAAGGTTCTTTCTCAACAATAGATATATAAGATAGATCAAGAGAGAAATCATAATCTTTATCTTTAATGTTTATGGGAGAAACAGCAAACTTAGCAATATGAGATAATTTGGGTCTAATAGTACGCCTCTCAAGGAGACTCTTAGCAGCTCTCCTATCATGGGTGTTTTTGCATTCTTTAATAAATTCATCGATCATCTCAACATAACCATCTTCAATATCATAACTCTCACTAGACTCAGGTGAAGTAACAGGTGTAGTAGTGTCTTCATTAGGAGTTTCAGTATTTCCAGCTATAGTTCTAGCAATCGTAGCATCTAGGAAAGGACCTAATGAACCACCCTTATCAAGCACAGTAGAAGCAACATCATAAGTATCGAAGTTTGATTCAGCGGTAGTAGCGATTGTGTAGCATGTGTATGTGGTGGTGTAACGATCTTACTCATAACAGATGGTGAATCAAGAGCAACAGAGGTGTTCAGAACCGTACCTCTTCTTGTAGTGGATGGTAAAATAGGAACCTTGCCATCACGAGACTTACCCATGATGGATGGATAGCAGCGAACAATAGAGAATCCAAGTGAACTTGATAAATAAAGCTATGATCCCTAGCAACGGCGCCAGAAAATAGTCTTGATGACCCACAAGTATAGGGGGTGTATCGCAGTATTTTCGAGGGAAGTGAAACCCAATTTATTGATTCGACACAAGGGGAGACAAAGTATATTTATAAGCCTTAACAACTGAGTTGTCAATTCAGGTGCACCTGGAAACAATCTTACTCACAACAGTTTAACAGTAGCAATAGTTTTGTAGTAGGAATAGTAAAGTAGCAGCAGTAGTAAAGTAAAGACAGTAGTAACAATAGCGATGTGATGGGATTCGAGTGCGGTGGGCATAGGGATGGATGGACGGGCGTTGCATGGACAAGACAATTCACATAGCAATCAGAACATAGGGCAATTGCAGATAAATAAGATTAAGCATCCAAGTACTAGATAATCCTAGGCATGTGTCCCATATATAGTCATACGTGCTCGCAATGAGAACTTGCACAACATCTTTTGTCCTGCCAGCCCGTTTGCGGGGGCCTCAAGGAACTCTGGCAATTAAGGTGCTCCTTTTAATAGAGCACCGAAGCAAAGCATTAACACTCCGTGAACACATGTGATCCTCACATCAAAGCCATTCCTCCGGTTATCCCGATTTACATCGCCGGGGCCATTGGTTCCGGACAACAACGTGTGTATACAACTTGCAGATAAGACCATAAACAATACTATCATAATGAATCAATAACATGTTTAGATCTGAAATCATGGCACTCGGACCCTAGTGACAAGCATTAAGCATAACAAGTCGCAACAAAGTCATAAAGCACTAATAGAAGATACTAGGCACCACGCCCTAACAATCCGATGCCATTACATGAATGATCTCATCCAATCCCTACCATCCCCATAGCCTACAGCGGGGGATTACTCACTCATAGATGGGGGAACATGGATGGTCGATGGAGAAGCGATGGTGATGATGATGGCGATGATCTCCTCCAACTCCCCGTCCGTGAGTGGCGTAACGGAGTTTGGTGCTGTTTAAATGGAATCTGGTGGTGGCGGCGGAGCGGAACTCCTTCTGGAAAAACGTCGAACCCCTCTAGAGTTTTTAGGTCAGGAGGCAACTTATGGGCGAAGAGGGAGACCGAGGGGGTGTCTAGGGGCGCTGACCACCCTGGCGTGACTGGCTAGCCTTGGCGGTGTGGTGTGGCAGGCCCAGCCCTCCGTCTCGTGATACGGCTCGGAGTCTTCTGGTGAAATAGGATTTTTGGCATATTTTTCGGGATTTTTCCTGATAGTTGATTTTCTGCACAAAAAGTAGACACCAGGGCAATTCTGCTGAAAACAGCGTCAGTCCGCGTTAGTTGCATCCAAATCACACAAGTTTAGAGGAGAAACAATAGCAAAAGTGTTCGGGAAAGTAGATACGTTTTGGACGTATCATGGGGGCACCCCCTTTGGCTGCCGGCCATGGGAGGGGAGGAGCCCCCCTCTCCTATAAAAGGCCCCCCTCTCCTCCCTCACAAAGCATACCTCCTCGTGAAGGATCTCTCTCCCCCTCTAGATATTCCCCCATGGTCTCGGATGCGCTGCTGATTTGCGGCGCTCGTACTTCCACACGATCTTGAGATCGGCAAGTGTACGACTACAACAACCACGAGTTCCTACTCGTTGACAAAACTCGTTGTCTTCGAGGGTAAGTTCTCCATGGATGTATGTCCACCCGTTGCTCTGTATCTAGTAGATAGATCTTGGCGTATAGTTCTCATCGTAGGAATTTTTTTGTTTTCTATGCTGCGGACCCAACAGAAAGCTAATAAGTACCATAATATTTGGAATCTCTTTATGAAGCTTGAAATCCCTGCTTACCTCTGTGAAGGGCCTTTCTTTTATCTTTTTATGTTGAGTCTCCATCTTCTATCTTTATGCACCAATTAAGAGAGCATAGTTGTCATTCTTAGTTTAATGTGCATTGTCCCAAAACTTGTTGATTGATTCATAACTTTGATATTGCTTATTCTTAAATTATTTGTATCTAGTCACCCTTATGAACTTTGAAGGTGTCCTATGCATTTATGTTTTGCTATACCATGAGGGACAAGCTGAATACCACTCTTATTATGTTTTCTATATGTGAAACAAACAAATGTCTTTCAATGCATTGTTATTCATGATCTTTTGTTTGTACCTTTTCATGTTACAACCTAGTTTCTATGTCTTATTGTTAGAACTCTACCTTTCATGTTTATGTTAGAGTACTATGATCCCAGCTATCAATGTTTTACAATACCTTGATCAAGATTGTGATGGTGCATGTCGCCACAAAAATTATTATTTTTATCACTTACCTACTCGAGGACGAGCAAGAGTTAAGCTTGGGGACGAGAAACCACCACCAGAAAATAGCGCCTACCACAACCATGCCTCGCAGCAAGATCGCCAACTGGACCAAGATCAGGGAGTTGTGTCGCACCCGCTTCCAGGAGGCCGACATCGACGCTGTCGACCTCGAAGCCACGTTGTTGTCCTAGTGCATGGCCGATGCGGAGGTGGTGGCCTTCGAGGAGGAAGGCAGTGTGGCCGAGGCGGCGTTGGACCAGGTGGTGGAGGCAGCTGCACAAGTGGCGGACCAATGGGCAGTGCGTGAGGTTCACCATGTCTCCACCAAGGAGGCGGTGGCTAAGGAGGCCGCAACAGCAGCCCTCCAGAAGATCCGCCACGAGGCGGCCATGGTCATGCTGGAGGAGGTAGCCAAAAAGGCCTCCAAGGTGGCCGTCTGCGAGCTACGCCACGCCGCCGCCACACGCAACACAGTGGAAGCGGTGGAGCACGCCGCCGAAACAGCGGCGGAGCAGCTGCGAGTGGCTACAGCCACCGAGGTGGCGAGCACGTGGGCTCTCGTTGACGGGGACGAGACCGAGACCGGTGGAGGACAACGACGAGGATGGGGAAGAGGTGGATCAGGTGGTGGCGGAGGAGGGGGCGGGAAAGGAGGCGATCGCCGTCCCCCTGCAGACCGCATCGGTCACGCAAATTAGGTCACGCAAATAGGTGCACGATGGGTCGAGCCGTACGCGCCGATCGGGATGGGTTGTGCCGCTGGGAGGCCGCGCACGCCCCACACGTCCACGCGGACGCGTTCGGACATGATCAGACGGGTTGGGTCGACCCGGTGGAGATGCCCTGACAGGAGAGCACCCACATGCATAAATCCACAAGCATCTAAGATGCTTTCACCATTAACATGCCTCCCCAACCATATTCTGTGATGATATCCTTCTGTTCTTTACTTAAAAGCTTGTTCAGCTTGAACAACCTTGCAGGAGAAGCTCAATTCCTGCCAATTTGCAAAAGAGAACATGGAAAAACTGTCAAGAAAATATGAGAATTGACAAAAATAAAATGAATAAAACAAATATAGAAATGCACACAATGCCTGGATCTTCTGCCTTGGACACACTAGAGATACAGAAGGTCCGAAAACAACTACGGAATCTTCGAGGGCAACTAACTTTGTAGTCGGTGCAACATTCGGTGCATGCACTGCGTGCATCTTCTGCCTTGTAGACGTTGGAACTACAGAAGGTCCTGGAGCAACTACATCTGTACAAGGTGTAGCATTTGGGCAGTCCTTCTACCAGGATTTCCGGTGTTAGTAACCATACCTCCTATCTGCAAAAAGGGAAAACCAAAGGTTTTCAGCGCTAAAAAAATCAAAAAATGAGACAGGCTAATAAAGAAACACATGGAAAAAAATATGATAGGACTGGGATGATATACCCCCTCGCGTTGTTGTGCTCTAGTTGATGCACGTCCTCCTACTGCTACACTTGTGAGTTGTAGCCGCGAAAAATGATTAGTCATCCCTTCTCCTTTTTTGCTGATAATGATGCTAAAAAAGCAATTTAGTTAAGATGGTGGAAGCAATTAGATACCCTACCTAATCAAACTTAGCTAGTGGAAGCAAATAGATATGTTGATAAATGCAACTTGGGTATGTGAACTTACATACATATTACTCAAAATCCAGAGAAAAACAACTTTGCTATTATGGAACATGAACTTACATAGAAAAACACAAGTTACTAGTAAGAGAAACACAACTATTAGTTGCTGAAAAGCAGAAGAACTAGTGTGGACATAAAAACACATCAATCTGGGCTATATCGATGAGGAAACTAATGTGTACATGCTCTACCTAAAAAAGCTGATTCCACAAAAATAATCATGTGAATATCTAATCAAACTTATTAACATGGTGGAAGCACTTAGTTAACCTGTTGATTAAAATGCAACTTAGCTATATGAGCTTACATAAATATTACTCAAAACATTTTCACAAGAAAAAGCAACAACCATTTGTAACTTGTATTTGTTCGTTCAAATAGTTTCTCCTAGCTATCCCTAAGTTGAATGAAGTTGTGCAATTAGTTTCTCATATTGCTTATTAGGAACAAAAAATATTTCTAACTAAATCGCCAAGTTGCTTGTGCATGTGAGCTTAGTTGCATTTAGGCAAGCACTCGTGTGATCAACTTAATTAGATTCAAGAAGTAATTGAACTATGATGGCAAAACAACTTAATAAGAAACTAAAAAGTAAGTAAGTGCATGAGTATTAACAATTTAATCACATACAGATGAAATAAAAACACCTATGTATATAACTAACTATATACAGAAGTGAACTTAGTGACCACAGTAAAAACAACTTACCTATTTTGATTAATGAACTTCTATACAAAAACAAAAAATACTACGGATAAAACTGTAGAAACCAACATGTTGAACACGAAACTCAGCTAAATCACTAACTAATTGCTGCAAAAAAAATATAACTATGAAGGAACACATTTCCTAGTTGACCCCCAAACAAAACCAGAACTCATGGTTAACATACTGTGTATGGGATCAATCTTAGTTAAAATGTTCAAAAAAACAGTTAGATATGATCTAAGTAGTTGTGATAAAAACAATTAATCTGTGAAGAAAAAATTAACCTCAATTATGTGGAACTAAGTGACATCATGTCACAAACTATGGCGAATATCTCTCTCTAACTTTATGTACATAATCGAACCGAACCGAATCTAATAGATACCCCAAACCCCATCTGCTTTTACTGTGGTACAGTAATATGCACACAAAAAAATTGCTCACAAGCGGATTTCAGGTAGTGCCTAAAATAGATGCGGATCACCAGCAATCTAGCATGTAGATACTCTACTCTGAGTGGTACTGTACTATCCACCCGCAAAAACACCTAGAAAACTCAAACCCCAACAGATACTAAGCAACGCGCGGGTGTGAAATCGAGATGGGGATTTCATGTATAGAAGAAATCATAAGAAATTCATCGAGGAAATGAAATACGCAAGTTCCTAAGATGTAGATCCGCAGCAAAAACGCTCGGAGAAGGCTAACACATGGACATATTCGATGGATTTCAGGAGCAAACCTCACCAAAAACGAGATCCACATGGGGTGAATCGAGAACAAAATCCATCGTCGGAGCCCTCTCCCCCGTTGAACTTGACGCCCTCCCGCGCTCCTCGTCCTCACCGAACGCCATCCCGCTTGCTACACCGACCGATATACGTCGCCGACCTCCTCCGCCACCTAACCCTCCGCTGCCGATCTCCCGCTCCTCACGCGTTGGGAGCTCACCGACGACGCACTGGACGCCCTCCTCCCGCGCGCCCCTCTCTGCACTGCTGAGCACCTAGAAATGGCGCTTCCGCCGGCGGAATCGCCACCGATTCAGAACTACTGTGAAGAGAGGAACGAGGAGAGACACGATGAAATGCAGAGGAGTCGCGCGAGAGAAACAGGCCGCAACAGCTCTTCGCACGCTAACACCGACGCGCGGGTGGGCTCCCTAGTAGAAGTTGTCGGGACAGTGTGTGGGGGACGCGCGATGATCACACCATCGGACGGCCACAATTCGGTGGCTTGGTTTGACAAACCGGCCACCGAGCACTTTTTACCGGTTGGTTGGGTAAAGTTATTGTATGCTGAAAGAAAGCTATTGTTGGCTGGTATTTGTCGAACCTCGTTTTTGGATCAAAAAGGCAGCGGGCATCAAATTAAGATAAAAAGTTGGTAGGAAAATTGACCGCGTGGATATGTATAACTATTTTGACTTATCGTTGACATCTGTATGTGCTGAATTTAGCATCGCTCTACACGCGTGCCTCCAAAATTTCAAACTCTGCCGCGCGCATGCATGTCTGGTCCCTGATCCTGTACCATAGGGCCGTGACAAGCAAGCAGCATTGCAGAAATGTACAGGTACCCACGAAATACATCAATTCAAGGCCATGCATTAACTCCTTGTTACACAAGCATGGCCTATACACACAGAGCGCCGTCGCTCTGGCCTCCTCTGCGTCATATACTTACTAGTAACATCTGCTCCTCTCTACACGTATCTACATACGTAGTACATTGCCTGCAACTCTGCACATGTGTGTGTGTGATTAGAATACCTACGCAAGCCTGCAGCCACTGCATCGCCCTGCCTGCCTTCAAGTCGCTGCTGCAGGCAGGGTGCATCCTTCACACCTACTGCGTGATCGCTCTCGATCGACGGCTCTGCCTCATGCACACACACATAGGAATAATGTTTCTTTTTTTTTGGAGGTCTCCGCCTCTTTTTCCGAGGTACGATGCACGTTTTGAAGAACGGAATTACACATTGATATGATGTCACGCGTGGTGTCATTCTTCCAAATATGTTGGTGCCATTACACATTGCTCAAGGTTTTGTTTTCCGGGATTTCTAGAGAAGGATTGGTAGGAAATGGTTGGCCTCATTTGACAGCAATGCGTATATGCTACCCCCGCCCTTCTTCAATCAGCATGATTTGGACATTCAATGGGTTGTAGAGAGATATGCTGGCCCGATCGAGTTTAGGGTTTAGGGTATATAGGTACGATTTCTCCAAGAAAAATGCATCGTTCCTCCTTCTGGCGGTCGCGACACGGAGACAACGATGATGAATAGACAACAACAATGCCAGATCGAACCATTGGTGGAGGTGAGGCATGCATATGGGAGGCACATCCCGGCCATTGGTGGATGGGGTACTCATTGGAGTCAAGGACTCTAGGGAGAATTTCGCCAAAAAAAAGGACTTTAGGGAGAAGACTTGATCAAGCAACGTTGTAGGACATAGTGGTAGCGGCATCGGTTGCAATCGGTTCCCAAACACATTGTACGCTCAAATTATCAGCTAATAGATGGTTGCAATCGGTCCCCAAACACATTGTACGCTCAAATTATCAGCTAATAGATACTAGTCTATGTCTATCTTGTAGTCTTATAAGGATAGAGAGACGGTGGCCAAACCACAGGGAAGCGGAAGTGTTGCTATTCACGGGGCTGTACGAGCTGTATAACTACACCATAAGGTCCTCGCACCGACACCTTCCACCAACTTAGCACAACATAAGAGCCACATAATCTTCGTTACACTATGATCCTACAACTACTAATCATTTTGCCTAATTAGATTAATATGCATATGGTTGGGAACTTGAGATGTGTTTGCAATTGTACCAATAGTATCCGAGCCTTATGTTGCAATGAATATATGGTTCAACTGAAGTGCGAATAAAATAGTCAGAACTTAGAAGACAAGGGAATACCACATGTGCTTGAATTGAAGAAGCATGAAGCCATGTGAGTCGATAAATGCAGTGAAACACCCACACACCAATCGTGCCCGATATATAAACACATACCGCTTTCAAGACTCTTACTTCAGCTCTTCTAGTATTGAAAAATAGATATGTGCATACAATTAGATGTAATAGACCATGCGTGATGAATATGAATTTGTTTTGTATGCTTGATAGGCACCGGGAATTACTTTTTAGCTAGACCCCACTTCCATGCATGCATTTTATCTCTTTGTCATCTTCTGCATGAGATAAATGGGAATAAGATCTAGATTAGTGATCCACGTGATATGAGCCATGTACCAAACTGATTCCAAGGGACTCGGAAATGCTTTTGGTGTCCATGGCATCCTACACCATTGGGAGTATCACATTCTTCCATTGATGCTACTGATCCTTGTGTCGAGGGTGATATGTGGTTCTAGTCTCATGTATTCCTGAGTTAAGCTGCTCTCACATGGGATTGTGTACATTTGTCTTTTAACTCTGGCAACAATGCAATAATAAACCAGTAGAGACAACGCCAGTTCGAGTTGATGTGCATGAGTTGATCATAAGATCCATGAGAAGTTTTCGTAGTTCTTAGCTAGATTAACTTTAGATCTACAATACATTAGAAAATACTGTAGCTGGCTTCTTCCTCTTGTGATGCTTAAACAAGACAAGCTAATGGGGATATGACTGAATCCCAGTGTCATTCACTGAAATCCATGGGACAAGGACGTTACCCAACAAATCGATGACCTAGATCCACCATAGCACTTATGTATGTGCATTACATGAAAATTACCTTAAGTCGTAATTTAGATACGTGTTTACTCATCGGAGATGTGCTTACATACGGTTGATGAAACATGATCCAAGGTGAATCAAGTGGTTGATATTCGGGTGTGTTATACATGTAGGGAGCACCAATAGATAGTAATCTCCATTTGTTTTCCTCCTAGGGTGGTATGCGGGGAAATGTAGAGGATGGTGGTATGGATGGGGATAGGGGAGGTATTCTTGGCGATTCCGAGGTCATATGAGATGTACATCACAAGGTCCTAACATCGGCACCTCCTGTCAATTTAGCACAATATTATCAACATAAGGAAATTAACTAGTTTCGGGCTTGGGTACACTAGGAGTCTATTCTAGTGATTATATTGTGCCTTAGATGAAATATACATGATTGAGACATGTGAAATCATATCGGAAGGATGTAGATATGGTTCTAACGTAAGATGCAAGCATGTGAGTCCATGTAATGGAGGTTGCATGTATGATACACGAAAGGAGAAGGAGTGATCATGTATGCTTTGTCTGTATGTGGCATGACCGAGGTGAGATAGACAAGAGGGAAATTATGCACCATCCAACTGCTCTCTGTTCCAAAATATAAGATGTTTTAGAGTTTTTCTGGAACACATGTATCTAGACTCCTTTAGTGTGAAGCTTCACTCGTTCTACTCCAAACCTATATACTAAAACACGTATAGATAGATGCTTTCAGAAAAAACATCTTATAATTTTGGACAGAGGGTGTAGCTATGTATACCTAACTTTTGTGGCCAATCAACCATAGTAGGTTGTCCTTGTAGCGTGAAGTTTTGATTCAGTGCAGAAAATTTCATTTAATAATTAAGAAAAGAGTATGATTCACAATTATAGTTCATATGCAGTTTAGTTATGTGACATATACTAAGAGAGCAAGTACAATAAATCCTAGTCAGCAGGATATAAGAAATAAACTAATATTATTTTGCTTAGTTGGATGAGAGAGAAGAGAAGTGGGCTCTCATGCAATAGTCAGCTCTTGCACGTGTGTCTAGGCACTTTATGAGTATGTGATATGGACCATCTACATATAAAGTAGTAGCTCTTTAAAGGTAACTATTGTACTAGTTGGCTATAAGCTAACTATAGATGATCTTATAGCCAGCAGCCGGCTATACTATTGGAATTGCTCTAATCACAACCATGATTTAATACATTTCATTATGATTCTAATGGCATCAATATTGTTTACATAGTTACATGTTTAATGAAATGATTGCTGGTGAAATCTTTGTCTTAGACAACAAAATAAACTTGGTACGAAGCGACTAGTAACCATGTGCGCACTCGATGCGACATATGAGATGTCTGCAAACATGTTAAAATCACGTAATTCAGCCTATGAAACATCAAAGATATGCTTCTGGCATAAGATACGAATATGGCAAATCAAGACAGAATAGAAGATATATACCACATGGCCCGCAGCCACACAAGTCAACAAGTGTAGTGAATCACCATTCACTTCAACAATTCCCAATATATAAACATAGGCAGTGGCTCTCCCAAGCCTCTTAGTACCCAATCCTTTTCTATGAAATAGAGATCATATACATATGTGTGTCCCCTCAAAAAAATATACATGTGTGTGTTTAGAAATTAAGTAGATGGATCAAGTGGTATATGGAAGAGTTATTATAGGCTTGAAAGGCACCGGGAAATATGTTACGGCTAGAACGTGGACATATACGAGCAATTTGGTCCCTTTAGTGTCTCCCACAGGAGACCTAACGGCATGGTGCAAGCATGTATCAAAATTTTGATACCTTGGTTGCAATCAAAATGGTATGCTGGTAGGGATGACGTGAATTCAGATCAGCTGTGTTCAAGATCCTAGTCTGTGCGCGCGAAAATCTTGAAGCACGTCGAGTGGATGTGGCATCAGAGATTCAACATGTACGTCTATTTCCAAAAATTTGGCCCTCACATGGCGGACCCAAGAATTATTTGAAGACTAATAACACTAATTTTTAATAAAATTACCATTAAATTAGGCTTAGCAACCGGCCGAAGCGGGACGTGCCCAGGCTTAGAACGGTTGGATCCGCCTATGGATATGTTTTCCTCACTAAAGGGCGTGCAACTCAGCGTGTGCACCGCAGATAAGCGTGCCTAGCTAGAGCGTGGAGCACGAGAGGCGCTACTCTTTCTTGAGCGCTACTCCCTGTGTCCCGGCTATTAGTCCTACTCTTAGTACTAGGTCGTCGATTTGACCAATTTTAGATGAGATGTACTGTATATAGTAAAAAATACTATTAGAATTCTCATATGTTATATTTTTTAAAAGTATAATTTGTATGTAAAATAATTTATTTTATATATTTCAAAATGATAATCTAGGAACACATGCATGCCTAATACTACCTCCGTTCCAAAGCTTAAGACTTATTTCAAAATATAGTTTGACCATGTTTTTACAAAATATATTGATATTTACAACATGAAATCCTTACCTTTTGATACATCATGAAAAATATTTTCACATGGATTCTATACAATATCATAGTTTTTAATAATTTTTTCTAAAAGTTTGATCAAACTTTTCATAGCTTGACTTTTCAAAAAAAACATAAGCCTTAACTTTTGGGATGGACGTGGTAATGCTTTGGCAAAACACTCGTGATATTAAGCTTTGATTGATCGCCCATCCGCCGGAGTTCGTGCGTGCATGCATGTTATACCTGATGATCGCAGAAATATACTTGAGTAGGATCGAAATAGCAATTGAAGTCCATTAAGTTGCACAAATATATAACCTGCATAGAGCTCTGCGTCCTAGCATCTACTGCTCTCTCTACATGATCGGTCGACCAAGGCCTCCGCAACTCCCCATAGGAATTGTGTCTGTGTTGCTCTATTAGAGGATGGCCAGAGATACTGGGTGCCTTCTTTGCGACGATGCATATGAAAATTCAACCGGGAGGAACGGAATTTGTTGGGTTTATTGGCCGGTGCGTACGTAGGTGTGGGACTGGATCTGAGATGGAGCGAGTGGTTTCATACTTGATAATCGGGCCGAGTTATGCATGTTGGGAGCACCAAAAGTGACGTGCCACTCATTGTTTTTTTAAGTTAGACGTGTGTCGATGGTTCATCTTATTTACAGCCGATCCCGCGGATCGGATTTCATTACCCGACAGAAAACGAAATAAGGGTACGGCAGCTTCCAAGTGCAAACAAAAATAAAAAGAGTTCGTTACAGTGTGCCGCTCGGTAGCAAACACTCAGGAAAAAAAAAAGACTACTACCCTCCGTTTAGAAATATAAGACATTTTAGATTTCTAAAATATATGTATCTGACGCTTTTTATGTATAGGTTCACTCCGAACCTCTACGAAACCTATACACTAAAAGACGTCTAGATAAATTCGATTCACAAAGCTAAAACATCTTATATTTCTAAACGGAGGGAGTACTAATTATATTTACAAAAGCACCGGCTCAAATAGAAATGCTTGAGAGCACCAAGGGCCATCACGAACAACAGACAAACGGTGTCGCAACTTCAAACAAGACAGTGGCCTAATCCTCTGAAGTACATAACTAAGATGGTTGAAACCGCTCGTGCGAGGCGACCTCGAGGCGCCCCCTCCGAATCCTAGCCATCCACGACCATCGCTCCCCCGCCAGCCCCTGCTGCCCACACTGGTGGTGGCGGCCACGCCTAGGCTGCCGAAGGCGGCCGGCGATCTGCGCGGCTCCGTTGGTCCTCTTCGCGCCAGGGGTGGACACCAAGGGGCGGTGCCGGTGGATCCAAGCGGCAGGGGCGGCGCTCACCCGAGCGGCGTTTGCCAGCGACTTGGGAGGGAGGCGCGGAGGCGACCATTGAATGCATGGGCGGTGGCGCGACAGGCAAGGAGGGAGGCGTGACGGACGGGACGCATCGGCTGCTCGCCTGCAAAAGGCTGATCGACGGGCAACATCGCCATTACTGGGGCGCGGCAGTTGAGGAGGAAGATAGATCGAGCGCGGACTAAATGCGTCGGCCGCTGACGCTGACACGTGTGGCTCGCGGCGACCAGCCGTTTCACGCGCCAGCTTCTCCACTCCTTCCTGCCAGAAACGCGGCATTCGCCCCTCCACTAGCCCCCGTGGGTTGGGTTCGGCCTAGGACACCGACTAACAAAACAGGCCCGCGCTGGTGACAAATAAAATTTGATGGTGTGCTAGACGTGAATTCGGCAGCCAGCACCCCCGATAGCGCTTAGAGGGCCGAGTGGAGATGCTGTGAAACCGCGCAGCAACGCTCACATGCGTGGCCTCACGCTGCAGCAGCTGAAGCCCGGGCGGCACATGGGACGATGCCTGCGTGCCTACTTGTGGACATGTCAAGACCCAACACTGTAGCGCCGCTAGCTGTACTGTACTCCGTTGAGACCATCGATGAACATCGCACTGGAACAGTATATGTTTTCTGAATGTCAACATTGGTGTGGAATCTGGAACTCAAATTTTGAATCGTGCGGTCCCCTTTTTACCAACTCTCTTGTGCTTCCTCGACTGTTTTTCTTCTACAGTATTTTTTTTCTTGGCCGCCTTCCAAGAACCCTAAACCCAATGCATGGAGATCACACCATCTGCATGGTTCTGCGAAAGAGCAAAAGTGAAGAGATAGTACTAGATGGTAGTGGCAGGGGACCAATGACATTGACAACTATCGCAGTAGCACAAATCCCCGTCTCTTCCCTGGGCAGATGATCTTCCTGATGGCGGTTAATTTCTGTGGAAGCAGGTTTCAGGTTTTCACTCCCTGCCAACTCTCAACTGCGAACACTTAAATTCCTCACTGCATCAATTGATCCCAACGCATTGGTCAAATCTTTTTTTTGGTTTAGCCACTAGTATCTGTCTGCTGAATAACGCATCAATGAGAGGAGGAGGCTGAGATGAAATTTCACTTACTGTATTTTTTATTTATTTAGATCGCTTGGCACGTTCTTAAACTCTATGCTGCAAGTTCGGGGGCGCAACGAGTACAAACGTGTCCTGCAGCGGTACCCGTGCAGGCTCCTTATCCATGCAAGATCACGTGTCCCATCAATCAGCAGCTCCTACAATTTTCCGTCTCCGTTCTTTCCAACTCTAGAGTCTACACGTACACACGGAACTGTATATGCATGCAACCGTGTAAATAAATCCAATGATGATTATGCATGTGTTTTTTCGATTTATATATGGATGGATGAATGTAAAAAAAAGAAAGCTGCAGAATCAATGTGGTGGTATTTACACCGTATATACAGTATGTGCGTATGTGTGTATTTTTTGACAAATTTGCCCAGATTCGAGAAACTAATTCGGAATCTGACCGTTGGGGTCGGCGTCATTTTAAATGGAGCCAAAGTTGTATA
This sequence comes from Avena insularis, assembly GCA_023614405.1. Classification (NCBI taxonomy): domain Eukaryota; kingdom Viridiplantae; phylum Streptophyta; class Magnoliopsida; order Poales; family Poaceae; genus Avena; species Avena insularis. The sequence continues at coordinate 576,323,582 of CM042692.1, forward strand.
GGTCGGCACCAATTCATCCAAAAATCGAACCGAAGGAGGTCGGCTCCATTGAAAACGGCGCCGACGTCGACCCCATGTAAAACGGCGCCAATCTCCCTAGCCCCTCTGGTGTCACATGTTGGCGCCGACCCGTATAACTTCGGCTCCGTTTAAAATGACGCTGACCCGAGGGATCAGATTCCGAATTAGTTCCTCGAATCTCCACATACTTGTCAAAAAATACCGTATATGTATAGACCATGCATGCATGAGGATGGATGGGGGAATTGATTGAACCCATCATAGAATCCGTGATGGGTACATTGCTCTCTTTCACTCCCAGCCTATCCGACCCTAATGAGCCACACATGATGGCACAAGCATATAGATAGCATTCATCCAACAACAAGTTTGTTTCTCGAGGCTGAGCGCGCGAGCTTTGTAGAGAGATAGATGAGTGCGAGAGATATCTCAATATGTGTGCATGTGCACACGTCCAACATATGTAGACCATAATGTTCACCCGGGTTGAAGGAAAATCCAAATCTATGAGCAAAAACTGTTCATTCACTAGGAGTGCTCGTTTGAAATGTGGAAACTTTTACATATGGAACACTTTGATTTTCATGGGAAATGCGAAACTGGCCATGTACTCCAGAAATAAGACCAAGGAAGAAACCATCATTCCTTTTCAATTTTATTATCTTGCTTTAGTTATCCATGCAAGATAATAACCATGCCAATTTCAGAGAAACAAACACGTGGCACAAGTTAACCATGCAACTTGTCACGATCTTCACCATGCCATGCCATGCCATTATCCATAACCAAGAAGCACCTCCGCAGCAACAAAGAGAATGAATGGATGAGCCACACCATGGACAACACGCATCTCCCCCTCCAATGCACCACCACCCTGCCCATCTGCATCCATCTAGCTAGCCCTGCACACCTACTCCATGTCTAGCCAAATAAAAGAAAAAGAAGGCTGCCGCATGTAGAAAGAGTCACCACCCATGTACGCAGCATAGCAATTATTATTTTGATGTTGATTTCTTCACAAAAGAAGGCTGCATCATATGGAAAGTCATATCTTATTTAGCATGCAGCATAGGTGCAGATTTGCAAAAAGGGGTGGCCGAAAGGGAAACAAGAGAGTAGATTGAAGAGGAGCTAGTGGTCTGGTACTGCTGTGGTGCCCCATTACTGGGTCAGTGCACATATTATTGCTGGCTTAAATTTCTAAAGAACAAATTATTGCTGGTACATGCCATGTGAGTGAAGGCAGAGCTAGGAATGCATACATACATGCATGATGACGGCACCCCACCGATAATTGGGTAGACGTAACAAAGGGTTTGGTAGTTTTGGTGAGCAGAAAAAAAAATGCGAGAGATTGAGAAATTAATAACCGAGCCTAGTGTGTTTGTGTGAGGGGGGTGGTAGAACCCTAGCCGCAGCTGCCACTTCCCCTGCCCACGATCACCCCGCCTCTGCCGAAGGATGTCGCCGGTCAAAGGCCATGTAGCCGATGGCAGTGGCGGGCTCTCATCCCCTAGCGTGGTTGGTGAGCGACAGGGGCCCCATCTTCCTCGCGTGGGGGGATATCTGGCGGTGTCTCGCGGCGGTCCTGGACGATACGACTCTTCCTGTGGAGATAGACACCGGGGCGGTGGCCCGAGCCGACTTCTTCGGTAAACTTGGCGGTTGTCGTGGCCATGAGGGTGACACTGTGGCTGGTTCGGGGGGCTCAGTGCGTATCTGCCACTCATCTCCGCATGGTGTGGGTGGTGGGGTGGTGCCCGTTGAGATCTCCGGCCTGTTGTTGGAAGACAGTGGGCTGCGGCGTTGGGGCATACCGATCTGCCTAATAAAGGAGTCTGTGGCCGTGGCGAGGGAGGCAGAATCAGCCATTGACGAGCGCGGCGAGCGAGAAGCGAAGGAGTCGATGGAGGCCGAGAAGACCACCCGGGTCGCCGCTAAGGCCTCCACGGAGGAGGGGCGCAACGGCAGGACGCGCAGGCGACAATGGAGGCCGCTGGCTTGGACCGCCTCTTGTCATGCCGGTGCCAGAGCAGGGAGACCGCCCTTAGTACTTTGGCCCATAGGCAGGTCGAGGCGAGGGCCTTTCGCGCGACGATGGCCACCGTGGTCCAATGGGAGGACGAGGACGAGGGTGGCGGAGACCCTAGCGTGCCACCGCAGGAGGCAGGCAACAAAGGCGAAGGAGGCAACCATGGCGGCCCGGCGGTCAAGGGCGGCCTCCGGCCAGGATGGGGACAATGCAGAGTAGACTAGTTTAGGAGAGTCCCAACTGTACCTTTAACTATTTTTATTTTCAATGAAAACAAGTTATTAGTGGTATTTTTGTGCAGGACACACGGCCCAGAGCAGGACAAGCCCGGACGCGCGGGCTATCTGCCCCCCCTCCCCTGCCCCCCCCCTCCCCAAACCCAGCTCAATTTTGGGCCAGGTTTGCGCCGAAACGTACAAGTCCGGGACCGCGTGGTTCGTTTGCGGGGGCGTTGGCGTTGGCCTAAGGAAAAGAGAGGGGGAGAGAGGGAGGAAGAGAGGGAGAGATGACCGCTAAATTAAAGAACAAAGGTAAATAACACTCCTATAAACACACAAAGGCTGGCAGGTGTACACACACCAGAACCAATCAATATGAATATTCCAATAGATGCATCTAAAAAATAGGAGTACCGTGAACAGAAATCCAATTCGGCTCACGGGGTGAAAATAAATCCATTGTTAGAAAGCACATTTCAAAATGTAAAAAAATTTGGAAAAAAATATATCCATGTACATCTAGCCATTATATGTTTGTACATAAGTTTTCGATAAAAAATAACATTTTTTATGTCACATGTAAAAAAGATAAATTTACATTTTTTATGTCACAGTAAAGTTCCAAAAGATACTTGGTTTTATGCTTCTGTAAAATTTATATTCTTCTAATTTGAACAGAGATTATAAACTTGCATACTCGGTTTCTATTTTTTTTTAATAAATAAGAAGGCTAGAATTAATATATTTTCATATGTACAACTATAAAACCAATGTCACGGTTTTTGACAAATAAAAACAAAAGGTGGTATTTTGGGGAGTTGAACTCATGATCTATTAGTAGGCAAGGTCTTCTACCAACTCAACTAGCATAGTTTTCCAAGCGCTGTATATAGAGAGAAGTATAGCGCTCTACATCTGAGCGCTATGCTACCTACAGTAACGTCTCAGTCAAAGGTGCTACTAGAACGTTCCATGGGATCCGCGTGCCATGCTGCTAAGGAGTAGCGCCTTTCGGAGAGGCGCTACACTGTTGAGCATAGCGTCCTTGTGTTAGGCGCTATCCAAAAAGTTTAGTTGAGTGAAATACTTTTGCTCGGAGTTCATTTTGTGAATTTATTTAAACTTTAGATAATTTTGTCCATTCTGCCGTGCGACGCAAGGCTTTCTTGCATGCCAAAAGCGGTGCACGTCTGTAACCGCTGGGCCGTAGCAGACAGCGGCCACGGGAAGCTTTGCTAGCTAGTACAGTAAATGGCAATGGCAGGCAGCTGAACGCAGGTCGCAAGCTGGCTGGCCCTCACGCTGCAGCCCTGCGGCACATGGGACGATGCCTGCGTGCCTACTTCTGCACAAGTCAAAGGCCCGCACTGCACAAGCAGTGGACGCCGCTAGCTGTGGTCCGTTGAGACGATGAGAGGTGGAACAGTTGCAATTTTCTCTGAATGTTAACACTGCCGTGGAATCAGGAACTCAAATTTTGAATCTTGCGATCCCCTTTTTGTGAACTCTCTTGTGTTCCATGAACTGTTTTTCTCCTACAGTAGTATCTTTTTCTTTTTCTCCACCTTCCTACTCCCTCCGTTTTAATATGTGTGCTTTGTGTGTCATGCATATGCACACGTTCCTCATAGATCATAGACCAAAGTGTTCATAATTTGAGGAGAATCTAAGCCTATGAGCAAAGTATGTCCATTTGGAGGGTTCATTTGAAATGTAGTTTTTTTACATGCCCAATGTTCACAAGAATGTGAAAATTTGACATCTACTGAACTATGCTAAAAGAAGAAAACATCAGGTAAAATGCTATTAGTTCCCGAGCTCCATGGAGCCCTTTTATATTTATTTTTACTGAAAACCACATTTCCGAATCTCAATAAATCTGAATTTTTTTATATCAGTACATCTACACACCTAGTATGTACACGGCAAGTTACGTCCAAATATATTTTGTGATCTACAGAAGAAAAGACAAATGTGAGGATAAAAGACAAGTTCTTTTTTCTTTGCTAGAACCATGATTTTGTTTCAATTTGTAGCCCAAAATTTTGACGCGAAATTTTGTTGTTCCGTAGATAATATGAATATGTATCCACGTACCCCAAACCATAGTTTTCTGAAACGCCTAATACAATTTTAGCTTTTTCCGAAGTTCCAGGCTCCAAAACGACGCACTCGAACCATCACTCTTGCTCAATTGTTTTTTTTCCACTCTTTTTGGTTTAACGAATTGTTTTTTTGGATAAGAGAAGAGATAATACCACTCTGCACACACGTGGCACAAATCAACCTTTGCTGCTTGTGAGGATCTTATCCATGCCATGCCATTATCCATAACCAAGGAACATCTCCACAGCAACAAAGAGAATGAATGAGCCACACCATGGACCACACGCATCTCCCCCTCCACTCCCAACGCACCATCCCTGCCAGCCCATCTCCATCCATCTAGCTAGCCCTGCACACAGTGCACTCCTGCTCCATGTCTAGCCAGAGAAACCAAGGCTGCAGCATACGGAAAGTCACAGCCTATGTATGCAGCATAGCAATTATTATTATTTTCATTTTGATTTCCTCAGAAAAGAAGGCTGCATCATATGGAAAGTCATGGCCTATGCATGCAGCATAGTAGCAGATTTGTAAAAAAAGGGTAGCCAAAAGGGAACAAGGAGTAGATTGAATTGAAGAAGGGCTTGTGGTCTGGTAGGTGTGGTGCCCCATTACTGGATGATCAATGGACACATTATTGAAGGCTTATAGATTTCTAAAGAAAAGAAAGTATTGCTGGCACATGCCATGTGAGTGAAGGCAGAGCTAGCAATGCATGCATGGATGATGATGATGGCACCCAAGGGATAATTGGGTTGAGGTAAGAAATGGTTTTGTTGTTCCGGTGAGCAGAAAGAGATAAAACAAATACAGGAGATGGGGAACTTAATAACTGAGGCAAGTGTTTGTGTGAAGAAAAAACTTCTACTATCGTGTTCTATTTACGGACTGCCACTCCAAGAGGCATAGCCTTTGCATGAGCAGAGTATTTTTGTTTAAACCGCGAAGACATTGCGAAAAAAGAGAGTAAAATCTACACTTCAAATGTTTGTGTCCCATAATATACTACCTCTGTTTCAAAAATTACTCCGCACGTGCGCTTATCTAGGTGGGCTAGTACTCCCTCACTTTTCATTCAAAAAAATACTAATTTTTTTTAAATAGATAGTATGGAATGTGTATTACGTATTTCAAAAATTCTAGAATTTTTTTGGATAAAAAATGAGAGAGTACTAGTCCACTTAGCTAAGTGTGCGTGCGAAGTAATATGAAACGGAGGGAATAGGGTTTAGGATGAAACGGATGGAATACATCCTAGTATAACAATGATACAAATACAGTGGTCATAAATTAATTGGCCCTATGATACGTTCCTCCTGTGACAGTGCTCTGTCCCTACTCCTATTCTACCTGCCGTAGCCTGTGGTCTAGTGATCTCATTTTAGGTTCATGTGATGCACTACCAGGGGAGTGTGAGGTGGCGCTCACTAACTCGCATGACATGTTCCATGAAGGGTGTCAGATGAAAACTTTTTTTAAAAGTCACTTCAATTGGTAGGAGTAGTACAAGGAAAGGGCGAAATGAGTGATTGGATGTGAGTCCACTTGGCAGGCCATGCCCATCCTTCCATCCGTCCATCCATCCTTCGGTGCACCCCAAAATGAGGCATTTCCTTTGGTGCCATGCATTTCTTGATCCATCGTGGAATGACATGCTTCGTCTCATCTTGATTGACACGAGATGGCTTTTCCGTATGTTTGTTTGTGCACCACTATACTAGTAGTTCTTCTAGCTTTAGCTAGCCAGCACAAGTAGGACGTGAAGTTTCTTCTACTAGCTCGATGCAGAAAGTGACTGACATGTGGGCCCAAGGTGCAGGATCAAAAGTGAAGCTGGTGCTACTCCGTTTAGGTGGCCGGGGTAGCACATGATAGATTTGCACTGGATGGAGTGGATGCTGGAAAGCCAGTACTCCAAAGCTCCCTTATCCTGTGGGCTGTGGTTATCTATAGCATCTGAGTGGAGACAGCTTATAGGCATAACATACAGCTTTGCAATGCGATGATGGTATACTTGTAACAAAGGACAAAAGGAAATGAGGCCTTGTTTATCCGTATAGTAATCCAATCCGGTGATACTGTTTTCCGATCCAATAACCATAGAGGTGTGCTTTGGTGTTCTCCCTCTCCTTCAAAATTATGAAACTGAAAACACAATGACTGTGGCCGAACCAGAACTGCATGTTAATCGGGCAGAGCAATTATTTTTCGAGGAAATCAGACAGAGAACATGTTATGTTAGTCATAGTGGGGAGTAACTTAGAGTTATGTTACTAGTCTAAGTTACTACCTTCGTAGTGAAAAAAACATAGGTGTGGTATGATACAAAATCCCATCTATTGCAATTTAGACATATTTTGTCTTAAAAAGTGTAATCTGATATGTGGCCTGATTTGTTCGTTGCGCGAGATGATGCAGGGCCTTGACCCAAGCGCCGAAAAACCACGACGAAACAACAGCTAGCTAGCTCGGTGCCGGCATGCACAGGACTCCGGCCGGACCCAGGGCTAGCTGTTCCTTCTGCATCGGAGAAACCGTTGGTTCGTATCGTACGCGCCGCGTCTCCTACGCTCATGATCGGGACATGCGGCGGTGGACCACCGTACCGGCGCTGCCTCCGATCGAGATCCAGCAAGCTCTGTGCGCCGGCACATGCGTCCCGTCTGCCGCCGTCAGTTTGGCGTAAACGTCCAGCCTGCAACGGCGACGGTGACGTCTGGTACGTCGGATTCCTCCCAAATGATTTGCCCGTCGACCCGCGTCGCCATCCATGATCCAATCATATGGCCATGTGTGTATGTTGCTTCGATAGTACTGTATGCTCTTTTCCGGTCCCAATTTCCTTTTACATCGCCGGTCCTGTGTAGTATTAGCATGTGCGTAGAAGAGTCATAGGAAGATTTTAGGAAGGGACATGCGTTTATTTATATGGCACGATGGGTGTGGCACTAGTAGAAAAATGGCCCTTGACTAAGACGGAGCGAAGCAAGACCCGTTACCGGTATTTAGGGATTGTTCATGACCTAGGTTTCCACCGTTATATATACCTCCTCTAAGCCGTTAGTTAGGATAAGTCGCCTCTGATAATCTTTGATCGTTGTGTAAACACTCCCCACATGGTGAAGTTTTTTTGGCTGGGCGTCCGTAGTTTTTCTCTCTTTGTTGAAGAGGTTTTTGACGTTAAATCTTGTATCCCCTTGGCCCCTACACGTGTGTTGTTGTTGGTTCTTTTTTTATTACTTGTCGCGTTTATAACATGTTCTACATTGCAGTCATGGACGAAGTGATCGAATTATACACCATGGTTTCGTCAATATTTTTATGCGATCTAAATGAATAAGAACCAGCGGATTCTTCAAATAAGTTGGGTTCAATAAAACCATTTCGCTTTAATCGTTATGCAAAGGAGTAGTTAAAAAAATATAATACTCTTAGAGCACGTACGGAACCTTTATTTCGTACCAATTTCAACCGTCTAACTATTCTTACGGAAGGAACAACATTACATCTACAATTACTAGCTAAATACCACTAGTGAAAAACGGGTCTTTAGTTCCGGTTCCTAAGGGCTTTAGTCCCGGTTGTCCATTCGGGACTGCGGAATTAGGACTACCCCTTTAGTCCCGATCAGCCACAAATCGGGACTAAAGGCCCTTATGGACCTGCGGTCGGGACCCTTATTTGAATTGTTAATCTTTTATTGGAACATTTTTAATACTAACTATACTTAATCTTAGGTCAAATTACACTTATGGTCAAACTTTTCGGTCGGTCACTCATCCTAGCACTACTTCATCCCCAGCACGCTTAACTTATCCATTCCATCAGGATGTCCTCAAGCAAAGGACATTGTACCTTGTTGTCAAGACTATCATATCAATCCTATTAACTCATATCAATATGTCACACGTCTTTATTTTTTAAAATTATAAACAACTATTTAACTAAACAATAATAAATAAGTAATAATAATATTTTATTCCAATGAAAATAAAAAACTAATTAAAATAATATTTTATTCATCCCGCGACTACGATGGCCGCCTGGATCTCCTCGACCATCTCGTCGCCGTCAGGCACCGGTGGAACCGGCACTGAGCTTCCAGGTAGGCGGGCACCGAAAGTCCAGAGGCGCCATGTAGCCGGCGTCGTGCATCATCCGCGCCTACCACGACTGGAGTGAACGCCCGCCGAAGCCATTCACCGCTGCTGGGTCGCCGGGTACCTCTCCGCCATTGCTACCGCCGAGAGCTTCTTATTTTTGTCGAAGGTGGAGTTCGTGGTTGGGGAATGAGGAGGCGTGAGAATGTGGTCTGAGAACCGGCGAGGGCACCGACTTTCATAGCCGAAAGGGGAAGGGCGCCAAAGACGGGAGGGGTGTAGCGGCGTGGGCGGGAAAACGCGACACGGCGGGAAGGTGGGCCGGTGGTGGCACGCCATTAAAGTGACGCGTTTTCCCTCCTGGGAGCATCGCCTGTGGAGCAGCGTTGGATGGAAGTGGCAGGAGAGGTGGAGCGGCTACCGCGCAGGGGGGTACTGCTGCTTGGCATCGCTGTGGTGTCGATGGCTGCTGTGGCATGAGTCGGCACATTGATCTACATGCTGAAGATGGTTGGCGGAAGATAGTGAAGGCGGCGACATCCGGAGCGTGTGCGTGAGCGCCGCTCTGTGGATATGCTATGCGGTTCTAGGACTTCTTTTGCTTGAGTTCGAGCCGCCGCGCCAAGGCGCTCCAGCTTCTCTTGGCGATTGGCAATAGTGTGAGTGACCATTGGGCGGGGTCGAAACATGTAGATATGTGTTTGATAGATCTTGTTGGGGAGCTGGCGATATGGTTATCGTTTTTGCTTGGTGTTTTGTTTTGGTGGTTCCGGTTTGTATGATCTTTGTAATGGCTTTTGCCAAGCATTGTGGTTCTAATAATAAATATTGCTGTGTGCATCGCTCGATGCAGAGGCCGGGGCTCCGCTCCCTATTTCGAAAAAAAAGCTGGCACACGTCCCGATGTTTTTTCAAAATTTTGTGAAACTCATAAATATGATTTTCAATTTTTTATAATAACAGGATCAGTGGAGCTCAGGAGCCAAAAATCTCCACCCGTCAAACTATCGTGTAGAAAATACTATTCTTATCTTCTCCTCCTATATATGGTAGGTTGGGAAAGGCAGGGAGATAGTGGCCCGATCATAAGAAGGTGAAAGAAGTGTCACCCGGTGCAGGTGAGTATTTGTTGTACACCATAAGCTCCTACTATAGACACCTCCCACCAACGTAGAATAACATTAATAAATATACAATAGTCCTCTTACAATCTTCAGATACACATTGAGCCTACACCTAGTAATTGTTTGTCCATGAGATGAAATATGTATTACAGGTGTGTGAAAACATACCAAAAGTACATGAGCCTATGGCACAACAAATGTATGGTTGTAATATAAAGTGAAAATTTAACAATATAGAAAGGAGAGAAAACCACATGTGCTAGAATTGAAGAAGCACAAATCCAAATGAGTCGATAAAATGCAGTGAAGCAACCCATCACAAACATGCCCGACATATAAAAGCACGCCCTTCCAAGACTCTTATTTTGAATACATCCAATATTGAGGAATAGACGTCACATATGTTCATAGAGCACATATTGTGGATGTTGTATATGAGTCGGTTTTGTAGGCTTGAAAGACATCGGGAATTACATGCCGGTTACGAGGCCCATCCATGTATGTATTTTCATCCCTTCGACCTCTTCCAGATTACTTAAATGGGCACTTTATCCAGAGCATTCAGCAAGTTCATATTGAACAGGTATCAAATTGCTGCCAAGGGTTTATGATTTTTTAGGGGGTCCATGTCATCCTACACCATATGGAACATCTTCTTAATCACATTGATGTTATTGTGCCTCATGTCGAGGGCTAAGAATTTATCTGGATGGTTTAAAACTCCTCTATCCCTCAATTAAGGTCCTCGACTTGTTTGATTAAGAAAACAGTTTCCAAATAGGGATGGTTGTAGTTCACGATGACAAAATGACCTGACTATTCATGAATAGAATTTTAAGTTTTTAGCTTCTCCTTACATCTACAACAAAGTGGAAACACATCGCCAAATCACTTCTTTCTATTTGTTATGGACCGTTGCTCCTGTGAGGCTTCCCGCCATCCCTCACCCTTTTGCAACCAATCTGACCTTTCTCTCTTTTCTTGCAAGATGAGGGGTTAGGACCAGATCTTAACTTTATGTACATAACTTCATCTTATATGTCTGTCCGCCAACAAATCGACAACCTAAATAATGTCACTGGTACACATACTAGTGACAGGCAATGATGCAAAGTTTTGTTTCTAACATAAAATGCAATCATCTAATCACATGGGTTTGGGTGCCTTTTATTTTTGATGTTGCGCAAAGTTTACAAGAAAGGTACTCCCTACGATCCATATTACTTATCACTAAAATAGATGTATCTAGACATGTTTTAGTTCTACATCCATTTTAACGACAAGTAATATGGATCGGAGGGAGTAATAAGGAATTGTGTATGCCCTATCTATACGCAACATGAACTGAGGTTAGACATAGTAGGTTGTCTTTGGTAGTAAGAGGGCATACCAAAAAAAGCAAGTACGACTTATAAGTACAAGTAAAGTTCTTGTCCCGGTTGGATATATATTATGTATTTTTTATTAACGAAGTTTATGATTAACATTTATAGTTCATATGTACATAGTTTAATTAGGTGATATATATTTTGTCAAAAAAGTTATCATGAGCTATCATACATTTGATTATACTCCAGTGGCACGGATATTGTGTACACTGTTAGCGTAGGAGGAAACGCTGCCTTGTTAGGGGCTCCGTTACGTGTTATATATTGACGGAAAAGCCCCATCAGTGGCTTACATAAGGAAGATACAACGGTGCTGACTACACCATACATTGTAGCCTCAAAAGGAAACACAAAATTACATTGATATGGTTTTATTGTCTAATACTCCCCAGCTGCGGAAGAAATGGAGAGATTTAGATTACACTTGAACTCTTCAAAAGTCTTGACTGGTAATGCCATCGTGAAACCACCAGCCAACTGATCTTTCCTTGAGATAAATTTGATATCGAGCAATTTACTTGTGACTCTCTCATGCACAAAACGGAAATCAATTTCAGTATATTTAGTGAGAGCATGAAAAAACAGATTTGCAGTGAGATATGTGGCACCGAGATTGTCACAGAGAGGTACCTCGAGCTCACGAAGGAGTGCCTCCATCCAAATTATCTCAGTTGTGGCGTTGGCCATGGCCTTGTATTCTGCTTCAGTGTTTGATCGAGAGACAGTAGCCTGTTTTCTAGCACTCCAAAAAATAAGGTTAGGACCAAAAAATATGGCAAATCCACCTGTGGAACGTCTGTCATCAATATAGCCTTCCCAGTCCGTGTCAGAGAATCCACCGAGGAGAGTAGAGGAGGACTTTTGAAATGTAAGTCCAACTTTTAGTGTACCTTGAAGGTAGTGCAATATTCTTTTAGCCGTTGTCCAGTGAGCTGTAGTGGGGGCATGAAGAAATTGATATATTTTGTTAGCAGAGAAGGACAAGTCTGGACGTGCTAACGTCAAATACTGTAAGGCACCAACAACACTCCGGTAGTGAGTGGAATATTTAGCCCCAAGTGGAGTATCATCAGTGAGAGACAATTTATCAGTGTTGGAGAGAGGTGTGGGAGATGTTGTGCACTTGTGCATACCAACACGAGTAAGGATATCAGTGACATATTTTTCTTGAGACAATAGTAGGCCATCCGGGGTTTTCTTTACTTCAATGCCGAAGAAGAAGTATAAATCACCAAGATCCTTGAGAGAAAAATTCCCACGCAAATCATGTAGTAATGCCGAAATAGCTTGATCCGAGGAATTGGTCACACTGATGTCATCAACGTATATTAAAGAACATGGTGATACCTGACTTGTTGTAGATGAAGAGACGTGTCAGCCTTGGATCTGAAGCCAAGAGCAATAAGCTTGGAGCTGAGTTTGGAAAACCATGCATGGGGATCTTACTTCAGACGATAGAGCGCCTTGTTAAGCTTACAAATATGGTGCGGAAGATTGGGGTCTTCAAACCTAGGTGGTTGTTTTATGTAAGCCTAAGACAAGGCGTATAGTAGTTGCTTTTACAACGGGTAGTCAATGCCATAGCGTTGTTTGAATCCTTTTGCAACCAACTTTGCTTTATACTGGCCAATAGTGTCATCTACATTCTTCTTTATATGATAAACCCACTTGCAATCAATGATATTTTTGTTAGAGATAGGTGGTACAATATGCCATGTTTTATTTAGGAGTAATGCATCATACTCTTCTTGCATAGATTTATGCCACTTGTCATCTTCTAAGGGTTCAGAGGTGTTACTTGGTTATCCTCTAGATGTTAGTAGACCATAGCGTATTGTACCATCTGTATAAATTTTTGGATTTGTTATACCTCTTTGAAGGAGTGTACAGGGTCCAATTGCAGGAAGGGGCACATGGACCATGTCCGCAGAAGATCCAGAGACGGTAGACCCGTTTGCTCTAGATCCAATGGGAGCAGGCGAATCTAGCGTAGAGGATCGTGTAAGCGCACTTGTGGCCGTTGAAGAATCGTCGTTGCCCGTAGAAGATCCCAGCGAATCGGCCTGACTTGATGACAAGGGTGACATGATCGTTGCGGGTCCATAGGAGAAGGTGGAGGAGACCAGGGCGTGCAACGCGTGGCAGATCCGTCCCCGACGGTTGCCGTGTCGAGCGATGTGGACCCTCCTGGGCCACTCGCGACTAGTGTACGCGACATGGTCGCGAGGCGCGGGGAAGCACCGGGTCCGACCGTTTCCTTGTCAGGAGGCGTGACAACCTGGGAGTTGTTGACGCGCGAACAATGAGGCGCGGGCACAGGCGGAAATCCGGGCGGGAACGCGCCCGCTGACCCCGCAGCTGGCTCAAGATCTGGTACCACGCGATCCGAGGAGGATTCTACTGGTGTATCAACACCGGAATCAGCGCCCGAGCTGTTTTCTATTGCTGCTTCCAAATGAACACCGTTTGTCCTATTTCCAGAACCATTTTCTGTGATCTCTTCACCAGTATTTTGAGAATTTTGTGCTCCATATGTTCCAGTGCATGGGCAGTCCTGCATAGGGTCAGTAATAGGGACAATATACATGTGATCATGATTAGGCACACCCTCATTTGAGGAATTTGGAGTTGGCGTATGAGTTGGAATAAGTAAGATTTCCTCACGTAGTCTATGACCAGCATTTGGATGAAGAGAGGAAAATGGGAACAAATGTTCATCAAAGACATCATCCCGAGAGATGTAAACTCGCCCGGTAGATATGTCAAGGCATTTGACACCCTTGTGAAGCGGACTGTAGGCGAGAAAAACACATTGTTTTGAGCGAAAAGCTAGTTTTCGTTTGTTATATGGACAAATATTGGGCCAACAAGAACATCCAAAAATGTTAAGGGGATCATAGTTTGGTGTGCTATTGAGAAGTGTTTCCGTTGGTGTGGCATGGTTAAGAACTTTAGTGGGGAGAAGGTTTATGAGGAATGTGGCGGTTAGAAAAGCTTCATCCCAGAATTTGACTGGCATGGATACATTTGTGAGTAATGAGAGGACAACTTCAACAATATGGCGATGTTTGCATTCTGCTTAACCGTTTTGTTGGTGAGCATGTGGACAAGAGATGTGATGAGTGATACCAACTTTTTGGAAGAAAGAGTTTAGTTTCTCATATTCACCACCCCAATCGATTTGCATAGTGACTATTTTGCAAACAACTTTTCGTTCAACCAATTGTTGGAAATTGAGAAAAACATGATAAATATCAGAATGCTTCTTAAGTAAATAGATCCATGTAAATTTACTAAATTCATCAATAAAGCTTACATAGTATGGGTGTTTTCCAATGGAGGTAGGTGCAGGACCCCACACATTAAAAAATATTTGTTCCAAAGGCATGGTGGAAATACTAGTAGATGTAGGATAAGACAGTTGATGACTTTTTGCCTGTTTACATGGATCACAAACATAAGGGTTTATTTCATAGGAGTGGGGAAGATTAGTTCGCCTGAGAATCTGTTGAACGACAAATGATGACGAATGTCCTAGTCGACGATGCCACGTTGAAGATGATGGCTTGATTGTGATGAAAGCATTCTTGTGGGACGTTGTCGCAGAGGGAGCAAGGGGATACAAGCCACCATCATATGGCTCTTTAAACATGACTTGCTTCGTGGCCTGATACTCAATCAAAAAATAAGATGGGTGAAACTCAACAAAATCATTGTTATCGAGTGCAAGTTTGTGAGTTGAAACAAGATTTTTTGAGGCACTTGGTACATGTAGGATATTACGAAGATGAATGGAACTATGAGGGATGTGCATAATAGAATGACTAACATGTTGAATTGCTATACCTTGACCACTAGAAGTGTGGATTTGATCATGCCCCTTGTAGTTTTCCTACATAGAGAGCTTGCTCAACTCACTTGCAACATGATTTGTGGTGCCACTGTCCATGTACCAGTTCGTGTAAACACCATAGGATGCCATATGAGCACCCTTGTCATCATGGTTCCCATCATCATCCTTGTCGCTGTACCGCCACCAACACTCGCTTGCCGGATGACCGAACTTCTTGCATATTTGACAAGTAATTTCTTGATGAGGGGATGAAACATGACCATGGCCATGACCATGGCCACGGCCACGTCCCCCTTGTATTTTTTATGGCGATATTGGTCATAACCATCATGGTGGCGAGGACGGATCCCCCGCTGCTGATGTCGACCACCACCATTGTGGCTATGACGATAGCCACCGCCAGTGTTGTTGTTGGGGCGGTGACCATGGCGTGATGCAGCATTGGCCGAGGAGTTGAAGGAGCCCATGGACTTCCCAGATTCGTTCAGTATTTGCTGACAAAAATCATAGGCGGTGAGTTGATTTTCGAGGCCGGTGAGCGATGGGTTTGGGTTGGTGTTGACGGAGGCGACGAGGGCGTTATATTCCCCACCGAGGCCATTGAGGATGTACTCCTTGAGCTCCTCATTGCTGATGACACGACCTATAGCAAACTCAGACGCAAAACCACTCATCTTGGAGATAAAAACTTGTGCCATGAGATCTTGTTTCTTGGTCTTTGTTAGTGCCGGCCGCAGCGTACCAATCCGAGACTTGGATTGTGACGAGATGAGAGTAGTCACAGCCTCCCAGACCTCGACAGCATGCTCTAATCCGAAGGTATGGCTGAGCACATCTAGGGACATACCTTTGACGAGAAAGCTAAGGACTTGTTGATCCCTCACAATCCAGGCGCTGTAGGCCGGATTGGGGACAGTAGTTTTCTTCCCTTCAACTTCAACCTCCAAATTTTTTGTGGGCGCCGGATCTGAGCCATCGAGTAGCCCAAGAACTTGTGCGCCTCGCAGGGCCGGGAGAACTTGAGTTTGCCAGAACATGAAATTCTCCTGAGTCAATTTTTCAGTGGGGGCGTCCCAAGAGCAGTCGCCAGGGATGAGACCATGGTGGATGTGGAGGAGGTCGCCATGGGAGGGAGGGAGGAGGGAAGTTGGTTGTTCTCTGTATGGGGAATCGATTTATGGCTGTGCTGGGATCAATCGCTGGTTGTGGAGAGGTGAATTGGGATTTTCATTGTGGGTTTCCGTGGCTAGATGTCAGAGAAGAATTGGCTCTGATTACCATGTTGGTGTAGGAGGAAACGATGCCCTATTAGGGGCTCGGTTACGTATTATATATTGATGGAAAAGCCCCATCAGTGGCTTACATAAGGAAGGTACAACGGTGGTGACTACACCATACGTTGTAGCCTAAAAAAGAAGCACAAAATTACATTGATATGGTTTTATTGTCTAATATACACTAATTACATTTTGTAGTGAAATGATTGTTGGGAAAATCTTATCTCAAACAATCAAATAGTTCGTTTTTGCCAAAACTAGAGTACGCAGCGACTAATAATTATGTGCTCACTCAATGCAATATATGGTTGAGACTTGTGCGAACTACTAAAATCACACGAGTAATGACACATCAAATATGTTTCTGACATAAAATGAGAATATGGCAAATCAAGGCAGAAGATAGGATAGCACATGTGCTCAAAATAGAAAGCCCGCAACCAGACAAGTCAACGAATGTAGAGAAACACCCTTCACTTCAACTTTGCCCAATTTATAAACATAGACTCTCGCAAGGGTCTTAATCCCAACCTTATGGTGACACATAGAGATCATAAATATATGTGTGTCGCGAATCACATTGATCAAGTGGTATATGGATGAGTTATTAGGCATGAAAGGTACCAGGAATTATTTTACGGCTAGACTGCGGAAGCATAGGAGCAATTTTCCCCCCTCAGCCTCTGCCATGGAGATGAAATGGTATGGTTCCCATCTTGTTGATCATATCCTAAACATGCATCAAGCCCTTAATGCATCTGCAAAAATGATGATGGTACACTAGTAGAGATAACGTGAATTTGGATCAACTGATAAAGGTATCCTGTGAAAATCAAAGTTGAATAACTCTAACATCAAAACCCAACATGTGTATATGTGTTTACAATTGTAGCGAAACACCCTTCACTTCAGGTCTTCAACAATGATAAATATATAAACATAGGATCTCCCAAGGCTCTTAATCCCAACCTTTTTCTGACATGTAGATGTCATACATATATGTGTGTTCACAAAGTAAATCGATAAATTGGTATATGGATGAGTAATTAGGGTTGGAGCGCACCGGTATATCGATAAATTGGCATATCGATAAATTGGTATATCGATAAATTGGCATATGCTACAAGCGTGGTATTTCACACTTACTGCACGATCCATCGACGTCTGCCTCTGCCATTTTGCATCGTGCACACACACATAGGAATTGTGTCTGTGTTGCTTCATAGGCTGGTCGTCAGAGATTGTGTGCCTCTGTAAGTGCAAAACTTTGTGTGCCCTTTGTTGCGATGATCTATATGCAAATTGAGTTGAGAGGAATGGATGGAAGAGTTGGGTTCAGACCTCTCATAGTGGATGCCTTCCATTCCCAGCCATGATTTCCTCCAAAAATTGAATATATACCCCACATTTGGCCTGAAATGATTATAAGAGTGGATTTCTATTCACCAGGCTAGACGAGAATTGCTTAACCTTCAGCTTTCGGAGAAGGGAAACTGGCTTAATTAAGTATTTTTTTTCTTACCAGATATGCTATATAGCTTGCTCGCAAGTTGATGAGTTCAAATAACTTTTACTCATTTTTTCTCTTACTATCTACTATCTCCGTTTAAATATAATTTGTTTTAGTAGGCTATTTAGATAACAAAATTACTATGATGTGTATCCTCCGCCAAGTTACTTGGTGGTGGCATTATGTGGGTGTTGTGGTTGTGGCAACATTGGAAACAACACCCCTATAGAGATGACCATAATGACAAACAGACATACATGAGATGAAAAGGAGGTTAACTAATGATTAGTTTGTTAGTTTCTGTAGTATCAACAACAGAAGGACAAACACTACAAGAAATCACTTTTTGGTTCCTTTCACTCTTTCCTCTTTTGATGCTTCCTACTTGCTATTTGCTTCTAATGTACCATTTTCTCTCTCTTCCATGCCTAACAAATTTGCTAGTCGGCTAAATAGGAGGAGAGGCTTTGAAAATAACAGGCCATGGTGGAAGTATTGTCTCCAATCTTAGGAAAGTGGAGAATGCATGGACAAACACTAAATAGTGGATTCACATGTTACTGTTAGTTGAAAAAAATCACAATAGAGCCATCTTCAACATTTACTAGTATTCTTCTATCTAGACGGCATCGAATGGTATGTATAGCGAAGGAGAAGATGGCCCAACCATAGGGAGGAAATAATGTTGTCATCGATGATGGGATGACATGAGTTCTACACCATAGTGTCGATACACCGCCCACCAATTCATCACAACATAATTGATACAATGGATTAGATGCAAATATGCATGTCTGAGAGACGTGCAATTGTATTACATAGCACTTGATCCTATGGCACAATAGGGACATAGTTAAACATTAAATGTCAACATAACAAAAAAAAGAATACAAGAGAGTACCACATGTGCTTTACTATGATGAATCACGCAGACACTCAAGTATTAAATGAAACAAAATGCCTACACTTCAATAATGCCCAACATATAAACATAGGTTCCTCGGCGTTGGTACTGATGGTATTCTATGTATTCGGATTTTTCTTTATTTATAAAGCGGGGCGGAAGCCTATTTCGAGGACAAACATAGGTTCCTCTCAAGAGTATTCGTTCCAATCCCTCTAGGTCTAAGGAATAGAGATCATACGTATAATTAGAGAGTACAGATCATATAACTTTATGTCCGAATGTAGGGTTGGCAGGCACCGGGAATTATTTTATTCCTTCATCCAGTTCTCCGGGAAGGAAAAGTGGGATCTGACCCACCTTATTGAGAGAAAAAAAGTGCAAAGCTAATGACAAGGACTCCGCGTTGCTTTGATTGTCCACTACATTCTCTTCTGTCTCGAGCATCGGGCTCTCGGATCGATATCGGGATGTCTAGTCCAGAGCGCCAAGTGTGTACATTGATAATACGCTTTCCTTTGCGCTAGACCTTAGTACTAGATCAGTGTGTTCTCAATGAAAACAATACCTCGATATAGATGGCTTCACTTAGGTTTGGCTTATTATATGAGGTGAGCACGAGGTTCACATGCAGCTTACTAAGTTTTAATAATAGGTTAAGTTATATAGGCATTATAACTGCGCCAAATTTGAAGAACTTTCTAAAACAAGGATTTTTTTAATAATAGGTTAAGACACCGAGAATTATTATACTACTACTAAGTGTATTTATGCAAGCAATTTGATCTCTTCACCCTATTACGGTCGTGGCAAGTGGGGTCATCGTATCCATATTTTGACCCAATTAAGATAAATCGACTATTAAGCTAATGCAAAAGGACCCGGGAATGTTTTTGGTGTCTATCACATCCTCCATTTACCATGGATGTCAATATTTTTCGATTTATTTCAAATAATTATTTCCAAGGGCGAGGCGATTGCATAACTATGATGTGTTTGGTTGAGCTATGGCTTCTGAAAAAGATGATGTGAACCGTGAACTATGGAAAAGTTGTTGTGAGTTGAAAACCGTGGATATTCTGAAAGTTGTTTGATTGTAGCAACTGTGAACTGTGATCTTGCTTGAAATGTCTGTAATGCCCCTGACACCCTATTTATATGCTAATTGATCTGAAATATCGATATGTGCACTGACTGATACGTAAATTACCAATTTGGGACATTTTTAAATTTTGTAATATTCTGAACTTATAGATAATATGAATTGAAAGTGATGTCTAAAAATAATTACAAAATGTATCACGAAAAAGACATGGTTCACATGATAATGTTCTGGAACATAGATATTCTATTTCCCTCTCGCCATAAAAAAATCATCAGTTATCCACTTCGGAATGTCATCCATGTATTCTTCGTACTCTACTTCCGGGAAGTCATCCCCTTGTGTGTGTGGTATTGCACGTGCTGCTTCAAGCAGATAATCATCTGTCTTCATCACGCTTATGAAACTACTCATCAGCCATCACACAATTGCTCTGCGGCTCACTTGTGAATACCAATTTCCCAGTGGCCAACTGATGGAAAAAATTGTACTAGTGCAAAAAAACAAAGCTAGCTAGTGCTAGTTACTTGTTAAATTCATCCCATAAAGGATTTCAGCACACACAATTCCATGCTCGTGTTGTGAAACCAGGGAATTATACGTTTGACCGGGAAGGCAGATGCCAGTAGATCGTATCTATGCGTACTGGTGGAGGGGTTCCTGTTCCTCGGCTGCAGCTTAGGAGTTAGGCCGGCAGTGCCCAACACAGACGGGGTATCACTTATGATGGATGGCAGTGGGTAATTGCAAGCAAAGTTTGGTTATGAACGCCATGGAAGCTGGTCTCCAGCTGCTCCCGAAAGTCCACTACGGGAATCATCCGCTTTTGGAGAATTTGCTGCGTTCAAAATACCGCTTGGTTCAGATTCTGCGTTGCCATCCGCTAAACGGAGCCTTACTCTGACGTGGGTGTTGTAATTGTGGTAGCAATGGGAATGACCATAATCCGGGCTGGCATACATGAGCTGAGCAGGAGGTTATATTGAGTAGTTTGCTAGTTTATATTAGATCAACAAAAAATTGAGAGACACCATAACAAATCACTTTTTGGTCCCCTTCTGGCATACCCTCTGGTTTCTCTTCCTTGCCCGATAACTTTGGTAGACTGTGGGATGTGGGAGAGAGGCCCAAAGAGAAATGGGGTTAGGGTGGAAGCGTCTCACCAATCGCATGAAAGTAGACTGATGCATGGAAAATTCACTAAATAATTGATTCATTGGATAAGCTTTAGGAGGAACACTAAGAGTATTCCTAGACTTGGTCTATTTGAACACTAAGAGTACCGTATATGCTTGAAGTGGAGAAGCATGCAGATACACAAGCCAATAAATACGACTAAACACATTCGCTTCAACAACTCCCACCATATAAACGCATGTGCCTTCCAAAACCCTTAGTTCCGATCCCTTAGTGTCGACGAGAAAAGATTATATGTGTGTTTGCAGAGTAAAGGTCACATTGTATATGCAATAATGAGCTTTAGGGTTGAAAGGCACCGGGAACTATTTTACGGTCAAGAAGTCAATCTATGTGAGCAATTTGATCATTTTAACCGGCTCCATACATGGAAATGGGGCATTTGATCCACTGTTGTGTTGCAAATCATGTGAAGACACCCCAATCTGTCTTCAAGGGACTATGTGTTTCTTTGGTAGTCCACTGTCTCGATCATCAGAGGCCCTTCTCCTTCGATATATTTTCCATCGCCTGCTACATCCCAAGTGGTTTTGCCCCCCGTGATGTTGCGGGTGGCCGCGCTCTGAAGTCTCGATGCAAGCTCGCTGGAGAAGGACCCAATTGAATTTTATTTTTCTCTTTAGGGTCCTGTTAGAAATATAGAGGATTGCGTTATATTTTCGTTTCTTTCTGAGGTCCTTTATGTAATCTATAGTCCCACCGCTGAATGTTAATGCAGTTTTCCGTGCCTTCCAGGACCTCCCCATCTTAAAAATATTTTATGATGCACTACTATGGGAATGTGAGGGAGCGGGAACTCACTCACTTGCATGACATGTCCTGTGTAGTGGGCAGATGAAAGCTTCTTTCAAATGAATATACCAGATGTGCTTGAAATGAAAAGCATGCAACCACACAAGTCAACGAATGTACTTAAATACCCTACAGCTCGGTCATGTCTTATTTGGAAGGTGCTACGCGCTACAGATCTTTCGGAGGCTTTAAGCCACATCGGATGGCGAGACTCGGCAGCATGGTGCTTGGGGTCTCGGTGGCGATTGCACGCGCTTTGATGGGCATGCGCATGACGGTGTCCTGTATGGCGTCGTGGCGGCTTTGCCGGCAGGCCTGTCAACAACATTACTTTGATCCTCCTGAAGATGGGTTGGCAGAAAGACGACGACAACAGTTGTTTGAGCATGCACATTGGTGCGTACCGAGGATCAGTTGAACCGGTTGTGCCCCTGTTTCGCTGTTGGACGGTTTTGGTGAAGCCTCTCGTTCTAGATGACATGCGTAGGCCTTGACATGGCCACCTCATTCATCAAGTTTGTAGGTTTTGCGACAGTGGCTTCAGATCGATCTTTGTAATGGTTTGTAAGGTTTTGTCGAATAATATTGATGCCAAACGCGAGGCAGTATGAGATTTACACCACAAGGTGCTCAAAACAACATTGTCGACCAATTCTGACAACGTTATCCATATCAGGAGATGGTTGCAGGTTCGGTACTCTAGCAATGTAAGTCTAGTAACTATATTATCCATTAGATAAAATATGAAATGGTTGAGACATACGAAATCATATCAAAAGCATGCGACTCCAACGCAAATATGGTGTTCTAACATAAAATGCGGTCATCTAACCATGTGGTACATGGCATGACCGGATGATAGGGGGGGTTATATGTTGATCCAAATTCTACAAAGTATAGGCCAACTTCTGACGAGTGGAGCGAGGCCCGTCGCCGGAGGCTTGGACCGATATATAAACCCCTTGTAAGCCGCCGGTTGGGATGAGTTGCATCTGTGAAATCCCCGGCGTTTGTAAACACTCCTCGATATAGTGAAGTTTCGCTGGCTGGCGCCCGTGGTTTTTTCCTCTCTTTGTTGGAGAAGTTTTTCCACGTTAAATCTGTGTCCCCTTGCTGTGTTTTTCGTTTTCGTTCTTCGTTATCTTCTTGTCGCAATTGTAACAGTATTTATGATTAGACGATCTGCCTAGCCGTAGATGACATGCAATGATTTGTCTCACAGCCGCGCCCTGGGGGCGTAGAGAGGAGTCTAGTAATATATAAACCATGTTACATTGTCTTTACAATTCTTGAATAAAAGAAGATTACAACAATGTAAAAAGAAAAACCCTAAAGCTAATCCTAAACTAATTGTTCTTCTTGATCATCTATTCCTACAAAATAATAAGACAGAACTAAATAAACATAAAGGTTAGTGGATTAGATTACTCTCAATATGGCGGTGAAGTACACTGCCAAGATCCTCATTGAGTATGTCTTAATAAGGGGACAAGTATTGAATCTATTTTTATAAGATTACTGCCACAATTCATGTATCATTGGATAAGCGTAAGTTTCATCATTGACAATAAAACAGTCAAAGATCACAATTTTCACTTGAGTTCATCCATATGGAAGAAATATATCTAACACTTGATAACTTGAACTAGAGGCCCACATGTAAGGAGCTCAAGCATGTTAACACACTGATGTATATCACCACAACAATAAGATAATCTTAGAGATAAGAGCAAGACAACAGCCGTAACAAGGCTAGTAGCTACAACATTTCTCACTTTCACATCACACCACACCATCCAGAAAACACCACCATGATCACTTAGCTAGGATTCAGGGTCAAGCAGTACAAGGATAAGAAGGCCAAGATTAGTAGTTAGGAGGAGCGGGTAGAAGATCAAGCTGGAAGATAAGTTCCACCACAAGATCAATTAGTAGAACAAAATCCACCACAAGAGCAT
The DNA here is from genome assembly GCA_023614405.1 of Avena insularis. Taxonomy (NCBI): domain Eukaryota; kingdom Viridiplantae; phylum Streptophyta; class Magnoliopsida; order Poales; family Poaceae; genus Avena; species Avena insularis. The sequence goes on from CM042692.1 coordinate 576,347,164, forward strand.
CCATAACATCACCAAGATAAACATCTGTATACTCTGCATAGGAGGTTGACAACCAAGATCTCTAGAAGTATATGTGCTTGTCATTTTATTCTAGGAAATGGTTTTGGAAGAGAGGAATCTCTCAGCATAGTAGTGCTATGTTGAGCACATCGTAGAGTTAGAATAGGCAAAGATATTATCTGAATATATTCTAGGATCCTAACCTTCAGTCTATGCATCATCAGTAGGATCCTATGTAAAAGAACAAGCTATGTAGCTAGCTTGCTCATCCATAAGCTACAAGCACAATATAAATAAGCATCAGATCATGTGAACATGATCGTACTAGTGTGCATCCTCCAAGGAATTACCACAATAGAAGAACTTTAGCATAGAAGCCATAGTATACTAAACAATCTCAAACAACTAGTAGATTAAAGACCTAAACCTAGGTCTAGTTCAATATTTAAATCATCTTCCTAAGAATAACTCTCTGGAGGGCGCAGTGGTTTCGAGTCATCATCATTTTGTCGATCTGCCTTTTGTTGACATTGTTTTCTCTTTAGTTTTTGTTTCTCTCTTTTGGGCATGAAAGCTGCTTGCCACAGCTGTGATCTTGATATTGTATCAGTGGTTGCTATATTAATATAGCAGGGCGAAAGCATGTTTCGAGGAATTATTTACGACCAGAACACGAACCGATGGATCTATACGAGCAAGTTGGTCCCTTCAGCCTCTTCCATGCTCAACCACTATTTCTACAGGAACATTTTTATGGCTTTCTCGTAAAGAAAAAAAAAACTCTCAGCAAGGGGCTGCTTGCGCGTGCACCTCCATCTATATTTTCTGAGTTCTGCATGCACACAGCATACATTGTCCCTACATTGTTTTATTTTTCGATAGCTTTGTTTGCTACAGAAAATTAAGCTCTGATTGAGTACTAATCGATCGACCTCCCTCCGAAATTTCAACTCTGCCACTACACGCATGCCATTACACGAACGAATAGCCTACATAGAGCTCTGGCCGAGCATCTACTGCTCTCTAGCTAGATGCCAGCAAACACTGCGTATGTATGATCAGAAGGCACAGTAGTCCGGCAGCCATTGCATTGCATCGGCTGCCTTCAAGTGGGATCTGCTGCATGCATGCTGCGTGCGTGGTTCACATTTACTACAGAATCGATCCATCTACGGCTGCCTCTGCGTCTCTGCATCGTGCACACACACAAAAGGCCTAGTTTACTTCTCTCTTATTTTTATCCACTAGAGTTGTAGGGATATTCTAGTTTACTTCTCTCTTATTTTTATCCACTAGAGTTGTAGGGATATCCTAGTTTACTTCTCTCTTATTTTTATCCACTAAAGTTGTAGGGATATACGGGAATTTGATATTCACTCAATACTCCTCAATTCCCACAAATACTTTCCCCGAAAATAATCTATCATGTAGGAGAGTTTCCAATCTAGACAAAAGTAAGAAGGATTTGTGGGGATATCCCGACCAAACCTGAAGTAGTAAACGGACTACGAGAATTTTGCGACAATTTATATAATCCCCTCCATTTCCCGCAAATACACTAGTGAATACGAGAGAAGTAAACAAGGCCCAAATGAACTGTGTATGTATTCTTTCAGAGGATTGTGTGCACTTATTTTGTGCCACGTATCCTTAGATGAATTGAATATCTACCCCGCATTTGGCCTGAAATGATTATAAGAGTGATCTTATTTTCACGACACTAGCCCAGAAGTGCGAAAGCTTCCACTTTCGAATAAGCAAAACAGGCTTACCACGGAAGTTTTCTATTTCTTAGCAGATCTTGCCATATAACGTCCTCGATTGATGATTTTATATACTTGGTACAAATTTGATCTTAGTATCTAAATCTAAATCATGAGTCCTCCTTGTTCTTTATGGAAATGTAAACAAAGGAATACAAATTATTCATGGATTCATCGATCACTTGCATACGGCGTAAGTAATCTTGATGTGACATGATTTGAGCAAGCCGTTAATAGTTAGTGTGCGCTATGCATGCGGGGAGCACCAAAAGTGATGAGTGACCAACTTATTTTTCTAAGAGACATAGATGACATCCTTTGCGAGTGTTTTTATAAGGACACTTGACAAAACATTTAACAACATTTTTAAAACTATAGAAGAAACTAACAGAAAAAGTTTAAAACTTGCGCACTAAGTATTTTCCTGTGTAATATTTGTGATAAAAAATGATAAACATTAATTTTTACAAAGTTTGTAAAAATACATCACAAAACAGACTATCTTACAAATTTCTATGGCTTCCAATCCAAAGGACCATGTTCATGGCCATATATATGGCATCATTTGTTATAATACTAGATGACCCGTTGCGCCACTGGCGCGAGGAAAAAAGCGAGACTAATTGACAACTACAGAAGAAATTCAAAAATTAAACAAAAAATGTAAAAACAATCCACAATGGACACTTTTATGTGTAATGGTTGCAAGTGAAAAATGATAAATATGGATTTTGACCAATTTCATAAAAAAAAACTTCACAAAAAGGACTATCATCTATGAGCATTCATGTTTTTCAAGCTAAATGATCATGTGCATGGATATATATATAGGATGGCCCCTGAAAATGTGCCTGAATTTGGTAGAAAACCGCATATTGGCATGACAAACAATGTTGCCAAAGAGAGTATACATTTTATGTAGAAAATCATTTTCTATTTGCTAATAACGGGTTTTGGGGGAATTTGCTACCAAAAATATGGTGCAAAATGGCACCAGTCCAATTTTTGATCAAACTATACCACATTATATGTATGATTCCTAAATTTATGAATTTCCAAGTTTTATAGATACTTTCCCCATTTAAAAAAGTAATATAGGTGTGGGATTGTTTTCTCTAATAATTTCCAAAAACACTTTTAGATAATCCGGTGATAGTTTTGTAAGATTCAACCTTTGGTACAAATGGTCACTCCGACAATTTTTACCACATTTGGTACGATAAATGGGGTTTCTCATTGTGCAAAAAATGAGCTCTACATTCACGAAAACACCATATTTAGATATTTATATTCACTTTTAGCTCTCTCAAAAAAACCATCAAAGAAACACATTCCTTTTATTGCTTTTTAATTATTTGTGAGTATTTCATGAAAAGACTCGACAAACACTAATTTGCCGAGTATCTTGTAGGAAACACTCGGCAAAACCCATGATTTGCCAAGTATTTTTGTTTGTCGACTGTTATCGCTCAACATATCATCTGTTTGCAGCATATCATTATTTTTCTAAATGTCTTTGCTGCCACACTCGTCAATGGCTTATATGCCGAGTAGAAATGATGCTCAGGAAATCAGCGGATACTCGGTAATCTCACATTTTTTGGTAGTGAATATAACAAATAAAAAATGCAAGAGGGTACCACCTGTGCTCCAATTGATGAATAAACCCAAGCCAATAAATGCAATAAAATTCCTTCAATTTAATAATGCCCAACATATAAAGTAGTGCCCCATATAAATATAGGTTCCTCTCAAGACTCTTAATTCCAGTACCTTTAGTGCCCATGAATAAAGATCATGCGTATGTTGAGAGAGTAGAGATCATTTTTTATATGAATGAGTTGTGTAGGATTGAGAGGCACCGGGAATTATGTAATGGTCAGAAAGTCGACCTATGTGAGCAATTTGATCGTTTCAACATGGTACATACAAGAAAAAGGGGCAACTGATCCACTCTGGTGACCAGAGTCGTGTGAAGGACGTGTCAATCCAATGACAATGGACTTGGTGTTGCTAGATTTTCTATAATCTTGATCGGCAAGCCCTTAGACAGACCTCCAAGTGTCCCGTCGAGAGCATCAAGCCTTTACATTGATCGATCTCCCTTCTGTGTGCTTGCCCTTAGTAGCTCGGTGCGGGTTTTGTTGTTGTTCCAACACTGAGAAGAGATGCTTCAATCCAGAATCATGGCGTCAATTAGGGTTTACTACTTGACATGCATGAGCTGAGCAGGAGGTTAATCTGCATCTCACATAGATTTAATAATAATATCTTATGCTTTGTGTGTTTTCTGCAACCGTGCCAACCCGTTGACGCAGGTCCTAAAACTTATCCGGCGATATTATAATCCCCCTACTCCTCGTTAGGCAAACATGGTTTATGTTTGCGATTTAGTAGGCTACTTCGAGCACTTCAGTGAGCTATAGCCATTGTAAAAATCACAATTAATTAATCAGGAGGGTAAATTAATTAATCAGCAATTGTCAAATCACACACCTACTAACACGCACAACCAAACAAATAAGAACATCCTCAAACAAACATATCATCAATGAATCCCTATGCAATGCCATGTAACTATTTTTTGTATGACAAACGCCGTGCACCTTTGTAACCGCTGTGCCACGGGAAGGAGAAGCTAGCTAGCTAGAAAATGACAATGGCAACAACAGGAAGCTGTATGCAGGTCACAAGCTAAGCTAAAACAGAGTACCGCTCACATGACTGCCCTCACGCTCCAGCCTGCGGCAGATGGGACGATGGTTACATGCCTACTTCTGGACAAGTGAAAGGCCCACTGTACACACAGCTACCATGGAGATGTATGAGATTTACACCGAACTATTTTTAGCTTCGGAATGTTAACATTGCAATGGAACATTGGGGCTCAAATTTTGAATCTCCGATGCAGTCTCTGCTTCCCCCGTTCTTGCCTTGATTTTATATTTTTTAACAACTATTTTCTTCTTCTCCTCGTTCCAAGGACCCCAAGTGCATGCAAATCATCCACATTTTATAGCTTGAATCTCTCAAGATCAAAATTGAAGAGATGTGTGTGCAGGTACTGGTTTGGGACCAGTGGAAATCCCCCATCTGCTCTCTAGGTTAGATCGATGTCTTGCAACTAGTAGAGGAAGATTTAAAGTAGGGGAGTGTGAGGGACGGTTTCTTCGGTTCTCTAGTTTTCTTCTGTCCTTTCAATTTTATTTCGTTCTTGTTGTCTTTCTGTTAGGCCTTGTAACCTAACTAAGCAAATGTAGCTGTGTTTTTGGCGGTGAACCTTGTAGAATCTTTGGTTTCCTTAATGAAATCGTGGGAAACACTTTTCTCTAAAAAAAATGTTAGGAAAAATAATGTTGGAGCGCATATGCGGGATAGTGACAAAGGTTAGGAGTTAGGTTCGACATACTTGCGCAGATTGGGACATTGCTCATCCTTCAAATCGCACACTACAACCCTATTTCTCAAAACATCGCCACATAAGGTAAGTGATGGGTGGACCAGCGACACATAATTTCCTAATCGTGTGTGACGGGTAGCCACACTATTTTCATGATTTAACCATGTGCGATAGGGGAGTTTATATGGTGAAACTATGTGCGAATTAGGTGTTTTCACACTGTTTTTGCTTACAAACCTATGTTCCCAGGCTGACTAGCACTCGGGAACTTTACCAGCAGCCGCATCACCAAATGCATTCTATCTGCAAGCCGCCACAATGTATTCATCATATAGATGACCACATTTCAATAATATATCATTGCACATTTCATCACCTACACCAAATACATATATTGTGACAAAGTTTCACTTACTAGTTGCACAAATGAAGAAAACAAAATTGTTTTGGTTACCTACTTGTCATAGCCGCCGAATCTAAGTGCATATCTCCATTCCCCATAAAGGGAAGTCTATGGCGCAGACGCCACCAACAAGTCGCCCTAGCGATGCACACAATTATTGTTGTCGGCTCCAAGCACATAAGGGCCCCCACTACCGTCACCCCATGGCTTTTGACCGATGACATCATTCGGCAATGGCGAAGGGGATCAATGTTGGAGCGACTGTACCCATATTATTTCAGTAGTTGCATTTGCCATGGACTTATAATCCGCTTTAGTGATACACCTGGAGACTATAGCTTGCTTCTTAGCACTCCAAGAGATGGAGTTTGGTCCGAGAAATATAGAAAAATCTCTAGTTGATCGATGTTCATCTACACATCTTGCCCAATCAGCATCTGAAAAGGCACTTACTAGAGTAGATGATCACATATGCTGAAGTACTGGTACTTGATTTCGACAAAAAGCGTCATCACTTACATCAGGCTTGACGTTGATGATTAGAACCGGCTTTAACTCTCCCACCGGATCAATGCTTGCTTGCTAGTGTTTCTTGGAAGTTGCCATATTTTGTAGTGCTTCGAGTTCCTCCCATCTTTGTTTCTGATTACTCTCAAAGAGTTGGCATTTTTCTTTAGTGAGTTCATCAAAAGTAGTCCTTAAGATGTTCTTAGTGGTAACCTCGGCAGGTTTAACGATCTTAGTGCCGATCATCATGGTCCAATATAAGATTTTTGTCCCTAGCGGAGTCATCAAAAAGTGTGTGGTGTTGAAGCAGGTTCTAGCTTATGTCACTACACACGTTATGTGTACCTCCAACGCCGAGGGTGATGCACCGTATATCATCCCGCAGGAGTCCTTGTAGAAGAGCGATACCCAAGATGATCTAGTCGACGCTTTTTAACCCAAACTCTGAGTTTCTCGGGAGGCACCCTATAAGAAGTTCTAGCAACTATGGGCTGAACTAAGTCGGTCTTGGCCTCTCTTACCTCGATTGTCGTTTCAACGGAAGATCAATGTGCGAAGTCGTCGAAAAAGGTTGAGGATACAAAAGTAAAGGTACTGATTTGTTGATTGTTTGCGTATAAAACTCAATCGTGTGTCACCTCTCACATATATATGAGGTTGCTGGTCTTCCCGTGCAAGCTAAGGTGTATCATACATGTTTCCAAGTAGGAATCAAACTCGCAACTCTAGCCCTAAACTAGGTAGCTTCTTCCTCTGTCTTTTTACTGGATCTGGACCCAAGTGTAAGTTGGTCTTCTTCCACGTGAAGCCGCAAATGATTCTTCCGTGTTGGAGTAGAACCTTAATGTGTTCTAAGTGGCTTATTTTTTAAACAGAGATGTTGTCCTGCAGAATATCTTTTGAAGAACACAAATGTATGAGTCTTTATAAAGAGTTGAGTCGTAACCAGCAGCCGAGTGAACAAAGCCAGGGAAAAGCATGAAAAAAAGGCTCGAATGGTACGATCCCTCCGTCACCCCAGAATGAAAGGGGGGCTTCGGTCGCCAGCTTCCCTGTCATCGGTTCACCAACTTCCTTGACCTTCCGGCCATTGTGTTGGCACTCGTTTTGGGATCATATCTGATAAAGACAAATGGTGCAACACACTCGGAAAGATCCACTCAGAGGGTTACTAATCATCATCGAAGAGGCACCATGCCCACCTTATCAAGTCAAGCCATCATCATGCTTAATAGCCGATTATGCTAGTGTTTGGAGAAGATTCAGAAACTGATATATGGAGGCTTCCACTATGAGTCCTTTTCAAATGAAAAATTTCCCAATATCAAAGTTGTGTGTCTCGTTGAAACAAGCAACCTTTCTATTTGAGTCATCATTATCTGAGGTAGTATGCAACTTTTAGAGCAAAAATACTACCGAAACCTGAATTCTGGCTCAGGTCGCCCGACCACAGCAAGCCTCTGCCTCTAGGCGTGGGTCGGGGTAGCCCGACTACAGCGAACCTCTGCCCTTAGGCGAGGGTGAGGCCGAAAACTGTATAAACCGACAAATTTTCGTATGATCTAAATAAGTCGGACAAGATCAACTTGGATGGAAACATGCAGAACATGACAATTCTTCGTTTTTTCGAGGCGAACAACTTTACTTTTGGGGCAATCTTTATTGGAGAAAATATACGGTCTCCAAAACTAAAATACGACCGAACAAAACTAAAATCATTTGGTCAAAATCCGAGTTTGATAAAAAAAGGGGGAATACCATCAAGATCAGATATGGAAAAGTGGCCAACATCACAATTCTTCTTTTTTTAGACGCACAACTTTGCCTTTTACGTGTTTTTGATCCGAGCTTGTTTACTACCTCAAAAGTGGTCGACATGATACAGACAAGTTTTTGACCGAACAATTACGCAAGTTTTAGATTTGTTTGTTTGAGATGGACCCCAACAAGGGTTTCGGGCGTGAATCCAACCATTTTTTTGCACGGAAATTCCATCCACTCCTTATATACGTGAGAGGTGAAGACCGATTGAACCAACACCAATCGAACAAACACATCTACTACTTTTTCGTGTTCATCTACTTTTTATCTCTCTCCCTTGTATCTTTCTTATCGTTCATCCGTAGTTCTTTATACCGGAGGACTGCGAATCCACAAGGCTATAGAGGCGGTCGCGCCGCCCTGACGGGGTTCCTCCCGGGCGAGCAGGATTTCGGGTCTCAAAAGTGCCTGCTAGACTGTCTTGATTACTGCGCTTATGGTGAGCCTCCCTCGACACGTGTTGCTGCACATTATGTTCGGTGTCGAGGGTACACGGTGACGTGTTCGTGTGCGAATGATGAGTCCATTTTTTAAGCATATTTATCTTATTTTTTCCATAATTAGAGTTAGGATTTTGGTATTTTACGGTACTCGCGCGCACCTTTTACCCTCAACAGGATCACGAATTATTAAGTTTTTGTGAAAATATCAATTGGAACTGTCATGTTATATAGTAATATGATATTTCTAAGTGATAAATATCATCTAAATGATTTTCTACGCACCTGGGATAAGAGAGGATGCGAGGAAAAGTTTGTCAGGACGTCCGCCTCATCAAATATTTTTACCACGTAAAGACAGATCTGAGATCCGACATTCACAGACACTTCCAGCCACGAAATACCACTCTGGAAAGGGATCTGGAGGAACTTAGAGAAGGAAAAATCCTTGCTACATGGATCATTGGAGGAAAATACATCATCCCCCTCATCATCAACCGCTGCATCTCCATTAACACCATTATCCCCTCTCTCATTTATTAGATATTGTTGTAATTCTAAATACAATTGTGGGTTTGCACTTGATTCTACCTTTGCACTTTCAATCCATCCATATGAATATGATGATGTTGTTGATTGCCTCCATATGTGAGTAGTTCCCTTTGTTCTTAGGGAGATGGAAAACCCCTAGCATTATTATGATATTAGATGATCTATAACATTAGTCCTTGATATTTACTTGATATATATTTTTTGTGTTAGATCTCTCTCTTTAGATGGTATGGGAAGTCGACAACATAACATTTGCCTCCAAGGAAAAAAGAGGGAACTACCCTTTGGACATGTATGGGAGTATGTCTGGTGCTAATTTATGACGACAAGCATTGGCTTATAACCTACACGGTCGGAGGGGTAAAGAGGAATTCACTAATCTCATAACGATGTCCATGGGGAAACCTTTAATTGTGGTGGTATGTAGATGTGACTTGCTCGCAGGCATCGTAGTGATTATTTAGAGATGGCTCCATCATATGACTCGTAGAAGTGGCTTGCTCACGAGACTTGTTGGTGAATATATTATTATGTAACTCTCTCCACACATATCATGATGAAAGATATAGGTCATCATAATCATAAGTAGTTCTCACATGCTAGTGGTGTATCCTACATCTCCGAGAATATTTAAGTTTTATTGAGTTCCAACACTAATCTACTTAGTTTACTTGCTTTCATTACTTTCTTACACATAAACACAACACTTTTTAAACACTCTTTAATTGATATCAAAGGAAACTGACGAGTATCCTTTGGTAGATAGTGACGAGGGTCATAAAGACCTTAACTAAATAGCTCTCGGTGGGTTCGATACTCTTATTTCGAAACTAGCTACAATTTATATGTGCACTTGGAGGCATTAGCGAACATGTTAAACGTCACAGTCTACGAGAGTTGGGTTCTCTTTAATAGACTCATGAAAGGCCAAGGAGAATGATGAATAAGATCCACCCACAAGAAAGTCTTGGGACTGCCTAGTATTGGTCAAGGCTTTATGTGAAACTAGATTTGCAACAAATTTGCAGTCAAGGCATAGTCCACTATAAAACTTGTAAACTAGTATAGCATATAGTCTAGGTGGAATTTCGACTTAACAGTCTCCATTGTACTACCCGTATATAAAATAATGCTTTGGATCCATTGTCAAACTTTGTGTGCCTCTAGGATTTGGTGGGGGATTGTTGGAATTTTGCCTAAAATGGTCCAACCCAATTAATCTTTTGCAACAATTTCTGAAATCCCAAAGGCCCATTTGGCCTATTCATGCATGGCAAGAGGTGGGACAAAAGTTTAATTCGCATTGTTAGTCGAGAGAGTGTTTGACCTCCTTATAAGGGAAGGTGCTCTACAACTTGTAAAAATATGAGAATGAGAGAGACCTACACGCGTGAGCGCCTCCTCCGTCGCCTGCCTCGCCTCGTCTGTGCCGCATTTGTGGGAACCTCGCCGAGCCGAGTTTTTTGCCACGCAGGAATATGAAAGGGCCACAGAATCTGAATAGTCTGTGCGAGTGGGTTTTTATTATAAACTTAGTGGAGAATGAATACGAGTGAGTTTTTAATACGGACTCAGTGGGCGTCGCTGCCTACTCGTCTCCCAAATCCTCTTTTCGTCTTCTCATGCAGCATGTTCGTCTCTACATCCCGTGCCTATATAAGAGAGGTCGCTCCTCTCTGCACAACACACCAACACCTAGCACCTCCGGTTCTATAGCTTTGGGAAATCACCAGTCTTCGGGGACGGAACCAGGATTTGAACATAAGGGGACAAAGATTTTTTTTAACGGAGATAATATATCATATATATCAAGTCAATATACCCACATCAAAGAATATTAATATAATTTTTGGCTTTGCCACCTCAAGGACAAATTTCTACAGATTAAGATTAGTACAAAAGTGGTTTGTAAAAAATCTACATTCTATTATTTTTATCCCTTAGATAATAGCTGCATAGAAGATTAGAGAAACACATCCAACTAGTAAACGAATGCATTATCATATATGCAAGTAAAACAATTAACCAAGCTAATAGGTTGTAAAGTTTTAATCCATATGAGAGACAACAAAAAGCTATTGTGCAAAAAAAAGACAACAAAAAACTACTAGTTTGTTTAAAAAAAAAGCTACTAGTACTAGTCTGTGTATACCTACCTTCAGATTTGAGCGTGTCAGTAATAGATTTGATGCCGTGACACCACGGTAGGAGCTAATCTAGGATTATGAGAGACGGCACCGGGGCGGCATGCCGGCACCATGGCGGAGGCCGTGACCTTACTCGTCTCATGGGTCCCGGTGCCTAGATCAGAAGACAGTAATGGGCGATGATTGAGGCGTAGTTCGATCGGGATAGAAGAAAGGCGCCCTAGGATAATAGATCAATCAGCGGCACTCTGTCTGGCAAAGTAACGCTCGGAGACATGAGGTTTTTCAGTCTTTCAACCCTCCTCTGTCTCTTAATGGGCTTTTTTCTTTTGGTGCGGTTGAATAGTAGCTAGCTGCGGACATTAGACTTCGGCCTCTCAGACTAATTACGTTATTAGCTACGGTAATTAGCAATACATATGTATATGGGGGTGATGGTTAGGGGGGTCTAGCCCCTGTTCCACCCTTGCCAGTCTTCCCCATTCCGTATTGTGGCGTGCACCGCGTGTCCGGGCAGTAGGCCTCCGGAACACCGCCGTTGCGATCCTCACGGCACATGGACTCCTTCACGGACTCTATCACGGACATAAATGACTCCATCGCGGACTCCTTCACGGCCTCTGGAACATCGAGAGAGGCGATAAGGTTTTTATGGAGCACTGTAGAAATACTACTGGCTTCATCACAGACTCCTTCACGGACATCGACGACATCTTCCCCAACGACAACTTCTTCCCTGACATCGATATCATCTTCGACGGCATGACTAACGCTAACATCAACACGAGAGGTTCATCTTCTACACCGTACGCTATATTTCTCCATCTTGTCCAGATCATATTTCTCTGCTGCAAATTATATCTATTGTTGTATGTGTAGCAATATGTTTAGACTTATTATTTACAATCTATCTGCACCTTGGTATGATTATTTTTATCACTATATTACTAGTCATGTTTTATCTAATCTTTTTATGGATTAAATTATGTGGTAAATTGCTCATATTTTGCCCCAAAGACCCATGCTCATGCCAGCACTCGTAAGCGATCGATCCGAGGTTATGCCTCACTATCAACAGATTCAGTTAATGTTCAGAGATGTTCCATTCTAGACGGTGCGAGCGGCAAAGAGCCATTGTCAGCCACCTCCACTCCCTAAGGAGCCTAATCCATTTTGGATATTGCCCGATCCTTTGGGTTTATTTGGTTTTTGCCCGGGTTAGCCCAGCTAGTGCATGGGCCAGCCAAAATATTGGCGTAGCTTTTTGCCACCCACCTCTGGCCAAAATATTCGCGTGGAATTGAACGGTACGTACGGGTGAAGCTAGCAAGGGCGTGCCAAATAATGGTCTCCAATCCAAACAATGCATATGCACTTGGTCAACACCAATTATTTGGCTTGGTAGCCTTGGGCTCCCATCCAAACTTATCCAAATGGGTTAATTGATAGATGTTACTATAATTTCTGTCTATTTGAGAAACGTCACTATAACTTTCATCTTTTGAAAAACACCACTACAATTCTAGATACTTTCTATAAATGCCATTGTGCCCACTTAAACACATATTCCGGCCAATATACACTCGTATTTCTGTCGTACATACGTATACAAGGTGGACTCCACCCTAATAAGATAAGAAAGGTAACCGTGACATATTAAAATTGGAGAAAATAATAAGAGCGGTGTAAACTGTATCACATCTTTTTAATATCTATTTGCAATATCATACAATAATTTTTTTCATATCATAATCAAATCCGAATATAAAACAACTCATGGGGCAGGTCGTCTAAAACTTTCCGGTTTCATTAACAATTTAACATGCAAACCAATGTACGTTAGGAAGAAAGTTCATTGCACTAGTAGTGTAATTAGAAGTTAAACAGCTATCATATGAATTAACACTGTTCCTTAATATTCAGAATTAGTTTAGCATAAATAACAATGCAGTACAAATCTCTGGCAAGAATTTGGATTCACCACATCATTCGAGGAATTGCACAAAAAACAAACTCTCATTAGTACAATGCAACATCGGTGGACATAATAACTCGCATTTATACACTACTAGTGCAATAGACTTTTTTTCTAATATACATTGGTTTGCATTTTAAATTGTTAATGAAAACTGGAAAGTTCAGATGTCCTTCCCCGTGAGTTGCAGTGGCGTTTATGGAATGTATCAAGAATTGCAGTGGCGTTTTTCAAAAGATGAAAGTTGTAGTGGCATTTCTCAAATATGCAAAAATTGTAATCCAATTAACCCTATCCAAACTTGCCGTGCATTCATCAATGGAAATCACAATGCAATTGCGATACTATCTTACATGCCAAAGGAGGTGCACAATTGTAACCGCCGTGCCATAGCAGAGAGCAAAATAGCAATGGCGCAGAAGCTATAAACCGGGCATGCATCCCTTCACATGCATGCGTTCCCTCGCGGCACTACATGGGACGATTAGCTGCGTACCTGCTTGTGGACATGTCAAAAGGCCACACGTACGGTACACATGAAGCTGTGCAGACGCGTGAGGTTTGCAACGCTGCAAACCGAACAATTTTGAATGACTATCTTCTTCTTCAGAACTAGTACTATTACACTGCCTGCACTTTACTTGATGGATCTCCGAAGGTGCGTGCAAAAGTGGAGAGATAACACTGCCTAGCCTGCAGTTCATCTTGTTCCAATGCGGGCTGTGTGTTTTTCTCGATTTCTATCAGCTGATCAGCTCAGTCCACGATGGATAATTCAGGTGCAGGTGTGAGTGCAGTATGATGTTACACTCTCTCCTCGGATGGATGGATGGATGCAAAAAAATGAGGCAGTGCCATTTCTTGATCCGTCGTGGAATGACATGCTTCATCTCATCTTGACATGAGATGGCTTCTGACCTGGTGCAAGAAAAGGAAAGAGTGACTGCCACGTGGGCCGATGGGTGGACAATCAAAGGTAAAGCGCTGGTGCTACCATTGTAGGGGGATTGCACGTGATAGATCAAACACAGGATGGAGTGGACGCTGGAAAGTCACAACTTCAAAGACCCCCGTAACCTATCACCTGCCTTCCTCTGCGTGCGTGTGTGTCCATGGACATCGAGTTCAAGATCTCCCGTGATTCGGTCGGTTTTCGTATTTATTGGTGTGGTTTCAGGTCTATCTATTCCAATCTACGGTTGTCATCATTTGGCGATGGTTGATTTTCTATTGCACTGATTCTTTGGGATCTTAGCATGATGTCTTCTCGCATGTCTACTATAATAAACTCTAATACAACAAATTTTGTCCGGCTCTAATGATGGAAGGGCGAGGATGGTAGTCGTCGCTACATCATCCAAAGACCTATTTGTAAAAAAAAATACTTTTGGTGTTCATTATTAATGATTATCAATACATCGGTGAATTTAAAAAAAAAACAAATAGGTATAAGATAAACCGTTGGTTGGTGCACGACGTGTCCTCTCTCCTCTGTTCCTGTGCTAATGATTTCCGTAAGAAATGTAGGCTCCTGATCGGGACATGTGGCGGTGGACCACCGGCGCTGCCTGCCTGCCTGCCTCCGATCGAGATCCAGCAAGCTGTGTGCGCCGGCACATGCGCACCGTGCCTCCGTCGGTACGGCGACGGGGACGGCAGGTACGTCCTAGTCCGACGACGAAATGATTAGCCCGTCGCCATCCTGCTCCAATCATATATCCATGTACTATATGTATGTTGGGTCGCTCATATGCTCTCTTCCTGGCTCGATTTCCTTCCGCATCCCAGCTCCTGTGCGCTGCACATGCCTAATACTAGCACTCTAGCAGTACTAGGTTGAGAACTGGCCGGTTCTACTGTATGCCGTCAAGCTGTAGCTCACGTCTGCAGGTGTTCCCATATACTCCAGACAACCGGAAGTTAGGGTGTGTTCGGTTCTGGAACCGGAGGGGATGAAACGGAATGGTTCCATTCCGACGTTACGGGACGATTCCGATCTCATGTTCGGTTCAGAAAAAATCGAGGAACAGAGCGATTTTATTTTTTGTTCGGTTGGTGGAATCAAAGAACAGAAGAACCAAAACACTCCTAAATATTGCATTGATTTGAGTATAAACTTAATGCTCTCTCCAAACCATACTAATTAATAGTGACAAAGAGTCAATTAGAACGGATAGAGGTCAAAATCAGAGGAAAAACCGTTGCTCCAACGCGTGCTCTGCCCGGGCCTGCGCGTGCTTGGCCACTGCCCCCGGGCCTGCTTCACTGCTCCAACGAGTGCTCTGCCCGCCGCCGTCGCCCCTGCTTCGAAGCGCCGCCGCGTGCTTGGACGCCCCGCCCACTGCCACCGGGCCTGCTTTGGTGCGCCGCCGCCCTGTCTCGCGCTGCTGCCGCCGCGTGCTCGCGCCTCCACCGCTCGTGCATGCTTGGCCGTCGTCGCCGCCAGGCCTGCTTCACCACGTCATCGCCGCCGGGACTGCTTGGTCGCGTGCGCCGCCCACACATGCTTTGCTGCGCCGCCCCAGGTTAACAAGAGAGAGAGGATAATTAGTTTTTGGGTTAGCCACCGGTTCCTCCAGGTCCGACCGATTCGGTCGGATGAGTCAATTCCGCATCTGAGAGGAATATTCCATTCCGGAGGACTAGTTGGTTCCACCCCGTCTGTCCAACCGAACACAGGAACGGACGCTAGGCGCGGAACGGACCGGTTCCGTTCCACCAAATTCCAGAACCGAACACACCCTTAATATCAGAGAAGATGAAAGTTCTTGAATAATACACCGCGAGTTCGTCTACAGTTGTGCTTCACCCCAACTCACCTTTCCTCGCACAGCATTTACATTTGCGATCACATATTTTGGATGCCTGGATGGTCGCATGTGCATGAGTGCCCACTTTTAGGCCAATATAATTGATTATGGAGAGGAAATTATATATGTATATGTACACACCAAACAATGTCCGTCTCAGATGACAGGGGAGTGTTGTTGTCCTCAGCTTGAACCGAACTCTCCGTTCCACTTCTCCAGCTCGTCCCATTTGCTCTTCTGCAAGCTCGGCCTTATCACGGTCATCGCGCTCCTGAAGTCATCGTATCTCAACGGTCGCAGCTGCAACGTGGCAACCACAAAGTTAACGATACCTCCAGGACCATCAACTACTTCACACATGAGAATACTACCGGCTATTCATCAAACTGTAACCACCAAAAGTTGACGGTTCAGTATCCAAAAAGTTCGGAAACCGCAGAGAGCAAGCACCTGATTTGCTTTTATTGTAAGGATATTCTGCGGACCAAGCTCTCGGATTGGCATCATTGCAGCTTCCTCGCACAAGGCTCTCAGGTCGCTCCCAGAATACCCTAGGGACATGTGTAGTTCACCGTGAAGGGCCACAAAGGCCATCGTTTAAGAAGGAGCGTATTACAGAAAGTAAAACTAACCTTCAGTTTCCACGGCAAGCCTCTCCAGATCATGGTCTGCAAGGGGGGGAAAAATCAGACTCAAATGTTGTGGGAGCAAGCTACATCCTACAACATGCAAAAACGGGACTTCCAGGTTCCCGCGAGCTCAACTTTTCAGTGCGACTATCAGATCACTATTTGCTATGCAACCCTATGGAGTACATCGGACAGAAAATAACACAAGTCATGGTTCATTTTTTATCAAGTGCATGTGAATCCCAACCTTTTCAGAATAGCAAACCATGGGACATTCACATTTTCCATAGCATAGCACACACTCTTGCTTCCAAGGTGCCTAATTTGTTCTTTACTGAACTTCTGTGATGAAAATGGGCTACTTGCAGAAAATAAGGCACCAAGAGTGGCACTGAAACAAAGTGAATAAGGAATGTAGTCACTTACTGGATAATTTGAATGCTTGTCCTTTCAGCTGGTTTTTCAGAAGTAATCTCCGTACATTTGGATCAGGTAGTGGCACATATATTCTCTTTACCTGTTTATATGGTTTGAATAGAATACCATTCACGAAGGAACAAAACTATGTCAAAATAGTGGTACTAGAAATTAGGTCAATATTTATAAAGTGCCAGACATTCAGTACAGAAAACAAATCTCCTATGTTCCAAAAATGACAGGACAGTCTTTGATATTCTCCTTAAACACAGTTATTTTACTCAACATGTCTAGCCAACCATAACAGGTCACTATTTTGAAGTTGTGATAACTAGTGAAAACTGACATGCTTTTTCTGTCTGGTTCTTGACCATTCTCTAGTCACTACAATACCATGAGGCAAAATGCGTCAGGAACTGGTACGGTGGTACCATACCAGCCACCAAGCTCTTGTGCTCAGTTTTTGAAACATGAGATGGAAGAAATATGAAAGGCACCATAAAAGAAAAACAATATCCTAACTATATTTGTAGGATTAATCTTACCAGTCTTCGCAGAACTGCATCATCCAACTCTTGTGGTTTATTTGTAGCTCCTAACCAAGGGATTTTTATTAACAGAGAGTACACATAATAAAAGTATAAACGCAAAACTTAGTAAAAGAAAAATATTGCAGGTTAATTTTTCTCTGCAATGGTTTTTCTAGATATACCTATATGAAAAAAATGTATTCATCCATGAACTACAATGAGTGCAAATTATGTAGCACTCAAGATCATGAACTGGAGTGCCTATAGAGCTGCAACTTATTTCATAAATGTCTGATCTACAGCTCGTAATGATCACAATTCTAAGTCTCAGCTAATACTGCTAAAGTAAGGAAGGCACTAAGCATTGGGTCCGAGGGTCATTTACTCTTGCAGCACTCAAACACGATTTTTCCAAAGGGAAATACACAATAGACCAGATCAAACCACTGGATACTGAATAACAAGACAGCAGCAGCAGAGAAAAGCTAAACAGCATTGCATGACCACAAACTACTATTCATAGCAAGTAAATGTTTACAGTATAGGAATTCAGTACTAGTATATGATTATGACTAAGTAGTAACAGTTACACACATGATAGCTCTATCATGACTGTTTTCGAAACGAGCATAATGCAAAAGCTAACAATGATTAAACAATCAGAAAAGGAAGATATGCTAACCTATAACAATTACTAAATCATCTGGGTTCGATGTCACGCCATCAAACTGGATAAGGAATTCAGATTTCAGTCGCCTGCTTGCATCATTCTCACTAGCTAACCTTGTTGACATGACACTATCAATCTGCATATAAAATGCAGTCAACACAAAACAATATAAAGTCTCAGACCCCACTTTTACAACTAAAATAAGAAACAAACATTATACATTTAACAAAATCAGTTTAAAAAAATGCATCCTATGATCCTTCCATCAACTGAGCTACCAGGACTGTAGATACCACATATGTCTCCTCTGAACTATTAGAAAGATTTGAGTGAAAACACGAACAGTGCATAAGCTCATGCCTTATGTAGAATAAAATGTTCAACACGTTCTTGTATTTCATTCAAAGCTCAGGGCATGGTTCAAACGGATAAAAAATCCAAAAGTAAACTATTCTGAAAATATGACAAGCAACTAGCTTCAGTATTCCAATGAACTAGTAATAGCATGGTCGAAATAATATCGATGAGTGCCATTAATAATACTTCCTCCGATCCAAATTAATTGACTTAGATTTGTCTAGCGTGTCTAGACACATTTTAGTGCATGAATGTGTCTAGACACGCTAGACAAATCTAAGTCAATTAATTTGGATCGGAGGGAGTACAAGATTACATAGATTGTATTGCACATTTTCAGAAATTTTTGAAAAATTAAGGTTTGTAACCAGGACCTCGTCCATGAAGATAACAGATGGTTGCCTATCGACAGCAACCATGAAAAGTGTCCGAACAAGCTTTTCAGCCTCCCCTACCTGTTTTTGCCAATGAAAACAGGTTGTTTCAAACAGTGAAATATAAAAGATCAGAATATCCGACAGAGTAATATATATAGGGATAACTACATACCCACTTTGATGTCAATGAAGAAGCTGAAACATTGAAAAATGTCGCTTCAGATTCTGATGCAACAGCTTTGGCAAGCATTGTTTTCCCATTCCCGGGAGGACCAAATAGAAGCAGCCCTAAAGGATAGTTTTGAATTTTAAATTTTACATAAAGGATATCTATTATGAGAGAAAAACAGTTTTTTCAAAAACTAGAGAAGGAAATCCTTCAGGGCTAACAGGTATACCTTTGGCAGGCCTCCTAAGACCAGTGAAAAGATCCCTTCGCTTAGTAGGTAAGATAACCATTTCCATGAGTGCTTGTTTTGCCTTGTCAAGACCAGCTACAGATCAGGCCAGAAAATAATAAGAGATCATGATAAATACCAGGCTTGAGCCAGAGCAACAAAGAAAGTCAATGGTCGCATACCAACATCATCCCATTTAACAGAGGGACTTCTATCCACAATTGTCGTATTTATCATTTCAACAAGCTTGTCATCATCCTTTCCACCAGCTCTTTGCACTGGCTTGGAACCAGTGCTACTATTCTGATGAGACGATGCTTGTCCACCTCTATTGAGGGAAGGGCTTGACTGCAGAGCTGACCTACGGGAGCTAGCTGATGGAAGTTTCTCAGGCCTATTTACATGATAGTTGGTAACCTACAGAAATAATGCACAGGGTAATGGAGACAGACCTTTGTGACCAATATATTTGCTGCAAACTACTACTCGGAAAAAATACATATAACAATGTAAGCTAGGCACCTAGCTAGCTTTCATTTTCTTAAAGCAACTTTTAGTTTTTCAATGAATGCTGTTAACACAGCAAACTACCGAAGCTTAACAAGTAGAGACTAGCACTCCTAATTTAATGTTGATGTTCTATCATTTATGTTTTATTAGGAGTGATTATTGAAAATCATAAGAACTCACAAGAACAACATATCCATTTCAGCCGACTTGGATCGATAAACTAGCACTGCAGCAGTACCAAATAAGCACATAAGTATTATATTGTTGATCAGGAAGGAAGAAAATAACATGCCACAGTAGTTCTACCTACAATACATGCATGATTAATCGGTTTGCTAAAAAATAAGAAGGCAGTAATCATGTTTGAGGCAAGCCACAAGCCCACAACATGAAAACCATGTAGCAGGACATGTACAACTTCAACACTAGAACCTTATACCTTCTTTGGGACTGGTGCAGATGCTCCTGCAATACCAGACAGAATGAAGCAAAGTTAACTCGCAATGAATTGTAGTTCACAATTGAAGCAGTAGGAGAATGCACATAGGACCGGTTAGAACAATTAAACTAGTAAAACTTCAAACTGTTAAACAGAAAGCATGAACTAACTTGCGGAACCACACAGGTACTAACACGTACATTCACACAATCAAGTGACTACCACATCAAACTACAGGTAAGGCCTGCAAGTACTTTGGCTTCTTCTAAGTTTCTAGACTCAGAAGTGCACATTGCTGACCAAGTTTATGAGCTTGTGCATAACAATTTGAACTACCGAAAGTTAATACTAACAAGAAAGTACAATTCACTAATGGAACCATACAGGTACTAACTCCCAAATTCCCACAATGAAGTGATTAAGAGAACAAATACAGGTATGGCTTGCAAATATTTTGGTGTTTTCTAATGTTTCCAGAGTGAGAAGTGCACGTCGCTGACCAAGTTCACGAGCTTGCGCAGAGCAAGGCAGGAAAATTTACGAGAATAAAAGAGAGGGGTGGAGAGCCTCACCACTCCTCTGGCCGAGCACCCTGAGCCTTTCCTCGACCTGCGTCTGCCACTTGGCGATCTTCTCCTGATACATCCTCACCTGCCCCTTCTCACTGCAATCCCACAGAGACACACACCGATCAGCAACCGCAAATCACAGTCTAGTCGCCCGCACCGGAGGGAAGGAGTCAAAGGGAAGGCGCCCACCTGGAGGAGACGGCATCGGGGACGCGGGCGGCCTTGGCCTCGAGCATGACGCGGAGGGCGTTGCGGTAGTGCGCGTCGGCGTCGTCGGGCAGGCCCCACTCCTCGGCGCGCACGGCCTTGTCGATCTCCTCCTTGGCCAGCTCGAAGTAGCCCTTGAGCTTCACCGCCACGCGCTCCCCGACCACGGCCGCGGCGGACGGCGCTGCGGCGGCCATGGGAGGTTCTTCTGGAGGCTGGAAGATAAGCGACGAGAGGGAATCCGCGAGCGCGCGGAGGAAGCTCATGCCCCGACGAGGGGAAGCATCGGGGATTCACCGGGGAGAGGGGAGGACGGAGGAGGTTTGCGTGTTGGGTTGTTGGGGAGAGAGACGGGAGAGTCGAAGTCCCGCAGGACGCATCTCAAGTGGGCCGAGTTCAATGGGCCAGCGGTGCTGTTCTTGGGCCTCCGATATTTTGGGCAATTAACTTCACATTATTATGCTGTAAAGGACTTCTAAGTAGTACTAATAAACTTCAAATTGTTTTACTCTTTTTGGTAAAGGGGAAGAGCATCCGAAATAATGTTTGAATCATTTTTCCTAAAATATTTTTGGCCTAAGTAACCCGTCAAAGAGCCAATTTTGTGGAAAAAAAATGGTACATTTAAACCTATACAAATCGACAAAAAACATACATGTAGGTCTTTTTAACGGGGAAGGCCCCGAGGGCCTGGTGCATTAACTTATCAGTGGTGCGGTACAAATTACAAAGAATACCATAGAGAATACAGTAATTAGGAAGCAGTCCTTAACTTTTACACCCTAAAACAATATCCAGAAAAACAATTGGAACCGTCGTCACCGCTGGGATGCACAGGTCTCTGTCCACAGCCTCCCATGCCAATACCGGGGACAAAACCACTTGGTGGAAGGAGGAACTGAGATGACGCCATTTGGGACTCTTTTTTGAGAAACACAGTACAATCATAGACGCTCACAACATGTACATGCACCCACCCCTATGAACGCACACACGCACACCCTACCCCTATGAGCATCTCCGAGAGACTGAGCCGGCGGATCGGGTCTTGAGATTGACGAAGTCATCACGGGCGCCTCGCTGTCGACGGGAACGTCGCCTCCCACTAAAGGAATATTCCGTCTTTTATGCAACACACAGTGCCAAACCTGGGGTTTGAATTCTGGTGGGCTAGGGTACAACCACCCAACCACAAGTTGGTTTGCAGGGGGACTTTTTTTGTTCCTCCTATGGAGGTTGATTAAAACTTGGACGCACATCCTACGTCAAGGCTTGGAGTTGCTGCCCGCCAGTACCTTGAGTCGTCCACCGCACACAGACCACCAAGGAGATGCTTGCTCCTTCTCCTTCACCACCAGAGATGCATTCTCAACACAGCGACATTGTGCTTCCGGGCACCGCCATACTCAAGAGGGGCAAGCATTCTTATTGGTGCGAGCCATATCGAGGCGATTTCTCGCGCTTCGTCACTTACAACGAGGTCGAATCTACGGCCGCACTCGAAGATTCCGTCGACCTTCTCGACGAAGCGCGAGGAATCGCGGTGGAATGATCAAAGATCTATCAACAAAGTCTCCGCCACTACCACAGTCGACGGCTGTGCCCAAGGTCCTTCGTTAAAAGAGACCTCGTCCTGCATCTGAAGCAGAAGGGACACCGCAAGTTCGACTCCCCCTGGAAAGGACCCTACGTGATCATATAAGTAATTCCAGGTGGCGTCTATCGCCTGAAGAACGTAGAGAGTGGAGTCAGAATACTCTAATTCATGGAACGTCACGCAGCTGCGATGATTCTATCCTTAGATGTTTTTACTTTATAATAAGGCTAGTCAAACAGGCTACTTAGCCAAACATTGTATCTCTTGATATTCTACGAATAAATAAAGCTAAGTGCCTTCAACCATGTGTCTTGTCACATTTACTTTTAATTACTATTTTTGCACTCGGGGGCTGCGCCTCCTGGACGACCTCGTCACGTATACAAACTCACAACGCAGTGACCCGAGTAGCTGTCAAATCTGTTAATTGCCCCGCTGTAATTTGTTCACCCAACATACTATTTATCTTAAGGAGAATCACCTCTAGTGAACTATGGACCCTGATACATTTTTTTATCATTGATATACCATCTACTATTTACTGTTTACTGTTTACTTTCTGCAAGCAACTTCCACACTATACGTTTAATCCTTTATTTTCAGCAAAATCGGTAAGATTGACAACCTCACTGTAATTTGGGGCAAAGTTCTATGGTTGTGTTGTGCAGGATTCTAAATTGATAGCAACACCTTGGGGTTGTTTGCTTACTGCTACTGATTTGATAACCTTGGTTTGATAACTAAGGAAAATTTACTATTGTGTTCATCATACCTTCTTCTTAGGATCCCAACGAGCTCAAGGAGGGCAACAACAATTTGTAGAATAAATTGTGTAAGTTAGGACTTGAACTCAATACCTTAGACGCTCATACCATACTAATCTTCATGCACTAACTAACTATTTCAAAATACAAATATGATGAAAAGAATTAGACAATCTACTTATACAATTCAACAGCATGCACTCTAGCCAGATATCTGCGACTGGCGACGTGGCTTCTATAATTGCTACTTGTGCGTATCCAGAGCTTCGAACCCACATAACACTTTGTGCACTTCGTTTATTACTCACAGTTTTATGGGACACGGCGGCTTCACCTACACATCTAGAAAGCTCTCTGAATATTTTCGAGCAGCCATGCAGAATACGGCCCGCTGGCTCACCAACCTAGTCTGACGCTTTTCTTGTTCCTAACCCCTCCTATTCCCTATTCCCTAAAAGCTGGATTAGGTCCTCCAAAATTTCTTATTAGCCTTCAGACATTTTCATCTCGAAGAACTTGTCAGCCTCCAACGAGGCAAATTAGAAATGTACTCCCTCCGTTTTATAATATAAGATGTTTTAGCTTTGTGAAGCAAATATATCTAGACTTCTTTTAGTACGTAGGTTCACTCAGGTTTAGAGTGAATCTACACACTAAAAAAAGTATAGATATATTTTCTTCACAAAGCTAAAACATCTTATATTTTAAAACGGAGGGAGTACATGGTACTCTACACGAAGCCAATTAGGAGAAATCCACGATCCTAACTGTGAAACGGTAGGATTAGAGTTTGTTGGTAGTTTCTTCTACCTAACTCGTATCAACTTAAGACACAATTTGATTGATCTCTATATTGTAATAACCGGCATTGCCGTGCTATACATGTGAGAGGTGGCCCGTCCCTAGAGGGTATGAGGCATTCTCCAAATTTTATTTCTTTCTCATATGGTATCAGAGCCTACCTTCTCTTCGATCTTCCGGGCTTCCTCTTCCTCGTGTGTCGGGCCATTGCGGTGACCCAGTATATCACTGTATGTTGTAGTGTACAAGTCGTTGATATGACACTCACAAAAGTCCCCATCCGTAAATATCATATCCCTCAGAGTGGTACAACAAAAACATTACGGGTCTAACATTTTTCTTTATTGATTCATACTAAGAGCCAAAAGTGTATAAAAGCTTTGAGATCCTCCTCGATCCATTCAGGATTCACAACGTGATAAATATTTCAAATGCAGAAGTGATAGTTTCCTAATTAATGGTAATACTAAGCTTAAAACCTTTGAAGCTGGCAACTTATTGGAGAAGGTAAACTATTGCTAGCTCATCTATCTATGCATTTTTTTATGGTCCTATATCTACATATTGTCTTATTCCTACTAGTCTGATACTATGTTGATTCTATCCTTCATGTCGGTCACTGTATCTTCTTATAACCTAAGCAGGGGCTAAGATGATAGATTGAGTATGAGTGTACTCAGAAAATTCTAGAGTGGTTGTCTGATGTTTGTTTGAAAGTCATCGCTCAAAGATCTTAGACTTGTGCAAGTTTTCAAAAATGTTTTTTATAAAAGATAAGCTTTAGATTTATAAAATTCTAAGCAATCAGTCTTCACAGGTTGTTTGAACTTTTGTGGAATTCCTTTTTACACTGTGATCGTAGTTCTTTCCCAGAACAGGGAGTAACATGTCACCTTTTTTACACTCTAGAGAGGTGCGCTACTTTGCCCACAAACATCCTTGACCTTATTACTCATTCAATATTTTCTTAGATATGGGTTCTTGATATCAAGTTTCAATGAGTCATGTCGAGTCCTTCTCCACGATCCCGCTGCCCACCCATTGTAACGAATTTCAGCTGAGAGACCTACTTTCATTACCATCCCTTCTAATATACCCAGACGTTATCCTGAAGCACGTGATAGGGACGTCATGGGCTTCCACCCGCTGGATCTCAGCCCGACTACATATACGAGGATAAACGAAAGGAAGAAGGTACTTCTAGCTCGCTCGCTCCATAACAAGTTCCGTGGTTAGTGCGGTACTAAACGGCGCAAGAATGGTTGACTGCTATTGTTGTTAATCCTAACTTCCCCTCTACAATGGAATCTCCACCACATGGTCTTTCAACCATGTATACATCCATTATTCCATCGCCCACCATTTATTTATTTCATTCTAAAAACGGCTTTTTGTTTTGAATGCAGGTAATAATGTGTTGAAAACATTTTCGTAAGTAAGCCAAAGGACATGTAAGATTTTCCTTGCAACGGTGATGCAATAATGAACTTGCCTGATAACTGCGAGATAATGCAGTTCGAAGGTTTTGCTTGACCCTGGACCTCGGGTTCTGGAATTCTCAACATTGTCCGGTAAAGACAACATTTCGTTGGCAAAAACGTTCAAAGGTTTTGCTTGACCCTGGAACTTAGGTTCTGGAATTCGCAACATCGTCTGATAAAGACAACGTTTCGTTCGCAAATATGTGTTTCTCTAATCAATATAGATGCAATGCATTTTGGTGTGTTTTATTTGAGTTTTATTAACTCAATTCATTTTAAGTGATTTTCTCCATTTTAGGGTTTTATCATATTTTCTTTGGTATTTTACTGATTAAAGAAATCCATCGAATTTTATTAGTATTTTTCTTTGGATTTTTCATATTTCTATGAAAATTTGGGTTTACATAATTATGATGATTTTTCCTAATTTTATAGTATTTTCTATGAATTCTTAATAGTTTAAAACTCAATTTTAATCACTAAAAAATTCATAAAATTCAAGTGTTTGCAAAAATGCCATAAATATACTTTTTGAATTCATTGCATTTTTCTACACACAAAATATTTTTATTCTATTTTTATGAGTTATTATATATGTGTTATGATTTAATTGGGTTTATGGGTATCTGTGAAATGACTAAAATACTCCTAAGTGCTTGGCCCCACTAGACAGACCCAAGTGGTCAAAACCACTTCCTGGACTTGGTCCAGCCAAAACCGGCCCTCTCTCTCTCTCTCTCTCTCTCTCTCTCTCTCATGTGCTGGCGATGGCGACTACGTGTCACCTACATGCTACTAAGGTGTGATTTGGCACGCCACCTATGAGCAAATCTGCACTAGTGCAATACCATCGAGAGGGAGAATGACACCTAATGTGTCCCCATCGCCCAATATGGGAGACCCAGATCTTGGTTTTCCCGCAACCTCTAGGGAAGAGGCGGGAATATCCTCAGCTACGACATGTTCGACAAGGTAACGATTCCTGAGGACGCCGCCAACGTCGGCTACGGCCATGTCCGCACCAAGCTTGCACCAGCCGACCGCCTTGCCTCCAACTTGTACTGAATGATTATCTATTGATCGGTGAACCTTTTCGAAGATAAAGTTCATATAACCATTTCAAGCCAGCCCATCTTTAGAAAATATTTTAATTTTCTCCCATGTCTTGCATGTGAGTCATAATTCAAAGTTAAACATGTTGATTTTCTAGAGCATGATTGACTGGACTAATCGTAGTATGGAGCTAAGATCATAGGGAAGATTGCAAGGAAAGCCGTTGGCATGTTCTCTATGCCACACAATACTAGGCTCATCTGCTTACATCATTGGGTGTGTTATCCATCTCTCTTCGGCTTAAAGAGGCGATGCAGTAAGACCGATTCATTTATTTTGACCACATTCGTTCAAAATGTGTTTTTATATCGCTGCTTCGTACAGGGACTATCGAAGAAAACAAAGATATGAACGACAAACCCAAACCTTAAGTGACTCGTCACCACCCAGGACAATTCTTTAACTTGAACCAAACTAGATTTCAAGGCCTGACCAGAGTTAACCAAAGTTATGCGGGTCACCACGGTTGGGCGATGCAGACCAGAACATCTAGTGTGCAGCCTTCGAGACACGTCAAGATTTGTCTGTGTTGCAGCGCTGGGCATCGCTTGCGACGTTTTTCCATCAACAGGGAGTACTACAGTAGATCTAGAACCCGAAGATTCTCGCTCAAAACTTCGGGTGGCAACAATCATCTCTTTCCCAAT
Source organism: Avena insularis (assembly GCA_023614405.1). Taxonomy (NCBI): domain Eukaryota; kingdom Viridiplantae; phylum Streptophyta; class Magnoliopsida; order Poales; family Poaceae; genus Avena; species Avena insularis. The sequence continues at coordinate 576,374,488 of CM042692.1, forward strand.
GTCTCCTATTCCCTAATGCAATCCATGCCGCAAATCATTCGAATCATCAAATCAATTCTATAGGACAGTCATCAAAGAAAGCCTGGGGTGATATTTATCTGTTTTTCAACCATGATTCCAGGCAGTCTCTAGGTTAGCAATAATTCTCTCGTCTGCAAAAACGTGCGTGTGACAATCTGAACTTGTAGGTCGTCTAGTCTCCTACTACTACCTCGGTGGAGGTTGGCCAATATATGTACAACTAGGATAAGGTGGATAATTGGGTCCGTGACTTGATGTCCCGAGTTCCTGCAACTCGTTAGTAGAAGTAATTTACATGGTTGGTGTGACTACGTACTCATGAGCGATGATTTTTGGGTCCGAGGACAACATCTAGAAGAATGCAGAACTTTTTTGCCCCCCCCTCCACCCCCCCCAGGGGCACCAGGAGCGCCCCTCCCAACTATGGTACAAGCCCCGCCCTCTTGCCGCCGCTTGCGACGGACCTCTTCTCTCCGCGTGCTAGGAGGATGGTAGGGGCCTTCTTCAACCTAGCGGGGGTGCAACTCTGGAGGCATCGGCTCAGCTCGGAGAACCATGGTGGTGTCACGGTGGCATTGGAGGAGGGTAGTAGGGCGACATAGAAGTGCGGTGGGGTAGGCTGAGAGCTCAGCCTGATCAGATCTAAGCCATTCTAGCGGGCTGGGCAGTGCACAATGCTAGTGCCCCCCATAAGATGGCTACGGTGGTGTGGCTCGAGCAGGAGGGTAGAAGCTGTGGCAAGGACTTTACGTGCTTGATCTAGGTCTGGCTGAGACTGACTAGGTCTAGTGTGCCTGCTGCCGTATCCAGTCAGCAAATGATAACGGTGGTGGAGATAGTCCCCTCCAAGTGGATGCAGTATGTGATTAAGAAACTAGGGGGACCGCGTCATCTCCCAATAGGGTGACTGGGAGAGAAAACCGAGTCGACCCAGCTACCACTCCCTTCTCCCTCCCCCTCACTCCGCCCGTGAAGGGGACAGTGGGGCCCTAGCGCCTCTTGGTCATAGCACAGAGGGAGGGGAAGCGCTTGGTGGCGTTTTGGAGCGGTAGCGAGAAATATTGCGACTGCCTATCCCAACGGCATGGCACCGCTCTGGCACCTTCGCGAGAGCAACGGTCTCGGCAAGGGGTGCCAATCGATATGCAGCGCATGAACCCGAACTGGTGTCTTTGGAGACGGCAAAGGCGGCCCCCCCCCTCGCCCAGGGATGTTTGTCCAGGAGGCGGAACTTTGTTGCGGTACCTTGGGCGGCGGATCACTGAATCCCGAGGCCAAGTTCGTTGCGAGGAAGCATGTGGTGCCTGGAGCTTTCTCCCGCGTCGACGGTGTCGGTTGCGGGAGAGTCGTGACCCTCTAGGGCATATGGATCAGAGAGTGGTGTCACCATCCTCTTTGTTGGTGGCGATCTAGCCGGCGGAGGGTAGGATGCAAGGCTGCAAGTGAAAACAATGTCTTGGGTGTCGTTAGCTTGTTGACGGCATCACGGTTGTAACTCTTGTCTTTAGGATCGGACGATTGCAGTGCGCGACGTCGTTGTCCCTCATGGGTGCATCGTCTTTGGAGCAGCTGGTGGTCTTAGGTGGAGTGGCTTCGTCTTGTACAGAGTCTTCAGTGGAGATTTCAAGTTATGTATAACCGTCGGGTTCTATACTCAGTCAAGCCTGGTTCAGTAGATGCTACGCACGACAGATCTTCCGGTGGTTTCAAGTTGTGTCGGATGACATGACTTTGGAGCACGTGTTGTCGGACCATTTGTATGTATATTTCCTGAGTTTATAAGAAATACCCTATCACAAAATGGGCTGCTAAATAAGCTCGTCACCGCCCAAGTCTACAACTTGAATTTAAGCCAACCTTGACCATGAACATACCTGAGTTAAGCAAAGCTAATTAAAAATGCGAGACCTCTTACGCGTCGCAGTCCTTGGGAGACACCCCCACCCCTACTCATGTAAAGCTGTGTGGGTCATCGGAGGCGAAGCTTTTCTGTCTAAGTATGGATATCCTTAGGCGTAGGGTGTCCTAGAGGATGATACATATCGGGAGCTTTGCTGGTAACACCACATACCAATGGTCACACGTTTCCCAATGATTCGTTATTCCCTAATGAAATTCACCATCACTCGTCTTCCTACTACCTACTATAGTAAAGCTCCTGAAGCTGGAAAGTAACGAACGAAGTGAAAAACTGGAAAGTAACACTGCTTCATCTCTATAAAATTGACTCACCAACAAACACCATTCCACAGCTTCAACATGCTACCAAATCTGAATTGGAAAAAGGATGAGAGTGGCATTGGCTTTAGGGGATGTTGCTGGCTCTATAGTAATTGGATGTGTCTATTTTGTCCCTGGTCCGTGCCTCCCGGCTGCTCTAGGATAGACTCTCTCTGCTTTTCTGAACATGTGATCGATTGGTAGCTGAAAAACAATGTGTGTGCCAGCCTGAACTTGAAGGGCATCCATCGTGCAGAACGAATACTACCTCCGTTGTCATTAACTAATACTACCTCCGTTCCAGAACGTAAGCCTTTTTAAAAAGCTAAACTAGCTATCTAAAAAGGATTATATTTTGGAACGGAGGTAGTACCTTCGTTTAAAGTGGTTTTTTTTCGCGGGTATTGGTTTAAGTGGTTGATAGGTCGAGAGCGGCGTTTTGGCTCTCATGTCCATCCAACCCACTCCCGTCATCTGTACCATTAAACTTGCCGTGAGGATGTGTGTTATAATGGATTACTGTCAACATTTGAATTACCCCATCTGTTGCATGACGACCATTTGACGGATTGTTGGTGGACAGACAGACGGAAGGGTGAGAACTCGGGATCTTCCTTTCTGATGGCTTAGGGCAAACTATGTTCGCTCCTTCTATATCTATATCTATATCTATACTATTAAAAAGAAGATTCACGTTGTTCGTCATCTAAATTTTTCCGTCCGACAAATTTTGGACCGTTTTGCCCCTGACTATTCAACCAAATTACTTGCACTGCCACCGCTAACTAAAAATCTGAACGGTTCCGCTCGGTTTGGTGTTGGACCCGCGAAACCGGAGCAGCGCCGCTTGGCGGTGGCGGAGATTGCTGCATGTTCGGAGGCGAGGGAGCAAGAGCGAGGCGGTGCTTTGGCTTGGCCAGGCCGTGTCCTATCAATCAAAATCGGATGGAATCCCATTGATCTGTCCTACACCTCAATTTTCCCCCGTCGGCTGCCGGTGGTGCCCCCATATCCCCGCCACCGCCGGAATCCACGCCGCTGGGACGAGTAATAGTAGATGTCCCTCCCCTACCTCGTCATCGGCTGTGGGGGCAGAGGAGATGCTTCCAGTCCTCATGAGAGGGGAGGGTGCACATGAGATGGCTATATGTGGTGATTAATGGAGAGAGGGATACGGAGGCAGGGGTTGGGCGTGGTAGGCGTATCCGATCCTCCTCTCTCATCAAAAGGAAGGCCTCGATGCTTGCAGCCCCTCCTGATTGATTCGTCTCCGATCTGGAGGTCGAGCTCCTGGGAGGGTCACCGCCTCTCTAGGTCGCCGGCGGGGGAGAGTGGAATCCTGCCTCATAGGGAGGAAGATACGCCCAACTGTCGAGCCTCCACGACCTGGCCTCCGGCTGTATGGATTCTACATGCACGAGCTGCTACTCCACCACTCCCGTTGCGGCTGCTGCTCTGTCAATCTTCTACCGGTTCCTCTCCAACCCATCCCGGCAACCTCCTCAACTCTCTACACATCAGCATCCAGCTCAAAGATAATATGGGGTGCAAATAAAGAAAGTGCTTCTTTTTCCAATAAAAAAGTCAGGGTATTTTTTTCTTATCAACTAGAGAAGTGAGGGGATTTAGGGGCTGTTTGGTTTAGAGGATGTCATTTAGGGGATGAGGATATCCCAACCAACTGGTTAGGGATAGCCATTTTTTGTGTTTGGCTAAAGTGGGGAAAAAGTGGTTAGGAGTATCTGGCGACCCGCGCCTTCGCCTCCATCAAGGCCGTCTTCCTCTGCCCGCCTCCCATCCGTGAAACCCCCACCAAAGAGGAGAGCAGGGCCAGTGGCGCGGTTCCCTTGTAGAAGAAGACCAAGCACCAGTTCAGGAGCAAGCCCAAGAAGGTAAGCCCTCGAGGCACCGAACGTGAGCTGCTTGCTGTGATGCTCCAGTGTTATGGATCAACAACTAAAGATGTTTCCTACTCATTATTTTTAGAAAATAGGTTGTTTAGAAAAATAGTACAATTGTATTTCTCATAAAAAATGTTCCATTGCTTTATGTTTTTCTTACCACTGTACTTATATCTATGTTTCAAACGTTGTATATGCTGCAATGAAATAGGTAAATGACAGGAAAAAAATAGAGATATAAGATAGAGAATAAATATTTAACATTTTTGATGTACCAAAGATGACGCCCTCAGGTTTGCGAGGGCCACAATGATAGTTGAATATATTAATATTAATATACATACCCGGTCAAACTGCGATAAGTTTGACTTAGCACAAATATGGAATTTTGAATATTTCAAACGGGTGAAAGATGACATAACTATCCAACAACTACATACCACGTCTAGCGACCTCTACAATCTTTTTCAACACCTGCCAATTATTGGATTTTGTGGAACTTCAAGTCAACAACATTAGCTATGCAGGTCGCCTCATATGACATGTAGTTGAAGGTTAGGGTTTCCTGCTTTATTCTTGTGCCTGTTGAACAACTCTTGCAAACCCATGATGAATTTTTCGTGGACTGCATTTATCTGCAGTTAACATGTAACTTGTGTCACTATAGAAAAATAATTGTTAGGTTGTGATATCACTACTCCATCCAGTCCATGTTAATGGGTTCAACTTTGTCTAGCTAAGAATGTATCTAGTTCGAATACTTAACTAGATACATAAAAATCTAGATAAAGTTGATGCCATTAATATGGACCGGAGGGAGTAGAAAATCATGTACAATAAAGAACAGTTTTTAGCACGTCTTCAATTCCTCTTTTTTCACGTTATACCCCTTTTTAGCACGTCTTCAATTCTAAGATAGGGCGACATGTTAGGTTGACGATCATATGTACTCTTATCTTCTCCATTTATTTATTTCATTCCTCGTCATCATCCTTATATTCTTGATGTACGGTCAACACCTTGCACCTTTCTTAATAGACCCATCAGAGAAAGATGGTCCAAAGTTTTTAAAAGCAATAGTCTGGACAATTTTTTACAAGATGGGCAGATGGTGTTACAGGTACACAAACAAGAAGTAAAATGGGGAGCTCGAAGGTACAAATAAAGGTTGACTTTGATTTTAGTATTTTGATGGCAATATACAAGTATATTTTTTTTATCATTTTTATGGACTCAATAACAATGGACCACAAAAACTGGGTTTATTGTTTCAAATAACCACAAAATTTGGGATTGTGTTCAAACAAACATTGACAACCTAAATATTAATAGAGTATATGGAAACGTTCATGACCTTTTGTCCATATGTGCTAGGCATTTAGTTACTTAACTTTTCATACTGATGCCATAGAAAATACTATATGACTAGAATTCTCATTCTTTTTCATTGAGAATTCAAATGAACATTCAATAGATCTATATGTCCTAGATAGTTATCTCCATCTTTCTCTCTCCTTCTTTCTTTCTCTCTCTTTCAAACAAAATTTATATGTTTATTTAGATAAACCGCCCAAAGTCTATCTGTTGAAATCCATTGACATGACAGTCCAATTTCATTCTACCAATCGAATGAATTACAATATGTAGAATTACAATCCAATTTCGTTCGACCAAGCCATTTCCCCATATTTTCCACTAATCTGACTTATAAATCACGACTTTCACATATTTATAGCATGATTATAGATGATTGTATCGATAAAATATATTATATCTATTGGCGTCCCCGATCATGGTCGATAAAATCCTGTATTGGAAATATGTGCACATGAACAATAGAATTTAAATGAATAGGGTATATGTATTGTCACCTCATGCATTGTAGGCTGGTTAATTTTCTTGACTTCAATAGGTCTTCCAACAAACACATGCATAGGTGATCTGAATGGGATTGGTGATCTGCATCGAGGTATCATATGAGTAACTTCTTGATCATTTACATGGTCCCTCTTCGGTATTAGTAGAAGGACTTCTTGATCATTTTCAATTTTCAACCTTACTTTAATAGAAACTCTTTCTATATAACAAATTTTCTTAAGGTGACATTGCTCGATAGAGTAAAATGATGCAAGATACACATTGTTTAATACATAAGACAATTTACCCAAATTTGCCCCAGAAGACGATTGGTGGAGCTTTGATTGCTCTAGTGATATTCACAAGTATTTTGTTTCCGGGTCTCCACCAATTGTAAAGAGGGCCCTACAAAACGGCCATCATGGTCATTAATGGATGTACCTCTCGTTCTCTCTCCCTGAAATTTCTTCATTTTTGTTTAGTCAGCGTCAAACTTTACAAACTTCGAGAGTTCATAAAAGTTGATCATGACTAAATCAAAAACACGGTGGAGTTCGAGATAGAGGGATCACTTGTAGTAGAACTCAGAAGTAAAAGTGAGATGTCCGGGATAATTAAAAACTATTTTAAGAAACAAGGAGAAGAGTTGATGGAAGTATTTACTTGTCCAAAGCAGAAAACTGGGACTAAAGGGCAGCCAGTTTGCATGGCTATCCTAATGAAACCTTTTCTTGATCTAATACAAGCAACCTGCCAAATTTTCAATAGTTTTAGCATGCATGTTAACTCTAATAGTTCTGAGACTCTTATTATGAGCTGCTTCAGCGTAGCAGTTTCAAATAAATTTACTTCCGAGTGTTGTTCATGGTCCATATGAAGCATTTCACGCAGGCCTCCCGGTACCACCGCACAACTGTAGCCTGCTCCAAGATAGGAGTAGAAATTCTCCTTAGACGCCGGAATTAACCTCAGCCAGGTCCATATGTGCCTTTGGAAAGGCACATAGAAAGCCTGATCGAATAATGAACATGATAGATTAATTGATGGAGAATGGTCAAGTTCTACAATTTCGACTAAGATACTCTCTGATCTATTCTTCTAAAAAGGATATCTCAGATTTGTGTAGATATATATACCGCGCTACTGGCAAGGATCTTCATCTTTGTTATAGGCATAAATCCCACATGTGCTGCTAGGACCCACAAGCCCAAGGGCATGGCGCAGTGCGGTTCATAACCAAACACTGCGAATTAAGACAAAATAAATCCCATCAGTGGTGTGAGAGAAGATTAATAATAATTCAAGTACGAGACCTAGCTACGTCTGCGTGGAAGAGAAGGAACGGTATTACCGTATGCTTTGTTAGGATCAAATGCAGTGTAGTTCTCTACATGCAAGGTGATGGGAAAGTAGCCGAGCGCGTGTTTGTACACGAACCTGATAAATTAGGAAGCATGCATGCATAATCCAAACCTATCGATAATAATCCAATGGATGGATGGAAACTAATTAAGATGAACCTGGCGATGTTGCATCCCAATCGGTTGGTATCATTCACGGGGTCGGGGGCGAACATGAGGAAGAGCTGCGTTCCTAGCACCCTGCAAACATATGAAGAAACAAAAATGAACAGTGACGCACATGCATCATGCATGTAGCAATGAAGGAGATCGACGACAGAGGATAAGGGGATGATCACGGACAAGGCGGCAACGCCTTCTGAGAAGAAGAAGACGGACGCCAACAACAGGAGCAGATTCAAGTAGATGGCACCAAGCCAGAGAGCCAAAGCCACAACGGCGCGCACCGGCGAGTAATCCACCGTTCTCTGCCTCAACACCACCGTACCATCCTCCTCCTCCTCCATCCCTGCAGGCATCATGTACGCTGTGGTGGTGTTGCTCCTTCCACCGCCGGTGCCAATCATAACTAAACTATATATATATATATATATATATATATATATATATATATATATATATATATATATATATATATATATATAGGACATATTCATACTACACCCGGGTGTAGTTACACCCATACGTATTTCACACTATATAGACAGTATCTATCATACCGAAAGGTATATACGTGTAGTATGTAGTATATAAAAATATTTTGGCAGTATATATACTACTTTTTTGATAGTATGTAATTTTTATTCACATACTTCTTTTATACGTACAAATATGACGGTATTTTATATATATAGTGCAAATTATGGGTGCACTTGCAATTTTTTCACCTAACTTGCTTGTAAGTATCTTAGATATAGTATATAAACTTACTCAAATAGATAAAGTATTACAAATACTTCCGTAAGGTAGTATATGAGACGTGGGTGTAGTTACACCCGGGAGTAAGAAGTATTTTTCTTATATATATATATATATATATATATATATGACATATTCATGCTACACCCGGGTGTAACTACACCCACACATGTTTCACACTATATAGGCAGTATCTACCATACCGGAAGGTATGTACGCGTAGTATGAAGTATATAAAAATATTTGGGCAGTATATATACTATTTTTTTGGTAGTATGTAATTTTTATTCACATACTCCTTTTGTACGTACAAATATGACGCTATTTTACATATATAGTTCAAACTATGGGTGCACTTACAATTTTTTCACCTAACTTGCTTGTAAGTATCTTAGATATAGTATATGAACATACTCAAATAGATAAAGTATTACAAATATTTCCGTAAGATAGTATATGAGAGGTGGGTGTAGTTACACCCGGGAGTAAGAAGTATTTTTCCTATATATATATATATATATATATATATATATATATATATCTATATATATATATATATATCCTATGCAGGGACTGATTTGCAACGGATATAACTTGTAGCTAACTTTTTTCCACACTTAATACTGCTTCAAATAGGTTAGCTACATGTTAAATCAATATTAATTTGACAAGATTTGCCCTACAACCACCTCGCTTTAATGTCAGAATGGAAGACGTGACATTTTACGAACTTCTTAGATGCCTATATATAGAAGTGGAAAACATGCCATTTTACTAACTTCTTCCAAATAGTTATTGTAGAATCAAATATGTCAGCGACATGTCAACTAATCTTAATTAATTTTGTTCCTGAACAGATAGGGGTGTTTAATCTATCTTTACTATTAAATGGGCGTTGGTGATCGTAGGTCGTCAAACATGGACGGCCTCGCAGAGCTCCCTCAGACCCACAGTCCAGCACGGAAACCACCGGTCGCCCCAGCCCGAACGGAGCCAACTTCGTCGAGCCGCCGCTGCTCGCGAACTGCCTGATCCGGCGACGAGCCGCTGCATCGCCTACGCGAAGGAAGGAGGGTTGGCGAGGGATGGGTGGCCACAAGGAGGGGAAGGGCCGAGGAGGCAGGGCCATGAGGAGAGCTCGTGGAGTCGTAGACGTGCGCGAGCGGGCACGGGGAGCGCAGCCGACGGCGATGCTGAACCGACCGCTGGCTCGCCTTCATCCTGCTCACAAGATGGGCCTCTTGGACCTCAGCTCGGGATGGTAGGAGCTTGCGTTGTCGTTCGGTTGCAGGTGCTCAACTCGAGGACAGTGGAATCGATGCTCGGGGCGGCGGCACACTGGGAGATCATAGAGTCGGGGGATGTGCGTGAGTGGGCACCAGGAAGCATAGTCGGCGTTGATTGGAGGGACGGGAGGATGCCCATGAGGTGATGGCCGATTCTATCTTGGAAGGGATTTCTGCTATTGAGGTCCTGTGAATTTTGATTCGATCAGATCAGGGACAACAGGATTTTGGTAGTTTGATCTCCCCACGGTCGTCCCAACGGACGATAAAACTTGGTCTCGCGCTCTGATCGGGGGCGCCCAACGTCACTATCGTTGGTGGGCCCCCGTCGCGCATCGCATATAAAAGAGGTGGGGGCCGGGGGCACGAACACCAAGGTTCGTTGTGCCCACTCACCCCACCAAACACCCTAAACCCTAGTGCCACCGATCTGGCCAGCGCTGCAGCGGCGGGAATAACCCACCTCACCGCCGCGACCACTCCGTCGAGCTCCATGATGAGCTCATCGTCAACCACCAAGGCGGATGGCAATCCTATGAGTATCATCTGGGCTATTGAGCCCCTCAATGGAGGGAACTACGGCTCATGGCGAGAGAAGGTTGAGATGGGGCTTGCTTTGCTTGACCTCGACTTGGCACTGATTGAGACCTGTCCCAAAGAACCTGAGGACCCCGTGAGGGGCGAAAAAGAAAGTAAAGATGACTTCAACAAAAGGGTCCATGACCATGGACCAATAAGAATGAAGTACGACCTTGATCGTGCAAAGTGGGACTCGTCCAACATAAAGTGCTTGATGGTGATTAAGAGCTCCATCATGGAGGCCATAAGGGGAGAAATCCTAGAGTGTAGCACTGCTAGTGAGTACCTAAAGAAGGTAGAGAGTCAGTTTACTGGGTCTTCAAAGGCCTATGGAAGCTCTCTCATTAAGAAACTTGTTACTACAAGATACACTGGTGGTGGAGTAAGGGATCACATATTGCGAATGAGCAACATGTCTTCCAAGCTTAAGCCCATGGGCATGGAGCTTCCAGTCGAGTTCATTATTCATCTGATCTTTGCCTTACTGCCAAATCAATTCGAGCTGTGAACTACAACGCACAGCCAGAAAAGTGGGACATTGAGAAGATGATGGCTATGTGCGTACAAGAAGAAGAGAGGCTCAAGGGGCAATCCGGTGATTATGTGAACTACCTGAGCCCAACCAAGAAGAGGAACTTTCAGAGTTCCAAGCCACAAGGGAAACCTCAGGGGCATCCCTCTTCTTCTAGGCCTCATGGAAAGGCTCCTGATCACCAGGTGCAGGAGGTGGACAAGGACACCTGCAGGTGGTGCAAGGAAAAGGGCCACTACATGAGTGACTGTGTGAGTTTCCTAAAGCATCTATGCAAGAAAGGTGAGGATTTAATTACTTTTGTTGATGAATCCCTATTTTTAATTTATGCAAAATCTACTTGGTGGATTGACTCAGGTGCGACTGTCCATGTTGCAAATTCATTATAGGGATTCCGTATGAAAAGGACCCTGCAAAGAGGAGAAAGAAGAATTAAAGTGGCAAATGGCGTCCAAGCTGAAGTCGAAGCTATTGGAGATCTCCCATTAGAATTATCAAATGGCTTTGTACTTTTACTAATAGATGTACTTTATGTACCCTCTTTGCATCGAAACTTAATAAGTGTATCGCGCTTATATAATGATGGTTTTGCTTGCCATTTTGGTGATGGACAATGTAAAATCAAACTTAATAATGAGATTGTTGGTCTTGCCTTCAGACAAGACAAGCTTTATTTGTTATCACTTTGTGAGAATGTGTATGCATTAAGTGTTGAGAATGAGAATGCCTCCTCATCCCTGAATGGAAAGAATAAGAGGAAAATAATTGATGATATCTCTTCGAAATTATGGCACTGTCGTTTAGGCCATATTTCGAGGGGGGGAATAGAACGCTTAGTAAAAAAATCAATTCTACCGCCTTTAGAATTTTCAAATTTAGAGCAATGCATCGATTGCATTAAAGAAAAGTTCATAAAGAACATTAAAAAGTGCGCTAAAAGAAGCACAGGAGTTTTAGAAATAATTCATACGGATATACGCGGTCTGTTTCCTGTGACATCTATGGATGGATATGATTCCTTCATAACATTAACGGATGATTATTCGCATTATGGTTATATTTATCCAATAAGAGAGCGTTCAAAAGCATTGGATAAATTTAAGATATTTAAGGCTGAAGTTGAAAATCAGCATAGTTTAAAAATTAAAGTAGTAAGGTCCTATTGTGGAGGCGAATACTACGGTCGGCACACCCCATATGGCCAAGTTCTTAGATCCTTTGCAAGGTTTCTACAGGAACATGGTATAGTTGTCCAGTATTCTACGTCGGGCGAGCCTCAGCAGATTGGAGTAGCTGAAAGACGTAACCGTACCTTGATGGATATGGTGAGAAGCATGTTAAGTTACTCCACCTTACCAGTTGGCTTGTGGATGGATGCGTTAAAAACTGCCATTCACATACTTAATCGAGTTCCCAGTAAGTCGGTGTCTAAAACACCATATGAGTTATGGACTAGTCGCGAACCTTCACTCAATTATTTGCGAGTGTGGGGCTGTCCAGCTGAGGATAAACTCTTCAACCCAAACCTTGGGAAGTTAGATCCTAAAATAGTAAGTTGCCATTTCATTGGCTATCCAGACAAGTCGAAAGGTTATCGTTTCTATTGTCCAGATAGAATTACTAAGTTTGTGGAAATGAGACACGCTGTGTTTTTGGAGGATCAGATGATCCGGGGGAGCACGGTATCACGAGAAATCAACCTTGAGGAGAAGCGGGTGCATGCACCCACTCCGATGATTCAGGAACCGTTTTTCTCGATACATGCTGCTGCACTGACACAGGACAATGTCGATGTGACACCTGTTGTTAGTTCTCCTGTGGCAACAATGAATGAAAATGAAGACCCTGTTGTCACACAAGAGGGAGAGCTGCAACAACCCCACATAGAGAATGTGCCAGAAGGCTAGACCCTTAGAAGGTCTCAAAGAACTAGAAAGCCAGCTATTCCTAACGATTTTGAAGTCTATGTTAGTGAAGAAGTTCAAATGGAGGGTGATCCCACCACATTTGGAGAAGCCATTAAAAGTGCTCACTCATCGAAGTGGCTTGAAGCCATGGAAGATGAAATGAGATCCATGAGTAGCAACAAAGTCTGGGATTTAGCAGAAATTCCTAAAGGAGCCAAAACAGTAGGCTATAAATGGGTCTACAAAACAAAATGTGACTCTAGAGGGAATATTGAAAGATATAAATCATGACTTGTTGCTAAAGGTTTCACCCAAAGAGAAGGAATAGATTATAATGAGACATTTTCTCCAGTCTCAAGTAAGGATTCCTTTAGAATCGTAATGGCTTTAGTGGCACACTATGATTTAGAATTGCATCAGATGGATGTAAAGACGGCTTTCCTAAATGGAGACTTGGAAGAAAAGGTTTACATGGCACAACCCAAGGGATGTCGTCTGAAGAAATCCATTTATGGGACGTATGGGATGTCGTCTGAAGAAATCCATTTATGGATTAAAACAGGCCTCAAGGCAATGGTACTTAAAGTTCCATGAAACAATAAGGAAGTTTGGGTTCGATGAGAATGAGGAGGACAATTGCGTATATGCAAAGTTCAAGAATGGAAAATTCATTTTCCTTATCCTATATGTGGATGACATTCTACTCGCTAGTAGTGATGTTACTCTACTATTGGAGACAAAGAAGTTCTTGTCCTCGGACTTTGATATGAAAGACCTTGGTGAAGCTTCATTCGTTCTAGGAATTGAAATTCTCCGAGATAGAGAAAAGGGGGTTTTAGGGTTATCGCAGAAGGCATACTTAGAGAAGATTCTGAAGAAGTATAGTATGCATGCGAGTAATCCTACGCCTGTCCCTATAGTCAAGGGCGATAGATTTGGGAATTTCCAGTGTCCTAGGAACCAATATGAGATCGATCAAATGAAAGCGGTTCCATATGCTTCTGCTGTCGGAAGCTTGATGTATGCTCAAGTATGTACACGCCCTGACTTAGCTTTTTTTACTGGGGTTCTTGGCAGATTTCAAAGCAATCCAGGAATAGGTCATTGGAAAATGGTAAAGAAGGCATTGCGTTATGAAAAAGGCACAAAATGCCTCATGTTAACATACAAAAGATCTGATTCCCTTGAGATAGAAGGGTATTCAGATGCAGACTATGCGGGAGATATAGATGAAAGAAAATCCACGTCAGGATATATATTTACTCTCGCAGGTGGAGTTATATCGTGGAAAAGCTCCAAGAAAACCATCAAGGCATCGTCCACGATGGTAGCTGAATATGTAGCATGTTATGAGGCCACGGGGCAGGCAAACTAGTTAAAGAAGTTTATACCCGGGTTGAGAGTGGTGGACAACATTCAAAGACCACTCAGAATGTACCGCGACAACGAGCCAGCAGTATTCTATGATCACAACAATAAGTCAAGTGTTGCTGCCAAACACATTAACATTTAGTTTTATGTTGTGAAATAAAGAATCCAGGATCATACCATAAGTTTGGAGCATATAAGTAGAAAAGAAATTCTCGCGGATCCGTTCACAAAAGGCTTACCACCCAGTGTGTTCAGAGAACACTTAGCCGGCATGGGTTTAAGGGAAAGCCTATGATACCTGAATATTAACGGCCTAAGAACAAGAGTCTGTTTCAAAATAGAGAGGTGTATAGTGGCTATTGAATATATGGTGCATAACTGACCATTATGACGAAACATGCTCTATATGTTGATCTATGATGGAATGGATGCCAAAGTATGGGTTTAAAGTATAATTTAAATGAAAGATGAGATCAAGGGGGAGAATGTTAGTTTGATCTCCCCACGGTCGTCCCAACGGACGATAAAACTTGGTCTCACGCCCTGATCGGGGGCGCCCAACGTCACTATCGTTGGTGGCCCCCCATCGCGCAACGCATATAAAAGAGGTGGGGGCCGGGGGCACGAACGCCAAGGTTCGTCCTGCCCACTCACCCCACCGAACACCCTAAACCCTAGTGCCACCGATCTGGCCAGCGCTGCAGCGGCGGGAATAACCCACCTCACCGCCGCGACCACTCCGTCGAGCTCCATGACGAGCTCATCGTCAACCACGAAGGCGGATGGTATGTCTCTCTCATATATTCTCTCTAGATCGACGCCTAGCGATCCTAATAGATCTAACAGATTTCTCTGCGAGGCAATTGCCTCAACATTCACGAACAAGGAAATTTCTCAACACCAACAAGAATTATGGCCCAAACTTTAGGAGAGTAGAAGATTAGATGACAAATTCGGTCCAAGCAGAGTAATTATGTCAATGAGAACATCAATTTGTAGAGAAGCTAAATGCTAGCTCAGCTGGTTAGTGATTATGATATGTGTTTCAACAAAGAACGTCCAAACAGTCAAGGCAACAGTTTTGCCTGTATGACACTATATGTGACGAGGGTTTAACTCATCAATGCCCATTGTTATGGACTTGGGTTTTGGAGAAGGAGGGAGCGCTGGAGACATCTATCGGCTAGCAAACAAGCACACAGGGGACAAAGGATTTACCCAGGTTCAGGCCTCGTAGAGGTCCCTACTCCTGCTTGTCTGCTCGTGGAATTATCGAAGGAGTCGAAAGTTACAATGGTGCGCAGATGCAATTTGGCAAGGGTTGTGGAAACTAGGGTTGTGTGTGTCCTCCTCGCCGCCCCTCCTAGCCCTTATATAGATAGGCTAGGTCTCGGGTAGCAGGTCGAGTCGGTTACAAGTTAGGGTTTTCCCCTTTCAAACTTTCTATCTTCAACTTTCTCTTGATCTTCAAGCAATCGAGAGTCCGCAGGTTACTCGAGTCCTTCTATCTGGGCCTTGACGACACCGTGGGCCTGTACGTATTTGGATCGTATATAGCTCGAGTACCTGTAGGGTATACCCATGTCAGTAGCCCCCGAGTGTCTAGTGGAATTGCAGATTCGACTGGGGACTTTTGAAGCCTTCGAGTGCCTAAACGAGTACATTTTGATTGCTTTTATTCGTGTCATAGGGATTGTTGATATACGTGCCTGATATAACCGAAGTATCGGTATCAGTTAACCACCTTAGGGTGAAACAACGCAATCTACTCAAATTTGAGTCCCCGGACTCGAATCCGGAAAAGTGCTTGTGTAATTCGACTCAGGCCGTGGAGGCCTTACAGGAGTCGAATTCCAGTTATATGGATGTGAGCACTTGATGTGTCCGTCAAGGCATGTTCATCGTGCCTGTAGGCACGGATATGTTTCTGGTAATGCGCATTTAAATGCGTTGTCAGGCCTTATTCAGGTCTTACCTTCACGCCGTAGGCGCGTCATCTGAATTTTATCATCGCGGAGACGATTCGGGCGTCCCAGGAGACGTAGTCTCTTTGTAGGGAAAATTTGTGAGGCGGTGTCGCCAAAGGTTGCGAGTGCGGATGTCATCAATACATAGTTTTTGTGTAAATAATCATAGGGTACGCGACCAGTGCTCCCTATGGGAGTAGCCCCCGAGTGCCTGGTTGAGTCGAAGACTTAGGCAGGGACTAAAAACTTTTGCGACTGCTGTCGTCTTTTTGCTTACTTGTTTCAGTCGATGACTTAGGCAGGGACCAAAGAACTTTCGCGATCGTCGTCTTTTGCTGCTTGTTTGATCGAATTTGTTTCCTAGCTCCCTATGGGAGTAACCCATGTCCATAATCGGACTGTGTTTCGAGTGGTTGGGTTTGCTTTTGTGATTGTCCATGTTCCTGCAACAAGAAAAAGAAGAATCGTAGGGTGCCCGACCAGCGCTCCCTATGGGAGTAGCCTCCGAGTGCTTGGTGGAGTCGAAGACTCTAGCAAGGACTAAAAATAGTCGAAGTTTTCCACTGCGTAGCCTTGGTGACGTCAGTGCTGACGCTTTGTATGACCTTGGTTGCCTGCGTGAGCTAGTTTGACGGGATGTGACGAGCGGTGGGTCCTACTTTCTGACTTTGATTTGACTGGGCGTGCGTAATCTTATTTTTAACTGCGCCTCCTCGATTTCCGCGCGTAATGGTGGAAGTGGGGAGACGGTTCGCGCTTCCTCTTCTCCACGTGTCCAACGCGATGCGTGCCACGCGTCCAATAGGGTTTTTGTCAGCCATTGGATTGCCTCTCCCAGGGGTTAAGTAGCGATGATGCGGCGGTAATTTCCCATCTGCGCTCTTTCTTCCTTGCTGCCATCGCCATTGCTGCTGCTTTTCTACTTTCCCCTGCGCCCATCTTCTCCACGACGCTGGACCAGCTCCGTTCGTTTCCGAGCTACTTCCTTCGCTCACATCGCCGCCGCGCAATGGGGAAGAAGAAGGGAGGCGTTGCCGCTGATTCCGCGGCCACCGTCGCTGCGGCGAAGAAGAAAGGTGTCTCCGCTGCTGCGGGCACCAGCACCGCCGCCGGCGGGAAGAAGAAAATCGCGGGCACCCGCGTGACAAATGGTGCATGGCGTCCTTCCATCATCAAGGTGTCGGATCTCCGTCTTCTTCGCCAAGATGGAGTGATCTCCGCAGCAGTCGCCGATGCGCGCGTCCTCAGCGGCGAGACCATTCCTGCTCCTCCCGCTGGTTTTCGAGTGATGTTTATTGCATTCATCATTCGCGGTCTTTCCTTGCCTCTTCACCCTTTTTTTAGGGGTCTTCTTTGCTTCTACGCGATCCAGCTCCATCAGTTGTCCCCAAACTCAATTCTTCACATCTCTTGTTTCATCACCCTTTGCGAGTGCTGGCTCGAAATCGAGCCACACTTTGGTATTTTCAAACGCTTATTTAAGCTAAAGCGTCAGTCCGCATCTGGCTCTTTAGTTTATGATGTAGGTGGTTGTGGAATTCATGTCGACCCGTCCGCCACCTACTTCGACATCAAGCTCGCCAAGTCCGTCCAGGGATGGAGGGACAAATGGTTCTATGTTCGTGACCAGAAGGCCAAGGACGAGCACTTTGGACTCGCGCCTTTTGATCTCGCGACTCCCTGCAAGAAGATGCGTTCTTGGAAGAACGTGATCATGCCCTCCGAACTCGCGGAGACAGACGTGCTATATCAACGCGTCTACGACCTCGAGAGCCGCATAGGCACGGAAGAGGGAGGCGGTGCCCTTGTCAGGACTTGGCTGCGTCGTCGCGTCCAGCCTCTCCAGGCCAGAGTCCATCCCATGTTTCAATGTTGTGGCGCTGATGATGCCACTCGCGTGTCTGCCGATGGCATGTCCGTGAGTGAGGTAGATAAGAGGGTGCGACTGGTCACGAAGTACACCTTCAAGGATGTGCTTCCAAATGAGCCAGTCGTTCCTCCCTTTGATGCTTCAAATCCTCCTCTTGAGGTACAGTTGTGCTACGTAGTATCTTATTTTCTCGATTGCGTTTTCTGTTGCTTACCTGTTATGTTTGCTGATTTTTACTGTTTGTATGCAGGAGTGGGCGGTGTCGCCTTGTATGCCTCCCCTCCCTGAGGGGATTATTCCTCGTGAAGCTTTGGAAGAGGACGAGTCTGAGTGTTGTCCCTTGATGTGGAAGAGGAAGCCCTTGAGTCAAGGCCGGATACTGCATGGCGTTAGCGTGGCGGATTCAGTCGTCGACTCCTTCAACTCAGGAGGCGCGGCTGTTGGCGGTCGCCAATTCCAGCTGTTCTGTGAGGGCTGTAACCGTCGTCGCAAGAAGATGCGATTGCCCAAGGAGTCTTCGTCGAATCGGCTGCCACGTTTGATCTTGACAACTTTAACTGGTAAGTTTGCTGGGTTATTCATTCTTTTCTGTTTTCTTCTTGTTGGTTTTTTCCCTGGAGTTTGCCCTTTTCTCAATGTGGATTTTGTCTTGCAGTCAAGAGGCGTCGTCATCTTCGGGCGACGTCGAATTTTTGAAGGAATCGGGAGTCGCGACTTCAAGGGCCAAGGTAGAGGTCGAGCGTGCTCCTTCTCTGGCGGCGGCCCACTCCGGGCACAATTCTTCGAGCTCTCCTCATGTAGGGGAGCATCGAGTAGTTGCTCGGATGACGGTTCAGCAAACTTCTTGGTCATTTGGAGGACCATGTAAGTATAGCTTTCCTTCTTTTTTAATGTGGTAGTCAACGCCTTCTGCTGCCCTCTGCTGACTCCTTGTTTTGTGCGACAGCTCCTTGTAAAGGAAGCCACGCAGGTGGCGGAGCAGCTGATGGCGATGGGTCGCCAGCATGCGATGATGGAGACGCGCCACCGCGTGGTCGAGAGTGAGTGTTCTATACTTATTCTTTTCGTCTTCTCTCTGTTTTGGTATAATCGACTGATAGCCAATTATTGACTGCCATGTAGCTGAGCATAACGCTTTACTGCGCGATGTCGCCACGTTGGAGAAGACACTAGCCGCAGCTGTGAAGGGGCGCGACGAGGCAATCGCGGCTCGTGATGATGCCCAGAAGTGCGAAGAGGATCTGCGCGCCTCCTTTGCGGCCAAGGAGAAGTTGTTCGAAGAGCAAGTGTTCTCAGTCGCCAAGGCCCTCTTAGGTACCTTTACTGGTAGATATTTTATTGATGTTCTTCTCTGCATCTGTAGTGCCGGTGGCACTAGAAGTTTGATCCATGTGTGTATTTTGGTGTAGATGTTGGCGGCTTGAGTTTTGATCCACAAGCCCTTTGTCGCAATGACGCTCTGGCGGGCGCGGTATTTGCGGTCGAGGATCGTAGCGCCGCTGTCCAAAATACGTTGTCCAAGGCCAAGGCCACCCTGAGTCGCCTCTGGGAGGAGTTGATGCCGAAGGCAGAGCTGGTCGACAATGTGGAAGAGCTGGTGGAGTCACTCGTTGGGGGTGTGCCTGCCACGTACAAGAACTCCCTCCGCACAGCTGGCGCGACCATGTCGCTTGCCATGGTGCAAGCCCACAGAGTCGAAGTAGATCCTTCTGCGGTGTCAAAGACGATGCCTGTTGGCGTGGATGGTCAGCAGGTAGTATTCGCTCCCTTTGCGACTGCCTGTGCCAAATATGGCCATTCCTTGATAAACACTGTTGCCAAGTATTCAGAGGAGCTCAATCGTGCGAAGAAGGCGGCGAAAACTTCGGCCTTAGGGGCCGGCGGAAAATCAGTGGCATCTGATACTGCCACGGACTTGATGAAGCCCCCGAGGTCATCGAAGTGGAAGAAGCCAGCTGCTTTGTAGTTAGTTTCTTGTAATAGTTGATGAATTGCTCTTTTGATTGGAGAACACGCCTATTGGCGAATGTGTTTGTAGATACTTTTATGCTGATCCTGAATGCATCTGTTACTTTTGACTTTTGAGTTGGTCGCCTTATTTGCCTCTGGCTTGATTTTTGGTAGGGTACATCAAGTGGTCCTGTGGGGGGAACCCCGGACTCGCCATCTCTTGAGGATACAATGGCACCACCATGCTCCAGGGTAGAGGAGCTGTCCTTGCTTTGCGACCGTGATCGCGTTAAGCAACTGGGCGTGAGTTGCCCGTGATCATGATAGTGGGCGTGTGGAAGTCAAAGGCTGAAAAAGCCGCCGCCCGAGCAATATCTGCTTGGCGGTGGCGCTGGGCGACCAGTTTAAGTGTTAGTTTGCTCATCCTCGTCTTTTCCTTTGTAGTTAATTGCAATGGTACGTTGTACTCATGCTGTTGATGCTGCTTCGTGTAGTTGTTAGCGCACGCCATCCGCAGGAGGAGAGGGATAGGATTGCCATCCGCCTTCATGATCTCACCCAGGAGCAACTTCAGGAGAGTGGATACTTCTGGGTAGATCATGATCGTGCGACTACGTTGGCGACCCTGCAGGATCACGCCTCGAGAGTGCTGCTCTTTCTGAAGAAGTTACAGTCGTGTTTGAAGAACATCTATCGGGCGATGTTCCCGCTGGATGATACTCCATCAAGCCTGCTGGCTCTCCTGACCAAATTTCAAGATATGTCCATGTTCGCGGTCGTGAGGCAGCGGTTGGTGGCTGGTGCCAAGGCTGCCCTTTCCATGGTGCGTTTGCACAGGCACTGGCGTGGATGTCGCCATTTCCTCTGGGCCACGGTGCCACCGATGGGATCTTCACGGAACATGGTGCCGCACTATCAGGCGATGAATCGTCCGAGGAGGTCGTCGACTTCTTCGAGGAACAGACTAATGTTCTTCTGTTGCAAGGGTAGCCAAATATGTATCCTGCACATGAGTGTACTAGTGTTGTAAAGCTCGTATATGTTTGTAGATAATTTACTATTGAATGTGTACAAATAGCTTTAAGCGTGGGGTGCGTTGCACTTATGCGAGTCCTTTTCGTTAGCCTGGCCATCTTTGTATCGTTCCCTTATCAACCTGTCAGGTGCGTTGCAGCTGGGTTGAGTTTGTGTTAAGGGGTTGGATTGATGTGCCAGCTACTCAGGATGTCGCGTTATTGTTCGAAGAACATATGTGTATAGGGTGGCGTAGCCCCCGAGTATGAAAATTGACAAAGTAAAGGAGGGCACAGAGTTTCAGGGCACTTAGCTTTTATTTATTCGAAGAATAGTATGAGGTACAATGTGCGGCTAAGTAGCTTGGCTGAATAGCCTTATTTGCGATGCAAAAGTAAAGAAAAACGACTAAGGGTAGAAGCGTCGCAGTTGTGCGACGTTCCAAGTGTTGGAGTGTGCGACTCCTGTCTCTAAATCTTGAAGGCGATAGGCGCCACCTAGGATTACTTCTGTAATCATGTACGGTCCTTCCTAGGGGGATTCGAGCTTGATATGCCCCTGCTGCTTCAGTCGCAGGACCAGGTCACCTTCGACGAAGGATCTGGGGCGAAGCCTTCTACTGTGGTAGTTGCATAAGTTCTGCTGGTAGATCGTGGATCTTGCTGCGGCGTTTTCTCTTGCCTCGTCGAGGAGACCGACGGAGTCTTCGAGTGCAAAAGATGACTCTTGTTCGCTGTAAGCGACTACACGTGGCGCCTTGTATCGCACTTCGGCGGGTAGTACTACTTCTGCTCCGTGTACCATAAAGAATGGCGTGTAGCCGGTGGCGCTGTTTGGAGTTATGCTCCGAGCTCGTCTGAATTGGAGCTCATCTGGCCAGCAACCCGCAGCTTGCTCGAGTGGTCGAAGGAGTCGCTTCTTGATGCCGCTGCAGACGAGCCCATTTGCCTTTTCCACCTGACCATTGGTCTGTGGGTGTGCTACTGAGGCGTAGCTGATGTTGATCCCCAGGTTCTCGCAGAATTCTTGGAAGTCCTTGGATGTGAAGTTCGTTCCGTTGTCGGTGATGATGCTTTGTCACGTACGCGAAGCGGTAGACGATGGACTCGAAGAACTTGACTGCGCTGTGCCCTGATTGCTTGGTCACTGGCATGGCCTCAATCCACTTGGTGAATTTGTCGACTGCGACCAAGAGGTAGACGTAGCCTCCTTGCGAGGACCTTGGAAGTTTGCCAACCATGTCGAGTCCCCACTGGGCGAAGGGCCAGGCCAATGGAATAGGCCATAGTTCTGCGCCTGGTGCGTGTGGCTTATCCGCGAATCGTTGGCAAGCATTGCATTTTTGGACAATGTCCTTGGCATCGCGCATGGCCGTGGGCCAGTAAAATCCAGCTCGTAGAGCTTTGGCGACGAGGGCGCGACTACCTGCGTGGTGCCCGCAGGTCCCTTCATGGATGTCGAGGAGAATTGCTCTTCCATCGGCCATGGAGACACATCGTTGTAGCACTCCTGTGATGCTGCGTTTGTATAGTTCGTTGTTGATAACGGCGAATGCCTTGGAGAGTCGCGCGATATTCCGTGCGTTTGTCGGGACGTCCGGTAGGCGCTTACTGAGGAGGTACGTAATGTACGGCTGCGTCCAGGATTGTTCGATCATAATGACGCTCATTGGCCCTTCGAGTCCTGTGTCTAGCTCCAAGTCGTCGAGTGCCATTGGCTCATTGGGTGGCTGTAACTACCTCGGTGAATTACGCTCCTAGTTACAAGCCTGGATGAGCGGAAATGGTTAAAATAGTACGGTGGGGCCCAAATGCCACTCACAGGTAGACCTTTCGGCCGTCCTAACCATTTCCAAACATCGGGACAAGAACGGGCGGCGTAATCGGCAGGCGAAGGGATCAACTACATACACAAATGAGTATGTATGCAAGCCACCATACAATGGTTCTCAGAGTCATTCCATCTAAAAAGAAAGGAAATATAGCAGCATACATCGGCAAGATCCAAATATCCTAGATAGATATAATAGTTTAGGATATCTCCTCATACATCAAACATCGAGTATCAAGCGGGCGGAAAACAAGATCCGATGCGGATAAGAAGCAAATCGGCATAAGATGCCCCACAAATAAACACATCCGCCCCACGGATATCACGGATCCCGTTCCGGAATCTCTACACCGAATGATCGTTGCCGCATCGTCCGTCTCCTCCACCCAGTATCCATCTTGCGAGCTTACTGTTCATCCAATCAAACAATTTATCGTGTGAGACCCTAGGGGTACTCAGCAAGTCTTTATGCCTCTAAAGGGGACACAACCTAGGGTGACGCAATTGCAGCAAAAGATAAACCCTAACAATTCTATAGATACTCGCTAACCATCCGCCTAACCATAGATAGACGGATGTCCGTGAATTAATAACAACAGTTATAACGGTAATCTTAACAGATCCATCCTCCTCCTCGCTTACCGACGAGGAAGCGGACGAACGATTCCCCCATCCGTTGGCAGTTTTATTATCCATTCCATGAGTGTTGCACTATTTACTAGTCAGGTACTTAGTCAAATTAAAAGCAGTACTTTAGTTATTCTTGTCTATGATCGAAACTGTGCTCCAAGTCGTCCATAACGCGGACACGGCTTTGAAAGTTTTACCTGAAGGTGCACAAATAACAACACACACTGATCAACCTCGGAAAAACCAAATCAAAACCAACGAGGCGATCACGACAAAGCGATCACAGATTCAGAAATATTTCAGGCCACCCCATTGGGCTACCATAGCGAAGTTAGTGACTCGAGACGGCCTCAAGGTTTGCGTTGGCTAAGCTTATTGAACCCGAAAATGTGACTGGGCTTGTCGATACCGCGAAAACACTCTGCTTACCTAAATAGTACAGTGTGCAGTACCTCGCACAATTTAAATTAAAGCAGTAAAGCATGGCATAAGTATAGGATAGTAAATAAAACCTCAAACAAGAAATAAGAATGAATCAAGCTCTAGCTCAGGGGGGTCCATAAGCCTCCCGGATGTGGATAGCGCGAATATTCAAGGAACAGGAATCAAGTACTCGGGGTCCTACGGGACACAAGTGAGCCTGAAAAACCAAATAACAAATATGGCTCACCGATGCCACTTTCATTAGTTATCCTATTACTACTCAGATTAAGTTGTATAGGTACCTCGTTATCCATCAGACACTCACATACACTACACATGCTGTTCTACGACTCGCATGGCTCAAACAACTCCTGTAGTAATGGCTCATGGGATGGAGGAACAAGCTTCGGTGGGGTTTAAAAGTAAAGGCTATGCAATACTTGGGATTCAATTTAATGCAAGCCTTCGATGATGCAAGAATAAGAAAGAGGCAATAGGTACTATATGTATGCAAGCATGTGGTAGTGCTTGCACAGCAGCTCGATTGAAGCAAGGGATGGATCTGGGTAGTGCTCCTGGTTCTCTTGATATATCCCCTGCTCAGCGTCTATTCGAAGAAGAACCAAACAACAAGGGCCGACATAAATAAAGTGCACAAGCATATGAATTAAATGCATCAAGCAAACAATCATGCCATGATGAATGATGCACAATTTGCATGGCAATAAATTAGCATGGCATGGGTTAGTGTGGAATACGAGAATAAATCATTTTATTGAGTTTTTGGCCACCTTTTATCTTCATATTAGTTGCTGTATACATTATATTTATATGATGCATGCTGCAAAACAGATAAAGGAATGCATAAACAGAAAGGTCTCGTCGAGCTAATCATTTTAGACATATCATTTGTTAAATTTGGAGTTATAAAACAAAAGTTATTAATTAATTAAGGCTAAAGGGCATTTTCTTGTAATTTAAATCAACTTGAAATTTTAATTGTTCAAAATATATTTTGAATGGCATATTTGAATTCCTCACATTTTTCTGATTTGAAAACATATATTATTTGTGTTATTTGGGTTTATAATTTAAAAGTTATTTTGAAACAGATTTAAAATTTGAATTTGAATTAATTTTAATTTTTTTTTGAATTAAAACAGAAAAGCAGAAATACTTTTGTTACTCAGTTTAAGTTAGCCACAGTCAATGACCAGTGGGTCCACTGGATGACTCTGCGCAGTGAGCTGGCGATGGAGGGGTGGGGGTTTTCTCTAGATTTTCTCACCGAGGGGAATCCCAGCCACAGAGGCCGACGTGCGGGCCCAGAGGTTGGCAGGGCCACCGCGCGCGCGACCCAGCCAGGGCGTGACACGTGGGCGATCCCAGGCGCGGGGAGGGACTGGTCCGTGCCGGTCGGTTCTCCTAGGGGTGTTTTTAGAAAAACCTAAGGCTGGCTGACTGGTGGGGCTTCCGGGGCTGCGGGTTGAGGCGGGAAAAAGGGCAGGGGCCTTTCTGGAAAAGCGTCGCTGACGCCGGCTGTCTGCTGCGCGCCGACCTGCAGAGAACAGGGAAACCGCCGGAGTTTGGGCGACGATGGCGATAACGCAGCAATGATTCGCCAGTGCAAAAGCGAAAACGACTAGGGGACTTAGGGCTACAACTTTCGTTCAGGTGGCATCGCCGGAGGAGGCCTACATGGCCGCTGGGAAGGGCGGGAACAGGTGACGGTGATCAGTTCTTCTGCAGACTCGGACAGACGTCATGGCGACGCACGAGCTCGAGTGAGAGTGCCAAGGCGTGGCTGCTAGAAGGAGGAGGCATGTCTAGGGGTTGAGAGGCTCACCGAGGGCTCGTCGGTGTGGTCACTGAGCTGGAGGTGGAAGCGGATCGGGCAGGCGGGGGTCCCGGCGTCGGATCCAGTGGCTGCACGCCCAGGGAGCTCCAGAGGACTCCAGCGAGGCTTGGCCGGTGCAGGGTGAGGTAGACGAAGCAGGCGAAGCTCCTCGTGCTCCTTGTACCGCTTGGCGCGCCCTGGATCGTCGGCTAGCAACGCAGGCCAGAGCTAGGGTTTAGAGAGGCCATGGCTATGGCTAGGAGGTTGTGGGGAGGAAGGAGAGGTCTGGGTCTGCCTGGATCTCGATCTGGGATGGTATGGTGAGCTGGGGTGGTTAGGGAGAGAGGGGAGGGAGGAGCACATGGGTTTGGTCTCTTTGGAAAAAAGGTGAGGAGAGGGGGGGATCGGGCTAGGGTAGATGGGGCTCGGGTAGTGTTTGGTTGGGGTGGTAGCTAGGTGGGCCAGGGTGGCCAGGTGGGGCCAGCCTGGTAGGGAGAGAGGGGGAAGCCAAGAGAGAGGGAGAGGAGCTCGGGTGTGACTAGGGTTAGGAGAGAGGGGGTAGATCATGGGGTGGTCTCGGGTTAGGTTGAAGAGAAATCTAGGGTTTAAGGGGGAAGGATAAGGAGAGAGGGTGAAGCCGAGAGGGAGGGTGTAGCTAGGGTTTTAGATGAACAAAGTTTAGGGCTTGAGCTAGGGTTTAGCTAGATAGGGGAGAGGAGAGGTGGTCTTGATTAGGGGGGTGTGGCTCGGTTTGTCTAGAGGGGTGGTATGATATATGGTGATAGGGTAGGCGATTAGGGTTAGGGTACTTGCATGCATCTAGCTAGATCAACAAGAGAGGTGGCCGAGGTGTAGGGTTTAGCAAACTCTAACAAGATCAACAAGAAGAGAGGGAGAGAGGGATAGATGTGGTGATGGATTTTTGCAAGACAAACTAGATCAAGCCAAAAAGAGAGGTAGAGAGAGATGGGAGATTCACCCCAAAAATCCAAATAAAAACAAAGGAGGACCAAAATTGGAGATGATTGCATGGCCCATGCAAATTAAGTAATGCCATGCCTATTCTTGTGAGAACAATAATATTAACATGGCATTATTATTATGCATTCCCAAAATTGGAATAAAAGCCAAGCAAAAAGAATTAAAAGGATGCTCCATGTGGAGTAGTTGGTGATGACCATATTTGAATAAAAATGGGACATGCTAGTGTGTATGTGCCACTAGGTATTTAGTAAGCCCAAAATATCCAAACATGAAAATAACCCCAAAACAACACATATGGAAGCTAGAAAGGGTTCCACTCACAAGGCATGCAAAGATGGCCATGTGGCTCTCATATACCAGTAATGTGAAAACAACATGGTGCATATAGGGGAGCATGTGGAAATAGAATTGGATCCATCCCAACCCACATGAGCTAGAGGTAAAACCCAAATAAAGTGCAAAGCTCACATTTAGTTGGATGGTGGAATTATAAGGTGGTGACAAGGTTAAGGTGGTGGAGTTGAAAGAGATATGCCCCCAACTCAACTTGGGCATTTAAACAATATCAACAACCAAATACAATATCAAGAGGCAAATACAATTTACAATGCATATGAGAGAAGAACCAAAACAAAAAGGGTTTTATATGATGCTTAAATGCAAGGTGGCATGATGACATGAGCATGATATAATTTTGATGCAACAATTATATATAAGAAGTAGCATTTATATAGACTAGGCTAGTAGCATTGCAATTGTTAGACAATTGGGATGCTACAACTCTCCCCCACTAAACAAGAATCTCGCCCCGAGATTCCTAGGACAAGAAACCAACACAAGGAGAGGCGGGTGCTCGAACGAAGGTGACCCTCACGTTCCCAAAGGAGAGGAACAACGGAATGGTGCGACCACTACACCTTGCATAACTTGCTAGACTTGTTGCGAGTCTTGCGTTTTGCTTGAGAAACGACGGTTAGAAGAGTTGAAGGATTGTCGTGAGACAAGAAGGATAGGATGGACATAGCTCCGGTTTTCTGAAGAAACATGATAAAAGAACAGAACCACTTGTGAAAGAAAAAGAAAAGCTGATGTATCATGGATGAAGAAAGACACACCGTTACGATTAAAGATTTACCGATACTAGAGATGATGAAAACTTTGTCTCGCCGGAAGAAAAGAGCTAGATTGGAGAGGTTTTGAACCACTATGATAATAGCATCGTATCTTCTCTCGGATTTGAGAAATGAATTACGGAAACAATATTGCCTTCAAACAATAGAGTCCCTTGATACCAATAGAAAGATTTAGTTAGACATCATCGGATTAGATTCTTGTTGCGCCGGTAAGAACCAAGGATCACGCAATTGAGGTGCGCGGATATAACTTCCAGAGACGGATGTGAAGCTAGATCATGGTGGAATCCCGAGAAGCAAAGAATATGGAGGATCTGAAGTTTATTGTAGAGATACTTATTGCTTTCTTTAGCCTTGAGGCTAACGCAATAGATTTGTGGCTGATGGCATCAACCATAATTGGCTTTACCACGGAAAAAGAATTGATGAAACAAAGAGAGAGATAGTTTCCTTTCATCTTGTTTGTGGATGTAGAGCATCGGTAGAAAGAGGAGGACCGAAAGGAGTTTGCGTTTGCTTCCACCAGATAACTGAAGATTTTGCTTCATGTAGAAAGGGTGAGATCACCAACAAGAGATTTTTGATTACTTTCTTCGAGAGAGCACTCCGGAAAAACAAAGACGGAAGTAAAAGTATCGAGGGATAAAGGCCACTTCTAACTTCTGTGGAATGAGTGAAATCGCATTAATTCACCAATTCGATGTACACGAGCGAATGATAAGAGTAGTGGTATGGCAGCTACTCCATCCCGCACCCAAAGCATTACTCCGCACATGAATAAGAAAACCATGCAACCCAACTACCGAAACAGACTGAAGGTATTGACAAGGATAACTAATGGAACTCCATTAGAAAACAAGGATAGATGCAAACGATTCGCCGGATTCATAGATAGATAAAGATGATGATGTTGTCGTCCTGTCTGAAGTACCAAGCCACCAGAAAGATATGAAGGAAGATTACGGAGAAGAACTGCAAGATTCCACAGGCAAAGAAAAAGATAGCACCACTTGAACAGAAGGAATACCAGATCTGGAAGGTCTTCATGGCCTCCGGTGGATAGAGCATAGACGATAGAGCGAGAGAGTTTCAAGAGATTACTTGACGAGACTGAGGTGAAAGAACTCCATGTTCTTCCTGAAATGATTGAGAGAGATATAGCAGTCTTGAGGAAATTCTTCGGCGGAACGACGATGATGACTCGCCAACAAGGAAACTCCGGGTTTGGTTGAAGATGGAGGATGGAATTAAAAATGGACTTGCTGATTCCAGAATTGAAGCAATGTATTTAGCAGAAGGACGTGGTCGAGATAGGTGACTTCAAGAAGCCAGAATTCACGCTTTGAGAACTTTGCACACAGGCAGTGTTCACGAAGCTTGATAGAAAGAGGCACAGATGATCTTCCATGTCCTTCCATTGATATCGAATAGGCAAGCATATTATCAACATATACCACCATGGATTAACAAGATATTCCCAGAATATCAAGTTCAAGAGGCGGAAGAAACGAACAAATGCTCGAAACACTTTCTGAGCTCAACGCTCTTAGAAAGATCAATATTAAGAGCACGGGTTCATGTTGAAGAAGATGCACTGGAAGGATAGATTATCTGGTCCTTCGGAAGAAAAAGGGATGTCACCTGGTTCATATTGTCGATAGGATCACCGGTTACAAGGATAAAGAGATCTTGGATAAGAAACGATGATAGCTCATACCTCAAGCAAAGCTACCAGAGACGAAAAGATGCAATTCCCTCGTCTCAAAGAGAATTTTTGCAGATATGGAGTTCAAAAAGATGTGCAGCATGATGGACAGATGATAGACCGCCGTAGTGCCTTGAGAAACTCTGGATTGCTAAAGATGCTCGAATATGCATAGACATGATCACGGTGTACTCAAAATCACAGGAGTTAACCGTCACCCTTTGGAGGATAGAGTTGATAGCATTTTCCATATTCCAATCGACACTTATCATGAGTGGAATATAGCTATGCCGAGAGCCAAATTACAATCATCAGCATCGGATCGACACATGTTATGTATTTAGCCCAGAAGAATGGAGATGAGATAAAACTCTAGGATTAAGCGCCGGTGACAAAAGAATGAGTTAGCATGGACATGCTGATAAAAGGAAGGTAGATAATGTTTCTCACACGACTGAAAAGGAGTGTGGAAAAACAGACGTATCAAAGAAAAATTTTCCGCATTTTTCGGCATTAAAATACCAATAGATGCGCAAAAACACTTAACAGGTAGAGATTAGCAACTGATGATTGCACAGAATGTGGAGTTGCTAGAAGGAAGGACACCCTTAAGAAGATGGCACCGGTTAACAAGGAGTCAGGTAGATCGCGCCGGTTTTCAAAAGCCTGTCAGTATGGAATGTACCAACAGTTGATAACCAAAAGGCCGATAAAGATAACATGTTGGATGCAACAGATAGACAAGGAATTACACACACACACACACCTTCTATGGTACTACGGAAACCCAGAACACGTGAATCCTAGTTTGAATTTAAGAAGAGGATTGAAAACGTTACACTTCCTTACCAGAAAAAGGGTGGGTGGGTGGGTAAGAAGAAAAATGGAAGCAGTCCTACTCTCGCGTTTTGTTTTTCCCTAGTATACATAGCTACCAAAAATATTTGCTAGACAGACAACGACCATTTGGTTGAGACCCTGAAGGTCGGGATGGCTCTGATACCAATTGTAACTACCTCGGTGAATTACGCTCCTAGTTACAAGCCTGGATGAGCGGAAATGGTTAAAATAGTACGGTGGCGCCCAAATGCCACTCACAGGTAGACCTTTGGCCGTCTAACCATTTCAAACATCGGGACAAGAAGCAGCGTAATCGGCAAGTGAAGGGATCAACTACATACACAAATGAGTATGTATGCAAGCCACCATACAATGGTTCTCGAGTCATTCCATCTAAAAAGAAAGGAAATATATAGCATACGGCAAGATCCAAATATCCTAGATAGATATAATAGTTTAGGATATCTCCTCATACATCAAACATCGAGTATCAAGCGGGCGGAAAACAAGATCCGATGCGGATAAGAAGCAAATCGACATAAGATGCCCCACAAATAAACACATCCCGCCCACAGATCTCACGGATCCCGTTCCGGAATCTCTACACGAATGATCGTTGCCGCATCGTCCGTCTCCTCCACCCAGTATCCATCTTGCGAGCTTACATTCATCGAATCAAACAATTTATCGTGTGAGACCCTAGGGGTACTCGGCAAGTCTTTATGCCTCTAAAGGGACACAACACTGGGGTGACGCAATTGCAGCAAAAGATAAACCCTAACTATTCTATAGATACTCGCTAACCATCCGCCTAACCATAGATGGACGGGTGTCCGTGAATTAATAACAACAGTTATAACGGTAATCTTAACAGATCCATCCTCCTCCTAAACACCGATGAGGAAGCGGATGACGATTCCCCATCCGTTGGCAGTTTTATTATCCATTCCATGAGTGTTGCACTATTTACTAGTCGTGTACTTAGTCAAATTAAAAGCGGTACTTTAGTTATTCTTGTCTATGATCGAAGCGTGCTCCAAGTCGTCCATAACATGGACACGACTTTGAAAGTTTTACCCTGCGGGGTGCACAAATAACAACACACACTCGATCAACCTCGGAAAAACCAAATCAAAACCAACGAGGCGATCACGACAAAGCGATCACGAGTTCAGAAATATTTCGAGGCCACCCATTGGGCTACCATAGCGAAGTTAGGTGACTCGACGGCCTCAAGGTTTGCGTCGATGGTACGATATTTGGAACCGAAAATGTGGTGGGCTTGTCGATACATGAAAACACTCGCTTACCTAAAGACGATGCATGCGTACCTCGCACAATTTAAATTAAAGCGATAAAGCCTGACATAAGTACAGATAGTAAATAAAACCTCAAACTAGTTTGTGGCCCCAAGAAATAAGAATGAATCAAGCTCTGGCTCAGGGGGGTCCATAAGCCTCCCGGATGTGGATAGCGCGAATATTCAAGGAACAGGAATCAAGTACTCGGGGTCCTACGGGACACAAGTGAGCCTGAAAAACCAAATAACAAATATGGCTCACCGATGCCACTTTCATTAGTTATCCCATTACTACTCAGATTAAGTTGTATAGGTACCTCGTTATCCATCAGACACTCACATACCCTACACATGCTGTTCTACGACTCGCATGGCTCAAACAACTCCTGTAGTAATGGCTCATGGGATGGAGGAACAAGCTTCGGTGGGGTTTAAAAGTAAAGGCTATGCAATACTTGGGATTCAATTTAATGCAAGCGCGACTCGATGATGCAAGAATAAGAAAGAGGCAATAGGTACTATATGTATGCAAGCATGTGGTAGTGCTTGCCTGGCAGCTCAGTTGAAGCAAGGGATGGATCTGGGTAGTGCTCCTGGTTCTCTTGATATATCCCCTGCTCAGCGTCTATTCGAAGAAGAACCAAACAACAAGGGCCGACATAAATAAAGTGCACAAGCATATGAATTAAATGCATCAAGCAAACAATCATGCCATGATGAATGATGCACAATTTGCATGGCAATAAAGTAGCATGGCATGGGTGAGTGTGGAATACGAGAATAAATCATTTTATTGAGTTTTTGGCCACCTTTTATCTTCATATTAGTTGCTGTATATATTATATTTATATGATGCATGCTGCAAAACAGATAAAGGAATGCATAAACAGAAAGGTCTCATCGAGCTAATCATTTTAGACATATCATTTGTTAAATTTGGAGTTATAAAACAAAAGTTATTAATTAATTAAGGCCAAAGGGCATTTTCTTGTAATTTAAATCAACATGAAATTTTAATTGTTCAAAATATATTTTGAATGGCATATTTGAATTCCTCACATTTTTCTGATTTGAAAACATATATTATTTCTGTTATTTGGGTTTATAATTTAAAAGTTATTTTGAAACAGATTTAAAATTTGAATTTGAATTAATTTTAAAAAAAATTTGAATTAAAACAGAAAAGCAGAAATACTTTTGTTACTCAGTTTAAGTTAGCCACAGTCAATGACCAGTGGGTCCTTTGGTGACTCATTGCAGATGAGTTTGGCGATGGAGGGGTGGGGTTTTCTGGATTTTCTCACCGAGGAATCCAGCCCACGAGGCCGACGTCTTGGGCCCAGAGGTTGGCGGGCCACACCTTGACCAGCCGAGGCGTGACACGTGGGCGATCCCAGGCGCGGGGAGGGACTGGTCCGTGCCGGTCGGTTTCTCCTAGGGGTGTTTTTAGAAAAAACCTAAAATTTGGTGGCCGGTGGGGCTTCCGGGCTGGGTTGAGGCGGGGAAAAAGGCGGGCCTTCTGGAAGCGTCGGCGCCGGGCTCGTCTTGCGCGCCGACCTGCAGAGAACAGGGAAACCGCCGGTGTTTGGGCGACGATGGCGACCAAACGACGACGTATTTCGCCGAGCTGCAAAAACAACGACTAGGGGACTTAGGGCTACAACTTCGTTCGGTGGCATCGCGAGGAGGCCTACGTGAGGAAGGGCGGGAACAGTGACGGTGATGCTTGTCTGCCGCAGACAGACGTCAGCATGGCGACGCACGAGCTCGCTCGACGGAGTGCCCGGCGTCTGAGGCTGCTAGAAGGAGGACAGGCATGTCTAGGGGTTGAGAGGCTCACCAGGGCTCGTCGGTGTGGTCGCTGGAGCTGGAGGTGGAGCCGGATCGGAGCAGGCGGGGTCCCATGACGTCGGATCCGGGTGGCAGCCTTGCCGGAGCTCAGAGGACTCAGTGAGGCTTGGCAGTGCGGTGGTGAGGTAGGCAAGCGGTGAAGCTCCTCGTGCTCCTTGTAGCTTGGCGCGCCTGGATCGTCGGCTAACAGCAGCAGCGAGCTAGGGTTTAGAGAGGCCATGGCTATGGCTAGGAGGTTGTGGGGAGGAAGGAGGTGCAGGTGCACTGGATCTCGATCAGGATGGTATGGGGAGCGGGGGTGGTTAGGGCGAGAGGGGAGGGAGGAGCACTTGGGTTTGGTCTCTTTGGAAAAAAGGGGAGGAGCGGGGGGGAGCGGGCTAGGGTAGATGGGGCTCGGGTAGTGTTTGGTTGGGGTGGTAGCTAGGTGGGCAGGGGTGGCAGTGGGGCCACTGGTAGGGAGAGAGGGAAGCCAAGAGAGAGAGGAGCCTGGGTGTGACTAGGGTTAGGAGAGGGGGTAGATCATGGGGTGGTCTCGGGTTAGGTTGAAGAGAAATCTAGGGTTTAAGGGGGAAGGATAAGGAGAGAGGGTGAAGCCGAGAGGGAGGGTGTAGCTAGGGTTTTAGATGAACAAAGTTTAGGGCTTGAGCTAGGGTTTAGCTAGATAGGGGAGAGGAGAGGTGGTCTTGATTAGGGGGGTGTGGCTCGGTTTGTCTAGAGGGGTGGTATGATATATGGTGATAGGGTAGGCGATTAGGGTTAGGGTACTTGCATGCATCTAGCTAGATCAACAAGAGAGGTGGCCGAGGTGTAGGGTTTAGCAAACTCTAACAAGATCAACAAGAAGAGAGGGAGAGAGGGATAGATGTGGTGATGGATTTTGCAAGACAAACTAGATCAAGCCAAAAGAGAGGTAGAGAGAGATGGAGATTCACCCCAAAATCCAAATAAAAACAAAGGAGGACCAAAATTGGAGATGATTGCATGGCCCATGCAAATTAAGTAATGCCATGCCTATTCTTGTGAGAACAATAATATTAACATGGCATTATTATTATGCATTCCCAAAATTGGAATAAAAGCCAAGCAAAAAGAATTAAAAGGATGCTCCATGTGGAGTAGTTGGTGATGACCATATTTGAATAAAAATGGGACATGCTAGTGTGTATGTGCCACTAGGTATTTAGTAAGCCCAAAATATCCAAACATGAAAATAACCCCAAAACAACACATATGGAAGCTAGAAAGGGTTCCACTCACAAGGCATGCAAAGATGGCCATGTGGCTCTCATATACCAGTAATGTGAAAACAACATGGTGCATATAGGGGAGCATGTGGAAATAGAATTGGATCCATCCCAACCCACATGAGCTAGAGGTAAAACCCAAATAAAGTGCAAAGCTCACATTTAGTTGGATGGTGGAATTATAAGGTGGTGACAAGGTTAAGGTGGTGGAGTTGAAAGAGATATGCCCCCAACTCAACTTGGGCATTTAAACAATATCAACAACCAAATACAATATCAAGAGGCAAATACAATTTACAATGCATATGAGAGAAGAACCAAAACAAAAAGGGTTTTATATGATGCTTAAATGCAAGGTGGCATGATGACATGAGCATGATATAATTTTTATGCAACAATTATATATAAGAAGTAGCATTTATATAGACTAGGCTAGTATCATTGCAATTGTTAGACAATTGGTATGCTACAGTGGCGTAGCCCCTGAGTCCATTGCTGCGCTTGTTTTCTTCTCTACGGCCTTTGGCTTGATGGAGCGTTCACAGATGCGCTCGAGAAATACACCAGGTGGTTTGGGGGCGCAGGTAGAACCTATGTTTGCGAGTGCATCCGCCTCATCGTTGCTTTCGCGACCTACGTGTCGCAGCTCGCAACCATCGAAGTCCCCTTCGAGTGTATCGTAGAGGTCGCGGTACGCGATCATGTTGTCGTTCGATCGTCGCTTTTCGTGCATTGTTTGGTTGACGACCAGCTTGGAGTCGCCGTATATGATGAGCCTTTTTGCGCCGCAGGCTTTTGCCATCCTCATCCCGTGCAACAGGGCCTCGTATTCAGCTTTGTTGTTTGAGGCTGTGAACTGCATTCGTAGGATGTATTTCAGTTTGTCTCCTTGAGGTGATGTCAGTATGACACCTGCTCCTGCTCCATCTTTTTGTTTGGATCCATCGAAGTGCATGGTCCAGAGGTAGGACATATCTGGCTTGTCTGGGAGTTGATTTCCCATCCAATGCACGAGGAAGTCAGGGAGAATTTGCGACTTGATTGTGTTGCGCTTTTCGTATGTGATGTCTCGTGGATATAGTTCGATTCCCCAAAGCGCGACTCATCCCGTGGCGTCGGGGTTATTGAGGATATGTCCCAATGGGGTGTCGTTGACTACCACGATTGAGTGTTCCTGGAAGTAATGGCGCAGTCGCCGGGCGGTCATGAAGACGCCGTACGCCAGCTTCTGGTAGTGCGGGTACCGCTGTTTTGTTGGCGTGAGGACCTCGCTGAGGTAGTATACCGGGCGTTGTATGCCATGGACCTTGTTTTCCTCTGCCCGTTCGACGACGAGCACTGTACTAACCACTTGGTTGGTAGCGGAGATGTACAGCAGTAGTGGTTCCCTTTCCCGTGGAGTCACCAGTACTGGCAATGTGGATAGCAGGCGCTTGAGATCTTTGAATGCTTCTTGCGCTTCATTGGTCCACTCGAATTTATCAGCTTTGCGGAGGAGTTGATAGAAGGGCAGTGCCTTTTCTCCCATTCGACTGATGAATCGACTGAGGGCCGCGATTCGTCCGGCTAGTTGCTGGACGCCTCTTATGTTCTTTGGCTTCTCCATGGCTAGTATGGCCTTTATCTTTTTCGGGTTTGCCTCAATCCCTCTCGCGGAGATGAGATACCCGAGCAGCTGCCCAGATGGTACGCCGAAGGCGCATTTGTCCGGATTGAGCTTGATCCGGTAACGGTCGAGATTGGCGAATGTTTCGCGCAAGTCATCGATTAGAGAGGCTTCCTTTTTGGTTTTGATTACTATGTCGTCGACATAGACTTGGATGTTGCGACCCAGCTGCTCCTTGAGGCAAGCCTGCATGCACCGTTGGTAGGTAGCTCCCGCATTTTTTAGCCCGAAGGGCATTGTGTTGTAGCAGAACACACCGAAGGGCGTTGTAAACGCGGTCTTCTCCTGGTCTTCCTCCTTCATTCGAATTTGGTTGTAGCCTGAGTAGGCATCGAGGAAGCAGAGGCGCTCGCATCCAGCGGTGGAGTCGATGATTTGGTCGATCCGTGGTAGCGGGAAGTGATCTTTTGGGCAGTGCTTGTTTAAAGAAGTGAAGTCCACGCACATCCGTAGGATATCCGTGTCCTTTTTTGGCACCAAGATGCGGCGAGCCAAGTGCTTTCCTTGATCTCGCGTATGAATTTGGCCTCGAGGAGTCTGTTGATCTCCATTCCGACTGCCTGCGCTCGTGGCTCAGACAGTCGCCTGATTGTTTGCTTGACTGGCCTTGCGTCGGGGTTGACGTTGAGTGCGTGCTCGGCGAATTCCCTGGGAACTCCTGGCATGTCCGCAGGACACCAGGCAAAAATTTCCCAGTGCTCACGGAGGAATTCGACGAGCGCGAGTTCCTATGCGGGACTCAAGTTGTTGGCGATGAGGGCCGTTTTGGCGGGATCTGATGGATGGACCTGCACCTTCTTTGTGTGCAGATGAGTCAAAGGAGAGGTCGGTGAGCTTGGCCTACTTTCGGGGCGTATCGTTGTCTGTCGTTTCCTTCAATCGCGCGAGCTCCTCCTGCATGCCGAAGGACTGGGAGATTCTGTTGAATTCCCTGTCGCAACTGTCAGATCGCTCGAAGCTCCCGTTGATCGTGATGACGCCGTTGGGACCTGGCATTTTCATCTGCAGGTAGGCGTAGTGGGGTACTGCCATGAACCTAGCGAACGCGACGCGTCCGAGGATGCAGTGGTATTGTGAGGGCCAGTCGACGACCTCAAAGTCGATGCGCTCGCGCCGGAAGTTCCTTGGCATGCCGAATATGACGTCGAGGTTGATTTTGCCCAGGGGGTATACGCCTTTCCCTGGGACGATGCCGTGGAACGTTGTGTCCGATGCCTCCAAACAGGTTGGAGGGATCCTCATTGCTCGCAAGGTACTCGCGAATATGAGGTTGATGCCGCTTCCCCCATCCATGAAGACGCGACTCATGTCGAAGCCTCCAATTTGCGCCTCGAGTACGAGGGGGCAATGACCTGGGCGAGGTACTTGAGGCGGGTGGTCGCGTTTGTCGAAGGTAATGCACGACTCACTGCCACTGAGGTACTCAGTGGTGGATGGTGGCGAGTGCGTGGCCAAGTTGACTTGGCGAGTGATGGCTTTCTGCACCCTATTGGAGGGGCGCCCCTTTTGGATCATCAAGGTACCCATGGCCCGTGGGTACGGTTCGCCTCCGTGGTGTTGGTCCAGTGTAGCTCCGTTCGGGGGTGGCCTAGGTGGTGGTGGTGGTGCGCCATGTGCCACGACACCTGGAGCGGCTCCGTAGCCTCTTTCGACTGCATTGCGGTTCATCCGAACCAATCCCTCATGTAGATTGAGGAACTCACGGCAGTCCTTGAGGAGGTGTCTGGACTTTCTCTTGCCATCATGCTTGTCGATGTAGAAGTGTACCGTGCATGGCCCGGACAGTTTGTCCTTAATGGAGGTCGCGGGTGCTTCATCGCGAGTGCGGTGTTGCCACACTTGCGTGGTTTTCCCGGAGTCGCGGTATCCGCTGTTGCGGTTATCGTCGCGTCTATCAGCATAGCCGGCTGCGACCATGTTGACGTCATCGCGATCGTCGTAGACGCGCATGCGACGCTTACTCCGGCGGTTGCGTCTTCGTTCGAGTTCTGCCTCCTCGTTAGAGTGAACGTGATTCTTCACCGAATCTTATCCATCGGCCCACCGATTCGTGATCTCCATCAGGTGGTCGATGATCTGGGGCTTTGAGCGGCCTAGCTCCTCCCTGAGTTCCATGCGGCGGACACCACCGTTGAATGCATCAATCGCGCGGTCTTCCGAGATGTTTTCTACGGAGTTTTTGATGATGGACCACCTTTGGATGTAAGGCGCAGCGATTCGCCAGATTTTTGCTGGCAGCATCTCAGTTCTTCGATTGAGGCGGGGCGTTTGTACGTGCCCTTAAAGTTGCGCACGAAGCTGTAGACCAGCTCATCCCAGCTGCGAATGGATCCGCGTGGGAGGTTATTGAGTCATGCCTGGGCGGCGCCCTACAGCTGTAGCTGCAAGCATTGCATGGCAGTACTTCGACTGCCTCCATGTAGCCTGACGGAGGAGATGTGATCCTCCAGCCAGATCTTGGGGTCCTGCAGACCGTCAAATTTCGGGTTCTCCGATGGGAGTTTGAACCCTTTAGGCATTCGCTTTTGCCTGATGGATCTGCTGAAGCATCTGGCGCCGCAGAGCTCCCCATCTTCTTCTTCCGAGTCAGTCGACCGAGCACGTCGTGCCCTTGACTTGTCGATCTTGCGCTGCGTGAGTTCATCGCGTGCATCGTAGTCGTGATCGTGTCGCCGTGAGCGGCGGCGCCGATACAGGTCGTGACTGTCATCGCTGGACGAGGGCGAGGAGTAGTGCTTTGCTAACGCTTTGCCCTTTTTTGGGTCTAGTACTGGTTCCTTGTCGAGGGCGGCCTCGATTAGCCCCAGGCCCGCGATCGTAGATCGGTGCATGGCCGTTCGGGGATCTCCAGCTGGTGGCTGGTTATTGAGAAGGTACATGGTGGCCGCTGTCACCGCGGCCTGTGGTGTCCTGGGAACCACGTTGCCTCTCGTGTCGACTGTCATAGAGCCGAAGTCGAGGACTTTCGCGGCGTCTATGCGTTCTTGTTCGGTGAGGTGAGCCATCCGCGATTGCCTTTTCCTGGCGAGGTGCTCGTTGCCTCTTGAGGAGGATCCTCCGTAGGAGGAGAGCCCAGCGCGACGAAGGCTTGACTCGTCCGCCGCCTTTTTACGCGCCTCAAGTTGCGCGATTGCTTGTTTTTGGCGCTTGAATTCCTCTTTTAGGAGCCAGTGGTAGCCCATCAGTAGCTCCTGCGGGGACCCGAAGGGTAGAGGTGCACCTCGTAGGGCTTCGCGGCAGTGTTCCCACTCTTGCTCGTTGAGCCTAATCATGACGCGTTCGCCGGTTTGCTCGTTGATTATGCTAGGAGGTTCGACTGCTCCTCCGTTGCCATCGTTACCGCTGTTGCCGGCGTTGGGCGGGTCGGTGCCGTTGCCGGTGTTACCACCGTTGCCGCGATTGGGTGGATCGGTGCCGTTGCCGGTGTTGCCACCATTACCGCGGTTGGCGGAGGTGTCGCCCGCGTTGATGACGGCGCACATGAAGTGATTTGGGAAGCTGTTGCTTCCACAACTTTCAGATCCGGAACCGTAGGTTCCATCTTCAGTGGCCAGATCGCTTAGATCGGAGTCGCGACTGCTGTCGCTGACCATGTTCCCAACTACCGCCGGAGCATTGAGCTCACTGAGGGTGCCGATCGATGGAGGGAACCATGATGCTGGGGCAATCGCCGGTGCCGTCGGCTGATCGGGCATGCGAAGCTCCCAATCGCCAGGCTGATTCCGTCGCCCACGGACTCAAAGGCCGGGCGAGTAGCCGGCGTGTGGACGGTGAAGTCGAAGGCGCCGAAAAGCTGACGAATCTCCGCTGTTCTAGAGTTTTAGATCGCATTTGATGGGGCTGAAGAAGCCGCAACATCAGCACTCCCAATTCCCACAGACGGCGCCAATTGACGAGGGTTTAACTCATCAATGCCCATTGTTATGGACTTGGGTTTTGGAGAAGGAGGGAGCGCTGGAGACATCTATCGGCTAGCAAACAAGCGCGCAGGGGACAAAGGATTTACCCAGGTTCAGGCCTCGTAGAGGTTCCTACTCCTGCTTGTCTGCTCGTGGAATTATCGAAGGAGTCGAAAGTTACAATGGTGCGCAGATGCAATCTGGCAAGGGTTGTGGAAACTAGGGTTGTGTGTGTGTCCTCCTCGCCGCCCCCTCCTAGCCCTTATATAGATAGGCTAGGTCTCGGGTAGCAAGTCGAGTCGGTTACAAGTTAGGGTTTTCCCCTTTCAAACTTTCTATCTTCAACTTTCTCTTGATCTTCAAGCAATCGAGAGTCCGCAGGTTACTCGAGTCCTTCTATCTGGGCCTTGACGACACCATGGGCCTATATGTATTTGGATCGTATATACCAAGCTCGAGTACCTGTAGGGTATACCCATGTCAATATGAGTCATATCTTTTAAATTAGAATCAAATTTCTGTTAAATGAGAATCTTATCCGATATATTTGAACATCTGGTATGGCATTATTTTCCATGTTCTCTAAATTACATATTAATGTGTTATTTGTGTATTGGTTAAACTAAATGTTTATCATTGACTATTCTACATTCTTTTTCCAGCAAAGCAACTTTTGCGAAGCAAAAGAAGATCAATGGAGTTGTACTCAAAAGCAATCATCCTACATACGCTTATATTTCAGGAAGCAGGTTTCTTGCAACTAACTCCATTCTTCTACCTTTCACCATTCAATCAAAAGCATATCCATTGGTACATAGCTAATCTAGGAGTAGGCTCGGTTGCGGGGAACATAGTGGTCCATCAAGAACTAAAATTTTCATGGGAAGCTTGTGTTTACAAGATTTGAAAGGTAGAATATTTGTCTAGGAGGCATCAACCGCATAGGAGAACTTCTGCTAGCCTGAAATTATGATGTTATATTTGTTGAAGTCATGGTGCATATGGTCTATCTTTTGTATACAATAATTCTAATAAGCTCTGTTTCTTTCTCAATACGATTGAAATGATCTTTCAGATTTGTATATAATCATAAGAGTAGAATTTCTGTTGTACTGTTTCTTTCACAATAAGTTGAAATTGGAAGCCTGTTTGAAAGTAGAATTTCCATTGTAGTGCCCCTTTGCTATCAAGCAGTCGGACATAGAAATGAAACGCCGCAACGCCTGCATGAAGACCTGCTCTGGTAGGGACGCCGCCCGCTCCGTGTGGTCACGTCCTCAAGGAGTGGCGTTCCCGCAAGGCGCCCCAACATGATGATGAGCGCGTCGAAGAGTACCATGTCCTGATTTGCGGACGTTGTCATGTGACGCCCAAATACCCTAAATATAGGAGCAACTCCCGTCGCGTGCAACACCAAAGGGTACAGGAGGCTTCTCTCGGGCTCGGCACATATTTTATGGGTGTTGCTAGCAATCTTGTCCCGCCATCATCATACCCCGGACCAGTGTAAAATGAAGAAGAGTAGTCATGCGTTGGGCATGGAGCTACACGCTGCAAGCCTACAAGACAAAATAACGACGGTGCCATCGCACGCGTGCTGGTCAAGTCACGAAGAGAGTTTTTCCACACTTTATTTAAAGGAAAGTTTCACCACACTTAGTTAGAGGAAGTTCGTTCGTAACAACGCGCACGGACATTCAGCTAGTACCTAATAATAAAGGACGAAGTGTTTTTTATGGT
This sequence comes from Avena insularis, assembly GCA_023614405.1. Classification (NCBI taxonomy): domain Eukaryota; kingdom Viridiplantae; phylum Streptophyta; class Magnoliopsida; order Poales; family Poaceae; genus Avena; species Avena insularis. The sequence goes on from CM042692.1 coordinate 576,416,324, forward strand.
CCAACACTTTTTTAGACCAGTTTGTCTTCCCACAAATCCCATATTACGTATTTTTCCATTGTATCGGTTCTTTCATAATATTAATAGAGATCAAACGGGTCTTCCACATCCCCGGCCACCATCGATCTCCCGTGAGCGGAGGTGGATGACAAGCTGCGCAGGTGCAGCAAGCGCGGATTCGTGTCGGATTACAGGACCGCTGACCGATTACGGATTCAGATGGTACAAATTATCAAACTTGGAAGATTAAGAGGAAGTACTTGTTATATGTGAAGGATTACTGGATGCCGGTGTTCTGCACTGAGATGCCCAGTGATATGAAAGAGAATCAATGAGAGGTACTTCATCTCCAAACTTGTGGGTTCATCCGACAATGGGTGGATGATAATGTTTTGAACCATAACATTGAGGAGACACATGCACGTACCATATGACAGAAATTGGAGGAGTTGTATGCCTACAAAGAAGGTACCAACAAGATGTTCTTGATCAAGAAATTAATGCGTTTGAAATACAAGGAGGGCACTCCAATTGCAGATCATGTAAATGAATTTCAGGGCATTATAAATCAGCTATCTTCAATAGGAATTACATTTGAGGATGAAGTGAGAGCCTTGCTGCTACTTGGCTCATTACCGGACACTTGGGAGACCTTTAAGGTCACCGTGTGCAATTCAACACCTAATGGAGTTGTCACTTGGAACCTTGTGAATACCAAGGTACTAAATGAAGAGTCCAGAAAAAATGCTGATAAGGACGATTCTTCCCCACATTCTATAATGTTAGTGACTGAGTCACGGGGGAGAAGCAAGAGTAAAGGTTTGAGTAAGGGAGGAGAAAGAAGTAGAAGCAAATTAAGAGGCAAAGACAAGTATGCTGGTGTTATATGCTATCACTACCGTGAGAAGGGCCACATCAAGTGGCATTGTGAACAATTGAAGAAGGACAAAAAGAAAAAAAGGAAGTTCAGAAACAGACTGACGGTGACAATGATAGTGAGGGAGGCCGGATTGCTGTGTAGATGAGATCATGTTTCTTATGCATGAAGAGCATGATGGCAGCAATGTTTCCACCATTGAGGAGAGGATCACTATAGTTTCTAATGATACCATCAACCTTGTATATGGTGATAAGATGACTTGGATTCCGGACGGCGGTGCTACCATACATGCTACATCTCGTAGAGAGCTCTTCCCAACTACACAACAGGTGATTTTGGTGTTGTGAAGATGGGGAACAATGATAGAGCAACAATCATTGGAAAAGGAGATGTGCACTTGGAGACTGAAAATGGTATGACACTAGTCCTCAAGTCGGTGAGACATGTCGGTGGAGGAGCTCGGGGGCGCGGTGGTAGCGCACGGGCCGGGTGGCAGCGCCGGGGAGGACTGTGGGGCTGGGGCGGCACCGCGGCGGAGAAGCCCGGCGGCGCACGGTGGAGGAGCACGCGAGGTGGGCGCGCGGTAGCTCGGGTGGAGGACACGTGCCGGGGTTGATTCCCCTTATCCACGGGAGGGCTAGGCCGACGGCATTGCCGTCGGCGAAGCTAGTTAGAAAATAATGGCTCCTATAGGCCGACGGCAATACCGTCGGTGTAGAACTTCTATCTATAATTTTTATAAATACCTAGTTAAGAAAATAATCTTTTTTTATTATATTAGAATGTCAAACATCTATCTATATATTTTTGGTTATATTATGCAAAACTTGGAGCTCGTTTCCCAAACAAACCCTAGATGTAGCATTTTCCGTAGACGGACACACCAGGGAGCTAGGTTTTCCATCTAGGAGCAATCCACCACCCTTGTGCATGCATGCTAGGGCCACACGCATGTTCTCGTGGCATCCCGGACGTCGGTAGGTCCTTTTCCGACGAAACCATAATCTAAGGGCCCCGCGGGTCTACCCCCGTAGCATTCTCCATACGAGGGCTTGCTAGTGGACTTTTCTGGTGGTTTAGGTTTGCTAAGGTCATACCTACATGGAAAACCAAGGCTAGGCCCAAGGTTCCACCGGTTTGCCTCTGTTTGAACAACAGCGGGAGTTTCCTCTTGTAGGTCCAGCACACCTCTCTAAGTGCTATCGCATACGCCGTATATGGTCACACCCGGGAGCTAGGTTTTCCATCTATGAGCAATAGACCACCCTTGTGCATGCATGCTAGGTCCACACGCATGTTCTCGTGGCATCTCGGCGCTCAAGCGGTCCTTTTCCAATGAAACCCTAATCCGAGGGCCCCGCGGGTCTACCCCCGTAGCATTGATCGTACGAGGGCTTGCTAGTGGACTTTTCTAGCTTTTTAGGTTTGATAAAGCCATACCTACATGGAAAACAAGCCTAGGCCCAAGGTTCCACTGGTTTGTCTCTGTTTGAACTGCAGCGCGAGTTTCCTCCTACAGGTCCAGCACACCCCTCTAAATGCTATCGCATGCACCGTAGATGGTCACACCCGGGAGCTAGGTTTTCCATCTAGGAGCAATCCAACACCATTGTGCATGCAAACTAGGGCCACACGCGTGTTCTCGTGGCATCCCAAACGTCGGACGATCCTTTTACGACGAAACCCTAATCCGAGGGCCCCGCGGGTCTACCCCGTAGCATTCTCCGTACGAGGGCTTGCCAGCAGAATTTTCTAGCTGTTTAGGTTTTGTCAGGTCATGCCTACATGGAAAAACAAGGCTAGGCCCAAGGTTCCACCAGTTTGCCTCCGTTTGAACCGCAGCGAGAGTTTCCTCTTGTAGGTCCAGCACACCTCTCTAAGTGCTATCACATGCACCGTAGACGATCACACCCGGGAGCTAGGTTTTCCATCTAGGAGCAATCCACCACCCTTGTGCATGCATGCTAGGGCCACACGCGTGTTCTCGTGGCATCCCAAACGTCGGGTGGTCCTTTTCCGATGAAAGTCTAATCCGAGGGCCCTAGGGGTCTACCCCCGTACCATTCTCCGTACGAGGGCTAGCCAGTGGACTTTTCTGGCGGTTTAGGTTTGGTAAGGTCATAAATACATGGAAAACCAAGGCTAGGCTCAAGGTTCCACCGGTTTGGCTCCATTTGAACCGAAGCGGGAGTTTCCTCCTGTAGGTCCAACACACCTCTCTAAGTGCTATCGCATGCGCTGGAGACGCTCACACCCGGGAGCTAGGTTTTCCATCTAGGAGCAATCCACCACCCTTGTGCATGCATGCTAGGGCCACACGCATGTTCTCGTGGCATCCCGGATGTCGGGCGGTCCTTTTATGATGAAACCCTAATATGAGGGCCCCACGGGTCTACCCCCGTAGCATTCTTCATACGAGGGCTTGTCAGTGAACTTTTCTGGCCATCTAGGTTTTCTAAGGTCATACCTACATGGAAACCAAGGCTAGGCTCAAGGTTCCACCGGTTTGCCTCCGTTTGAACCGTAGCGGGAGTTTCCTCCTGTAGGTCCAGCACACCTCTAAGTGTTATCGCATGTGTCGTAGACGATCACACACGGGAGCTAGGTTTTCCATCTAGGAGCAATCCACCACCCTTGTGCATACTTGGGCCACACGCGTCTTCTCGTGGCATCCTGGACGTCGGGCGGTCCTTTTAACGAAACCCTAATCCGAGGGCCCCGCGGGTCTACCCCCATAGCATTCTCCGTACGAGGGCTTGCCTGTGGACTTTTCTGGCCATCTAGGTTTTCTAAGGTCATACCTACATGGAAAACTAAGGCTAGGCCCAAGGTTCCACCGGTTTGCCTTCGTTTGAACCGTAGCGAGAGTTTCCTCCTGTAGGTCTAGCACACCCCTCTAAGTGCTATCGCGTGCGCCATAGACGGTCACACCTGGGACCTAGGTTTTCCATCTAGGAGCAATCCAACACCCTTGTGCATGCAAGGTAGGGCCACACGCGTGTTCTCGTGGCATCCCGGCCGTCGGGCGGTCCTTTTCTGACAAAACCCTAATCTGAGGGCCCCGCGGGTCTACCCTCGTAGCATTCTCTGTACGAGGGCTTGGTAGTGGACTTTTCTGGCCATCTAGGTTTGCTAAGGTCATACCTACATGGAAAACCAAGGCTAGTCCCAAGGCTGCCTCTATTTGAACCGAAGCGGGAGTTTCCTCCTGTAGGTCCAGCACACCTCTCTAAGTGCTATCGCATGCGCTGGAGACGCTCACACCCGGGAGCTAGGTTTTCCATCTAGGAGCAATCCACCACCCTTGTCCATGCATGCTAGGGCCACACGCATGTTCTCGTGGCATCCCGGATGCCGGGCGATCCTTTTATGATGAAACCCTAATCTGAGGGCCCCACGGGTCTACCCCCGTAGCATTCTTCGTACGAGGGCTTGTCAGTGGACTTTTCTGGCCATCTAGGTTTGCTAAGGTCATACCTACATGAAAACCAAGGCTAGGCTCAAGGTTCCACCGGTTTGCCTCTGTTTGAACCGTAGCGGGAGTTTCCTCCTGTAGGTCCAGCACACCTCTAAGTGTTATCGCATGTGTCGTAGACGGTCACACACGGGAGCTAGGTTTTCCATCTAGGAGCAATCCACCACCCTTGTGCATACTTGGGCCACACGCGTCTTCTCGTGGCATCCTGGTCGTCGGGCGGTCCTTTTAACGAAACCCTAATCCGAGGTCCCCGCAGGTCTACCCCCGTAGCATTCTCCGTACGAGGGCTTGCCAGTGGACTATTGGAGATATTCCCAAGAGGCAATAATAAAAGTGGTTATTATTATATCTTTGTGTTTATGATGAATGTTTACATCCCATGCTATAACTGTATTATAAGGAAACACTAATACATGTGTGTTTTGTAAACATAAAAGAGTCCCTAGGAAGCCTCTTGTTGAACTAGCTTGTTGATTAATAGATGATCATGGTTTCCTGATCATGGACATTAGATGTCATTAATAACAAGGTTATATCATTAGGAGAATGATGTGATGGACACACACACCCATAGTAAGCGTAGCATAAGATCAAGTCATTAAGTTCGTATTGCTATAAGCTTTCAAATGCATAGTAACCTAATCCTTCGACCATGAGGTTATGTTAATCACCATCACCGGATGGGTACTTTGATGACATCAAACACCGCTTTGTAACTGGGTGGTTATAAATGTGTCATTGGGTATTCTGAAAGTATGTGTTGAAGCGCATGGACCAAGATTGGGATTTGTCCATCCATATGACAGATAGATATGCTCTGGGCCCTCTCGGTGGGATGTCATCTAGTTAGCTTGCAAGCATGTGACTAGGTCACAAGGGATGACATATCATGGAACGAGTAAAGAGTACTTATTAGTAACGAGGTAGACCTAGGTATGGAGATACCGATGATCAAACCTCGGATAAGTAGAATATCGCGTGACAAAGGGAATTGGTTTCGTATGTTAATGGTTCTATCGATCATGAAGTCATCGTTGAGTATGTGGGAGCCGTTATGGATCTCCAGATCCCGCTGATGGTTATTGATCGGAGAAGTGTCTTCATCATGTCTGCATATTCACGAACCGTAGGGTGACACACTTAAGGTTCGAAGTTGTTTTAAGTAGATATGGAATGTGCGTTGGATACCGAATGTTGTTCGGAGTCTCGGATTGGATCCGGGACATCACGAGGAGATCCGGAATTGTTCGGAGAATAAGATTCATATATTGGGGATCATTTTCTAAGTTAGGAAATGTTCCGGAGTATTTGTATGGGGATTCTAGAAGGTTTCGGAATGTTCCGGAAGGTTCTAGAAGATTTCTTGGAGTTTGCTTGAAAACCAAGAAAGGATCAACGAATCCTTGTGGGGCAAGACAAGGATTCGTGGGGGAGTAGGACTCTCCCCCCACATCCTTGATCCGCCGGCCAAGGGAGAGGGGAGTCCTACAAGGACTCCACCTCCCCATGGCGCCTTCCTCCTTTAAATAGAGGGGTGGAGGCGCCACCCCCTTGCCCCTTCAATCCTCAAACCCTAGCCGCCTCTCTCCTCCTCCTTCCCTCTGCTCTGGCTTAGGCGAGCCCTGCAGAATTCTCTACTCCACCACCACCACCACCACATCGTCGTGCTGCTGGGATTCCGTGGAGAGATCTACTACCTCCGCTGCTCGCTGGAACGGGGAGAGGAAGGTCTGCTTCGACTCCGCACGTGTGACCGACTGCGGAAGCGCTGCCGGAACGCGGCGCCGGAAGGATCATCTACTCGATCTTGAGATCGGCAAGTGATCGACTACATCAACCACGAGATCCGATCTCGTAACGCTTTCGGGTCTACAAGGGTTAGTACAGATCTATCTCGTTGCACATGTCTAATAGATTAGATCTTGGCTTTTATCTAGATTAGATCTGGATTTTGTTTGTTCTTGCGGTAGAAATTTTTTGTTTTCCATGCTACGAACCCATCAGTGCTATCAGAGCCAGGTCTATGCGTAGATCTGTTGCACGAGTAGAACACAATGGTTTTGTGGGCGTTGGTGCTCGTTCCGTCTTTTGCTTTGTGTACTTTGCATCTTGCGGTATGGTGGGATGAAGCGGCTCAGGCTAACCTTACATGTCATCGCACATGAGACTTGCTCCACGCTTGACGTGTAACTTTCTTTGCACAAGTGGCTTTGCAGGTGTCTGTCTCTCCCACCATAGTATAGATCCAATTTACACTTTGTACTTGATAGCACTTGTATCGACGTTTTGGTTCAGTTTCGTAGGTAAGATCCGTTCTTATTCGAAAGCCCCAAACCACGTACAACATGCAAAGAAAATTAGAGGCGTCTAACTTGTTTTTGCAGGGGTTTTGTGACATGATATGGCCATCATGTGATTGTGATTATATTTGATGTATGCAATGATCCTTGTTGTAATATGGCAACCGACAGGAGCCTAATGGTTGTCTTTAATTCTGTTAAGACCTGCGTGTCTATTCATCTTGTAATAGCTTTATTGCAAGTAGTTGTAATAGTTGCTAGTGATGATGGACAACCATGAATCGGCGCCACTGACCTTGACGCAATGCTGGTGATGATGGAGATCATGTCCGTGCTTTGGAGATGGAGATCAAAGGCATAAGAAGAAAGGGCCATATCATATCACACTGATTATGAATTGTCTGTGATGTTAATCCTTTATGCATCTTGTATTGCTTAGATCGCGACGGTAGCATTATAAGATGATCCCTCTCACTAAATATCAAGTAATAAAGTGTTCGTCCTTAGTTGGCACCGTTTCTAAGACTCGTCGTCTCGAAGCATCTCGTGATGATCGGATGTGATAGATTCTACGTGTGCATACAACGGGTGCAAGCCAGATTTGCACATGCGGAAACTAAGGTTAATATTGACGAGCCTAGCATGTACAGACATGGTCTCGGATCACGCAATACCGAAAGGTAGAGCATGAATCATATAAGTGATATGATGAACATGAAGATTGTTCGCCGATGAAACTACATCTTCTCTCATGAAGATCGGACTTGGTGTAGTGGACTTGGTTCGTGTAATCACTAAGACAATGTGAGGGATGTTGTTTTGAGTGGGAGTTCACCTAGTTAATTTAAGAATTAAAATTGAACTCAATTTATCATAAACTTAGTCTAAACTACTTGCAAATTTGTTGTAGATTATGGCGAACCTCTCCATCAATTTCAATGCGTTCCTAGAGAAAGAAAAGCTTAAGAACAATGGAAGCAACTTCACGGACTAGCTCCGTGGTCTGAAGATTGTCCTCAGGGCTGGTCAGTTGACCTATGTGCTCGAAGCACCGCTAGGTGACCCACATGCAGAAGATGCCACCGATGACGTAAAGAATGTTTACGCCACTCGGAAAAATCAATACTCCACAGTTTAGTGTGCCATCCTGTACGGTTTAGAAATGGAGCTTCAGAAGCGCTTTGAGCACCACGACCCGTTCAAGATCATTAAGGAGCTCAAGCTCATTAAGGAGCTCAAGCTCATTTTTGAGACTCACGCGGCCGTGGAGAGCTATGAGGCCTTCGAAAAGTTCTTTAACTATAAGATGGAAGAGGGAAGCTCCGTTAGCGAGCATGTGCTCACCATGTCTTGGCACACAAACAAGCTCCAAGAGTTGGGGATAACGATTCCTAATGAGTTAGGGATTCACCGTGTCCTCCAATCACTGCCACCGAGTTATAAGAATTTTGTGATGAACTACAATATGCACTGCATGAACAAGACGTTGCCTGAACTATCGTCCATGCTAAAAACTGCTGAAGTGGAGATCAAGAAGGAGCACCAAGTGTTGATGGTCAATAAGACCACCAATTTCAAGAAACAGGGCAAGCCTAAGAAAAAGGGCAACTTCAAGAAGGACGGCAAGAAAGCTGCCGCACCTGCTAAGAAGCCCAAGGCTGGTCCTAAGCCTGAAACTGAATGCTTCTACTGCAAGGGTGCTGGTCACTAGAAGCGTAACTGCCCCAAGTACCTGGCGGATCTGAAGAACGGCAATATCAAGAACAAAGGTATATTTGATATACATGTTATTGATGTGTATCTCACTAGTAATCGTAGTAGTGCCTGGGTATTTGATACTGGTTCAGTTGCTCATATTTGTAACTCGAAACTGGAGCTACGGAATAAACGAAGACTGGCGAGAGACAAGGTGACGATGCGCGTTGGAAATGGCTCCAAGGTTGATGTGATCGCCGTCGACACGCTCCCTCTACATCTACCTTCGGGATTAGTTTTAAATTTAAATAATTGTTATTTGGTGCCTGCGTTAAGCATGAACATTATATCTGGATCTTGTTTATTGCAAGACAGTTACTCTTTTAAGTCTGAGAATAAAGGTTGTTCGATTTATATGAGTAATATCTTTTATGGTAATGCACCTGAGATGAATGGTTTATTCTTATTGAATCTCGATAGTAGTGATACACATGTTCACAACATAGATGCTAAACGAATAAAATTGAATGATAATTCTACATACATGTGCCACTGTCGTCTTGGTCACATTGGAGTGAAGCGTATGAAGAAACTCCATTCTGATGGACTTCTTGAATCACTTGAAAGATGCGAAGCATGTCTAATGGGAAAAATGACTAAGACTCCATTCTCTAGAATAATGGAGCGAGCTACAGACTTATTGGAAATAATACATACCGATGTGTGCGGTCCAATGAGTGTAGCGTCGCGTGGTGGATATCGTTATGTTCTCACTTTCACGGATGACTTAAGTAGATATGGGTATGTCTACTTTATGAAACATAAGTCCGAAACTTTCGAGAAGTTTAAGGAATTTCAAAGTGAAGTGGAAAATCATCATAAAAAGAAGATTAAGTTTTTGCGTTCTGACCGCGGAGGTGAATATCTAAGTTATGAGTTTGGCATGCATTTAAAGAAATGTGGAATACTTTCGCAGTTGACACCGCCGGTAACACCACAACGTAATGGTGTGTCTGAACGTCGTAATCGAACTCTCTTAGATATGGTTCGGTCTATGATGTCTCTTACAGATTTACCGCTGTCATTTTGGGGCTATGCATTAGAGACAGCCGCATTCACTTTAAATAGGGCACCATCTAAATCCGTTGAAACAACACTGTACGAATTGTGGTTTGGAAAGAAACCTAAGTTGTCGTTCCTTAAAGTTTGGGGTTGCGAAGCGTATGTAAAAGAAGTTACAACCTGATAAGCTTGAACCCAAAGCGGAGAAATGCGTATTCATAGGATACCCTAAAGAAACAATTGGGTATACCTTCTATCATAGATTCGAAGGCAAAGTTTTTGTTGCCAAGAATGGATCCTTTCTTGAGAAGGAGTTTCTCTCGAAGGAATTGACTGGAAGGAAAGTAGAACTCGACGAGGTTATTGAACCTTCTCTCGGAGTTGAGAGTAGCGTAGCACCGGAAGATGTTTTTGTGCCGCCTGCACCAATTGGAGAGGAAGCTTATGATGGTGATCATGAAACTTCGAACGAAGTAACTGCTGAACCTCGCAGGTCAACGAGGGTTCGTACCACTCCTGATTGGTATGACTCTGCCTTGAACGTCATGTTGGTGGACAACACTGATGACCCTGCGACGTATGAAGAAGCTATGGTGAGCCCAAATTCTGACAAATGGCTAGAAGCCATGAAATCCGAAATGGGATCCATGTATGAAAACCAAGTATGGACTTTGGTGGACTTACCGGATGGCCGTAAGGCTGTCGAGAACAAATGGATTTTCAAAAGAAAAACAGATCCTGATGGTAATATTACTGTCTATAAAGCTCGACTTGTCGCGAAAGGGTTCTGACAAATTCAAGGAGTTGACTACGATGAGACTTTCTCACCAGTAGCGAGGCTAAAGTCTGTGAGGATTTTGTTAGCAATTGCTGCATATTTCGATTATGAGATTTGGCAGATGGATGTCAAAACGGCGTTCCTTAATGGTGACATTGAGGAAGAGTTGTATATGGTACAACCCAAGGGTTTTGTCGATCCTAGTGATGCTGACAAGGTATGCAAACTTCAGCGCTCCATTTATGGACTGAAGCAAGCATCCCGGAGTTGGAATCAACGTTTTGATAAAGTAATCAAAAACTTTGGATTTATACAAACTTATGGAGAAGCTTGTATTTACAAGAAAGTGAGTGGGAGCTCTGTAGCATTCCTAGTACTATATGTAGATGACATATTGTTGATTGGGAATGATATAGAACTTCTTAATAGTGTCAAAACCTATTTGAATAATAGTTTTTCAATGAAGGATCTTGGCGAAGCGGCATATATTCTAGGCATCAAGATTTATAGAGATAGATCAAGACGCCTAATAGCGCTTTCACAAAGTACATACTTAGAAAAAGTTCTAAAGAAGTTTAGAATGGAAGAGAGCAAGAAGGGGTTCGTGCCCATGTTGTTAGGTAAGACCTTGAGTAAGACTCAAAGTCCGGTTACGGCAGAAGATAGAGAAAAGATGAATAATATTCCCTATGCCTCGGCCATAGGTTCTATCATGTATGCCATGCTGTGTACAAGACCGGATATAGCACATGATGTTAGTCTGACTAGCAGGTATCAAAGTGATCCTGGAATGGAGCACTGGACAGCGGTCAAGAATATCCTAAAATACCTGAATAGGACTAAGGATATGGTTCTTTCTAATGGAGGTGATGAACAGCTTGTTGTAAACGGTTACACTGATGCTAGTTGGAACACCGATCCAGATGACTCGAAGTCACAGTCTGGATACGTATTTATTTTGAATGGTCTTTGCGGTAAAAGGAGGTGCCAAGCAAAGCGTTGTGGCGAAATCTTCAACGGAATCGAAATACATAGCTGCTTTGGAGGCTGCACAAGAAGCCATATGGATGAAGGAGTTCATTACTCAACTTGGCGTGGTTCCCAGTGTGTTGGACCCGATGGCCATCTACTGTGACAACACAGGTGCCATAGCTAATGCACAGGAGCCAAGGTCACATAGGAAGCCGAAGCACATCAAGCTACGTTTCCATGCTATTCGCGAGTATGTCCGAGATGGTGACATAAAGATTTGCAAAGTACACACTGATCTGAATGTGGCAGATCCGTTGACTAAACCTCTCCCTAGAGCAAAGCATGACCAACACCAGAACGCCATGGGTGTTAGGTATATTACCATGTAATCTAGATTATTGACTCTAGTGCAAGTGGGAGACTGTTGGAGATATTCCCAAGAGGCAATAATTAAAGTGGTTATTATTATATCTTTGTGTTTATGATGAATGTTTACATCCCATGCTATAATTGTATTATAAGGAAACACTAATACATGTGTGTTTTGTAAACATAAAAGAGTCCCTAGGAAGCCTCTTGTTGAACTAGCTTGTTGATTAATAGATGATCATGGTTTCCTGATCATGGACATTAGATGTCATTAATAACAAGGTTATATCATTAGGAGAATGATGTGATGGACACACACACCCATAGTAAGCGTAGCATAAGATCAAGTCATTAAGTTCGTATTGCTATAAGCTTTCAAATGCATAGTAACCTAATCCTTCGACCATGAGGTTATGTTAATCACCATCACATCATGGGTACTTTGATGACATCAAACACCGCTTCGTAACTGGGTGGTTATAAAGGTGTCATTGGGTATTCTGAAAGTATGTGTTGAAGCGCATGGACCAAGATTGGGATTTGTCCATCCATATGACGGATAGATATGCTCTGGGCCCTCTCGGTGGGATGTCATCTAGTTAGCTTGCAAGCATGTGACTAGGTCACAAGGGATGACATATCATGGAACGAGTAAAGAGTACTTATCAGTAACGAGGTAGAACTAGGTATGGAGATACCGACGATCAAACCTCGGATAAGTAGAATATCGCGTGACAAAGGGAATTGGTTTCATATGTTAATGGTTCTATCGATCATGAAGTCATCGTTGAGTATGTGGGAGCCATTATGGATCTCTAGATCCCGCTGATGGTTATTGATCGGAGAAGTGTCTTCATCATGTCTGCATATTCACGAACCGTAGGGTGACACACTTAAGGTTCGAAGTTGTTTTAAGTAGATATGGAATGTGCGTTGGAGACCGAATGTTGTTCGGAGTCTCGGATTGGATCCGGGACATCACGAGGAGATCCGGAATTGTCCGGAGAATAAGATTCATATATTGGGGATCATTTTCTAAGTTAGGAAATGTTCTGGAGTATTTGTATGGGGATTCTAGAAGGTTTCGGAATGTTTCGGAAGGTTCTAGAAGATTTCTTGGAGTTTTCTTGAAAACCAAGAAAGGATCAAGGAATCCTTGTGGGGCAAGACAAGGATTCGTGGGGGAGTAGGACTCTCCCCCCACCTCCTTGAACCGCCGGCCAAGGGAGAGAGGAGTCCTACAAGGACTCCACCTCCCCATCGCGCCTCCCTCCTTTAAATAGAGGGTGGAGGCGGCACCCCCTTGCGCCTTCAATCCTCAAACCCTAGCCGCCTCTCTCCTCCTCCTTCCCTCTGCTCTGGCTTTGGCGAAGCCCTGCAGAATTCTCTACTCCACCACCACCACCACGCCGTCGTGCTGCTGGGATTCCATGGAGAGATCTACTACCTCTGCTGCTTTTGGAGCAGGAGAGGAAGGTGCCTTGACTCCACATGTGTGACCGATCATTGCGGAGCTTTAACGCCTTGTGCGGAAGGATCGTCTACTCGATCTTGAGATCGGCAAGTGATCGACTACATCAACCACGAGATCCGATCTCGTAACGCTTTCGGGTCTACAAGGGTTAGTACAGATCTATCTCGTTGCACATGTCTAATAGATTAGATCTTGGCTTTTGTCTAGATTAGATCTGGGTTTTGTTCGTTCTTGCGGTAGAATTTTTTTGTTTTCCATGCTACGAACCCATCATGGACTTTTCTGGCCATCTAGGTTTTCTAAGGTCATACCTACATGGAAAACTAAGGCTAGGCCCAAGGTTCCACCGGTTTGCCTTTGTTTGAACCGTAGCGAGAGTTTCCTCTTGTAGGTCCAGCACACCCCTCTAAGTGCTATCGCGTGCGCCATAGACGGTCACACAAGGGAGCTAGGTTTTCCATCTAGGAGCAATCCAACACCCTTGTGCATGCAAGGTAGGGCCACACGCGTGTTCTCGTGGCATCTCGGACGTCGGGCGGTCCTTTTCCGACAAAACCCTAATCTGAGGGCCCCGCGGGTCTACCCTCGTAGCATTCTCTGTACGAGGGCTTGGTAGTGGACTTTTCTGGCCATCTAGGTTTGCTAAGGTCATACCTACATGGAAAACCAAGGCTAGTCCCAAGGTTGCCTCTATTTGAACCGCAGCGGGAGTTTCCTCCTGTAGGTCCAGCACACCTCTCTAAGTGCTATCGCATCGGCTGTAGACGGTCACACCCGGGAGCTAGGTTTTCCATCTAGGAGCAATACATCACCCTTGTGCATGCATACTAGGGCCACACGCGTGTTCTCATGGCATCCCAGACGTCGGGCGGTCCTTTTCCAATAAACCCTAATCCGAGGACCCCGCGGGTCTACCCCCGTAGTATTCCCCGTACGAGGACTTACTAGTGGACCTTTTGGCCATCTAGGTTTGCTAAGCTCATACCTACATGGAAAACCAAGGCTAGGCCCAAGGTTCCACCGGCTTGCCTCTGTTTGAACTACAGCGGGAGTTTCCTCCTACAGGTCCAGCACACCTCTCTAACTGCTATCGCATGCGCTGTAGACAGTCACACCCGGGAGCTAGGTTTTCCATATAGGAGAAATACACCACCCTTGTGCATGCATACTAGGGCCACACACGTGTTCTCGTGGCGTCCCGGATGACCGACGGTCCTTTTCTGACGAAACCCTAATCTGAGTGCCCCGCGAGTCTACCCCCGTAGCATTCTCCATACGAGGGCTTGCTAGCGGACTTTTCTGGCCATCTAGGTTTGATAAGGTCATACCTACATGGAAATCTAAGGCTAGGCCCTAGGTTCCACCGGTTTGCCTCCGTTTGAACCGTAGCGGGAGTTTCCTCCTACAGGTCCAGCACATCTCTCTAAGTGCTATCGCATGGGCCTTAGACGGTCACACCCGGGAGCTAGGTTTTCCATCTAGGAGCAATCCACCACCCTTGTGAATGCATGCTAGGGCCACACGCGTTGTTCTCGTGGCATCCCGGACGTATGGCGGTCCTTTTCCGACGAAACCCTAATCCGAGGACCTCGCGGGTCTACCCCTATAGCATTCTCCGTACGAGGGCTTGCCAGTGGACTTTTATGGCGGTTTAGGTTTTCTAAGGTCATACCTACATGGAAAACCAAGGCTAGGCCCAAGGTTCCACCGGTTTGCCTCTGTTTGAATCGTAGAGGGAGTTTCCTCCTGCAGGTCCAGCACACCTCTCTAAGTGCTATCCCATGCGCTGTAGACGGTCACACCCGGGAGCTAGGTTTTCCATCTAGGAGCAATCCACCACCCTTGTGCATGCATGCTATGGCCACACGCGTGTTCTCGTGGCATCCCGAATGTCGGGCGGTCCTTTTCTGACGAAACCTAATCCGAGGGCCCCGTGGGTCTACCCCCATAGCATTCTCCGTACGAGGATTTGCCAGTGGACTTTTCTGGCCATCTAGGAGCAATCTGAAGCGGGAGTCACCGTTTGACCAATAGCTCGGCCCAAGAAACCAAGGCTCAGCCCAAGATAACCAAGGCTCGGCCCAAGTATATCTGGTGGTTTAGGTTTGTTTAGGTTAAATAGCCCCGCCTCCTCTCTCACTCCTCTCCGCTCGCTGCCGCTACTCTCCTCCCACCCGCACCTCCTCCACCTCCTCCTGCCCAAAGCCGCCGTCGCCCCACCATCGCCACCTTGCTTGAGCTGCCACCACCCACCCGGTTACTGCCAAGTCACACACCTTGCAGGTAATCTCCATGCCACTCATTTTTTGTACTGCAAATTTGATTTTATTTCGATTCATTTACATCAATTTGGAGCAACCAGGCACTTAGTAATTTGTTATTTCGATCAAATGCATACTTTAGGATGCCCAACCCGCGCCCTCGTCGTCAACTCGGCGGCAATGAAGGAGGACTACTGGGTTCCGTCGGGAATGTCCGAGACTGGGCTCTACCGGGCTAGCACTGGGACGTGCTACCTGCCGTGACGTGTAGGTTGGTGAGGAATCCGGGTATCGTCGTCGACCCAGAGCTTCTTTGGTGGCGGTCACTTGGTCCTCTAGCGGTGCAGAGGGAGCCAGCTGCCGAGAAGGTGGTATAGAGGTGTGTCAGGGAGGAGGACGAGCACGTTCTCCGCTATATGGCTATTTTGGAGGTCAGGTTCTCCAATACCTGGCAGGTTCTCCGGGGATCTCACCCGAGCTATACTCCTATGATGGTTCCTTCTCTTTGGGTGTTCACCGCCCACGGCTCAGGAGCCGGAAGTCGGCGTCCAGTTTGATTGATCGAGATGTATTAGTGATATTATCGAGATGTATTAGTCCAGAACTTGAATAAGATAACTAATATCTTGATTGTGGATGCTGAATATGATTCTAATATATTACTGTCGGCGTGTGCGTGTCGTTATTCTATGTGGGTGTGGCGGGATACCGAAGATTCGCGTGATTATTTCATGATCACCAATTTATTTATAAATTACATTTATATTAAAATTGTAGTGGGAAATAAATAAACCAACTATACCAAAAAAACAACCTTTGCCGTCGGTGTAGAGGTGGTAGCCTATCTAGGCCGACGGCAAGGCCGTCGGCGTAGCTATGCGCTTAACGCCGCGGACCGCCCCGTCAGGTGGGCCGTTAACTAGGGCAACCGTCGAGCTATACTAGGCTTACGCCGACGGCGGCCGTTAGGGGCTCTAGCTCTATGCCGACGGTGTTTCTATGCCGACGGCCTCTTTGCCCGGCTGATGAGCCCGGGAACCTTCGCCGACGGGCCCAACCTTTTGCCGTCGGCGTATGATTAGGCCGTCGACGTTATTAGTTATTCCCGTAGCAATAATCCTACACTTACGGACTGAATTGTCTACGGAAGACTTACGGACGGACATGTGCTCAATTGGTTGGTTAAGTTTTGACCCCTCGCTGAAAAAAGGGATCACAGATTGTAATCCCACCGCTGCATGCTGATTCCGTAAGTGATTTCCGTAATATATGTCTGTAGATGTAGCATTACTGTTCCCGTAGTGTATAGGGGAGAAACGTAACACTTTCTATATTCCAAATTAAGTAGCACAACTACTTCTAGATATACAGACGCATTTTAGTGTATAGATAGATGAGTATCTAAACAAAATTGCGTCAATTAATTTGTAACCGAGTTAATGAGATGATGAGAAAGAGAAAAAAGAGTTACCCCTAGTCGTAGTTCGTGCTTCGTCTAAAAAAAACCAGATTTATCTACATTTGCATGTAGTACCTAAAATTTAATCTAGATAAAATCTATGACATCATTTTCCTGACGGATGGATGGAGTAATTAATACCAACGCATTCTAGATTATTGCATAAATGATTGCTCACCTCAGACGACATTTCTTGTACAATTACTAGCACTATGGGATTGTTACCCAATGCAATGGGGGGATCGTGGGCATAGTTGACACCATGAACCTCTTCTCAGAGCTGGCGTGGCCACCATGTACGTACTACCTCATCCGGACAAATATTTAAGATATCATTTTCGGGACGGCTGATGCAATTAATTACCAGCGTGCATAAATAATGAGAGCGTCGCGCGTTTTTGCTCACCTCATCAGACGAATAGTATGGAATTGTTACCTAATCGTCGGGGGATGGTGGCGGGCATAGTTAACATGGTATTCTGCTGTCTCCACGCCTGCCCACCCATGAACCTTATCATGGCCGGTCTCCTTGTAGTAACATGCATGTGCTACTACTACCTCGTCATCAGTAGTAAGCGCCGCCGCCGTAGCGTGTACCTCGTCGATTACGCTTGCTCCAATGGTGGTGCTGGCAGCTGCCGTGTCCCTATAGCGACGTTCAACGAGCACAATCACCTGAATCCCTTCTTCGACGACGGCAGCGTCTCCTTCATGAGTCGCATGCTCGACAACAGCGGCATCGGTGAGGAGACCAGGCTGCCGCCGGGCGACCTGTACATGCCAGCGAGCAACAGCCTCCGCGAGGCTCGCTCCGAGGCCGAGATGGTCGTCTTCTCGGCCATCGACGACGTGCTCGCCAAGACGGGCGTCGCCTCGGACGCCGTGGACATACTCGTCGTCAACTGCAGCGTCTTCGCCCCCGTGCCGTCCATCAGCGACATGGTCGTGAACAGGTACGGGCTCTGGGACGACGTCCGCGCCGTGAACCTCTCCGGGATGGGTTGCAGCGCCGGGGTGATCTCGGCGGGTCTCGCGGCGGGAATGTATATAGCAGAGTACCCGTGTGTTGCCACGGCCTCATAATTAATTCTTCTGGATCTCGCATGTAAATATATTTGACATGTATAAAAAAAGCAACACATGTTACTCCACTGGAATAAAATATCAGACTTATCTAATCTAAATTATGAAGTTGTCCGCACTTGTATTAAGATGAGAAAAGCAAACACATTTCTCTTTCACCATAGAATTTTTATCTGAATTAATCGGTGAAATTACAATATATCAGTCCGTAAATAAGGTGAAAATATACAATAAGTTTCTTTATTACATCATATCTCCTACACACACGTACAAACTAACTGAATGCATGTATGTTATAGCCATCGAGTACTTAATTTGGCAAACTAACCACACACGATATCCTCTTAGAGGAATATCATATAGCAGAAAGCGATAATGTGATATATTCAGTACAACGGAGCCAACAGTTGACATGAACAGTTTTTCGTTGTTGTCTGTCGATCGAGTGGAAGTATTCAGAAAACAGGATCTAGCTCCAACAACTTCGACTCAGCATGGCGAAGCTTCAATAGCCATCCTAGAAGCATCGTTAGAAGCATTGGATTTGCATGCCTCGTTGCTAAGAACATAGTTCAAGTCCTTCCAAAGCCGTGTATATGGGGATTCTGTTCTCTAACTACGATTGCACCAGCACAAGCTGAATCAGTAATTTGGTTATTAGAGCAACTCTAATCGGTCCCCTTTAACGGCTTAGAGGACTTTATTTCGGTAGCTAATGGCCGAAGTCGCACCTAACTGAAACCCTAAAATCCGTTAGGCTATAAATAGGATTTGGCGGACTAAAATCTCACTCTCCCTTCCCAAATATAGTGACCGGCGAGTCGAGGACTAAAAATCCCCCCACCCCCACACCCCACCGCTTCCGCTCCGGCTGTCGCAAAATCCACCGCCACCACCGCTTCCGCGCCGGATATGGCTAGACCTTCCCGCGCTCCCACCTCCAATCCATGATGCTAGCGAGTCGTGGTGGCTCATGGGACCGTTCAGCGACCTCCCGCTGCCTCCGCCGCCGCATCCCTGCTACCACGGCGTCCGACAGCGGGAGTGGGGGACGTGGGTGGCCGACATCACCGACCGGAACACCGGTCAGCGCATCTGACTCGGGACCTTCCAGAGCGCGGCGCAGGCGGCGTGAAGGCTCCGGAGAGAGAGCACGAGCGGCGGCTGAATCCGGAGCGCGTGGCGGTGGAGGAGGCAGCATTCACCAAGTTCGCGGCCAAGAAAGAGGCCTCATCCGCGGCCTCTTGGTCCTCGGCTCCGGCCCCAGCCGCGGTCATCTCACTAGACAGCTACGAGGACACCAACGAGGAGATCGAGCGTTGGCTCGGGCCCAACTGCGGGTGAAGCCGCGGCGGCGAGCTCAACGGCGGCCTCCGTTTAGTTAAATTATGTAATGTTTTAGTTTTATCTATGAAGTATGTATGAAATCATTCGAAGTCGTGATGAAAACGATTTAAATTAGTATGAAATCGTTCGAAAAATGTCAATTTCGGTGCAAATTCAATTTAAAATCTATTATAGTCATCTAAATTAAAAGGGATCGAATCTGGCGCCCAGCATTTAGAGGACTTAAAATTTAAGTCCGCCGTTTTCTCCGGCCGAAAGTTCTTTAAAATAAAGGGGATCGGTTAGAGTTGCTCTGAGAGAGGCAAAACTGGTTAGACTGTGCCTCAATCGTAAGGACTCAGAATTGCAATGAGAAATCATTTAGTGGAGAAAGTGCTGATCTGCGTCTTTGCTAGGTTCTGGTCGCTACTGCTGTCGTGCTCCTGGCTGTTCTGATCGTGCTAATGATGATTAATGAAAGGAAGGTGAACCCCATTAAACAGAAAAAATGAGTGTTGTGTAGTACAGTGGAGAGTCCACGGCCGAACCATTAGCTCAGGCCACCAATACCCCCGTCACCGTCACCGCAGGCAACCACCCCCTTTTCTCAGTGTCCGCCATCAAGTCCTCATCTCCTTTCTTCAGACGGATGGCCCCGTTCTTCCCGCCGATGCCACAACAGCCTTAGACGTGCAACACCAATGAGAGAAAGTCCAACCTTCCTCTTCCTATCTTTCGTATCCACAAATTTATCTTTCTGATACTGATCGATGGTTGCTTGCTTTCTCTTCCTTGTGAATCGATTCTTCTAGATCTTCTTTGATCTATTCACCCAGGTTAATCCTCACCCCTGGAACCAAGTGCGCTCTCTCCCAATTTCTCTGGCCTAGATCGAATCCTGATTTTCCATGGCTTCCCGCTCCAACGTGCAGCACCAGCTCGACAGCAACCGTGAGCTCCACGATGCAGCCAGGCACGGCAGCTCGACGGCGGCCTAGATACAGCCACGCAGGTCAGAGGACACCTCCGCACACCGCCTACCTACACTCCGGAACCGCCGACCCTACTCCGCCTGTATATACCGAGACACCGCGGCCCCTGACATCCACGGTGGGGATAGAGAGAGGCTGGATTTCCTCTCCAACCCCGATGGGCAACCCTCACTCGTTCGCCTGCGAGACCCCGTCTTCACGGGATCCTCCTGGATCCCGCGGTTGGGCTGCATGTCTCTTCTGCGCGCTCGCGATCGACACCGGGGAAGAACACGCCAGCGAACGGCGGAGATGAATCAGCAGCGGACATGGTATCCCCAAGCTCGAGCGGAGGCGCTGGACCATCTTCCTCACGCACCTCCCTCCCGTCTGCCCGCGTTCTACCTTCTTGTAGCCGTTCGGACACCCGTGCGTTGCTATGAAATAAGAAAAGACCAATAATTTAAAATTAATCAGTTAAAGAAAAAGCAATCCTAGACTAATCTTTTTTCGTTCCCGCCGGGACTCGTCATCAAGATGACCTGGTAGATAGATTATTGCACCCGTCGTCCTGGCTATCTCTTATTTTTCATTGATTCTACTGCACGGCGAGTTTTTTCCCGGAAAGATCCAAATCTATTCACAAGAAGTACAAACTATCCAAAACAGAATAAAAATTTCTTTGGACTACCTAAGGAGCACTAATGCCGCCTGAGCGAGCCGCTCTAGCCGAGCCGGCCTGATGTTGTCGATGACGGTTGGAAAGTCTTTATACATGTGCCCTAAGGACCAGCACCCAAAGCCGAAGTCGTCACCACTGAACCATTGAGTTAATCTGAATCTTCTAACACACGTAGACTCAACGAGATCCACCACTTCATGGAAGCGGTGACCAGACGAATCCCCGCCATCCTCAACGCCACCGGAGAGATCGCCGCCGACGAGGTGGACAAGAAGGCGGGTATACCTTATTTTTGTCCCGCACAATGCCACCATGAACACCCTAACACCGATGTCGGTTGACCAAACCCTAACTTTAGGGACCCTTCTACAGTGCCGAACGCAGATCCGAGTTCCCCACCTCCTCCGCCGCCGGAGCGGCAAGTAGAGGAGGCAGGGAATAGTAGATGACGAGGACGAGGCTGATGGCGGCGACTGCTAGGGCTTTCGCCCAAGCCTCCACCTTTGTTTCTTTCACGGTAGGCAGTTGGGTTAGCTAAACTGTGTGAATCCCTCTAGTGCGCGGCAAGCTAGCGACCATCTAGGCCACCAAAAATACCGGAGAAGTTCCCAAACATCAATATGACACATTGGTACGATTTAGGCTGACATTGTTGAAGTTTGATCCAAATTCAATGAAGGAGGCTAATTTCTGACAAAGCGGGGCGAGTCCCACCTCTTGTATGCCGTTGGTTGGGATAAATTGCATCTATTAAATACCCGACGTTGTGTAAACACTCCTCGTTATAGTGAAGTTTCGCTGGCTGGAGCCTGTGGTTTTTTCCTCTCTTTATTGGAGAGGTTTTTCCACGTTAAATATGTGTCCCTTTCATGTGATCTCATTTTCGTTTTTCGTTATTTGCTTGTCGCGATTCTAACAAGTGGTGTCATAGCCCCAAGTTTCTAATCTAGGGTTTGCGACATGTCATCATTGAAGTTCGATCTACCGCAGCTGGACTACACCACAAGATTCTGCTTATGGCAGGTGATGATGCGGGCGATTCTCGCCCAAACTTCAGATCTGGATGAAGCACTGGAAGGATTCGGAAAAAAGGATACAAAGAGCTGGTCCGACGAAGAGAAGCGGAAGGACCGTAAGACTTTGTCTTTGATTCAACTTCATCTGTCCAATAAATTTTTGCAGGAAGTGTTACCAGAGAAATCTGTTGCTGCCCTTTAGCTGAAACTAGAATCGATCTCCATGTGAAAGGACCTAACCAGTAAGATGCATGTGAAGATGAAATTGTTCTTGCATAGGATGCAAGAAGGTGGATCGGTAATGAATCACTTATCTATTTTTAGAGAGATCATTTCTGATTTGCAGTCTATGGAAGTAAAATATGAAGATGAGGATCTAGATCTCTTACTCTTATGCTTGCTGCCTAGTTCTTATTCACACTTTCATGATACAATATGGTTGAGCCGTGATGAACTAACCCTTGACGAAGTACAAGAGACCCTCAAACAGAGGGAAAAGATGAAAACTATGGTGCAGGAAGATAGGTCGTCATCCAAGGCTGAGGCCCTGTAGGTTCGTGGCAGGACCGAGCAGAGGAACAACTACGGCAACATAGATAAGAGCAAGGATGGCAGAGTTCGTTCAAAGTCCAAGGAAAAGGACAAGTTCTGCAGGTATTGTAAGAAATCTAATTATGTTATTGATGATTGTTGGAAGCTGCAAAATAAGGAGAAAAGCAATGCTACTTACCAATTGAAAGATAAGTCTGATGCCTCTAGTAAGGCTGCTATTATTTCTGGTGAGAGTTCTGATGGTGAATGTTTAGCCGTTTTTGATGCTTGTGTTTCTCATGATGATGAATGGATACTTGATACTGCATGTTCGTTTCATATGTGCTTGGACCTACACATGTCACCTACCTTGCACCACTCTCACACACATATCGTAGGGGAAAATGCAAGTTTTCATGTGATTCTAACGCTCCGGTGGTCTTTCTTCGGCGAAACCCTAGACTAGGGGCCCCGGATCGTCTACCCCTATAGCTATCTCCGTACGAGGATAGACCGGTGGACCTTTCTATTTGTTTTGGTTTGTTTAGGACATATGTACATAGAGAGCAAATGTTGGGCCAACTTTGCCAAATTCTAGGCAATGAAAAAATTAACGCGCTAACTTAAATAGCGTGGGCTTTAAAAAAACGCTACGAACGCTATAGCGTGCTATTTTTTAAAATAGAGTTTCACCAAAAGGTATGAAAAATTAGGATTTTAGCAGCTATAAAATCATAGATATAGCATTATGCAGCCAAACATTAACTAGAGATAGTTCACATAGTCCATAATTCCATATCACATAGCCGAAATACCATATCTCTAGATAATCAACTGACATTTTTTGTGTTATCATGTTAGGGTTAGATGGATTAGGGTAGGCCACCGGGCCAAAATGGGAATGGGCTACTAGAAATTAACGAAAAAAATAGCGCCGCTACGACGTAACGTCAAATAGCGCGAATAGCGCTGTATTTAACGTGCGTAGCGCCATAGCCCCTCTCGAATGCATAGCATAGCGTCCAGCTCCTGAAAATGCTATAGCGGCGCTAATAGCGTGCTATTTTTTTGTTGATTCTAGGCCCCGGTTGTCCCACGGCGGGAGTTTCCATGTATAGATCCAGGATTTTACTAAGTGTTAACGCATGTTCGGGAAGGGGGTCACATCTGGGGCCTACACATGTCAACTACCAACCTTGCACCACTCTCACACACATATGCTAGGGGCACATGCAAGTTTTCATGTGATTCCGACGCTCGGATGGTCTTCCTCCGGCGAAACCCTAGACCAGGGGCCCTAGATCGTCTACCCGTATAGCTATCTCCGTACGAGGGTAGCCCGGTAGACCTTTCTATTTGTTATGGTTCGTTAGGACATATATACATGGAGAGCAAAGGTTGGGCTGACTTTGCCACATTCTAGGCCTCGGTTATCCCGCGACGGCAGTTTCCACGTATAAATTCAGGATTTTACTAAGTGTTAACACATGTCCGAGAAGGGGGGTCACACCTGGGGCCTACACATGGCACCTACCAACCTTGCACCAGTACTCTCACACACATATCCTTGGGACACATGCAAGTTTTCATGTGATTCTGACGCTCCGGTAGCCTTCCTCCGCGAAACCCTAGACCAGCGGTCCCAGATCGTCTACCCCTATAGCTATCTCCGTACGAGGACCTCCTGCTCTGATACCATATTAAATTGCATGCACTAGCCAACGCAACCAACAGTCCGAACTGTTGAAAAAGACTAGACAATATATTTCAACAAGAAGGAT
Source organism: Avena insularis (assembly GCA_023614405.1). Lineage (NCBI taxonomy): Eukaryota > Viridiplantae > Streptophyta > Magnoliopsida > Poales > Poaceae > Avena > Avena insularis. The sequence goes on from CM042692.1 coordinate 576,440,442, forward strand.
GGGCATTTTAACGGGTAGAAAGAATTTACAGAACCTAGGAACTTCATATTGGGCTTTGACCGGTCCCGTCAGATTTTCATCTTCCCATGTCGCGCATCTAAGATGCACTTCCTTATGCCACATGTTTCTTTGGGATGAAATTACTCCACTTACACCTTTGAATATCAGTCCGAGAATCCACCAATGGCGTCGCCGATTGAGAATAGGTCGCTCGCCGCGCTATTCTGATGGTATTCTTACTGCCGATGCCTCGTATTCCCCAATATTTCTCACGTCATTTTATGCTCTTTCTTGTAAGTTCAGACTCTAACTCCTATTCTTGATTGTGTGCCAAAAAAGTGTTTCCACGGCTCGATGCTACTGCTTGGTTAAAGACAGACTGGTACAGCAAGAAAGTGTGTGGCAACTTCAACGTGTTCGTAGTCTAGTGAGCACTTAATATACTCGCGGTGTAATGTGGGTTTTTTTTTTTGGCGGCGTAATGCTGGTGGACAGGACTTTGCCATTATTTACCAAGAACGAGTCTTTAATTCAGTAGTAGTTGCATTGTATTTTACAAGGATGGGTGTGACTATGTACTATTTACCATCCCCTCAAAAAACAAAATGTACTATTTACCACATAAGACAGTACCCCTTATCTCTATATCTTCTTTTTTTTACAAAAATTCAACCGGATAATCATCTACAACAGTAAAAAATGATGAAAATAATAAAAAATTCAAACAGGTCGTTCGACCACCTAGCGACGACTACAGACACTACCGCAAGTTTTTTTTTGCGGAAAAAGATCCGGATCTATTTCATGACTTCACAAGAAGTACAAAGCACTCAAACATAATAAAAATTACATAGAGGTCCTTGGACCACCTAACGACTACTACTGCCGCCAGAGCGAGCCGCCGACGCGCCGTTGTCGCCGCTCCCTTACCGGAGACGGCCTGACGTTATTGATGACAGTCGGAAGTCTTCGTGTACGTGCCCCTAAGGACCAGCGCCCTAGAGCTGAAGCAGTCGTCATTGAACCCTTGAATTGATCTGAAACTTGTAGCACCAAACCTAGAACACACGTAGACTAGACGAGATCCACCACTCCATGGAAGCGGTGACCAGACGAATCTCCGCCCTCCTCAACGCCAGCGGCAAGATCGTCGCATACGAGGTGGAAGAGGAGACGGGTATACCTTATTCTTGTCCCGTTCAACGCCGCCATAGCCACCATAGCGTCGATGCCGGTTGACCAAACTCTAACTTTAGGGACCTTCTACAACGCCGAGCGCAGGTCCGAGGTACCCACCCCCTCTCGTCGCCGAAGCGACAAGCAGAGGAGGCGAGGACCCATCGATTTCCAATGTAGACGACGAGGACGACGTAGACACTACCGCAAGTTAAAGGCATGCGGCAGTCCTCTCTCCATTATGACCAGCCTAAGATAACGATAAGTAGTAGTAATTGCTTCGGCGTGGAGCAATTACTTTCTGACATAATCACCAATTATTTATTTATCTCTCGGGTGTCCGTATCGCACCGGACTGGCGCGCGACCGTGTACTATAATTTTTATCAAAAAAAAAGGGGGGGCGTTATATTTCTGGTATTTGCAAAAATAAAATACCACATATACGTAGTACAAAAAAAAAATCATGCTGGAATTTCCGTGTGTCTGTGTTGAAGCAAACAAAACGTAGAAGAAATCGGCACCGGCATCGATCCGCGGCACCGGCATCCAACGATTCTCCTCCAAGCACAGCTATCTTCCGTCTGGCTCCATCGAGTAGAAGAAATCGGATCGGATCTGTCCAATCTTTCCCCCTTCTCATCCCCACCAAAACCTAACATCCGATCGACCTCGGTCAAGCCATGGCCACGTCGAAGGCTCCTTCTCCGCCGACGTCAGAGCGATTCCTGCTGCTATCCGACATGGTGGAAGATTTCGCCTACTACGATGACCAAACGGCTTTTCGGATCGTCAAGTGCCGGAGGCACGAGGCCTACGGCTGCGGGCCCAACGGCGATGCCATCGTTCGCGGCCTCGCCATCTTCGTGCGCCTCGGCGGCGGCGACGACGACCCATACAGAAACCCCAAGCTGTGTCTCTACGCCACCGACGAGGTCTTCGACCGCGTCGGGTCGGAGATCGGCGCACAAGCTGCCAAGCTCTACGGGAGGCACATCCGCTTCAACGCCCGCATCTGCACCATCGACGGCAACGTGATGGTCATCCGCGTCTCGTTCCTCGCTAGTTTCAGCAGAGGCGACTTCCGGTCCTACTACCTCGTCTACGACTCTACTGCCGCGTCGCTCTTCCTGCTTCCCTGCCGACCTACCTCCTGCCGTCCCGCCTGCACCACGACCCCTCTCAAGGTTAATGTTGGAGAAGACACTGACGCCGATGACGACTACTCGCTTGTACTAATGGCAGAGATGTCTGGACAGGGATCGGTCCCCCTTCTCTACATGTGGTCGCCGCCATCCCCCGACGAAAACAGCTGTGTGTGGAAAGTCAAGGCCCGTGTAGACGTCAATTCCTTTGCCGACCCCTTCAAAGCGAACGTGGTGTTCTCGTTCAAGGGCAATGTTGCTGTCTGGGGCGATCTGGCGCAAGGTATCATGTACTGCAATTGCTCTGATCTAATAACAGAGCCCCCCGTGGATTTCAAGCATGCCGTGTTCCCCTCGGAGTGCAGCACTATGGACCACATGAAACACATGGACATGGACGTCTTGGAACACTACTCTTTACCTTTGTACCGAACCATGGGCTGCGTCGGGGACTCCATCTGGTTTGTCATCATCGAACCAAACTATGCTTGCCCTACCGATACCATGGTGAAGGTGTGGACTCTGGATCTCCTGTCAGAGGAGGAGGAGAAGAAGTGGAACCCACATAGAGAGTTCAAGATGATGGAGGTCTTGAGGACGGCGAAAGGGCTTCCAAAGATGGTTCCCAAGTTTCCCATCCTTAGACCACGACAGCAGGCTGATTGCGCCCTCTACATGCTGCTGCCTGAGCCCTACTCTGGTGGAATAGCAGCATATGGTCACCTTGTGTGCATTAACTTGAGTAGCCGCTATGAGGTGCGTCTCCAGTCGATCAGACGCCTGGCCATACCGTTGATGGATCACCCTGTTGTACTGGATCTAGATTTCTTCGGTCACTCCGACTTGAGCAGCAACTATGAGGTGCATCCAAACAAAGGTGCTTGAGGTGGACAATTTGTTAAACTAGATGATACGCCGCGGGTTGGTTGGTGCGGGATACCAAACAAATAGTTTAGAGAAATATAAGAATGAACAATTTTGGTTGTACATTTTCGTGGAAGGGAGACACTTTAGCATTAACAAAAAGTATGTAACATGCATTTGTTGTGTTGAGATCTCAGTCTCACACAGCAAACTGGGGAGGCCGGGAGGGGAATTTGCTCGTGCAGCCTCGCAGTGGATTTTTCTTTCTTGGTGGGCAAATTTTGGTGGACGGCCCGTGAGCCCTATGAGCCGACCCTCGAGCTGTCCGAGCCGAGCTTCGAGCCCACTTTTCTGTTTCCCATCTGCAGCAAGCCAAGCCTGGCTCGGCTCGATTCCACTCCTAAATATTCTACACAAACTAAAAATAATTCACATCGTATTAGCCTAGTATACACTAGTAGAAAACAGACCTTTGGTCCAGGGGTATTAGCCCCGGTTTTGCTACAAACCAGGACTAATGCCCCGGTCCAACGGCTAGAACTGACCCCAGGGGGGTGGCAGACACTAGCCCCGGTTCGAACGGGACCTTTAGCCTCGGGTCGTGTAATAAACCGGGGCTAAAGGGTTTCAGGCAGGCCGGGTCGGGCGTTAGACCCTTTAGCCCCGGTTTGTTACACGACCCGGGGCTAAAGGTGGACCTTTAGCCCCGGTTCTAGACACGAACCTAGGCTAACGGTCTGGCTATATCTTCTTCTTCCCCTGCCCGAGCCACCATTCAAGCTGGTGGCTCTCCTCTCTCTCTCTCTCTTTCTTGCTTCAAGCTCGAGTTCATGCCCTTTTTTCCCTCAAGATTTGTCTAGATTTTGTGGTGCCCCATCTATCTAAAGGTTCTAAAAGGTGAGCAACTTCATTCTTTGAACTCTCATTGCTATATTAGCTCATTTCATGCTCTATCTTATAGATGGATTTGTGGATTTAGTTTGGTAGTAATTTTTGAAGTGATAGCATGATATCAATGTTTAGATCCTATCTATCTTGTATTAATGTAAGGAACTCTAAGGTAAATATCACAATATGTGGATTATTCTATCAATATATATCTTGTTTTGGCACATAGAGTCTCAAAAATTGATTTTAGAAGCACAGACATGCGTGAGTTCATCATTCTAACTAACTAGCTAGCTAGGCAAAATATCTTTCTTCGTCTACTTGCGTTCAACAAACTGAAAAATTTGTAACAAAGATAGGGTTAATTCATAAAAGCTTGATAAGAAGACATCACAATTCACATATTAGGGAGTGCCTCTATGGCGAGCTCCTCGAAGATGTCTGAGGACGGGATCCTAAGACATCTTCGAGAAGCTCTGCCATAGTGGTGTCCCTGCTCTCCCACACCATCTTTCGGTTTATATCTTCTCTAGCTAAATCAGATATGCTGGTGGAGCTAACTAATTTCACATATTAGAGAGTGCCTCTACGGCGAGCTCCTCGAAGATGTCTGAGGACGAGGTCCTAAGATCCTCAGACATCTTCGAGAAGCTCCGCCGTAGTGGTGTCCCTGGTCTCACACACCATCTTGCAGTTCTTCACAAAAATGCATACCTATTTATAGATTAAGCAACACAACATAGTGTCGGGCACTAATGACATAATATCGACACACTCACGCTGGCATAGTGCTGCCACTCACCCAAAATAGTGTCGGCATTTAATTTACTGGCTTAGTGTTGCCCACTAAGGACATAGTGTTGACATGTTGTCTCCACATCCACATTTAGTCCCGGTTGGTGCCTCCAACCGGGACTAAAGGTTCATCATATCTTTAGTCCCGGTTACTGGTTTTAGATTAGTACTAATTAATTATGATTATGTTTGATGTACTTAATTAATTATATATTGCAGATGAGCCGGCAATGGATGTACGCTGACCGACTCTCTAATGAGTTCATTAAAGGCCTGCATTCTTTTCTTCTTGTGGCCGAGGCAAACAAGCGGAGTGGTTTTATGTCTTGTCCATGTGGTGTCTGTCGGAATCATAAAGAATACTCTTCCTCAAGAGTCCTTCACAGCCACCTGTTTCGGTCCGGTTTCATGACCGGCTATAATTGTTGGACCAAGCACGGAGAAAGAGGGGTTATGATGGAAGACAACAAAGAAGAAGAGAATGACAACGACTACCCTGAATACGATGGTACTACAATGGAAGACATTGATGAAGAAAAAGATGAAGAACAGGCATCAGATCTACCCGATGATGATCTTAGTCGGGCCATTGCTGATGCCCAGGAAGAATGCGTAACTGAAAGGGAGAGGTTGAAGTTCAAGAAGATGTTAGAGGATCACAAAAAATTGTTGTACCCAAATTGTGAAGATGGGCACAAAAAACTGGGTAGCACTGGAATTGCTGCAATGGAAAGCGAAGAGCGGTGTGGTGACAAAGGATTTGAAAAGTTGCTGAGAATAATGAAGAAGTTGCTTCCAAGGATAACGAACTACCCGCCATTACCTCTGAAGCAAAGAAGGTTATGCGCCCTCTAGGATTAGAGGTGCAGAAGATACATGCATGCATTAATGTGCATCCTCTACATGGCGTAGTATGAGAATTTGGATGCATGCCCAGTATGCACTGCATTGCGGTATAAGATAAGACAAGATGACCCTGGTGATGTTGAGGGCGAGCGTCGCATGAAGAGGGTTCCTGCCAAGGTGATGTGGTATGCTCCTATAATACCACGATTGAAACGTTTATTCAGGAACAAAGAGCATGCCAAGTTGTTGCGATGGCACATGGAAGACCGTAAGAAAGACGAGATGTTGAGACACCCCGCTGATGGGTCGCAGTGGAGAAAAATCAAGAGAGAGTTTCCGGACTTTGCAGGTGATGCGAGGAACTTATGGTTTGGTCTAAGTACAGATGGCATGAATCCTTTTGGGGAGCAGAGCTGCAGTCATAGCACCTGGCATGTGACTCTGTGTATTTATAACCTTCCTCCTTGGTTGTGCATGAAGCGGAAGTTTATTATGATGCCAGTGCTCATCCAAGGCCCGAAGCAACCCGGCAACGACATTGATGTGTACCTAAGGCCATTAGTTGAAGAACTCTTACAGTTGTGGCACGGACAAGGTGTACGTGTGTGGGATGAGAACAAGCAGGAGGAATTTGACCTACGAGCGTTGTTGTTCATAACAATCAATGATTGGCCTGCTCTTAGTAACATTTCAGGACAGACAAACAAGGGATACAATGCATAAACACACTGTTTAAACGATACTAAAATTATATATTTGGATAAATGTAAGAAGAATGTGTACCCGGGGAATCGTCGTTTTCTTCCGCCCTCGCACATCCTAAGAAAGAAAGGTAAGCATTTCAATGGTGAGGCAGACAGCCGGTGTAAGCCTATCCGCCGTACTGGTGATGATGTATTTGACATGGTGAAGGATTTAAAAGTAATCTTTGGAAAGGGTCCTGGTAGACAATCTGTTCCGAAGGACGATGTCGGACATGCACCCATGTGGAAAAAGAAATCTATATTTTGGGAGCTACCCTATTGGAAAGTCCTAGAGGTCCGCTCTGCAATTGACGTGATGCACCTGACGAAGAATCTTTGCATGACGCTGCTAGGCTTCTTGGGCGTGTATGGGAAGAGCAAAGATACACCTGAAGCACGGCAGGACCAACAACGTATAAAAGACCGAGAAGGCATGCATCTAGAGTTGTTTGAAGGTACTGCTAGCTACGCTCTTACCAAAGAAGAGAAGGAAATCTTTTTTGAAGTCCTTTACAGTATCAAGGTCCCATCTGGTTTCTCGTCGAACATAAAGGGAATAATAAATATGGCAGAGAAAAAATTTCAAAACCTAAAGTCTCATGACTGCCACGTGCTTATGACCCAGCTGCTTCCGATTGCATTGAGGGGACTCCTGCCGGAAAATGTTCGAGTACCCATTGTGAAGCTATGTGTGTTTCTCAATGCAATTTCTCAGAAGGTAATCAGTCTAGATAGTCTACTAAGGTTATAGAAATATGTGGTCCAATGTCTTGCCAGCTTCGAGTTGGTGTTCCCACCATCCTTCTTCAGTATTATGACTCACCTCCTAGTTCACCTAGTCGATGAGATTAACATTCTTGGTCCTGTATTTCTACACAATATGTTACCCTTTGAGAGGTTCATGGGAGTGTTAAAGAAATATGTTCATAACCGTGCTAGGCCAGAAGGAAGCATCTCAAAGGGATATGGAACAGAGGAGGTCATTGAGTTTTGTATTGACTTTATTCCTGACCTTAAGCCCATTGGTGTTTCTGAATCACGGCATGAGGGTAGAATTAGTGGAAAAGGAACGCTAGGAAATAAAGCAAGGATATGTATGGACGGACATTCTCTCACTAAAGCACACTACACAGTTCTGCAAAGTTCCACCTTGGTGGCTCCGTATATCGAGGAACACAAGAATATTGTACACTCCAACAACCCGGGGAAGCCTGGCTCCTGGATTAGAGATGAACATATGAGGACTTTCGGCGGTTGGTTGCAGTCACATCTCATGAATGACATAAATGTTGGAGAGCAGTTGTACTTGTTGGCCAGGTCACCATCTTCGACTATATTGACTTTCCAAGGGTACGAGATAAATGAGAATACATTTTACACGATCGCCCAAGATAAAAAGAGCACCAATCAAAATAGTGGTGTCCGATTTGATGCAACAGACGAGAATGGGCAAAAGGATACATATTATGGTTACATAGAGGAGATATGGGAACTTGACTATGGACTTTTTTTAAGGTTCCTTTGTTTCGGTGCAAATGGGTCAAGCTGACAGGAGGCGGGGTTGAGGTAGACAAGAAATACGGAATGATAACAGTGGATCTCAACAACCTTGCGTATAGAGATGAACCATTTGTCCTAGCCAATGATGTGGCTCAGGTTTTTTATGTGAAGGACATGTCTACCAAACCGAGAAAAAGGAAAGATAAGCAAAAAAAATACAGCATCCGATGAGCCAAAGCGCCACATATTTCTTTCAGGAAAAAGAAACATCATGGGGGTGGAGGATAAGACAAACATGTCAGACGATTATGATAAGTTTCATGAAATTCCGCCCTTCGCTGTGAAGGATGACCCAAGCATCCCGTTAAATAAGGAAGATGCTCCATGGTTACGGATTAGAAGAAAACCCTAACATGTGTGGATGTTGGTGATGTACAATATTATTAAACCTTTATTTTTAATGATCTTCTTATATGTATATGGATATGAACTTTCTCGATCTCAATAGGTAGTATTGCAACTTGTTGTGGCCAGACATTTATTAATATTAAAATATAAAAATTAGTCATAATCATATCTAGCCCTGTAGTACACAACTTCTGGGTCGTCTTCGGAATCGTCATCATCGTCGTCACTCGTAGCACGCGGATGGATCCTCAGCCCTTTCTCGTAGCATGCGGATGGATCCTCCGGCCTCGGATTCACGACGCGCGGGGGAGGGGGCTCCCGGATGACGACCCCAGTACGTCCTAGGCCTTCACCACCACCACCATTCTTGTGGCTATGCTGCTCGTAAAAGTGCGGGTACCTCAGGCGAGGATGGTCTCCCATGGCGATGTAGCGCATCACACCGGCGATAGTCCGGTTTGCCCACCACAGGCGGCGATCAGCCTCGTTGTGGTTCATTGGGGGCGGGCTGTCACCCTCGTACCTGGCGAGCTCCCTTTCTCGCCGGTTTGCGAAGAAGGCATTCCAGGTGTCGAGGTTGTCGGGATCCCAATGGGGATCCATCCACTGCTCCAGCGTGAGCTCGAGGTAGAAGTGGTTCGTGATGGCCGCCTGGCAGGCCGAACCTTGAGACATAGGAGGAACAGGAACCCCTCCAGCGCTCAGCATCCAGTCAGCGGGCAGCCGGTACCCCGGCGGCCATGGGTAGCTGGGCGCCTGACGCTCGGTCTCGTCGAGCGTCAGAAAAGCCCAGTAAGCGGTGTCCATTGTTGTGAGAGAGAAGGTATGGATGTGTCGATGGAAATGGCGGTCGGCCTAGATATAGAGGGACATGGCGGGAGAACATGGCGGGAGAAACATGGCGGGAAGCGGGGGAAATGGCGGGAGAACATGGCAGGAAGCGGGGGAAATGGCGGGAGAACATGGCGGGAAGTGGGGGAAATGGCGGGAGAACATTTCTACTATATTTTTGTGAATATTTTGCTATATTATATGTAGTTTTCCATTTTTAAATAATAAACTATATTTTTATTATTATTTGTGAACATTTCTACTAAATATAATACTTGTTAGATAATAGATAATTTCATTTAAGTTGTATAATAAAGTATGATAATAGATTTAAATTATAGATCTTCTTTTTCTGAAAAATTTGATATATAATACATAATTTTTTGAAAACTATAAACCATTTTTGGGTTTGGCGCCAAAAATAACCTTTAGCCCGGTTTATGTCTGACAAGGCTAAAATCTACTAACCCAGTTAGTATTACAACCCGGGGCTAAAGGGTTTCGTCATGAGGAAGTCTGGCGGGCAGCACCTGCTAGCCGGGTTGTATGTCTGAACCGGGCTAAAATTAGCCAGTTCGTATTACAACCCGGGGCTAAAGAGGTGTGCCCGGGTCGAGCGACGACCCGGAGATCGCTGATTCTTCTTCTCAGCACGCCTTGCTGCGCCGCCCGCGCCCGTCTCCGCCCTGCGCCGCGCCCCGCCAGCTTCACCCGCGTCACCCGCCCGCCACCGCCACCCCGCCAGCCCCTGCTCATGCCGCGCGTCTTCTCCGCCTCAGTCTCCACCGCCTCGTCTACGTCGTCTCAGGTGATCGCCGTGCTAGATTGTTAATTTTGGTTAATTAGGGTTAATTATATTAGTTAGTTTTGGTTAGTAGTGTTAGTTAGTAGTATATTAGTATTTAGTGTTAATTAGTTAGTGTTAATTGTATTAGTTATTAGTATTTTGGTTAGTAGTGTTAGTTAGTAGTATATTAGTATATTAGTTATTTAGTGTTAGTTAGTAGTATATTAGTATTTTAGTTAGTGTTAATTGTATTAGTATTTAGTTAGTGTTAGTGTTAGTGTTATGGTTAGATAATATTTTAGTTAGTGTTAATTAGTGTTAGTTAGTGTTAGTTAGTAGTATTAGTATTTTAGTTAGTGTTAATTAGTAGTATTAGTATTTTAGTTAGTGTTAATTGTATTAGTATTTAGTTACTATTAGTGTTATGGTTAGATAGTATTTTAGTTAGTGTTAATTGTATTAATATTTAGATAGTATTAGTATTTTGGTTAGTGTTAGTTAGTAGTATTAGTTAGTGTTAGGTTTAGGGTTAGTGTTAGCAGTATTAGTATTTAGAATACTTAGTTAATGAGGTTTAGTTTAGTTAGTGATAGGTTTAGGGTTATTGTTATTAGGGCAATATATACTTAGTGATTTAGTTACTATTTATGATTGTTTATTGCTATTATTTAGTTATGTCGCGTCTATCTCGTCCGAGCCTACTAGACTCCGTCGAGGATGTCCGAGTCTGGGCTCCGCCGGGTTGGCACTGGGAGGTGCTACCTGTCGGGACTCGTACCTTGGTGAGAAATCCGGGTATCATCGTCAACCCAGAGCTTCTTTGATGGTGTCCACGAGGTCCAGGAGCGGTGCAGAGGGAGCCAACCCCCGAGGAGGTGGTACGTCATCGTATCAAGGAGGAGGACGAGCATGTACGGTGATACATGTATCTTTTGGAGACTAGGTTCTCTAATATCTGGCAGGTTCACGGATCTCACCCGAGCTATTCTCCGGTGATGGTTCCTCTTCTGTGGCTGCAGAGCTCCGTAACCTGAGCAGCGGCAGCCGTGTTCGCTAGTTTATCTTAATAATGTACTTTATCTTTTACTTTATCCTATAATGCACCCGAGCTATTCTCCGGTGATGTATTAATAATGTACTTTATCTTATACTTTATCCTATAATGCACCCGAGCTATTCTCTGGTGATGTATTAGTAATGTACTTTATCTTATATTATTGTAATTTATCTTAATCACTAAGTACTGTATCCGAGTTGTCGCAGTTGTAATATTCTTTTACTTAATGCAATATTCTTTCTCTGTATTAGTTAAGCTATGGACGGTAGACAGAATGAAGAGGAGCTCCTCGACATTATAGATGAGAAGTCTTTGGGGGTCTTATCATGATGGCTCCGAATATCTTAATTTGTCTGGAGGAGACGATGGTGGACCAAATAGTGGAGACGATGGTGCTGACCATCGTGGAGACCATGGTGAAGACACCATAATAATGACAAACTCCGTCAAGGTATATAAAGCCTCTATCGATGTTTCACTAGTATAGATGCACTAATTGATTCGTATATATGTACTGACGAATGTTTTTTCTCTTAGACCTCCGCTTTCGGCCAATCTTCTACAAATACAAGAGGCCTGACACACAAGTTGCCCGTTGATGTCCGTTTCAGCATTGACTTAGTCTCTCCGCAGGGTCAACCGCTGGAGCTCAAAGAAGCTGCGAATGCATTTACAAGTCAATGCGGAGTGATTGTTAGAGACAACGTCCCGATCACCACGCGAAACTAGAACAAGCCAGGAAAGAAAAAGGATCCGGCTGGGGCTAGTTTTGTAGATGATAGAGCGAAAGATACAATGTGGAATTCTCTCATGACACATTTCACCCTACCTGTCTTGGAGACTGATGAGCTCACACAGCAAATGATGAGGAAAGTCAAGCACTTTGCTCTTAAGAAGATGGCCGAACTATTCAAGGAATAGAAAAAAAGATTGTACCACAAGTATGTCTTGAAGGAAACAACTCCTCCATTCGTTGGCCCACTAGAGTTGCAGCAGGATAACTGGGCCGCATTTGTGGAATACAAGACCTCAGCACCAGCTAAGGCAATATCAGCAAAAAATAAGGAAAATGCAGCCAAAAAGAAATATCACCATCATATGGGCACAGGTGGCTACAGGAGTGCCATGCCTAAGTGGGATAAAGCTGAGGCTGACCTAGAGGCTAAAGGGGTCACTCCAGCTACGTCTAGTTGGCCCTTGAGGTCAAGAAATTGGGTATTCGGGCATGGGGCATCATTAGACCCAGAAACAGGCGAGATTGTTGCAGCCGAAGAAATTTCTACACCCAAGAAAGAACTTGTTAAAGTGATGAAAGAGGTTGAAGAGGAGCGTTTGTTTCGACGGAAGAGCGATGGTGACAAAGGCTCTCGGGAATCCTGAAAAGGCTGGACGAACAAGAGGGTTCGGACCTTCTTATCCATGGGTTATCGGGTTTCCCGAGCACCGTGACACGTACAGAAGCCGATCGAGAAGAACAAACCGGCAAAAAGAGGAGGATACAGAGCGGTTCGCGAGGTTTGAAGCCGCGCTGCAGGAGTATCGCCAAGAGCTTAATGAACTTAAAGGACTCAATGGCGTTAAGATCCTACACCGGACAGTACGGTCGGCCCATCACAACGGAAAAGCAGCGTGGCTTCCACGGAGGGCCATGGTAATGATGCAACGATGGATGTGTACCCCGTGGATGCAATTAAGGAGAAGACTAGCTGTGAGCTGCATGTTGAACTGAAGAATATATCCATGAAGGTGGCGGTCGGCTTTGCTTTACCTTCTGCACCGGGAGCGACCTACCATTGCAATCCGATTCCAGCTGGCTATGCTCGTGTCGGTGTGGATGAAATTCTACCTATGTGTCAGTCACTACAGCTTGACATCCCTGGAGGTGAAGGGGAGACGGCACTGGGAGAAGTCACGAGTGGCTTCATTCTTTGGAAAAAAGAATACATCAAGTTTCTAGGCTCGACACCAAGGCCACCTTCTTCACCAAGGCAACCGTCTCCTCCCAGTGCACCGTCTCCTCCAAGTCCACCTCCAAGTGCACCGTCTCCTCCCAGTAATAGTCCAATCCATGACCCCAACACGAGTCCATCTCAATCTACGCAGCCGCCTCCACCCACTAAGGGGCAAAAGCGGAAGAATACCACCGCTCCGTCGGCGATAACCAACGCCGGCGACAGTTGTCGCCCCTCCCAAATACCGCGGTTCCTCCCAAGAGGGCTTACGACCTGACGATGAGGAGACCGATGCGGTCGTCGTCGTGCGAAGTGGATGCTCATTTTAAAAGAAACAACCTGAGCGAGGTCCAAATAAAACCGGAAACCAAGGAGCACTTTAGGAAATTCTGACACAGCCATCCCAAGCTCGATTAAATCGCGGATGACTATACACGATGTCTTCAGAAGACATTGAAACAAAAGAGATCAGGCGGTAGAGGAAGCATCAAAAAAGAGGTTCCCCAGAAGGGGGAACAAGCAAAACAATCGAGTGGTAGCGGAAGCATCAGAACAGACGTCCCTCAGCTGGGGAAACAAGCAAAACAATCGAGTGGTAGCCGAAGAACCAAAAGAGATGTTCCCTAGCTGAGGAAACAAGCAAACCAATCGCCCCCCCCCCCCCACTCCAGGTGAACATACCCAAACCTCAACTATATGAGGAAGAACCTATGGATCCGGAAATGGCTAGGATATTGGCCGAGCAATGTGGTATGCCTATTCATGAAATTATTCACGGTGATATGCCCAAGGCTGAGGTAGCACCCAAATTTGTTAACGGGGAGCCTCTGCTCAGTTCTGAGAGGCTTCAGGATATGCCAACACAAATGCGACGATTCCATGAATGGTACATGAAAGCATCAAAAGAACAGCGAAATTGACTCATACTGAAAGTTCGAAAATCGTATTATTACATTGAAGACGAGGTCCCTATTGAATTTACAGAATTATTTCAGTTATTCAATCTAAAGGAACTCGACAAAACTATCCTCAGTTCGTATTGTTTGTAAGTGATTACTTTATTTATGTAATTAGGTCTCTATCTTAGCTTTTTCAATTTATTGCCGGTAAGTATACTCACTATATTCTTTTGTACGCTATATATAATGATGCAGAATGAAGATGCTTGATTGTAAAAGAAAGGCTATCAACGGATTTGGGTACATTGACCCACATCGAGTTCATGGAGCTATACTAAAGGATAAACCACTGGAGACCGAGCACAACTTGTTGCAGTTTATCATGAAACAACATTTCTGTAACGAAATACTATTTCCTTACCACGACGGCAAGTGAGTTTTTGTACACATTAACTTTTGCTTACTCGATGTTCAGTGTAAATGATGAGTTACTGACGTATGTAAACCTTGTATAGGTACCACTGGATTCTTCTAAGCATTTCACTTGACATGGAAAGAGTTCACATCATGGACTCACTAAACAAAGACATTACCGCATCATTATCGATGCGCTCGAGAGGTAATTTCAACCATTATCGCACTATATCGGTTTCTTTCGTTCATTTTCTGGGATATCAAGTAGTTATTAACTCATACATTAATTTTTTTTGTCGGGTAGGGTTTGGACAAAGTTCAAGAAACATGTTCGCGGTTAATGGCGTGAGGAGCTATTTTTTAAATCACTCTCGGTAAGTACTACGAGCTAAGTCCGCGCATCTATTTAATTCTAGTTTATATGCATTTATCATGCTAGCGTTATTATTTGATTGAATTCTATTCTTGTCAAGTGCGCGAGGCAGCCACAGGAAACTAATCTATGTGGATTCTACGTGTGTGAGTTCATTCGCATCAGTATTGAGAAGCCCTCGGAAAATGTTCGAGTAAGTAAACAATATATTCACCCTTTATTTTTATTACAAAAAATCGTGTTGAGTCTAATCCATACGATCTCCTTTTTACATAGTTGGACGCGATGCGGGACAAGCTCCTACCAGAGGACCGCCTAATAGCAATCAAAGAGGAATTTGCTGCATTTTTTCTCGACGAGGTCATAGACCCACAGGGAGAATACTATATAAGTAGACCCTAAAGCATCCATATAATGATCTCCATGTAATCAAATAGACATGCTCTGGACCTTGTTGGAACTCCATATATATATGCTTGTAAGAGTAATTATATTATATATTGCGTCAATGTGGCCAAGTACCGTGTAGTAGCGTTCCGTATGTATACGAAAACTTGTTTCTAATGAAAACACAGAATGAAAAATAATTGAACACAAAACACAAAATGAAAAAAAACACAAAACCCTAAAACCCCATCCCCTGCCACGGCAGCCAAATGGCACAAAATGCTGCCGCGACAGGGAACCTTTAGTCCGGGGTCGTAACACGACCCGGGGCTAAATGTCCTGCCGTCCAGCGCGCCTAGCAGGCCACGTGGTTGGACCTCTAGCCCCGGTTCGTAACTGAACCGGAGCTAAAGCTTGGACCTTTAGTCCCGCTTTCGCAGCCCCGGTTCGAAATCCGGGGCTAAAGGCCCTTACAAACCGGGGCAAATTGCCCGGATTCTATTAGTGATAAAGCATTTCATGGTTCCTTGTGTACAGAGTGTGGGCAAAATTAATACCTTCATAGATCAATAGCAAATATCCGGTCAGACTAAATTTATGCACTGAAAAGAACTGAGAAAATATTATTATGAAGTTAATATAGAGTAGGAGGCAGAACTGTACTAAGATCCCAAAGTAACGCAATTGCTAGTATTAAGATCCCAAAGTAAGCACTTAGAAATTCAAATACACATGGATTAGTGCTAGTCAAAAGATAACCATGATGTTTTTGTTATATTCGTGAGGGTTAACAGAAGTAGATAATTGGTGTAGGATAAGCACATCAAACTCAATTCTAGGTCACCGAACAATAGATAATTCGTTTAAATGAGGAAATCAAGAAAACACATAAAAATAAGAGGAGAGTTGGTAAATAAAAAACGCTTTGAAAGATTTTTTTATGTAGACTTGCCTCGCGCTGGGATATTTGTAGTACAGACCATGGAAAAGAAATAGGCCCCATTTAGTATTTTAGTAACCTTAAGAAATAGCCTTGTGCCAAACTTAACTGTTTCAATTCCCACAATCAGAAGCTTGTTTATGCGCTCAAACATACTGTGTCAGTTATATAGATCGCGTCAAGAATACCTGTAGCCCTTGTGTAAATATTGAACACTACTTGGTATAGCATTCAGGCATTGAGCCTCAAATCAAAATCGGGCAAGTAAAATTGGACTGACATCTGTATCAGCAAAAGGATTGTGCCTGGAAGATCAACAATTGAGCAGCCACTAATAAGCGCAGCTTATAAAGCAACACTGTTTATTCATATCTGCAGTACGATAAGTCACTTTTGGCGTTGAAGCTGATATTGTTTTCGTCCTCTATTCTTCCATGTCAATGTACTTCCATATAAAATCCCTATAGTTACAAATGGATTGGTTCGTCTCTTTGCCGCACCATACAGTTGGTTTAATTCCTACTGCGATTAAACTGTTGTCTGTGCTCCGTCAGGATGAGCATTGACTCAAGGATACCAGTGCGACCTATCGGTTCGGTACTCCACGCGTCGCAAAGAGATCTCTCTCCCACCCTGACCTCCTCAGGTCACTAAGGTATTGACACCCTCACAAAAGAGATATGCTATTTCCGTTTTTATTAACTTCTTTTCAAGACCTCGTCGTAAGTTCATTATCCCGGGACATCCGAGATGAGAAGGCTCATCGGACATGCGCTGGAAACGAGTACTTTAGAATAGCAGCACCTTCGGGACACTAGTACAAGCCAGAGACTATTTTCTCAAGACCTCTGGCGTATGCTAGACCTGTTGCATCAAGATCAAATTGAACTCATCGATCTCACCAGTTGGAGGTTGAACACAAGCTCAAGGCAACTTTGTGGAAGCAAAAGACCGTCTTATAAAAGGTAGTGATCGGGGGTTCTCGGCGATGGATGGATTTAGGCCTGTACGATGCATGGGCCTAATCCACGATCCCTATCCATGAAGACCTCAACGTACAAGATTCAAAAGGGCTAATTTTTTTTAAATAATACGTTTTTTTAATCATTTTCATGAATATTACGCAGATTAAAGAATTTACGGAAGTATTGCACTGTCGTTTTTTCAAACAAAGACTAGCCCGAGTCGTTTTTTCAAACAAAGACTAGCCCGAGTCGTTTTCCCATACAACGACGAGCCCAAGTAGTGCACTGACATAATCGGCTGGCAGCTAGTCGTTTTTTAAAAAAACGACACACCCGAATCGTTGTTTGAAAAAACGACACGGCTTGTCAGGTATTGAAAAGCAGACGGTTGCATGGATCATGCACACCCTACGTTGGACTAATCCAGCCACTATTTTGCGCCGTTCTTTTTCCCCGCTAGTATCTCTCCCGCCACCTCTTCCTGCCAGTATTTGTCCCGCCACTTTTTTCGCGCCGTTTCTCTCCCGCTACTTCTTCCCGCTGTTTTCTCCCGCCAATTCTTCCCGCGTTTCTCTCCCGCCACTTCTTCCCGCCGTTTTCTCCCGCCAAATCTTCCCGCCGTTTTTCTCCCGCCACTTCTTCCCGCTGTTATCTCCCGCCAATTTCTACTAGTTGCCTCTATAAATACTGGCACCGAGATGGTATCTCTCCATCCTGTTATTCCTCTATTTCTCCCATTTCCTTCCCCTTTCCATCATGAGTGTGCCATGTTCGGACCCCGAGTATAGGCCTACGAAGAAGAAAGATGCCAGGTTGCCGCAAGGGGTGACACACGAGCGTTGTTGGTGTGGCCATCTCGCGAAGGTCAAGGAGTCGATCGATTTCTCCACCTGCATGGGCATGAAGTTTTTCATGTGTCCCAACTACGACGCAAGCCCGCCCGGCAAGCAAGTTAAATGCGAGAGGCCTCCGGTATGTTCCCAGAGCATGGTTAATATGAACCATTCATGTTATCATGATTTCTTTTATTCATTCCATTGATTTGCTTGTAGTCTCCTCCTCCACTTTGCAAGTGGTACCATTGGATTGACACCGAGCAGCCAGCCTGGGCCAAGAAAGAGTGTCATGACAGGAACCGAGCTGCGTGGGCTGCCTTTCATGCGGAGGCAGCTGAAAGGATGGCGAAGAGGCGAAGAAGGAGCGAGAGAGAAATGAAAGAATTCCAAGAGAAAGCTCAAAACCGCGAGCTGAACAGGAAGAGAAGGGAGGAAGAGCAGGCAATCATGACGCCCGGAAGAGGTGCAAGGAGTCCGTGGCGGAAAGGAAATTAAGAGAAAGAGCTGCGGTAGCGGCGGAAGGCGATGGGGACAAGACCGGGAAGTATCCGCGCTAGACTCAGGGAAGGTAGACGTATGTCTCAGTACCGATGTATCTTAATTCCTGTTGTAGTGTCTTGATGTAACTTTATTCAGTTGTAGTGTCCCGATGTATCTTAATTTCAGTTCTAGTGTCTTGATGTATCTTAATTTCAGTTGCAGTGTCTTGATGTAACTTCCTTTCAGTTGTAGTGTCTTGATGTATCTAAAATGTTTCCCACCGAAATGCTTTCCATCAAAAACATTCCCTTGAATGCTTCCTTAAAATATCTCCCGCCAAAATGCTTCCCGCTAGAATGCTTTCCGCCAAAATATCTCCCGCCGAAATGCTTCCCGCCATAATGTTTCCCGCCTAATTTTTCCCGCCAGAATGATTTTTCCCGCCAAAATGCCTCCTCGTGCAGTTGTTTAAGCATAGCCACCCCGTTTTTAGCCAGTTATTTATTTACCGCAAGTTATGTTGAATTGTGTTGCAAGCTATGCTGTAGTGTTTGTCGAATAAAAAATGTGTCTCATCGTGAGCAGATAACTAGACCGATACAAGATACAAGTCTCATACATAAGCAGATAACTAGACCGATACAAAATACAAGTCTCATACATAGACAGATAACTAGACGATACAAGATACATAGAAGCAGAATCTGTGACAGATACATAGATAGATATCACTGCCACCGGTCACGAGGTTGCCCTGGCGTCGGTGTATCCCATCTGTACCTTCTAGGAGGCACCACATTGCGGGGAGGTAGAGTTGACCCGTCACCCTGCGTCTGTGTATCCTGTGTGGGGATAGGTGGTGGAGTCTGATGCGTCTCCTGAGTCTGCTGCGTCTGATACAATCCAAACCAGTCTACCTGGTCCTGATGAGTCTGCTGATCCTCCTCATTAGTCGCCCACGAACCCATTGAGGACATGCTTGGGTCTCCATATCCTCCTGCCATGTAAAAATATTAAGTACTCAACGATTATACACTACATGTAACCAAAATAGATAGGAAGATGCGTATCCTGAGGACGATAGCCCATGAATGGGACTTGCGGCTGCTGCTGGTGCCACTGGTCGAAAGTAAGATGCGGCTGCTGCTGCCACTGGTCGAAATCAAACTGCGGCTGATGCTGCCACGCCGATCCTCCAGCCTGGTCTGGGGGTGGTGCTCTCGGTGTCTCCCGCTGCTGCTGCCACGCTGAGCCTCCAGCCTGGTCTGGGGGTGGTGCTCTCGGTGTCTCCCGCTGCTGCTGCCACGCTGAGCCTCCAGCCTGGTCTGGGGGTGGTGCTCTCGGTGTCTCCTGCTGTGAGATCCGTGGACGAGGCCCGTGGCGGGTAGGTGCAGTGGGTGTCTCCTGCTGTGAGCCTCTCAACAGTGTCTGGTCCGCACGCCGTGGTGGGCGAGCCTGCGTGGAGCGACGCGGCTGGCCCTCCCCCGCGGAGTGACGCGGTGGACGCTGTGCTGCTCGGTGCTGAACGACGTCTGAAACGTTCGTGCACGTGATGGTCGCATAGATACTCTGTAGTCTTTCGTGGACACGCCTTACGAAGGACTGAACTCCTTGACGTGGTAGTAGTAAAGGAGCGGACGAGAGCGAACGTCCCCACTGATTCACTTCATTCTGTAGCTCCCATGTCATATCGGCCTGCATTTGTATAGTGGATAAGTACACATTATATAGGCTACCAGGAAAAGTGACGAAGAAAAGTGTATTTACCGCTGATTGTCTGGGCTCCATAGTCGACTGGCTAGGGTATCTTTCATCATCATGTGCGTGGTGGACGGGACGCAACCGTGTCATGCTCATGTACCTCTGTAAGTATGCACGGAATAGCTCCATATGAAACGCAGGAGCGGTCCACACGTCAGCTGTTGCATTCTGCCAACCATGATATAACTATTAACCCGTTGAAGCCACTGATTTGCACTTCTTTTAGTACCCTTCCGAGAGTACCTGCAGTTAGATTTTGTAAGTACACAGTCGGTGTAAAATTATAGATACATAATATATTAACTTACATATGCACGTCCGAAGAAAGGGGCGCCTCCGGAGATGGAGGATCTACCATCTGGCGAAGACCGAATTGCCTCATGACCCTCTGTTGAGACATCTCCTCCACCTGACAATCGAAGATGATCTTCGATTTAGTGAGCCAGTAGTCCTCATCTCTACGACACATAATAGATAACCCGCCGGGATATCTTGCGAATGCTTCAGCTGTGGTGTACGGCTCCCAAATCACCGATTCCTCCTTCAACGTGTCGAACTGCTCGCTGAACGCCGGGTAGCAGCGGGTTACTTGTTCTCCCGCGAAACGACACTGTTCGATTAAATAGTTGTTAGTTTCCTTCGTAGTGCAATATGGACCATGCAATTAACAGAACCTTTTAAATTACCTTGCGTCGTGTCCAATGTGTACCGAATGTAGGCATGTCAATTCTCTCGTGGTCAAACAGCATATCAGACTCATAGAAAACGGGGCGCTCTCCCTGGACGATTACCGCCTGATTTTTTGCTACCTCCGGGCGGCCAATAGGGAACCTCTCCCATGACCACAGCTGCAGCAACAATGGGCATCCTAGCAAGGCAGATTTTTCCTTGGTTAGCGTACAGCCCGTGCACATACCTCGGTACGTTGCTGCTAAGACAGCAGACCCCCAACTCCATTGGGTGATGTCGTTCTGGCATGTCGCCTCCGCGATCTCTCTAGCATAGCGGATGTAGCGTGCACTGATGGTTGAGACGTGGTTCTCGGTGAACATCACCTTCCCAAGTAGCCACAATAAGTACGCCTCAAGGCTGCGCGTAATTTGTGGCGCAGTCATCAGAACATCTGGGTACCCGAACCTCTGTAGCTGCATTGGTTAATAGAACAAGTTTTAGCATCGTGTGATACGAAAATAGTTGGATCAAATACGAAGATACTTAGTAACAAACGAACCTGATAGTTCTGCAACCAATCAAATTTGGGCCCATGATTTTCATACGTGAACTCCGGAGCTCCTTCACGAATGCCATAGAATCGTTGGGCCATTTCTTGGGCCCAATTCTCCGGTGCATCCACCGGGCCTATTGGCACTCCAGCCAATGGCAGGCCCAGCAAGTACGAGACATCCTGTAGTGTAGGAGCCATCTCCCCCCACCGAAAGTGGAAAGTGTGAGTCTCGGGCCTCCATCGATCCACTAAGCAGGTGAGCAACGACCCGTCGTAGCCCATGCGTGTGGTCTGGAATCCATGGTGTCGTCCTTCTATCTCCTGCGTATGAGTGGCCTCAACCAGACGCACAAATGGTAGTAGCCCGGCCCACTTCAACCTGCATACTGAGATAGAATTACAATTTATTTACTATGGCCCTCAAATATTTATAACATAGTTCCATATGAATTAGGAATAAATGTCTCATACCTCTGCAGCCAATAAGGGTGTATCATCCAGTTAGACATGGGAGTGCGAGTGATAAGGTGCTTTAAGCTCCCTGGTTCCGCATCCAATAAAGTTGACCGGTGCTTTCTATCAATATCAGCATTAAGCAAAGATCCCTCCATCTGCATAATTTAGAATATGGTTCCATCAGAATTACAAATTCAAAACATGGTTCCATAAGAATTACAAATTTAACACATAGTTCCATAAGAATTACAAATTTACAACATAGTTCCATATGAATTACAAATTTAAAACATGGTTCCATACGAATTACAAATTCAAAACATAGTTCCATACAAATTACAAACTTACAACATAGTTCCATACGAATTACAAATTTAAAACATGGTTCCATACGAATTACAAATTCAAAACATAGTTCCATACGAATTACAAATTTAAAACTAGTTTCTTCCTCTGCCTCTTGTTCCTCGCCTGGCACGTCTGCCACGTCCACGAGGAGCCGCTCCTCCAGTCCCGAAGATATGGCAATTGGTGTCTCTATGACCAAAATGATTACATAGAAAACATTGTCTAGTAGGGCCTCCGGCTTCAGATTCATCCATATCATTACGGATCCGAACACATTGTCGCCTTCCTCTGCCTGTCCGCATTAGTTCAGGATCTGGGATGTAAATCCTTTCACCGGGGTTTACTTTGTTAAAATTGCCCCATGCTCTATATCCCATCATCTCGCCAGTCCATGTATTGATCACCGACTCCTTAAGAAAATAAGGAGACACAAACGATCTCGCATCCATACCTAACCGCCCGCACGCAGCAAGTACATGAGAGCAAGGCAGATGTAGCAGCTTGGGTTTGTTGCAGGTACACTCACACGTCGGCCAAGCCTCATTGCCTATCCTCACCTCTTGTGTCTTTACCTCTTCTCCAGATCCGATCCTGTTGGAAGGGAGGCGAACCTCAAATCTTCGTTCTTGATTACCGATGGCGACGACTTGCATAGACCGAGCCTTTTCCATTTTGGCATTCATGTAATCCATTATCTTTGAACAGTACCTCGTATTTGGGTTGTTCATGATATGCATCTGAGCAAGCTGGAGTCTGTCTCTGAAGTACTTCAATGTTCCGGTGAAAATACACTCCACAATAGCTGTTAATGGCAGAGCCCTGCTTCCTCTCAAGACGAAGTTGTAAGTTTCGGCAAGATTTGTAGTCATGACGCCAAACCTAGCACCATGAGTGTCGTGCAACAGAGACCACCTCTCCACAGGCTCGTGCTCTATCCATTCCTGAAAATTCTTAATCTGTCTGCCAGGCCTCCTCCTAGTACCGGGTTGGTCAAATCCCGGCAAATCGCAAAGAGCAATTGGTTCTTCCTCGGGTGGTGCTGCTCCAGCTACTGTCTGTGCAGCTACCGCGGCCGCATGAGCCGCCACAGCTGCTGCTCTAGCTGCTCTCCTCTGCCTAACATGTTTTTTTGTGAATTCATCTAGATAGGCCCGACACTTGATATACTTCCACTCCTGGTTCTGCTTGCAAAGCTTCTTGAATAGGTTCATAAGGGCCTTGTTCCTGAACTGTGAGAAAAAGTTAGCCCCTAGATGCCGCATGCACCAACGACTCTGCATGTCTAGCCATGGAGTTGGTTCATCTGGAGCAGGCTGAGTCAGCTTCCTTATCGCGCTGAGTATACCCGGATGCCTGTCATGTAGGACGCATACATTCGGTACATCCCTCACAACTGCTATCTTCAGCTGCCTGAAAAACCATACCCAACTCTCGGTGTTCTCGCTCTCCACGAAAGCAAATGCAAGTGGAACAACTTGATTGTTCCCGTCTTGACCTATAGCAGTCAAGATCTATTTTGTACTTGCCAGTGAGAAATGTTCCATCTACACAAATGACTGGTCGACAGTGAGTGAAAGCTTCTATGCATATAGCAAATGAGAAGAACAATCGATGCAGCACTCTCAAATTGGGTTCTTGAGGCAATGTTAAGTGTTGGATGTCGAGGTATGTGCCTGGATTCCTAGCCTGCAGTGTCTGCAGCATCCGAACAACACAGTCGTATCCATCTCGAAACGAACCAAATCTTGTCTCCAGTGCCCTCTGCTTAGTCCTCCAAGCCTTTCCGTAAGATATATTGTAGCGAAATCTGACAGCAACTTTGTGGATGATAGCTTTCACCACCATGGCTTTGGTCTCCACTATCTCAGTGTATAACAGTCTAGCCAGGAGGGTTGACGTGAGATTACGATGGTCTTGCAGGACATTGCCAAGTTGACATGTGTGCTGCACAACATCGCTAACCTTCCAGTTGGTGTCATATCGAGGAACATGGGCATGGACCCTGGCAGGACACCCAGCTACCTCGCAAACCAAAGTCAAATATTGCTGGGATGACACCTTTGTTTTGAAAACCCGCTGCGTGGACAATGCCCACTCAACGATTGCTTCCTGTAGATGCCTCTTGCTAGGATATAATGCACCAATGGAGATGTTGTTGGCGTGATAGTGCCACGAGGAATCGTGCCCATCGTTCACATTCATTGCTGCTGTGTGGTATTGATTCCATGATGCCGGAATAGGTTGGTCCTCCTGATCAGACTCAGCGGAATCATAAGAGCTATCACTGTACCCTTCTGAATCTTCGGCTTCCATCTGATCTTGCAACCAACCGTCGTGTATCTCGTCCTCATCGACCTCACCACTGAAAATATCTTCTCCTGTCCCTTGACTACCTTCAGCTGATTCATGTCCAGTGTGTGCAAAACTACTCTGACCAGGTTCATAACTACCTCCATCGGTGTGTGCATAACTACTCTGCCCAGGTTCATAATAACCACCGCCATCGGTGTGTGCTCTGGTCATTATAGTAGCCACCACCACCTCCGTCTTCGGCTTGACTACTCTGCTCATGATAATAACCACCACCAACATGGTGTGTCTGACTACTCTGGCCCTGATCATAAACAGGCTCTTTTGCCACAGGAAGCACTAAGACACTGGGGTTAACTACCCTATGCAGACAGGCTTTCACCCATTTGACCCATTTAGCTTGCTCTTCTATCGGTCTCAAATAAAAATCAGGTTTAATCCTTGACTTTGTCCATAATACATGCACACCGACAGTATGGGTGGGAGGAAGCCCTAAACGAGCACATAACCAATCTTTCAACTCAATAATGGGGATGGTTTTAGGATCCTGGAGCACTTCATCAATACAATTGAAATCGCTCAAATCAACTCCATACTGGTTTGTTTTGACGACACCGTCACCATAGTAGAACCTAAACACTACATTATTGGACATAACTTCAGGCCTAAAAAAAACCACAATTTGTCAAATGACCGTACAGTGGCAGATTTTGGCAAAAAAATATATTAATATTCCTATAGCCGAATAATCTTGCATAGCCCGCAAATATAATTATAATCATATAGCCGAATAATCTGGCATAGCCCACAAATATACTTATAATCTAGCAGTTCATCGCGGAGCGCTAACATACAACATCCAGAACTACCGAGAAGATAAACAAACACAAATGACTGTAGTTAGCAAGAAATTAGAGTTTACCCTTGAAGCGTGCGAAATCCTGCCGTGCAGCTGTCTCCACTCAACCGTGCAGCTGCCTCAAGTCCCAGCCCGAGACTCCACCGTGCAGCTGCCTGAAGACCCCGCCCCAGACTCCACCATAGCCATTGCACCTCAAGAACTCCAAAAAAATCCTCCACGAAAACGCCTCAAATCGCTACACCAGACTATCCCACAAGTAGATCAGAAATCTACTAGCTTCAGCAGCAAATTTAGTGTAAAACGGAGCAAAGTGTGGCAGCAAATGGGAGCAGCTCCATGGGAGAAGAAGCAGCAGGGGAGAAGAGCTAGCAGGGGCTGGCTGGGCGGCAGCTGAGAGGAAGAAGGAGGCGTGCGCGGGGCTGGGCGCGGCGCGCGTGTTTTATGGGCGAGCTCGTCGTTCCACCGTTAAACGGCGCGGTAGGTCGTCCAACCGAAAAACGACGCGGGCTCGTTGTTCCACCAGACAACGACGCGGGCTCGTCGTTACGCGCGGCTGGGTCGTCTTTTCACGCAACGGCCGGAGCTGCTTCGGTGCCCAAAAAGACACGAGCCCGTGTCGTTTTTTGAACAAATGACAGTGCAATACTTCCGTAATTTGCTTAGTCTGCGTAATATTCGTGAAAATGATTAAAAAAACGTATTATTTAAAAAAAATTAGCTTCAAAAGGCCTGCGCCTAGGATCTCCCAACCGACCTGATATGTGGGGCTGTAAGACGGCTCACTGGATATTTCCGAAGACTAAACGTGAATACAAGGGAGGTGAAGGATCAACTTAACGTGCAAGAAAGGATGAAGACATGTCATGACTAAGGGAGAGTCTAATGCACCGATGCCGATATGTACCCGAAGGCATCAACCTGAAGAGGACATGCCATGATCGCCCAAGTCGTAGCCATTAGCCTTACTCATAAACCCTAGATTTATCTACTCTCGTTGGGTATTGTTATAAGACTGTCGGGATCATCTTGTAGACATATTGTATGATCAATCAATTACCTTATGAATAAAGTCTGGGTGAATCCTCCCTGTTATACACCTATTTTTGTCTTTGAGATCTAAATCTGCTGACCCGAGTCAATTGCCGAATAAATAAAAATCTCTTTGGATCTCCGGAAGTGAGGCCGTCATGGGATCGTAAAACAATCCTTGGTCAATCTTGAAGACATTAACCTGAAGAGGATATGCGATAAGCTTCCAAGTCGTAGCCATTAGCCTTAGTCATAAACCAAGATTCATCTACTCTTGTCGGGTATTGTTATAAGACCGTCAGGATCATTTTGTAGACATTGTACGATCCATTGATCAACTTATGAATAAAGTTGAGGTAATCTTCCCTGTTATACACCTATTTTTGTCTCTGAGATCCAAACATGCTGACCCAAGTCAATTGCCGAATAAATAAATCTCTCTTTGGATCTCCGGAAGTGAGGCCGCCATGGGATCATAAAACCATCCTTCGTCAATCAGGTCGCTAATGAAATGGAATCAATTAAACAGAAATAAAAGAATTTGCTACAAAAAACATATTCTCTACCGTAGAATAATTCTAATGGCTATATAGCCATAAAACTTTGCATTGCATATGCGAAAAAAAACCCGTAACGATGACACCCTCGCATTTACAAGGACACACTGCTAGTTGGTATAACGATAAAAAGTTCAACGGATTTCTACTTGAACAAACAATCAAGTCTGCTTTTGGCTCAAACCTGACGATGCAGGATCGACAAAGAGGAGAACTTCTTAAGGATTGTAAGGACATGAGCTTACTCCTGATGGGTCTATTCTACTCGGAGCGACAATACAAATAAGTGTGTGTGAAGAAATGCTATACTACCTCTGTCCGAAAATAAGTGAATTGGATTTGACTAGATTTGACGTGTTTTAGTGTATAGATGCATATGAATATACACTAATTTAAATCACAGATTAATGGACAGAGGAAGTATATAACATTTACACAACGTCCGGTGATTACCGAGTGAACTTAAGGTGACATGCGATTACGAGTGAGTACACAACTATACATTTGCCAAAGTTGTTTGTTTGGGTCATTGTTGACCTAGTGTAGAAAATATTAGATATACGCACTAGCCATCAATATTATACATGGTGTGCATAATCGAAAGGATGGATGCTCTGCTCCTTGTTTCTTCAGAATTAGCCTTTACTTGCCATGTACTCCATCCGTTTACTAATGTAAGATATTCTAGATTTTTTCAAAAACACATGTACCTAGACGTGTTTTAATGTATAAGTTCACTCATTTCGAAGTGTATCTAGTCGACTTTCAAATATCCAAAAGTGAGGGCACATCACTCATTCTTGATGTCTATCCAAAAGTGTTAGCAAAGCCTAGACCTCCCCAGTTTTCTTCGGTATTGTAATACACCAGGTTTGGGCATCCTAGTATGATTGTTCCCGATGACTTCTATTCACTAATACTTTTTTCGTATCACTCCTATTTCCCCCTCTCATCTACCAACAATTTGATTGTGTGGGGCATGTAGAGTTCGGTACTACTACTAGCCTACTACTCAGCCGAAGACAGAGTGATTTATATACACACAAGCCTCACGAGATACTCATTGTTGAAGGTAGTTGGATCATTACTTTGTTTCATTGATTTGATGTCATAACTCTTTATAAAGTTCAATACGAGGCACATCATACTCTGAAAAATAATAATAGGCGTCCATTAGAAGGCAGTCAAGCAAATGTCAAAGCTCTTTCTTCCGGGAACTTTCTTCTCTGTCTCATCCATTAGAAGGCAGTCAAGCAAATGTATCAGCCTGCGCTCGGTTACTGAATTTATTTAACACACCACACCATGTGGTCACAGACCTGGCCCAGTTGCTGCACCACCATCCTGCATCCAGTGCCCACGAACTCCACCAATTTGAAGATGCGCCAAAACAACGAAGGCTTCCCAAGAATAACATGAGCGTTCATGCCATTGATGCATAAGCTTTTCCTTGTAAAGAAATTTGAATCTCTATACAACATAGTTTCCTACATAGTTTGCCAAAACTTTCTAATACGAAACAGACGGTAGTATTCTTTTTTAACTTCCGTCTATTACCAAGCACCGTTGTGTGCTGACTAAATGTGGAGCATGTTTTGTACCCCCTCTGTCTTAAAATAGATGCCGGAAGTTTGTCTAAATTTGGATGAATCTAGACAGTAAATAGTGTATAGATTCATCCAAATTTTAAAAAGTTCGCGACATCTATTTTGAAACGGAGTACATTTCAATTAGATTAGAATGTTGGGCATTTTAACCGTGAATTCTTATGCTAGAAAAACAGCTGCACTGTGGCTGGGACGATTTCTAATTCTGTGCCTCGTGAGTGTTTAAAGAACCCAGGAACTTCATGTTCGGCTTTAACTGGTGCCGTCAGATTTTCATCTTCCATTGGCGGGCATCTAAGATGCACATCCTTATTCCAGATGTTTATGTGGGATGAGGTGGCTCCAGTTACACCTTTGAATATCAGTCTGAGAATCCGAGAATGGCTTCCCTGATTGAGAATTTGTCGCTCGCCACCCTATTCTGATGGTTTTCTTACTCCCGATGCCTCATATTCCCCAATATTTCTCACGTCGACTTATGCTCTTTCTTTTTTTCTCTCACGTCGTCTTATGCTCTTTCTTGTAAGTTCACACTCTAACTCCTATACTTGCTTCTCACGATCTGTGGACAATTGATGGTGTGCCAAAAAAGTGTTTCCACGGCTCGACGTCACTACTTGGTTCAAGACAGACCGGTATATATATATATATATATATATATATATATATATATATATATATATATATATATATATATATATATATATATATTTAACGGGGACGGTATATATATTGGTAGGAGCAAGGAAGTAATGGTGGTTGACGGGTCTTTTCCATTATTTACCGAGAACGAGTCATTAATTCAGTAGTAGTGGTATTTTACCAGGGCCAGGCCCACTGTTGTGCCAAATGTGCGGCCCGTATAGGGCCCCAAAATTTTATAAATGTCTGCTCTACATATTTACTTAAATGAAAAAATAGTAGATATAATATGCCTTATGCTTAGCTGAGCCGCTCAAATGGCCCACATAGTGAGTGGGTCGGTGGACTCCATTTACTTAAATCGTGGCCAGCTGCAAACCAACCTGTGAATGGATGGCTAGGGGATGGTTGTACCCCAAGCCCACCAGAGATCAAACACCAAGTTTGACACTGTGTGTTGCATAAAAGGCGGAATATTCTTTCAGTGGGTGGCGACGTTCCCGTCGATAGCGAGACGCCCGTGGTGACTTCATCAATCTCAAGACCCGATCCGCCGGCTCAGTCTCTCGGAGGTGCTCATAGAGGTAGGGTGTGCGTGTGTGCGTTCATAGGGGTGGGTGCATGTACGTTGTGAGCGTCTACGATTGTACTGTGTTTCTCAAAAAAAAATCGTGGCCAGCTAGAAAACACCCAAAAGGCCATAGGAGAAGTGGAGAACACGTCTTTTTTTTGAGAAACACAGTACAATCATAGACGCTCATAACACGTACATGCACCCACCCCTATGAACGCACACACGCACACCCTACCCCTATGAGCACCTCCGGTAGACTGAGCCGGCAGAGCGGATCTTGAGATTGACGAAGTCACCACGGGAACACGTCTGATCGCCTCCACCTCCACGCTAAAAAATTCTGGATACGCCTCCACATACGCTGATACGTTGACGCGGGTCGCTGGTCGCCGGTCGCCAGCGTGAGCTCCATTTTGTTTCCTGTTTCTCGTTGATCACTTGGCTAATTGTATCCACACTGTGATTGACACCGGTACAGTCTAGGCTGGGGAAATTTTAAAATTTTCAATCTTTTGTATGTATTTTCACCAGCGTTTTCATAATCATGGGGCATGAATCTGGTTCCAAAAAGCGCGAGAGAAAAGAAAAGGAACATAATCTAATTGCATCTCAAAATTAGGCTATGGACAAATTTGTTATAAAAGAAACGCAAGTGTCCTTAGACAATCAGTCAGTTAATCTTTCTACTCTTGCACTTGATATTGTTACTTAAAATGAACCTACGGATGGTCAGACAGAGACAAAAAACAGTGTAGAAATAGAGAAAGACCATATTCCTGTCATGGTTGCAGATTGAAGCTTTTAAAATTATATATGCGTACTACAATAACACAATAAAGACTCAACGATTTGACTACAATATCACTTGAGAGTGAAGTTTTGGAGAAAATTGATTATGAGGATATGATTGAATATTTCATTTCGAAGAACCCTAAAAGAGTGATGTTGTTCAAATAAACATTATGCATCCAGAAGTTGACTAGGTACGATATATATCTAATTATAATGTAAGATATTATGATATATATATACATTATAGTTGTTAAATTGTTTAAAATTTCTAGTAAAATAGGGCCCTATTTTAGAGTTTCGCATAGGTAAAATAGGGCCCCATTTTAGAGTTCCGCACGTTATAGTTATTAATCTCACCGGTTTTGCTGATAATAAAGGATTAAACGTATAGTGTGGAAGATAGTAATTGCTTGCAGAAATTAACTGTAACACCCCAAAGCCAATCAGTCCTTGGAGTATTACCACATCACTACACATATAAAGTAAGAAAAATGTTTTAGAAAAAATTCGGCAAAGTCTCCTTTGTTTATGAGGACATCCATGACCAGAAATTATAAGTATTCAACAACATAGAAATTTAACATTTAAAACCAGTAGTCCTAACACCCAACAATATATCAAAACTCTATAACCACACGAATTAGTGAGATCTATCAAACACTCTTGATAACGAGGACTTGATAGTCGGGTAGATAACCGACACAATCCTAAGTAAAGATCTTCCAAAGACTCCAAAACCGTTCAAGACAAAGTGTAACGTCTAAATTAGAAAGACATAGTTCTTAGAAAATTGTGATAGATATGATATCATGGTGTGAATTAGGTGAAGGTGCTACTCCCATACTCCTCATGCATGACGTCCTTACGGTTTACCTAAAAACATTAAAGCAACAAGAGTGAGTATAAAATACTCAGCAAGTACATAAAGAAATAATAAACATTGCATAAAACACGACAACTACGAGGCCGCGCCGCCACCAGGTGTGGCCGCCCTGGTGCGCCACTTCGTCTCCCCTTCGGTCTCTGTATTGCTTCGGGTAAAATATTGACTTTGGCTTTTGTCCCGTACAATTTCGATAATATTTCTTTACTAGCTTTTCTGAAATCAAAAACAGCAGAAAACAGGCAACTGGCACTGTGGCATCTTGTTAATAGGTTAGTTTCAGAAAATATATAAAAATACCTCAAAGCGTGCATAAGCAAGTAGATATAAAACAAGCATGAAACATCAAAAATTATAGATACGTTTACAAAATATCAAGGAGTCCACGGCCGATTCGACTGGGCGTCCACTCGGACTCGCCTACTCCGACTGCCAAGTTAACACCTGCGCCGAATCACCGTTGGCCTCGGGACTATTGACGGGGATATTCCGAACGGGGTATGCCCAGAAGGATGTTTCGACTGGTCCAAGCCATTGCGAGTGGGCCTGCAGGACGGCGACTGGAAAGCGGCTAAAAGAGATTCCTGGCGACTAGAAGCAGGAGGTCCAGAAGCATAGATAGGTCCAGTCGGATTCGATCAAATCCTCCGAAGCCTTAATTGATTCGGTTGTAATCCTGTAAACCCTAGCGAGGTACCCCCTATATAAGCCTCCGTAGGGTACTCTCTGTACTCACGTTCCATCATACACTCCATCCAAGCTACTTGCTGCCTAGCCGCCGAGGTCACCACCCTTGTAATCCACTCGAGATAATACAATCTAACGGGAGTAGGTCTTTAACCTACGGGGGGCCGAACCTGGGTAAACCCCTGTGTCTTTGCCCTCAATCTCGCACCGCAGATGGCGACCCGCTCTTGCCCAAAACCTTCCAATCGCTACCCCTGGTAGCGATTGCCGTGGTTATTCCCACGACAACATGAGGATGGTGGAGCTGAGTAGAGCAGATGGTTGTCTTGGTCGTCTGGGAGGCGGCAGGGCGCTTTCCAAGTCGTGGAGCACACACATGGCAGACCTGTCGGTGATTGGGGAGCCGCCGTCGAGGTGAGCAGCTGCGCCGAGGATCCGGACTCCGAAGCGTCTTGCCGATGGCCACAATGCACGAGGAGGACCCGATATTTCCCAGCGGCTATGCGCCTTGCCCACGGCCGCAACTCTAGAGTAGGACCTGACCCATGAGCCGTGGCATGGCCGGCTGGCCAGGGGGAGCTAGCAGCAAGGGAGAACTCCAGTGGGGTCAGGGGCTGCCGTCCAGGCGGCAGGAAGTGGGGCGGCCGTAACGCCGGAGAGGATCCGACCCACAACACGGCCGTTGGGCAGGGGAGATGGCAAGAAGGGAGAGCTCCAGCACATAAGTGGCATAGGCAGGAGGTGGCGGCGTGTGAGGTGTCGGGGCTAGGAGAGGAACATCTAGGAAGAAGATAAGGTGCACCTCAACCTTCCAAAAACACCGTAACCGCTTAGAGAGGGAATACAGAAACAATAGACAAAAATAAACCAAATCAGAAAAAAAACCTGTTACTGTAGATGCGCGAGATCTACACTAAAATCGCTGATTTGGTTGCCCTAAACGAGCGTTGAACTGCATCACTTTCATATATGTAGTAATTCAGTATTATTTTCACCTTCTTAGACATGTTTTACCTTAGCACGTTGATCCCATTTGATCTCTTTATCCTGCCTAAGTTTATTAATACGATCATTCACATCTCTAAGTTTGGCCTTTTCCGAACCAGCCAATGGACATGATCCAATCGAGCCTTAATGTCCAAGTCATCAATAATGGACAGTTAGCGATCTTTTTATTTTTATATTTACCACTCAAATTCTTCGCCCATCCTCTCAAAAAAGGGCGTAAGTGTCTAGTTTTATTTTTCCATCTTTGAATAGGAATCTGACCCATAGATATTGACTCCCATTCTTTTTTAATCATCTCAAAGAAACCATCTTGGTGCAACCAGGCCAATTAAAAAGAAAATTTAGCATAGTTTCCTAAATGAGCTTGATGACCAGAGTAAATTAGTAACAGTGTATGGTCGGAGCTAGGACATGACAACACTCTCACTGACACTAACAATAATTTATGTTCCCATTCAACACTAGCCAGAATATGTTCCAATTTTTCGTAAGTTGGATTTTCTCTTCTATTAGCCCAAGTAAATTGTCTACCAGAAAGAACAATTTCTCCCAGATCCAAATTCTCGATGATCGCATTAAACATAAAATGCCATCGAGGATTAAAATTATCATTTCTTTTTTCTTCTCTTTGCGCGGGATATTAAAATCGCCCCCTAACAACATAGGTAGTGATTCTGTCTCGCCCATCCGAACAAGCTCGAATAAAAAGAAGGGCTTATGTACATCTTATGCGGCACCATACACTGGTAAAAAGATCCATTCAAATCCATCATGTTTAGATCGCATGCGTAGCGTAACACGGAAATCCCCAGTCTCAACATTCTTGACCTGTAGAGTTTCTGAGTTAATGCCTACCAAAATTCCGTCCGACCTCCCTTGTGGAGGTAAACAGAACCAAATGAACTCCCTACTCGCCGTGATATGTTTTAAGAGAGGCATCGTCAAATTCGATCTACCCGAACAACGCAATAAAATCTAAGCAGTGCTCTCTAATCACCTCATTAACAAATAGTAAATGTTTAACAGGATCTCCTAAACCGTCACCATTCCAAGTCATACCTTTTAGTCCAGCCATTAAGATTTATTTGGTTTAAATTTAACAGTTTGTCTTATCCTAAGACTTGCGTCGACGCGGAAGCGATACGTTTGCCCCACTGAACATCAAGTTCAGGAATGTGTTCACTTACAGGGCTATGCTCATCCACCAAATCTTCACATAGGTCAGATGCATGAGATATAAAAAATTGTATTCAGCGTTGAGTGACAGAATTTTAAGAAGACACCCGAGCCGGGGAAGCGCTATGGTTGCGGGAATCATACGGGCGTGTGGCAGCAGCAGCGAGCTGTCCAGTTCATACAGCTGGGTTACCTAGTAATTTACCAACCATGGTTACAGAACAACTTGTGACATATAAAGCTAATCAGACACCGCAAGCAAGTAAATTTTTATTTCGGGATCATCACAGTTACATAAACACAAGACAAGCATGAGAAGAGAACAATATTCTTTTTTTGAAATGAAAAGGTCGTCAGAAAAGAAGACGTGTTAGATGGATCTCTGTCGCTTGTTGAGCATGACTTTGAGCCCATGTTTCATCTGCAGAAGACACGAGAGCTTGGTCCGGATGGCCTGTCCATCCAGCACATCGACGTCGAAGTTCCAGACGACAGAAGCGACGATGATCTTGAGCAGCGTGATTGCGATGTCCTTGCCGAGGCACAGCCTCGGCCCCATGACAAACACTGGAAACTTGTGGGAGGGCATGTGTCGCAGTAGCCGGCCGCCTTTCAAGAGCCACCTCTCCGGCCTGTACTCCTGGGAATCAGGCCCCCAAACTGCCTCCATCCTGCCGGTGGACTGCAAGGAAACGAGGACAACGTCCCCGGCACACACCTTGTCTCCGGTAGGCATCACGTCTTGCGCCGCCACTGACTTGCGCACCATGGGTATCGGTGGGTACAGCCTCAGCGTCTCCAACAAGACGGCCTGTAAATAGACTAGTGGTTTGACATCCTCTGCCTCAAACATGGTCGTGGTCGTGGTCGTGGTCGTGGCTAATTTGCGGGACACAATGGGTGCCAGCTCGTCGCGTATGGCCGACACGACGTGCGGGTGCTTGGAGAGGTTGTAGAAGATCCACGGCAAGGTGGTGCTCACCGTGTCCCTCCCGGCGATCATGTAGGTGATGAGTGTTGCCTGGAGAAGACTGTCATCATTGCAAAAGTTGGGGTCATCGATGTAGCTTGACATGACGTCCACGGGCTCTTGGCCAATTTGGATAAGCCCCTTCTTCTTGATCCTCCTCCTCTCCGCGATCATGTCTGCGGCGAAGCTGCGAAGCAGTGCCTGCGCGGCGGAGAGCCTCCTCTCCGGGCCGACGTTCAGGCGCCTCATCAACTTCCAGCAGGACGGCGGCACAATGTGCCGCAGGAAGCCCACCTCCATGACGGTGTCCATCGCGTCCGCGACGCCCATCGGCGGCGGCATATGGTGGAGCGACAGGCGAGCAGGGTCCACGCCGAAGACGCTCGCCGCATTCAGGTCGAACACGAGCCTCACCATGAGATCGCACATGTCGACGGGGGCTCCGGCTGTCGCTAGGTGGGCCATCAAGGGCAGGAGGCCTTGCTCCACCTTGTCGCGGCAGGTCTTGATCATCAGGCCAACCAGGAGTGGGTTGCTCAGCACACCCTGGTGGTTGGCACGCGACCGACGAAACAGCTCGCCGTCGACGGTGAAGAGAGAGCCCCTCGCCACGTCGAAGATCTCGGCAAACTCCTCGCCCTTGGGATAGTTTGCCTGGTTGGCGGTGAAGATGTGGTGGAGGTTGTCGGGGTGGGAGGTGATGAAGATGCGGATGGTGGCGATGCCCACCTTTTTGGTGTGCACTGTGCTACTGATTTCCAAGACGTAGTCGCGCAACCTGTGGAGGTTGATGACCAGGGAAGGGAGAATGCCGACTACTGGCCAGTTCCTCGGCACCTTTGACGACCTAGAGGAGGACTTGGTGATGTACAAACCTAGAACCACAAGTAGCACTAGTACAAGTATGGAGAGGAGTAGCTCTGGCGAGAATGCCATTGTGTCTCGTCGAGTGGAGTGCACCAAGAGGTGTTGAACATAAATACAGATATGAAACAACAACTATGTCGGTCTTTCCTTGATGAAAAAATAATGGAAGAGACAGTTGATGGAAGAGGTTTGGCTGTCATTGTGGTGCGTTATTACTTATATTACACCCATCAGAGACAGTTGATGGAAGAGGTTTGGCTGTCACAGTCAGTTCATGGAAGGTTTGCTAGCTTATCACAGTACACAACATAGAAGCCAAACCTTCAATCAGCTGTGTGATGTGATGGCTAGTATCACTAACAACGCCATACACCAACTGTCACATTGATTTTTTTCATTAAGAAAGACCAAACGAGTTGTCGATTCATATCTGTATTTTGGAATTTTTTCTATAAACTAGATAGCGACACAAAACAACATCTTTCAATACTACTACCTAATGAAAGATGTTGTCCCAAGATATAAAACATGTTTTGACTATCTAAAAATACTTTTGACCATTCAAAATGTATGGTCAACGGTCGTAGAAAATAAGAATCATCCCAAGAACGTAGATTGATGTCTCTCGCCCCAGTGGAAAGGGTGAGCTGAGCTCAATGGTGTTGGTTGTTGGTCACTGCTGAGATCACTCGGCTACGGTGGCTTCTTCCGGATTTTGCTGCACCGACCACCCTATTGTTGGATACCACTTTTGTCATAGCATTGCCCATGATCCGGTGAAGTATGATCTCACCAACACATTAGAATTTATGCAACCTTCATGTGATGTGTGATCAACGGTGCAGGATCAGATTGTGGCACTTCTTCAGTACGCATGCCTTGTGAGCTTCAGCTAGATGACTTCCTCACAGAGGCTCGGACCCGATCACAACACAGCTTCTTTCTCTCTAAAGTTAGTGTTGAAGACCCGCCATCAGTTTGAGTGGGGTGTTAGAACATATAGAAGCTCATCCAAGATATAAAACATGTTTTGACTGTCCAAAAATACTTTTGACCATTCAAAATGTATGGTCAACGGTCGTAGAAAATAAGAATCATCCCAAGACCGTATATTGATGTCTCTCGCCCCGGTGGAAAAGGGTGAGCTGAGCTCAATGGTGTTGGTTGTTGGTCACTGCTGAGATCACTTGGCTACGGTGGCTTCTTCCGGATTTTGGTGCATATGCTGCTGCACCGACCACCCTATTGTTGGATACCACTTTTGCCATAGCATTGTCCATTGTTAGAGTATAATATCGGTTAGGAATAAATTAGGTAGAGATAGGATTTGTGTCTTCTCTTGTACTCCAAACCCTAGCGCCCCCGCCTCCATGGCGCCGCGCTAGCCGAGCAACACGCTTCCGCCGCGCTGTCCCCGGGGAGGTCGATCTCCATGACCTCCGCCCGGGGCTGCGCAACCCGTACGCAGGGCTCGTCCGTCGATTCGTGATCGACTGCCCTGTAAGTATTTTTTTCTGATCTCTTGATCGGTTTTCTTTTTTGGTTACCGATCTTAGATGGAATTGAGTCTTCCACCGCCGTCGTCATCGCCTCGCCTCTACTTCGACCATGAGCATCGACAATCTACACCGCGCCCGTGCGCCTGCCCTCTCCCCTGCTGCGCCTGCCTCGGCAGGCTGCCACACACCGCGGACGGCTGCTACGCCTTCCTTGAAAGGCTGCCGCGGCCGCCCCCTCGGATCGTCTTTATCGTCATTGTCCGAGACTTCACCGACAATGCCGCCATCGACTCTGATCTACGCCTCGTCCATGCTATGGCGCATACGGCGCACTATCGGTTTGATCAACTAATCATGTGCCTGTCTACGCCAAGCATGTCCCCGAGCACGCACCTACCACCGATCGAGCTACGGGCTGCCGCTGCGTGGCCCCTCGGGCCGCAGTGCCGCCGCCTTTGGTCCATGCTACCGGCTTTTAACGCGCATTCCTTGGCGCGTACGTCACTGGTGGTCTCCTAGCTTCTGCACTGACTTGTGCCCTGCAGCTATGCCATGCCCTCGGGCCATAGCATCGCTGCAAGCAGTCTACTTCGCCGTCCCCACGCATCGACGTCCTCGGCTTCCACCGTGCCACCCCCTACGGCGCGGATCGCCGCCGTCTGCACAAGGTCTTCGTTACGTCGTCGGGTTTCTTCTTCGCCTACTTCGAGCATCGCCGCCGCGCTTCACAAGGTAACCTACATGGCGACCTCTCGCTGTTGCAGGTCCCACCGACTACCCCATCGCCTCTAAGCATCCAGCACGATCACCCCAGGTCGCCGCTGTTTTCGCCACCTTCTACGTCTTCGTCCACTACAACTTTGTTGGCAGCGTTATCGCTTCATCCCCAAGTACACCATCTGCTGCTCTACATCGACAACCACGGACAGCATCAGCATCTCTCCCTTCGCCGCTCTGCGACTCGCAGCCGGCTCTGGAGGCCTCCTCTGCTAGTCTTTCTGACATGACAATAAATACATGATGGTCCCTGCCCCCACATGCCTGGTACTGGCAACACCGGGAGTGCCTTCATTCCCGACGTGTTCCCGAGTGTGGCAAGCTCGGATCGGCGCCTCGTCTTCATCGGCTTCGACATGGTCTTCTTCGGCATCGCCCCCTCCTCTATGACTGCCTCGACCGCGTCACCGATAAGTTCTTCTTTATATACTCGGTTCTGGCAAAACCGGAGTCTGCGTTCGTCCCGACATGCGCCTGCCTGCACTCGGTTACTAAATCTATTTAACACACCACACCATGTGGTCACAGACATGGTTAACACCACACCACTAAGTTGCTGCAACACGATCCTCCATCCAGTGCCCACGAACTCCACCAATTTGAAGATGCGCCCTACATTCTCTGCGCCAAAACAACGGAGGCTTCCCAAGAATAACATGAGCGTTCATCGGGTTGATGCATAAGCTTTTCGTGGTAGAGAAATTTGAATCTCTATGGAACATAGTTTGCCAAAACGTTCTGTAATATGAAACATAGGGTAGTACTTTTTTTAACTTCCGTCTATTCCCAATCACTGTTTTGTGCTGACTACACGCGGATCATGTTTTGTACTCCCTCCGTCCCAAAATAAGTGACTTGAGTTTGTCTAAATTTGAATGTATCTATATACTAAAACATGTCTAGATACATGTAAATCTAGATAAACTCAAGTCACTTATTTTAGGATGGAGGAAGTAGTACATTTCAATTAGAAGGATGGGCATTTTAACCGTGTAGAAAGAGTTTACAGAACCCAGGAACTTCATGTTAGGCTTTGACTCGTCCCGTCAGATTTTCATCTTCCCTTGTCGCGCATCTAAGATGCACTTCCTTATGCCAGATGTAGTGGCTCCACTTACACCTTTGAATATCAGTCGGAGAATCCTTAAATGGCGTCGCTGATTGATAATTTGTCGCTCGCCACCCTATTCTGATGGTTTTCTTACTCCCGATGCCTCATATTCCCCAATATTTCTCACCTCGTCTTATGCTCTTTCTTGTAAGTTCACACTCTAGCTCCTATACTTGCTTCTCATGATCTGTGGGCAATTGATTGTGTGCCAAAAAAGTGTTTCCACGCCTCAATGCTACTTCTTGGTTAAAGATAGAGCAGTATATATATTGGTAGCAGCAAGATAGTAATGGTCGTTGACGGGCCTTTGCCATTATTTACCGAGAACGAGTTATTAATTCAGTAGTAGTGGTATTTTAGAAGGATGGGTGTGACTATGTACTCCCTTCGTCTCGAAATAATTGTCACAGTTTTGTCAAAATTTAAATGAATCTATATACTAAATAGTGTCTA
The DNA here is from genome assembly GCA_023614405.1 of Avena insularis. Classification (NCBI taxonomy): domain Eukaryota; kingdom Viridiplantae; phylum Streptophyta; class Magnoliopsida; order Poales; family Poaceae; genus Avena; species Avena insularis. Next base: position 576,480,321 of record CM042692.1, read on the forward strand.
GAATCTGCAACATCTATTTTTATACGGAGGGAGTACTATTTACCACTATCCTCGTTTCTTTAAATCCGACGGCTATTAAATACTATCAACTCATAAGGCAGTACCCCTTACTTCTGTATTTTTTTGGCAAAAATTCAACCGGATAATCATCCATAGCTATTTTTTTAAATAATAGACTTTTAATCAATTCTCAAAATAATACACAAATTTTGGAATAGGTCATTGGACCACGAGCTGAAAGTGTGCCACTGTCCTCTCCCCTCCATTACCACCAGAGACACGATACGATGGGGAGGACCTATTCTGACTTCAGTATGTAGCGGACACCTCACCATCTCGAAGAACATACAAATAATCTAAACAAACGACATTAACCCTCCCTACGAGAGGCCATGGTCTGCCACGCCTCCAAAGCTACACATGGCTGGTGGATTGGAACCATCAACACCAAGGGGGAAGGAATCCTAGATGAGTTTTATACGGCAGCTCGAGATCGCGTCTCGGGTAGGAATCCAAGTGGAAAACATATGATTGGAAAATGCAGAATTTTTTCTTAAATAACCATTTGGAATGCAGAAAAAAAAGGAAACCATGGGAACCTTAGCTTAAAAATAGCAATTTATTTTTATTAGTAATTGAAATCACACTATATATCTCACATCATAGTGCCCAACAGAGAAATTTTGGCAACACACAAGGATGCAAACTCGAAGTTGCAGTACATGAATAACGAGAACATGGTGAAACTAAAATCTTGCGAGAACAGAACTTCCGGAAGCTTCCTACTTTCTTCTAACCTTGGCATAGTGATGTTATAATTTTCAGCGAAGAGCTGTGGAAGAGCCAACACACACAAGGTAATCTACTCTTAAAAATCTTGAAGAACTAGCTAAGAAAAAGTTGCACTCACAACCAACTATACATATTTGGTGACCCAGTACATCACTACATGTTTTAGTGCGCACGTTGTTGATATAACAATCACGAAACACCTGTTTCATAAATATTACAACCCTCGGACAGGTACAACATACACATTACAGGTCTAATTTCTCATATATTCATTATCACAAGACAAAAGAGTAAGAAAACATTTGAGATCTTCCTCAGTCCAATGAGAATTCACCGATAAATGTAAATTCAAATTAACTAGCTTAAAAATCAATGGTACAACAAAGATTAAGCATCAAATGTAGCTCAACAACTTATTTAGTAAAGTTCTATACTACTCGGCTCATGGACGCTATGCTTGCTTTAACTTAGTGTGTATGTCAACAACTTCAGTTCCATAGACCATATCATAGTCTAGTCCCTATATGCCTCCATAAAGATATGGTTCTTCATAGAAGATTTCTCCCTCTTCGAGTTCATCAGAAGTTATCTCTTAGGTATTCTCAAAATCTAAACAAGGGGTTTAAGATAGTATGGTTGAGTACAAGCAAACCCATCAAGTTCTACATAACTGGATACTTGAAGCAATAATTATAGTTGTGGATCGTAGACCCTAGGAATATTCAAGTTTTTTTAAAGTATTCTTTAAAAGGTAATCTTTATGAATAACCTTACCCCGTCAGTCTTCGCGGGGTGTTAGCTCTTCATGGAGTCCCTTTTCCCTAGTTATCGTAGCTCAATTCCAAGGACAAGGAGTGACAAGCCACATTTATTAAACTCTATAGAGGTGTGCAACTTTGCCCGCAAAATTCCTTGTCCTTGTTGCTCTTATTCACACTTCCTTTGGGATGAGGCCCGCACCAAATATATACGAGTCATGTCGAGTACTTCTCCATGATCCCGCAGTCCACCCTTTGTAACAAGATTCGGTCATAAGAGTTATACTTAATTAACCTCCCTTCAAAGACAGGCCCGTCCAAGGCCCAGTGCGAGCTGGGCGACCGCACTGGGCCCCCAAAATCTAGGGGCCGTTATTTTCCCAACGTACAGCCCATATTCTGTCGATTTTTTCCCCAGACCAACGTCTCGTAGGCTCCCGAAGAGCGTCCAGCCGAACAATTCTTTTATGGGCCCAAAGTTGGCCCAACTGCATGCTTCAATCGTTACCGATTCTGGGCGGACGTGACAGCTTGTTGCTCGATCGATCAGGGCTGAGTATAAAATTCGGATCGGCCTTCGGCAATCGATCACCTCTTCTAAAAAAGCCGATCGACAGAGATCGATCTGCTCCACTAGCGTCAGTTCACGGAGATGCAGACCCCCAGTAGCATATGTTCAGCCAATCGTCGGTTCTTTTTTCTCACAATTTGACTGTTTTGGAATCAGAGCAAATCAACTGCTTCTTTCTCTAGGTCTCCCAACGCCCCAATCCGGACCTCCAAGCCGACCAACTGATCAAGGTTTGCAGAATGTTATTCTAGTGTTAAGTATTAACTTATCTAGGAAATCGACACGTACAAAGTTAAATCCATGTACAATTTGGTTGATTCAAATTACTAATTTGTTCGTTTATAAAATAGGAGAATACTCTGGTGCTACAAAGCGTAATAAAAACAATGAAGACCAGCCGGATGATGCTTTTTAGTAGAACTTTGAGGTTAGTTTATTTCTTCGTGGTACCTTTTAGTATAATTAATATTTGTTATCTCTATATATTGTACAAATTATGAAATAACACATATTGTTGTTATATAATAATAAAGTGAAAGTGTGTTTTAGATATTATTATAATGTAATTTATCAAAATTTAGAGCCCCATTTTCTGTTTTCGCACAGGGGCCCCGAATTCCTAGAGACGGCCCTGTTCAAAGATACTCAAGTCTCCACCCTACAACACATGATAGAGATGTTTCGGATTCTCGCTCGTTGCTCTCCACTTAGGATTATAGCCCGACCTAGTATCAAAAGTCATACAAAAATAAGATGGTACTTCTGACTCGCTCACCCCATAACAATATTTGTGGTTAGCATTGTCTATGCGACGCAAGAATGATTGACTACATTTGTTGTTAATCATGTATCACTTTCCCGGTACAATGGATCCTCCACCTCAGGTTTATCAGTATGTATTCGAACCATAGTATCATTGCCCATCATTATTTTACCATGAAAGATTAAACATGTCTGTTACCTGCAAGATAATGATGTCCAAAAGTTCTACTTTACCATGGATCACGGGTTCTAAAATACGATCATTGTAAGGTAAGCATCCTATTTGTAAGAACCATTTCTTGCTATTATTCAAAGATATGAAATGCATTCTCGGTGTGTTTTGAATCTTACCTAGCAACTTTTCCTACTCAGAATTATTTTATTTTATTTTCCTATATAATAATTTTTATACATTATGTGTATTTCATAAAATGGCCAAATTACCAATTGTGACACCCCGGGGATCAGCACTAGAAAAAACTTGATAGCAAGACGAAGAAATGATATTATACTCCAGGAGACCTTCAAGACTATGCATCCAACTTGTCGACTAACTAGAAGGCATCAACAAGATGACAAAATATCTTAAAGTTATCCAGGACTAATGTTAGGGATTATACAAATGGGTATACCACCAATATGTCGGTATACTGGCAACCATGCATGGTCCTCATATGTTGGTAAGGTCCATGGTCTACCAAACGACCAGTTGTGAAGATAAAGAAGGAAGCCTAGTCGGATAATGAAAGATGATGATGAACCGTGTTGTGCTGGAAGTGGAAGCCTAGGAGGACTAGACATTGTAGTTTACTTATTATTCCATGGATTAAAAATATTATTATGCATTTAAAATTGTTTAAATGGATTAAAAATAATATTTTGAATTTAATTTTTTACATAGTTTGAAACAATATTCACGAGGATTAATCAAATGGCCACGAGGTTAAATTTTTTTGTGGCATAGAAAATATACATTCCCTAAAATTTTAAATCAGATTACTAAATTTGAAAATGTTCACAAAAAAATTCATGTATACAAAATATATATTTACAAGGTTCAAAAACTATGCTGCTCTTTTTCATTTAATTATATGTTCTTTTTTATATTTCTTTCATGTTTTGAAAAAGGGAAGCTCTCGCCTCTGCATCAATCGGTGCATACGGCCTTCTATTAAGAAGATTGTTTGAAATCTAACAGAAGTCTCAGAAACCGCTACACTGAGCAATTATTCGAAATTATGGATCGGAAAGCGTGGAAACATGGATAAGCCATCTAAAAACTTGAAATAACAAGCTGTGCCTTGGCATTAACATGTTAGTCTTCTATCAAACTGCCAACCAAATATCTGTACATATCCTGTGCTACCATTGCCAAACGGTTGCACACAATATCCATGTCATGGCGCTCCTCCAGTGGTTGGAGATAAGACCACATTTTGTTAAGGATAAAGTCATCCCGAATATTGCGAGATAGCACATAACAAAGTGCAAACAACTGACAAACCAATTTGTTATGCGGGCCTTTTATTTCTTTTGCACTCCATACAACCAATTGACAAACTAATTTGTTATACTTCTTTCATGTCACTATATCTTCTGGGATCTAGTCAGTTGGTGTGTTCATTGGTGTGGTTTCAGGTTGGTTTTTTCCGATCAATGGTTGTTAATGCTAGTGATGGTTGCTGCTTTGTTGTGCTGGTTCTTTGAGATCTTAGCACGACATATTTTTTGTTTGTCTACAACAAGCTCTGCTACGACAAACTTTATCCAGCTCCAGCTCCAGTAATGGAGAGACAAGGACGACAACGCACCTTCGACTCGTTGTAGTGTATGTAGTCGTTTATTTCTAGTTTTTATTACTTTTATGACTTTTTGAACTATTGTTGATGATTAGTAATAGATCGGTGAAATTTTCGCAAAAAACATAATAATTTCACGTACGTTGCTACATGTTTTATCTACATTGCTACATGTTTTATCATCTAATATAATTTGAAATTTTAATTCAACCCGACGCAAGGGAAAATTTACTAGTGAATAATAATAGTTCCAACTATACTTTTGAGAAAATCCACAAGCTCAACAGCCACCCTTACATGGCCCAGGTCTTCTCCATTACCGACTATACAAAATAAAAGCCTGGTCTGTGTACCATGTGGAGACGGCACATCCTTCTAATTACTCGATGCACATATACTACCATTATTTTACATGTCCGTCATTGATGATCACATTTTGCACCTAAGTGACAGGTTGTACATTACATGATTACATTTTACCTAACTTTACCTTGCTTTAAATCTTAACGTTATAAGTAATTAAAATCGACGGATCAAATAATTTTAGTATATAACAGATAATTGGATTCATGATTTTACGCAGCCATTTTCCATCCAAGTTTCGACCAAAGTCCGGATAAAGCTGTTGGCCTGTTCTACAGGCCAAACAATACTAAGCTTGATCGACTTTCATGATCAGAGCGTGTTAGTTTATCCCTATATTCAGCTTAAGAGTTGGGAACCTTATTCAGACCGATCAATTTATTGTGACCATCCCTTAGCCGTACTAAGCGAGAGTTTATCAAAGCTAATTAAATATGTGACCATCCCTTAGTCGTAGCAGAATGGAAGACCTAGCGCAAAGCCCTTGACTCACACTCTCAGATAGAGCATCAACGACAAATATTGTGGGTTGCAGGAATGAACATAGGGGTGGGGTGACTTCAGCTGCATCATGTGGACGATGCTGCATAACTAGCCCTTCCGACGCTCGCCTAGTAATTCCGCATAGTAGTGCCCACATCTTCCCCAAAGCCTCCCATTCCCCAATGCAAATTAATCGCCTTGTTTGTTCTTCTTCCATTTATCCGGGCTGTAGGCCAGCAATAATACTGTGTTCTGTTCAAGTATATGACCTATATATTGGTAGCAGCAGAAAAGGAGTGTGTGTCACACGACATTAATGGTTAGCAAGGTGTGATGCGTCGTCTATGCCATTTTGTATATTTTGTGTCAGTGATTACAAGTAGTGATTTTAATTATGAGTAACCTAAGCATCACGGATAAGTGCCAAAAAGAAAGAGAATTAAAGAAAAGGAAAATATATATATAAACCTAACCTAAACGGGTCAGCCGGAGCCAGCCAACAGCTATCTACCACGCGCGCCTGCCGAGAGAGCGACGTGTAGCGCAGCCCAAGTGGGCAGGCCCAAAGCAAGCCGCAACGCTGCAGCAGCCCGCGGCGCATCTGCCCACTGCCACCGACGCTCCGGCCCCATCTAGTCGTCTCCCTCCTCTCGCTGGAGTCCGGGTTTAACACGTTCAACCAACCGACACCAAATCCCGAGGAAATCGGTGATTTCCATGTCGATCTCCACCCCCTCCCGCACGTAAACCACCTCTATTCGCCCATCGAGTTTTCGCAATTTCCGAAACCCTAGCCACCGAGTCATGAGATCTTGCCAGAATCCTCTGTCACCGAAGCTCGTAAAGGTTAGCTCGACGCTGATTCTAGGCACTATAGCCCCTCTTATCTCGTCCATCTTAGAGCAAGTACAATAAGTCCTAGTCAGCTGGCTGTAAGGATTAAAATATTATTTTCTTGCCTAGTTGGAAGAGAGAGAACATGAGAGAGAAGAAGAGTGGGCTCTCATGCAAGAGCCAGCTCTAGCACGTGCTCCTAGGCACTTTGAGAGAGTGAAAGGTAGGCCATATAGTGCTAAAATAGTATATTTTTATAGCTCACTATTGTACATGCTAGCTCTAAGTTGGCTATAAATGACATGTCACTTCACTTATAGCCAGCAGCTGGCTATACTATTGTCCTTGCTCTTAAACCCCTTTGCGACCACATCTTCATAACCGCCTTTACCCTTGTGCAAAGCTATAGAGATCGCCCACGAAGCCGCCGCAGTTCTTCGGAGCCAGAACGGGTAGCCGCGCACTGTCGCCGTTCTACGAGGAGAAGGAAGATGTAGAGGAGACAAATGTGACTACGGAGTGAAGCGGAGTACCATCATTCACTCCACCGAGCTATAGGATAACCATCTCATCGCCTACGTCAACTACCAGAGCTATAGCTTCCGTCCTCTTCGTCGTTGTTGACCGCCGCTGCCGCTGTAAGTGACTCTCGCTCCCAACTGTCCGATCGCAAGCGTATGCAATTAGATTCCTTAGAAGAATCAGTATAGTCCACTCGTGCATCGCCACGTTGTCAAGCCGACCCGTGCCAGAGCCTCTAGCCATGCCGAGCCAGGGGAAGGCGAGGATCTGTGCGCTCGCGTCAGAGTAATCGCGATATTTGGAAAACCTGGAAAACTTTGAATCCTGCAAAATTCGTAGAACAATAACTTTGGCTTTGTTTTAGTTCATTCTTGTTGCGTTAGTTTTGTAATTGTGAGATCTCTCTGTTGGAGTTCGAATATTTTTCTTGGCAATCATAGATTTGTCTCGCGGTAGATTGGAAGTATAGGTCATATAATGGTCATATCTAGCACAATAAAAATCAAAATAGAATAATTCCAATTGGTAATTGATACCTATCATATCCTTGACATATTGTACATGCTCAATCTTATTTTTGGTCGAAATACATTTGGTTCAATAATTCTACCATGTTGCATGCATGCATAGATACTATTATGGCATTGCTTTTGTGCATATTCTTATTGGAACTATTTTGTGTCTTCGCTAGACTTCTCGCGGTATGATGAGGAGTATTGTTGCTTGGAGTGTTGTTTAGATCAAGGAAAGTTACACCTTTGTTCATATTATGTCCTAGTTTTGCTACTATGCATGTTTTTGTGTTCAAAATAGTAGTATGCATGTGAATGCTATTTTTAGTAGAAGTATTTAGAAATATTTTACAAGTGCGATGTTGTTTTATAGATAAGTAATGCTTGGTGTTGTGATAAGATATTCAAGCATAAGATTAAACTATTGTTCTACGGAGATATCTATTTTTTGCAATATATATTTCCCAAAAGATGATCTTTACTATTCATGAACATGCTAGAGCCATTTCGAAAAAAATGAGCATGCTAGAGCCCTTAAACTATTGTTCATCCAGTTACTAATTTAACATGCTAGAGCCCTTAAAGATGCTCTGGGTTCCTAAGGGTCATCATAGATTTCTAACTAAACCAAGTTTCCCCATAACCATAGAATGCATTGCTGTGTCCATGTGAATATATTGTGATGTTATTTTAAAATCTATGTGTATTTCTTTCTAACACTTCGATGAGTATTGCAAAGAGTAAAATCTTTGGTGTCTCCATTAGTAGCTGTACTGGATTCAATGTACATATCAGGACAGTTTATTCATTTACAACTTTTTCAGATACTTAAAAATTATTCCTCTGTAGCCGAATACAGCATTAAATAGCAAACACTTACAGTACTATTGCTCACGTCAACTGTCACTGGAATGTCAAAAGAATTAACACTAATGTAGCTCGGCTTCTCCGGATGCATATAAGCATATATAGATGAAACTAGTCTTCATCTTAAAAAATGATTTAACCATGTTGATGTATGCACATATGGATCTAGCAAATAAATTAATAAAATCATTTTCTGCTTTTTTCAGTTTATCATCTATCTAATGCTCAAACTTGGTCAACACACACTGGTTTATCACCAATTGTTAATCCCTTTATTTACTGCATGCATTGTATCTAAGCCTACCAACTAGTCATGATGATTCATCCTACAACAAATTTTGTAAATGTTATGTCATTACAGCAATAGCTGAACAATATTTTTGTGGAGAAAGAGAAGGAGCATCCGTGGATCTAGATGGTGCATGGTGCTATTCCATTTATACCATCCTACAAGCCTTTCAATATCGTATTTCATCTATTACAAATTTGACACAATGAATAATATAATTTCCATTAATATTTCCATGTTATTTATAATTACTAGCCCGTGCAGCTGCACAGGTGAGTTGATGACTAGTGTGAGTAATTAAAGGGAAAGCGAGACAGAAAAGACGCAATCGTTAGCTTTTCCAAGATAAGTGACTTGTATTTGTCTATATTCGTATATATTGTACAACTTGACAAGAGACAATGCGGTATATATGGACACAGAAGACCAATAAATAGGATTGGATGTTGTTGGGTCATTACTCGTTACTCCCTCCATTCCAAGATAAGTGACTTGTATTTGTCTATATTCGTATATATTTATAGAGTAAAACGTGTCTAGATGCATATGAATATAGATAAATCGAAGTGACTTATTTTGAGACGTAGGGAGTACTAGTTTTCATTTATTCCATGTCATGACTTTGTGTTAAGATCAAGATACACAACTTTATCCTTCTTTCTTCTTATGTTGAAATGAGTAATTGAATAACCGTAAATTGAATCAACAATAAGATAGGATGTTTGATCAAAGGAACCAAATAAACATGAAAGATGAATTACTTGACAAAAGTAAAAGATGGATTAGATCCTCCATATTTTCTTATTAGCCTTCGGACATTTTTATCTCGAAGTACTTGTGAGCCTCCAATGAGGCCATTTAGAAGAGTAGACATGTATATGGTAGTCTACACAAAGCCAACTAGGAGAAATCTGCATTCCTAACTGTGAAACGGTAGGATTAGAGTTTGTTGGTAGTTTGATCTACCTAACTCGTATCAACGTGAGGCACAATTTGATTGATCTCTATCTTGTAATCCCTTTGTAACAACTGGCATTGCCATGCTATACGTGTGAGAGGTGGCCCGACCCTAGAGGGTACGAGGCATTCCCCAAATCATCTTTCTTTCCCATATGGTATCAGAGCCTACCTTCTCTTCGAAACGTCATGGCTTCCTCTTCCTACACTAGTAGAAAAAAAGCCTTTCGTCCACCCCTTTAGTCCCGGTTGTGGTTGGACCCGGGACTAATACTCACATTAGTCCCGGTTCCAACGGAACAACCTTTAGTCCCGGTTGGAGACACCAACCGGGACTAAAGGGGTTGCGGCAGGCTGCGACCGGTGCCGACCCTTTAGTCTCGGTTCGTATCACCAACCGGGACTAAAGGGGTAACCTTTAGTCCCGGTTCGTATTACCAACCGGCACTAAAGAAAATGGGCAAAAAAAATTCTCAAGTTCTGCCGCGGTAGGAAAACGGGCACAATCCTGCCGCGGCAGGACAACGGCTCTCCACCCCGCGGGCAGGAGATCGTCTTTTCTAGTTTCAAAATCATGCTAAAATATTATAAAAAAATTCAAAAATAAAATCTTTTGAACTTTAGTTATATTAAATGATTTAGTTATTATGAAAATTAACAAATATGAATTTCGACATAATTTGCAAAAACATATTATGAAAAATTCAAATGGCCATAACTTTTGCATACGATATTAGAAAAATACGTACAGCCTATCAAAAAATTTCCTCTTCGATTTCAACAGCCTTAGGCCATTTTGGGTTCTTTTAGATTCTTAAAATTTGAAAAGAAAAAAAAGTTATTTCAAAAATTAATTTTTTTTAATAATTTTTTATGTCATATTTGAATTCCTCACATTTTTTGATAATAATGGATATATTATTTGTCAAATTTTGATTTACAGATTTGAAGATATTATTTATGTCATATTAAATGAATAAATGGCAAAAAATGAATAAAATATTAACTTCGAATTTTTTATTGGAATAAAATATTATTATTACTTATTTATTGATGTTTACTTAAATAGTTATTCGTAATTTCGAAAAATAAAGACGGTTGACATATTGATATGAACTAATAGGATTGATATACTAGTCTTAACAACAAGGTATAAGAGTCCTTCGCGCGAGGTGGGAGAGATGGAATGAGGAAGTTAAGCGTGCTGGGTGGAGTAGTGCTAGGCCGACCGGGAAGTTTGACTATAAGTGTAATTTGACCTAAGATTAAATATAGTTAGTGTGAAAAATGAGAGATGTGAGAGATTAGCGAGTCAGATAATTCAAATGTTCAAGAAAAATTTGAAAAAAAATTAAATTTTTAAAAAAAAAAAAAAAACCTTCCCCACCGTGAAGTCCCAGATGAGTGGAACTTCGTTTATTACTCGCAGTTCTACGGGATGCAGCGGCTCCACTACACATCCAGAAAGCCCTCTGAAAACTTTCAAGCAGCGATGCAGAATACGGCCTGCTCGCTCGCCACCCTAGTCTGAAGCTTTTTTTCTTCCCAACCCCTCCTATTCCCTAATGCTTTTCACATTGTCTTATGCGCTTTGGAGTGTATGTACAAAAATACTACTTCCATTTTTGCCTCTGACAGTTTATCAACTCCTATTCCGTGGCAAAAAAGTGCTTCCACCAGTAGAGCTTGATGCTACAACTTGACAAAAGACAGAGCGGTATATATAGAAACATAGGACCAATTAATTGGATTGGAGGTTGTTGGGTCATTACTCATTACTAGTTTTCATTGATTCCTCGAGTCATGACTTTCTGTAAAGATCGGGATGACACAACTTTATCCTTGTTTCTTATTATGTTGAAATAACTTAATTGAATAATCGTAAGTTGAAGCAACAAAGGAACTGAATAAACACGGAAGATGAATGATTTGATAAAAGTAAAAGCTGGATTAGATCCTCCAGAATTTCTTATTAGCCTTCAGACATTTTTATCTCGAAGTACTTGTCATCCTCCAACGAGGCAAGTTAGAATAGACATGTATGGTAGTCTACACGAAGCAAATGAGGTGAAATGTGTGTTCCTAAGAAAATGAGGAAACAATGTACAGAGATTATCATTTTGCGGCCTCAAAGTTGAGACGCCAAGGTATAGCCGGACCCGAGTTGGTTGTAATTGAATCGCGTTATGCATAGTTAGCATGCCAAATGCTCAGAGGGTCTATTTCGGCACGAATTCAACATAACGTTTGAATACAAACTATCAGACTAACGCCCGTCAAGTTGGGTCCCTCCTGTCAGTTTTGACCGTTATGTCACTGCCGTCGTGGCTGCCATATAAACTTGCAGCATTGGCGCCTGCATCCATTCCTCATTATGCCGTCTTCTTCTTCCCCGTAACGGCAATCTGTGGTCACGGTCATCGCGTGGAGCTAGCACGCCATTTCCTTCGGGGGTGAGTTCCGGAACATCGACGAACCTTCTCGGCCCCTCTCTCCTCCTCATCCCGAAACAAAGCTTGCCCTCACCAGGGCCGCACCCATGACACGGAGCGGGGACGAGAATTCATTCCTGAGGGAGATCTGTCACCATGGCAAACCTGCTCGGTCTGAGATCTGAACGTGGCCGAACCTACTCGGCCCTGGTCTCCTCCTGATTCCGAATCGGAGCTCGACCTCACCATGGCCGCACCCATGGCACGACGCATTGTCGATAATTCAATTTTTGGAGGAGATCTGTCAGCATGCCGAACCTGGACGGTTCTGCTATCCTCCTCCCGAATCTGAGCTCGTTGTCGCCGTGGTTGCACCCACATCAACCACCGTGTTTGGTAGTGCGCATGGGTGGGTTCTGTTTCTTCTCGCCTAAATTGACAGTTTTCTTTTTTATTGTTAATTGGCAGTTTCCAAATTACATTTTTCCTTTTTCCAAATTGGTAGCAAATCTAGAGCAGCTTCTCTATTTAATCATTCATTCCTTTTGGCCCTCGTTTTTGCTCGATCTGGTAGCAAATCTAGAGTAGCAAATAACATCAGCAAAATACATAAATTCAGAAAACAAAACACGTGTAGATATAGCTGTGCGCAGCTAATATAGGATATAGTGATAGATAGAAGGGTACTTATCGAGGTTCGATACATTCGCTGCTCAGCAGCCAGCACACAACATACAAAAACAAAAGAAGCTACTTTACAGCAGCAACAACCCACACGTTCAACCCCTCCTGAGTTCCGCCTCCTCCCTCTAGTACTTCCTCCATTTCTTGTTGCTCAATCCCTTGATCTTGGGGACCTTGGGCTTGATCGGAGGCATGCGACCCTCTGCGATGGCCACCTGCTAGCGGTTGTGGAGGTGAATGTCGAGCGCCTTGTGATGAGTGATGAAGGAGTTGACGTTCACGGTCTCGCCGACTAGGGTGTTGCAGCTCGATCCCTCTGCATGCATCACGAGGCAGTTGAAGTCGGTGGCGGCGAGTCTCCTCTTGCAGAAGGTGCACCTATAGACGCCGCCAGCGAAGTAGGCGCCACCAGCGATGTTTTATGATGGGAATCACTACATTAAAGTCAAAGATACAAGATTTCCAACAAACAGAAAAAACCAGGAGTCGTGGGTCGAAGGCAGACGATTTAATGACTAACTATACAACCGGAATAAAATTCCGGTCGTATAGTTCCGGCCGTATAGTTTCCAACGACACCGTTAGGTCAAATAGAACAACTTTCATGAAGGGACCCCTATATAAAGAAGCCTCGGGCGACGAGAAAAGAGCCTCGAGAGTCCCTGCCCCAGATCATCAGCTGCCTCCATATCTCCATCCACCACACTGAAGATCCGCCGGAAGAATAGACTTAGATCAAATCTCAAAAGTCCCTCCCCATCTCCATAGCCATATTCCATCACTTGTAATGGTAGATCTCATCTTCGATTGGCGATATTGTAAGACTATTTGCTATCAATCTTATGACTTCCATTACAATGTTTGTGATTGATGTATAAGTAATTCTCCTTGGGATAAGGGCTTCAGCCTAGCCATGTAGCTTTTGTGCAAGTTATTTATCATAGATGGGATCATGTATTAGTTTGTATGACATGATGATTATTGTATCCTCTCTTGCCTCATTCTAAGGACTTGTCAGGTACCCAAGACCTCGAGGATTGAGCCAAGTATAGGGAGTATGAGTAATAACTAATCTGCAGGTTGGGAACCCCAGTGATAGAAGGGGTAGTATGGCTATATGTGATGGATTTACTTGGACGTCACTATGAATACCATTAGTTCTCTTTCTCCAATGGATGAGACTAGTAGGTTATTGCTATAAGAGGTTGCGGAGGCAATAGAAATTATGGATGCACTGCCCACATATAATTTATCTTGCTCTAACAATTACATGCATACTTTATTTCTATCTTTTATTCCCATCAGATGTTTTGCACAGCTACAGGTGAAACGAACGCCCTAGGCCCTCTCTCTCCATCATCGACAACAACAAAAAGACGCAAACTCTTGGTCCGGTAAAAACACAAAAGGAATTCTAAAACTCCCGAAGGTCCGTTAAAGTAACTTTACTACGCATCTGCTTCCCGAGGATTTGATAAACCTAGGTGTGTGAGGGACACGATGAAGGGAGGGACATTAGGTCTCCTCGAGGGGGCCCCTCCCCGAGGCCCATTTGGTGGCACGGCAGGCAGCTCTTTGGCTTCCAGCTGACGAGTGGAAGTTTCTTACAGTGGATCCTAGTTGGAAGTGAGATTGAAGGCGTGTTGTGTAAAAATTGGATGCCTTAATAAAATCCAGTGACAATAAATTGCAGCACCCATGGATGACCATGCACTCAATGACCCGTTGTCATGTGCATGTGTTGTGGAGTAGTAGTAGGCTTTTCATACGAGATTAAACGTGATATGACAACTCGAAGAATTATTTAATGTATAACTTCGTGTTCCTTCTTGTGTAAGTGTCGCTGAGAGTGACGTCTGTGCGTTCTCACGCTGTAGTGTGCAGGGCATGACGCATGCAACGATCCGCGTTGGATCATAGAGGATCAATGGTTGGTGCGCATGATCCGCGTGATAACTGTCTCAACCAATCAGGGCGTAGCAGCCAGAGTGAGAACATGTTTTGGGCTTTTATGAGAGTTTGTGACTGTGAGAGAGGGCAAAACTGAGTAGTATCAAAAAACTAGGGAAAACATACTAAGGGATTCAAATAGAAAATAGAAAGATATTTTCAAATTGGAAAATGTGTGTTTTATACAATGAAATACATCTTGGCATACATCAAATTATTTGCAATTCAAATACACATGAGTGTGCCAAAAACATATAGGAATACAGCTGCCACATGTAATGGAGCACGATTGTGATAGAGATTCGATCACCACTTACGCTTGAGTGTGTGTGGTCATGTGGATCAAGGTGGTTTGGAAAGAACACATGCAATGATACTCCATGCGTCAAACCATGGTCAGGAACCCAAAATCACATTGGAATGCAACTGCCACATGTAATGGAGCACCGGTGTGATAGAGGTTGTATCACCACATCCACTCGAGTGTGTGTGTGTGGCCATGTGGATCATGGTGATTTGAAAAAACACATGCAATGACACTCCATGTGTCAAACCATGGTCAAAAAGCCCAAAAACACATTGGAATGCAACTGCCATATGTAATGGAGCACCAGTGTGACAGAGGTTGCATCACCACTTCCACTTGAGTATGTGTGGTGATGGTTCTGAAATATAGCCATCTACGACCATATTTAAACTGGATATTGTTCATATTTTTGATGAAATATCTCTCTAAACCCTACCAGTAATGCCTAATATTCAAAGGGGTATGCGATCCTCTCCTTCCATTTTTTCCTGCGCAGATAATGACGTTTTATGATGGGAATCACTACATTAAAGTCAAAGATACAAGATTTTCAACAACCAGAAAAAACCAGGAGTCGTGGGTCGAAGGCAGAGGATTTAATGACTAACTATACAACCGGAATAAAATTTGTCGTATAGTTCCGGCTGTATAGTTTCCAACGACACCGTTAGGTCAAATAGAACAACTTTCATGAAGGGACCCCTATATAAAGAAGCCTCGGGCGACGAGAAAAGAGCCTCAAGAGTCCCTGCCCCAGATCATCAGCTGCCTCCATATCTCCATCCACCACACTGAAGAGCCACCGGAAGAATAGACTTAGATCAAATCTCAAAAGTCCTTCTCCATCTCCATAGCCATATTCCATCACTTGTAATGGTATATCTCATCTTCGATTGGCAACATTGTAAGACTATTTGCTATCAATCTTATGACTTCCATTACAATGTTTGTGATTGTTGATCTCATCTGTATGTGTAAGTAATTCTCCTTGGGATAAGGGCTTCAGCCTAGCCATGTAGCTTTTGTGCAAGTTAATTATCATAGATAGGATCATGTATTAGTTTGTATGACATGATGATTATTCTATCCTCTCTTGCCTCATTCTAAGGACTTGTCAGGTACCCAAGACCCCGAGGATTGAGCCAAGTATAGGGAGTATGAGTAATAACTAATCTACAGGTTGGGAACCCCAGTGATAGAAGGGGTAGTATGGCTATATGTGATGGATTTACTTGGACGTCACTATGAATACCATTAGTTCTCTTTCTACAATGGATGAGACTAGTAGGTTATTGCTATAAGCGGTTGCGGAGGCAATAGAAATTATGGATGCACTGCCCACATATAATTTGTCTTGCTCTAACAATTACATGCATACTTTATTTCTATCTTTTATTCCCATCAGATGTTTTGCACAGCTACAGGTGAAACGAACGCCCTAGGCCCTCTCTCTCCATCATCGACAACAACAAAAAGACGCAAACTCTTGGTCCGGTAAAAACACAAAAGGAATTATAAAAATCCTGAAGGTCCGTTAAAGTAGCTTCACTACGCATCTGCTTCCCGAGGATTCGATAAACCTAGGTCTACTAGGGAAAAGGAAGCTATACTACATCCGTAATCCAGATCGAAGGTATCAACCTTTTTTTCGGCACCGTTGCCAGGGAAGCAATAGCTACCCTGGTGAGGTTAGTAGGAACCTTGCTAGTATTAATTCTTGTTTTTATTTTTGTTAGTTTGCTTTCAGTCTTTATTTGAAAAACCAAAAAAAAATAGTTAGTCTTTAAATTCTTGCTATTACTATTATAAGTCTCTGTTTATGAAAACCTAAAAACATAGGAAATATGGCTGAAAAGAAGCTTGGGTAGATTTCTACTCCCAACAATGATTATTTCTGTACTCCTATTACTCAGCCAGCAATTGCTGCTGATGACTATGAAATTAAGCCCCATATTTAAGTTTCGTTCAATGGAATCAATTTGGAGGCTCTATTGTTAAGGACGTAGGTATGCACTTGAATACTTTCACTAAAATATGTGATATGATGCGTATAAAAGACGTTGATCCCGATGCGGTCAGATTGTGTTTATTTCCTTTCTCTCTTAGAGGAAGAGCAAAAGAATGGTTGCTATCTTTGCCTAGAAATACTATTACATCATGGGTGTAATGCACTTCTTTATTTATGACGAAATTTTTCCCACCTGCAAAGACTATGCAACTTAGATCAAATATTACAGGTTTTAGACAGGAAGAACATGAGACACTAGCACTTGCATGGGAGAGGATGAAAGAATGCATGAGAAACTGTCATAGTCATGGGATGGAAGACTAGTTAATTCTCCATCTATTTTATAATGATCTTAACCCTGTGCCTAAGTCTATGCTTCATACTGCAGCTGGAGGAACATTTATGGATAAACATATTACGAAAGCAAAGCAACTGCTAGACAATATGGAAGACAACCATGCCCAATGGCATGTGGATAGATCAAACACGAAGAAGTTGAACTCCATCTCACCACAAGAAAATGAAGAACTCAATGCTAAGTTGGATGAGATCGTACTAGCCGTAGAAGGTAAGGAAACCCAGGTAAGAGCTATCCCTGAAAAAAAATTAAAGAAATAGACTTCATAGCTCGTAATGATTATAACCCTGCCTGGAAGAAGAATTATAATCCTAATTTTCAGAAACTTTATTCTAGTCTTGCAGGTAACTCTAATAATAATATGGGAACTAGTAATGGTAGTCTCCAAGAAACACTTAAGTCTTTTATAGACTCACAAAATGAACAAAATAATATTCTTGTTAAAATAACGGAGAACCATGATGCTATGCTTGGTAAATTATCGAACCAAGATGTAAGTTTGAGAAATGATTTGCAGGCCCTCCAAGAAAGAACGAGGATCATTGAGGCATAGCTAGGTAAGATAATCGAGAGTCAAACTCTCATTCTAGCTAAATTTGTAGGTAAAGTTGAGCCCAATCATGTTGAAGACCTCAAGATGATGATAATCCAAAGGGAGGAACCTAAAGAACTTGATTATAGTAATGCTCTTTCACCAATTTGTATCGTTGAAGATCTCGTAAAAAGGATCAACGTTAAGATTCTGGTAAGTGAAGGTAATGAGGAAGCTATGTATCAATACTTCGTTAATCGGGTAGCAATAAAGTTACGTGAACTCGAGGAAGAATATAACCAAATTGCTGAAAATTTACCTATGAAGCTTGATAATATATTTGAGCCTACTATTAAGATTAAAATTGGGACCAATGAGATAGCTGCACTTTGTGATCTAGGTGCAAGCGTCTCAACAATTCCAAAGATTCTTTTTAACAAGTTAAATCTTGGCTCTTTTGAGATCACTGAGATAAAATTGCATCTAGCAGATTCTACCTACAAACAAGTTGTAGTAATTAAGGAGAATACTTTAGTATACATTAAAGGTTGTCCTGCTCTTATTGACTTTGTTATTGTTGAGATGCCTGAAGATGCTACTGCTCCTATTATATTAGGTCGTCCTTTTTTAAGATCTATTAAGGCTTTGATTAATCTACATGAAGGGAACGTGAAGCTTCAATTGCCTTCGCATGATCCTTTTGTTATTCATTTCCCCAGGAAGAAGAAAGCCAAGCATGATGAAAAGGAGGCCATCACTTTGAAGGCCAACTATTTTGGAGTGGGTATTCCACTCATCTGGCCTCAGTGAGCAACATTGAGATCAAGCTATTGACCATAAAAGAGCGCTTCATGGTAGGCAACCCATGTTAAATAAATGTTTGAGTAAAAGTTTTCTAGATTTAGTTTAAGTTTATGTTTAATAAAGAGTGCTAGAAAACTCCAATTGAGGAGAAGAAGTTCGGTAGTACTAAAAATCCTGCTTTATTCATGATGTTGTTGGTCGACAATTTTTATTGTCAATTTTCTATCAAAAACAAGGTATATCACTAAGTTACAGGATAACAAATAATTTTCGAAGAAAAGAAATTTTTTGATGCATATAGAAGGTTTAACGACCAACTATACGCGGGAGTAAAAATCTCGGCCGTATAGTTCCGGTCGTATAGATATCTTTGTCATCGTCAATTTTTCTTTCATATTTACTAATGGTTTAACAACCAACTATATGGCGGGAATAAAAACTCTAGCCGTATAGATTCTATCGTATAGATATCGGTGCTTTCGTACAAATTCTTTTCCATGTACTAACGGTTTAACGACCAACTATACGGCGGGAATAAAAATTCCGGGCATATAGTTCCGGTCGTATAGATATCGATGCCTTTGTACAATTTCTTTTCCCAAGTACAGACGGTTTGACGACCAACTATACAGCGGGAACATGTTGTTCAGGCCGTATAGTTCCGGACATATAGCCACGCCGCCAGGTGGAAACCCTAAAATTTTGACAATAGCCAACTATACGGCGGGAACACATTGTTCCGGCCGTATAGTTCCGCCCGTATAGTTGCGTCCGACCACAAAATCACACGGGAAGGTACCTCCAACCCCAAAACTTCAATCCTTTTTCTCTCTTCTACATCTAAACCTTCTCAAAACCTCGAGAGATCTTCATCTCTACTCAATTTCATTCGATTTCCTCGCACACAAGTGATCTACGGTATGTTTCTCCTCCGATCCTCCAATTACTTTTTGTAAATTTATCTTCGATCTATTGTCATTATCAATCTAGGGTGAGACCTACTATGAACTAATTGCCATGATTCTCTTGCCTAGATTATTATTTTGAGGAAATTCTTTAGTGTGCTATGATGAGGAATATGTCATACTTACTGTTGTTGGATCAAAAAGTTTTATTTTTGTCTTTCTTCAATGTTTTAGATGATGAACACAAGGAGCCAAACTCGTTCTCGTGCCGCCGCTAGCGCTTCTCGGGCTGTCACTCAAGAATGCATGGGGATACGGTTTAGGAATGAGCTCCAACATGATCGCCTCAACTAGAACAAGAACCGTGAAGTGAAGGCCACCAAGTGGGCTTGCCCCATTATATTGAACCAACTCGGTATTTTCCAATGATTTCTATTTACTTTGCAATAGAGCTGGCCTGCAAAACTTTGTGTATAATGATGTGCCTACTTATCGCTGCTTAACTATTGAATTCCTTAGTTCTTTGCAAAGCACCATTAAACTATGACAAGGAGAGGACACGATTTCTTTCCGACTTATGAATAACAACTACAATTTAACACTAGATGAAGGGTGCGCATGTTTTAATTTGCCAAACAATGATGTTAATGCCTTACCCGCATCCTTTATTGGCTTAGACCCTTCCCCTTCACAATATTATAATGGAATGAGTTTCACTACTAGAGTGAGCAAGGGGAAGAATATTCAACATCCTGTAATTCTCTATTTGTTCTATGTTATTGCTAACACCTTTTAGGCAAGAAATGAGTTCACGAGACTCAACAAGGAGGACATCTTAGTCATCACAAAGGCTACTTACACCAATTGCGACTTGTCACTCAACTTGGGCGCCATCCTTGTGTGCTACCTGGAGCACCAATCCTCCCAAAGCCAAGGGCCAATCACAGGTGGAGGCATCATCAACGTGCTTGCCACTTCCCTAGGCATCGACCTAGGTGAGTTGCAACCTGTGCTAGTGAGAGACGTGTTGGTTTCTCTACATTAAAGGCTTGTGGAATGCTCACTAGGAGAGGTGGTGTTTATTACCTGCATACTGCTGGAGTTGGGCGTCTCTACCCTGCTCCTATGCCTGATGGTCTTTTCTCTATCGAGGAAGGATGTTTGCTATATGACTTGCAGGTTGAGCAACACCAACCTGAGGAGGAGATTCCGGAGCAGGATGAGGACCAAGAAGAGGAGCAAGAAGTTCCTTATCAAGAGGAGCAGCCACAAACCTGGTTTGCTACATACCAAGACTTCCAAAAACTTGGAGGGACTATGGAGAGGATGCATAGCCGCTCTTTGAACCTCCGAGGAACAACTCGTAATTTATCAACTCAATTTGCAAACTGGAGTAATGACTTTTCCCGCTACCACAATGATTTGAAGGACTTGCAAAAGCCTAAGCTTGGGGAAGTTTCCTCATGTATCTTTATTTGACATTCATTTGATTTTATTTATTTTGAGGTTGTGTTTTTAATTCGAGCTTATAAGCACTCATGTTGGTTTCCCCAACACTTTATTTTTAGTTCTTTCTATTTGCTTTCGAGATTTTCTAGATGAGCTTTGCCACCAATTTTCTATTCTTTAAACTCCCTCTCTTGAAAACAACAAAGAGATTTCTCCATTTTTATTTATTTTCCCTCTTTCTTTTCTTTCCGCCTCGAGGTTCTCATGTATTTGCAGGAGAGTGATCGACTTCGAGTTTCCAAGAAACAAATAAAAAAGGAAGAGAGAAGTGGAACCAAACATGACATGTATGCCTTATGGCTCCCCACTTTTGAAGTTTGAGAACCCTATGCTAGTTAGTAGTAAATGTTGAGATGTTATATTGGTGGAGTGAGTCTTTGTATTGTAGTAAGATTTTTGTTCGCATGGGTATTTAGTTGGGTACGTTTTGTTCTAGCTCTCGTAGTTAACCGAGTCTTGCCTAAAAATTGCTGAACAATTGTAATAAGAAAAAGTCTCACAATTGAAGGATTGGGTGTTGTGAGCATGACAAAGTTTGACTTGTTAATCATAGAATGATATAGCTTTATGTGTGTCAAATTTCATTGGATGCCAACAACTCCGCTGGCCTACGAACGATCTTCATGGAGTAAACTCCTAGATTTCGGCTATCAGTTGATTAAACACATGTAGTAGCAATGCTATAGTGGGTAAGATTCTTGGCACTCCCAGGTAGCTGTGTTCATGATGAAATCACTCCTCTGGCTGTTATGGGTAATCATTATGCAAAAGGAACAAAAACTTAGTGATTCTACGAGTGTCCATCACAGCCCGATAAACTAATATTTTTTGGCATGCTCTCAATTACTCAAGAACTTAAATTCTTCAAGGACAATGAATAGAAAAGTAGTGCTTGAAAAGTCTTGATTTATTAATGTGGGATAATTGATATACTCTAGTATATATGCTTTTCATGACAATTCTCACACTCTCAATTTACATGATTATACTTTATTGTTCAAAGGCAAGCCTATGAGTTGATTACATGACATGGAATAAAGTTTACTCATTTGAATCATCCATGTTAACAATAATTGTGATGCCCTATAAGGATGCATAAAACCCATATGATATGATTGCCATTACTCTATCTATGTTGAAGTTTTGCAGATTTATAAAGTGGAGGAAACATGAGACTTCCAATCATGAGTAAGATCATCATCTCGTTATTTCAGTTTAAATGATGAGTTCCTTTTTGATTTTGGTTTTCTTGCTCGGGGACGATCAAGTTTAAGCTTGGGGAGGTTGATGGCTTTGAAATATCCCATCTACATCCACATTTAAACTGGATATTGTTCATATTTTTGATGAAATATCTCTCTAAACCCTACCACTAATGCCTCATATTCAAAGGGGTAGGAAATCCTCTCCTTCCATTTTTTCTTGCGCAGATAATGACATTTTATGATGGGAATCACTACATTAAAGTCAAAGATATGAGATTTCCAACAACCAGAAGAAACCAGGAGTCATGGGTCGAAGGCAGACGCTTTAACGACCAACTATACGACCGGAATAAAATTTTGGCCATATAGTTCTGGCCGTATAGTTGCCAATGACACCGCTAGGTCAAACAGAACAACTTTCATGAATGAACCCCTATATAAAGAAGACCCGGGCGATGAGAAAAGAGCCTCGAGAGTCCCTGCCCCAAATCATCCACCACACCAAAGAGCCGCCGGAAGAATAGACTTAGATCTAATCTCCAAAGCCCTTCTCCATCTCCATAGCCATATTCCACCACTTGTAATAGTAGATCTCATCTTTGATTGGTGACATTGTAAGACTATTTGCTATCAATCTTATGATTTCCATTACAATGTTTGTGATTGTTGATCTCATATGTATGTGTGAGTAATTCTCCTTGGGCTAAGGGCTTTGGCCTAGCCATGTAGCTTTTGTGCATGTTATTTATCATAGATGTGATCATGTATTAGTTTGTATGACATGATGATTATTGTATCCTCTCTTGCCTCAATCTAAGGACTTGTCAGGTACCTAAGACCCCGAGGATTGAGCCAGGTATAGGGAGTATGAGTAATGACTAATCTGCAGGTTGGAACCCTAGTGACAGAAGGGGTAGTATTGCTGTATGTGAGGGATTTACTTGGGATTAACGGTGACGTCACTATGCATATCATTAGTTCTCTTTCTCCAATGGATGAGACTAGTAGGTTATTGCTATAAGTGGTTGCGGAGGCAATAGCAATTATGGATGCACTGCCCACATATAATTTATCTTGCTCTAACAATTACATGCATACTTTATTTATATCGTTTATTCCCATCAGATGTTTTGCACAGCTACAGGTGAAACCGAACGCCCTAGGCCCTCTCTCTCCATCATCGACAACCAAAAAGACGCAAACACTTGGTCCGGTAAAAACACAAAAGGAATTCTAAAACTCCTGAAGATCCATTAAAGTAACTTCACTACGCATCTGCTTCCCGAGGATTCGATAAATCTAGGTCTACTAGGGAAAAGGAAGCTATACTACATCTGTAATCCGGATCGAAGGTATCAACCCTTTTTCTAGCATCGTTGCTAGGGAAGCATTAGCTACCCTGGTGAGGTTAGTAGGAACCTTGCTTGTTTTAATTCTTGTTTTTAATTTTGTTAGTTTGCTTCCAGTCTTTATTTGAAAAACCAAAAAAATTAGTTAGTCTTTAAATTCTTGCTTTTACTATTATAAGTCTCTGTTTATGAAAACCCAAAAACATAGGAAATATGGCTGAAAAGAAGCTTGGGGAGTTTGTTACTCCCAACAATGATTATTTGTGTACTCCTATTACTCAGCCAGCAATTGCTGCTGATGACTATGAAATTAAGCCCCATTATTTAAGTTCGGTTCAATGGAATCAATTTGGAGGCTCTACTGTTGAGGACGCAGGTATGCACTTGAATACTTTCACTAAAATATGTGATATGATGCGTATAAAAGACGTTGATCCCGATGCGGTCAGATTGTGTTTATTTACTTTCTCTCTTAGAGGAAGAGCAAAAGAATGGTTGCTATCTTTGCCTAGAAATACTATTACATCATGGGTGGAATGCACTTTTTTATTGAGTAAAATACACCGGAGGTCCTAAAAGTTTGGAGGAAACCGTATGCACGTCCTAAAAGATTTAACTCGTGTACTGGAGGTCCTAATTCACATATGCATGTGCATTGTAGTCGGGCTGTAGCTAAGAATTAGGACCTACAGTGCACAACTAACTGAGAATTAGGACCTGCAGTGCACAAGTAACTGAGAATTAGGACCAGCGGTACACGAGTTAAAACTTTTAGGACCCGCATATGGTTTCCTCCAAACATTTAGGACCTCCGGTGCATTTTACTCTTTTTATTTATGACTAAATTTTTCCCACCTGCAAAGACTATGCAACTTAGATCAAATATTACAGGTTTTAGACAGGAAGAGCGTGAGCCACTAGCGCTTGCATGGGAGAGGATGAAAGAATGCATGAGAAACTTTCCTAGTCATGGGATGGAAGACTAGTTAATTATCCATCTATATAATAATGCTCTTAACCCTATGTCTAAGTCGATGCTTCATACTGCAGCAGGAGGAACATTTATGGGTAAACATATTACCAAAGCAAAGCAACTGCTAGACAATATGCAAGACAACCATGCCCAATGGCATGTGGATAGATCAAACACGAAGAAGGTGAACTTATACTAGCCGTAAAAGGTAAGGAAACCTAGGTAAGAGCTATCCCTAAAACAAATATTGAAGAAATAGACTTCATAGCTCATAATGATTATAACGCTGCCTGGAAGAAGAATTATAATCCTAATTTTCAGAAACTTTATTCTAGTCCTGCAGGTAACTCTAATAATAATATGGGAACTAGTAATGGTAGTCTCCAAGAAACACTTAAATCTTTTATAGACTCACAAAATGAACAAAACAATATTCTTGGTCCGGTAAAAACACAAAAGGAATTCTAAAACTCCTGAAGGTCCGTTAAAGTAACTTCACTACGCATCTGTAATGTCTACGCACTTCTATTCTTGTAGACAGTTGTTGGGCCTCCAAGTGCAAAGGTTTGTAGAACAGCAGCAAGTTTTCCCTTAAGTGGATCACCCAAGGTTTATCGAACTCAGGGAGGAAGTGGTCAAAGGTATCCCCTCTTAAGCAACCCTGCAATCAAGATAAAATAAGTCTCTTGTGTCCCTAACACACCCAATACACTTGTCAGGTGTATAGGTGCACTAGTTCGGCGAAGAGATAGTGAAATACAAGTGGTAAGGATAATTATAAGTGGTAACGGTGATAGAAAATAGCTTGATGGCGTGGAAAAGACTAAAGTAAAACTGAAATAAAGATGGAAGAAAGCAAACATGTAACAGATCTAATTGCAAACGGTGTATCGATGCTTAGAAACAAGGCCTAGGGATCATACTTTCACTAGTGAACACTCTCATATAAATATCTTATCTTTATGATACTACTCTTAACTACTCTCCGGTTGAACACTCTAATCGATGGTAGGGCTATAACAACACACCTCAAAGTTCATCTTCCCCATCTAGATAACCCCACACTGTCACCTTGAGTACTAGATGGTTCCAACAAACACCACAATTTCATAAAGACATCCAACTCCAAATATAACTCATAACAAGTATTTGTAATCTCTAGCCTAAGTGCCACCATGGTGTGCACACTGTCAACTTCACACACATGGGGAGAGCAGAGATCTATTAAAGCACTTGAGTAGCAAGGTAGATCTATAGATTACAAGCTCATGATCTCAATAAGATCATGCATAGAGAGAGAGA
The DNA here is from genome assembly GCA_023614405.1 of Avena insularis. Taxonomy (NCBI): domain Eukaryota; kingdom Viridiplantae; phylum Streptophyta; class Magnoliopsida; order Poales; family Poaceae; genus Avena; species Avena insularis. Next base: position 576,506,148 of record CM042692.1, read on the forward strand.
TGAACACATAGCTACCGGTAGAACCCTTAGCCTCGAGAGAGAACTACTCCCTCCTCATCATGGGAATCAGCAACGGTGATGGAGATGGTGGTGGAGATCGATGGAGATGGCTCCGGGAACACTTCCCCGTCCCGATAGGGTGCCGGAACAGAGTCTTTCTGTCCCCTGAATCTCCCTTTCGGTGGTGGCGGCGCAGCGGAACTTTTCGTGGATTTCTGATTGATGATTTAGGGTTTTTGCATCGGGAGGCATTGATGACCCACAAGTATAGGGGGTGTATCGCAGTATTTTTGAGGGAAGTGAAACCCAATTTATTGATTCGACACAAGGGGAGCCAAAGAATATTTATCAGCCTTAACAACTGAGTTGTCAATTCAGCTGCACCTGGAAACAATCTTGCTCACAGGAGTTTATTAGTAGCAACAGTTTTGTAGTAGGAATAGTAAAGCAGCAGCAGTAGTAAAGCAAAGACAGTAGTAACAAAAGCAGTAAACAATGGGATTCGAGTGCGGTAGGCATAGGGATGGATGGACAGGCATTGCATGGACAAGACAATTCACATAGCAATCAGAACATAGGGCAATTGCAGATAAATAAGATAAAGCATCCAAGTACTAGACAATCCTAGGCATGTGTTCCATATATAGTCATACGTGCTCGCAATGAGAACTTGCACAGCATCTTTTGTCCTGCCAGCCCGTTTGCAGCGGGGCCTCTAGGGAACTACTGGCAATTAAGGTGCTCCTTTTAATAGAGCATCGGAGCAAAGAATTAACACTCCGTGAACACATCTGATCCTCACATTAAAGCCTTTCCCTTCCGGTTATCCCAATTTATGTCACTTCGGGGCCATAGGTTTCGGACAACAACGTGTGTATACAACTTGCAGATAATACCCAAAACAATACTATCATAATGAATCAATAATAAGTTCAGATCTGAAATCATGGCACTCGGGCCCTAGTGACAAGCATTAAGCACAACAAGTCGCAACAAAGTCATAAAGCACTAATAAAAGATACTAGGCACCATGCCCTAACAATCTGATGCCATTACATGAACGATCTCATCCAATCCCTACCATCCCCATAGCCTACAGCGGGGGATTACTCACTCATAGATGGGGGAAACATGGATGGTCGATGGAGAAGCGATGGTGATGATGATGGCGACGATCTCCTCCAATTCCCCGTCCCGGCAGGGTGCCAGAACGGAGTTTCTGGCGCTGTTTCGTGGAATCTGGTGGTGGCGGCGGAGCGGAACTCCTTCTGGAAAAACGTCGAACCCCCCAAAGTTTTTAGGTCAGAAGGCTCCTTATAGGCGAAGAGAGAGGCCGAGGGGGTGCTTGGGGGCCCACACCACCCCCTGGCGTGGCCTGGCCTGGCCCGCGCCAGCAGGTGGTGTGGCCACCCCTGGCTCTACTCCGTCTCGTATTCTGGCTCCTGGAGTCTTCAGGTGAAATAGGATTTTTGGCATATTTTTCCGGATTTTTCCTGATAGTTGATTTTCTGCATAAAAAGTAGACACCAAAGCAATTCTGCTGAAAACAGCGCCAGTTCGCATTAGTTGCATCCAAATCACACAAGTATAGAGGAGAAACAATAACAAAAGTGTTTGGGAAAGTAGATACGTTTTGGATGTATCAACTCCCCCCAAGCTTAGCTTATTGCTTGTCCTCAAGCAATTCAGTTGAAAACTGAGTGCGATAAAAGAACTTTCACGAACACATTTGCTTCATATGATGTAAATATTCTCAGCAATGTGATCAACTACCTAGACAATTCATAATAAAGAGTATGCAACTGAGTCTACTTAATAGTCATTGCAAGCTACGAAGAGATTCCAACTCAAGAATAATAAGTAGCATGAAGCACAAACATAAGCAACATTACAATGCTCATAGAAAGGTATGATAGAGTGGTATCTTGCTTGCCTTTGATTATGAATGCCAAGGCACCTCCGAAGTTCAAGTGATGACTAGAAGTAAAGATATCAAAGATACAAGCATCAAAGTCATAACACAAATAATCAAGTATTGGAACAAACACAAAGGATGACAACTATGCTCTCAAGAAGGTGCTCAAAGAATAAGTGGAGACTCAACAAGTAGAAGAAAAGGTTTTGAATAATTTGAAAGGCTTCCAAATGCTGAAAGTATGGTACTTGTTAGCTTTGAGCTCTCATTTCCCCTATCATAAGCATCTTTAATGTGGTTAAGGTGGAAGTGACACAACTAAGAGGATATGCTTGACAAGTTATAAATTGTAGTCTCATGCCCCTTACTTACGAAGACCGATCCTCATGCTACTCAACCTCGGTCACAAGTAAGCTCTTGTCATTGTAACTACATACGTATCATGGAGAACCGCCAACGGAGTACCCCTTGCATATGATACAGGAGCTATCCCATAATCAAAATGACAAGGCAAGCAGACAATGAGCATCTTAGCGATCTTTTTATTTACTATGTGCATAGGTTTTTATTGAGGATGCTTCATAGAATGCTCATTACGGTTATGCTGCAAGTTTCCACCATGATTAGGCATGGCTTAGGCTAGCCCAGCGCTTTCTAACATACATACAAACTACATGATCTTACAAGTTCCACTTTTATTTCACACCGCCGGGATCCATAAGCAAAAGAACATGATATCAACTAGGTACAAAGTACCTATGAAGCGTTGAAATCGATCCCCATGATACATGGTTCTGCTAAGTTCAACTCATAAAGCGCAATCATATGCGCAACAAAGAAGGACGCAATGGTTCAGGTTTATTAAGTGCAAGAAAATAAAGTGTTCCATCAAGTTCGTGAGAGCTTTACTAACTAACTTTCTCAAAACAAGCAAACATTTTATTCGGAAGAAAACAAGGCATATTGAATATGCACGGAGATAGCAAACGATGCTAATAGGTAGATATGGTGGACACTTTGGAAATATTTGGTTTAGGGAGTTGGAAACATGAGTAAAACACTCAGTGGAAGTGAAGGCTAGCAAAAGTAAGGGAGCGACAAACGAGAGAGCAATAGCTGTCATTATCATGCTTGCAACAAAATAGGACTACTCATGGCATGAAAGTGATTCAAGATCCTCAAGGCAAAATAATTCATCGAGGCTCAACTGATTATTACGGTCATGTGCATGCGTGAGCATGTGCCAAGTCAATTCAAATGAAACATTCAGAGGAGGATACCACGGTGTCATACCAATTTATGAATAGAGTAATGCAAGCAAACATTCATGAGACATGCTACAAACTATTAGCGGGCTAGAGCTAATCACAAGAAAGCAAGAACTACTAAGCATCCAAAGATAACATACACCCTACATGAACGGACTAAGTAGGCTCACAAAGATGAGTATATGTACAAAAATGAAGACAAATAGAGTTTGTTACCAGCCTCTTACCATGCCTCAAGTTGTCATTAATCCTCATTATTGCTCTTCACTTGTATGGCTTGAATAATAATATGAAACCAATATCCACTGAGGACTGCCGAACCCTGAAGCAAACTCGCAAAAGCCAAAGAAGAATGCCAAATATTTTTGGTGTTTTTGATTTTTGAACAAGAACCAAAAGAGAGAAACAAGCAAAGCAAAATCTTTTTGGGTTTTTCTAATAGTTCAAACAAAGCAAAAAGGAAAAAAGCAAACCAAGCAAAAAGAAGAAGCAAGCCAAAGAGAAACAACAAAAATAGTTTTGGTCTTTTTGTGTTTTTAGAAAGCAAAAGCAAAGAAGAACGAAAACTAAAAAGAGAACGAAAACATGAATATACAAAGTACCGACGCAACATGATAAGGAGATGAGTGCGGTGTCAGCGTACCTCCCCCCAAGCTTAGGCTTTTGGCCTAAGTGGGTATCAGTCCATGTACGAATAAGGCTTCCAAGCGGGCGGATCTTGGTAACAATGGTCGTAGCTGGGCCCATGAGAAGAAGAGGAAGCTCCCCAATCATAAGTGGGCTGCTGATATGAAGACTCTCCCTCATTCGAAGGCTGGACCGAATCATCCGTGACCTCCCTTCTAGTGTCCTGCTCCTGCTGGGAAAGCTCTCCCAGGTACGTGTCACGCTCCTCCTCAGTGAGGGACCATCCTTCCCTATTATCAAGGTTAAACAAAACAGGTGCAGGCAAAAGAACAACACGCTCGGACTTGCTCTTTCTCCAGCCAGCCTTAAGAAAGGTTATTTCATAAGATAACTCACTCAAACTAGCCCACGAGGAAATAAATTTATGTTGTATCATGGAATTAAGATCAAGCCTCTCTATGGGGAACTGTAGGTCTAGATGATGAGGCACTAAACCATGCAATGCTAGCAAACGAGAAGTAATGAGGCCTCCACAAATTCCACCTTTCTCACGGTTAGCAGCAAGACAGAAGGCTATCAAAGCACCCAAGTTGTAAGACCTATCTCGTCTAAGGGCAGCAGAGATAAATGCTAGATCAAACGAAGATAACTTATTGGCAGTTTTCTTAGCAAGAACACACTTGTCAATAAAGTAGGCAAAGTAGCGAATGGAGGGAAGATGAATGTTACGGATTTTTCCATTCTCCTTCGAGAAGCTACTCCCTTGACAAATTTCTGCGTTAAATCCATGAGTGGTTCCGGTCTCTCTTTAATCTTCTTACATGATCCCCATTGAGGTACCATAATAGCTGCACAAAAAACATCAAGAGAAAGATTGACAACAATATTGTAAATTTTGTAATGGACCATGGGGTTAGGCAAAGAGTGACTAAATTGGAAATCCTGCACCACAGACATGGTTAGCTTCACAAATTGACAAGGTTCATCTTCCAAGAAACGCTCTAACCCTGCATTAGAAACCAAAGTGTGGAAATCTTGTAAAATTCCTGCAGCTCTCATGAACACAGGGCATGGATAAATGGAGGGAAAAACTTCCTCCTCCCGATGGACCTTCATGACCTCAGGCACCCAAAGCTCATGTTGGTTTAGGTGTTGTCCACTCATATTCTATTATGAAATTTAAACACCTATTAAACAAGTGATTGCAAAGTAAATATAATAAAGGATTCTACTCATAGGGACTTGCAAGAGGCCTAAACATGCATCAAAACTTTATCTCTAAGCATCAAACAAGCTTACAACCTCTCATAACCAGTCACCTACAGCAGCAAAATACTCAACATATAATCCACTAAACACAAATCTACTTGGACAAGGGGGGGAGTCACATACCACGGAACAATTGCTCCAAATTTCAGCAAGAAAGATGGGCTGAGCAAGGAGATCGAAGAAATCAAGAGCAAGCACAGAAAGAACGTGATTTTGAGCTATGAACTGGAGCTTACTCGGGAGAGAGAAGAAAGTGGCAGGTGAGAGAGGTAGTGGGGGGCCAGGGGTGGCCCACACCAGGGCATGGCGCCACCTAGGGCTGGCCGCGCCACCACATGGTGTGCCTTCCTGGTGGGCCCCCCTGGTACCTACCAGGTACTCCTCTGCCCTTTTTTCACGTAAAAATTTAATATGAATTTTCTGGAATTTTTCGAGACACTTTATTTTTGGGCATTTTTCAGAAATAGAAGAATGATTTTTCTGACAGACAAATTTTTTTTCTTTTGGAAACATGATGCAAGGACAAACAAGGCTAGAACTACAGAAGTTCTAACATGCAAACAAACTACCAACACAAAGAAAACTAAACGAGAGCAAAAACTAAAATACAAAGGATAGAAATAAACGGAGATAATCATAATGAAAACATTGTTTTGTTCAATGTAATCCTTTTGTTAGCAAGGTTGATCAAGTCTTGCTACCAAAACAATTGCATATGAGACAAAACTTTTTACTCCACTAATGATTATGTTACCTTAACCTTGATAGCAATGGTCCCAATCATAATAGTTTCAAATTTTTCTCTTGGTATGGGACAATATATTTCTCCAACTTGAATGCCTTCAACATGTTCAATTGAATTCAGTCCATAAGTCATTTCAATCTTCTTGGGGAAATAGACAGTATGTTTCTTATCATTAACATTGAAGGAAACCTTTCCTTGATTACAATTAATAATAGCTCCTGCAGTATTAAGAAAAGGTCTCCCAAGAATAATAGACATATTATCATCTTCTGGCATTTCAAGCACGACAAAATCAGTTAATATCAAGAAATTGTGATCCACCTGAACAGGTACATCCTCACATATACCCACAGGAATAGTGGTAGATTTATCAGCCATTTGCAAAGATATATCAGTTGGTATCAATTTTTCAAGTTGAAGCCTCTTATAGAGAGAGAAAGGCATAACACTAACTCCAGCTCCCAAATCACACAAAGCAGTTCTAACATAACTATTCTTAATAGAGAAAGGGATAGTTGGAATCCCTGGGTCTCCAAGTTTCTTAGGTACCTTACCATTGAAAGAATAATTAGCAAGCAAAGTAGAGATTTCTTCATTAGGGATCTTCCTTTTATTCGAGACAATATCCTTCATATACTTTGAGTAAGGAGGCAATTTAATAGCATCAGTCAAAGGAATTTGCAAGAATAAAGGCTTCATCCATTCACAAAACTTATTATAGTGTTCATCTTCCTTTGACTTGAGTTTCTTATCAGGGAATGGCATAGGTTTTTGGACCCAAGGTTCTCTTTCACTACCATGTTTCTTAGCAATAAAATCTTCTTTAGTGTATTTAGTATTCTTAGTGTGGTTTTCAGGTTCTTCTTCAACTTTTTCTTCATTAGGAACAACATTTTCTTCATTACCACTTTCAGTTTCAGCATCAGAGATAGATATACTATTAGGATCCATAGCAGGTTTAGACGGTTCTACAACAGTTTTATGTTTCTTTTTCCTTTTCTTACGAGTAGAATCACTATTTTCAGCTTGTTGAGAATCCTGCTCAATTCTTTTGGGATGCCCCTCAGGATATAGAGGATCCTGGGTAGCAGCTCCACTTCTAGTTCTAATTTCATAAGCATGTTTTTCTTTAGCAGCATTAACTAGCAAGTCATTTTGCACTTTAACAAGTTGATCTATTTGAGTTTGAACCATTTGAAAGTGTTTAACAATCATTTTAACATCATTGGAGGTTCTTTCCACAATATCTTTCAACTCAACAATAGCTCTAGTGTTTTCCATTAGATGATTTTGCACCCTTTTATTAAAGTTATCTTGCTTAACAATAAAGATATCAAATTCTTCTAAGCATTGATCAGGAGGTTTAGAGTAAGGGATATCACCTTCATCAAAGTGTTGGAGAGAGTGTACCTCAATAGTGGGTGAGTAGGGAATAGGCTTACATAATTCTTCTATAGGAGGTAAATTCTTGACATCTGCAGCTTTAATTCCCTTCTCCTTAAGACATTTCTTAGCTTCCTTCATCACTTCATCATTTAATTTAATAACTCCCCTCTTCTTTGATGTTGGAATAGGCACCGGAATAGTAGGTCCAGGTATAATTACTTCAGGTATAGCTTGTTTAGGAGGAGTCCAATCTTTATAATTCTTGCTTATTTTAGCCATTAGTTCCTCAGCTTCCTTAGGAGTCCTATTCCTGAAAACACAATCAGCACAACTATCTAGGTATGTCCTAGATTCTTCGGTTAGTCCATTATAAAATATATCAAGAAGCTCATTCTTAGGTAATGGACTTCCAGCCTATGCGTGAATCAAAGCACAAAACCTTGCCCAAGATTCAGGCAATACCTCTTTTTCTCCCTGTTTGAAATCAAAAAGTTCCTGCAAAATAGCATGTCTAGCACTGGGAGGAAAATATTTCTGCAGGAAAGTACTAATCAAGCACTCAGGGCTATCAATAGATCCAGGAGGTAAATTACTAAACCAAGTTTTAGCTTCTCCTTTCAGTGAAAAAGGAAAAATCTTAGCAACAAAGTAAGTACGCATCTTAATATCATCAGAAAACAAGCCACTCATGGTAGAAAGTTCATTCATATGTGCTACCGCACTTTCATTCTTAGTCCCACAAAAAGGTTCATTCTCGACAATAGCTATGTAAGATAGATCGAGAGAGAAAACATAATCTTCATCTATAATGTTTATGGGAGAAGTAGCAAACTTAGCATTAGGAGATAATTTGGGTCTAATAGTATGCCTCTCAAGGAGATTCTTAGCAGCGCTCCTATCATGGGTGTTCCTACATTCTTCAATAAACTCATCAGTCATCTCAACATAATCTTCTTCAGCATCATAACTCTTACTAGACTCAGGTGAGCTAATGAAGGAAATATGCCCTGAGAGGCAATAATAAAGTTGTTATTATGTATTCCTTGTATATGATAGATGTTTATTTTGCATGCTATAATTGTATTGATAGGAAACATCAATACATGTGTGTTTAATAAACAAAAGGGTTCCTAGTTATGCCTCTCTTATAGACTAGCTTGTTGATTAACAAGATGATCAAAGTTTCCTGATCATGGACATTGGATGTTGTTAATAACAAGGTCATAGCATTTGTGAAATGATGTGATGAACATTCATCTGAAGTATAGCATTACGATCAAGTCATTATGTTTATATTGCTATAACATCATACAAAGTAGTCTTAGTCCTTAGACCATGAGATCATGTTAATTGCTAACACCGGAAGAGTATCTTGATAACATCAAACGTCACACCGTAACAAGGTGACCATAAAGGTGTTGGAGATATGCCCAAGAGGCAATAATAAAAGTGGTTATTATTATATCTTTGTGTTTATGATGAATGTTTACATCCCATGCTATAATTGTATTATAAGGAAACACTAATACATGTGTGTTTTGTAAACATAAAAGAGTCCCTAGTAAGCCTCTTGTTGAACTAGCTTGTTGATTAATAGATGATCATGGTTTCCTGATCATGGACATTGGATGTTATTAATAACAAGGTTATATCATTAGGAGAATGATGTGATGGACACACACCCATAGTAAGCGTAGCATAAGATCAAGTCATTAAGTTCGTATTGCTATAAGCTTTCAAATGCATAGTAACCTAATCCTTCGACCATGAGGTTATGTTAATCACCATCACCAGATGGGTACTTTGATGACATCAAACACCGCTTCGTAACTGGGTGGTTATAAAGGTGTCATTGGGTATTCTGAAAGTATGTGTTGAAGCGCATGGACCAAGATTGGGATTTGTCCATCCATATGACGGATAGATATGCTCTGGGCCCTCTCGGTGGAATGTCATCTAGTTAGCTTGCAAGCATGTGACTAGGTCACAAGGGATGACATAACATGGAACGAGTAAAGAGTACTTATCAGTAACAAGGTAGAACTAGGTATGGAGATACCGACAATCAAACCTCGGATAAGTAGAATATCGCGTGACAAAGGGAATTGGTTTCATATGTTAATGGTTCTATCGATCACGAAGTCATCGTTGAGTATGTGGGAGCCGTTATGGATCTCCAGATCCCGCTGATGGTTATTGATCGGAGAGGTGTCTTCATCATGTTCATATTCACGAACCGTAGGGTGACACACTTAAGGTTCAAGTTGTTTTAAGTAGATATGGAATGTGCTGCAGACGAATGTTGTTCGGAGTCTCGGATTGGATCCGGACATCACGAGGAGATCGAATTGTCGGAGAATAAGATTCATATATTGGGGATCATTTTCTAAGTTAGGAAATGTTCGGGGTATTTGTATGGGGATTCTAGAAGGTTTCGAATGTTCGGAAGGTTCTAGAAGATTTCTTGGAGTTTGCTTGAAAACCAAGAAAGGATCAAGGAATCCTTGTAGGGCAAGACAAGGAGTAGTGGGGGAGGAGGACTCCTCCCCCTTCCCAATCCGCCGGCCAAGGAGGGAGGGGAGTCCTACTAGGACTCCCCCACCCCCTGGCCCCCTTTGATTCTAAAACCCTAGCAGCCTCTCTCCTCCTCCTTCCCTCTGCTCTGGCTTAGGCGAAGCCCTGCAGAATTCTCTACTCCACCACCACCACCACGCCGTCGTGCTGGGATTCCGTGGAGAGATCTACTACCTCTGCTCATTGAACGGGAGAGGAAGGTCCGCTTCGACCAGACGTGTGACCGATCATGAAGCGTTTTAACGCGCGCCGAAAGGATCGTCTACTCGATCTTGAGATCGGCAAGTGATCGACTACATCAACCACGAGATCCGTTCTCGCACAAGGCTTTCGGATCTACAAGGGTTAGTACAGATCTATCTCGTTGCACATGTCTAATAGATTAGATCTTGGCTTTTATCTAGATTAGATCTGGGTTTTGTTCGTTCTTGCGATAGAAATTTTTTGTTTTCCATGCTACGAACCCATCAAAAGGTGGGTTCAGTTCTATGAAGGTGTTATGTTGAGGCTCATGGATCAAGAGTCGAATTTGTCAATCTCGATGACGGATAGATATACTCTGGGCCCTCTCGGTGATGTCACATTAAGATAGCTTGCAAGCAAGTGATGTGATCACTAGAATGTTATATCACGAACGAAAAGAGTGCTGCATATCGTAACGAGATCAAACTAGGTATTTGGATACCGATGATCGAATCTCGGACATGTATTATATCATGAGACAAAGGGATTAAATTGCTGACGTTAAAGGTTCTCACGATCATAGAAGTCATCGTTGAATATGCAGAGTCAAGATGGATCTCCGTGTCCGCTTGATTATTGATCTGAGAGGAGTCTCAATCATGTCTGCATTATTCGCGAACCGTAGGGTGACACACTGAAGGGTTGACGGACACCATTTAGGAGCACATATGTTCCAGACAAAAGGTTTGCAAAGCGCAGGAAATGTTTCGATAGAAACAGGAATTGTTTCGATAGAAACCGGAATTGTTTCGGGTGAAATTGCAGAAAGTGGTTCTGCATGTGCTATTGAAATGTTGCAAGGGGTTTTATGTGAATGTTTTTTAATTAAAGTAATTAACAAAATTCTGAATAAAATAAATAAAAGAGTTTTATTAATTGAGAGTTGCATTTAATTTGGTGGAAATTAAATACATGTGAGTGGGATTTTGGGTGGAGGCCATGTTTATGTGAGTGGAGGTTCACCACATGAATGAAGGAGGAGGAGTCCCCTCATGCGCCGGGCTATGGGAGGGAGGGTCTCCTCCTCCTATATAAAGCCCCCCTCTCCCCTCTCACAAACGACACCTCCTCGTGAAGGATCTCTCTCCCCCTCTAGATATTCCCCCATGGTCTCGGATTAGCGAGATACATGTTCCCGGTGGCCTTGCGTCTGGAAGGAGTTGCTTCTTCCGCTGATTCGCTGGAGCGAGGAGGTGGAGGTTGTCCGGTGGCTTGAACGTATGTGCGAGGACGGATGCGCTGCTAATTTGCGATGCTCGGACTTCCACACGATCTTGAGATCGGCAAGCGTACGACTACATCAACCACGAGTTCCTACTCGTTAACAAAACTCGTTGTCTTCGAGGGTAAGTTCTCCATGGATGTATGTCCACCTGTTGCTCTGTATCTAGTAGATAGATCTTGGCGTATAGTTCTCATCGTAGGAAAATTTTTGTTTTCTATGCTGTGGACCCAACAGCTAACAGGTGTGGCAGTGTCTTCATTAGGAGTTTCGGTATTTCCAGCTATAGTTCTAGCAATCGTAGCATCTAGGAAAGGACCTAATGAACCACTCTTATCAAGCACCGTAGAGGCAGCATCATAAGTATCAGAAGTTTCAGATTCAGCAGTAGTAGCAGTGTGTGTAGCATGTGTATGTGGTGGTGTAAGGAACTTACTCAAAATAGACGGTGAATCAAGAGCAGTAGAGGTGTTCAGAACCGTACCTCTTCTTGTAGTAGATGGTAAAATAGGAACCTTGCCATCACGATACTTACCCCTGATGGATGGATAGCAACGAACAATAGAGAACCCAAGTGAACTTGATAAATAAAGCTATGCTCCCCGGCAACGGTGCCAGAAAATAGTCTTGATGACCCACAAGTATAAGGGGTGTATCGTAGTATTTTCGAGGGAAGTGAAACCCAATTTATTGATTCGACACAAGGGGAGCCAAAGAATATTTATCAGCCTTAACAACTGAGTTGTCAATTCAGCTGCACCTAGAAACAATCTTGCTCACAGCAGTTTATCAGTAGCAACAGTTTTGTTGTAGGAATAGTAAAGCAGCAGCAGTAGTAAAGCAAAGACAGTAGTAACAAAAGCAGTAAACACTTGGATTCGAGTGAGGTAGGCATAGGGATGGATGGACGGGCGTTGCATGGACAAGACAATTCACATAGCAATCAGAACATAGGGCAATTGCAGATAAATAAGATAAAGCATCCAAGTACTAGACAATCCTAGGCATGTGTTCCATATATAGTCATACGTGCTCGCAATGAGAACTTGCACAACATCTTTTGTCCCATGAGCTTGCAGCGGGGCCTCTAGGGAACTACTGGCAATTAAGGTGCTCCTTTTAATAGAGCACCGGAGCAAAGCATTAACACTCCGTGAACACATGTGATCCTCACATCAAAGCCTTTCCCTTCCTGTTATCCCGATTTCTGTCACTTCGGGGCCATAGGTTCCGGACAACAACGTGTGTATACAACTTGCAGATAAGACCCAAAACAATACTATCATAATGAATCAATAATAAGTTCAGATCTGAAATCATGGCACTCGGGCCCTAGTGATAAGCATTAAGCACAACAAGTCGCAACAAAGTCATAAAGCACTAATAAAAGATACTAGGCACCATGCCCTAACAATCTGATGCCATTACATGAACGATCTCATCCAATCCCTACCATCCCCATAGCCTACAGCGGCGGATTACTCACTCATAGATGGGGGAAACATGGATGGTCGATGGAGAAGCAATGGTGATGATGATGGCGATGATCTCCTCCAATTCCTCGTCCCGGCAGGGTGCTAGAACGGAGTTTCTGGTGCTGTTTCGTGGAATCTGGTGGTGGCGGCGGAGCGGAACTCCTTCTGGAAAAACGTCGAACCCCCGAAGTTTTTAGGTCAGAAGGCTCCTTATAGGCAAAGAGAGAGGCCGAGGGGGTGCCTGGGGGGCCCACACCACCCCCTGGCGCGGCCTGGCCTGGCCCGCGCCATCAGGTGGTGTGGCCATCCCTGGCTCTTCTCCGTCTCGTATTTTGGCTCCTGGAGTCTTCGGGTGAAATAGGATTTTTTGCATATTTTCCTGGATTTTTCCTGATAGTTGATTTTTTGCATAAAAAGTAGACACCAAAGCAATTCTGCTGAAAATAGCGTCAGGTCGGATTAGTTGCATCCAAATCACACAAGTATAGAGGAGAAACAGTAGCAAAAGTGTTCGGGAAAGTAGATACGTTTTGGACGTATCAGGCATCTTATAGGCGAAGAGGCAAGGTCGATGGGTGGCCAGGGGGCCCACACCACCTGGTGGCGCGGACAGGGCTAGCCCGCGCCACCACATGGTGTGGCCGCCCTGTGGCCCCTCTCCGTCTCGTCTTCTGGCTCCGTGAGTCTTCCGGTAAAATATCGACTTTGGCTTTTGTCCGGTCCAATTCCGAGAATATTCATTTTTTGACTTTTCTGGAACCAAAAACAGAAGAAAACAGGCAACTAGCACTGTGGCATCTTGTTAATAGGTTAGTCCAAGAAAGTGTATAGAAATAATCTAAAGTTGGAACAAAATACAAGAAAGTAGATAAAACCAAGTATGCAACATCAAAAATTATAGATACATTTGCAATGTATCAACATCCCCAAGCTTAACTCCTGCTCGTCCTCGAGTAGGTAAGTGATAAAAAGAAAGAATAATTTTTGAGGTGACATGCACCATCATAAACTTGATCAAAGTATTTGTAAAACATTGATAGCTGGGATCATAGTACTTCAATCATAACATGAAAGATAAAGTTCTAGCAATAAGACAAAGCAACTATGTTGCAACATGAAAAGGCACTACAAAAGATTCATGAATAACTATACTTTGCAAGACGTTTGTTTGTTTCACATAAAGAAAACATAGCATAATGGCATTCAGCTTGTCCCTCATAGAGTAGCAAACATAAATGCATAGGATACCTTCAAAGTTCATAAGAGTGACTAGATACAAATAGTTTAAAACAAGCAATATCAAAGCTATGCATCAATCAACAAGTCTTGGGACAATGCACATAGAACTAAGAATGGCCACTATGCTCTCAAAGTAGGTGCATAAAGATAGAAGGTGGAGACTCAACATAAAAGTAAAAGAAAGGCCTTCATAGAAGGAAGTAGGGATTCAAGTTTCATAAAGAGCTTCCAAAAAAATATGGTACTTATTAGCTTTCATCTCTCATTGCCCCTATCATAAGCATCTTTAAGGTGATTAAGGTTAAAGTGACACAACTAAGAGGACATGTTTGACAAGTTATAAACCGAAATCTCATGCCCCTTACTTACGAAGACCGAACCTCATGCTACTCAACTTTAGTCACAAGTAAGCTCTTGTCATTGTAAGTACATATGTATCATAAAGAACCGCCAACGGGGTACCCCTTGCACATGATACAGGAGCTATCCCATAATCAAAATGACAAGGCAAGCAGACAATGAGCATCTCAGCGATCTTTTAATTTGCTATTTGCATAGGTTTTTATTTAGGATGCTTCATAGAGTGCTCATTATGGTGATGCTGCAAGTTTCCACCATGATTAGGCATGGCTTAGGCTAGCGGCCCATGCGTTTCTCTAACACACATACAGACTCCATGATCTTACAAGTTCCACTTTTATTTCACATCGTCGGGATCCATAAGCAAAAGAACGTGATATCAACGGGGTACAAAGTACAAGTGCAATGTTAAAAGCGTTCCCCATGATAGATGGTTCTGCTAATTTCAACATATAAAGCGCAAGCATATACGCAACAAAGAAGGGCCCAATGGTTCAAGTTTATTATATGCAAAAAAGTAAAGTGTGCCATCAAGTTCGTGAGAGCTTTAATCACTAGTTTTCTCATAACAATTTTAATTTGGAAGGTAAACAAAAGCATGAATATACTTGGAATAGCATAAGCTAGTAGGTAGGTATGGTGGACTCTTTGGAATAACTTGGTTTAGGGAGTTGGATGCATGAGTGGAACTCATTCTTGGTTGTGGAGGCTAGCAAAAGACTGGGAGCGACAAACTAAGAGAGCAATAATGGCCATAATCATGCAGAGCGACAAAACATCATTGATCAAAGCATAAAGTGATACTACAAGTTGAAAACTAAAGGATCATAAAGGCTATGGTGACTTGGGATAGTCATAACATGGTGTGATCATGCGCCAAGTCAACCCACATAAAGCATCAAAGGAGAATACCACAATACTATGCTTTAATATGCTAAAACAACGCATGATCCTTCCAAGGCACATTAAGCAATATCAATTGTTTATAACAAGTCATGCTACAGCAAAGAATACTAAGCATAAATCCAAAACAATATCGAGCATGGCATGATAAAGCATAGGCCACAGTCAAAAACAAGCTCTCTTTAACACTTAAGCATGAACTTTCCTACTCTTTTCCAAACCAAACCAAACTATTTGAAAACCAATGTATGAAAGAGGGGGTACAACCAATTTATTCAGCAAACTAAGCAAATGAAAAACCAAAACAAAAACAAAGACGCTCCAAGAACAACACAACTGTGTATGAAACAATAAAAATGAAGTGTTTGGAAGAAACCTGAGATTTTTATTGATGAAGAAGGGGATGCCTTGGGCATCCCCAAGCTTTGACGCTTTTACTTCTTGGATATTTCTTGGGTTGACACGCGTGGCATCCCCAAGCTTGAGCTTTAGTCCATCCTTCATCTCATTACTCATTCCTTCCATACACCTGAAATTTTTCCTTCATACAAAACTTCACACAATCTTTATTAGCAACATTAGTTCACTCAAGATAATAAGTCTTTGGG
Organism: Avena insularis; assembly: GCA_023614405.1. Taxonomy (NCBI): domain Eukaryota; kingdom Viridiplantae; phylum Streptophyta; class Magnoliopsida; order Poales; family Poaceae; genus Avena; species Avena insularis. The sequence goes on from CM042692.1 coordinate 576,521,982, forward strand.
TTCAGTTCCAACACTAATAAAACTTTCATAAAACACAAGCTACTGTAGCACTTCCCTCAAAAAGCTCAATTCCCCAAAAGAACTCAAAAAGGAACCAACAAGAAGCAAATGCAGAAAATGGCAGAAATCTGTCAAAACAGACCAGCAGGTAAAGACGAATTTTTTCGAAGACCTTCTGTTGCTAAAATCAAAAAGTGTTGAACTAACTAAAGTTAGATAACAACCTGGGGCATAAGCACAAAACTTCACGCCTCAAAAGAACGTACAGATATTTTACACGAATTTTTAAGGTGAAGCACAGAAATCTGTTTCAGGACAGCAACTTTCCCAATCATTACTTCTCTCTCATTAGAGGTTACTCTTGGCACAAAAAGCAAATAAAAAGGATAAGGAGAGGTTATTACAGAGGTAATAACTTCAAGACTCATTTAAAACTTTTGGGTTATCTCCCAATAAGTACTTTTCTTTAACGCCTTTAAGTTAGGCATGATAGTTTGAGAAGATGCTCACATAAGAAATATGAATTGAAGTAAAAGAGAGCATCAAGAAGCAAATTCAAAACACATTTAAATCTAACCCACTTCCTATGCATAGGAATCTTGTAAAGAAACAAGTCATGAAAGAACGAAGCAATAAGCATAGTAAAGAAAAACAAGTGCAACTTCAAGATTTTCAACATAAAGAGGGGAAACTTCATATTATTGAGATACATAAGACCATGTTTCCCTCTCTCATAATAACTTTAGCATCATCATGAATAAAATTAACAATATAACTATCACATAAAAAATTCTTATCATGAGCCACATGCATAAAAGAATTAATACTCTCCACATAAACATAGTCATTTTTATTAATTATAGTGGGAGCAAATTCAACAAAATAGCTATCATTATTATTCTCATCACCACAATCATCAAATATAGGAGGCATATTGTAATCATAATTAATTTTATCCTCAATAGTAGGTGGACTGAAAATATCATATTCATCATTGTAATCATCATATATTGTAGGCATAGTATCATCAAAGTAAATTTTCTCCTCCGTGCTTGGGGGACTAAAAATATCATGCTCATCAAAACCAGCTTCCCCAAGCTTAGAATTTGCCATATCATTAGCAATAATGGTGTCCAAAGAATTCATACTAACAACATTGCTATTAGCATGCAAATAAAGTTCTATAGGTTTTTTAATTTAGCAATAATGGTGTCCAAGTAATGATTATAACCCTGTTTGGAAGAAGAATTATAATCCTAATTTTCAGAAACTTTATTCTAGTCCTGCAGGTAACTCTAATAATAATATGGGAACTAGTAATGGTAGTCTCCAAGAAACACTTAAATCTTCTATAGACTCACAAAATGAACAAAACAATATTCTTGGTCCGGTAAAAACATAAAAGGAATTCTAAAACTCCTGAAGGTCCGTTAAAGTAACTTCACTATGCATCTGTGATGTCTACGCACTTCTATTCTTGTAGACAGTTGTTGGGCCTCCAAGTGTACAGGTTTGTAGAACAGCAGCAAGTTTTCCCTTAAGTGGATCACCCAAGGTTTATCGAACTCAGGGAGGAAGTGGTCAAAGGTATCCCCTCTTAAGCAACCCTGCAATCAAGATACAATAAGTCACTTGAAGGAAATATGCCCTGAGAGGCAATAATAAAGTTGTTATTATGTATTCCTTGTATATGATAGATGTTTATTTTGCATGCTATAATTGTATTGATAGGAAACATCAATACATGTGTGTTTAATAAACAAAAAAGGGTTCCTAGTTATGCCTCTCTTATAGACTAGCTTGTTGATTAACAGGATGATCAAGGTTTCCTGATCATGGACATTGGATGTTGTTAATAACAAGGTCACACCATTGGTGGAATGATGTGATGAACATTCATCCGAAGTATAGCATTACGATCAAGTCATTATGTTTATATTGCTATAACATCATACGAAGTAATCTTTATCCTTGGACCATGAGATCATGTTAATTGCACACACCAGAAGAGTATCTTGATAACATCAAACGTCACACCGTAACAGGGTGACTGTAAAGATGGGTTCAGTACTACGAAGGTGTTATGTTGAGGCTCATGGATCAAGAGTGGAATTTGTCAATCCAAATGACGGAAAGATATACTTTGGGCCCTCTCGGTGATATCACATTAGGATAGCTTGCAAGCAAGTGATGTGATCACTAGAATGTTATATCACGGGAACGAGAAAAGAGTGCATGTTGGCAACGAGATCAAACTAGGTATGGAGATACCGATGATCGAATCTCGGACATGTAATATATCGAGAGACAAAGGGATTTAGTTACAAGCGTTAAAGGTTCTCACGATCACAGGAGTCATCGTTGAATGTGTAGGAGTCAGTACGGATCTCCAGGTCCCGCTGCTAATTATTGATCGGAGAAGGGTCTCGATCATGTCTGCATTATTCGCGAACCGTAGGGTGGCACACTTAAGAGTTACCGAACACCATTTTGGAGCATATATGTTTCAGACGAAAGAATTGCAAAGCGCAGGAATTGTTTCAATAGAAACCGGAAATTGTTTCGGGTGAAATTGCAGAAGGTGGTTCTGCATGTGATATTGAAATATTGCAAGGGGCTATATGTGAATGTTTGTTAATTAAAGTAATTAACAAAATTCTGAATAAATTTAATAAAAAGAGTTTTATTAAATGAGAGAGCATTAAATTTGGAGAAATTTAATGCATTTAAAGTGGAGACTTTAAAAGGGAATGTGAAGAGGCATTTTAATGTGGAGGGGTTACCACCACATGAATGGGGGAGGTGAGGGGTCACCCCCCATGCGCCGGCCATGGAGAGAGGGGGCACCCCCCCTCCTCCTATAAAATGCCACCCATTCCCTCCTTCATCCTCACACCTCCTTGTGAAGGATCTCTCTCCCCCTCTAGAATTATTTCCCCATGGTCTCGGATTAGTGAGGTACATGTTCCCGGTGGCATTTCGTCTGGAAGGAGTTGCTGCTTCCGCTGGATTGCTGGAGCGAGGAGGTGGAGGTTGTCCGGTGGCTTGAACGTGTGTGCGAGTGCGGATGCGCTGAGTTGGCGCCGAACTTCCTCACGATCTTGAGATCGGCAAGTGTACGACTACATCAACCACGAGTTCCTACTCGTTAACAAAACTCGTTGTCTTCGAGGGTAAGTTCTCCATGGATGTATGTCCACCCGTTGCTCTGTATCTAGTAGATAGATCTTGGCGTATAGTTCTCATCGTAGGAAAAAATTTGTTTTCTATGCTGCGGACCCAACAGTGGTATCAGAGCCAGGTCTATGCGTAGGTGCTTTGCACGGGTAGTACACATATGTTTATATGTGAGCGATGATGATCATGTTATTGCATCTTCTATGTACTTTGGATATTGGTGGCATAGTGGGATGAAGCGGCCCGGACCAACCTTACATGTCATCGTACATGAGACCGGTTCCACGACTGACATGCAACTAGTTTTGCATAAGTGGCTAGCGGGTGTCTGTCTCTCCTACTATAGTCAATATCTGATTTACAACGAGTTGCTAATAACTTGGTTATCCTCGTTGTGGTTCATGTTCGTAGGTAAGACCGGTTCTATCTCCAAAAGCCCTAAGCCACGTAAAACTTGCAATTGATAAATTAGAGGCGTCTAGTTTAGATCGTTGCTGGGCTAGTGTATTGATATGGTATTGTTGTAAGTAGATGTATGATAGATACTCTTAGAACTCACTTAACGTGTAAGTTCCATAGACCTTGGCCTTACACACAAAGGAATGATAGAGATCATACCACGATGCAAATGATAGAGATCAAATGCATGGACCATATCACCTCACTTCACACATTAGCATCTTATATTGCTAGTTTGGCGCTTTTGGTAGCATTATAAGATGATCCCTCATTTAGATATCAAGATAAAATGTGTTCTTCCTTAAGTATGCACCATTTTGTGGATCGTGTTTTGAGGCATCACGTGATGATCGGGTGTTCTCGACTCTACACTTTCATACAACGGGTGTAAGACAGTTTTACACACGCAAATACTAAGGTTCTTACTTGACGAGCCTAGCATGTACAGACATGGCCTCGGAACACGGACCGAAAGGTTAAGCATGAGTCATATAGTTGATATGATGCCCATATAGATGCTCGCCATTGAAGTTACACCGACTCACGTGATGATCAGACTTGGTGTAGTGGATTTGGTTCATGTAATCACCAAAAGGACACGAGGGATGTCGTTTTTGAGTGGGAGTTCATTAGTAATTTGGATTAGTTGAACTCAACCTATCATAAACTTAGTCTAAATAAATTTTACAAATTATGTTGTAGATGGCACCACCTGCTTTTAATTTCAATGTGTTCATGGAGAAAGAGAAGCTTGCTGTGAATGGTAGCAACTTCACCAACTGGGCTATGAATTTGAGGATTCTCCTCACTGCTGCACAAAAGCAATATGTGCTAGAGGCGCCGCTAGGCCCCCCACCCGCTCCTGATGCCCATGACAAGGAAAATAACGTCTATATAACTCGTCAGGAGGACCACAACTTAGTTCATTGCGGCATACTATATGGGCTAGAGCCAGAACTTCGAAAACGTTTCGAAAATGGCAATGCCTTTGATACCATGGGAGAATTGAAAATGATTTTCGATACCCATGCTGCCGTAGAGAGTTATAATGCTTCTGAAAAGTTCTTTAGCTGCATGATGGAAGAGAACAGCTCCGTTAGTGAGCACGTACTCAAAATGTCTGGGTACGCCGATAAGCTTGTGTCCTTGGGAATAACGATTCCCATTGACATAGGCATACATCGTGTTCTCCAATCTCTGCCACCTAGCTACAAGAGCTTCGTGATGAACTATAATATGCAGGGCATGAAGAAGTCTCTTCCCGAGCTTCTGACAATGCTTAAGACTGCAGAAGTGGAGATTAGGAAAGAACATCAAGTGTTGATGATCAATAAGACCACCGGTTTCAAGAAGGACAAGAAAGGCAAGGTAAGGGAAAGAAGGGCGGCAAATCTGTTGCCGCGCCTGAAAAGAAACCCCGAGCTGGCCCTAAGTCTGACACCGAGTGCTACTATTGCAAGGGGACTGGCCATTGGAAGCACAACTGCCCCAAGTATTTGGTGGACAAGAAGGCCGGCAAGGCAAACAAAGGTATATGTGATATACATGTTATTGATGTGTACTTGACTAGTACTCGCAGTAGCACCTGGGTATTTGATACGGGATCGGTTGCTAATATATGTAACTTGGTTCAGGGGCTGCGGAACAAGCGACAACTAGCAAGGGATGAGGTCACGATGTGGGTCGGCAATGGATCAAGAGTTGATGTGATCGCCGTCGGAACGCTGCCTCTCCATATGCCGTCGGGATTAGTTATAAACCTGAATAATTGTTATTTGGTGCCTGCACTGAGCATGAACATTGTATCCGGATCGTGTTTGATGCAAAGTGGTTATTTGGTTAAGTCTGAAAACAATGGTTGTTCGATTTATATGAATAATATCTTTTATGGTCATGCACCTGTGTTGAATGGTTTATTTCTGTTGGATCTCGATAGTAGTATTACGCATATTCATATTGTTGATGCTAAAAGGATGAAACTTGATAATGATATATCTACATATATGTGGCACTGCCGTCTAGGTCATATTGGCGTTAAACGCATGAAGAAACTCCATTCTGATGGACTTTTGGAATCACTTGATTTTGAATCATTTGATACATGTGAGCCATGCCTTATGGGCAAGATGACTAGAACGCCGTTTTCCGGTTCAATGGAACGGGCGAAAGATTTATTGGAAATCATACATACTGATGTGTGTGGACCAATGAGTGTGTCGGCGCGAGGTGGATATCGTTATTTTGTTAGTTTCACGGATGATTTGAGTAGATACGGGTATATCTATTTGATGAAACATAAGTCTGAAACCTTTGAAAGGTTCAAAGAATTTCAGAATTAAGTGGAAAATCATCGTAACAGAAAGATCAAATTTCTGCGGTCCGACCGTGGAGGAGAGTATCTTAGTTACGAGTTTAGCACACATATGAAAGACTGTGGAATAGTTTCACAACTCACGCCTGTCGGAACACCACAACGTAATGGTGTGTCAGAACGTCGTAATCGTACTTTATTGGATATGGTTCGATCTATGATGTCTCACGATGACTTGCCACATCATTTTGGGGTTATGCACTGGAAACCGCTGCATTCACTTTAAATAGGGCACCATCTAAATCCATTGAAAAGACACCGTATGAATTATGGTTTGGAAACAAACCTAAACTGTCATTTCTTAAAGTTTGGGGATGCGATGTTTATGTAAAAAACTTCAGCCGGATAAACTCGAACCCAAAGCGGAAAACTGCGTCTTCATAGGATACCCTAAGGGAACGATTGGGTATACCTTCTATCACAGATCCGAGGGCAAGGTCTTTGTTGCCAAGAATGGATCCTTTCTTGAGAAGGAGTTTCTCGCGAAAGGTGTGAGTAGTCGGAAGGTAGAACTCGAAGAGGTTATTGAACCTTCTCTTCATGAAATGGCGAGTAGCGCAGCACCGGAAGTTGTTTCGGAGTTGACTTCACCTAATGAAGAGAGAGCTAATGATATTGATCATGAAACTCCGAAAGAGGACACTACCGAACCTCGCAAGTCAAGCAGGACACGTGCAGCTCCTGAACTGTACGGCAATCCTGTTATGAATTTCATGATTGATGAAATAGATAACCCTGCGACGTATGAAGAAGCGATGATGAGCCCTGATTCCAACAAATGGCTAGAAGCCATGAAATCCGAGATGGAATCCATGTACGAAAACCAGGTTTGGACCTTGGTGGACTTACCTCACGATCGAAAGGCCGTTGAGAATAAATGGATTTTCAAAAAAAAACTGATGCTGATGGTAATGTAACCATCTATAAGGCTCGACTTGTCGCAAAGGGGTTTCGATAAATTCAAGGAGTTGACTACGATGAGACATTCTCTCCCGTAGCGATGCTTAAGTCGGTTAGGATTATGTTAGCAATTGCTGCATATTTCGATTATGAAATATGGCAGATGGATGTTGACATGGGTATACCCTACAGGTACTCGAGCTTGGTATATACGGTCCAAATACATACAGGCCCACGGTGTCGCCAAGGCCCGGATGGGGGGACTCGAGTAACCTACGGACTCTCGATTGCTTGAAGGACAAGAAGAAGTTAAAGATAGAAAGTTTGAAGGGGAAAACCCTAACTTGTAACCGACTCGACCTGCTACCTGAGACCTAGCCTATCTATATAAAGCCTAGGAGGGGCGGCGAGGAGGACGCACGCAACCCTAGTTTCCACAACCCTCGCCAGATTTCGTCTGCGCACCATTGTAACTTTTGACTCCCTCGATAATTCCACGAGCAGACAAGCAGGAGTAGGGACCTCTACGAGGCCTGAACCTAGGTAAATCCTTTGTCCTCTATGTGCTTGTTTGCTAGCCGATAGATGTCTCCAGCGCTCCCTCCTTCTCCAAAACCCAAGTCCATAACAATGGGCATTGACGAGTTAAACCCTCGTCAATTGGCATCGTCTGTGGGAATTGGGAGTGCTGATGTTGCGGCTTCTTCGGCCCCATCAAACGCGATCTACAACTCTGCAACAGCAGAGATTCGCCATCTTTTCGACGCCTTCGACTTCACCGTCCACACGTCGGCTACTGGCCCGGCCTTCGAATCTGTGGGCGACGGAATCAGCCTGGCGATTGGGAGCTTCCGCTTCCAAGTCGGTCAGATGGGCACGCTTCGCATGCCCGATCAGCCGACGGCACCGGCAATTGCCCCAACATCATGGTTCCCTCCATCGATCGGCACCCTCAGCGAGCTCAATGCTCCAGCGGCGGTCGGGAACCTGATCAGCAACAGCAGTCGCGACTCTGATCTAAGCGATCTGGCCACTGAAGATGGAACCTACGGTTCCGGATCTGAAAGTTGTGGAAGTAACAGCTTCCCAAATCACTTCATGTGCGCCGTCATCAACGCGGGCGACACCTCTGCCAACCGCGGCAACAATGGTAACACCGGCAACAGCACCGACCCGCCCAACGCTGCCAACGGCGGCAACGGCGGCAATGGAGGAGCAAATAACCTCCCAAAGATAATCAACGAGCAAACCGGCGAACGCGTCGTGATCAGGCTGAACGAGCAAGAGTGGGAACGCTGCCGTGAAGCCCTACGAGGTGCACCTCTACCCTTCGGGTCCCCTCAGGAACTACTGACGGGTTACCACTGGCTCCTAAAAGAGGAATTCAAACGCCAGAAATAAGCAATCGCGCAACTCGAAGCGCGTAAAAAGGCGGCGGACGAGTCAAGCCTTCGTCGCGCTGGGCTCTCCTCCTCAAAAGGCAACGAGCATCTTGCCAGGAAGAGGCAATCGCGGATGGCTCACCTCACTGAACAAGAACGCATAGACGCCGCGAAAGTCCTCGACTTCGGCTTTATGACAGTCGACACGAGAGGCAACGTGGTTCCCAGGACGCCGCAGGCCGTAGTGACGGCGGCCACCATGTACCTCCTCAATAACCAGCCACCGGCTAGAGATCCCCGGACGGCCATGCACCGATCTACGATCGTGGGCCTTGGGCTCATCGAGGCCGCCCTCGACAAAGAACCAGTACCAAACCCAAAAAAGGGCAAAGCGTTAGCAAAACGCTACTCCTCGTCCTCGTCAAGCGATGACAGTCACGACCTGTCTCGACGCCGCCGTTCACGACGACACGATCGCGACTACGATGCACGTGACGAGCTCACGCAGCGCAAGATCGACAAGTCAAGGGCACGACGTGCTCGGTCGACTGATTCGGAAGAAGAAGATGGAGAGCTCTGCGGCGCCAGATGCTTCAGCAGATGCATCAGGCAAAAGCGAATGCCTAAAGGGTTCAAACTCCCCTCGGAGAACCCGAAATTTGAAGGTCTACAGGACTCCAAGATCTGGCTGGAGGATCACATCTCCTCAGTCAGACTGCACGAAGGCAGTCGAAGTACCGCCATGCAATGCTTGCAGCTACAGCTGCAAGGCGCCGCCCGGGCATGGCTCAATAACCTCCCGCGCGGATCCATTCGCAGCTGGGATGAGCTGGTCTACAGCTTCGTACGCAACTTCAAGGGCACATACAAACGCCCCGCTTCAATCGAAGAACTGAGATGCTGCCAGCAAAAATCTGGCGAATCGCTGCGCTCTTACATCCAAAGATGGTCCATCATCAAGAACTCCGCGGAGAACATCTCGGAAGACCGCGCGATTGATGCATTCAACGGCGGTGTCCGCCGCATGGAACTCAGGGAGGAGCTAGGCCGCTCAAAGCCCAAGATCGTCGACCACCTAATGGAGATCGCGAATTGGTGGGCTGATGGGGAAGATTCGTTGAAGAATCGCGTTCACTCAAACGAGGAGGCGGAACTCGAGCGAAGACGCGACCGCCGGAGTAAACGTCGTATGCGTGTCTACGACGATCGCGATGACGTCAACGTGGTCACAGCCGGCTACGCTGATAGACGCGACGATAAACACAACAGTGGATACCGCAGCGGCGGATATCGCGACTCCGGGAAAACCACGCAAGTATGGCAACGCCGCACTCGCGATGAAGCACCCGCGACCTCCATCGAAGATAAACTGTCCGGACCATGCACGGTACACTTCTATATTGACAAGCATGACGGCAAGAGAAAGTCCAGTCACCTCCTCAAGGACTGCCGCGAGTTCCTCAAGCTACATGAGGGGTTGGTTCGAATGAACCACAATGCAGTCGAAAGAGGCTACGGGACCGCTCCAGGCGCAGTGGCACATGGCGCACCACCACCACCACCTGGGCCACCCCCGAACGGAGCTGCACCGGAACAGCATCACGGAGTCGAACCATACCCACGGGCCATGGGTACCATGATGATCCAAAAGGGACGCCCTTCCAATAGGGTGCAGAAGGCCATCACTCGCCAAGTCAATTTGGCCACGCACTCGCTGCCATCCACCACTGAGTACCTCAGTGGTAGCAAATCGTGCATTACCTTCGACAAGCGCGACCACCCGCCTCAAGTACCTCGACCAGGTCATTGCCCCCTCGTACTCGAGGCACAAATTGGAGGCTTCGACATGAGTCGCGTCTTCATGGATGGCGGAAGCGGTATCATCCTCATATTCGCGAGTACCTTGCGAGCAATGAGGATCCCTCTAACCTGCTTGGAGGCATCGGACACAACGTTCCACGGCATTGTCCCATGAAAAGGCGTATACCCCCTGGGCAAAATCAACCTCGACGTCATATTTGGCACGCCGAAGAACTTCCGACGCGAGCGCATCGACTGTGAAGTTGTCGACCGGCCCTCACAATACCACTACATCCTCGGGCGCGTCGCGTTCGCTAGGTTCATGGCAGTACCCCACTATGCCTATCTGCAGATGAAAATGCCAGGTCCCAACGGCGTCATCACGATCAACGGGAGTTTCGAGCGATCTTACAGTTGCGATAGGGAATTCAACAGAATCTCCCAGTCCTTCGGCATGCAGGAGGAACTCGCGTGATTGAAGGAAACGACAGACAACAGTCTGCCCCCTCTGAGTAGGCCAAGCTCACCTGACCTCTCCTTCGACTCATTTGTGCACACAAAGAAGGTGCAGGTCCATCCATCGGATCCCGCTAAAATGGCAATCATCGCCAACAACTTGAGTCCCGCATAGGAACTCGCGCTCGTCGAATTCCTCCGTGAGCACTGGGAAATTTTCGCCTGGTGTCCTGCGGACATGCCAGGAGTTCCCAAGGAATTCGCCGAGCACGTACTCAACGTCAACCCCGACGCAAGGCCACCAAGCAACATCAGCGACTGTCTGAGCCACGGGCACAGGCAGTCGGAATGGAGATCAACAGACTCCTCGAGGCCAAATTCATACGCGAGATCAAGGAAAACACTTGGCTCGCCAATACGGTGCTGGTGCCAAAAAAGGACACGGATATCCTGCGGATGTGCATGGACTTCACTTCTCTTAACAAGCACTGCCCAAAAGATCACTTCCCGCTACCACGGATCGATCAAATCATCGACTCCGCTGCTGGATGCGAGCGCCTCTGCTTCCTCGACGCCTACTCAGGCTATAACCAAATTCGAATGAAGGAGGAAGACCAGGAGAAGACCGGCATAACGCCTTTGGCGTGTTCTGCTACAACACAATGCCCTTCGGGCTAAAAAACGCAGGAGCCACGTACCAGAGGTGCATGCAGGCCTGCCTCAAAGAGCAACTTGGTCGCAACATCCAAGTCTATGTTGATGACATAGTAATCAAGACCAAGGAGGAAGCCTCTCTAATCAACGACTTGCGCAAAACCTTCGCCAACCTCGATCGCTACCGGATAAAGCTCAATCCGGACAAATGCGCTTCAGCATACCTCCGGCAACCGCCGGGTATCTCATCTCCGCAAGAGGGATTGAGGCAAACCCAAAAAAGATAAAGGCCATACTGGCCATGGAGAAGCCAAAGAACATAAGAGGCGTTCAGCAACTAGCCGGGCGAATCGCGGCCCTCAGTCGATTTATCAGTCGAATGGGAGAAAAGGCGCTGCCCTTCTATCAGCTCCTCCAAGAAAGTCGACAAATTCGAGTGGACCAACGAAGCGCAAGAAGCATTCGAGGACCTCAAGCGCCTACTATCCACCTCGCCAGTATTGGTAACTCCACGAGAAAGGGAACCACTGCTGCTGTACATCTCCGCCACCAACCAAGTGGTTAGCACAGTGCTCGTCGTTGAACGGGCCGAGGAAAACAAGGTCCATGGCATACAACGCCCGGTATACTACCTCAGCGAGGTCCTCACGCCAACAAAACAGCGGTACCCGCGACTACCGTCGGCGACGGCGTCTTTATGACCGCCCGGCGACTGCGCCATTACTTCCAAGAACACCCAATTGTGGTAGTCAACGACGCCCCATTGGGACATATCCTCAATAACCTTGACGCCACAGGGCGAGTCGCGCTTTGGGGAATAGAGCTATCTCCACGAGACATCACATATGAAAAGCGCGGCGCCATCAAGTCGCAAGTTCTCCCGGACTTCCTTGTACATTGGATGGAAAACCAACTCCCGGACAGGCCAGACATGTCCTACCTCTGGACAATGCACTTCGATGGGTCCAAGAGGAAAGACGGAGCAGGAGCAGGTGTCATACTGACATCGCCTCAAGGGGACAAGCTGAAATACGTCCTATGAATGCAGTTCATAGCCTCAAACAACAAGGCTGAATACGAGGCCCTATTACACAGGATGAGGATGGCAAAAGCCTGCGGCGCAAAGAGGCTAATCATATATGGTGACTCCAAACTAGTCGTCAACCAAGCAATGCACGAGTGCGACGCACTAAACGACAACATGATCGCATACCGCGACCTCTACGACACACTTGAAGGAGACTTCGACGGTTGTGAATTGCGAAACATAGGTCGCGAAAGCAATGAGGAGGCGGACGCACTCGCCAACATAGGCTCCACCTGCACACCCATACCACCTGGGGTATTTCTCGAGCGCATATGCGAGCGCTCCATCAAGCCGAGGCCGCAGAGAAGAAAACAAGCGCAGCAACGGACTCGGGGGCTACGCCACCCAATGAGCCAACAACAATCGATGATTTGGAGCTCGACATAGGACTCGAGGGACCAATGAGCGTCATGATGATCGAACAATCCTGGACGCAGCCGTACATTACGTACCTCCTCAGCAAGCGCCTACCGGACGACCAGACAGATGCACGACACATCGCGCGACGCTCCAAGGCATTCGCCGTTATCAACGGCGAACTGTATAAACGCAGCATCACAGGCGTGTTACAGCGATGCGTCTCCCTAGCCGATGGAAGAGAAGTCCTCCTCGACATCCATGAAGGGACCGCGGCACCACGCCGCCATTGCCGCCAAAGCTCTACGAGCTGGATTTTACTGGCCCACGGCCATGCGCGACGCCAAGGATATAGTCCAAAAGTGCAACACCTGTCAGCGATTCGCGGACAAGCCACACGCACCAGGCGCAGAACTACGACCTCTTCCATTGGCCTGGCCCTTCGCCCAGTGGGGACTCGACATGGTTGGCAAACTTCCAAGGTCCTCGCAAGGAGGCTACGTCTACCTCTTGGTCGCAGTCGACAAATTCACCAAGTGGATGGAGGCCATGCCAGTGACCAAGCAATCGTGGCAGCCAAGTTCTTCGAGTCCATCGCTCATCGCTTCGCGCTACACAAAGATCATCACCGACAACGGAACGAACTTTACATCCAAGGAGTTCCAAGATTTCTGCGAGAACCTGGGGATCAATATCAGCTATGCCTCAGTCGCACACCCACAGACCAACGGTCAGGTAGAAAAGGCAAACGGGCTCGTCTGCAGCGGCATCAAGAAGCGACTTCTCCAGCCACTCGAACAAGTCGTGGGCTGCTGGCCAAACGAACTGCAATCCGTACTCTGGAGCCTGTGTACAACTCCAAACAGCGCCACCAGCTACACACCATTCTTTATGGTACACGGAGCAGAGGCACTATTACCCGCCGAGGTACGGTACAGAGCGCCATGCATAGTCGCCTACAGCGAAAAGGAGTCATCCTCAGACTCAAGACTCACGACCTCCTTGACGAAGCAAGAGAAATCGCCAGAAAGATCTACGATCTACCAGCAGAACTCGCGAACTACTATAGCAGAAGGCTTCGCCAAGATCTTTCGTCAAGGTGACCTGGTCCTCGATCAAGCAGAGGGCATCTCAAGCTCGAGTCTCTCTGGGAAGGACCATACGTGATTACAGAAGTAATCCCAGGTGGCGCCTATCGCCTTCAAGATTTAGAGACAGGAGTCGCATACTCCAACCCTTGGAACGTCGCACAACTGCGACGCTTCTACCCTTAGTCGTTTCTTCTTTACTTTTGCATCGCAAATAAGGCTATCCAGCCAAGGCTACTTAGCCGCACATTGTACTGCGTACCGTTCTCCGAATAAATAAAAGCTAAGTGCCCCAAAACTCCGTGTTCTCTTTTCTTTTGTCAATTTTCACACTCGGGGGCTACGCCACCCTATATACATACGTTCTTCAAACAATAACGCGATATCCTGAGTAGCTAGCACATCAATCGAACCCCTTAACACAAACACAATCCAGCTGCCACGCAGCTGACAGGTTGACAAGGGAAAGACACAAAGATGACCAGGCTAACGAAAAGGACTCGCACAAGTGCAATGCACCCCATGCTTATAAAGCTATTTGTATACATTCAACAGTAAATTATCTACAAAATATATATGAGCTTTACAACACCAGTACACTTATATACATGATACATATTTGGCTACCCTTGCAACAGAAGAACATTAGTTTGTTCCTCGAAGAAGTCGACAATTTTCTCGGCTGGACGATCCACCGCTTGATAGTGCGGCACCATGTTCCAGGAAGATCCTGCGGGTGGCACCGGTGGCCCAGATGCAATGGCGGCGACATCCACATCAGGCCTGTGCAAACGCACCACAGAGAGCGTAGCCTTGGCACCAGCCACCAGCTGCTGCCTCACGCACTCGCGAACCGCGGACATATCTTGAAATTTCGTCAGAAGGGCCAGCAGGCTTGATGGAGTATCATCCAGCGGGAACATCGCCCGGTAGATGTTCTTCAGGGACGACTGCGACTTCTTCAGAAAGAGCAGCACTCGCGAGGCGCGATCCTGCAGGGTCGCTAACACAGTCGCACGATCATGATCTACCCAGAAGTATCCACTCTCCTGAAGTTGCTCTTGGGTGAGATCATGAAGGCGGATGGCAATCCTATCCCTCTCCTCCTGCGGACGGCGCGCGCTAACAACTACACGAAGCAGCATCAATAGCATGAGTACAACGTACCATTGCGATTAACTACCAAGGAAAAGACGAGGATGAGAAAACTAACACTTAAACTGGTCGCCCGGTTGTGTCACCTCGCCAAGCAGATATAGCTCGCGAGCGGCAGCTTTTTCAGCCTTCGACTTCCACACGTCCGCGCTACCACGGATCATGGGCAACTCACGCTCCAGTTTCTTAACGCGATCACGAAGTCGCGAAAGCAAGGAAAGCTCCTCTACCCTGGAGCAGGATGGTGCCACTGTATCCTCAAGAGATGGCGAGTCCGGGGTTCCCCCCACAGGACCACTTGATGTACCCTACCAAAAATCAACCCAGAAGCAAAATAAGGTGACCAACTCAAAAGTCAAAGTAACAGGTGCATTCAGGATCAATAAAAGTATCTACAAACACATTCGCCAACATGCATGTTCTCCAATCAAAAGAGAAAGTTCACCAGCTATTACAAGGAACTAACTACGGAGTAGCTGGCTTCTTCGACTTCGACGACCTTGGGGGCTTCATCAAGTCCGTGGCAGTATCAGATGCCACTGACTTTTCACCGGCCCCTGAGGCCGAAGTTTTCGCCGCCTTCTTCACGCGATTGAGCTCCTCCAAATACTTGGCAACAGTGTTTATCAAGGAATGGCCATATTTGGCACAGGCAGTCGCAAAAGGAGCGAATACTACCTGCTGACCATCCGCGCCAACAGGCATCGTCTTTGACACCGCAGAGGGATCCACTTCGACTCCGTGGGCTTGCACCATGGCAAGCGACATGGTCGCCCGCCATGCTGGAGGGAGTTCTTGCACGGCGGTGCACACCCCCAAATGCGACTCCACCAGCTCCTCCACATTGTCAATCAGCTCCGCCTTCGGCATCAGCTCCTCCCGGAGGCGACTTAGGGTGGCCTTGACTTTGGACAACGTATTTTGGACAGCGCTTACGGTCTTCGACCAGATACCGCTACCGCCAAAACGCTATCGCGACCAAGGGCTTGTGGATCAAAACTCCGCCAAAGATCTACAACAAAATACATACACGGATCAAACTCCTAATGCCACCGGCACTACAGAGGAAGAGAAGAACATCAATAAAATATCTACCAAGTAAAGGTACCTGAGAGGGCCTTGGCGTGAGAAAAGTTCCTCTTCGAACAACTTCTCCCTGGCCGCAAAGGAGGCACGCAGATCCTCTCCGCGCTTATGGGCTTCATCACGAGCCGCGATTGCCTCGTCGCGCCCCTTCACAGCTGCGGCCAGCGTCTTCTCCAACATGGCGACATCACGCAGTAAAGCATTATGCTCAGCTACATGGCAGTCAAAAATTTGGCCGTCGGTCGATTATACCAAAATACAGAGAAGACGAAAAGAATAAGTATAGAACACTCACTCTCAACCACGCGGTGGCGCGTCTCCAGCATCGCATGCTGGCGACCCATCGCCATCACTTGCTCTGCCACCTGTGCGGCTTCCTTTACAAGGAGATGCCGCACAAAACAAGGAGACAGCAGAGGGCAACAAAGGGCGTTGACTGCCCAATTATAAAAAAAGAGAGAGAAAGATATACTTACATGGTCCTCCAGCGACTCCGAAGAAGATTGCTGAACCATCATCCGAGCTACTACTCGATGCTCCCCTACGTGAGGAGAGCTCGAAGAATTGTGCCCGGAGTGGGCCGCCGCCGGAGGAGAAGGAGCACGCTCGACCTCTATCTTGGCCTTTGAGGTCGTGACTCCTGATTCCTTCAAAAATTCGACGTCGCCAGACGATGACGATGCCTCTTGACTGCAAGGTAAAATCCGCACTCAGAAAGGGCAAACTCCTGGGCAAAGCCAACAAGAAGAAAACAAGCGAAGAACGAATGCACTAGCAAACTTACCAGTCAAATCTGTCAAGATCAAATGTGGCCTCCATCGACTCCGACGAAGACTCCTTGGGCAATCGCATCTTCTTGCGAGAAGACGGTGCCACAGCCCTCACAGGAACGACGGGAATTGGCGACTCCGCACCAACAGCCGCGCCTCCTAGAGTGGAAGGAGTCGACGCGTCGGAATCCTCGCTACGCGAACGCTTGCGAGTATCCGGACTCTCGGACTCGGGGCTTCCTCTTCCACATCGGAAGGGACAGTCGACTCAGACTGGTCCTCTTCCAAATCTTCACGAGGAATAATCCCCTCAGGGAGGGGAGGCATGCAAGGCGACACCGCCCACTCCTGCGTACAAAAAGTAAAACAGATAAGCAACAGAAGACGCAATCGAGAAAATACGCTACTACGTAGCACAACCATACCTCAGGAGGAGGATTCGAAGCATCGAAAGGAGGAACGACTAGCTCGTTCGGAAGCACATCCTTGAGGGTATACTTCGTGACCAGTCGCACCCTCTTATCTACCTCACTCGCGGACATGCCATCGGCAGACACGCGAGTGGGATCATTAGCGCCACCCCATTGGAACATGGGATGGACCCTAGCCTGGAGAGGCTGGACGCGACGACGCAGCCAAGTCCTGACAAGGGCGCAGCCTCCCTCTTCTGCGCCTATAGGACTCTCGAGGTCGCAGACGCGCTGATATAACACGTCTGTTTCCGCGAGTTCGGAAGGCATGATCACGTTCTTCCAAGAACGCATCTTCTTGCAGGGAGTCGCGGGATCGAAGGGAGCGAGTCCAAATTGCTCGTCCTTGGCCTTCTGATCGCGCACATAGAACCATCTGTCCCTCCATCCCTGGACGGACTTGGTGAGCTTGATATCAAAGTAGGTGGCGGATGGATCAACATGGATTCCGCAACCACCTACGTCATAAACTAAAGAGCCAGATGCGGACTGACGCTTCAATTTAAAGATGCGTTTAAAAAGACCAAAGTGCGGCTCGATTCTGAGCCAGCACTCGCAGAGAGTGATGAAACAAGTGATGTGGAGAAGAGAATTTGGGGACAACTGATGGAGCTGGAGCCCATAGAAACACAGAAGACCCCGAAGAAAAGGGTGAAGAGGCAAGG
This sequence comes from Avena insularis, assembly GCA_023614405.1. NCBI lineage: Eukaryota > Viridiplantae > Streptophyta > Magnoliopsida > Poales > Poaceae > Avena > Avena insularis. Next base: position 576,539,859 of record CM042692.1, read on the forward strand.
AAATACCACGAATGATGAAGGCAAGAAACATCACTTGATAACCAGCGGGAGGCACAAGAACGGTCTCACCGCTAGGGACGCGCGAATCGGTGACTGATGCAAATATCACTCCGTCTTGGCGAAGAAGACGGAGATCCAACGCCTTGATAATAGAGGGACACCATGCGCCATTGGTCACGCAGGTGCCTGCGACCTTCTTCTTCCCGGCGGCGGCGGCACTAGTGGTCACAGCAGCGGAGCCACCCTTCCTCTTCGCTGCAGCGAGGGTGGCCGTGGAATCAGCAGCAGCACTTCCCTTCTTCTTCCCCATTGCGCGGCGGCGATGAGAGCGAAGAAAATAGCTTGGGAATGAATGGATCTGGTCCAGCGTCGTGGAGAAGATGGGCGCGGAGGAAAGCAAGAAAGCAAAGGGCAATGGCGATGGCAGCAAGGAAGAAAGCACACAGATGGGAAATTACCGCCGCGGCATCGCTACTTAACCCATGGAAGATGCAATCCAACGGCTGACAAAAACCCTATTAGACGCGTGGCACGCATCGCGTGGGACACGTGGAGAAGAGGAAGCACGAACCGTCCCCCCCACTTCTACCATTACGCGTGGAAATCGAGGAGGCACAGTTAAAAATAAGATTACGCACGCCCAGTCAAATCAAAGTCAGAAAGTGGGACCCACCGTCACGTCTGGCCAAACTCGGCCACGCGAGCAACCAAGGTCATACAAGCGTCAGCACTGACGTCACCAAGGCTACGCAGTGGAAAACTTCGACTATTTTTAGTCCTTGCTGGAGTCTTTGACTCCACCAAGCACTCGGGGGCTACTCCCATAGGGAGCACTGGCCGCGCACCCTATGACTTTTCTTTTTCTTGTTACAGGAACATGGACAATCACAAAAGCAAATCCAATCACTCGAAACACAGTTCGATTATGGACATGTGTTACTCCCATAGGGAGCGCCGGAAACAAGCAGGCAAAAGACGACAGCAGTCGCAAAAGTGTTTTAGCACCTGCCCGAGTCATCGATTGAAACAAGCAAGCGAAAGTCGACAGCAGTCGCAAACGTTCTTTAGTCCCTGCCTGAGTCTTTGACTCAACTAGGCACTCGGGGGTTACTCCCATAGGGAGTGCTGGTCGCGCACCCTATGATTATTTATACAAAAAACTGTGTGTTGATAACATCCACACTCGAAACTCATGGCGACACCGCCTCATAATTTTCCCCTACAAAGAGATTGCGTCTCCTGGGTTACCCGAATCGTCTCCGCGATGATAAAATTCGGATGCCGCACCTACGGCATGAAGGTAAGACCTGAATAAGGCCTGGCAACGCATTTAATCACAAGACTACCGTAAACATATCCGTACCTACAGGCACGATGAACATGCCTTGACGGACGCGTCAAGTGCTCACACCCATATAACTAGAATTCGACTCCTGTAAGACCTCCGCGGCCTGAGTCGAATTACATAGGCACTTTTCCGGATTCGAGTCCGGGGACTCGAATTTGAGTAGATTGCGTTGTTTCACCCTAAGGTGGTTAACTGATACCGATACTTCGGTTATATCTGGCACGTATATCAACAATCCCTATGACACAAATAAAGGCAATCGAAATGTACTCATTTAGGCACTCGAAGGCTTTAAAAAGTCCCCAGTCGAATCTGCGATTCCACTGGACACTCGGGGGCTACTGACATGGGTATACCCTACAGGTACTCGAGCTTGGTATATACGGTCCAAATACATACAGGCCCACGGTGTCGCCAAGGCCCGGATGGAGGGACTCGAGTAACCAACGGACTCTCGATTGCTTGAAGGACAAGAAGAAGTTAAAGATAGAAAGTTTGAAGGGGAAAACCCTAACTTGTAACCGACTCGACCTGCTACTTGAGACCTAGCCTATCTATATAAAGGCTAGGAGGGGGCAGCGAGGAGGACGCACGCAACCCTAGTTTCCACAACCCTCGCCAGATTTCGTCTATGCACCATTGTAACTTTCGACTCCCTCGATAATTCCACGAGCAGACAAGCAGGAGTAGGGACCTCTACGAGGCCTAAACTGTAAATCCTTTGTCCCCTGTGTGCTTGTTTGCTAGCCGATAGATGTCTCCAGCGCTCCCTCCTTCTCCAAAACCCAAGTCCATAACAATGGGCATTGATGAGTTAAACCCTCGTCAGATGTCAAAACTGCGTTCCTCAATGGTAATATTGAAGAAGAGTTGTATATGATACAACCTAAAGGTTTTGTCGATCCTAAGAATGCTGATAAGGTGTGCAAACTTCAGCGATCCATCTATGGACTGAAGCAAGCATCCCGGAGTTGTAATCTCCGCTTTGATGAGGTGATCAAAGAATTTGGATTTGTCCAAACTTATGGAGAGGCTTGTATTTACAAGAAAGTGAGTGGGAGCAATGTGGCATTTCTGATATTATATGTGGATGACATATTATTGATTGGAAATGATATAGATCTTTTAAACAGTGTTAAAAGTTATCTAAACAGCAAATTTTCGATGAAAGACCTTGGTGAAGCTTCATATATATTAGGCATTAAAATCTATAGAGATAGATCAAGACGCCTAATTGGGCTATCGCAGAGTACATACCTTGATAAGATATTAAAGAAGTTTAATATGGACGAAAGTAAGAAGGGGTTCTTACCAATGTTGCAAGGCAAGACATTAGTAAGACTCAAAGTCCGGCTACGGCGGAAGAAAGAGAGATGATGGATAAGATCCCCTATGCCTCAGCCATAGGCTCTATAATGTATGCCATGCTATGTACAAGACCGGATGTGGCACATGCTATTAGTTTGACTAGTAGGTACCAATCTGATCCAGGTTCGGAACACTGGATAGCGGTCAAGAATATCCTTAAGTACTTGAGAAGAACTAAGGATATGTTTCTTGTATACGGAGGTGAAGAAGAGCTAGTCGCTAAGTGTTATGTTGATGCTAGCTTTGACACTGATCCGGATGACTCTAAGTCTCAATCCGGATATGTATTTCTCTTGAACGGAGCAGTAGTTAGTTGGAGGAGTTCCAAACAACCTGTGGTGGCTGGATCAACAACGGAGTCGGAATATGTTGCTGCTTCAGAAGCAGCGCAGGAAGCGGTTTGGATGAAGGAGTTCATAACGGAACTAGGTGTGGTTCCTAGTGCGTTGGACCCAATGGTGATCTATTGTGACAATAATGGAGCCATAGCCAACGCCAATGAACCAAGGTCTCACAAGAATTCCAAGCATATTAAGCCGCCGCTTGATCATCGACAATGTGGAGGATGGAGAGCAAGATATAAAGATTTAACAGACTGAGTCGCATCCGTTGACTAAAGTACTCCCTAGGGCAAAACATGATCAACACCAGAACTCCATGGGTGTTAGATTTATCACTATATAAACTAGATTATTGTCTCTAGTGCAAGTGGGAGACTGAAGGAAATATGCCCTGAGAGTGTAACTACCTCGGTGAATTACGCTCTTAGTTACATGCCTGGATGAGCGAAAATGGTTAAAATAGTACGGTGGGGCCAAGGGCCACTCACAGGTAGACCTTTCGGCCGTCCTAACCATTTTCAGAACATCGGGACAAGAACGAGCGGCGTAATCGGCAGGCGAAGGGATCAACTACATACACAAATGAGTATGTATGCAAGCCACATACAACAGTCCTCAGAGCCATTCCATCTAAAAGAAATAGAAATATTGCAACGCCATACGGCAAGATCCAAATATCCTAGATAGAGATAATAATTTAGGATAGCTCCTCATACATCAAACATCAGAGTATCAGGCGAAAGCAGAAGACAAGATCCGAGTACGGATAAGAAGCAAATCAGCATAAGATGCCACATAAATAAACACATCCCGCCCACAGATCTCACGGATCCATGTTCCCGGAATCTCTACACCGAGTGATCGTTGCCAACATCATCTGTCTCCTCCACCCAGTATCCATCTTGCGAGTATACCTGTTCATCTGAAACAAACAATTTATCATGTGAGACCCTAGGGTACTCAGCAAGTCTTAATGCCTCTAAAGGGGACACAACCTGGGGTGACGCAATTGCAGCAAAAGATAATAACTAACAATTCTATAGATACTCGCTAACCATCCGCCTAACCAATGATAGACGGATGTCCGTTGATTAGGAACAACAGTTATAACAGTAATATTAACAGATCCATCCTCCTTCTCGCTTACCAACGAGAAAGCGGACGAACAACCCCCATCCATTGGCAGTTTTATTAACCATTCCATGAGCGTTGCACTATTTACTAGTCAGGTACTTAGTCAAATTAAAGCGGTACTTTAGTTATACTTGTCTATGATCGAGAAACTGTGCTCCAAGTCGTCCATAACCGCGGACACGACTTTCAGAAAGATTTACCCTGCAGGGGTGCACAAATAGCAACACACACTCGATCAACCTCGGAAAAACCAAATCAAAACCCAACGAGGCATTCACGACAAAGTGATCACAGGATTCAGAAATGTTTGGGGGCACCCTAATAAGCTACCCGCGAAGTTGGTCACCCGAGACGGACCTGTGGTTTGCGAGAACGGCCAAACGATCGGGAACCCAAAATGTGACTAGGCTTGTCGATACCCAAATCGTCACGATCCCTAAACAAAGACAGTGCTCCTCGCACAATCTTAAATAAAGCAGTAAACATGGCATAAGTACAAGATAGTAATAAAGCCCCAAACTACTTTGTGGCCCCAAGAAATAAGAATGAATCAAGCTTTGGCTCAGGGGGGGTCCATAAGGCCTCCCGGATGTGGATAGTGCGAATAGTCAAGGAACAGGAATCAAGTACTCGGGGTCCTACGGGACACAAGTGAGCATGAAAAACCAAATAGCAGATATTGCTCACTGGTGCCACTTTCATTAATTATCCCATTACTACTCAGGTTTAGTTGTTTAGGTACCTCGTTATCCAGCAGACTCTCACATACCCTACACATGTTGTTCTATGACCCGCATGGCTCAAACAACTCCTGTAGTAATGGCTCATGGGATGGAGGAACAAGCTTCGGTGGGGTTTACAAGTAAAGGCTATGCAGTACTTGGGATTCAATTTAATGCAATCGCGACTCAATGATGCAAGAATAAGATAGAGGCAATAGGTACTATATGTATGCAAGCATGTGGTAGTGCTTGCAGCTCGATTGAAGCGAGAGTCGGATCCGGTAGTGCTCTGGATTCTGATATATCCCCGCCAAATATTCAAGAAGAACCAAACAAACAAGGGCCAACATAAATAAAGTACACAAGCATATGTATTGAAGTGCGACAAGCAAACAAGCATGCCATGATGAATGATGCACAATTTGCATGGCAATAAAGTAGCATGGCATGGTTGAGGTGTGGGGTACAAGCTTAAAGCATTTTATTAAGTTTTTAGTCTGGTTTGCTCTCATAACACTTGCTGTACACTTAATATTTATATGATGCTCAAATGCAAGGTGGCATGATGACATGAGCATGATATAATTATGATGCAACAACTATATGTAGGAAGTAGCATTTTATTATTAGACCATGTAGCATTACAGATGTTAGACAGATGGGATGCTACAACTCTCCCCCACTAAACAGGAATCTCGCCCCGAGATTCTAGGAAGAAGAAGAAGACACGAACAGGGTAGGATACTTGGCACGGAGCTCATCCTCGTGTTCCCATGTGGCTTCATCAACAGAATGGTGCGACCACTGCACCTTGCAGAACTTGATGGACTTGTTGCGAGTCCTTCTTTCTGCGACTTCTAGGATTTTTGTGGGGTGTTCTTGATAAGACAGGTCTTCTTGGAGATTGATGAGCTCATGGTCCACGGTCCTTTTAGGATCCTTGAAGCACTTCGTGAGTTGAGAGATATGGAAAACATCATGGACCTTGAGTTTTTCAGGGAGCTCAAGAGCATAAGCAACTTCTCCTCTTCTTCCACGAACTTTGAAAGGACCGATGTATCCAGGAGCCAGCTTTCCTTTGATACCAAACCGATGTGTGCCCCTCATGGGAGTGACACGAAGGTAAACGAGATCACCAGGGACATATTCCATGTCCGTGTGCTTTCTGTCATAGTTGCTCTTCTGGCGACTTTGAGCAACCTTCAGATTTTCAAGAATGATGTGAACCTTCTCCTTCGCTTGAGTTACAATGTCGGGGCCAAACAATGTTCTTTCACCGCTACCACCAACCAATCGGAGTTCTCAGCATTTGCGACCATAGAGAGCCTCAAATGGTGCCATCTTTAGACTTTTCTCGAAGCTTGTTGTAAGAGAATTCAGCATAAGGAAGACATTCTTCCCACTTCATGCCGAAAGAGATGACGCAAGCACGGAGCATATCTTCCGTAATCTGATTGATCCTTTCAACTTGTCCTTGCGATCGAGGGTGGTAAGTCTGCTGAAGTTCAATTTTGTTCCCAAAGCATTTTGGAAACTTCCCGTAACTTGGAAGTGAAGATGCTTCCACAGTCCGAACTGATCTCAAGAGGAACCCCATACAGAGAGACAATTGCTGATATAGAGCTCACCAACCTGAATTGCGTAAATTGTTTCCTTGACGGAAAGAAGTGAGCCACTTTAGAAAGCCTCAATGACAACAAAGATTGCATTGTTGCCCTTCTGCGACCTTGGAAAACCAGTGATGAAGTCCATCTCTACTTTCTCCCATTTCCATTCCGGAGGTTTCAATGGCTGTAGAAGACCGGAAGGTTTCTGATGAACAGCTTTAACTCTGCGGCAGACATCACACTCCGAGACATACTTGGCACAATATCGTTTCAACCCAGGCCACCAATATTGTCTTTTCAAGTCCATGTACATCTTAGTGCTTCCAGGGTGGATAGAAAGACCAGACTCATGCGCCTCCTTGAGAACTTGCTCTCTCAAACCCGGGTAGTTCGGAATGAACATCCGGTGTTCAAAGAAAAGAGTGCCTTGGTCATCGACGTGGAAGGACTCATACTTCGGAAGCTGAATGTTGGAGATGATATTTTTAGTGTACGGATCACCAGGTTGAATGGAACGAACTTTTTCTTCCAAGAGAGGGGTTGCCAGAAGGTTCAGAAGATACCCTTGATCCACAATCTCAAGGTTGAGCTGACGGAATTCCTCGCACAAGAGAGGTTGTTGTTCTTCTACCATGAGGTTGTACATAAGCTTTAAGCTGAGAGCATCGGCCATCACATTAGCTTTGCCCGGAGTGTAGTTGATGGTCAAATCAAAATCATTGATTGCTTCAATCCACCTCCTCTGATGAAGGTTGAGATCAAGCTGTGTGAAGATATACTTCAGACTCTTGTGATCAGAAAAGATTTCACAACGGTTGCCAAGCAAGTAGTGCCTCCATACTTTCAAAGCAAAGACAATCGCGAAGTTCGAGGTCATGTGTAGGATAGTTGATCTCATGCCTTCAATTGTCTAGAGGCATAAGCAACAACTTGTTTTTCTTGCATAAGGACCGCACCGATCCTTGCAATGAGGCGTCATGTAATATCCGGAAAGGCTTTGATGTATCCGAGGAATCAAAACTGGTGTGGAAGTGAGCTTCTCTTTGAGTGTTTCAAAGCTTGCTTGACATGCAGGAGTCCAAAGGTATTTCTTGCCTTTCTTGAGGAGATCGGTAAGAGGCTTCGCAATCTTCGAGAAGTTCTGCACGAAGCGACGGCAGTAACTAGCCAAACCAAGGAAACTACGGACTTCTTTGACATTTTTAGGTGAAAGCCAGTCAACAATTGTTTTAACAGTTTCTGGGTTGACGGCAATGCCCTTGGCAGAGATGACGTGACCAAGATAGGTGACTTGAGGGAGCCAAAACTCACATTTGGAAAACTTTGCATACAGGCGGTTCTCACGAAGCTTGTTTAGGACACACCGAAGGTGTTCTTCATGTTCTTCCTTTGACTTAGAATAGACTAGGATGTCATCCAGATAGACCACAACGAACTTATCAAGATACTCCATGAAAACCGAGTTCATAAGCCTCGAGAAGGTGGCAGGTGCGTTGGTGAGACCAAAAGACATGACCGTGTACTCATACAGGCCATAGCGGGTGGTGAAAGCTGTTTTAGGAACATCTTCCTTGCGAATCTTGATTTGATGATATCCACTTCTCAAGTCAAGTTTAGAGAATACCACAGCTCCAGCTAGCTGATCGAAGAAATCATTAATCCGCGGAAGGGGATATTTATTCTTGATGGTCTTAGCATTGAGAGCCCGATAGTCAACACAAAGTCTATCAGTCTTGTCTCGCTTCTTCACAAAGATGGTTGGGCTACCCCAAGAATAAGTACTGTGCTGAATGAAACCCAACTTCTCTTGTTCATCAAGCTGACGTTTGAGTTCAGCCAATTCAGCAGGACCCATTTTATAAGTCCGCTTGGAGATAGGAGCGGTACCAGGTTCAAGCTCAATCACAAACTCGACCTCACGGTCAGGAGGCATACCCGGTAACTCTTCAGGAAAAACATCTGGGAACTCACAGACCACCGGAACACTCTGAATAGCTTCCATAGCATCATCATTCAGAGCCGCCAAAGAGAAAAGCTGAATAGCAGGAGTCAGACTTGGAGAATAGACTATATGGCCTTCAGGAATTTTCAGAGAAACCGAGCGTTCAGCACAATCAATTACAGCTGCATTTGCTGTTAACCAATCCATGCCCAAGATAACATCAATGTCAGAATTGCCCAATTCAATGAGGGATGCCAGAAATTTTTTGTTTCCAATTTCAATTTGGTTCCCATGGCTTATTTGAGAAGGTTTCATAGTTGTCCCCGGTGATTGCACCCTAAGAACCTTGGACAATGATTGAAGCGGAAGACCTTGTTGCTGAGAGAACCTTTGAGACACAAAATAATGCGATGCACCAGTATCGAATAACACTCATGCAGAAACTGAGTTAACAGAAAGCATACCCAGCACAACTCCAGTTGCATGCTCAGCTTGAGCGACGTTGACACAGTTGGCACGAGCAATAGCAGACCCGGGCTTGGTGTTGATGTTGAGAGCCTGCGGTGGAGGTGCACGAATCATAGGAGAGCTTGCCGCAGGTCTTGGAGGTGGTGGAGGAAGAGCTTTGTTGTGCATTGGACAATTCCAGTGTTGATGCCCAGTGTTTCCACAAGTGTAACAAGCACTAGGTGGACGTGGAGCAATGTAGCCAGGGACTCCGCCAGGCGCTCCAGGGTAGTTGTGGTTGTAGCCCCTGGGAGCAGCAGTGAAGGAGGTTGGTGGCCTTGCCGCGTAGCTTGAAGGTCTTGGTGGAGCCGGGAGCGACGGTGGGGTGTTAGGAACCCAGACATGGCGCTTAGAAGGAGTTGACATAGCTGAAGAGCTTGCTGCATCGCGGTTGTGTTTCTTTGACTCCTCAAACACTTGCCTACTTGCTTCTTCCTGCAGAGCTGTATGTTGGAGTTCCAGAAAAGTCGTCGGCCTTGCATGTGTGATTGCATATTTAATTGATGCATTGAGCCCTTGTCTGAACCTCTTTTGCTTCTTCTTGTCATCAGAGATCTCATCGCCACCATACCAAGAAAGGTTCATGAAGTTTCTAATATAGGTATTGACATTGTCATTGCCCTGCTTGAGGTTGAGAAACACTTCCTTCATCCTCTCCATGACAATTTCTGACAGATATTGCTCTTTGAAAGCTCCAGTGAACTGTTCCCAAGTAGGCTGAAAACCAGTGTAGTTTGCCTTGAGGTAATTCTCCCACCACAGAGCTGCATCTCCCTTCAAAAGGTGAGTGGCACATTTTACCCATTCTTGCTCAGGAACATCAAATACCAAGAACCTTGACATCTCACGCAACCAATCATTAGCATCAAGTGGTTGATCAGACACATCAAATTGGTGTGGGTTGAACTTCAGGAAGCCTTTGATGTCTACTCGCTTGGGAGGTGGAGGTAGCGGAACAAACTCATTCCTCCTGACACTTTCTTCAAATCGCTGCTGGTTCTGCTGCATTGCTCCCAAGGCATTGGCGATACTTGCCAACGCAGCCCCCAGTTCAGGTTGTATGTCCTCCTCAGAACGGCGTGGTGGTGCCATCCTGTGATTGATATAAAACACAAGTTAGTACCATAATGGAGAATAATAATAATCCAAAATAGTACCAAAATGGAATTAACCAAGATTAAAGGATACAATTTACTAAGATGATATTAAAATATCAACAAAGTTCAAAGCACCTAGAAGATATTAAGCATAACGCACACGACTGAACAAGGAGTGTGGTACACAAGCTAACAAAGAAAAAAATTCCACAAATTTCGGCATTAAAATACCACTATATGCGCAAAACCACTTAACGAATCAAGATTAGTAACTCTACCAATTCAATATACAAGAGCGAATGAGAAAAGTAGTGGTATGGTCGCGACTCCATCCCACACTCAAATCATTACTCCGCACATGAATAAGTAAAACACATATCCCAACACCTTCTTCAGATAAACCTAAGGATTAGTAACTACAGAAACGAACACCCCAAACAAGATAACGTCAGATAACAAAGAGTAAGACAGATCGCGTCGGTATACAACGAATCAGATAGATCGCGTCGGTTTGCAAAAGCCTGTCGGTATGGAATGTACCAACAGTTGATAACCAAAAGGTAGATAGTGATAACATGTTGGATGCAACAGATAGACAAGGAATTGACACACACATACACACACACTTTCTATGGTACTACAGAAACCCAGAACACGAGAATCCTAGTTTGCATTTTAGAAGAGGGTTGAAAACGTTACACTTCCTTACCAAAAAAGGGTGGGTGGGTGGGTAAGAAGAAAAATGGAAGCAGTCCTACTCTCACAGGTAGACCTTTCGGCCGTCCTAACCATTTTCAGAACATCAGGACAAGAACGAGCGGCGTAATCGGCAGGCGAAGGGATCAACTACATACACAAATGAGTATGTATGCAAGCAACATACAATAGTCCTTAGAGCCATTCCATCTAAAAGAAATAGAAATATTGCAACACCATACGGCAAGATCCAAATATCCTAGATAGAGATAATAATTTAGGATAGATCCTCATACATCAAACATCAGAGTATCAGGCGGAAGCGGAAGACAAGATCCGAGTACGGATAAGAAGCAAATCGGCATAAGATGCCACATAAATAAACACATCCCGCCCACAGATATCACGGATCCCCGTTCCTGGAATCTCTACACCGAGTGATCGTTGCCAACATCGTTCGTCTCCTCCACCTAGTATCCATCTTGCGAGTATACCTATTCATCTGAAACAAACAATTTATCGTGTGAGACCCTAGGGTACTCAGCAAGTCTTAATGCCTCTAAAGGGGACACAACCTAGGGTGACGCAATTGCAGCAAAAGATAATAACTAACAATTCTATAGATACTCGCTAACCATCCGCCTAACCAATGATAGACGGATGTCCGTTTATTAGGAACAACAGTTATAACAGTAATATTAACAGATCCATCCTCCTTCTCGCTTACCAACGAGAAAGCGGACGAACAACCCCCATCCGTTGGCAGTTTTATTAACCATTCCATGAGCGTTGCACTATTTACTAGTCAGGTACTTAGTCAAATTAAAGCGGTACTTTAGTTATACTTGTCTATGATCGAGAAACTGTGCTCCAAGTCGTCCATAACCGCGGACACGGCTTTTAGAAAGATTTACCTAGGGTGCACAAATAGCAACACACACTGATCAACCTCGAAAACCAAATCAAAACCCAGTGAGGCATTCGCGACAAAGCGATCACAGGATTCAAAATGTTTCAGGGCCACCCCAATAAGCTACCCAAGAACGGTTGGCTCCGAGACGGACCTGTGGTTTGCAAGAACGGTCAGAAACGATCGGGAACCCAAAATGTGACTAGGCTTGTCGATACGCGAAATCGTACGCGATCCCTAACAAAGACAAAGCTCTCGACAATCTTAAATAAAGCAGTAAACATGGCATAAGTACAGGATAGTAATAAAGCCCCAAACTACTTTGTGGCCCCAAGAAATAAGAATGAATCAAGATCTGGCTCAGGGCGGTCCATAAGGCCTCCCGGATGTGGATAGTGCGAATAGTCAAGGAACAGGAATCAAGTACTCGGGGTCCTACGGTACACAAGTGAGCATGAAAAACCAAATAGCAGATATTGCTCACCGGTGCCACTTTCATTAATTATCCCATTACTACTCAGGTTTAGTTGTTTAGGTACCTCGTTATCCAGCAGACTCTCACATACCCTACACATGCTGTTCTACGACCCGCATGGCTCAAACAACTCCTGTAGTAATGGCTCATGGGATGGAGAAACAAGCTTCGGTGGGGTTTACAAGTAAAGGCTATGCAGTACTTGGGATTCAATTTAATGCAATCGCGACTCAATGATGCAAGAATAAGATAGAGGCAATAGGTACTATATGTATGCAAGCATGTGGCAGTGCTTGCCTGGCAGCTCAGTTGAAGCGAGAGTCGGATCTGGGTAGTGCTCCTGGGATTCCTGATATATCCCCGTCAAGCTGCCATTCAAAGAAGAACCAAACAAACAAGGGCCAACATAAATAAAGTACACAAGCATATGTATTGAAGTGCGATAAGCAAACAAGCATGCCATGATGAATGATGCACAATTTGCATGGCAATAAAGTAGCATGGCATGGTTGAGGTGTGGGGTACAAGATTAAAGCATTTTATTAAGTTTTTAGTCCGGTTTGCTCTCAAAACACCTACTGTACACTTAATATTTATATGATGCTCAAATGCAAGGTGGCATGATGACATGAGCATGATATAATTATGATGCAACAATTATATGTAGGAAGTAGCATTTTATTATTAGACCATGTAGCATTACCGATGTTAGACAGATGGGATGATACAGAGAGGCAATAATAAAGTTGTTATTATGTATTCCTTGTATATGATAGATGTTTATTTTGCATGCTATAATTGTATTGATAGGAAACATCAATGCATGTGTGTTTAATAAACAAAAAAGGGTTCCTAGTTATGCCTCTCTTATAGACTAGCTTGTTGATTAACAGGATGATCAAGGTTTCCTGATCATGGACATTGGATGTTGTTAATAACAAGGTCACACCATTGGTGGAATGATGTGATGAACATTCATCCGAAGTATAGCATTATGATCAAGTCATTATGTTTATATTTCTATAACATCATACGAAGTAATCTTTATCCTTGGACCATGAGATCATGTTAATTGCTAACACCGGAAGAGTATCTTGATAACATCAAACGTCACACCGTAACAGGGTGACTATAAAGATGGGTTCAGTACTACGAAGGTGTTATGTTGAGGCTCATGGATCAAGAGTGGAATTTGTCAATCCAGATGACGGAAAGATATACTCTGGGCCCTCTCGATGATATCACATTAGGATAGCTTGCAAGCAAGTGATGTGATCACTAGAATGTTATATCACGGGAACGAGAAAAGAGTGCATGTCGGCAACGAGATCAAACTAGGTATGGAGATACCGATGATCGAATCTCGGACATGTAATATATCGAGAGACAAAGGGATTTAGTTACAAGCGTTAAAGGTTCTCACGATCACAGGAGTCATCGTTGAATGTGTAGGAGTCAGTACGGATCTCCAGGTCCCGCTGCTGATTATTGATCGAAGAAGGGTCTCGATCATGTCTGCATTATTCACGAATCGTAGGGTGGCACACTTAAGAGTTATCGGACACCATTTTGGAGCACATATGTTTCAGACGAAAGAATTGCAAAGCGCAGGAATTGTTTCAATAGAAATCGGAAATTGTTTTGGGTGAAATTGCAGAAGGTGGTTCTGCATGTGATATTGAAATATTGCAAGGTGCTATATGTGAATGTTTGTTAATTAAAGTAATTAACAAAATTCTGAATAAATTTAATAAAAAGAGTTTTATTAAATGAGAGAGCATTAAATTTGGAGAAATTTAATGCATTTAAAGTGGAGACTTTAAAAGGGAATGTGAAGAGGCATTTTAATGTGGAGGGGTTACCACCACATGAATGGGGGAGGTGAGGGGTCACCCCTCCCCATGCGCCGGCCATGGAGAGAGGGGGCACCCCCCCCTCCTCCTATAAAAGGCCACCCATTCCCTCCTTCATCCTCACACCTCCTTGTGAAGGATCTCTCTCCCCCTCTAGAATTATTTCCCCATGGTCTCGGATTAGCGAGATACATGTTCCTGGTGGCATTGTCTGAAGGAGTTGTGCTCACTGGATCGCTGGAGCGAGGAGGTGGAGGTTGTCCGTGGCTTGAATGTGTGTGCGAAAAGCGGATGCGCTGCTGAGTTAAGGCTGGACTTCCTCACGATCTTGAGATCGGCAAGTGTACGACTACATCAACCACGAGTTCCTACTCGTTAACAAAACTCGTTGTCTTCGAGGGTAAGTTCTCCATGGATGTATGTCCACCCGTTGCTTTGTATCTAGTAGATAGATCTTGGCGTATAGTTCTCATCGTAGGAAAAATTTTGTTTTCTATGCTGCGGACCCAACATCTTTTGTGTCCCCAACACACCCAATACACTTGTCAGGTGTATAGGTGCACTAGTTCGGCGAAGAGATAGTGAAATACAAGTGGTAAGGATAATTATAAGTGGTAACGGTGATAGAAAATAGCTTGATGGCGTGGAAAAGACTAAAGTAAAACTGAAATAAAGATGGAAGAAAGCAAACATGTAATGATCTAATTGCAAACGTGTATCGATGCTTAGAAACAAGGCCTAGGGATCATACTTTCACTAGTGAACACTCTCATATAAATATCTTATCTTTATGATACTACTCTTAACTACTCTCCGGTTGAACACTCTAATCGATGGTAGGGCTATAACAACACACCTCAAAGTTCATCTTCCCCATCTAGATAACCCCACACTGTCACCTTGAGTACTAGATGGTTCCAACAAACACCACAATTTCATAAAGACATCCAACTCCAAATATAACTCATAACAAGTATTTGTAATCTCTAGCCTAAGTGCCACCATGGTGTGCACACTGTCAACTTCACACACATGGGGAGAGCAGAGATCTATTAAAGCACTTGAGTAGCAAGGTAGATCTATAGATTACAAGCTCATGATCTCAATAAGATCATGCATAGAGAGAGATGAACACATAGCTACCGGTAGAACCCTTAGCCTCGAGAGAGAACTACTCCCTCCTCATCATGGGAATCAGCAACGGTGATGGAGATGGTGGTGGAGATCGATGGAGATGGCTCCGGGGGCACTTCCCCGTCCCGGTAGGGTGCCGGAATAGAGACTTTCTGTCCCCCGAATCTCCCCTTCGGTGGCGGTGGCGCAGCGGAACTTTTCGTGGATTTCTGATTAACGATTTAGGGTTTTTGCATCGGGAGGCATCTTATACGCGAAGAGGCAAGGTCGGTGGGTGGCCAGGGGGCCCACACCACCTGGTGGCACGGCCAGGGCTAGCCCGCGCCACCACATGGTGTGGCCCCTCTCCGTCTCGTTTTCTGGCTCCGTGAGTCTTCCGGTAAAATATCGACTTTGGCTTTTGTCCGGTCCAATTCCGAGAATATTCATTTTCTGCCTTTTCTGGAACCAAAAACAGAAGAAAACAGGAAACTGGCACTGTGGCATCTTTTTAATAGGTTAGTCCAAGAAAGTGTATAGAAATAATCTAAAGTTGGAACAAAACACAAGAAAGTAGATAAAACCAAGCATGGAACATCAAAAATTATAGATACATTTGCAATGTATCAATCTGCTTCCCGAGGATTCGATAAACCTAGGTCTACTAGGTAAAAAGAAGCTATATTACATCCGTAATATGGATCTAAGGTATCATGTGGTTATGTGGATCAAGGTAGTTTGGAAAAGAACACATGCAATGACACTACATGTGTTAAACCATGGTTAGAAAGCCCAAAAACATATTGGAATGCAACTGCCACATATAATGGAGCACCAGTGTGAGGTTGGATCACCACATCCACTTGAGTGTGTGTGGTCATGTGGATCAAGGTGGTTTGGAAAAGAACACATGGCATGACACTCCATGTGTCAAACCATGGTCAGAAAGCCCAAAAACACATTGGAATGCAACTACCACATGTAATAGAGCACCAGTGTGACAGAAGTTGCATCACCACATCCACTTTAGTGTGTGTGTTCATGTGGATCAAGGTGGTTTGAAAAAACAACACATGCAATGAAACTCCATTTTTAAACCATGGTCAGAAAGCCCAAAAATACATTGGAATTCAACTACCACATTTAATGGAGCACCAGTGTGACAGAGGTTGCATCACCACATCCATTCTAGTGTGTGTGATCATGTGGATCAAGGTGGTTTGGAAAATAACACATGCAATGACACTCCATGTGTCAAACCATGGTCAGAAATCCCAATAACACATAGGAATGCAATTGCCACATGTAATGGAGCACCAGTGTGACAGAGGTTGCATCACCACATCCACTTGAGTGTGTGTGGTCATGTGGATCAAGGTGGTTTGGAAAAGAACACAGACAATGACACCCCATGTGTCAAACCACGGTCAGAAAGGCCAAAAACACATTGGAATGCAACTAACACATGTAATGGAGCACTTAGTGCGACATAAGTTGCATCACCACATCCACTTGAGTGTGTGTGTGGTCATGTGAATGAAGGTGGTTAGGAAAAGAACACATGCAAGATTTGATCGTAACCTTAGCGCCCAATGGTGGATGTTAGATCGAGTCTTCTAGAAGGCCCGCCCCCGTGAAGACGCTTGTTCTGTGTGCCAATTGTTACAGACCATTTGATCGGGGCGCTTGGACGATTGGGATGGTTCTTCGTAAGAGCAATATGCGAGTAGTATATTATGCAACATGATTGGTCGCGCTTACTATCCGCTTGCTCTAGACAAATTGACAATACCGTGTGCTCCCACTTTCTAGTGTCACGTGTTCCATGGGCCCACCTGCCAGTGTCACGTCCCTTTTACTTCTCTTCCTTCCCCTCGAAGCCACTGTCCCCACTTCTCTTCCATCCTGCCATAGCCGTAAGCCGATGGTGCCTCCAGCGATCTCTCCCGCAGCCACCCCAGTCCCCAGCCTCTTTCTCCATGGGTTTACAGGGAGACAGTGAGGAAACGCGTCGATACGATAGTGACAGTGATTTCGATGTAAGTCGTATCATCTCTAACATATGTTGCCATTTATCTATTTTGAGCTAGATCTACTCTTATTACTCATGCACGTTTGATGTGTTAGGACATCCAGATGCTGAACAACTCTGATTGTCACGGTTTAGCCGAGGGAGACAATCCTCCGCTATGTAAACATGGAGATGTGCCCTCTAAATTCGTACTGTGCGAAGGACACAACGTATACACGAGGTTTTTAGGGTGTCAAGGACAGGGTGCAATGTTGCCACGCAAAAGTTGCGGTGTTGTTAAATGGGTAGATCTGGAAGGACCCAAATTGATGCAGAAATTACTTGAAAAACTATGGGATATGACTGTTAAGTTGAAAGAATCCATAGTCAGCTCAATTATTGAGAGTGTTGCGATGAAGTTATTTGACCATGGTGACACAACCAAGCTTCACCATGATCTCATGAGGGTGCAAGACAAGGTTAGCAAAGTTGAGGAGGAGAGGAACGTGGCAAGATCTGACTGAAGCAAGGATTAAACTTCACCAGGCCAACGTCCACCAGGCTACAACTACGGGTATGTATGAGTCCAGAGAAACAATTGATGTTGTACAAGGAAGATTCTAAAAGCATGGCACAGACAATTCATACCTTCGCTCATAGGAAGATACGCATCGGGATAAGATTAGGAAGATCAAAGTTATGTGATAACTAGTTATATTTAGCTAGAGCTCCATACTTTTTAAATTTTAATAATAGTACTTGTGGACCAAGTGGTCTGAACTAGTGGTCTCGGAGTCCTGGGAGAAAAAAGAAATTGGCCGTCAAATCCTCTATCTTAGCCCTTCATTTCTTCCTTTTGTCTAATGATGGTTGTAATCTAACTTTGGTGGTTTTTTTAAACATAATTCACGTAGATTCTGCCACATGCAAATGGCACGGGCACAATTTATAAAGTCGAAGCACATACACCCTGTTATTGCGTTGGAGCGAGAGATCCCGGAGTTTTGTCAAATGCAGGGGGCAGGAGCAGGGAGGTGGTGAGATAGACGGGCTCAAGATTAGGCCAAAAAGTGGAAACAATTTTCTCATTATCTAGGCATTATCGGTTGCCTTTGCTGTTTATGTTGCCATGTCGTTGTCTAGCAGCTAAAATAAGTTGCTGCTTTATGAAGTGTAGCAGCTTAGAACTTGTTTTTCAGCTCAGAACCTTATAATAAGTGTAATCCCAAAACCATAGATTTATTAAGCGCTTAAATAATTTATTTTTGTGCCACTAACATCCATCGAATTTGGAGACCCCCTCTCCCTCAGCAATCGCGGTCCCATTGATGGGATTTTTCATATAGTAGTGGCACAGTCACAATTTCCAAGTCAACTAGTGACTTAGCCATTTCTAAACCTCAAGTCGCGATATATTTTAATCCGAGAATAGGGGTAGATTGTTTCGCCCGACAAGTTCCACGCACACAACTCCAGAATTTAACTGAAATACATATATAGGTTCAAGTTCAACATATTATTAGGCATCTTCATTACCAGCCTTCTTTCCCTGCCTGGGTGCCAATTTTCTTGCCTTCACATCCACTGGCTTCTTCATTGTCTGCCTTCTTCCTCTTCCTAGATGCCAATTTTCTTACTTTCACGTACTCTGCATCTCCGGGTCGAGGGAAGTCAGTCCAATCAACACCAGAATCGTGTCCAGCATCATCACTCCACTCATGTCGAGGGATAGAGTGTATAGATGGACCTCCTAATAAAAAAGTCAATGTGCGGGTCCTACATGTCAGTTTTAGATCTAAACCTAGTGTTATCTAGACACATAACCGAAAGTGCTGGCATGGCCCGGTCTTCAACGCATAACCACAACCATTTAAATTGGTCATAGTCGCTTAAAATTAAGGTCGTAAACCAGAGCTAGCCATTTTACGACCAATTCGCGCAAAAAAATTATGACCTTTCTCACAAAAATGGTTGTAATTTTTAGGGTTTGGACATCCCAAATGTTTTACGACCATTTGGTGCAAAATGGTCATAGATCTATGACCAATTCATCCACGGTCATCATGAGAAGGTCACAAGTCAACACATCTCTCATAGTGTGCTCACACATGAGAAGCTGGCTAGCACTACAAGAAAACTTGCATGAAGAGGTATTATTATGGTCATATAGAGACACTTAAAGTGCTCTTACATAGTTTTAGAAGCACTTTCCATATTGTATCAAAAGTGTCACTATGGGAAGTGTCTTTACATGTTAAGGACACTGGTAATAATGTCTATACATCTTATAAGACACAACAAATAGACAATATATTTTGTTTCTATGCCATGAAAAACATGTCAAAATAAATCCTTGATATCTTGACCTTAAAGATAAACACTTATTCCTCTAACCATCTCAACCTTAACATGATATTGCATATACTTGGAATAATTTTCTTTTGAGTATTGCATGGTAGGATAAAAATAAAAAATATCTCCATAAAACAAGCAAAATTTCTCACATATCGTCTTTACATAAAATGTGAAGGCATTTTAGGAAGTGTATCAATGATTACCTGTATATAAACTTTCGGGAGAATTACGAATGCCTCAAAACTTTTCTCTAGAACCAAAATTCCATTTCTTTAGACAAATTTCTTAGCTGATGTCTCTATATTTAGGACATGTCCTTAAGGTTCTAAAAACAATGTCTCTACAGGATAGGAAATATCTCTATGTGATATTTAAAGAGACACAACAAGAAGTCCCTTTAGGAGAATGTCTCTTTATAGGTTTTGCTGTAGTAACAATCAGGTTATTCAACTTCATTTGATTTTTTCATGGCAATTGATCTAGCTAGTTACAAGGGTAATCACAACCAAGGTTTTTTTACTAAAATATTTTCCCATTTCCACAATATACAGTAGAATTTTCAAGTCTGAATTAATTCAATTAAATTTTGAATTAAGAATAAAAATATGCAAACAAGCTAAACGTAAGGAACATGCCCAATGAGATTGGGTAGCTTATTATAGGGTCAAGCCCCACTATGCCTAATTATACTTTTTAGAGCATAAAAAAGATCATAACCGCAAAAAGAATTGCAACCTCATGTTTGGTAAGAGGCACGGCCTATGTACCACGGTACTCTTTTACATGTGATTTAAGTAGCATACACAATGTATTTAACGTGGGTTGGAATGTCAAATTCAATTTCTTCCAAGTTATTTTTAATGGTATTTCTCGGAATGAGAAAAAACCCACTGATATTCACAACTCAATACTTACTTCTTTTGTCAAGTTTGCTTTGTTTGTTATTAGACTACTGGAGGCACCGGTGGTTCATGCCTGGCTGGTATTTCATACAGGAGGGTACCTAATATACATGGTTGGTATGCTGATTGCAATTCCCATATGTCTAACCATCATTCCTTCTGTTTGTATGTCACCCATGAGCACGACCTACACCTCCCTAGATTTATTTGACAGTCTACAATGAGATATTACAAAGGGGACCAGATGGCTCGCCCTCGTACTCTAATGGTTCCTGACATCTTCTAATCCCTAATATCTTCCCCGACAAGTCATATATCTATCCCACATTGGCTACAATTGTCTCGTGTGGTGTCAAAATTTCTTTCATAAGTAGAGCTCGATGCCACTTCTTGGCTAAAGATGAAGAGGAATATGTATAGGCATGACTAACAAGTAGTAGTCATGGTTGGTGGATCATTACTATTTTTCATTGGTTTCACATCATTACTTTTTGTAAAGATCAAGACGATGACCATTTATAAATTCCATACAACTCATTTAAATAGCTGCAAAACATAGGCTACAATAAACGTAGTAGTATACTACTATGAAGAACGAAGGAGAGTCTCACGGACCATGTTGACTAGGACACCCTTCTAGTAGGGTCAACCTGCCACATAAGCCGTCAAAGCTGGCTAAACTCCACTTGGACTTTTCATCAGCCGGATTTCTAGTT
This sequence comes from Avena insularis, assembly GCA_023614405.1. Lineage (NCBI taxonomy): Eukaryota > Viridiplantae > Streptophyta > Magnoliopsida > Poales > Poaceae > Avena > Avena insularis. The sequence continues at coordinate 576,560,956 of CM042692.1, forward strand.
CAAAGCACTAGTTTTTAACCTGTGCACCTACAGTTTCGTTATGAACAATCTTTTAGTTAAACCCCTTTGGAGAAAAAACAGAACTCCTATCTTTTGGCAAGGATTGTACCCAAATAAAGCATGATTGTTGAACACATACAAAATGCGATAATCTCTTGATAGTTTTTTATTTAATAGACAATGAATAGTTTGTTCTGCTACATCGTGAGTTGGAAAAACTAATATTTCCTTCGGCAACAGTTTGACAATAAAAATTATAAAATTTGTCAGGTAATCTAATATATTAAAGATAGTCGAATAGTGATCCATTAGTGGTAGACCCTAGAAAATTGTGCCATTATCCAATAATGGGCAATTGCTCGTGTAGTAAAATTTACTGCAACAAAATATCTTTTTTCGAACTATCAACATTTATTTGTAGTACGAAAAATGAATCGGATTATTTTATGAATTTAGCAGACTGATTTCTGTAATAAGCTACGAAGTCCTATTTTTAGAATACTATATAATATGTATCATGTTCTTATTAAAACACACATAATCATATTTGGTACATTTCTTTTCCTTCTAGTGGCCACCGAGTAGCGGGACTAAACATGGCATTAATTGCTGACTATGTCATATCTCCCACCAGGTGAGATATGACCAAAGGCATGGAGAGAGGTGTGCATAGAGCATAGTTAACCACCTGATGACCAACGCCCATATACAAACTAGATGATACTCCGCGCGCTGCAGCGGGTATCTAAGGCAAAGTCATGGTTACAAAATCAATATAAACAAAATTGTGAATAGAAAAACGACATGTGTTGAAGCGAGAAAATACAATTCAATATCATCAAAAAGAAAATACAACTTAATAAATAAAGGATGCTAGTACATGTTGTGGCCTGCAACCTAGGAATGTTACATATGTATTGGCTTGTATTCGTTTCGAAAGCATTTGAATAAATAATTCTTTTGTGTCAAAGACCGTCCAAACATGAATATGTTAAAACAATTATGTTAATGGCATTAATTGAAGGCACGCAAGTCATGCCATTGGTTGAATTTGAAGATGACGAAGCTGTTTCCATTGTCCATGGGCTCCATGCTTATTTACAAATAGACAAATTATTGGGTGCCGATATGGTACTTCGTTAGGACATTATATCAGGCAAACTCCATTAATAACAGTTGTCTGCAAGTGAAAACTGAGTCCTTTATAGCAGTTTGCATGCATGTGGTGAAAGCGTACAAATAAAGGAATGTAAATTATGCAACAGCTGATATATGGTCCTTTAAATGTACAAATAAACATCTACCAGCCTGGCTCCTGATCTGTACAGCCAACCCTTTTTTTTGTGTGATGAGTAATTCAAAATACAACAAAATCTGAATATACTGCCTTGAATTTATGTCTTACAGTTAGTGCATAGACAAATGCATTGTATGCGGTAACCTGCGTGGATACAGACGCAAGTTGCTACAATCATTTATAATTGTATAAGTATGTTTTGATGGATGGCCACTCAAATGTCCGAAAATAATTTCAAAAGGGCACAGTTGAAGAAATCAACCTGGGACAAACATTTAGGAAGGCAAGAGTATTTGTCATCCCAAAATTTGACATAACATAGTAGAAGAAAGAGATCTCCTTGCGGACTTGCACTGACATAGTATAGTGCATCTTATTTCTTTAGAGCCCAACTCAAGAAATATCTGTCTTCACGATTACACAAAACAAATAGCAGCCAGAGAAAAAGACAAATTGTACTTAATCTATCTCTTTTTTTTGCTGGGGTTTGTACGTGGCTCTGCAGGTTTGGAGCGGAAAAACAGCAGAGGGGAAATATTATTTCACATACTGCAGTAAATATAGGAAATTCTGAATATTCACAAATGAAAGTAGAAACAAAGAAAAACGGAGGGAAGGAGAAACAACCTTCGAACTCACAAATCCTACACATTTTCTACAACAATGTCACCTAGTCACCAGGACGGGGAGGTAAGCTCGCGAGTCATGTGCATAATTGAAGAAAATTTCTTCAGATATCTTCTTTAGCAATAGATGATAGTAGCACTCTAGACTTTAAGGTGATTTCTTGAAAAAATTAATGGAAATCTGCAAATAAAATTGAGGACCGGAAGTTAACTCCAGTGGATGATAATAACATGATTGATAATATCTGGGTAAAAAAAATCTAAGATGTTTGTAAACGCAATTAGCTAGAGCAAATAAAAGATCAATAGAAATTATGCATCCTTGATGAATTTTTTTAGGATCTTGGATGCACCATGGCATCGTTGAGGAACCCATGCTTCGGAAAGCTTAGGTTATGGCCGTTGGCCTGCAGCATAGGAAAAGAAATAGACGGCCCGATTGGGCTATTTCTAGCGCGAATCAGTGGGGAGGGGTAGAGAGAACGTTCGGGCCAAGATTGATTGAGAAGAGGAAGTGTCAATGGCCTGGATACTGAGTTGTTTTGTGGAGAAGAAAAATAGTATTGGGCCACTTCCTTCGATCTACGTATGGGCTATTGTGGGCTAAATTGAAGGCCTGGACGGTTGGTATTCTCTTGTACGAACGCACCCAGCAGACCTGACCTGATACAATACATAGTGTCCTCTCAACTGCTAATTAAAATAAGAGTGTAAAATATAAAAAGATAATAATGATGTGGCATAGCTCCATGATAATCTCCAGTGGTCACCCCACCCGCCGTCGTTCTGGTCTCCGATCGTCCTCATCCCCATCGACCGACTAACAGTTCTAGCCCAAGAGAAAAACTGCAGTGTGAGGGTTACGTGGTGCTGGCGACTGCCGCTCTTAGCACCGCATCAGACTCGCGCCGCCTAAAGTGGAGGTCGATGTGGGGCGGCCCATTGTAGGATTTTGTCACTGCTCGGTGCGGTCCTTCGATTCTTTAGATACATACAAGTACTTACGATGTGTCAACTCAACTTGTTAGGAAACTCGTACAGGTTGCACTGTTTTCCACTAGACGATCTGCCATATGTTTTTCCCTTTTTCTTTTTATAAGCAACCTTTTCTATTACCTCTGATCACACCTCTCAAAAAAGAATGCTTTCGTTATCTACCGTGAACGAGTTCATGAACAAATTTTTAAAATTTCAAAAATAATGAACAAAGCTAAGAAAATTAATGAACCAATTCTAGAAAATCAATGAATCAATTTCGAAAAACCACGAACAATTTTAAAAATCGTGAACCAATTTTAGAAAAATCATAAACCAAAATTTACAACCATGAACAAAAATTCAAAAATCATGAACCCGATTCCCAAAAACATAAACCGATTTAAAAAATTAAGAACCAAAATTTAAAACCATGAAAAAAATTCAGAAATTATGAACCCAATTCGAAAATACATACACCGATTTCAAAAATCATGAACCAATTTTAAAATCCATGAACCAAAATTTGGGACAACATAATTTTATTCAAAAAATTGATGAACATTTTTTTAAAAGATTAATAAAGTTTCTAAAAATATAAACAGAAAAGAAACAGAAAAAAGTTAAATTGAAAAAAGAAACAGGAAAAAGAAGCAGATAAAAGGAAAAAAGAAAAATAGAAGGAAAATCTGACGTGATATGGGCCTGCCGAACAGGGGTGTGCCCTGTGCGACGCTAGCCACCCGCGCCGCCAGTGGGCGGCATGTAGCATTTCCGACTGGCACCACGTTGAGCGGAATTCACTAATAGGAAATACCCTACTAGTGGGTTTTTTGGTTATTAGTGGCGCACTACTACCAGGCTATCGAGCCGAGTAATATCATCTATTGCGAAGGATGTGTTGGGTTGGATATATACATGTACCATCACAAATACTTAAGTATCAGCTGTGATAATCATCGTAAACATGTCATGTAAACATATCATCGTAAATACTTAAGTATCAAGCTTCTTTTATTTAATAATCATTGCAAAGCTAAGAACGAATTTTCTACAAATTTTTACTTTGGAGAGAACTCAAACTTCAAAACTTAATATTTTGAATAATTTCAGAATATCCAAAATTTAAAACTTAGAACTTCAAAATTTCCTGACAATTCATACATCCAGTTTTAAAATTTTAGAAAGTTTGAACCTCTAGAATGTGTCATCGTTGACATGTGTGGTTTGCAAGTGACACAACTGACGAGTGTTTTCAGAACGTTGTGCGTTGTCCCATCGACCGACCTATGTGGTGTGTGGCTGCATGTGACAAAATGCACTACTACCCCAGCTTACCTATGATTAATTATTTAATTAGCACACGCTAGCTGCTGAGTCAAAGATACCAGGTACCACTAGTATGAAAAGCTGTCCCCAGCTATGAGGACGTACGGTCGACGACCATGGCGAAGTTAACCAAATTTAAGCAACTAGTAGGAGTATAAGCGTGTGGCCCCCGCTAGCGCTACCGTCATCAACCTTGGAATTAATCAATCAAAGTGATGCCGTGTCAAAATGTGTGAGATGGTGCACTGTGTCATGGCAGATAGATTACATGGACGTCCAGACGCTGAAGACTGGCCTGCTGCCAGCTGAGGAGACCAGGGCTGCACTCAAGAGCATCTGCGATCGCTACAAGGCTGTGTTTTAAGCTTTTTGTGAGACCAGACACATGGCTTAATAGGATTGATAGAATACTCATACCAACAAGTTGCAACTTCTTTTTTTGAAAGCTCATTCGAAAAGAACTCTAAGGTTAAACGTGCTTGGCCTAGAGCAATTTTAGGATGGTGACCGACCGGTAAGTGGGTACCGGGTGCGCACGAGTGAGGACAAAGTGCGCAGAAAAGACTAGTGTTGGTCTGTGGGGCCAGTTTAGATATCCTATTAAGCTGCCAGGAGTGACATCCCCCGGGTCCAGGAGTGGACGGGGTGTTACACTCTTGCTTTGTAATCTGTGTTAACTTCGGTGTAGCTGGAGTGATATTTGTTTGCAGTTTAGTTTCCTTTCTCTTTTAGCTGTTACCCTTTTCTGGATATTTATTTTCTCCGGCTTTTCTCTTTTTGGGCTCCCCTGTTTGGGGTCCTTTTGATCTAATCAAAAGATAGATTACATGGCGCACACTCTCTTGTGCCAAATGGCGATCCATTAGGCGCAAACACATCTTCTACATACACAGCTAACTAATCTAAGTTGTCCAATTGCCGTACCGTCTCAAGGATAAATATACTATGTGTGCGAGTGTGCATGGATGTGGGAGTGTCATTTGTCTGCGTGACAAATTTGTGCGGCGGTCACACCTAGGTTTCTAACTAATTGGGTAATGCCTCTTGACATAATGAAATTGGGCCGTCTTTTAAATTCATCAGAAGAAGATCAAGGCGAAAATCACCACTTCAGCGGAGAATTCAGCAAACGACCGACAGATTAAGGCAGGCCTGAAAATTAAAGAATTTGAGATTATCGATGCATACATGGTGACAAAAGGAGTACTGTTATTCGAAAGGTACTAGAAAGGATCAAATAATAATTAATAGATCTAAAGCAGGCCTGGAATTAAGAATTCACGATGATCCGCGCATACATGATGGTATATTGTACTTGACTACCGAGCATGGTTGAAGGAGACAACCGAGAAGTTCACCGCGAGATTCTTCGTGTTGAGCACAACCGGACTAAGGATCCATCGGTGAAGAAGAGAAGAGTTGAATTCCTTGACGATGGCACGTGGTCGAAACCAAACACGACTGAAGCAAAGACAACAAGGTTACTGGTGTGGATAGACGAGAGCTAGTGGAGGTTTTGGACACTATAGTAGTTAACGACAGAACTCGATACGTGGTCCACATAGCAACGGATCTTTGCTTCCCGATGTCTTTTGTTCCCTCATGCTCCCTCCGTTTTAAAATATAAGATGTTTTAGCTTTGTGAAGAGAGTGTATCTACACCCTTTTTAGTGTCTAGGTTTATTTAGATTTGGAATGAATCTACATACTAAAAGGGGTCTAGATACACTTCCTTCACAAAGCAAAAACATCTTATATTTTGAAACGGAAGGAGTACTACTTAATTTACCTCTTCCTATGTTCAGGACTTAGGTCTCCTTTCTTCTTCATTCACCACATATTTGAACATGATGGAAAATGTTCTAACTTAATTGCCTCTCCGGGACTTCTTGAGAAAAGATAAAAGTGTCATATATACACACTCAACAACTAGCGCCGTGCTCATGGTTGGAAGTTTTGCATTGACTTCATGTCCTTGTTTAAGTTTAAGATAAGTATTTAATAATAACCAATCTCATAGGATGTGAATACTACTACTCCCTCCGTCCGATTTATTTCTAGACGGAGGGATTACCTAATTCACATTGAGCAAACTGATTGATTTATTATATCGGAAACCAGTGCCTTTGATGAATTGCGCCACAGATATGCTATCTACACTAATATAAAAAGACCCAAAGCTGCAGATCCAAACCATCTAGACCATCCAATCCTCTAATCCACCGGCTCAGACTAGTCCCAAAACATGGTTAGACGTCTAACCATCCCACGCCTAATTTACCTCCGTCTCCCAACTGTTCAAAAAAGAAACAAGGCCATGTCCCTGCCCGCTGAGTCAAAGTAGAAGCAGGCCAGGGTGACAAGGAACACCGCGGGGTCCTCAGTCTTGGCCTCATCCGGGATCCCAATAGGCGGACCCAAACCGTTGAGAGGGTGGACGTAGACTCCTGGTGGGACTCGGAGGGCTTGATCGACACCTTGAGTTGGTAGACGGTCAGAGTGAATGTGGACCCGCAGGCACACATGCGAAGGATCGCAACAGACGGGAATGAGACTGCGAACTTCGTCGCCGAGACCCTCCGCACCGGCCACTCGTTCCCACGAAGTACCCCAGGCAGCTCCTAACGGATGAGCTCCTCCGTGATCTCTACTGACAGAGGGAGCTCCTGGTCCTGCGTCATTGTGACCATGGCCAGGGTCTTCGGGACTATCATCTGGACACCACACATGTCAATGAAGAAGAACCCACTGTCTACCGTGTGGCCATAGTACTCAAGGGACTCACGGCCACGGCGGGGGACCCTCGTGAGAGGCGGGTGACCTCCTCCATTCCCCGGCATATCCGTGGTGCCGAGAGGTCCGGGAGCAGCAGCATGACTCGAACCCGCCGCAGATGGTGCCTTCTTCTTCTTAAGGCGCATGTGGCAGAATCGACAACTAGTCCCATTTAATAAATTCTGAGTAAAACATCCCCATGCTACTACGTGTGAAAAGCTGTCCCCAGCTACCAGGACGTACGGTCGACGACCATGGCAAATTTGACCAAATCAAGCTAGCTAACAAAGCGTGTGACCGCCGGTGGCGCCGCTCGGTGAGATGCATCATCACCACGCACGGGAACTGAACAATAGAAAATAATGGAGGCCGTGTCTAACTATATGATGGCCGGTCACACGCTGTGGTGCACTGCATCATGCCACATAACATGGTGCACACATGGTCTCCGCTGACAAATGGCGAGTTAGACTTGATCGAATCTCTGCCTACACAGCTACTCTCTCCGTTACATAATTCTTTTGTGGTTTCAGTTTAGATTTAAATTAAAATTGCAACAAGAATTATGCGATTGTGCAGTGTTCCGATCGACCCAGGATATTTGCCGTACATGTAATTAATAACGAGAACCAATTTCTTTCTGATTTATGACTAGATCGAAACACCCAGCGTCAAAGGTTTAAAACCTTATTAACCGGCTAATCAAGTATTACTAAAATATTTTTATCCAAACAAGACAAGACAAGACAAGACATGGGAAGCCATGCACTACTTGCGAAGACAAGACAACCTGCCCTGGCTGTGTGCGGGCAATTTCCCCTCCCACTTGTAACCCCTCCCTCCCGTGGCGACCCCAGGCGTCGCCGGATGGCTTCTAGGATCCGCCGCCGACCTCCCTCCTCCTCCAGATCGCCTCCCTCCTCCGCTGCCGTCGGCGTCTGCCGCGGTGGCGGCGGCCCCCTAGTACCTAAGGTGCTAGGGGTGGCGGCTGCGGCGGTCTTCATCGATGGGGGGCTGGGCTACGCTGTTTCATGAGGGCCCCGGCGGTGGTCAGGACGGCGCTTCCTGGCCAGGCGGCGACTATAGCCGAAATCCCCTCCATCAGCGGTTGTGGGTGTTGGTGTTGTGTCCGCGGGTCTAGGGTTCCTCCTAGATCCGCCATCCTCGTGGCGGCGCGGTGGGACTTGGAGCGAGCAGGTGGAGGGCGAGAGGATTGGGACGCAGCGCCGATGCGGCCATGAGTTCGGCCTCTGATCTGGGCCAGGCTAGCATGCCGGTGTCACTATGCGACAACTTTCTGATACATCCATAACGTATCTATAATTTTTTTATGGTTTTATGCTAATAATATGCTTTTGACACTCCTTTTTGTATAAAGCTTATGATTTATTTGGACTAACCTACTAATAGTTACAAAAGTGCACAATGCTCTTGTTTCACACTTTGATGTGTAGAAATTACCAAGAATGCAAGTGAAAACCTTGTTGGAGTTAAATTGGGATTTTTCAAGAAATCTGTCTCAGAACTATTTTTTAAGATGGTCACATGGCGTCAAATGGAAAACTCTTCAACTATAAAGTTGTTGGAAATTTCGCGACAAATGTTCTGGACATAAAATTTAGCTGATTCCGAGTTCGGACGGGCCCGCTAGGCCCGATTTACTGCAGCCCAAGATGGGGTGACGGGAATCCGAGAAGCTATATAAAGGGAGGAAACCTGATTCGCCCAGGGCACCTCTGATGACCCACAAGTGTAGGGGGTGTATCGTAGTATTTTCGATAAGTAAGAGTGTCGAACCTAACGAGGAGCAGAAGGTGTTGGCGAATGGCTTGGAGCAGGAATTCTCTGTAAATACTTAGCAAACGGATTTTTAGTTTTTTTTTAATAATACAGGTAAATAAAGTACGAGTAAATAAAAGACAATAAGAATAAATACAGCAAGTGGCCCAATCCTTTCTTTGGCAAAGGACAAGCCGGTTGTATTACTTAAGATGACCAAACGTTCTCGAGGACACACGGGAAAATCGTCAAGTGCTTTCGCTTCATATAGTTGATTAATCTTCTTTAATTTGTAAGTGTTGTGTGGGTGAACCTATGCTAATGTACCAACCTTCCTAGGACTGATACATACTTGTGATTATACCCCTTGCAAGCATCCGCAAGTACAAGAAAGTAATTAAGGTAGAAACCTAACCACAGCTTTAAACTCTAAGACCCTGACATCCCTTGTGCAAAGGTTTTCTAATGAGGGTTCAGGTTTCTGTCACTCCGGTAACCCCTATGATTAGTAGCCAAATACACAATGCATTCCCCTAGACTCATATAGGTGAAGTGTCATGTAGTCGACATTCACATGATACCACTAGAAGAAATACACCACAACTTAAATATCAAACCATTAAATCTTTCTCAACACAATTTCACTACTAACAACATGACTTATCCCATGTCCTCAAGAACTAAATGAACTATTCACAAGACATCATATGGATCAAGATCAGAGATGATATAATGATATGTAACAATCTGAACATAAAAGATAATTCAATGGCTCACTCAATAGCATCAACTACAAGGAGTAATCAACACCGGAAAAGTTTCCCCTAAGAACTATGCAAGATTCAACCCAATTATTACAGCGGTATGAAGTGGTGATGATGATGATGATGATCCCGATGAAGTCTAGCTTGATGGTGGTGTTTATGGCGACGATCTCCCATCTCCGGAAAGGAATTCCCCCGACAGAATTCTGTCTGTCAGAGAGATCTTTCTCTCTCGGTGTTTTCCGCCTCGTAGAGGCGGCGGAATCTTTCTGTGGTCCCTCCCCAGGTATTAGGGTTCCGTGGAGAAAATATACGCCACAGGGGAGAGCTCGGTGGTTGGCGGCCACACACCCACCGGGCGCCATTTAGGCTGCCGCCAGGTGGTGTGGGCCCCCTGTGGTCCATCTCCACTTCCCATTCTGGCAATCTTCGTCTTCTAGAAAAATAGAATTTTCCATGTATTTTCCTGAATTTTTTGATCTTCGCGAATTTTGCCTCCAAACAGCACCTTTTCCATCAGAATCCTGACTGCAGCGGTCCATGCTCCAAAAGTCATCAACCATGCAAAAACAGATGAAATAACATAAGTATCATCTCTTAATATGAAATATATCAATGAATAACAGTAAATTATGATATAGAACAGTGATGCAAAATGGACGTATCAACCTCCACCCACGAATTTGCAGCCACCAAAGCCACGTTTTTGCCTCCCCCATGGATCCCATCTCCATGTGAGAGGGCTCCCAAGAAGCCATGAAGGAAGGGGCTAAGGGGCGGTGCTCCCCCATGATACCGGCGGCGGGGAAGGAGTCCCCCGCGCCACCGCTGGCGCCGTCGTCGCCCTCTTCACCATCTTCACCGCCATCTCCATCACCTAATCCTCTTAGTATGCAGTGGTTCATCCTCCCACACACCTCTGTACCGTCCAATGTAAACATGGTATTTGATGCTATAAGGTATAATCCTATGATCTATATCATGTTTGTGTAGTTTATTTGTTCTTAGATTTAATGGTTGAACGTTTTTGGTTCATTAGAGTTGTATGTTGATATGGTACAGTCCTTTGGTGTTCATTATATTTGTGCGCGTATGGATTAAACATCATAGGGTTTGTAGTATGTTTAAAAGGAAGGGGGAGTTCTGTCAGAGTGACAGAAACCTGAGGACGCGAACCGGAACGTTGCACGTATGGGAGTAAGAGGACCATTAAACTTAAGGCTATGGTTGGAGAAACCTTAATACATTGTTAGTAGTTACGGATGTTTGCTAACAATCCAATCATATAGTACATGTAATTCCAAGTAGTGAATCGCATGTATATTTAGCCTCTCCCACATAGAAAACTGCATCAAAGACAATGAACCCGATTTATTCGCTATTTAAACTTGGATAAAGCTACCACTATTCCACACTCATGGTTCTGTTAGTTTAGTGTATTTTATTGCTGCAGCAACTAGCTTTACTTTCTTGTTATTTATTATCATGCAAAGCTATCTCTAGTACTTGTATTGTTGCTCTAGTTTTATTTCCTAGATAATGCAAACGTTTAGTGTGCATAGAGTTGTATCAGTGGTTGATAGAACTTGAGAGAACATTTATCCTACCTTTAGCTCCTCGTTGGGTTCGACACTCTTACTTAACAAAAAGGCTACACACGATCCCCTATACTTGTGGGTTATCACTTTCTGATATGTCGTCTTCTCCATATGCTCGGCTTGAATAAAAGGCGATGGTCCTAGGGTTCCAACTCATCACCATGGTGAAGATTTGCTGGTTGCCTGTCATCATTGATCTGGCTGAAGCGTCATGTTCCGGAAGGGTCCACCGACAAACTCCACAATGCGCATATGCCAAGAGATCGCTAGATCGGGTGGGATTCGGTCGTGCGTACCCATGTTTTTCTTCTGACCGTTTTAGTTCAAAGGGAGCGTTTCAAAGCTCTGTTGACTGTTAATATCATGGGGCATGTTCTTGTTTCATGGTGCCTACGGAGAATGTCATGAAGGCCGATACCTGAGGACTAACAATGGTGGGTCGAGACCGGGTGGTGACGAGGAATTGGCTTGGTGACTCGTCACTTGAAGTAGTGGTATGCAAGCGGGGGCAATAGTACAGGAGAAGCGCATGGTCCTATCTTTCAGGGTGAAAACCCAGGGTCTGGCCTTAATTGGTTGTGCCTGGCAATGACCTTGTTGAAGGTATTGTTTTGAGAGCGTGGACTTTCTTCAGGGTGAAAACCTAGATCTTTGATCGGGTGATGACGGTGTTTGTGCACTGTTCCCTTCTCGGAGACGTCGTTTTTGGAGAAGATAGACTTCTGGTGCTGTCTTGTTGGTGGTAGTACTGTTGTTTCAATGAATGAGGAACCGTAGCGGGACTTTGCTTTCTTTTTGTAATTCTTCTTTCTTTATTTGGTTGTGTGCATCCGTATGGCCGCTAGGGCAATGCGTTGTTGTAGAGGCTGGGTATAATTGGTATCCTCAGATATTAATATATGCTCCTTTCCAAAAAAAAAGGAGGAGCAACAGTGGGGTGGTAATCCTCCCTGCCTTTCACAAATGGAGGCTTTTCGAGATTGTTTGACTGATTGCAGTCTGACGGATCTTGTCTACAAGGGCTATGATTTTACTTGGGATAACAGGAGGGATGAGTATGATAATATCCAGGTCAGGTTGGACAGAGCTACTGCGATAGCGTCGTTCCTCACCCTGTTCCCTCTTACTCAAGTAGAGCATGTGCTAACAGAAGAATCAGATCATCTGGCTTTGGTTATTCGAGTCCAGGAGGATCTTCCGAACGGTGTACCTCGGTGTCGGCACGGCTTTCAGTTTGAGGAAATGTGGATGAAACATGAAGGCTATGAGGAGATGGTTAAGGAGGCGTGGTCATCTATGCATGGGGTTAATAGAGGTATAAAGGGGCTTTGTGATCGTCTTAAGGATGTCTCTCGTGAGTTGAAAAAGTGGAGTGTTGATACTTTTGGTTCAGTAAGAGCAGAGATAAAGAGGCTGAGAGCCAAGCCGGAGGTTGCTAAGGGTGACACGAGGGTAAGGCAGGTAGAACATCAACTTCATGAGATCTACGAAAAAGAGGAAATTATGTTTAGGCAGACATCTTGACAGGATTGGCTTAAGGAAGGAGATCAAAATACCAAGTTTTTCTAAAATAGGGCATCTCACCTAAGGCGGAAGAACATTGTTCGTGTCCTGAAAAGGCCTGATGGTTCCCTCTGTAACACCAACGATGGTATGAAATCCATGGCTCAATTTTTTTACTAGATTCTGTATGCTTCGGAAGGGTCGAGCGACAACGACTCGATTTTGTCCCTTGTTGCTCATTCGGTAACGGAGGACATAAACTCAGATATTACTACACCCATCTGTGATGAATAAATTGAGGGTGCTTTGTTTTAGATGGGGCCCATGAAGGCTCTTGGGCTGGATGGGCTCCCTGCCCTTTTTCCTGGGCCTTGGTTAAAGATCACGTTTGCCAGACGGTAAAGGATTTCCTGGCGGACAGAGAGTTTCCCGAGGATTTCAATGATAATGTGTTAGTACTAATTCCGAAGGTCAACTCATCGGAGTTTTTAACCAAATTCCGGTCGATCGGTTTATGCAATGTTTTGTATAAAATTGCAGCAAAAACGATGGCCAACAGGTTGAAGTCTGTCCTCCCGATACTAATCTTGGAGGAACAAAGCGCCTTTGCCTCGGGGCGTCTTATCACAGACAATGTTTTTATCGCTTATGAATGTGTCCACACTCAGCGCAGTTAAGCTTGATATGATGAAAGACTATGATTGAGTGGACTGGGAGTTCCTAAGCCGGATGATGTTGAGGATGGGTTTTGCTTCTTCTTGGGTGGATATGGTTATGAGGCGTGTTATGTCGGTAAGATTCTCTGTGAAGCTCAATGGCACCTTCTCTAACCTCTTTGAACCATCAAGAGGTTTACGACAAGGAGATCCCCTCTCTCCATATCTATTTTTATTTAGTTTGGAGGGTTTCTCTATACTTCTTCGTCAGGCACACGCCGATGCTCAACTTGCATGCGTCCGTTTTGGTAGGGACAACCCTACTATCATGCACCTACTCTTTGCTGACGACAATGGTGTGTTCATGGAGGCTTCCAATGAGAGCATGCTGGCATTAATGTTTTTTGCACAGATACGAGGTGAGCTCGGGACAAAAGGTAAACTTCCAAAAATCATCAATATTTTTCGTTAAAGGTTGCAGTGAGGTGCCAAGAAATAATTTGAAAGGCGTGCTTGGCATTGAGTATGAGGCACTCCTAGATCGGTACCTAGGCCTTCCAATTGTGGTGGGCCGGGCCAAGGATGGGGTGTCTATAAATTTGGAAAACCGCTCGCGAGGGAAGGTGTTGGGCTGGAAGGGCCAGGGGTTATCGAAGGCGGGAAAAGAGGTCTTGGTGAAGTCAGTGTTGCAGGCGGTCTCAACCTATGCTATGGGCTGCTTCCAACTCTCATATGGTTAGTGTGATTGTTTAACAACTACAACATCGAGGTTTTGGTTGGGCGCAGCTGAAGGTCAGAGGAAAATCCATTGGATCAGCTAGGACAAAATGTGTGAAAGCAAAAGGGCAGGAGGAATGGGCTTCCATAGATACAGAGAGTTTAATCAAGCATTACTGGCCAAGCAGGCTTGGATGGTAAAGAATATAGCCATAACAAATTCAGTATCAAATACTTTAGAACCACATTGTTTAATAAGTAAAGAATATAGCCATAACACGTATATCATTTATATACTTAAACTGAACACTTCTAGTCTTTTCTTTTCTGCCATATACTTATGAGATTCTCTTTCAGTATTTCCTTTTCTGTTTGAAAGAATCTATCAACATCAATAGTGGAGTCATACTTATGACACATAGTCCAAAGCGTGTATAGTTAAATACCAATGTCTTTTGAACTTGCACTTTGAAGTAGATCACCATTATCAAATATTTGGTGTTCTTTCAAATTCCTTTCTTTAGTAATCTCTTGGTGTAGTAAACATTTTACCTACATCAAATATTCACCCTCATCATGGATTTATCCATGATCTAGCTACTTTTAGCTTGTAACGGTGAATCGCGAGTATAATGTTGCTCTCCAAAACCTTTTGGAAGATTAGGACAACTAGTGTCTCCAACCTTTTGCAAATTCTCATCAAACATGAGAACATGACTTTGCCATATTATACTCTATCATGTTGTAACCAAAACTTCGTTTTAGATATCACAATATCTTCCGCACATCATGGTTTCTGAAACAACTCTTTCAGATCCTAGATAACCTTGATATTAAGATAATCTTTTGAATATCAAGAATCATGGAGACAAACATGATATTCATATACTAACACTTTGGAATTGTCACTCTTGTTTTAATACCAATTATTAAACTTCATGGAGTAACCGGAACTTACTGAAAGTTTGCAATAGGACTTTAAACTTTAGATTAACACTTCAAAACAATACGATACCAGTCAGAAGTAACTAACCAGAATTCTATAGTTCTATCATCTCAATTATAACTAAGCGCAAGGTGGTAAACGGATGCCAATGACTACAACAACTATGCAAATTCACTTTGATTTAGTTTATGATAAATTGAGTTCTTATTAATAATTAAATTAATCTAGGTGAACTCCCACCAAAACAATATCCTCACATTGTTTTAGTGATCACACGAACCAAATCCACCACATCAAAACCGATCATCACGAGAGTTGATGTAGCTTCAATGGCGAACAATCAACATGTTCATCATATCTACTATATGACTCATGCTCTACCTTTCGGTAATCCATGTTCCTGAGGCCATGTCCCACATGCTAGGCTCGTCAAGATCAAACCTTAGCTACCGCATAAGCAACTGGCTTGCTTACGTTGTATTCACCCGCTGAATCAAAGACACCCGATCATCACGTGGTGCTTCAAGCGAAGCTTTGGCAACGGTGCATACTAAGGGTGAACACTTTAGAACTTGAAATTTATGTGCATGAGGGATCATCTTATAATGCTACCGTCGTCTACTAAGCAATACAAGATGCATAAAGGATTAACATCACATGCAATTCATAATATGTGATATGATATGGCCTTTCTTCTTTGTGCTTCCGATCTCCATCTTCAAGCACCGAACATGATCTCCATCATCACCAAAGCATCAAGGTCAATGACGCTTCTTCATGGTTGTCGTCCACCAGCTTCAACTATTACAACTATTTGAATAGACACGCAGGTCTTAATGTAAATTAAAGACAACCATATATTCTCGCTTGCCAACTTACAATAAGGAACATTGCATACATCAAATATAATCACAATCATGGCCATATCACATCATCAGACACCTGCAAAACAAAGTTAGACGCCTCTACTTTCTTTGCATATTTTACGTGGTTTGGGGCTTTCAATAAGTGTCGTTCTAACTTACGAACAAGAACCACAACATTGATACTAGTACTGTTGATTACCCGTTGTAAATTGGATCTTTACTATGCTAGGAGAAACAGCACCAAAAGCCACTTATGCAATATAAATTGCATGTCAAGCGTGGAGCAAGTCTCATGAACGATGTCATGTAAGGTTAGCCCGGGCCGCTTCATCCCAACATACCGCAAGATGCAAAGTACACAAAAAGCAATCTACAATAAAAGCATCAACGCCCACAATGACCATTGTGTTCTACTCGTGCAACAGATCTATATATAGACACGGCTCTGATACCACTGTAGGGGTTCGTAGCATGGAAAACAAAAAATTTCTATCGCATACAAACAAACAAGCCAAGATCTATCTACTAGATTGTAGCAACGAGTCGATAGTGGATCTCACCTCAAGATTCCAGCGTTAACGAGCAGATTCTCGTGGGTGATGTAGTCGCATTTTCTTCCGATCTCAAGATCGTAGACGATCCTTCCAGCCACGCCCAAGAAGCGCCCGCAGTCGGTCACACGTTCGTACTGACGAAGACCTTCCTCTCCCTTGTTCCAGAAAAGCGGAGGTTGTAGCACTCTCTCGCGATTCCGCAAAGACAACGGCGTGGTACCTAAGTAGAGGGAGATCCGCAGGCTTCGCTTTAAGCCTAAAGTAGTATGGTGGAGCTTAAGAGAGAGGCTATTAGTGTCCTAGTAATTAGACACACCAATTAGAAGGCTCTAAACCAATGGCTAAAGCAATTAGAAGCTCTAAACCGAAATAGCTCTAAACCGGGGTTTAGATCTAGGGTTTAGTTTAGAGGATAGGAACTTGTGTGTCTTAGGAGGGGAGCCCTGCCCCTCCTTATATAGGTGGGAGGGGGCTGGCGCGCCAGGGGGAGGGAGTGGAGTCCCTCCCCAACTCGGCATTGGAGTTGGCCGGCTTGGAGAGGAGGTCTCCTTCCCCAACTCGGTTTCCCTCTTCTCCTCCTCTTTCCACTTTCCAAAACTTGCCGTTTGACTTTCAAACTAGCCGTTTGACTTTTCAATTTAGGATTTAAATAAACCCTTTATTTTGGACAGCGAGAACACTTAGTACATGATGCAATCATTCCAACTTACAATGACACATTCATGTACCCCTTCCCCCCCGGAGTGCCGGACATTCCGGAACATTCTAGAACATTCCCGATGAAAACACCGGAACCATTCCCCAACTCCGAAATGGGACTTTCCTTATATGAATCTTATTCTCCGGACCATTCCGGATCACCTCGTGATATCCCGGATCCCATCCGAGACCAACAACATTCGGTCTCTTTCTCATAATACCATAACTACTCAAACAACGTCAATCCTTAAGTGTGTCTCCTACGGTTCGTGAATTATGCGACATGATCGAGACACTTCTCGAACAATAACCAATAGAGGAATCTGGAAATGCATAGGGCTCCCACATATTTCTACGAGTACTTTGCGATCGAATGAACCACTTACATACGATACCAATTTCCCTTGGTCTCACGATATGTTACTTATCCGAGGTTATGATCGTCGGTATCTCTGCATACCTAGTTCATCCTCACATCGATAAGTACTCTTTTCTCGCTCCTGATATGTGATCCCTTGTGACCAAGTCACATGCTTGCAAGCTAATTGGATGACATTTCACCGAGAGGGCCCAGAGAATATCTATCCGTCATGTGGATGGACAAATCCCACTCTTGATCCATGTGTTTCAACCAATACTTTCCAACACTCAATGCCACCTTTATAGCCACCCTGTTACGGTGTGGTGTTTGATGACATCAAAGCATCCATCCAAGAAAGGCAATATGCATGATCTCATGGTCGAAGGAATTAGGTTACTATGTATCGTAAAGCATATAGCAATTGAACTATTGAAATGACTTGATCTTTATGCTACGCTTATCTATAGGAGTATGTCCACCATATCATTCTCCTAACGATATGATCTTGTTGTTGATAACATCTCAATGTTCATGATATGGAAACCTCAATCATCAATCAACCAACAAGCTAGTGAAGTATAGAGGCTATACTAGGGACTTCAAATTAAGTTTACAAATCACACAAGTATTAATGGTTTCCTTGTTAATACTATTATAGCATGAATGTAAACATTTATCATAAGTGTGAAGATATGATAATAACCTACTTTATTATTGCCTCTTGGGCATATCTCCAACAGTCTCCCACTTGCACTAGAGTCAATAATCTAGTTTCAAACCTTTGTGTATTCAACACCTATGGCTTTCCGGTGTTGTATGTACACGATTGCTAGTGGTCAATCGATCTCCGGATCCGACACTTCCGTGTCCGTGTAATTGCATGTCTTTGCCTCTACGCATCACTCATTCTCTAATGAGATGGCTTTGTATAAATTTGGTCTTTCGGTGTGACCTTTAGTTCTTTGGGGTTAAAACATGTTGATAATATTGTCGCACAATATATCTTCATAGTATTATCCCGCTGTGAACTACACCTAGTTTGATAACAAACTACTTGACACAAATGCCCTCTTTGGCTGCTATAATAGCAGTCATACTTAGCCTTTGTTGTAGTATCTCATCACAATGTCTTAACTTTGGAACTCATCCAAATCCATTATGGAACTCACCTTCCATTATATTGTGCCACCCTTAATTTAGATTGAGATAAACTAAATTTGTACTTTGTGACAAAGCTAGTATCAATGTAGTACTTTTACAATGAACTAACCATCTATTCGTCACTTCTACAAATAATATACTCTTAGTTCTTCCAAAAGATCATAAGAATATCCTTACTATTGTCCAATGATCATCTTACGAATCATTCTGGTATATGCTCATAACATTTAGAGCATATGACATATCTGGATTTGTACATACCACAGTATGATTGATATAAACACTCTTTGTGATTTCATACATCAAGTATCAATCTATACTTGAATCTTTGTTTCACTTACCAAGTGCCAATACACTTGAATATATCATCAACATTGAACTCTTTCAATCCTTTCTGTGCAACAAGAACCTTTCTTGTAGTTTCTATATTGAATTCATTCAATATCTTGTCTATGTACTCGGCACAACCATATTAGCATCTATTGATGCCAAATATTTGTTTTGCCTAAGTCTTTCATCGGGATGAAATTCTTAATATGTGTTAATAAAAGATACATTATTTCCAATCAACAATATGTCTTCCACATAATGTATTAGAAACATGTCTTAGCGCTCCCACTTAATTTCTTGCAAATGCAAGCATCTTCATTGTCTCCGATGAAATTAAACTCTTTTAACAGTTTCATCATAGTGAAGATTCCAACTCCCCTATGCTTACTTCAACTATTGAAGTTTGCATATGCTTTTAGCATCTTTTGAATTAACAAAACCCTTTGGACCGTGTCATGCACACGTCCTAGGTAACCATTCTATTAGAAGAACTTGTTTTGTTTATTCTACTACCACATAACAAATTATATGTAGTGGTTGCTACATTAATCCGTCTAGACTAAAAATCGCTATGAAAGATCAAATCTTGTCATAAACAACCTTTGAACATTGTTGTGAACTCTTTCCCAACATGTCGACTATTTTATAGATGTGAAACATCCATGTCTACTTCTTTATAGATCCAAACACAACCGCAAGGTCTTACACCTTTTCGAGGGTCCTTCAAGTTCAAAACTTGATTTCTCGTGTATGGAACTATCACGGATTATATGGCTTCAAGCCATTTGACGAGTCGTGGCCCATCATCGCTTCTTTGCATGTAGTAGGTTCATTATTCTCAAATAATGATTCAACCCTCAAATCTTGGTATTTGATTGTTCATCCGACCTACTTGTTTCAATAGAAACTTAGACCTCCGTGACCACAACCTTTGAGGCACGTGAGCCATGAGCATTGTTGTTGCCTCCTAACACTTTTCGGTGCTGCTAACTTTGCACATATAGCTAAGGTTCTTTTATCCTTATCATTGTTATATTGTCCTCCCACTTAACTTTTCTCGAAATATTCATTCTCAAAGAAAGTTGACGTTCTAAGTGACAAACACTTTTGTCTCCTGTTTATGGAGGAATACTTAACAGAATACAAAGACAGGTTTATCCGACTTTGGTTGCAAACATCTTTCTTATGCATAGCATACCAATGTTTAAGAAAGGACTACTTGGGTTTTATCCCAAACCATAACCTTATATGGTGTCATTTCAGCGGATTATGATGGAGCTCTTTTAGTGGAAAACGGTAGTCTCTAAAGCTTTTAATTTTTAAAATATAATAGCAGTTTTATGAATTATACCTTCGATCTTACCATGTCAAACAAGGTTCAATTACATATCTCGAACGCCCATACTCTTATGGTGTTTCGAAATGTAAGTTCACGAAACGATTCCTTAAATCTTAGGTATTATGCTAAACTTGTAACTCAAATATCTTCCTTTATGATCTTATCATAAACTATTTATATTCTTGTTACAATGATTTTGCACTTCATCTTGAAAATCTTTCAACTTTTCAAATATTTCACACTTCATCCTTATTAAGTAAATATTCACATATTCACTCAAATTTTCGGAGAAAGCATATGAAGTTAAAATCCATCGCCTTGACTACACATAATGGAGTTCGTACAACAATATGCACAAGTTCCAATAAGCTAGTCTTTCGCTCCTTTTGGCCTATGAACGAAGTTTTAATTATCTCTAGGAAAGTTTCACAAACCGTCATTTGATCAAAATCAAAAGACTCCAAAATTCCATCCACATGGAGTTTCTTCATGTTTTCTTTCCAATATAATTTAAACGGCGATGTCACTTCCTAAGTGATCTTTCAATCAATTTGTCTTCGACAATTTTAGCACTAGTTTTATGGATGTGATTTCTCCAACGAGATTTGTGAATCATCCATCTTTTATGGATTACGGCAATTATTTGAACAACCTTTTGTTCTCATAATACCTGATAAAACAAATCTGAAGGCAAGCTTTGATGTTTAACGAGCAACACAATAACCCTTTATTTGTTTTCGATGAACATCATCACATATTCTTTGCTAGTTATTTAGGCCATTGTAGTTCATGAATTGTGTTGTTTCGTATGACGATTCACACTAACAAATTCAGTATCAAATACTTTAGAACCACATTGTTTAATAAGCAAAGAATATAGCCATAACACGTATATCATTTATATACTTAAACTGAACACTTCTAGTCTTTTCTTTTCTGCCATATACTTATGAGATTCTCTTCAAGATTTCCTTTTCTGTTTGAAAGAATCTATCAACATCAATAGTGGAGTCATACTTATGACACATAGTCCAAAGCGTGTATAGTTAAATACCAATGTCTTTTGAACTTGCACTTTGAAGTAGATCACCATTATCAAATATTTGGTGTTCTTTCAAATTCCTTTCTTTAGTAATCTCTTGGTGTAGTAAACATTTTACCTACATCAAATATTCACCCTCATCATGGATTTATCCATGATCTAGCTACTTTTAGCTTGTAACGGTGAATCGCGAGTATAATGTTGCTCTCCAAAACCTTTTTGGAAGATTAGGACAACTAGTGTCTCCAACCTTTTGCAAATTCTCATCAAACATGAGAACATGACTTTGCCATATTATACTCTATCATGTTGTAACCAAAACTTCGTTTTAGATATCACAATATCTTCCGCACATCATGGTTTCTGAAACAACTCTTTCAGATCCTAGATAACCTTGATATTAAGATAATCTTTTGAATATCAAGAATCATGGAGACAAACATGATATTCATATACTAACACTTTGGAATTGTCACTCTTGTTTTAATACCAATTATTAAACTTCATGGAGTAACCGGAACTTACTGAAAGTTTGCAATAGGACTTTAAACTTTAGATTAACACTTCAAAACAATACTATACCAGTTAAAAGTAACTAACCAGAATTCTATAGTTCTATCATCTCAATTATAACTAAGCGCAAGGTGGTAAACGGATGCCAATGACTACAACAACTATGCAAATTCACTTTGATTTAGTTTATGATAAATTGAGTTCTTATTAATAATTAAATTAATCTAGGTGAACTCCCACTCAAAACAATATCCCTCACATTGTTTTAGTGATCACACGAACCAAATCCACCACATCAAAACCGATCATCACGAGAGTTGATGTAGCTTCAATGGCGAACAATCAACATGTTCATCATATCTACTATATGACTCATGCTCTACCTTTCGGTAATCCATGTTCCTGAGGCCATGTCTGTACATGCTAGGCTCGTCAAGATCAAACCTTAGCTACCGCATAAGCAAATCTGGCTTGCTTACGTTGTATTCACCCGCGGAATCAAAGACACCCGATCATCACGTGGTGCTTCAAGCAAGCTTTGGCAACGGTGCATACTAAGGGTGAACACTTTAGAACTTGAAATTTATGTGCATGAGGGATCATCTTATAATGCTACCGTCGTCTACTAAGCAATACAAGATGCATAAAGGATTAACATCACATGCAATTCATAATATGTGATATGATATGGCCTTTCTTCTTTGTGCTTCCGATCTCCATCTTCAAGCACGAACATGATCTCCATCATCACCAGCATGGCATCAAGGTCAATGACGCTTCTTCATGGTTGTCGTCCACCAGCTTCAACTATTACAACTATTTGAATAGACACGCGGTCTTAATGTAAATTAAAGACAACCATATGGCTCCCGCCGGTTGCCAACTTACAATAAGGAACATTGCATACATCAAATATAATCACAATCATGGCCATATCACATCATCAGACACCCCTGCAAAACAAAGTTAGACGCCTCTACTTTCTTTGCATATTTTACGTGGTTTGGGGCTTTCAATAAGTGTCGTTCTAACTTACGAACAAGAACCACAACATTGATACTAGTACTGTTGATTACCCGTTGTAAATTGGATCTTTACTATGCTAGGAGAAACAGGCACCCGCAAAGCCACTTATGCAATATGAATTGCATGTCAAGCGTGGAGCAAGTCTCATGAACGATGTCATGTAAGGTTAGCCCGGGCCGCTTCATCCCAACATACCGCAAGATGCAAAGTACACAAAAAGCAATCTACAATAAAAGCATCAACGCCCACAATGACCATTGTGTTCTACTCGTGCAACAGATCTATATATAGACACGGCTCTGATACCACTGTAGGGGTTCGTAGCATGGAAAACAAAAAATTTCTATCGCATACAAACAAACAAGCCAAGATCTATCTACTAGATTGTAGCAACGAGTCGATAGTGGATCTCACCCTCGAAGATTCCAAAGCGGTTAACGAGAGCAGATTCTCGTGGGTGATGTAGTCGTACTCTTTCCGATCTCAAGATCGTGTAGACGATCCTTCCAGCGCCACGTTCCTAGCAGCTCCCGCAATCGGTCACACGTTCGGTCGACGAAGACCTTCCTCTCCTTGTTCCAGCAGGCAGCGGAGGTTGTAGCACTCTTCGCGATTCCGAAGACAACTGGGCGTGGTACCTAAGTAGAGGGGAGATCCCGCAGGGCTTCGCCTTAAGCCGGTGCGAGTATGGTGGAGCTTAAGAGAGAGGCTATTAGTGGCCTAGTAATTAGACACACCAATTAGAAGGCTCTAAACCAATGGCTAAAGCAATTAGAAGCTCTAAACCGAAATAGCTCTAAACCGGGGTTTAGATCTAGGGTTTAGTTTAGAGGATAGGAACTTGTGTGTCTTAGGAGGGGAGCCCCGCCTCCTTATATAGGTGGGAGGGGCTGGCGCCAGGGGAGGGAGTGGAGTCCTCCCCAACTCGGCATTGGAGTTGGCCGCCGGTTGGAGGAGGTCTCCTTCCCCAACTCGGTTTCCCTCTTCTCCTCCTCTTTCCACTTTCCAAAACTTGCCGTTTGACTTTCAAACTAGCCGTTTGACTTTTCAATTTAGGATTTAAATAAACCCTTTATTTTGGACAGCGAGAACACTTAGTACATGATGCAATCATTCCAACTTACAATGACACATTCATGTACCCCTTCCCCTCCGGAGTGCCGGACATTCCGGAACATTCTAGAACATTCCCGATGAAAACACCGGAACCATTCCCCAACTCATAAATGGGAAAATCCATATATGAATCTAATTCTCCTGACCATTCCGGATCACCTCGTGATATCCGGATCCCATCCGAGACTCCAACAACATTCGGTCTCTTTCTCATAATACCATAACTACTCAAACAACGTCAATCCTTATGTGTCTCACGGTTCGTGAATTATGCGGACATGATCGAGACACTTCTCTGAACAATAACCAATAGAGGAATCTGGAAATTCATATGGCTCCCACATATTTCTACGATTACTTTGCGATCGAATGAACCACTTACATACGATACCAATTTCCCTTTGTCTCACGATATGTTACTTATCCGAGGTTATGATCGTCGGTATCTCGCATACCTAGTTCATCCTCGCATCGATAAGTACTCTTTTCTCGCTCCTGATATGTGATCCCTTGACCAAGTCACATGCTTGCAAGCTAATTGGATGACATTTCACCGAGAGGGCCCAGAGAATATCTATCCGTCATGTGGATGGACAAATCCCACTCTTGATCCATGTGTTTCAACCAATACTTTCCGAACACTCAATGCCACCTTTATAGCCACCCTGTTACGGTGTGGTGTTTGATGACATCAAAGCATCCATCCAGTAAAGGCAATATGCATGATCTCATGGTCGAAGGAATTAGGTTACTATGTATCAGAAAGCATATAGCAATTGAACTATTGAAATGACTTGATCTTTATGCTACGCTTATCTATAGGAGTATGTCCACCATATCATTCTCCTAACGATATGATCTTGTTGTTGATAACATCTCAATGTTCATGATATGGAAACCTCAATCATCAATCAACCAACAAGCTAGTGAAGTATAGAGGCTATACTAGGGACTTCAAATTAAGTTTACAAATCACACAAGTATTAATGGTTTCCTTGTTAATACTATTATAGCATGAATGTAAACATTTATCATAAGTGTGAAGATATGATAATAACCTACTTTATTATTGCCTCTTGGGCATATCTCCAACAGGTTTTGCTTCTTCTTGGGTGGATATGGTTATGAGGCGTGTTATGTCGGTAAGATTCTCTGTGAAGCTCAATGGCACCTTCTCTAACCTCTTTGAACCATCAAGAGGTTTACGACAAGGAGATCCCCTCTCTCCATATCTATTTTTATTTAGTTTGGAGGGTTTCTCTATACTTCTTCGTCAGGCACACGCCGATGCTCAACTTGCATGCGTCCGTTTTGGTAGGGACAACCCTACTATCATGCACCTACTCTTTGCTGACGACAATGGTGTGTTCATGGAGGCTTCCAATGAGAGCATGCTGGCATTAATGTTTTTTGCACAGATACGAGGTGAGCTCGGGACAAAAGGTAAACTTCCAAAAATCATCAATATTTTTCGTTAAAGGTTGCAGTGAGGTGCCAAGAAATAATTTGAAAGGCGTGCTTGGCATTGAGTATGAGGCACTCCTAGATCGGTACCTAGGCCTTCCAATTGTGGTGGGCCGGGCCAAGGATGGGGTGTCTATAAATTTGGAAAACCGCTCGCGAGGGAAGGTGTTGGGCTGGAAGGGCCAGGGGTTATCGAAGGCGGGAAAAGAGGTCTTGGTGAAGTCAGTGTTGCAGGCGGTCTCAACCTATGCTATGGGCTGCTTCCAACTCTCATATGGTTAGTGTGATTGTTTAACAACTACAACATCGAGGTTTTGGTTGGGCGCAGCTGAAGGTCAGAGGAAAATCCATTGGATCAGCTAGGACAAAATGTGTGAAAGCAAAAGGGCAGGAGGAATGGGCTTCCATAGATACAGAGAGTTTAATCAAGCATTACTGGCCAAGCAGGCTTGGATGGTTCTGACTAAACCTAACTCTCTGTGTTCTCGGGTGTTGAGGGCAAGTTATTTCAATGATGGGGACTTCCTCAATGCTAAGTGCCCAAATGGCGGCTCATACACGTGGAAAAACATTGTACATGGTAAAGAGCTGCTAAAGGAAGGCATAATCTAGCGTGTGGGGGATGGACAGAAAGTGAGTGTTTGGGATGACAATTGGATTCTAAGGGAAAGTACGCCCACTGGGGCATAAGCTAGATGTGGAGGTGGAAAATGTCAGTGAATTAGTATCCGCAGGTTGTGATGGATTGGAACTTACAAAGCTGAATGATTACTTTTGGGAGACAGATGTTGAAGACATTTTGAAAATACCGGTAGGTAGAGCTAGAAGTGAGGACTATATTGCTTGGAACCACACCAAAATGGTATATTTAGTGTCAAGTCAGCATATGATCTTGCAGCTAATTTGAAGCATGCAATGTCAGGAAACCCGGGCTCTTCCACCACATTCGATCACCATAATGTATGGTTGTATCTTTGGGGAGCAAACGTCCCCAACAAAATTAAGATCCATACATGGAGGATGATGAAGAATGGCATTGTTGTGGGGGATGAACTTAACCGGCGCAAGATCAAAGGAGTGCTGTGCATCATGTGTAATAGGAGAGAGACCAGACATCATAGATTTCACCGTGAGAAACTATAGGGAGTTCCAAAGTTGGATGCTAGACTGGGTTTGTAGAGTGGATGGGAAAGAGTTTGTTGTTGGGCTGATGTTATTGGAACAAATGTGGTATGCAAGGAACGAGGCCAGGGAAACGATGTCGGTGGAAATCCCAGAGGATATTTCTCAGCGGGCGTTGTACCTAACGGAGGAATGGGCTACGACAAAACCCTCTATGCACCTGACCATGGACAAGCCGGCGATAAAGTGGTCTTCCACCGTAGGGGAGTGGATCAAGGCAAATGCTGATGGTGCGCTACTCCTTTATGGAGTAGACAAGTGAACTCATGGACCTCGGTCCATTTAAAACCATTAGAAACACCTTTCCAACACCAATATCACACTTTATATTTTCTGCAAATTTATTATTTTGAAAATACAAAAAATACTTTCTTCACTTTCAAACACACACAAAACCTAAAAACAACTATCTTTTATTGCTGTTGTCTTGCTTGCCTAGCAAATCCACTAGAGAAACTACTAGAACATGATCTTCGATAATCCGAAGATTATGGAAACCACTAGAGGGATAGATGAGAGATCCTTCACAAGGATTGGTGTGAGAGGAGAGGAGCAACACTCCTTATATAGGGGAGAGGCCAGCCCCCATAGGGGTGGCAAACTGCCAAGGTGGTGCTCTTGCCTCTCCCTTCATTCATGTGAGTGGAGGCTCCACTCATCCCACTCACATGAATTTCAAGTCCACTCACTTTGCCATTAATTTCTATTAATTTAAATGCAAACTCTCATTAAAAAAACACTTTTACTTCTTTATATTAATATTTTCAATTACTTTAATTTACAAACATTTAAATAAAATCCCTTTGTATCATTCCCATATTACAAATGAAAAAAATTAGAGATTTGCTCTGAAACAATTTTGGTACTCATGGAAATAATTATAGCGCTTTCAAAACCTTTATCTAGAGTATAATATATCTACTAATTAGTGTCGGTGTACCTTAAGTGTGTCATCCTACGGTTCACGAATAATGCAGACATGATCGAGAGACCTCTCCGATCAATAATCAACAACAAGACCTAAAGATCCGCACTGACTCTCATACATTCAATGATGATTCTTGTAATCGTGAGAACCATAAACATCATAACTAAATCCCTTTGTGTCGCGATGTATTACTTGTCCGTGATCCGATCATCGGTATCAACCATACCTAATTTGATCTCGTTACCGACAAGTACTTTTTACTCGTTCCGTGATATGACATCCTTTATGACCTAGTCCCGTGCTTGCAAGCGGTGTCGATGTGATATCACCGAGAGGGCACAAAGTATATCTTTTCGTCATTCTAGATGGAAAAATCTCACTTTTTATCCATGAACCTCTACATAAAACTTTCGGAGTACCCAAACCTAACTTTATAGTCACCCTGTACGATGTGACGTTTGATGTTATCAATCCGGTGTTAGTGATTGATATGATTTCATGGTCTAAGGATTAGAGTTACTTCGTATGAGATGTTATAGCAATGTAAACAAAATGACTTGATCATATTGCTATACTTTAAGTGCATGTTCATCACACCATTCTTTTAATATTGTTCTCTTGTTATTAACAATATCTAATGTTCATAATTAGGAAACCTTGATCAATAGTTAATCAACGAGCTAGTTAAATAGAGAGGCCTTACTAGGAACTCTTTATTTTGTTTATTAAACACACAAGTATTAATGTTTCCGATTAATACAAGGGAGTATCCTCGGCAATGCCCATGATGATGGACTTAGGGTTTTGCAAAAAAGAGAACGCTGAGAATTTCGTCGGATATCAGGCAAACAAGGGAGTCGAAGTCGCCTGAATATTTGGTGAATAGCACTATTACAAATCGTTTGGGAGT
Source organism: Avena insularis (assembly GCA_023614405.1). NCBI lineage: Eukaryota > Viridiplantae > Streptophyta > Magnoliopsida > Poales > Poaceae > Avena > Avena insularis. The sequence goes on from CM042692.1 coordinate 576,589,412, forward strand.
TTTTCGGTACCTCCTCATAGGCTTCTCCCGTCTTATATATAATAGGACGGGTCTCAAAGATATATGCGGATAAGTTACATATATATGATTACAACTCCAATACAATGGTTCATAGTTTCTTTCCAAATATAACTAAAGCTTTCATCGGATGGTCTCTTGGGCCATCATCTTGAATCTTCATGGGTCGTGACCCTTTATGCAGCTAGGGTAACAAATCATAAACACCCGAGTGATCATACCCATATCACAAAAGTATTAATATTTTTGATTAATACAATTCTAGCATGAGAAATAAACTTTTATCATAAGACTACCAAGAAACTAGCTATCAGTGACACATATTTTTGGAATTCTGTGGCGCATATTGGATGCGCCACTGTTATCTCGCCACTAAAATATTTTTATGGCGCATATCCATATGCGTCATAAAATCTTTAAATTTCTATGGCATTCTTTCATATGCGTCATTGAATCCTCAAATTTCTGTGGCGCATAAAAAGTTTCAAAAATAAAAAAAATCTAAAACATAATGTGGAAAAACTCAAATATTTGAATTTTTTGACATCTCTACAAATACATCATTCAAATGATATTGAAACGATAACTTCCTACTAGGTCATCCATCCTCAAATTGGTGCAGCCCAAGAACACTTAACTTTTATGTTCTATTTGATTGATCTACCCCTACGCTACTAAAGTCCTTATTGATATTAGTATCATATCAATCCTTTTAAGCCTTGTGTGTGTATATATATGTGTGTAGGTGTGTTTTTAAATTTCGAAAAAAATTCAAATTTTTCAAAAAAATTAAGAAAAAATCTAAAAAATTGAAAATTTTCAAAACAATAAAAAAATCAAATTTTCAAAAATATTTTTTTTAGAAATTTCAAAAAAATTAAATTTTTTGAAAATGAAAAAATATCTAAAAGTTCAAAAATTGGAAAAGATTCATAAAAATTCTATTTTTTTTTTAAAAAAACCTAGAATTTAAAATAAAAAAAAACTAGATCTTCTTTCACGATTCTATGGCGCATATAATAATATGCGTCAGAAAGCCACCACCTACTTTCTATGGTGGGTTCCATGATATTTTTGTTATGCGCCATATAAACATCATATTTCGCATATTGTTATATGCGTCACAGAAACTGGATCCCACGATATACGTCGTAGAAACATAATTTTCTATAACGCATATGGATTGCATGCGCTCCATAATGGTCAAGTTTCTGTGGCGCATATTGTTATATACATCATAGAAACTGCATCCCACGATATTTCTATAGTGCATCCAGCAATATGCGTCATAGAAATATAAATTTCTATGACGTATATGGATTGCATGCGCCACATCTTCTGTGGTATTGTTATATGTGTCAGAAAAACGACCACCTACTTTCTGTGGTGGGTCCCACAAAACTTCCTGTGACGCATATACCAATATGCCCTACATAAATATCATATTTTTGTGGAAAAACAACCACCCTTATTTGATTGTGGGTCCCACGATATTTCTGTGACGCATATAGAATGGTCAAGTTTCTATGGTGCAGATGGTTTGCGTGCGCCACTGGCTATATTCTGTGGCGCTGGCGCATGCATCACAGTATGCTGCACTAAAAACATGTCTATCTATAACTAGTTTCCTAGTAGTGTAAATTTAAAATATGATAATAACCATTTTATTATTGTCTCTCAGGCATATTTCATTCAAGAAACACTACATGTTTTTTTTTGGTATGGAATAAATTAAAAAAGACTATAAAATATATGTCTAGGTATGAGAGACTGTTACTTCACTGATTAAAACACAATTGTTTTAAAAACCTGTAAATATGATTTTCTAATCTTAAAATGGAGGATGTGTTAAGAAAAGATGTTTTTAGTGGCGACCCTAAAAAGCAAATCTAGGGTTCAGTTCCTCTAGCCGGCGATGCCGACGGCCTGCTCCGTGTCTGGCGGCCTTAGGGCCTTAGAAGTGCGGGCGGGCGACGACCCTCGCCGACTGGAGGGTTTTCCTTTTTAATTTGTGTAGTCTGTTTTTTCGTGTGTTTTTTGGGATGGTGAAGTGTATCCACATCCTTAAGTCGGAATAAGGTTCCCTCTCCTATCCTCGCTCCGGTGATGTGTCTAGCTTCGGCGCCGACTTATGGAGTCGTGTGTCCGATGGATCTCATGTGATCTAGTCGATTTTCATGTTCGTTGGTGTGGTTTGAGGCCAGACTCTCTCGATCTACGATTATAATCATTTGCGCTGGTTGCTGCTCTGGTCTTTTTAGACTTTAACACGACGAATTTTCATCCGTCTTCTATAATAAGCTCCACTACTACAATATTTGTCTAGTTCGGGTGATGGAGGGAGGCACCTCCACCTCATGGTAGTGTATATAGTCGACGCTAAGTGGTCCGTACATCTATTTGTAATTTTTGTTACTTGTAGACATTGTTGTAGTGGCGTTGATGATTATTAATAGGTGGACGGATTTTTCCAAAAAGAATAGCCTTTTTATATCTAATAATGACGTGTTTGCTTATCATTTATTTTCTTGTAATTAAAGTTCCTTTTGTAGGAAGAAACAAAAATAAATGACTTGGTGCACTGACCGTCACGGTCACGACGCGTCGTTGCACTTGACGCGGTTCCTTGCAGTAGTACAGCTTTTCTCCACCAGACCCATGCAACCAAACCCAAAGAAAGAAGCCTTTTTTCCATTCATGCGGATGAATGAATAAAATAAAAAGCTCCTGCCCTTTCGTTTGAATTTTTCGGGCTCGTCTCCCATGTGAAATGTGAAATGTGAAAGAGAAAGAGGTGCCGTGCCGTCCGGCCGTGTCTCTTCCTCTCACACTCTACTCCAGCACTAGGAGTAGTACCAGTTCCTCGCTCGCTCCCCTTCCTGCCAGGTGCCAGCTGCGGCTGCCTCCTTCCTGCGGACTTCGTCTTCCCCAACTCCAATCCAAACCTACTGCTACTAGTACTCGCCTCCCCCGGCAATCCACCCAGTCCATTCATTCATCTCCCCCCTTCTATTCACGCCACCGCCGAGTACGCGCGGCCGCCATTACTCAGTCCGACGAGCTACGCTTCCGTGGACTGACTGTCCTCTGCCCTCACCGGGTCCTTTCTTGGGAACTCGAATGGTAAGGATCCCGTAATTTTCACCTCTTTATCTCCCGACGAATCCGTGCAAATTTCCGTTTTCTTGCTTTCGATTGTGCGGCGGCGGCGGCTGCTGCTGCTTAGATTTGCCTAGTCGATCCAGCGTGCCGTGTTCCTGTGGCCTGCTTGGGCCCCGGCCGGGATTCCAGGCCCATGTCTTTGACTATGGAAAGTGCCGCCAGCTGAAATCTTACCATTTATAATCCCACGGATTTCCACCCCCTCCTCTCCAGCTTCCATCCCTGATTTGTGAGTTCGATCTCTCTCCTCTCCTCCGCAGATCGGGACCTGACCGCGATCGATCCAACACCACCCATGGCTTCCAACGGCGGCGGCGGCGTGCTGCGCCACAGCAACAGCAGCCGCCTCTCGCGCATGTCCTACTCGGGCGACGACGCGCGCAACGACCGCGCCTCCGCGCCCGTCGGGGACCGCCCCATGGTCACCTTCGCGCGCCGCACCCACTCGGGCCGCTACGTCAGCTACTCGCGCGACGACCTCGACAGCGAGCTCGCGCACGCCGACCTCGGCGCCGGCGCCTTCTCGCCCGACCGGGACCGCGACCGGGACACCGACTTCCTCAGCTACCACGTCCACATCCCGGTCACGCCCGACAACCAGCCCATGGACCCGGCCATCTCCGCGCGCGTCGAGGAGCAGTACGTCTCCAACTCCCTCTTCACGGGCGGGTTCAACAGCGTCACGCGCGCGCACCTCATGGACAAGGTCATCGACTCCGAGGCCAGCCACCCGCAGATGGCCGGCGCCAAGGGCTCCTCCTGCGCCGTCGAAGGCTGCGACGCCAAGGTCATGAGCGACGAGCGCGGGCAGGACATCCTCCCCTGCGAGTGCGACTTCAAGATCTGCGCCGAGTGCTTCGGGGACGCCGTCAAGAGCTCCGGCGCGCTCTGCCCCGGCTGCAAGGAGCCCTACAAGTCCACCGAGATGGAGGACCTCGTCGGCCCCGGCCACCCCACGCTCTCACTGCCCCCGCCGCCTGGAGCTGGCGCCGGCGGCGCTCCCGCGTCCAGGATGGAGAGGCGACTCTCCATCGTGCGCTCCCAGAAGGCACTGACCAGGAGCCACACCGGAGACTGGGATCACAACCGGTGGCTCTTTGAGACCAAGGGCACCTACGGCTACGGGAATGCCATCTGGCCAAAGGAGAACGACGGCCAAGGGGACAACAACAACGGATCTACTGGTGCTGGCCTGGGTGCTGGACCCAATGGACAGCCCGCTGAGTTCACCAGCAAGCCATGGAGGCCCCTCACTCGGAAGCTCAAGATCCCCGCTGCAATCCTAAGCCCATACAGGTATGCACTCGGAGGCCTATCTTTTCATCTTCTCACTCATGTTAAGTTGGCCATAGTATTAGTTAGTCCAACATTACCCACATAGCAATTGCACTGTTTCATGATACATATATGATTTGATTAGTCTTAAAAATGCTTCGAAAGCCAGATTCTGCTTCAACCTGGATCTGTAGATTAGTCCTAGCTGTGATTTCAGTCATTGTATGCACATGTCTTTGCACTTGCCTATCTGTTCCATGTTCTGATTCATGATATCTGTTCCATACTAGACTTGTTTGGTCACATGGCAATTGCACTGTTGATTCGTGATACTGTTGATTTGATTAATCTTAATAATAATGCTTCTAAAGTCAGATTTTGGTTCAACCTGGATCTGTAGATTAGTCCGTGTTTTGATTCAGTCCCCATTCAATAATAAATAAACAAGGAGGTTAGGTGGGTTGTTAGATCTGCACTACATCTGCTGATCTCTTGAACCAAACATGATGTTATCATATCGTGAAAACATGCTGGCACACAAACACTTTTCTATGATATGTTAACATACTAGCTCAGTTCCATGCTGTTTAGATGACATCTACATTGGAGCAAATGTCAACTATTGTCTCATTATCCTTCGAGTTTGCCAATATAAGACTTGATTCTGCAATTTCTGTAACGGTGATGTGCTGTTCATTAACTTTGGTTGCTCCCATGCTCATGCAGGCTTCTTGTTCTTATCCGCATGGGTGTTCTTGGCCTGTTCCTTCACTGGAGAATTACACACACGAATCCAGATGCAATGTGGCTTTGGGGCATGTCCGTTGTCTGTGAGATCTGGTTTGGATTTTCTTGGATCTTGGACCAGCTTCCAAAGTTGTGCCCTATCAACAGGGCAACTGACCTCGCTGTCCTGAAAGACAAATTTGAGACCCCAACACCGTCAAACCCCAATGGAAGATCTGATCTGCCTGGGCTTGATTTATTTGTGTCCACTGCTGATCCAGAGAAAGAACCTCCATTAGTCACAGCAAACACCATCCTGTCCATCCTTGCTGCTGACTATCCTGTGGAGAAGCTTGCTTGCTATGTATCTGATGATGGAGGCGCTCTCCTCACTTTTGAAGCAATGGCTGAAGCTGCTAGCTTTGCTAACATGTGGGTTCCGTTTTGCCGCAAACACGGCATTGAGCCTCGCAATCCTGATAGCTACTTCGCTCTGAAGAAGGACCCATACAAGAACAAGGTACGCTCAGACTTTGTCAAGGACAGGAGGAGGATCAAGAGGGAGTATGACGAGTTCAAGGTCAGGATCAATGGGTTGCCTGACTCAATTCGTCGCCGCTCCGATGCTTACCATGCCAGAGAAGAAATCAAGGCCATGAAGAGACAGCGTGAAGCTGCTCTTGATGACGCAGTGGATGCTGTTAAAATTGCTAAAGCTACCTGGATGGCTGATGGCACACATTGGCCTGGTACCTGGATTCAACCCTCCGCGGAGCATATGAAAGGTGACCATGCTGGAATCATTCAGGTAAACATTCTCAGGCAACCTTTCTTCTATTTGCTATTCTATATTTGTTGCAGTGTCTCCTCTATACCTAAACAGAATGCATATGCTTGAAACCTGGACCATATCTTATTGTAATAGGCAAGTGAACAAATAATGCTGCACATAATCACTAGGGCCAATTTGCACCAGTAATGAGCAGAATGTGCACATGCGTTTTAGTGTGCATATTGGGACATCTGTTTATTAAGCGAGTTCTACTTTCTTAACTCTGAAGAATGCGCTAATTTTTTTAACCATTAGATCAATCCAGTATTGAGAATCCACGAAACTTAACAGAGTAAATAAAATGTTAGCAAAACTGTGTATTATATGCACCAGTATGTTGATCATTCGTTATCTTGTTCTCCAGGTAATGCTGAAACCTCCCAGTGATGATCCCTTGTATGGCAGCAATGGTGACGAAGGCACACCCCTTGACTTCACTGACATCGACATCCGTCTGCCCATGTTGGTCTATGTGTCCCGAGAAAAGCGCCCAGGCTATGACCACAACAAGAAGGCTGGTGCAATGAATGCCCTAGTCCGTTCATCTGCTGTGATGTCAAATGGACCTTTCATCCTCAACCTGGACTGTGATCATTATGTCTACAACTCCCAAGCATTCCGTGAAGGCATGTGTTTCATGATGGACCGGGGTGGTGACCGTCTTGCCTATGTCCAGTTCCCGCAACGGTTTGAGGGCATTGATCCATCAGATCGCTATGCGAACCACAACACAGTCTTCTTTGATGTCAACATGCGTGCACTGGATGGCCTCATGGGACCAGTGTACGTCGGCACTGGTTGTCTGTTCCGCCGTGTTGCTCTGTATGGATTTGACCCTCCACGCTCCACAGAACATGGTGGCTGCTGCAGCTGTTGCTTCCCGCAGAAGCGCAAGATCAAGAGCAAGAGCAGTAACGCCGAAGAGACACAGGCTTTGCGTATGGCAGATTTTGATGATGAGGAAATGAACATGTCAACGTTTCCCAAGCGGTTTGGCAACTCAAACTTCCTGATCAACTCTATTCCAATTGCTGAGTTCCAAGGGCGTCCGCTTGCTGATCACCCTGGTGTCAAGAATGGCCGTCCTCCCGGTGCCCTCACCGTGCCCCGCGACCTTCTTGATGCGTCCACAGTTGCTGAGGCTATCAGTGTCATCTCATGCTGGTATGAGGACAAGACAGAGTGGGGTCAGCGTGTCGGATGGATCTATGGTTCAGTCACAGAGGATGTTGTCACTGGTTACCGGATGCATAACCGTGGATGGAAGTCAGTCTACTGTGTCACCAAGCGTGACGCCTTCCGTGGCACCGCACCCATCAACCTCACCGACCGTCTCCACCAGGTGCTCCGGTGGGCTACTGGTTCAGTGGAGATCTTCTTCTCTCGGAACAACGCGCTGCTCGCGAGCCGGAGGATGAAGCTGCTTCAGAGGATCGCATATCTCAATGTCGGCATCTACCCGTTCACGTCCATCTTCCTCATCGTCTACTGCTTCCTGCCGGCGCTGTCCCTCTTCTCCGGGCAGTTCATCGTGCAGACGCTGGACGTGACCTTCCTCGCCTACCTGCTCGTCATCACCCTGACTCTCATTATGCTGGCTGTGCTGGAGATCAAGTGGTCAGGCATCAACCTGGAGGAGTGGTGGAGGAACGAGCAGTTCTGGCTCATCGGAGGGACCAGCGCCCACCTCGCTGCCGTGCTGCAGGGCCTCCTCAAGGTCATCGCTGGCATCGAGATCTCCTTCACCCTCACGTCCAAGTCCGGCGGAGACGACGAGAACGACGAGTACGCGGACCTCTACATCGTCAAGTGGACCTCGCTCATGCTCCCGCCCATCGTGATCATGATGGTCAACCTCATCGCCATCGCCGTCGCCTTCAGCCGAACCATCTACAGCGAAATCCCGCAGTGGAGCAAGCTCGTGGGTGGTGTGTTCTTCAGCTTCTGGGTGCTGGCTCACCTGTACCCGTTTGCCAAGGGCCTCATGGGGAGACGTGGCCGGACGCCAACCATAGTCTTCGTCTGGTCCGGCCTCGTCGCCATCACCATCTCCCTCCTGTGGGTCGCCATCGCCCCACCGGGCGGCCAGAACTCGCAGATCGGAGGATCCTTCACCTTCCCCTGATAGCCACCGGAGCTTATACTATATCATATGCATTATATACCATTTGTTCCAGCAAGCAACGTTCCATCAGGGAGAGCTTGCTGATGGGAAGTAAATTCTGACTGTTCCCATATGTGGTTAAACTAGGTAATTTTTTGTGTCGTTGGAAAACCGGTGGATCATACTAGTAGTTCGTTTGTTCTTTTTTTGATTATATGTCTCCGGGATGAGGTGTAGTTCTGCTTGGGCCTGGACAACATCAAGTACAGTAGAACAAAAATTCACAAGTTTTACCAAGTCCTTCAGAGCTCCAGTCGTTGCGTTTCTACGTCGAAACTTGTGGTGCAGTTTTTTTTTAATGATTCTTTTGTTTCCTGTGGCTGTCATGAAAAATTGGTTTTTTGATCTGATCTTCCAGGCACCTGGTATCTCTCTGACCAGGTTGTTGTGTGCTTTGGGACGAGGTCAGAGTTTGTGCTTTGTGACGGGTTCAGATCAGTTCAGTTTTGGGTTGTTATACATCGTTATCGTTGATAGCGACTGATGGATGATTCTTTGATTTATATTTTGTTTCTGTCTCTGTTTGATCTGGTTTCTTTGATCATGTTTACAGCTGTGCTCTGATTTTCGTGTTGGCTTTTTATGAACATGTAAAGATGTCATTTTCACAAAGGATATCTGTATGACGAGGTCAGAGCTTGTGCATGACCAGTTCAGTTCACATCTTGGCGAACATCCTGACAGTTCTGCATCCAACATCAGGTGAAATCTGCCAAAAGAACTTACATCCATATGTGCAGAAAAACAATGAAAACCAGCTAATCCATAAACTGAGTAATGTATCTTTTCTCGATTCCTCAAAATTTTTGATTTAGAGTTTGGGTTACTTGTAGCTCGTTTTTTTAATTTTTTTTGAAAACGATATCTTAAACTTACTAAAATTTCAGAATTATATCCTAGATATAGACAATAATGTATTCCCTCACCGCATAATACTCTGTATTCAGACAACACAAAAATGATAAAATCTGACCAAGTTTGGAGGTTTCAAAATCTGCACTTTTCACTATTTCAGATCTTCAGTTTTGTCATGTTTGCTTACACCAAAGTATAAGCTATTTCCATTTAAAATTCCGCACGTCCCTAGAATACAATATTGTCTACAAAGTTTTTTTTAAATAATTGTTTGAAACTTTGAAATACTATTTTTGACTTCTTTTTTCATTCGAAAAACGGCCCCATTGAGTTAATGGGCCAGTTAGCTAGTTGGGCCAATTATAGTTGGGAAGAGGAAAGTGGCCTCTTGGATTTAACCGTCGAATACTCTGTCTCCTTTTAAAGTTTCCTATTTTTTTTCCACATATACACCTGTTTTATACTACATGTGACTACTTTTTGTTCAAGTTTTTTGGTATTCATTTGAATATCTTGAATTGAACTGGGCCCTCCTCTTGCATGTTTATTTTTCTTAACTTCAAGAATATCTTTTTGTTGCATGTAGCTATCATGCTCGATCTGTATGAATCTATAAAAGGAATTTCAACTTCATGGCTTGTAGATTTCATTGAGCACGTGTTGCATCAGTATGTCATGACAGAGGTCAGAGCTTGTGACTATTTTAGTTTATTTCAGGCTCTGGTTGTTGACACCAACTGATGGATGAAGACACTCTGAAGCAAGAAGCCTAGCAGGCTTAGTCGTTTTACTTGAGATTTCACTTTTGTCATATTTGAGGCAGCCCAAAGTATAAGCCATTTTTAAAAGAATGGGGTACGTGAAGCCCCTACATCTATGTTTTGTTTTTGAAATAGTAAAAATCCAAATCCGTGTCCATGATGACTTGAACCTAGTTGGTTGGGTTTTAAATCCACTTCCCTAACCAAATGAGCTACGCTTAATTCTTAAGTATAAGCTATTTTAATTTAAAATTTTGCACGTCGTAGAATACAATATTGTTTACAAAGTATTTTACCTAATTGTTTGAAACTTTGAAATACCATTTTTGACATTTTTTTGAAAAACAGGTCCATGGTCCCCAAGATCCAAAACGTTGGTTTATTGTTCATATTTATTTTGGATTCTTTGATCAGTCACCATGTCTTATCACATCCTCAATTTGCAGTTATGAAATTGTGTCGTGATTAATTTAAGAAGAAGCTTCCAGGGTAGGTGCTTATTGTCTTTTTTTTGCAAATAGACTTGTATTACTAACACGGTGTTACAGTAGTATGGAAGGTATCAGCTAAACCCTCAGACCTAAAGATAGCCACACAGCCGTACGGCAGCTACTTCTAGTACACAAATCTATAACATGAAATAAATGAAAAAGTATTAATGATCCAACAACCTCTAACCGTAGTCGTTGGTTATGTTTGTGTACTATATATAACGCTTGTTCTTTAGCCAAGTAGCAACATTGTGTTTAGCCAAGTGGGAGTAATGGTCTGGAATTTGGATAGACAGACAAGAAAGAGCTTAACTCAATGTGAAAAAGCATTAAGGAATAGGAGGCCTCATGGACTATCTGATTGATGAGGGTGGATAGTGATCTGATAGATTTCACAAGCACTGATGCTAGATATCGATAGTGATTCCTGGAAGTATAGGTCAAGTCACTGCGTTTGATAAAACATCCACAGTGAGGCAAGGACATCTGATTTGTTTCTGAACCATGCATGCCGTCCACAATGAGACCAAAACCCTAACAATCGACGCATACCTCCGATCATATATCTTTGAGGTTTTTCGGCATGGGCCTCTGGCTCCAAGCCCAAATAGCTATGCAATGAACCAGATTTCCATGATGGGAAAAGCAGGTTTTGGACCCATTTGGCCCGCCACACAAACCGTGTGACTAACATAATTACCCCAATAGATGGATCATACAGTTTGATATTATACGCCAGGCGATCAAACTGTTTCCTATATTCTACCACTATGCCAGTTTGCCACGATTGTAATAGCTCTTTCATTTTGACTCGATGAGTATCAATGGCAAACTCTAGAAGAACAGCTTGACGAAACTGTTCCCATGATAAACGCCGTTGATTCTGCTTGAACGCATGATACTAGTGGGTAGCAGAATCAGTCAAATACATCGTTGCAGCAGAAACCTAAAATCCTAGGGATATTTGATATAGAGTGAAAAATGTCTCATAGGTGTTGTCCCATATGCTGGCATCGGTACCATCAAAGCATGGAAAGTACATGAGTCGCATCCAAGGTCGTCGCTGATGGTGTTCCTATGCTTCCTCAGGTAACCTTAGAATGTGTCTTTTGCGGGAGCCTTCAGGTTATTCAAAAGAGGCGGGGCGAGAGCTACCTAAAAGTCCGATGCACTCGCTTGTTGAGCCCCCATGTTGCTTGCTCCAGGCGTGGTCGGAGTACTTTCCGCCGGTGGCCACGGCGAAGGAGTCGTAGATTTTCCTTGAACATCTTGCACCATGACGCACTGGTCCTCCTTGAGCTTGCCCAGCTTGTTCATGGATAGATCCACCTTCATTTCCATCTGATCAAGGCAAGATGCTTGTCGATCCAACTTGGTGTCGATGGCGGTGAAGCGGTCCTCAATGTTGTCAAGCTTGGTCAGCTTCTCTAGGATGCACGCCTCCATCGCCTCCATGGCCACCACTGTATGGCGAACATGAGCGCTCGGTTTAAATGGAGCCATCGTAGCGTACTCTCTAAATCAACCAAACACTGTTGTGGTCGTACGCAGAATCACTGAAGAGCAATTCCACAACCTTAGAAGTCGAATTACTGGTACGATATCGCGGATTGACGCGCATTGGATTGACAATAGCTGTTGATACCAATTGTTATGCCCAGGTGTACGATTTGAGATTTCAGCTAGCCCAAGGGGATAACATGTTCCGATACAGAGAGAAGACTTGGGAAGGAGGGAAGAACCAGATAGGGGGAGGAGAGATAATTCTAATTTCCTTTCTACCGATCCACTATTCTCGGTTCTCTTTTAACCCTCGTCAGTCGCAGCTAGCATCCTATACTACCGATCACATGTCGGTCACACATTCTCATTCTCCGTCTTCCTCTACTGAAGGCGCCTTCTCACTTGCTGGCACAACCGGGTCCTCACATGGCGTGACAACTTATTGACGTTGTGGGTACACGTATACCGGTGTGCCTATACTTCTAAAGTTATCAAAATGTTCTTTCATTCACATGATAGGTGATATATTTTAGAGGTAGCACTTTGTATGGTATTGCTACTTCTGTTACTTCTAATGATGTTGATGTTTTTAGTAAAATTAATCTGTTACATATGCACCTTGGGAACACGAGTGAACATGGCATGGTATAATTGGTCAAGATAGAGCTTATTGATGGTTGCAATTTAAATAAGTTCGACTTTTATGAGTACTGCATTTTTGATAAGCATAAAAGATTTAAATTCAATGCTTCTGTTCATACCACAAAAGGCATATTAGATTATGTACATGTTAACCTTTCTGTGGTGCTAATTACATGCTTACTATTATTGATGATTACTCATTAAACGTGTGACCTTATTCTCTGAAACATAAATATGATGTTTCAACGAGTCTAAAAAGTGGAAAGTTATGGCAGATAAACAAACTGAAAGGAAGGTAAACATGGAGAGTTTGAGGAGTAAATAATGCTTTTCTGCATAGAGATCTTGAGTAGTAAATATACATGGACCAACTAGAAGGGTTCATAGTGCCTGATAAAGAGGATTTTGTGGCAAATTAAATAAGCCTGGTTTAAAACAATCTTGAAGACAATGGTACAAAAGGTTTGATTCGTTTATGAGCTCACATGGTTTTGAGAGGTCTTAGTATGATAGTTTTCATTAAATTTGTGGATAGAGCACCTATATACATGTCTCACTCGTGTCGTTTCACCATACTACTTAAACAATCCACCCACTTTGTCAATGATAGTCCCTCACCAAACATCTGGCTTTGAATCAAATATTGGTGATATTGCATGTACGCACACACGAGGATATATAATGCTCCATGATCAATCATATGGAATCATTCCACAAAAAATGAAAAATCAGATCGTATCGAGCTTTACTAGTTCAAAGTCAAGAAACACTTCTCCGACGTTGCTACTAAATAGTTCTTGAATGAGAAATGCAACAAAGCCAGCTAGATATAGACTCAGAGCGACAAGACCAGAGAAAGACGAATGCTCGAGATCATTTGGGAATAGTGGGAACCGGGAATAGGAGAAACATTGCTCAGCAGACCGAGTAGCTTTCCGTATTGGGGATGGGAGCTCAGTTGGTTGATTGTAGCTCGAGTGTGTCGACATCTCATGACCACATTGTTCCCTCGACCATTGTGATGCCCAAACATGCGTCTAGGCCATAGCATACAGCATGTTACCGATGGATGTTTTGGTACCTGATGGACGACCACATGCCTGGCCAGTGGCCAGGTAGGGATGCTTGGTTTGCAACAGACTTGCGTTTCCAGATCGCCCACCGTTCTAAACATTTTTGAGTAACAGAATGGGTGCAGGGGGTGGAGCTGTAGAATCGGAAGTGTGCCTTTCCTAATAGAGCTTTTTCAAAAGAATCTATTTTACAGCTACTATGACTATTACGCATGGACAACTCGCTTATTTTGGATAAAATGGTGGGCGTACATTTGGCACCCAAATGTACTGCACAGGCTCATCTATAGATTGCCAAAAAAATGTTCGAATTTTCACACGCAAGAACGACCATTCCATCTTAATTACAAAAATATTCAATGGTACGAATACACGTACACAATTGTGTTTGGAAGTAAAAAACGTCTATATGAGTAATATGACTAGGCAGATGGAGTACATCTAGAAAGGTAATTTTGCTAACCTAAAAGAGCTCACTAGTAAAATCATTGGTGCGAGATACGTGTTTAAATGCTAGTGGAATTTATTAGTGGAGACAATGGCTTATCTAGAATGGTTGGCAAGTGAAATTTCTTATGCATACCAAGTCGTATAAATGGAAAAACATGTTATACAATATGTTATCTCATTCGATAAATATTCTTTTGTATGCTCCGAAATTCATATGTGATGATCCTAGTTAAACTAGATGGCCTTTCTCTCTCATTCCATACAGCATTTGTTTATTTATTTTGACAAATTTGTGTGCCTGAATTTACACTGAAATTTTCAATAACCAGAAAATGAAAGAACCTGTCCGTATCAAGTCATAAACATAATCACACATTGAATTCTATTGCACACGATCTACAAATTTTGCCGAAAGGCATTACGTAAGCTCGCTTATGAAATACAAATGCATGCAAAAGATGAAGAACTCTTAAATTATGGCAGGCAAGTATCCCGACTCCAATATTTCCTCCTCTTCCCGGGAACAACATACCCAGAGCCTGAAAAAAAAAATACTATGTTGGAGTTCGGCTCTGGGTTGGACATCATTTTTGAACTCTATGAAACCTTATCCAAAATGTGCAGCAAGTCTCTTCACAGCTATATCCAGTCCATCAGGAAGCTTTCAATGTTAAAAATATGTATTCAAAAGTTAGTCTCTTCCAACTTGAACTCATGTCCTCCCCTCCCTATTATTAACTATTATCTGGGTTCGTCAGAAGAATCTACTATTACACTTCTGTTGATAGTAACTCTAATCATTCAGTCATGTTAGCTCACTAAAATAGTTCCCAATGAAATTCTAAAATCACATGAAAATACTAATTTACCGTTGACAGCGCCAAAGTCTCCTTTCCCAAGTTTGTTTTCTACAGAGAAATTATTTATAGCCTCTAGTAGCTATTTAAAGTCAAACATGGAGAACTCTGAATTTTTGCCTTACAAATCTAGTTGTTCATCTCCTTGTAAATACGCATGCCTAGATCCTTGTAAGCTCATCAGAACTTACCTGCTCATATTACCAAAGGCATATGTAATCTGTCTTGAACTTTTACATTATCTTATTAGCAATAGAATTTACGGAGCTAGTTTCATTTCTAAAACTAATTATTAGTATACCTTTTCTATGATTTGTGATCCACCTTTTCTTTGATTTGTGATCCGATGGGCATATAAGAAGGACATAAATGTTGTTCCAACTACAACAACTGCAACTATGGGAATTACCCACAGCTTGCTCATACACACTGATATATATGCTTATGATAACATGCCATGTAAGCGTGTAAAAACTAAAGAGAACTCAATATGCTAATATGTTTTCCGTGCTGGACTTACTATTGTGCTTAGTCAGAATTGAAGCTGGCAATATCGACCTAACACTTAGCATGGCTTTGGCCCCTTAGATCCAGTGGCGGACCTAGGATTTTATCAATGGGTATGCCACACCAAAAATTTAACAACCATTCCGAAAACATGTATTTAACGATTCAACAAATAATTGTAAAATTTGCATCGTATTATTGATATGAAGCAGTAAATAATATGGAATTGAGAGGTTAAATTGGAAAGTTGAATAAACAATATTATTTTCTGCTTGCTATTTTTGAAAAAGCTCTTTATGACGAAACAATTCAGAAAAATATAAGTACGATAATTAGCATGATGTACAACAAGTTAAAAAAAACTTGCATGCGATGATAGAATCATAGTTGATGTATTACCGTTGTATAGCCTTGCGATGATAGAATCATAGTCATTGACACATCGATTATCCTAGCCTCGGTGATGATAGAATCACAAATCGATTATCTCGGCTTGCGAAGGATGAAAACTTCAAAGGCCACACTGGCGCCTGATCCTAGGTCCTGGCCGGGCGTGACGCGGCAATAATGACCAGCGTTTTGGCAGATTGTTTCGTCCCGGATCCTTGGTCTTGGCGAGCCGCTGCGCCGCATGCTGGCGTGACCACTATCGATGATCGGCTTTTGCTCCTGGATGGGCTGCCTGGGCGCCGCTGGGTGCTCGCGGCCTGGTGTCAACTGGATCGAGCTATCTGGGCGCGGCGGCGTGGCCGCTAGGCGCTCGCGACCTGGCGTGAGTTTGTAGATCGATCATGGACGAGATCGAGACGAGTAGTTGGGCTTGATCACTACTGCCCATCCTTTTTTCTCGGGATAAAACGATTGTTGATTGCCTGATTAGCTATGTGCCTACGGCTTAACTAACAATACTACTACGCACGGCTCGCCTGCAGGGTATGCCACTTGGCATACCCTGTAGGTCCGCCACTGACATGCGTGGTCTGGGTCGGTTGACCCAGGGCACCGCGGTGGGCTTAGCCCAACCCACTAGGCCGAACTGGGGCTCGGCCGGTCCATGGGCCAAGCCTAGGTTTAAAAGAAGAAATAGTTAAAATCATAAAATACCAAATTACAAATATACCCTTGTGAGTATTTTAGCTCTAGAAAAAAATAAAAACCATAAAAATACAAATAATATTTCTAAATGTTCATAAAGATATAAACTATCCAATAAAAATACTATAGTGAATTTTTGGATGATAAAACTTAATTTAATTAGTTTAAGGCAATAATTCCTTGATGAAATTTTCTAAAAATAAGGATAATACTTAAAAATAAATAAAATTCATTTTTAAGATCTTAAATAAATATTTTATGAAATAAAATACTAGTTTGTATTTTGACCTGATAAATTCGAGATGAATATTTGAAAACACTTATTCCTTCATGGAATTTTATAAAGATTAGGATTAGACTTAAAAATAAACAAAATCCATTTTTAAGGCATTTACTAGGTACATTTTATTAGAAAAATACAAAATATATTATTTCAAGAGATTTTAATTTTATAAAGTAATAAATTTATATTTATCTATTTTAATAAAATACAATCCTTATTTAGACATATGTTAATTATTCAAGATTATTTCCTAAGTAAGAAATAATCTTATGACCTTATAAAATATTACAATCTTGAAGAATCCTTTAAAGTTTAAATACTAAACCTAAAACCATAATAATGTATGTTAATGTAACCTAAACATAAACTGCTAACTATTTAATACTCCTTTAGAGTCTTAAACCAACTATAACAAAAACTTTAGTATGACTTTTATCATCATTCACTTATATTAAGGGTGAATGATCTCATCTCCCTAACCGTACCTAACATGACTTTAAATTTTAATAGGAGTTCAACAAATCATATAATGAAATATACTTATCATCGACTTGCTATGTTCAGATTCGTAGTGCTATACTCAATACCTATACGATTCCATCATCGATCGTATCGAGGAAAACTCTTGAACTCGACCATAATATAAAATTACTACATCTTACTCCTAGTTATACTTTGTAGTAACTTTGGTCTTTCACTTAACCAGCGAGGAGCGCATTAACTGAAGATCATTAGAACGATTCAAAAAACCATCGATTGTGTTCTAAGAACACTACAAATTGTTTAACTTAATGTAATAATTATTTTCTTCAAAAATTATTTGTTTAGCCACTTCAAACAAAATCTTTAGCCATTCTTCTAAAACCAACCAACTTGAAATATGATTATCCATAATAGTACTTACCAATCAACATCTACCATCAACTGATGTTATACTTTACTTTTATCACTTGCCAATTACTTTTAGAATCTTAGTATGTGTTTATTTGTTAAGTGAACTTGATTAAAACACAAATCTTTCATAAATCACCAAACTCAATCCATACTTAAACATGGGGATTCACTTTGGGATTTAAACAAACTGCATATCATTATCTATGCATAATAGCATGTTGCTTCTTTAAACATTAATCCTTACCAGACCAATGATGTTATTTTCAGATATTGGAGTTTATATCGACTAGAAGACCATGGCTACATAATCTTGTAGTCAAAAAGGCAAGTTCACACTTGCTCATGTCTTTTAATTATTTTCTATCAAAAATGTATTCTAGTTTTAAGAAAAGCGAGGTTTCAATGGCTTGGAAGGGAATCTATCATCTGTCGGTCTAACGGGGGTTATAATATGGATAATCTCACCAATTCAAGTATTTGCAAACTGTTACTATTCACACCTGCATTTCAAAAAGGACGATAGAAAACACTATTTTCATGATTAACATGAACTATTGGTTGCTGATCTAGGGTGATCAGTTAATCTATTATGACTGGCAATGAAACCACTATTTCTCGGGAATGTATCACCTAGGATTTAACAACAAATATCGCCAGTGATTCTTGTATCGTATATTCATGTTAACCATGAGATCTATATGGGATCTGGGGAAGTCAGCTAGATCTTCTTCCTTTCATGTGCCAACAGACGATCTTATCGTGAGGCTGTAGATTCCTTACAAGGATCCAGCACATGGGTGAGATTCCTTAGTGCTCCACGATACTGGTGTCTAGATTATCCGTGAGGGGATGTCGGAGGTAGACCTGCCATTTTAGTGGGGGTTGCCAGGGACATGATCTGCTTATAGAGTCTTCGAGGGGATACCAGAGTTATATCTGCCTGCAAGGGAGTTAGCAGAGGTAGATCTGCTTGGAGGGTCATGTTATCACATGGGATCGTGGAGGAGGGAAATGATCGGCTTGGATTCTTATATTGGGCCTCACACTAAAGGAAGCATGAACGGGAAAGTATGCCTAGTTGTGCAACATAAATAACAATCTCTCATGGGTAAAGCAACACATCTCTGCAGAGTGTAAAGAAGTGTGACATGTTACTCCCTATTCTGGGAAGGAGTTGGGAACGCTATAGGAAAGAAACTCCACGAAGTTCAAATCAACCTGTGAAAGCTGACAGACATAGCTTTTCAGAATAAAAGCAACATTTGAAAAAATGTTTACGAAAACCTGCATAACATACGATCTGTTGGTCTGTGGTTGTAGCTAGTGCATCAAACACTTCTTTTTAGTGAACTTGCTGAGTACGCTCGTACTCAACCATACCTTGTTAACCCTTGCTAGATTATGGAGAAATGAATGGTGAACCTAGGACATGTTGTTGACTCAATCACAAATGCAATATTGTTTCTTAGTTTTTGACACATAACACTCTCATCACATCAAAAGGGTTTTGTGACCGTGCTAGACGCGCCACGGTCACAGGCATATAAAACCAATCTTATTTCAATCACAACAAAACTCAGACAGATCATAAGGACATCATCTCGATCTCACAGGCAACTACCAAAGCAGATGTACGTACACACACGCACATAGCATCAAACCAACGTATCACTTGGCAAGCAAACACACGATCACAATTCTTTGGAAGCAAACACTCATCACTTGAATCATCGTGGCCGAAAAAACGCAGCAGTCGAAAGCAGCTTGACTCTAATAAGTCATCTCAGTCATCCGTCTTGCCAGCACCGAACCTACACAGCACAAGTAATGATCTATGATACGACTACGATTACTGGAAGCAAGTACAAATGCATGGGTCATTGAATTGACTACATAAATAACTAGATCAAGCAATTTTTTCCACATAGAGGACGACTAAGTTTGTTGTTATCGTAAGTATATGCATGTACTACCGTGTTTTAAGCTCTTATATGTATTAAAAGCAAGATACAGTAGAAAACAAGAATTTAAACAAGGTAGAAAACGAGAATGGGAGCTTGTTTGCGTACCTGGACGGCGAGGTCAGTTCACCGGAGCACCGAGACCCTGGACAGGGGCTTATTGTAGTACGGCGAGTGGTGTGGCTCGAAGAGGAAAGGGTGGTGGCCGGCCTCCATTCCGTCCCACTCCAGCTTCTCCCACCAGCCCTTCTCGCATTCTATGACGGGACGTCGTCGGTTGTCTCGGCTAGGGCCGAGGGATGGAAGGCGCCTGAGGCCCCAGCAGCCCCTGAGCCTGATGGTCTCAAGCTCGGGAGCAAACATCTTGGCTTCACATATATGCTGCAGCTTATAGAGCTCGTGCAGGTAGATGTGCCTCAAGTTTGGGAACCACGGTCCACCTTTTCTGTACTTGTTAGATACTTTTGTAAGAAGCAAAGGTTCCGAGGGGAACACTTCCTTGAGATCACCACAGTTGATGATGTGGAGGGTCTCTAAGTTTGGAAGATATGAATCTGGAGCAGCCCAAGATAATGGAAGCACATATTTTAGCCTCGGGCAGGAATATAGACGTATGCTCCGGAGTTCCGCGAATGATCTAGTGTCTCTAGTATCAACGGTCCTTCCTTTGGTCCAAATGCAATGCACCATCAGTAGATTAGCAGCACAAAAGGTCTCCAATTCATTAAAACAGAAATAATCATAGTTGGTGGTGAAGACCGTGTGCATCTTAGGACATCTCACCACACAACACTGTTGCAGAGATTTCCATGTAAGTCCATTCTCTCCTACAAGTATCATGTTTTCAGGGATCACAGTAGTTATGGAAGAATTATCATGCACATGCAGCGACACTACATTGTCCATCACAAACACAATAGCCTTGATTCCTTCTAGACTCTCCACTCTTGTGCTGTAAATGCCATCACCAATCTCAACATGGCAGTCCGACGGCTGAAGCTCTGGTGAACTATGGTAGTAGTCCTGTTTTGTGGTCATGGTTTCAATATAGACATCACTGTAGGTGCTACAGTTATTGGGGATTAACAACATGGGTCGAGGACGACCAATTACTTGCCCACTACTACCATGATCAGTCATCTTTTTATCGCTTTCGCCAACTTTTTTGGTACAAGGAATACCAAGATTTAGATGGAACCTAGTACTACTTTCCCAGCAGAACTCAAGATTACTTTTTAATACCAAGGTCTGAAAAAACCTCATGTCAAATATTGTACCATATGCTTGACCAAGTTCTAAATGAACACGACATGCCAAAGAATCAATGTATAAAACCATCAGTTCTGGCAAACCATTTTCTGGCCATAGAATGGCATGGAGCTGCAAGCACCCCAAAAGAGTTATTTGTTGGAGACTTGGTGCCTGCACCACCTGATCCTTGAGGTCAAGTGTTTTGACCAATGTGCCTGAGAGATCTAGCTCCTCAAGGTTTGGAATGAATCCGCCCAATCTGAACTTCACCAATCTTGCACAACCAGCCAAGGAGATAAGAGAGATTTTGGCTTCCTTATTCTGACCTTCTCCTGTTTGTGCATCTAAGCTGAATGATTCAAGCAATGGAGGTAGGCCATCAGGGCCAACATGCTCCAACCCTACACAACCATCTAGAATCATAGTGGTCAGGCTTATTGCCCCTGATAGACTTGGCAAAACTTCTATTTTGCTATTCCAAGATAGGTTAAGGAACTCTATGTTCACCATATTTGTGAATTCATCCTGTTGTCCCGTCTCCCAAGTGCATGTAGGTGCAATTACTCGAAGTTTGCGAAGGTTCTGTAGTTTTCTCCAAGAAAAACCACTAGTACTCCATATTTTTCCATTCTTTATATGTACCTCTCTAATGTTTTTGGCCATCTGATTTATTATCTCTGCTGATGCAAACAAATCACAGTCTGTGTCGGATATATCTAGCACCCATAGGCTATCACAAAATAACATTGGTGGTCTATCTTGCGTCTTATCTTCTTCTCGCTGATCCTTGCAATCATCAAATCCGAGGAACCTTAACCTACGGCAACAACGGAAAGGCGGCGAAGAAAAATTGAAGGAGCAGCGGAATAACTTGAGCACACGAAGTTTGTCGGATTGATGAAACATGCCATCATGTAGAGGTATTAATGGAGGCTTAGATATGCTTGGCACTGCAGCGAGGAAGCATGACGTTGCCTCTGGATGCAAAGCAGAGTTGTCCCTAGCCAATATCCATCGTCTGGGAGGAATTTTCAGTCGATTTCCAATATAGGGTGGTGAATTAGATGAGTAATCCTCTATATGAATATGTTGATGCAGAGCAACTGCAGCCTCCCATACTTTGTCATCCTGACCTCTCTCTATGATACCATCACAGACCCAATAGTTGGAAGCATGGGTAGCCCAGTCGTAGTTTAAGATGTTGCCACCCTGAGAGTTCAATGACAGCAGATACATACAACACTGTTCAACTTCTTCAGCAAGCATATCTATGTACCCAGCAAATTCTCTAGCCTCTATTTGCAGCAAAAAGTCCCACCCGTGATTACTACACTCATCAAAAAGGTAAAGATGTGAATTATCCACCTTCTCACTGATTTTTGAGTTGAGCTGAAGCCTCCCTCGAAAGGTCCATAATACCTTAATATCAAAAAATTCTACTTGTGGAATGCCAAAAGCACTTAAGTTGACCATATCATTGCTTCCGTTATGAAATACCACTAAACATCTGTGCCCTGTAACAACTTGAAAGATCTCTCTCCCAACAAATCCTATTTCAACTCTGGAGCTTTCATCTACCCCTTTGAAATCATCTTCTTCATCTTGCCTATCAATAACATCTATTACCTGATGAGGAAGCTTCAGTTCTCGTGCGATTTTCCTCTGGAGTTCTCTTCGGCTTTTCCACCTCGAGCAGTCCACGTGGATGATCTTGTTGAATATCTTCAGCAGAGAGGGTGGTGGGTCATTAGCTACTGCTCTAAGCACCGCCGAAGCGGCCAATCCATGCCAGCCATCAAAATAGATGGCCTTGTGGGCATTATTGCTCGTATCCTCCAGATAAGGGATTATGTATTCAATAGCTTCTTCGAAGGTTCCCGCATTCAAAATCTGCATGATTAGTTTATGCCAATTAGTAGGTGCCACAGTGCTGTGGTTACGGGCTTAGATAGTTGCAACTGTGGGAAGACAGAACATAAGCTGGTTGTGGTTGGACGATATATGTTCTCTCTTCCCCTAGGCTGGCTCTTGAAATATTAAAAGAGTTTCAACTGGAATCACATCCTCAATTTGAAGTGGTCTGTTTGGTTAGTGCAGCTAGGCAACTTAATGTTTAGTATTTTAGATTATCATTGTCGATCAGATTAACTCTGTATTTACCCCCCGTAGAAAAGGATTTATTATATATAAACACTATACTGTTGATGTTTAACTGTGGGTCAGACTAGGAATATACTATATACAAGCACAAGTTTGCATGGTTGTGTAGGTAGTGCATGCAATCAAGTTTGCGGCTAATTAATCGTGTATATATGTTTACATGACTTGGTTGAGCACGGTTCTTATAAAATCTTCGACCTACTTTTGAGGATATCCTTAACTGGTTATCAGCTAGCTGAAAAACAGCGATTTCAGCGTATCAGCCGATAAATCCGAAAATCGCCATATGGGTTACGCCCGAGAAGCGATATACCGGCCGATTAACCGGTATATGGGCTGATTTTTTGAACACTGCTTCAACCTAACATTTCTATTCAAGATCCAACTCGATGGATACATGTGTGAAATTAAAGTATACTACTGCAGAGTGCGAGACTGGATAGCATGCACGTGTATGTACGCAGATAAATACCTCTCGAGGCATGATGAATACTATCTCAAGGAAGGCCCGGCAGAGATAGGAAGCTCCAGATATCTAACCCATTGATGTGCACGCCCAGACGAATTATTTCTGCTACTTGTTGTAGTAGTACCTTGCTCGGCAAATCTCAAGGAAAGCCCGGCAGAGATAGGAAGCTCCAGATATCTAACCCATTGATGTGCATGAAGAAACATTGTGTCAGTGGATGGAAACAAACAAAACTGCGGAGAATTACAGAAAAAAGATTTAGAATCATATAGCAGCAGTAGTAGTACCTTAAGCTTGTTCGGCAAATCGATCTTGTGCGATGCTGATGATCTTGGTTAATTGTTGAAGATGAAAAATGTTCACATCAGCAGGATGATATGAATGAAGTGTGAGGAATGGGAGAATCGAGTGGGGAGAAATTGTTTGTGTCTCACTAGTTATGGTATGCGGTGCAGAAGGTCTAGTGTTTGGATGTTGCTTTTGCCAAAGAAAGCATCCGTGTATAGCTGGTAATTCTTTGCTTGAGGCTGGAGCAAAGCGAAGAACAAAAAAGGTGGACGGAACCTGTCACCATGGCTTTGCTTCTTCCTCTTTTCCCCCTCCTTTTTCTTTGAATAAAGCAAAGCCATTGACAGTGGCGGACCTAGGATTTTATCAACGGGTATGCCACACCAAAAATTTAATAACCATTCCGAAAACATGTATTTATCGATTCAACAAATAATTGTAAAATTTGCATCAGATTATTGATATGAAGCAGTAAATAATATGAAATTGAGAGGTTAAATTGGAAAGTTGCATAAACACCATTATTTTCTGCTTGTTGTTTTTGAGAAAGCTCTTTATGACGAAACAATTCGGAAAAATATAAGTACGGTAATTAGCATGATGTACAACAAGTTAAACAAAACTTGCATGCGATGATAGAATCAAAGTTGATGTATTACCGTGTATAGCCTTGCGATGATAGAATCATAGTCGTGCAGACATCGATTATCCTAGCCTCGGTGATGATAGAATCACAAATCGATTATCCCGGCTGGCGAAGGATGAAAACTTCAAAGGCCACAGTGGCGCCTGATCCTAGGTCCTAGCCGGGTGTGACGCGGCAATAATGACCAGCATTTTGGCAGATTGTCACGAGGCTATTAGAATAATTGGGAGGTGGATTAGTGTTCATATTTTGTCCGATGGTTTAGTTAGTATTTCCGGCCATTCTAATATTTGGCAGGTGGGTTTGTAGGAATATTAGGCAGGCTATTATTATTTAGAATATTTGCGGATAGTTGTACATGTATTTACGCACTATCGATAATTAATTATTTAGTTTGATTTTTTATGTCAGTAGAGATGTCCAATGTAGTGAAGTTCGTGTTTTACTATGGTCCTTGTAATATCCAATACTATGATTATGAAGCAGATTTGTGTGAGTTTCATTGTATGGAGTTGGATTTGACTGGCCCTCAAACATGGAGTGTTGGTCAGTTGAAGGAATCGTTGACAGACTGTTTAGGATATAATCTCAAAACATACACCGTTAGTGTTCAAGCATTGTGGACAAAGTCGACCAAGAACATTTTCTGGATTTTAAAGCATGTAGATCATAACAGAGACTGGTTTAAGTGGTTAAAAGGTTGCCAGGACATGCACATACACCATGTTGCACTAGCGCTTCCCGTCTTGAAGGAGATCGATCCGCAAGCATCAGAAGGTGGACACGGTCCTGGCCATAGTGCTGAATCTAGTGGTGGGATGTACTCTATGTCCAATGCTGGAGGTGGTGGCTATGAATCAGAGCAGAGCAGTCAGATAGGAGGAGGAGGTGGTGGTTACGAACCAGGGTAGAGAAGTCAGGATGTAGGTGGAGGATACGATAGTGGAGAGGTAGATGCGGACGAGGAAGGTGGGAACATGCAGGACTTGATGGAGGATGCGCATTACATGGATGGTGAAAGTGGTGACTCTGATGATTCAGATGATTCTGATGAAGAAGGCAATGGAGAGGACGTGCCGATTCCTGCATCCTGGAATCAAAACATCTCGGATGTCATGACCGTTAACGACGGTCATGTCTGCGTGGGAATATCACAAGAATAAAATTGCGCATGGCGCCAGATATCCAGACAAGAAACATTTGCAAGATGCAATCATTGGTTGAGCATTGTCGACACAGATGGTTCTCAATACAACCGTGTCAACTAAAAAAATACTTGACAATGGAATGCATGGATATAAATTGTCCAGCTAGGGTGCATGGATATCTTCCTAAATATGGCACGAATTGTTTCGTGAGCGACATAGTGATGCACATGTGTCGGCTTTCATCTATCCCTGCAGATCATCGTAACCTCTCCTCCACGCTTCTGGCTCGGTTGTTTTACACGGAGATAGTGGAGAGCAAAGCGGTGGAAATGAAGGCTATAATCAATAAAGTAAGGGTCAGATTTAAATACAACATTTCTTACCGCAAGGCTTGGAAGGCAAAGCAAAGGGCTCTTGAGGACAAGTTTGGTTCGTTCAGATACGTGTACGACTCTGTAGTCAGACAACTCCTTACAGCGTAGGCTAGAAACCCATGCACCTATGTCGACATCCAATACTAAGTGATACCAGAGGACACATCCGTAAAGGTGTTTCATCGAGTGTTCTTCTCTTTCTCTGTATGCATCCAAGCTTTCACTCATTTCTGTTGAATTCCCTGTCGCAACTGTCGGACCTCTCGAAGCTCCCATTGACTGTGATGACGCCATTGGGGCCTGGCATCTTCATCTGCAGGTAGGCATAATGTGGTAATGCCATGAACCTAGCGAACGCGACACGTCCGAGGATGCAGTGGTACTGCGAGGGCCAGTCGACGACTTCAAAGTCGATGCGCTCACGCCGAAAGTTTTTTGGCGTGCCAAAGATAACGTCGAGGTTGATTTTCCCCAGGGGATATACGCCTTTTCCTGGGACGATGCCGTGTAATGTTGTGTCCGAGGCCTCTAGGCAAGTCAGAGGGATTCTCATTGCTCGCAAGGTACTTGCGAATATAAGGTTGATGCCGCTTCCGCCATCCATGAAGATGCGGCTCATGTCGAAGCCTCCGATTTGCGCCTCGAGTACGAGGGGACAATGTCCTGGACGAGGTACTTGAGGTGGGTGATCGTGTTTGTCGAATGTGATGCACGACTCGCTTCCGCTGAGGTACTCAGTGGTGGATGGTGGCGAGTGTGTGGCCAAGTTAACTTGGCGAGTGATGGCCTTCTGCACCCGATTGGAGGGGCGTCCTTTTTGGATGATCATGGTACCCATGGCCCTTGGGTAGGGTTCGCCTCCCTGGTGCTGGTCCAGTGCAGCTGCGTTTGGGGGCATTCCAGGTGGCAGTGGCGGAGCGCCATGTGCCACGGCGCCTGGAGCGGCTCCGTAGCCTCTTTCGACTGCGTTGCGGTTCATCCGAGCTAATCCCTCATATAGTTTGAGGAACTCGCGGCAGTCCTTGAGGAGGTGGCTGGACTTGTTCTTTCCATCATGCTTGTCGATGTAGAAGTGCACCGTACATGGCCCGGACAGTTTGTCTTCAATGGATGTTGCGGGTGCTTCATCACGATCGCGGCGTTGCCACACTTGCGTGGTCTTCCCGGTGTCGCGGTATCCACCGCTGCGGTATCCGCTGTTGCGGTTGTCGTCAAGTCTGTCGGCGTAGCCGGATGCGACCATGTTGACGTCGTGGTGGTCATCGTAGATGCGCATGCGGTGTTTGCCTTGGCGGTCGCGTCTGCGCTCGAGTTCTGCCTCCTCGTCGGAGTGAACGCGATTTTTCATCGAGTCTTCTCCATTGGCCCACCGATTCACGATTTCCATCAAGTGGTCAATGGTCTTGGGCTTCGAGTGGCCCAGCTCCTCCCTAAGCTCTATGCGGCCGACGCCGCCGTTGAATGCGTCAATTGCGCGATCCTCCGAGATGTTCTCTGCGGAGTTCTTGATGATGGACCACCTTTGGATGTAGGAGCGTAGCGATTCGCCCGATCTTTGCTGTCAGCATCTTAGCTCTTCGATTGATGCTGGCCGCTTGTACATGCCTTTGAAGTTGCGCATGAAGCTGTAAACCAGCTCATCCCAACTGCGAATGGATCCGCGCGGGAGGTTGTTGAGCCATGCTCGGGCAACGCCCTGCAGCTGTAGCTGTAAGCATTGCATGGCTGTGCTTCGACTGCCGCCGTGGAGTCTGACGGAGGAGATGTGATCCTCCAGCCAAATCTTCGGGTCCTGTAGACCGTCAAACTTCGGGTTCTCCGATGGGAGTTTGAACCCCTTGGGCATTCACTTTTGCCTTATGGATCTGCTGAAGCATCTGGCGCCGCATAGCTCCACATCTTCCTCTTCCGAGTCAGTCGACCGAGCACGTCGCGCCCTTGATTTGTCGATCTTGCGCTACGTGATGTCATCACGCGCGTCGTAGTCATGGTCGTGTCGCCGTGAGCAACGGCGTCGAGACAGGTCGTGACTGTCATCACTGGATGATGGCGAGGAGTAGCACTTTGCTAGCGCTTTGCCTTTCTTCGGCTCCGGCGTTGACTCCTTGTCGAGGGCGGCCTCGATTAGTCCCAAGCCCGCGATCGTAGATCAGTGCATGGCGGCCTGGGGATCGCCAGCTGGCGGCTGGTTATTGAGGAGGTACATGGTGGCCGCTATCACTGCATCTTGCGGCGTCTTTGGGACCACATTGCCCCGCGTATCGACTGTCATAGAGCTGAAGTCGAGGACTTTTATAGCTTCTATGCGCTCTTGCTCAGTGAGCTGGGCTATCCGAGATTGCCTCTTTTTGGCGATGTACTCGTTGCCTTTTGAGGAGGATCCTCCGTGGGAGGAGAGCCCAACACGACAAAGACTTGACTCATCTGCCGCCCTTTTGCGTGCTTCTAGTTGCGCGATTATTTGCGCTTGACGCTTGAATTCTTCCTTCAGGAGCCAGTGGTAGCCCATCAGAAGTTCTTGCGAGGAGCCGGGAGGTAAAGCGGATCCCCGCAGGGCCTCGCGGCAGCGAGCCCACTCAAGCTCGTTGATCCTGACCATGACGCGTTCGCCGGTTTGCTCGTTTGTTATGGTTGGAGGTTCGACTGCTCCTCCATTGTTGACGGGGGTGCGATTGCCACCGTTGCCACCGTTGCCGCCATTGCCTCCGTTTGGCGGGTCGGTTCCATTTCCACGATTGCCCGTGTTGTCGCGGTTGGCGGAGGTGTCGCCTGCGTTGATGACGGCGCACATGAAGTGATTGGGGAAGCTGCTGCTCCCACAACTCTCAGATCCGGAACCGTAGGTTCCATATTCAGTGGCTTGATCACTCAGATCGTAGTCGCGACTGCTGTCACTGACCGTGTTTTCGACTGTTGTCGGGGCGTTGAGCTCACTGAGGGTGCCGATCGATGGAGGGAACCATGATGCTGGGGCAATCGACAGCACCGTCGGCTGATCAGGCATGCAAAGCGTGCCCATCTGACCAACTTGGAAGCGGAAGCTCCCTATTGCCAGGCTGATTCCGTCGCCCACGGACTCGAAAGCCAGGCGAGTGGCTGGCGTATGGATGGTGAAGTCGAACGCGCCGAAGAGCTGGCGAATCTCCGCTGTTGCGGAGTTGTAGATCGCGGTTGATGGGGCCGAAGAAGCCGCAACATCAGCACTCCCAATTCCCACAGACGGTGCCAATTGATGAGGGTTTAACTCATCAATGCCCATTGTTATGGACTTGGGTTTTGGAGAAGGAGGGGGCGCTGGAGACATCTATCGGCTAGCAAATAAGCACACAGGGGACTCAAAGATTTACCCAGGTTCAGGCCTCGTAGAGGTCCCTACTCCTGCTTGTCTGCTCGTGGAATTATCAAAGGAATCGAGGATTACAATGGTGCGCAGATGCAATCTGGCAAGGGTTGTGGAAACTAGGGTTGCGTGTGTCCTCCTCGCCGCCCCCTCCTAGCCTTTATAAAGATAGGCTAGGTCTCGGGTAGCAGGTCGAGTCGGTTACAAGTTAGGGTTTTCCCCTTCAAACTTTCTATCTTTAGCTTCTTCTTCATCTTCAAGCAACCGAGAGTCCGTAGGTTACTCGAATCCTTCATTTGGGCCTTGGCGACACCGTGGGCCTTTACATTTTTAGGCCGTATATACCAAGCTCGAGTACCTGCAGGGTATACCCATGTCAGTAGATGACACGTTTCTCACTAGAAAGTATAAGGGTTAGATCCTTACCGCCATTGATCAAGATGGCAACAATCGAATTGTTCCACTCGCCTTTGCTTTTGTTGAGGGCGAAAACACTAAAACTGGACATGGTTCTTCAGACAACTCAAGACAGCAGTTGTGAAAGATAAGCCCAATGTGTGCATCATTCATGATAGCCATGCATGTATACTAAATGCGGTCAAGCGTTTGACACAACCAGGGCCTGAAGAACAAACACCTTGGCTCTACATGCAGAGTCATTGGTGCATGCGCCATTTGTGAGCTAATTTTTTCTGACAATTTAGGAACTAGAACCTGATGAATCTTTTCAAAAAGCTGTGCAAGCATAATCAAAAATGGAAGTATGATTTCATACGTGCACATCTCGATAACTTCACTCAGAAACATGTCAGGGCGAGGAAAGCGGCCTAAACCGCAGCTATAGTTGCACATCAAGCAGCAGTGGCTGCCTAGGCTGCTACTGGAGAAGAGCATGTGGGGGAAGACCCTGTAGGGCTTTGTGACTTGCCAGGATTTGATCCTCCTGGTACTAGGAGAAGGATCGGGAGACAGATTAAAAAATTCCAACAGTGGATAGAGCACGAACCTTTGGAGAGGTGGTCTTTGCTACACAACATTCATGGAGCTAGGTATGGAGCTAATTCATATAACTTTGTCCTCATAGGTAACATGGCTCTGCCACTTACAGCCATTGTCGAGGGTATTTTATATGGAACGGCCAAATATTTCAGAGAAAGACGACAGAGAGCTCAGTTGCATATCTTGAACAATCCGAACACACGGTTCTGTGAAAATATTATGGACTACATGGATAAAAAGCTGGCAAAAGCTCGGACACACATTGTCGTGGCCATCGGTATTGAAGAAAGAAGGTTTGAGGTGCGGTTACCCACCGATAAGTTTGGGTGTGGTAATGAGCTAAGGACACATGGGGTGAAGATTGGAAATGAGCAATGGCCAACCTGTGAGTGCACGTGCAACAAACCAAAGTTGCTTCACATGCCTTGCTCGCATGTGTTTGCTGCTTGTGGGCAGCTGGGGTTGGACACAATCTCGTTCATGTATCCCTACTACCTAAAAGAATCTGTGGTCAATACCTGGACCGGTGAGATGTTAGGATTTTGAGTACTGGGCAATTTCAACACGGTAAACCCTGGTGAAAGGCAGTACATGCCCCACCCTTCTCTAATGCGAACAGGCAGAGGAAGACGCCAGTGTAGGCGCATCCGGAATGACATGGATGAATCAGAAGCTGGAGGCCCAACTCGGCGGTGTTTTCTATGCAATGATTTTGTCCATACGGATAGTCATTGTCCCAAGTTCGGTACATGCGTAGTACCTACGCGAGGATGGGGTACCCAGGCTCAAAGAGGTAGAGGACGCGGGCGAACTTCGGCTTCGACGAACTATGTTTTCATTTGTAATATGTGACGAACTATGTTTCCATTTGTAATATGTGACGAACTATGTTTTAATTTGTAATATGTGACAACTATGCTTCCATTTGTAATATGTGATGAACTATGTTTTAATTTGTAATATGTGGCGAACTATGTTTTAATTTTTAATATGTGACAACTAGGCTTCCATTTGTAATATGTGATGAACTATGTTTTAATTTGTAATATGTGATGAACTATGTTTTAATTTGTAATATGTGACTAACTATGTTTCCATTTGTAATATGTGCATAAATGGTGAGAAGATATGGGTTGCTCAGTGCAGATATTGAAAAGAAGCATCGTGCTAGAATTTTGGAGGATGAGCCTAACTCCCTCGAGCCCTTGGTCACTCGCACTCCCAATGTAAACTGGAGGATACACCCGACTTGGGTTTCTAGGTACAATTTATTGTAATCATGCATTAAAATAATTATGATTGGACGCACTAAATCATTTGTCATGCTATTTGGATATGCAGGTTGAAGTGGGCCAGGCTTTTACCTCTTGCTCGTCTGGTTGAGGACACTGGAGACTCTACACACTTGTTATATGACCAGTCGTTGCTCAACTGCTTGGTTGACCATTGGAGGCTCGAGACGCACACTTTTCACTTTCTTTGGGGAGAAATGGCTCCTACTCTCCAGGATGTGTCATACCTGTTGGGACTTCCTTTGGCAGGACAGCCCATTGGGCTGCTGGCAAGGCAATATGGCCCAACATTTCCAGGGTATTAGTGCCTTATCTGGTCCATTTGAGCATGATGATCACGGACCCAAGTTCGACTGGTTACTAGGATTTCAGGTGTGTTCACTAACTTGTTAGCTAACTTATCTTTATGCGTCATACCATTCTATGTTTTTTATACTAAACTAGGTTTGCATTAATGCAGATCCAAAGGTTAGGCTATACAGAGAGCCATTTGACTGAGCCACATATCACTCGGTGCTTGGAGGCATACTTACTTTGGCTTCTCGGGAAGGTGATGTTCACCGAGAACCATGTCACCACTATCACCGCTCGCTACATCCCTATTGCATTGCTAATGCAACAAGCGTCGACATGATTACACAAAGGAGTTGGGGTTCTGCGGTCTTAGCAGCTACGTACCGAGGTATGTGCAGCGGTTGCCTAGTGTAGATCTCCAAGGTCAAGCTTGCTTGGATGCCCGCTACTGTTGCAGCTTTGGTCCAGGGAGCGGTTTCCTATTGGACGACCGAACGTAGTTGTTGAGACGACATACCCATCGCATGCATTGGGTGACCCTCCGACAGGACTGTTCGACGCAGAGCGCGTCGACTTATCGACTTTCCGTACAGTTTAGACACGTCGCAAGGTATGTGCAAAGTTTGAATTAGTTCACATACTCTATGACTGGAAATGATTAAGTTCTTTGGCAGAGATGCTTTTCTCGCGCTCAGGTGAGGGGTTGCTACCCCGCTTTCTCCGAGCAGTTTGACGTGCTGCTCGCGAGCTCTGTGATGTGGGAGCCCTACACAGGATGCAACCATCGGTGCTAGATTCCGCAGAGATGGAGACTATATAGGGATTTCTACTCTCTGTACCAGAGACGCGGCGTATTGGCTAACAAAATCGAAGATCATCTTCGATATGCAGGTAGAGGAGATGAGCCTACAGAGAGTAATGAGGCAGTTCAGTCTTCGCCAGTTGGCTGATCCTCGTCCTACAGAGAGTGCCATACCTTCGGTCGTCCACATGTAGGTTTATTTTACACATTTCTTCCATCTTACATGGTTTATTTACTTATCATAATCACTCTCCAATTGTAGGTTGTTAAGGAACGGAAGTAGCAAGACCGTCATAGGTTGGCTCCATAGAGGTGGGGCATACGTTGATGAGTGGGACACTGCAACAACACGAGTCTGGGACTCGGATGCCCAGTTTGACATGGAAGAGTTCAACCACTATCTGGAAAGCTACATGAGCGCCACACGTCTACGCATCGCGCATCAGAGTGACCCAGAGGCAATGCCGAGCGCGGCTACTTGGGATATTTATCTGAGCTAGTCTACTGCGGGCAGTAGACAGCACGCGGTAATACACTGTCTTCATCTAATGCACCTACTTATTACATAGTTTCTATTCCATTTTCACTCTAGTGGTTCAAATTACAGGCACAATTGCTAGTCGATCTTGAGACGGAGAGTGCTGATTACAAATGGTCCCTTTCGTCCAGACCTCTGCTTATACCACGTTAGGACCAGCAGAACTGGCTGAGTCGCCTATAGGAGAAGCTTCGACGTATCTACGGGGTTATCACGTGCACCCGCTCTTCGGACGTGCTCACCACCCGGGACCACAACGGCCTCCACGTCACTCGATGCACCAGCAGCAGCACCAGCAACAGTCACGTCCACCCTCGCCCGTATGATAGTCTCCACGTCCATGATTTACACCACAGACAACGCCGAGACCTCCCCCTCTAGACCAGGTTGGAGGTTCGTCGTGGCAGTAGCAGAGTTCTTTCGACTGGTGGCAGCAGCAGCAGCATCAGCCACCTGTTCAGGGTGGAGCTTCGTCGTGGCAGCCTCAGCAGCAGCAGGAGCCTTTGGGCCACTCTCCCGCGCTGAACTATGGCTTTTGTCCACAGCCGCAACCACATGGTATGCATCTTACACAATGTCGAGGCTCGCTTTATATCAATTTCTTATATACTTTGGTATTCATATGCAGGAGCCTTCGGAGTGCATGGATCTATGCCTGACTACCAGTCATCTTTTTCTGGATCCGCGTGGACAAGTGATCATGACGTGGATCACAACACTCAGGACTTGTTGACACAGAGAGGTTGGTTGAACATTTTTCAGACTCTTTCCCCAGACCCCACACAGGAAACTTAGTACGACGAGCACGACTCAGTGATTCCTCCTCGAAACATTCGGGCGCCCATTAGGTATGGCTGGTCGCCACAAGAGCCACCACGTGAGCGTTAAGGCAGACGATGACATTGATACCTCTCTCAGCCAGATATGTACTAGTTCTCTATCTATCTATCTATCTATCTATGAGACATATGTCTATCTATGTGTGAGACATGAACATATCTATATGTGAGACATGCACCTATCTATGTGTGAGACATTTCGCAATGTTATTCATTTCACTGACAAGATCGTTAACAAACGACTACAACAGATAATTATGATACAAACGAGATAATTAAGATATACACACAAACTACAAGGGAGCATTGTTCTAGTTATTCTTGTCATGTGCCTTGCCCTTACCCTTCGACGATGCCTTCTTCTTGGCCCGCGCCTTAATTATCCCAATCAGCCCTCGCCTTGGTCCCAAAGTGGGGCGGCATGAAGATATCATCTTCATCTTCTTCCTCGCCCTTACCCTTCGATGATGCCTCGACCGATGATACCTTGCTCTTACCCTTCGACGATGCCTCGCCCTTACCCTTCGACAATGCCTTCTTCCTGGCCTGCCTTTTGTCCCACTCAGCTCTCCACTTAGTCCCAATGGTAGGCGGCATGAATATATCATCTTCATCTTCTCTCTCTTCTAGCTTGTCATTGCTCTTCTTAGCCTGCGCCTTCTTCAAGGCCTGCGCCTTGTCATGCTTTGCTCTATCCCTGGTACCACCGATCGGCGGCATGAAGAGATCGTCTTCATCTTCACTCTCTTGTATCCATAACCAAGGGTGCTTGGATTCCCTCTTCCTTGCCTCTTCGTTGAAGAATCTTTGCTTACCCCACCTAGCATTGATCCAAAGAAGCTCTTGCCGTATCTCCTCTAGGGTCCTCTTTGGCCACCCTTTTTTACGTAATGCCTCACCCAGCTCATCGAGGAGATAATCACTAGCAAGGAGTTCCTCCAATTGGGATGGATTATTGTCTATCCTAAAGTTCCTAGCCAAATGAAAAAGGTCGACGAACATGTTTGTCTCAAAACTATGGTCATAGGGAAAACCGGGAAACATACTGGCTAAAAACGTGATGGATGTGCTTACACAACTTCGTGAAGAGGGGGTTTTATAGGGTAAACGAACAAAAAATGGCGGGAATTTTTTTGGCGGGAAATATTTTGGCGGGAAGAACTAAGATACATTATCTCTGAAATTAACTCATAAGTACAAACTAATGTTGAACTTAAGATACATCATAACACTGCAACTGAAATGAAGATACATCATGACACTAAAACTGAAATGAAGATACATCATGACACTACAACTGAAATGAAGATACATCAAGACACTACAACTGAAATTAAGATACATCAGGACACTACAACTGAAGTGAAGATACATCGGTACTGATACATATGTCTACCTACCCTTAGTCTAGCGCGGGTACTTCCTGGTCTTGTCCCCACGTTCCTCTGCTGCCCGCGCCTCGGCAGCCCTTTCTCTTAATCTATTCCTTTCCGCCTCACGGGCCTCCTTGCGCACATGTTCCTGCCGCTCCTCTTCCTCCCTCTCTTCCTATCTAGCTCACGGTTTCGAGCTTGTTCCGCTCTGAATTCTTTCATTTCTCTCTCTCGAGCCTTCTTCTCGTTCACGGCTATCCTTTCAGCACGTTCCACATCAAGAAAGCCCTCCCTTGCACGCTGATGACCCACAAGTATAGGGGGTGTATCGCAGTATTTTCGATAAGTAAGAGTGTCGAACCCAACGAGGAGCAGAAGGTGCTGGCTAGTGGTATGGATCAGGAATTCTCTGCAAATACTTAGCAAACGGATTTTTAGGGGTTTTCAATAAAGCAAGTAAACAAAGTACGAGTAAATAAAAGACAGTAGGAATAAATGCAGCAAGTGGCCCAATCCTTTATGCAGCAAAGGACAAGCCGGTTGGATTTCTATAGATGACCAAATGTTCTCGAGGACACATGGGAAGACTGTCAAGTGCTTTCGCTTCATATGCTGATTAATCTTATTTAGCTTGCTAAGTGTTGTGTGGGTGAACCTGTACTAATGTACTGCCCCATCCAAGACTAATACATACTTGTGATTATACCCCTTGCAAACATCCGTAAGTACAAGAAAGTAATTAAGGTAGAAACCTAACCACAGCTTAAACTCTAAGACCCTTACGTCCCTTGTGCAATGGTTTCCTAACGGGGGTTCAGGTTTCTGTCACTCCGGCAACCCCTACGATTAGTAGCCAAATACAGAATGCATTCCCCTAGGCCCATATAGGTGAAGTGTCATGTAGTCGACGTTCACATGACACCACTAGAAGAAGTACACCACAACTTAAATAACAATCTATTGAATCTTTCTCAACGCAACTCCACTACTAACAACAAGACTTCTCTCATGTCCTCAAGAACAAAACGAACTACTCACAAGACATCATATGGATCATGATCAGAGATGGAATAATGATGTATAACAATCTGAACATAAACAATAATTCAACGGTTCACTCAGTGGCATAATGAGTAATCAACACCGGGAAAGTTTCCCCTATGAACTATGCAAGATTCAACGAAATTGTTACAGCAATATGGAGATAGTGACGAGGGTGCTGATGGTGATGATGGTGGTGATGATGATGATCCCGATGAAGTCCAGCTTGATGGTGGTGTTGATGGCGATGATCTCCCCTCTCCGGGAAGGAATTCCCCCGGCAGAAATCTGTCTGCCGGAGAGATCTTTCTCTCTCGGTGTTTTCCGCCCCGCAGAGGCGGCAGAATCTTTCGGTGGTCGCTCCCCGAGTCTTAGGGTTTCTGGGGATGATATACGCCAGAGGAGAGAGGCTGGAGTGGGCTAGGGTGGCCACACCACTCCCAGGCGCGGCCTAGGCCTGCCCGCACCATGGGGTGGTGTGGGCCCCCTATGGCCCACCTCCACTCCATCTTCTGGGATCCTGAGTCTTCTAGAAAAATAGGATTTTCCGTATATTTTCCCGGATTTTCTGATCTTCGCGAATTTTGCCTCCAAACAGCACCTTTTCCATCAGAATCCTGACTGCAGCGGTCCATGCTCCAAAAGTCATCAACCATGCAAAAATAGATGAAATAACATAAGTATCACCTCTCAATACGAAATATATCAATGAATAATAGTGAATTAATACATAGAATAGTGATGTAAAATGGACGTATCAACTCCCCCCAAGCTTAGAATTCGCTTGTCCCCAAGCGAAACTGAGCTCAATAAACATGACCTCAGGTTTATGGAGTGAAGAGTCGATAAAATAATACGGACAAGAAGCATCTCATTCATCAAAAGCATAGATCATAATAGAAGACAACTCACTATTATATAACTAAACTTGCAATGAGTAAAGGAAACACAATAAAGATAAATAAAGTGAATCATAATTGGTAATGGCAAACTTAGCTCTTGGTCAAAGAATAATTGATAATTTGCTGGAGTTCACAAATAGCTGGTTTTTCAATGAAAGCTTTCAAAGTAGTAAACATCAAGATAAGAGCAATGTGCAAAACAAGGAACATAAGAAACATGATTGAATAAATCATCATATGAATGAATGAAACACAACAACTCAAAATACTTGCTGAGATAGAAGGGAATAGGTTTACTGACTCAACTAAAAAGTAAAAGAAAGGCCCTTCGCAGAGGGAAGTAGGGATTGCAAGTCTCATAAAGAGCTCCCAAAAATTATGATACTTAATAGCTTTCAGCTCTCATTGCCCCTATCATAGGCATCTTTAGGTGATTAAGGTGAAAGTGAAGTCCAATCTAAGTTATATGCTTGACAGACCATAAACTGAAAATCCCAAGTCCCTTGAGTACGAGAGCCGCTCCTCATGCTACTCAACTTTAGTTACCGGTAAGTTCTTGTCATCGTAAGCATGTGCGTATCATTGAGAACCGCCAACGGGGTACCCCTTGCCCGATGATACGGAAGAATCCCCATATCAAAATGACAAGGCAAGCAGACAATGAGTATCTCAGCAATCTTCTTATTTACCATGGGAAAATGGTGCTTTTTTCTCTCTTTCCTCTTTTCATAGTATCTCTTTTTTCTTTTCTTTTTCTCAATAGCTATCTCTCTCTTTTTTTATAAGAAGAATGCTTCATAGATATCATTATGGTTACGCTGCAGGTTTCCACCATGTCAGCATGGATTAGACCAGCGGCCCAGGCATTTCTCTAACACACATACATAACTCCATGGACTTACAAGCTCCCCTTTTATTTCACACCGACGACATTCGCAAACAAAAGAGCAAGGTATCAACTGGGTATATATTTACAAGTGTTGAAAGCGTTCCCCATGACAGCACGATTCTGCTAATCCCCAGCCTATAATTTGCAAGCATATAACTTTCATGGAGAGTTCATGATGGTTCAGGTTTATTAAGTGCAAGAAAGTAAGGTGTGCCATCAAGTTCGTGAGAGCTTTAATCACTAATTTTCGCATAACAAGTTTAATTTGGGAGGTAGACAAAACAAGAATTTACTTGGAATAGCAATAATGCTACTAGGTAGGTATGGTGGACACAAATGGCAAAGGTTTTGGTTTAAAGGAGGTGGATGCACGAGAAGAATACCCTCTCAGTATAGGTTTTTGGCTAGCAAGGCTGGATAGCAAGTATAAGAGTTGAAGGAAACAAACAAACATACAAATGATAAAAACAAACATGCAATCTTCCTTGGAAGCACAAAAGATCTTAACTAGAGAATGCTAGACTTATGAGAAAATCAAGAAAGAAAGAAAGATGATGAAATTATTTTTCTTCTCTAGAGTACTTCTATCTTTTTCTTTTCAACTCTCAAAAAGGTGTTGCTACTGACCGAGCCAGGTTTGCCAAAACCAACTAAATTAACTCAATGATCCCAAAGTGCTACCAATACTAACAACAAGATCAATCATATAACCACGAATTGAAAACTAACATAAGCTATGCAAAAGAGTGAATGATAGAACTTCTCATTAATATTCCATAACGGAAACTCACACCAAGGGATACATATCTAACGAGAGAGGGGACACTTCCATAATGCAAACCATACTACATAATAACTCCTCTATTCATGATATGACTCTACTAATAAGGTAAAAAGATAGAAGATAGTGATATGATACCGCGACACTCCCCCAAGCTTGGAACAAACCAAGGGGATGCCAAACCTGATGACGAATTACTCCTTCGGAGGTGGTGGTAATATTTTCTTAGTTGTCATGAGGAAATCTTCCAGCATCTTGCGAAGCCTATTATTCTCCCATTGAAGCATGTCCACCTTCCTCTGCATGTCTCGATACTTATCGCAGAACTCCTTAGTGACTCGTAGGGCTTCCGCTGATGCAGGGCAAGATACTAAAGGTACCAGCCCCAGCTTGGGGTCTTGAAGATCCTCCTCCATGGGCTCCTTCCCTTTATCCTTGGCAGGCACCATTGTGCTTTAGACTTTCAAAGAGTATGTCCTGGCAGAAATAGATCGAAACAAAAACACGACGAAAACACGATATACGAACCTCGAGGGGTCCGGGGGGTTATATATTATGAAGTTTCATATCAAAAGGAAGGTACTGGGAGAAAACGAGTCGGAGACGGAGTCCTGGGTGGCCTCACCACCTGGTGGCGTGCCCAGGGGTGGGACCGCGCCATGGGGTGGTGTGGGCCACCCCGGCTCCGGTTCCATCCCTTTTTCGCTTCATAGCTTTCCTTATTGACTGAAAACTGCAAAAATATAGTTGGATTGTATTTTCGCGGAACTTTTCTTACCAGAACTGTTACTTAGATGAAAACAGACTCTGTAGGTCTCTGAATTTGGTCCTCAATGAATTTCTCCGGAGTTATAACTTGAATAACATCAATATCTTCATCTTCATACACTCATTACTTGAGTCATAAAACCCTTCTTTTCCTTATTACACATTATCTCCACTTTCCTGGAAATTTCTTTCACACAAAACTTCACACAATTCTTATTAGCAACATTAGTATAAGTGAAGTGATAAAACCTTTTGAGTCCAACTTCAACTGAAAACCATCAAAACAAAGCTACTGTAGCAACTCCTTCCGAAAACCCAAAAAGAATTCAAAAAGGAAATCGAATAAAGAAGCAAATGCAAGATTGGCTAAATCTGTCAAAACAGACCAGCAGGTAAAGATCAATTTTTTTGAAAATCTTCTGTTGCTCAAATCAAAAAGTGCAAAACTAACAAAAGTTAATTAACAACCTGGGGCAGAAGCACAAACAATTACAGCTCAATCCGACGGAAAGAGGTCTCTCACGAATTTTTACGGTGAAGCACAAAAATCTGTTTTGGGACAGCAACTTCCCCAAATCTTACTTCTCTCTCATTAGAGGTTGATCTTGACACAAAAACCAAACAAAACGGATACGGAGCGGTTATTACCGAAGTAATAACTTCCAAGACTCAAAGAAACAAAAACAAACTGAAAGCAAAAACAAATTGGGTTGTCTCCCATAAAGCTCTTTCTTTATAGCCATTAAGATGGGCATGATAATTTTGAAGAAACTCTCATAGGGATATGATTTGAAGTGAAAGAGAGCATTAAGAAGCAAAAATACACACATTTAAGTCTAACCCACTTCCTATGCAAGGGGATTTTGTAAACAAACAAGTTGTTTAAACCATAGGAAACTTGCATAAGAAGGCAAAAGAAGTGCAGCATAAAAACTTTCAGCATAAAACGGGGAAACTTGATATTATTGAGATGCATAAGAACACTTTTCCCTCTCTCATAATAACTTTCAGTATCATGCATAAACTTAACAATATAGCTATCACAAGGACTATCATAGCAATGATCACTTATTCTAACAGAAAACACAGGGATACTAGCTCTCATAACACTACTTTGTGAAACAATATTAGAGGTATCCTTACAAAGGATAGTGTGTCCCTCTTTTTCATATTTAGCAACAAAGTCTTTCACATTTGCTACAAATAGGTTTATCAACCATTTGTTTATCAGGTTCAACAGCTTTATTCATACTTTCATCTACCATACTAGCCATCATAGAATGTTCCTTTATCTTAACTAGGAAAGGCATTTTCTCAATATAAGGTTTAGGTAAAACATGATTAGCAGTATAAACTTTAGTATTTCTTGAAGGAACACTCTTAGCAATATCTTTATAAGGTTCATGATACTTATTCCACTTCTTTTTAGGCACTTCAATGTAGGAAGCAAAAGCCTTCAAATAAGAAGCAATAGCTTGAGAGTCTAGACCATAAGCGTTTTTAATATTTTGAAAGTCATCAGTTCCCATAAAAGATTCAATGCATTCATAATCATAATTTATACCTGACTTTCTACCTTTGTCATTCTCCCAAGCTTCAGCAAGTGGCCCAATCCTTTATGCAGCAAAGGACAAGCCGGTTGTATTTCTATAGATGACCAAACGTTCTCGAGGACACATGGGAAGACTGTCAAGTGCTTTCGTTTCATATAGCTGATTAATCTTCTTTAGCTTGCTAAGTGTTGTGTGGGTGAACCTGTGCTAATGTACCGCCCCATCCAAGACTAATACATACTTGTGATTATACCCCTTGCAAACATCCGTAAGTACAAGAAAGTAATTAAGGTAGAAACCTAACCACAACTTTAAACTCTAAGACCCTTACGTCCCTTGTGCAATGGTTTCCTAACGGGGGTTCAGGTTTACATCACTCGCAACCCCTACGATTAGTAGCCAAATACAGAATGCATTCCCCTAGGCCCATATAGGTGAAGTGTCATGTAGTCGACGTTCACATGACACCACTAGAAGAAGTACACCACAACTTAAATAACAATCTATTGAATCTTTCTCAACGCAACTCCACTACTAACAACAAGACTTCTCCCATGTCCTCAAGAACAAAATGAACTACTCACAAGACATCATATGGATCATGATCAGAGATAGAATAATGATGTATATCAATCTGAACATAAACAATAATTTAACAGTTCACTCAATGGCATCAACTACTGATGGCTCAATGCACGACGCCCAGAAAAATGCTTGATGGCGGTGTTGATGTAGATCTCGTTGGGAACCCCAAGAGGAAGGTATGATGAGCACAAAGACAAGTTTCCTCGCTTATGAAACCAAGGTTTAATCGAACCAGTAGGAGCAAGGAAACACCTCAAAGGTGTTACTAGCTGAGCTTTGGCAGGACGCACTACCAGTGCTAGTAGCAACGTGGAGACCTGCACAACACAACCACAGAACTTTGTCCCCAACTTGCGATGAGGTTGTCAATCTCACCATGTTTTGCGAAAAACAAAGGATTAAACGTATCGAATGGAAAGAAGTAAAAGTTTGCAGAAAGTAAACACAAAGCAGTAAAAGATTCGTAGATTGTATGTAAAAGAAAAGGACCGGGATCCATAGTTCACTAGAGGTGGCTCTCCTTAAGATAGATAACATGCTGGGTGAACAAATTACAGTGGGGCAATTGACAAACACCAAGGAAGCAATACATGCATATACTAATCATCTTGACTCCTTTGAGACTTGATTGGGAAATACAACATAATACATAGACCGCCATCCAACTGTATCTATGACTAATAATCCACCTTCAGGTTATCATCCGAACCCCCTCCAGTATTAAGTTGCAAGGAACAGATTATTGCTTTACAAACAGCGTGTAAGGTAAACAATACGATTTCTCTATGAACAAAGGATTGTTGTTTTCTCCCTCGTAGCAACAGCACATCTAGTACCTTAGAGATTTCTGTCACTTCCCCAGATTACCAGAGGCATGAACCCACTCTTGGAGTTGCTAGCATCTACTTGGCCAAGATAGCTACTAACAACGGAAAGCATGCAAGATCTCAAATAACAAAGACATGATAGAATCAATAATCAATCTGAAATAGCATCTCAATATCCATCGGATCCCCACAAACACAACATGTATGAATTACAAATAGATGATCTTGATCATGATCGGAGCTCACAAGATCTAAACATGAAAGCACAAAGGAGGAGAAACCATCCATGTAGCTACTACATGGATCCGTAGTCCAAGGATGAGTTACTCACGCATCACACCGGAGGCTTGCATGGTGATGAAGAAGGCCTCCAGGGTGAATTCCCTCTCCG
The DNA here is from genome assembly GCA_023614405.1 of Avena insularis. NCBI lineage: Eukaryota > Viridiplantae > Streptophyta > Magnoliopsida > Poales > Poaceae > Avena > Avena insularis. The sequence continues at coordinate 576,632,511 of CM042692.1, forward strand.
TGGTGGGAAGAGCTTCAGATCCCTCCCGATCTAGGGATGGATGTAATGACTCTGAGACTCTTTGTGGATTTTTGATCGGGTACCTAGGGTTTTCGTCCAGGGCAACTTATAGGCGGAAGGAGAGGTGAGGGTCTTGGGCGGCAGACCACCCCAGCTTCGGCCAGGCCTGGCCGCGCGGCCAGGTGGTGTGGCCGGCCCCCAGCCCTTCTCCCTCTCGTATTCTAGCACTTGATCCCTTCCGGAAAAATAGGCACTTTGGCTTTTGTCCCGTCCAATTCCGAGAATATTCATTTTCTGACTTTTCTGGAACCAAAAACAACAGAAAACAGGCAGCTGGCACTGTGGCTCTTGTTAATAGGTTAGTCCAAGAAATCATAATAAAAGTACTCCAAAGTTGGAACAAAACACAAGAAAGTGGATAAAACCATGGAACATCAAAAATTATAGATACATTTGCAATGTATCAACTACAAAGAGTAATCAACACCGGGAAAGTTTCCCCTATTAACTATGCAAGATTCAACGCAATTGTTACAGCAATATGGAGATAGTGATGAGGGTGCTGATGGTGGTGATGATGATGATGATGATCCCGATGAAGTCCAGCTTGATGGTGGTGTTGGCGATGATCTCCCCTCTCCGGGAAGGAATTCCCCTGGCAGAAATCTGTCTGCCGGAGAGATCTTTCTCTCTCGGTGTTTTCCGCCCCGCAGAGGCAGCGGAATCTTTCTATGGTTGCTCCCCGAGTCTTAGGGTTTCGTGGGGATGATATACGCCAAAGGAGAGAGGCTGGAGTGGGCCAGGGCGGCCACACCACTCCCAGGCGCGGCCTAGGCCTGCCCGCGCCATGGAGTGGTGTGGGCCCCCTGTGGCCCACCTCCACTGCATCTTCTGGCATCCAGAGTCTTCTAGAAAAATAGGATTTTCCGTATATTTTCCCAGATTTTCTGATCTTCGCGAATTTTGCCTCCAAACAACACATTTTTCATCAGAATCCTGACTGCAGCGGTCCATGCTCCAAAAGTCATCAACCATGCAATAGATGAAATAACATAAGTATCACATCTCAATACGAAATATATCAATGAATAATAGTGAATTAAGACATAGAATAGTGATGCAAAATGGACGTATCACACGCCAGCTCCTGTCCGCAATCTCCTGCATGGCCCAGGCTGGCTGCTCCGTGTCAATCCAATAGTACCACTTGCAAAGTGGAGGAGGAGACTGCAAGCAAATCAATGGAATGAATAAAAGAACACATAATAACGTGAATCATTCATATTTTACCATGCTCTGTGAACATATCAGAGGCCTCTCATACGACGAACTTGCTTGCCGGGGCGGGATTGCGTCGTAGTTGGGACACATGAAAAACTATATGTCCATGCAGTTGGAGAAATCGATCGAGTCCTTGACCTTGGCGAGATGGCCGCACCAACCGCGCTCGTGTGTCACCCCTTGTGGCAACCTAGCATCTTTCATCTTCCTAGGCCTATACTCTGGGTCCGAACAAGGCACACTCATGATGGAGAGAAGAAGAAATGCGAGAGAAAGAGGAGGAACAGATGAACTGGGTGAAGAGAGAACATCTCGGTGCCCGGATTTATAGAGGCACTAGGAAGAATATGCGGAAAAAAACGGTGGGAAATAGTGGCGGGAATCGGCTGGCGGGAGATAAACGGCGGGAACCAAAAACTGATTTAGGTTAACACGTCGCATTTAGTGGAGATGGAACTATATAGGTTTAGTTCTTGCATTGGTCATGCATGATTTGGTTAGGGGTAAGCCAAATTAGGTGCAGTCGGCCTGAGCCTGGTCGAGTGGCCCACTCAGTCTGGGCCTTGCCGATTGATCCATTCGGCCTGGGCCTGACCGAAAGGACCAGTCGGCTTCGACCTGGCCGATTGGACCAGACTCAGTCGGCTATGCCCTGTTTGAACTAATCGACCACGGCCTGACTGATTGCATTTTGCACGTCAGTCGAGAGCCTATTCGGCTAGGCCCAGGCCGACTAGCTTCACTCGGCGAGGCCCAAGCCGGCAAAGCCCTAGATTTGTAAATTCCGAAATTCGTGCAACACTTCTGAAATTCAATAAAAAACTTATTATTTAAAAAAAATCGCCACGTTCTCCACGGTTTGCACCCTACAGTGGCACGCTACTGGTATTTTTGTCTTGTAGCAGCATGTCGTACGGGCCTCACTAGTAACTCCACTAGTAACACTCACTAGTTGTAGTCCCATGCCACAAACACACACAGTAGCGATTTCATCACGGCCACTACTAGGATACTTGGTGCATATACAAATCGGCATGGATACAATAAATTTCCGAATCAATAGAAAATGAAACACCTACTTGTGACTAGGTCATAAACACAAGGACGTGTTGAGGTCTACTGGAAAAGATTACACATTCTGTCGTATGTGAAACTTGATCAAACAACATAAACACATCAACTGGCCGGTAGTTCCAATTCTCGTACATCTCTAGGTGAGTTGATGGTACATGGTCAAGTATTGTTTTGATATTCGGAGGAAATGTTGCGTAATGCATATTACAAGTAAATTAACGCCCTCAACATGATGGATGTTTTATATTGCACAATGACCTAGTATAATCTTGATGTTATAAAGGAATAAACTATCTACCACGTGTCATACAAAAATGTCAAATGTTAATATGTCACAGTAGAAGTAGCAGTTCCGGATGTATCTTCATTGCCTACCCTTAGATTGAAATATGGTGGGTGCTTAGGCTCTCGTTGGATCATTGTCTCGTTGTTAAGCATTGTAATCACATCCAACATAGTTGGTCGATCTGATGCATTCTCTTGTACACATAGAAGCGCAATGTTAATGCACCTCATCATTTCCGCCGAGTCACACTTGGGAAGCAAGGATGCCTCAATGAGTTCGATCCATCTCCCCTCTTCCCATAACTGCCAAGCCTATTTAAAATTTCAACACACACTTAGACACATGACATGTGACAAAATAATCATGTTATATGGATTTCTATGCACTCACATATCCAATGAAATTGATGAACCCTCCACATTGGTTGCTCCCAGAATTCCTTTTCCCACTAATGATCTCGAGAATTAATACGCCAAAGCTAAATACATCAGATTTGATAGAGAAGAGGCCCTCTGATGCATACTCAGGAGCCATGTAGCCACTAAAAATGGTGTAATGTCAAATTCTCAGTTAATATTTGGTTATATTGCATTAAATGTGTTCATATGTAAACCAAATAATATGACACTTACTATGTGCCAACAACTCTTCTTGTAGTATTTTCTTCAACATTATTTGATGTGAAAATTTTGGCCAGTCCAAAATCTGAAATTTTAGGATTCATTTCATTGTCCAAGAGTACGTTGCTTGGTTTAAGATCTCGATGTATTACACGTAACCGAGAGTGCTTATGTAGGTAAAGAAGTCCTTCTGCTATTCCTTCAATTATTGCAAGACGTTTGTTCCAGTCTATTAAACCTTTTTGCTGTTGGTCTGCAGATGATCTAATAGTTAATTAGTATGACAAAAAAATATGAAGAACTGAGAAGTACAAAGATACATGTAAGGCCGGTGAAAACAATATTCTAAGATATTTCCAACTGAATCCAAAAGTGCAAATATATACCAAAGATGAAGAAATCAAGGCTTTTGTTTGGCAAGTATTCATAGACCAATATTTTCTCTTCTCCTTGAGAGCAACATCCCAAGAGCCTAACCAGATTCCGGTGCTGAAGCCTTGCTATGAGCTCAACTTCATTTTTGAACTCTATGAAACCTTGTCCTGAATTTGAAGCTAGTCTCTTAACTGCTATCTCTGTTCTATCCGGAAAGTATCCCTATGAGAAAACATTGAAAATGTTCGTTAAAGGTATTGTGCCACAATGTAGTTTCTTTATGATCCTTAAGTTGATTTGTAGGAACTAATTTTTTAGTGACTTTACTCACGTTGGATCACTAGTTTTCCACATAGTTTGTGTACAAACTCTAATGAAATTACTTGTCATATGTTTGTTGAATCTAGACATATCTTAGACACTATTTTACCTGAAATTGCAACAAGTAATTTGGATAGGAGGGAATACTATGTTATGACGAGGCTATGTTGGGATGCTATGGTCCTTTAATGATATCCTTGGAAAAACATAATTTGTCAGACTTAACCTTTAGATTTATATTTGTTGTAGAACTAGGATTATAGAGTAGAGTATGTACCTTATACACTGGGCCAAATCCACCTTGTCCAAGTTTGTTTTCCTCGGAAAAATTATTGGTGGCCTCCAATATCTCACGGAAGTCGTAAACGGAAAACTCTGCTCCCATTTCCCAAACAAGTTCATGATCTCCACCTTGGGAATTGTGAGAATTCTTTTCTCCTAATCTTACTGTTCTTGACAATTCAATAATTCACGCAATTGATCAATCTCTTTAATTATGAATATTTATGTAATTGAAATTCATATATTGTGATGAGGATTTCAACAAGTATTTTACCCACCCTTTCTGTATCTTTTTCCCAGACGACGACGGTAAAGGATAACGCAAATAGCTACTAGTGCTATAGGAGCAGCTACACATATGGCAATTACCCATGGCTTGACTCCACTTCCTTTAAAATTAAACCTCCATGTAAGAATTATCACAATCCATTGATAATAGAATATAGATGGTTTAGTTTTAGGCACGTAAGCATGGATATAGAGAAACAAGTACGGAGTATAATTAAATTTCTTGACAGCTCTTACACATACTTTTGCTAGCCGGCGCCGGAGCGATGGAGGATGGGCTGATCCGCCGTGTGGGTTGGTCGAAGAACATAAACTGCTCGAACCTGATGTTGCAGCGCAGCACGAAGATCCGTCCACCCAGGCGCATGGACATGGTGTCGTTGACCATGCCGATGAGCCGCTGGAGGCATGCCAGGCAGTCGCCGGTGGACAGGTCCGGCGTGCACTGCGCCAGGGAGTAGAGCGTGGGGACGGAGTCCATGACCGTGGTGGCGTACCGCCTCGCCGTGTCGGCGGCCGCGTCCTGGGCCGTCACGGTCAGTAGGTTGCGGACGTCGGCCGGAACAACGTCGCCGGAGATGTTGCTCGGGTTCCACGCATCGAAGAGGGTGGCGTTGTCGGCGATACCGTTGGCTGGGCTGAGGAAGCCGTCGTCGCCGGAGAAGCCGACGACGCACCCTGGCTGCTGGGCGTTGTCGACCTCGTAGTAGACGGTGGCGGCCTTGCGGTTCGTGCACGCCTGCTGCGCGTCCTGGAACGCGGCGGCGACGCAGACTCTGCATGCCGTGTCGTTGGCGAAGTCGCCCCGGCAGAGCGCGAGCGCGTAGACCGCGTTGGGGGACTGGCCGGTGCTGGCGGCGGCGAAGAGCTGTGAGGAGGAGGAGGCGTTGCTCGCGAGTGTGGTGGCCATGGAGGCAAGGTTGGACTGGTAGGTGCTGTTGGCCGTGTAGTTGCCACCGCTGCCGCAGATCTCCGCCGTTGCCGCTGCCGACAACGGCATCAGGAGGAGGAGGAGCAGGACGCCCACCATGTTAGCTAGCTGACCGCGGCCGGCCGTGCTTGCTCTTCGTTGCTTTCGATTGGAAAAACGAGAACGAGACGAATGTTTAGTATTTTCATGTTGCTTTCATCAGTCAGTTGAACAGTCCAAAAAATAGTGAAACCGTCAATCACGGAGTTACCTATATTCTTATATAATGAAGCAATCGTCCAACGGCCGGCAGGATCGAATGAGACCTCTATTAAATTTCCGTTTGAATATTACAAAGTCAAGTCGATTTTGTGTAGTTCGGTGTCATCAAAGAACTGAAAAAGAGGCGGCGGCTAGGGTAAAAACCCTAGCAGCCGCCACGATCTACTTCGTCCTCGCCGTCTGCGACCGAGCATTGACGGGTCCCCGCCTCCTCTGCTTGCCGCTCCGGCGGCGGGAGGAGGTGGGAACATCGGACCTGTGCTCGGCGGTGTAGAAGGGTCCCTAAAGTTAGAGTCTGGTCATCCGGCATCGTCGTTATGGTGGCTATGGCGGCGTTGTGCGGGACAAGAATAAGGTATACCCGCCTCCTCTTCCACCTCGTCGGCGACGATTCTGCTGCTGGCGTTGAGGAGGGTGGGGATTCGTCTGGTCGCCGCTTCCATGGAGTGGTGGATCTCGTCCAGTCTACGTGTGTTCTGGATCTCGTCCAGTCTACGTATGTTTTAGGTTTGGTGTTACAAGTTTCGGATCAATTCAAGGGTTCAATGGCGACAACTTCATCTCTGGGGCGCTGGTCCTTAGGGGCACGTGCACGAAGACTTCCCGACTGTCATCAACAATGGCATGCCGGCTCCGGTAATGGAGCGGCGACAGCGGCGCGTCGGCGGCTCGCTCTGGCGGCAGTAGTATTCGTTAGGTGGTCCAAAGACCTCGATGTAATTTTTATTATGTTTAGGATACTTTGTACTTCTTATAAACTAATGAAATAGATCCGGATCTTTTTCCGAAAAAAAAAGAACTGAAAAAAAAGTACCAAATTAACTAAGGTACGTACAAACCATGGTATATAAAGTAATAAAAGGGCTGCATGCATCAATTGATGCAGAGGCCCCATTTCGAAAAAAAAAGAATAACCATGGTATATACTTGCTCAACATAGTTTGAAAAAAATGTACCCTCCAGCCTGTTTTAATTGAGATGAATGACATTTTTTAAAAACACCCTTGGAGTTTTTTTTGCCTCAAAGTCCAGTCCACTCTCACCCACTTCCTCTGTGTTGACGCTCACGCTGTCCCCGACGATCCTGGCTCCATGTTCCCCTCTACTACTCCACGGCTCTACCACCCCTCACCGATCTCCAACGCCATCATTCCTCGGTATACGTTACTCGGCGGCGGCAAATAGTGATGGCGGATAAAAGCTTGCTTATTTTTGTCCGAAGTGGCAAGGAATTGCTGGATCTGCATGCAGAGGAGAATCACCTTCCTTCCACCAAACCGGTGGTGCGAGACGCCACCACCTTCCACCAAAAGGGTGGCAGCTGGGTAGGGGTGGTGAGCTCCATGTCAAGGACGGGTTTAGCTGGGATTGGGTGGTGAGCACCGCATCAAGGACTGGTTTGTTACTAAATCTGTAAACATTGGTACTATTTTAAGCACACAAAAACACCTATGATAAACTATTAAAAAAATTCATTTAATCGGACATGCACGTGATTTTATAATAGTTGTAGTGCATACAACTAAGGACAATTCTAGGCGCGTTGGGTACATAAGTGTGCTATCTATTACTCCTTTCATGATGCTAGAGATGCGGAAATCATTCATCCATTATCCCACTTCGAATCTTAAGCTTACACCACTCACCTTTTGCGCATGAGATGCAACATGCTGTCTACAAGAAAGCGCCCCCTAGCAAAGATGCATCTCTCTAGGTTATTATTGGTATTAAGCCATAGTGGCGATTATGGATATGATTATTTCTTATGCATGCATTATTTATTCACATTTTCATTGATTGTATCACCGATATGTATCAACAAGTATGTGAATCTTTTGGGAGAGTATGTATTGTTTGATAATAATTTTTAATTGTCCCTATTTCCTAAGGATATACCACACATGTTTATAATAGTATAGAATTATGTTGATCATCATGTTCAATAGGTAATGGCAAGGAGGTCCTAAACCATTTGAATGGAATTACGAACTGAGATCATGAAGTCCATTGACATGTGTACTTTATTAGTCTAGAGTACAATGTATATGCATGTCCTAGACTTAAATCCTTCAGAGGTTTTACAACTGTGAATCGACTTGATTATGGTCTAACAAATGCTACTCCATAAGTTGGTGGTTAGAAAATATTATTTTTGCTTGTCGTGAACCTTGCTGCTAGGCCTGGTCTATCAAGAAATAAATTTCCCTCATACGATGAGAGTTTTCTCAGAAAGTTACAAGGCCATATGATCTTAACTCTTTTCATATGGTCAAAAAAATTGCCATATGGAAAGAGTTAAGAGGCCTGGTCTAGTACAAGCCCCTTCCACAAACTCATTAAGGACTAAATTGTCTTTTTCCCATTGATTAGTAATGATTCTAATCTAATAGGATGCCCTGTCAGGATCCAAATACAATCATGTATAATCAATCTTACATGTTGTGACGCAGAACTTTCTTTCCATACTATAGCCACCGCCACCGCATCAACTGACACAATGTCTTAGCGGAATAGCTCTGCATATGACGTTCCATGTACAACATGCGTAGGACAATATGATCCCACATTCATTGTTCAACTATGAAATTGGTCTGAAGGTGATGCCATGAGAGGCTTGTCTTAGTGAAGATGGTGAGCTAGTCTGCACGGTGGAGCCCAGTGGTTCCTTCCTCATGGCCAACCTAGCATGGACGTCCATGTACGTGGCTCATGAACTCCTCGACGCAAGCCAACGAGCCATGGAGCACATCCTCCTGCCGAAGGACCAACGCCCGCATCCCCCACCAGTGGGATGCAAAAGTCGGACACGTGGGATAAGTGTGTTCCGACTTTTACCCACTTATACTAATTTTAGACTAAGTGGGATAAATTGGATACATGTTATGGCACTTATCCCACTTGTTCCACTTAATCTAGAATTGGTAGTAGTGGATAATAGTGGGAACCCATTTATCCCACTTGTCCCACTTCTGCATCCCTACACACAACAACGTTGCCAGGGTAATGATGTACAAGATGGTGGCCACCGCATCCCTACACACAACAAGATGGTGGCCTCGGTGGCATCCTTAAATGCGCGCTAAAATGATCACTGGAAGGCCCTTGTGCAGGTACCCATGGTCAATGCCCAAGGCAATCATGCACAAGTTGTCGAACATGAGGTGGAGGGGCACATGTTGACGGTCGATCGAGGCCCCGGCCGCCTCGGTCTCCGCCGCCACGGGGAGCAGCCGATGGTGCACGCGCTTTACCACTTGCCACTATGGGAGGCCTAGTGAGCGTCACTGCTACTGCGAGTGGATCACCATAAGGATGATGCAGACGCTCCCGCGAGAATAATGACATAGTGGTGGACCCTAGGTGGGAACGTGTGCTCCATGGACAACATTGGGGATGGATCCTACGTGCGTGACTACACAAAGGTCACAACGGCGCCAACACCTCCGAAGGTCGAGCCACCAACATCGACTTAATAAATTCGTTAATTTTGTCCTATTATTCGTCAATGACCATCGTACTCCTAATTACATAAGGGTACGGTGCAATCTCATCCCATAACGTGTTTATATTTGGGGAAGTGGGTTGTACTATAGAAAAAGCCAAGAGTTAGTTGTTAACCTGAATCAGGAATATATGTCGTGAGATCCATTCGAGCTAGAGAAAAAGGAAGAAAGGTAATCACCTTGAGCCAGAAAATATATATCATGAGGAAAAGGAATGTTGAATACAATGCATTGTTAAGGTTTGCCAAACTGACTTTATGAGCATGCCTTGCTAGAATGCTAGGTGCCACTATCATGTATCGAACAAGTACGTGAAATCACTGGTTGAACATTAGACTCTAAAGTTGACACTAGTAGGAAAAACCTTATTGGTGGCGTTCAGAAAATGAGGGTTAGTGGCGTAGAACCGGCACACCACTAACTTCACGACATTGGTAGAAGCTAGTGGTGGCGTGTGACCTGAACGCTACTATTTAGGTACTAGTGGCATGTCTTTGAACTCCACTAGAAGAAGAGAGAAAATCGATAATTAAGTATGTCCGCGTGCGGGGTGCTCCGTACCCGTGCCGTTCAAATGAATCCACCGCCACCATTAGAGTTCATATTTGTGGCGTCCTTTTACAACGAACGCAACTATTACCTTTGTACCGGCTGTGTATGGGGGATTCTCTTGTTTGTGGACTTTATTTATCTGGGGACGCCACTATTAGGTTTTACTGGTGGCGTTCAGAATTATTTCAACGCTATTACTATTTAGTCTGCAAGTGGTGGCGTTTATTATATTTGGGAAGCCACTAGGAAAATGACTGCTATAAGGGTTTTTCTACTAGTTTGAGTAAGAACTTGGCTACTACCAGTCATGTCCTAGTACTCTTGAACTTATAAGTTGCATGCTTAAGGGATTGGAAACAACTCAGATTGAATCTGAGTTCATATGTTCATATAATCATGTTTGGCAGTGATCGTCGAGGCCCATATGAGGAAGCTGGTACAAAGTAGGAGATGTTGTCATAACCTGGGTGTAGCTAATTGAACGATTCAAGCTGTTTGGGAATCTTAGACACCGCCCTATCCACTCGCGAGTGTTCAATGAGCAAATCATATAATCAACGGCACGTCATTCATCCATGCATGTACATGCAAAGATGTTGGAAACTTTGCACATTGAATGCTTTGATGAACTGTTCGACTGAAGTTATGTCCAAACTCTAGTTCTCTCTAAGATTTTGTGTGTGCTATATAATATTTATACCTTTTCTAGTCATATCCTACATGTTCTCCTAGAGAATCTAGATACAACTACGCCTGAGAGAGTACTTCTCTTTCTTGGTGGTGCCATCATCGAAGAGTTAGATTCATATTTAATTCCTTGCTGGATTATTATGGTCAATCGGAAATAAGATCTTATGGTTGTTGATAGCGGGCCCAAGTATTTTATCGATCCTCAGCGAGGATGTGGGTGTGGTGCTTTGGGAAAAAATATTGAACTAATTCCACTGAGAACTATGTTTATTGGGCTTTGGGTGAAACTCTTGAACTCATGCAAGTGATCCAACAATCCCCGTTAGGCCTTGTTCGGTTTTAACATGATTGACATGGATTGGAGGGGATTAAATCCCATGTAAGTCAAAATACACCCCAATCCTCTTCAAACCGCTCCAATCCACTAGGCATGTGGATTAGCCGAACAAGGCCTTAAAGAGCTAGTTTTACACCCAAGACCCAACCCATGTTGGTGGACGCGAATGTGGTTAAAGCTGGCTTTGTGGACGGTGGTTGCGGCTTCGAGTGTTGTAGGAAAATTTGCTTGGTTGTTCTCTCTTCCGTGAAATGGTTTGTGTTGTTACTCTTATTGAAATTCATCTCTTACCATACAAAATTTGGTGCTAATGAATTGTTCGAATATGATTATAATAAGATAACTATAAACACCAAACCAACACAAAAGTAGAAGTAGACCTGAAGTGTGAGGTGAGGTTAAAACAACATAATGTATATACTTGAAACATGAAGGGGGCTAACAATTAAACTTTTGCGTGAATCTATATTAGGACATCAGAAACAACATTATAAGAGTAAAACCCTATCTCCCAAATATAACTGATAAAGACATATCATTAATACTACATGAGTCACTAGTGGTGGCTGCCTCTTCATTTCCAATCCTCACATTGAAATAAGCCGGTTGCATAGGCTTAGCAAGAATAATAGTGTCACTGCTGAGCATTGCTATAACTTCTGCCATGGTTGGTCGATCTGCTGCATTCTCTTGTACACACAACAATGCTATGTTAATGTACCTCATCATCTTCACCGAGTGACTTTTAGCAAGCAACGTTGCGTCAACAATGTCAATCCACTTTCCTTCTTCCCATAATTGCCATGCCTGTTCGCAAATTTGATGTGGTATTATATCTTCAGGTATGTAAAAATTTATATTGTATCGGAATTGAAATGAATTTTTAAATGCTTATGTTCGTGTGCATAAATCTCACATATCCATGTAGATTGATGAAATTTCCACATTGTTTGCTTCCAGAATTCCGTATTCCACTAAGGATCTCCAAGATAATAACACCAAAGCTGAAGACATCGGATTTAATAGAGAAGATTCCCTCAGAAGCATACTCAGGGGCCATGTAGCCACTGAAATGGTATAAAATACATTTCAAAATTATTGTATATGGTCAAATTTGAATATAAATACTCATGAGTGGAAATTACTAAAACTTACTATGTACCAACCGCTCTTCTTGTGGTGTTTCCTTCACCGTTATTTGTGGTGGATATTTTTGCTAGCCCAAAATCTGAAATCTTTGGATTCATTTCGCTGTCCAAAAGAATGTTACTTGGCTTAAGATCACGATGTATGACACGCAACCGGGAGTGCTTATGTAGGTAAAGAAGTCCATGCTATTCCTTCAACCACGGCTATAATATTGGACCAATCTAGTAAAGCCCTTCTTTTTTCATCTGCACATCACTTAAATATTATTGTAACTGGAGAGATATGTAAGGAAACCTTATGAAGTACCCCTTGGTTCCCCAAAGAGTGGACTATACTAAGCGGTCTAATAGAAACGAAATAATTATCTAAACCCAGTTAAGAGATGTAAATGCATACCAAAGATGAAGAAATCCAAGCTTTTGTTTGGCAGGTATTCATACACCAATATATTCTCCTCTTCCTGAGATCAACATCCCAAGAGCCTAACCAAATTACTATGCTGGAGTTTAGCTATGAGTTGGACTTCATTTTTGAACTCTGTGAAACCTTGTCCGGAATGTGCAGCAAGTCTCTTCACTGCTATAACCAGTCCATCATGAAGCTTGCCCTATGAAAAATATGTATTCAAAAGTTAGACTGTTACAGTTTGCACTCAAGTCCTCTCCTCCCTGCTAACACTATCAGCTTGTTGTTAATTATTTCGGTTGATAACAAATCGAATCTACTATTCAATCATGTTAGAATCCTAAAATAGTTAGCAGTAAAATTTGAGAATCATATGCACATATTCATGTACCTTGTAGACAGCGCCAAAGCCGCCTTGCCCAAGCTTATTTTCTTCTGAGAAATTATCTGTAGCCTCTAGGAGTTGTTCAAAGTCAAACAAAGCGAACTCTGAATTTTTCCCTTGGAAAACTAGTTGCTCTTCTCCTTCTGTATCCTGATGCCTGGATCTTTCTAACCACAGGTCTTTACCTGAATATATGATTTTAGGGCATGTGCAATATCTCTTTAACTGTACTGTTTACAATATCTTAATAGCGCTAGAATTTATGGAGCTAGATTCATTTCTGAAACTAATTAGCATATACTTTTCTTTGCTTTGTGAGCCGACGAGCGTATAAGAAGATGCACAGAAACACTGCCGCCGCTAGAGGAACTAGGACAATGGGAATGACCAACAGCTTGCTCATACGTCCTGATATGTAAACATAACAAGATGGTAACGAAGCGTGCAAATAATAATCGTAACTGACAAATTCTAAGCAAACTTACTCTTGTGTTCAGCCGGAGTTGGAGCTGGCGATGGTGGCCCAAGACTCAGCATGGGTTGACCTTGGTAGAACTGAGACGCATCGTATCTAAAATAACACCTTACAACGCCCATTTGCGCTCCCATTCGCAGCGCCATGGTGGAGTTTATCATGCCGATGAGACGATTCAGGCACGCCAGACAGTCAGCAGTGGAGAGGTCCGGCGTGCACTGCGCCAAGGAGTAGAACCTGGGGAAGGTGGTGCCGCTATCCACCACACCCGTGGCGAATCGCCTCGGCGACGCGCTGGCCGCCTTCTCCACTGTCCGTACCAGCATGTTGTGTATGAGGCCGGTGATATGAGGGGAACTTCGTCGCCAGTGACATTCTTAATGTTCCACCTCACGAAAGGTGGATCGCCGTCGCCGGTTTGCCCCACAGTATTTGAGGGCATCATGAGGATGTCGTCGGTGTTGTACACGAGGATGCACTCGGCATAGTAGGAGGCGATCGGTAGCCTGGCGGCGGATCCTTGGAGATCATTTGGAAGGTGTTGGCGATGCAATTGGCACATGTGGAGTCATCGAGGATGTCGCCGCGGCAGAGGGCGAGCGCGTAGACAATGTCGGGGGCTTTGCCGAAGGTGGCGGTGGCGAAGTGTACCGGCGATGCGGAGGTTTTGTTGGGGAGGGTAGCGGCGACCGCCTTGACGTTATCACAGTATACTGTGGACTGGGCGGCCGGCTGGAAGGGCATGAGGCTGCTCAGTAGGAGCAGCAGGAGGATCGCCATAGGTCCAGAAGTGCTTCTTGTTGTTGTTCTTCTCGCAGTCAAGATTATCAACCTGGCCACGGACCTTATTTATCACCAGTTCGTAGAAAGTTATTTCTTCCAGATGATTATATGAAACCGTCAAGGCAAAAAAATCTTGCTAAATTCCGTGAATCATACGTTCACCAGGGTGTTGGGTAGGTCGCATGACACCTAGCTAGAATAGAAGAGTTCAGTGGTTTCTCCTTCATTTTTCTATCGAATCAAGAGAAATCAAGCTTCAGTTTTGTCATGATCTTAGATTTTTTTTGGAAATGGATGATCTTAGAATTTTCTCCTTGAGAATTGTTGCTATCTGGTCTGCACAGGATTTTCCGTATCTCCCTTTGTAAGTATATATATCTGTCATCGTTACGTGTCACTTTTCTGTGAACAACACATATACCAGAAAGAAATAATTTCCACACAACGTCTTGACCGGGGCACTCGAGAGTTATAAATTAAGAGTCAAGGCCTTGTAAGAATCTTAACAAGGCATTACTTTGATGTCCTGGTTGATTACTAGATCGTGTTCTTCAATACTCCGAATGGTCCATATTACTAGACTTAACTTTATCTAGATAAGTATTTAGACTAGATGTGTTTGAGAACCAAGCGCTGGCTTGGTGGCAAGGGGACAGGATTAAACTGGGTGTTAGAGCATCTTCACTCGTTGGCCGTTCTCAGGCCGAAATCCGGAGGTAAATAGCGCCGGATGAAGAATGTTTTCGGTCTGGAAATAGCCGGTTTTTAGTCGCGTTCCCAGACCGAGCTGCCGAGTTTGGACAAATTTTAACAAAATTCGGCAAACTTTGGGCGAATATAGGCATATTTCATTAATAGATAGGCAATTCATAAATATTACATTGAATTTGGGTGGGCACCCGAATTCTGACTTCACTTAGGCTAAGAAAACTTTAAAAAAACTAAAAAAAAGGCCGATGACGATGTCGGTGGACGCCATCTACATGCCGAAGTTGGGGTAGAAGTTGGTGTAGTCCGGATCCGCCGTGCCGTCGTCATCGCCGTCGTCGCTCGGCGTCTGCGGTGGGCGCAAGCTGCCCTGGCCTGCGTTGCCATACCTCCACGGCTGGTACGAAGGGCCGACGTCATCGCCGTCGTCGAGGACGACGAGAGGCGCGCCCTGGTAGGCGGGCTCGCGGCGCGCGCTAGCATGGCGCTCGGCCTCCTGCTGATGGCGTTGCACGCGATATGCTTCCTCCTGCTCCCAGTCCGCCCTGGACCAGGCGAGGATGTCCGGCTCCTCGTCCACAGGCACGGCCCAGTCCGCGGGCTATGGCTTTGGCTCTCGCAGGCGAAGCCGGCCTGTCGGCGGGGACGCCGCTGTGCGGGGCTCGTTGATGATGATCCCCCGCGCACATGTTCTCGGCGGTGAGCCCCTGGGCGTGTTGGCCTCGCGTTTGGGAGGCCGGAAAACTCGCCGCTGCTCCGCGGCGATTGCATAGGCACCGTCCCGGACGAGCGCGGCACGGCAAAGGACGAGGAGGTGAGGGTGCCCATCCTCCTAGGCACCCAGTTCGCCGGAGGTTGGCGCCTGGCCCTCGCCTTGGGTCCCGACAAATGAGGGAAGCCCAGTCGGGGGTTGTTGCCGGCGTGGATGTGCTCGAGGACGTAGTTGAGGGTGCGTCCCCGCGCGCTCCACCATCGGCGGCGGCTCGCCTGGAGGTCCCTGGTGGGTGGCGAGTTCGGCGAGCCGGTGCTCGGCAAAAAACTGCTCCCAATGCGCGAAGTTGCCGGGGTCCTCGGCGAGCTCCGGATACGGCATCGCCGCGATGGCAGCCTGGATCTCCTCCACCATCCCGTCGTCCTCCGGCACCGGCGGCACCGGTATGCCGCCGGCGCTGAGCTCCAGCCGGGGGGGGGCAGCGGAAGTCCGGCGGCGCCATGTACCCGACTTCGTGGAGCATTCTCGCCTCCCAAGGGTGGAGCATCCGTCGGCCGAAGCCGTTCGCCGCCGCGGGGTCACCGGGGTACCTCTCCGCCTTCGTCTACACCAAGTGCTTCTTTCCGCCAAAGTTCGTGTTGGTGTGGGGTGGAGGGGGCAGTGTGCTGCAAACCGGCGATGTGGCCGTGTTTTATAGGTTGAGGCGGGCGGCGAAGTCGGGAGGGGTGTAGCGGCGTGGCAGAAAAAGGGGAAACGACGGGAAGCCGAGGCGGCGGTGGCGCGCCATTACACCGACGCTTCATCGATGAGACGGGCAGTTATTGCCTGGCGGTCCGTCGCGGGAGCCGAGGCGGAAGGATGACGATGATCGGCCCCCAGTCGTTGACTGGGCGGGTCCACATGCCGTTTTTCCCGTCGAATTCGCTTCGTCTGGCGTTCCCAGTGCGTTCCCGGTGCCCCGGAAACGGTCTGGGATCTCCGGACGAATTTGGGCCAAATCCGAACGAAACCGGCGCCATGGAAACATGGCTGGGTCAATTTTCGGCGTCCGGACGAAAAAACGCCCTGGGAATAGCCTGTTGGGAACCCGTATAATCCGCTAGATGCACTTGAATACTAACAAAGTTGAGTCCATTAATTTGGATTGGAGGGAGGATAAGTCTTGCAATGACGGTAAATATAGGAACCGTCCATATAGGCCAATCCAATGGTTAAAAGATAGGTAGTACCAGGAGGAAGTATTGGAAAGTACTTAAATGTAAAAAAAAACTATTTCCTCTGTTTTAAAATATAAGATGTTTTATCTTTGTGAAGTGAATGTATCTAAACTCTTTTAGTGTTTAGATTCACTCCGAACTGTACACTAAAAACATCTAGATATATATATATATATATATATATATATATATATATATATATATATATATATATATATGCTTCACAAAGTGAAAACATCTTATATTTTGAAACGGATGGAGTGATTTTTAATTCATTAAAGGTAATATTGGTACTAGATGACCCACCGTTCACACTAACTAGATTTAGGGGTGCGCCTTGCTGCACGATCCGTGTCTCTTGCACCGATTTCTTTTTTCTTGTTTCTATTATATTTAACACTAATAAATATGTGGGAAAATGATAATACGTTGATACGCTGTAGTTTTCTGTCTGTTTACCAAATAAAAGTAATCCAAATCCACCTGCCGGTCGACAAGTTCCTGCATAAAAATTTTTATATTAAAAGCTGAGAGAAAACAAAGATAACAGTGTAGGCATAATTATTGGAACATCCATCTAACAATTTACACACAGATCAGTCTAACCTATCAGCCAGGGGTGATAACACAAAAGCGACAAAATAGCTTATGGCTACTTCCAAAGTGCAGAACTTTGGCTACTTCCACCGTTCACACTAATGCACTGGGACGACGCCCACCGGAGATTTATAGCACACAGCGGACGTGGAATTTGGGGCTCCGGCTGCCGCTCCGGAGCCGATCGTCGCAATGTAAGAATCTTAACCAGTCATTACTGCGATGTACCGGTTGATACTTGATCGTGGTTTTCAAATGGTCGATTTGCACTGTCCAGACATGTCTAGAATTTTAGTACTTCCTCTGTTCCCTTTTATAGCACATTTTGGAAAGCTTAATTATCTTACAAAACATCTTATATAAGGTAATTGGGGATTCTGGTGTATTGTATTGATCAAGGATCTCCCTGGTCGCGAGGGTCCAGTCTAAGACGGAACACTAGCGAGCTAGACTCACGTCTAAGGGAAGTAAGACGACCGTCATCAACTCATGTCTGTCTAGCTTCACCATGTATCACATGGAGCTCTGCCATTTATCTCAGGAGACCCATGCGGACTTTACCAAAGAGTTGTCCAGATTCTTTTGGGCGGCAAGTGGCGAGAGATGGTGACCGATAATACCATATAGTGAAGTTGACCAACATTTGCGTCCCCAAGGTTCTTGGGGGGTGTGGGGGGGGGGGGGGGGGGGGCATAGGGATCCTGGACTCGCGTCGCTTCAATGTAGCCTCGATATTTAAATGGGTATGGTGTATTCTCCAGGACGATGGGGGTTGTGGCTTCAACTTGTGAAAGCCAAATATCTCCGGGGTCACCCCTGCTGGCATGTTACCGTCGGGCGGGTTCCCAGTTTTGGCAAGCCATCCAGGACATAAAACATGTCATCCGGCGGGGGGCACTTTTCGCCGTGGGCAATGGACGAGAAGTCCTATTTTGGTTGGACCCCTAGTTAGCGGCCGCCCCCTATACCAGGAGTTTCCATCCCTTTTGCTATTTGTGACAGTTACATCGATGTTAGTGGCCGAGGCGTTACAGGGAGGCAACTGGAACATCTCATTTCAGAGGACCTTTAGTGATGCCGAGCCCACCGATTTCTTGAGACTGCGGGGCGCCCCACCACCCGCGTCCATCTCGGATGAGAGGGATAGGGTAACTTGGTGCTAGTCTCCTAGGGTAGTTTGTATAGAAAACTGATTGAAATTCTATCACAAGTACACATAGGAGTAGTTGGTTAGGTCATCCTTACAAGCCTCTTGATCACAAGATCAAGTGATGCTCCCTGCACCATTTATTTTTTGTTTTTTTCTTCAAACTTTTACTATGAATACTCATTGTGAAATTCCTGAGCCCTCCACCGTTCAGTGTCCCCCTATTACCCGAATTTATGAAACTGAAAACATAAGGACGGCTAGGATGATACCTTTTCGTGCATTCCGAAGCGAAGGGGTACCGGCCAATCCCGACAATCTGTTTGTCTTCAGTTTCGTATGTTTGGATGAGAGGAGGGGACACCGAAGCAAAATTCTCGTAGTTTTCACGTGCGACAGTTATGGCATAATGTTTGGTCATGTAACAAGAATTAATTTCAGTGTAAAAGGTTTTCGAGAAATCCTTGAAAAAAAATTTAGTACAAAATCAGGATCCAATGCTGTCATTGTCAGGTGTCATTTAACCACCCATGTACCATCAAAAAGTATTTTCCGCGTAACGTCTTGACTCGTTGTGTAAAAGTCACCTGGAATGATGTGGCCACCAGCTAGTGATGTGATTTTCTCCTTCGCCGTTATTGCCATCTGGTCTGCACCAGTTTTTCCATATGTCTCTCTCTTTGTAAGTATATTCCTGGCTGCCACAAAAAATTTCCATGCTGTCATCGTCGGGCGCAAGTTTTCTGTATACAACAGATGTACCAGACACAAATAATTTCCACTCAACGTCTTGACTAGGGCACCTGGATTGATGTGGCCACCAACAAATTATGTGTTTGTCTGTAGCCTCAATGGCCAGGGCCGGCCGTCCTCAGAAAATGAATATTAATATGTGACCGTCGGCCATAACGTACTGACCTAACATGATTAGTACTACGGAGTAAATCCTAATTTTGAAATGATGCCTAGACAACAACGGGTTTCATTAGCTAGCTCGTCGCATGGTACTATCCACTCATGTCTAGAGTTTTCAGTATCTAACTTTGATCATTTTTTTTGACCATGTAAAAAATCCACGCTCTGCGATACTTATAAGGAATCTGCATCAAATTTAGTTTCCTTGCTCAAGACTTATGACCTAATGTTTGGACCGTTTGCTTCTATAATCAAGGATATTTATAGCATTCGTCCCGTTTTATGAATAATGCAAAATCCAGATACAAACCAGTCATACAACAGGTTCGACGCTAACTGCGCCAAAAGGAAAAATCAAAAGGGGTACCGCTCGAATGGCCTACCTAGAATTATACTACCTCCATTCCGAAATATAAGTATTTTTAGAAAGCTAATTTAGCTATCAAAAAAGGCGTACATTTTGGAATGGAGGTAGTAGGTGTTATGGGATTTTCAGAAATCTCTACTAGAACAAGATCAATAAGATGTAAGACATTCGTTAATTTCAACAACTATAATTTCTTTGATCCCAATAACTTATTTATAAGTTGAATCAGCAAGATGAAGTCCGATTTCAGTTCTTATAAATAGCCCAAGATTTAGTTTATCAAATAGACTTTGAGAAATTGTTGAAACGCTTGCACCAAGATCATAAAGTGCAGCTATCTCATTAACTCCTATTTTAATTTTTCTAGTGGGCTCACAAATATCATCTAGCTTAGCTAGAAGTTATCATCTAGTTTCTTATATTTCATCTCTAGCTCACGTACCTTAGATGCTACTTTTTTTAATAAATTGTTGGTATGTGGCATCGTTACCTTCTTCAATACTGGGATTCTTCATTGTTATCATATTTAATAGATCTTCCACGATATAATCTTGTAATGGTGCATTGCTATAGTCTAGCTCTTCAGACTTCTCATATTTTCCTACTGCCCTCATCATCTTGGGGTCTTCCACCAGATTCGGCTCAGCTTTCCAGCGAATTTTGCAAGTTTGAGTGTTTGACTCTCAACTATCTTGCCTAATCGTGCCTCCACGGTCTTGATTCTTTCCTATAAAGTCTGCACATCATTTCTAATTGCAATGGTCTTGTTAGATAATTTACCAATACTATTATTATGGTTCTCCATGATTATAATAAGTAATTATTTTGATCAGTTTGAGATTCCATAAAAGTTCTAACTGTTTTCAAAAGGGATTGCCATGATTTGCTCCACTATGATTATCATAATTATTATTATGTGGAGCACCTGCAGGATTAGAGCATCTCCACTCAGGGTCCCTAAAGGCCCTGTAAAGGGATATGGGGGTTCCGACTCTCAATATCACGCCCAGCCGCCGCCCCCGCCCTAATTTTATTTTGTGCCAGCGCGGCCCATTTTATTATCCGGCTCCCCCATATCGAACCCGACGCATGGCGAAGCGGGAAGAAGCGGGTGTCGGATGGAGCTGAAAACAACGCGGGACATCTCTATTGACGACACACGCTCGCAAAGTCGCAAACATTTTGCATCCCCCAATGACCACCACTCTAGCAGCTCGCCACCCCTACCACCCCTCACCGTCGTTTGTCCTTGGGTCCACTAGATCCACCCTTGTAGTCGCCGGAAATACTCCTCACACCCTCCCTATCCTCCTCCTCGCCTGTGTTGCCGCCGCCGTTCTGCCTCCTAGTATCTCCAAGCCTGTGAAATAATCGCCCTGCCCACTAGGTGTTCGGCAGTTTGCCAAAGGCATATATTCATATGAGGAAAAGATGCTTCCCGCTCTGATGAGCGATGAAGTCGCCGTTGCTGCTGGCGCCCAAGACACTGTCGGCGATGACGATCATCTCATAATTGTTGCTTCCCTCCTTGGCATGATGGCCAACACCGAGGAGAAACTGTCTATTGGTGGTTCGAGGCCTGGGCGGCGCAAGAGCAAGCAGATCTAGAGGATGGAAGGCTACTGCATGCTCTACGTCGACTACTTCGCCGACGACCCATTGCATGACGACGTCACATTTCGGCGCCATTTTAGAATGAGCTAGAAGCTTTTCCTAAAGATTGTCGAGGAATTGAGCGAGTTCGATGACTACTTCAAACTAAAGAGAGATGGCGTTGGTATGCTTGATTTCTCCACAATCTAAAAATGCACAGTTGCTCTCCGCATGCTTGCATATGGAATTCCTGGAGACAAACAGGACGACTACCTCCACATGGAAGAGTTCATAGCCATCGACTGTATCTATAGGTTTTGAGGGGCAATTGTGGCAGTGTATGGGAAGAATTACTTGAGAACACCCTATGTAGAAGACACAACTTGGATCTTGGAATAAAATGCAGCAAGGGGTTTTCTAGGAATGCTTGGAAGCATTGACTGTATGCACTAAGCATGGAAGAACTTCCCATTCCCGTACCTGCATGCACAAAGGTCACAAAGTATCGTGAAAGTGTGGTGCTTGAGGTTGTGGCAGATCAGGATCTATGGATTTGGCATGCTTTCTTCGGTATGGAGGGATCAGACAATGACATCAACATGCTGCAGTGTTCAAATTGTTGGAAATATGCCCTAGAGACAAATAATAATATGGATTATTATCATATTTCACAAAGTTTTTAATTATGTTTTATATCATGCTATAACTATATTGAAAGGAAACATCAATACACGTGTGATATGTAAACAACCAGCAGTTCCCGGTGAATCTCTAGTCATTGGTTTATCGGTCAATAGATGATCAAGGTTTCCTTATCATGTGGCATTTATACCAGTTGACAATGGAGTCACCTCATTGGGAGAATCAAATGATGAACACACCCAATCTAAGCATCATGACACAATCATGTCACAAAGTTCAAGTTGCGATGATTAGGAAACATAGTGTCTTGTTCCTCAGACCGTGAGACCATATTAACCACTGTCACCCGAGAAAGCCTTGATAGCATCAAATGTCACTCTATGAAATGGTGATCATAAAGGTGTGTTTAGGTACTTCAAAGGAGAATGTAGAGGCCTATGTGTTAAGAGAGGGATTTGTCCATCCTCCTAACGGAGAGATACTCAAGGGCCCACTCGGAAAAGTTACACTACAAGAAATATGCTCACTAGTGACCTTTTAATAACGATCATTGAATTTTTGGTCATAGATATATGACCATTCTGAACCAATTGGTCTTAAGGCATTTGGGAGGGTCCAAACCTTAAAAAATTACGACCAATTTTGTTAATAAGGTCATATTTTCCAAGAACGAAAAGGTTATAGATGGATATCACTAGTTTATAGTCTTATATTTAGCTCACTACGACCAATTTATGGTCATGACCACTAATTCTTGTTGCTTTAAAATTATTGGTCAGCCACATCAACAATTTTGTCTACGTGTCATTTCCATGTGGCAACTTCTTCCAACGTGTCCGCACAAGTGTCGTGTGACCTTTTAATAATGACCATGGATTTTTTGGTCATAGATCTATGACCATTCTGAACCAATTGGTCGTAAGGCATTGGGAGGGTCCAAACCTTAAAAAATTACGATCAATTTTGTTAAGAATGTCATATTTCCAAGCACGAAAAGGTCATATATGGGTAGCACTAGTTTATAGCCTTATATATAGCTCACTACGACCAATCTAAATGGGCATGACCACCGATTCTTGTTGCTTTAAAATGACTGGTCGGCCACATCAACAATTTTTCTATGTGTCATTTCCATGTGTCAACTGCTGCCGCCATGTCCATATAAGTGTCATGTGATGCTAACTAGGAGAAATATATGATGTGTGGGACCCACCTATCATACAACAGACCAGCCAAATAGGAATAATATGGCAAAAAGCGACCTACCTAGAGCTCGAATCCACGACCTCCTACACTCATTGAACCCACCAAACCACCAAAGCACAACATGCTTTGTGTTTAACTACCCCCACATGTTCTATTTAAGGGCATGTTTGGGACAACTTCACTCCACCAATCTACAGGTGGAGCAGCTGAAATTGCCCAAACACATAAACTCCACCTGACAGCCGGAGTGAAGCCAGCACCCCCGCTAGTTCATTTTAGCGAAGCAGCGAGAGAGGTGCTTCAGCAGCTCCACTTCGCGTCCTACGTCCTACGTCCTACGTATATCCATCTTACCCTCTGGTTGAAGTGTATTTACCCACCGATGCCATTCAACTACCCCAAAACTTTTAGCCCAGCCCGAGCAGTTTTCTCCAATCTTCCCCACGATTCCTCCGGATGGCTCCCTAGCTAATAGGGCACGCTGCCGCCCCAGCCACCATCTCCATCTCCGGCGAGATTCCCGCCCTCTAGAACACCTCCCATGACTCCCTATGCTCCCCCGTCTCCCATGCCGCCATCCTTGCCCCCTCTGTCCCGTCGACTGCCGCCGGAACAGACCAAGACTGCCGCCAGAACATACCAAGGAACTAGCACTACACCGCCGGTCGCCTGCATCAGGGACTCTTCCCCGTCCCCGCCGCACGCACCAGAGTACACCGCCGCCGACCCTCGTCTTCTTCAAATATAATGCACCCGACGCCTCGTTCTCCCAGCTGTCCCCGCCTCCGGTCGTCCGACTAACGGAAGACTTCGTTGCCAGCCAGACTTCTGCGGCCATGCTTATGGATTCCACCGGAACTTTGCCGGCCATCCCTTGGGCCAGGAACAAAATCTTGCTCATCCTCTTTGCCGGTTTAGCAGAAACTCTACGAGTCTTGTTTTTAGGAGAAATTGTCGTGGTCCGTTTTATCGTCAATGTGTTCTTGGCATTCGACTCTGATATTTGGTCTGTGTATCTATTATATTTGAATATGGTGTATCCGTGTATGATGTATATCTTCTCTGATCTATACCATAGTCAATCAATTGTGTGGTGTGTCTCATGAAGTACCATGCCATTTTCAATTGTCGCGTATGAACCATAAACACTAACGAAGGTGGAAATATGTTTTTCTTGCAATGGAGAAAGAAAATGAAGAATCGTAGCTATGGCCCCAAGTATCGTTGAAAACAAAAAGCAAGGGCAGTCTAGACTTTTCATAAGAAACTACCTATTTACTGGAGTGAAGACAATTCGTGAGCCAAACACCTTTTTGTTGCTCCGGAGTTTGATCGGTGGAGTGGAGTTAAGATGTGGAGCTCTCCCAACCACACCCTAAATATACAAGTCTGGTTCTCCGCTGGAATAAACTCGCAAAAATAGGAGGGAAGGGCACCCGAACCTGCGACCTCCCCTCCCTCCTACACTCAATGAACACACCGAACCACCAGAACACCAAGTGGTTTGTGTTTAACTAGCCCCACATGTTCTATTTAAATATGCAAGTCTAGGGTATGGGATAAATGGGAATATATTTTACGCGATCACCCAAGATAAAAAGAGAACCAACCAAAATAGCGGTGTCCGCTTTGATGCAACAAATGACAATGGGCAAAAGGACACATATTATGGATACATAGAGGAGATATGGGAACTTGACTATGGACCTACTTTTAAGATCCCTTTGTTTTGGTGCAAATGGGTCAAGCTAACAGGATGCGGAGTACATATAGACCAAAAGTACGGTATGACAATAGTGGATCTCAACAATCTTGTGTACATGGACGAACCATTCATCCTAGCCAACGATGTGGCCCAAGTTTTCTATGTGAAGGACATGTCTACCAAACCGAGAAAAATAAATCAGCAAAATAATATATCATCTGATGAGCCAAAGCGCCACATAGTTCTTTCAGGAAAAAGAAACATCGTGGGAGCGGATGACAAGACAAACATATTAGAAGATTATAATAAGTTTCATGAAATTCCACCCTTAAAAGTGAAAACTGACCCAAGTATCCTGTTAAATGATGAAGATTCTCAATGATTATGATGTAGAAGAAAACCACAACACTAGATAGGGATGTTGGCGATGTGTAGTAATGTATTAAACCTTTTATGTAATAAATCTATGCAATATTGTTCTAAAGATAGGGGATGAGCCTCGTTAAAACTTGCATTGGATCTGTGAAGAAACGTCATATTGTGAGTCTAAAATTGATTTTTTCAAAAAATCATGTACCTGTAGTTCAAACCGAACCCCACTTCCTACCGATTCGGCAGACATTTATCTTTTTCACCCGGGAAGTACGGAAAGGTTTGAGATCTTCCGGTTGGAAGATCTTCCATGTAAGGTGTTCTTGTATTTTTGAAAAATAGGGTGGTAGCATTTTGAAACAACATTTTGGTGGTTGCTTCACAAAACGACCCATTTTTTGGAGCTCAGAAAATGGAAAATAGTTTTTTCGTGCGACAAAATGAAAACTTCCTCATGCAACATTGTTCGCCATCCCACGATGCACATGCATGTATAATATGGGAACAGTATCACAAACTATGTTGCGATTCTGTACATAACATTCGTCATTTAGACCGAAAGCCATAAAACCTCGAACATTATAGGTCATTTTGTGAAGGTTTTTTGAGACATAATCAATATACTAAGCTTGGTAATTTTCCTTACAACTATGTCACATAATATGACATCACGTGAAGCATTGTTCGTACTAGTTTTGAAATTCTTATGCCCGCTTCAAATATTTCCTGTTTCAAACTATGGTCAAAATGGCGGGCATGAAGATAGGGAATGAGTCTCATTGAATCTTGTATTGGGTACCTGAAGAAACATCATATTGTGAGTGTAAAAATAATTTTTTTAAAAAAATCATGAGCGTTAGATCATGTACTTGTAGTTCAAACTAGACCGACTTCCTACCGATTCAGCAGACATTTGTATTTTTTACCCGGAAAGTACAGAAAGGTTTGAGATCTCCTTGTTGGGAGATCTTCCATGTAAGGTGTTCTAATATTTTTGAAAAATGGGGTGGTATCATATTGAAACAGTATTTTGGTGGTTGCTTCACAAAACTGTTTTTGGCGCTCGGAAAATCGAAAATGGATTTTCCGTACGACAAAAAGGAAAACTTCCTCCTGCAACCACCATCCCAAGATGCACATGCATGAAAAATATGGGCACAGTATCACAAACTATGTCGCGATTCTGCACATAACATTCGTCATTTGGACCGAAAGCCATGAAACCTCGAACATGATAGGTCATTTTGTGAAAGTTTTTTAGACATATTCAATATACCTAATTTGGTATTTTTCCTTACAAATATGTCACATAATATGACACCACCCGAAGGATTTACATTGTTGGACTGTTTTTGAATTTCTTATGTCCGTTTCAAATATTTCCCGTTTCAGACTATGGTCAAAACGGTGGGCATGAAGATAGGGGGTGAGCCTCGTTAAAACTTGCGCTGGATCTATGAAGAAACATCATATTGTGAGTCTAAAAATGATTTTAAAAAAAAAATTATGAGCGCTAGATCATGTACGTGTAGTTCAAACCAGACCCACTTCCTACCAATTCAGCAGACATTTGTCTTTTTCATCCGGGAAGTACGAAAAGGTTTGCGATCTCCCGGTTGGGAGATCTTTCATGTAAGGTGTTCTATTATTTTTTTTAAAATGGGTTGGTAGCATTTTGAAACAACATTTTGATGGTTGCTTCACAAAACTTCCTATTTTTTGCGCTCGAAAAATCGAAATGGCTTTTCCGTGCGACGAAAAGGAAAACTTCCTCCTACAACATTGTTCGCCATCCCAAGATGCACATGCATGAACAATATGAGAATATTATCACAAACTATGTCGCGATTCTGTATATAACATTTATCATTTGGACCGAAGCCATGAAACCTCGAACATGACAGGTTATTTTGTGAAGGTTTTTTTAGACATAATCAATATACCAAGTTTGATATTTTTCCTTGCAACTATGTCACATAATATGACACCACGTGAAGGATTTATATTGTTCGGACCGTTTTTGAATATGACGGGAGCCGATAAGCCTGTCACTAGTCCAAAACACTAGTGACAGGCGCATAAAATCGACTGTCACTAGTACCTCTGTCGGAGGGGAGCCACACGAAAAAATTACTTAGTGACGGGCGTGTATGAATGCCTGTCACTGAGGATGGTACGAGTAGTGACAGGCCCAAATAATGGCTGTCACTAGTATTTTCCGTGCATGCCAACTGCAAGGGGCAATTTCTTAGTGATAGGCAATGCTAAAGGCCTGTCACTGAAGTTTGTCACTCGGAGAGGTTAGATCAGATATTTTACCCAAAAGTATTTCTTATACTGTATTTAAAGTTAATAGCTCATTGAGGTAATCATGGTTATGTAGAGAAGCAGTAGTGGATCAAAACGAAAGCTCTCATACGCGCTGCAAGTGCATGCGCTGAAAAAAACACATCTTCTGGGATCCTAGTGCATATAAAGTAAGGCAAGGGAAATGAGTACAAGCTCATTCAAATTTCGCCAGAGATTGAAATACTATTCTCACATCAGTTGACTGAACCAGTGAAGCTAACACAATGATCAGTACAGTTGATAGATAAAAGAAGCATTGTACATCCAGATGCCACTAGTCTAGCAAACATGGGATCAGAGATAACTAAAAGTAGCAGACTGTATTATTCTCCACGATGGAGTTTGACACCTTCAGTGCAGATAATACATTATCTGGCTATTCAGTCCTTCAACGAGTACTTCTTCCCGTGAACGCTGAAACTTTCGGCTCTTCTTTCTTCGGGTCCTCCTTTACATCCATTTCAGGTACCTAGCATTGTTGGACAAAATGTTAAGATGACAAAGGCGTTTAAAAATGGAAACCTAGATGGTGGTGTAGCACTCTGGTTGCAGGCGGGGCATGTTGCGGCTGGCCGCTATGGAGCCAAGCAGGACATCGCCATCATGGCGGACATTGTGGCTTGCCGCTATGAAGCCAAGCAGGACATCGCCATCATGGTGGACATCGCGGCTTCCGCTGCAAACTGCTGGGATTAGCGCGGCACACTGCGGCAGAATGGCCAGGTTACAAGTAGACAATTAACCATACCACATCAAAATTTGCACAAGGAGCAGGGATTACAGGTTGCCTAAATTTAAGGTAGCTATATGACTACATGGCAATATAAATGACCAAGTGAACGAAGGAAGCATCAGGGAGCTAGTACTGCCTGCACATTGAAATTACCAAGTAGATTGACAGTATCAAATAGTCTTTCTGCATCATTTTGTCACTGCACTACACTACAATGACATGTAATGGACAATAGTCAACTAATGAGTGATTACTTGAACAAGATACATGTACAAGGGATGAGTTTAGGCATTTAAACTGTACAAAGAAAAAAAGAGCTCTTGCACGGAAGAGAAAAGCGAGACATACTTGACTTCGTTTGTACAATGAAATAATAGTGGTTCAATTTTATTAGTACTCGAGTATATTAGGGAAAACAATCAACATAATAGTATTGTGGTACTCTAGTATTCCTCCTCCGGAAATTGTCTTAGTACACCAGAAATTGTCTACTGGAATACTACAAGTAGAAGACACGGTAGTTTACATAAATCAGGATTTTGAGCACACTGCAGTACCAAGTATCCTACCATTTAACCTGATTTTGGCCAGACTTACTTCAGTATCCTACCTATCTAGCTAGAAGAAATGTCTATAACCATTTAAATCCTAAAACGGAAAGAAAATTAGAGCACAACAGCTTCAGGATCCAAGTAAAAGTGAGCAAATTACAGAGATGAAACTCTCCAAGTTCGATCTGAACTGAAGCAAAGCTGAACTGAAGCAAAATGGCAGCCGGGATAGGGGATGAGAATGAGGTGACCTCGGGCGTGCGGCTGAGCGCGAAAGTGGCATCCCAGGCGGCGGCTGATAGGGAGGGTGGTAGGAGGTTGAGGAAGAGGTCGGTGGCGGGCGCCGGAGGGTGTTGATCTCGCGGTCCGGGAGTTCGGTGTGAGGGCCCGCTGAGGAAGCCGCGAGGGGCCAATCCGGGCTCGGTGCGGCGCTCGAGCCTGCGGCGCTTCCGCCGGTCGGCGCGGACGTGAGTGGCGACGGATCCGCCCCGGAGTCTAGCTCGATGTACAAATCCCAACCCGAGTCGGACCAAGATGCGGTTTCTCTGCCATAATAAGGTCGATCGACCCATCGTTTGCGGTACGAAATAACCGAGCTCCAATGATTTGGGAGAAGCTGAATTTGGCCTAGCACGGGATCGAATTCGGCGGTGAATTGAACGGAGCTTGGCGACGGGTTGAAGGTAGTTGGGCGACGACAGTGAGAAGGCCGCTACTGAAGGTAGTATTCGGGGCAACCATCGTTTTAGCTGTATTTTATATATACACTCGTTCCACTAGTAAGTCAAATTTTTTCACTAGTTTCAATGGTTACAACACTAAATCCTTCTCTTGGCGTTTCCTGGAGTCGTCGTTTTGAGTTCCCTTGGGCATATTTTTTTGTTTTTGCTTTTTTCTTCAGAATTTTCCGATTATCTTTAGTTGCTTTTGCCAATTAACTTGAATTTACATGTACTGTAGGGATGGATTGAAGTAGGATGTACAAAGAGGACCGCACGACACAAAGTTTTCATGATCATGTGAACGAGTTTCTTGATGCCGCAGATCTAGATATGTCGCGAAGGGGTGGCACGAAGATATGTTGTCCGTGCAGCTCTTGTCAAAACTTAACGTTGTTTGAAAGGAAATCTGGGTCCTTGCATATGCACCTGCTATGTTGGGGTTTCATGGAAGGTTATACAAGGTGGACAAGTCATGGGGAGGAGACTGAGGTTGTTGACGATGACAAAGGGTTTGATGGCGGTGCACGTCATGAAGAGTCTCCCGAAGAAGATATGGACGAACTCGAAGATTTTATACATGATGCGGAGGACACCGTAGGGGATTCAGATGATTTGGTCAAAATGGTCAATGACCCTCATGTGCAAGAGCAGGTTCTGAAGGGCAAGGAGAATATTAGAGCGTCCGATAGAGAGTTGGCCAAGTTGCAGACGTTGGTGAAAGACTCAGAAACTCCCTTGTATCCTGGCCGCGATCCGGAGTACACCCGCCTATCAGTGACGCTCGAACTTCTAAGGCTGAAGGTGGTCCACAACGACACAGATGGAAGCCTCGATGATACATTGGAGTATCTTAGAAATGTCTTGCCGAAGGAGAATGTGTTGCCTAGAAGTTGCGATGAGGCCAAGAAAATTGTGTGCCCTCTTGGATTGGAGGTGATTAGATACCATGCTTGTCCGAATGATTGCATCATTTATCGTGGGGAGTACGAGAAACTAAAGAAGTGTCCAGAGTGCAATGCATCGCGGTTCAAGCGGGGAAAAAGCCCACAAGCGGAAACCATGGAAATATTGATGAGCGGTGCTCCTACAAAGGTTGTATGGTACCTTCCAACCATTCCCCGTTTGAAACGTCTATTCGCAAACAAGAATGAGGCAAAGTTGTTGCATTGGCACGAGGAGGGACGGAAAAAGGACGAGGGTGTGATGAGACACCCTGCAGATGCTTGCCAGTGTAAAGCAGTCGACGCTGCATTCCCATCGTTTGGAGGAGACCTGAGGAACATAAGATTCGGTATGAGTATGGACGGAATCAATCCTTTCGGCAACATGAGCAGCAGGCACAACACTTGACCCCTTATTATGTGGATGTACAACCTCCCTCCATGGCTATGTCTGAAGCGCAAGTACATACACTTATCTTTGCTCATTCAAGGCCCGAAGCAACCTGGGAACGATATCAACATGTACATGAAACTACTGTATGAGGAGTTGGCGACACTATGGGCAGGGGTCGACGTATGGGACGCTTGTGAACAAGATAACTTTAATATGAAAGGTTTGCTGCTCACAATAGTCCAAGACTATCCAGCCTTAGGATATCAATCCTGCCAGTGTGTCCATGGATACAACGCATGCGTGTAGTGCATGGATGATACAACTAGTCGTCGCCTATCGGGCTCTAAAAAAATCGTGTACACGGGGCATCGAAGATGGCTTCTAGAAGGTGATCCATGGAGACAAGAAAAAGAAAAGTTTAACAATACAGTTGAGATCTGATCAAAGCCACATAAGAGGAGCGGGGAAGAAATATTAGAAATGTTGAACTCTTGGGATGAGTGTCCTAAGGCGGGAAAAAAGCAGAAGACGGTAAAGCCGTTGAAAGGCATGTGGAAAACAAAATCTATATTCTGGGAATTGGAATACTAGCCATATCTTGACACACGACATTGCATAGATGTCATGCATGTTGAAAAGAATGTGTGTGAGACCTTGCTCGGTCTCTTGCTCCACTTGCCAGACAAGACAAAAGATGGACCGAAGGCAAGAGCAGACTTGGAAAATCTCGGGATACGAAGGTAACTATGGGCAAGAGAGGAGAAGAATAATGAAGGAAGAGGTGTTACGAAAATCAAGACAAAGTGTCCTGCTGCTTGTTACACTCTAAGTAAGGCAGAACTCGAATTGTTTTTCAAGTGCCTTCAAAGTGTGAAGGTTACTTCCGGCTACTCGGTAAACATACAGAGACATCTTGACATGAAGAGCCACAAATTAATCGGTATGAAGTCGCATGATTGGCATGTTATGATCACACAGATCCTTCCGGTTGCAATTAGGGGACTTATGGAGCCATGGGTTCGGAAGACAGTGTTGGACCTCTGTAACTTTTTTGACACTATCTCTCAAAATTCGATTACGAAGAAGCGTTGCCAACTACTGCAAGAAGAGATCATTGTCATACTATGTGAGCTAGAGATGTACTTCCCCCCCGCATTCTTCGACATCATGGTGCATCTCATGATCCATATAGTCCCGGAGATAATCGACCTAGGTCCCATGTTCCTACACAACATGTATGCATTAGAAAGATTCAATGGGTTCGTGAAGCATTTTGTTCGTAACAGATCCCATCCAGATGGAAGCATCATCCAAGGTTATATATCGGAGGAGTGCGTCGAGTTCTGCACGGATTACATGAAAGTAGACAAACCTATTGGTGTACCTACTAGTCGACACCTTGGCAGGCTTGGTGGTGAGGGGCACCGCCGTGGAAAGAAGGATCTACATGTGCATAGTGATGCAATCAGTCCATCAGATGACTACGACAGAGCACACTTAGTGGTGTTGCAACACACTTCGGTGGTCCGTCCCTATGTTCGTATGCACCTGGAAATGTTGGAAAAGCAGAATGCCAAAAAGAAAAGTGTTGCGCTTATGAAAGAGCACAACACAAACTTTGCAAAGTGGCTCAAAAATCATTTTGAGGAAAACCCATGTTCAAAGGATGACGAGGATGCATTAGATGTGTACGATTTGGCGCAGGGCCCCTTGGTCAATGTCGTCACACATGAAGCATATGACATTAATGGATACACATTCTATACAGAGGCACAAGACTAGAAAAATGTATACTAGAACAACGGTGTGACGATGAAGGCACTAACCGGCAAGAAAAAGGATACATACTATGGAAGGATCGAAGAGATATGGGAGTTGGATTACACTATCTCTGTTATCCCCATGTTCCGAGTTAGGTGGGCGGAACAAATCAATACCGATAAAGACAATTTCACTACCATGGTCATACCGCCACCGGCACCTATTGGGGAGAGAAATGTGAAAGCCATAAGCGCCAGAAAGGAACCGTGGGTATTAGTTAAACAGGTGTCACAATGCTTCTATATAACCGAACCACAAGCGCCAAACCGTGTAGTCGTGAGAAGAGGAAAAATGAGTATCGTCTGGGTGGATGGTGTCGTTGATGAAGAGGATTATGACCAATTCAATGATCCAGATACTGATGAAGAGGACGAAGCTACCCAAAACTCCATACCTACCAGAAGAGATTAAACTATATTATCCGTCACGTGTCCCTTCAAAAGACGCAGTCACTCCGAGAGTCTAACATATACACGGAAGAAAATCAAGACTACCGTTGAGAAGATTGTTGATGACGACAAAATCAAGACTACCATATGAACATGTTTGTGAGGTCACAGAAGAGTTTAAACAAAGGGGTAGATATTCAATTATTTGGTACTCATCTCGAGTCCAATCCATTTGACCGGAAGAAAGAGTTTACACGCATCCAAGACATTTTCGCAAAAATCATCAACACAGGTCGCCTGAATCTGGGGTTTTCTATGGCGGTGATGACTCCGGAGATTCATGATTCACGCAAAGGTGGCTGCAACCCAATTGATCAAGCATGCATGATCCTAGAAAACATATTGAGTTATTGACAGTCACATAAGAGGTACAAACAAGAAATACAAATAACCAAGCAGGATCATCTAAGGCAACAAGACCTATTGGAGGTTGTACTACCGAGGCAGTGCTTGATGTACCAGCAGCAGGAGTAGGGACTGGGAAGTCGTCCGTGTGCAGCCTTGATCTGATCTGATGTATCAAGATGGAATACGGTGCTTGATGCCTTGATGCGATCTAGCAGTAGGAGTAGGGAAGCCGTCTGTGCAGCCTGCCTAGATCGCCGCCGTGGGAAGATAGAGCATCCGCCGTGCATCTCGGTCGCTGCGAAAGCAGGAACTAGCCGGCTATTTGAAACTTTGATATATATAGTTGGCCGTTCAAAAAAAACTCTTTGTGTAACATTAGTGTGCTAGTACTTCTTGTACTCCCTAGTTTTTCGGACGCCTGATAAGAAGGTGTGATCATTAGTGAAAGGCACTTTTCACATCACTAATGGCCTTTTGAGCACATCAGCGATGGCCTATTCTAGTAGTGCCAGTAACACATTGACAAACTTAGAGGAGTAGCGTGCTTGCAAGATCCTGCACTCGATATTACCGTCGGCCCATCTCAGCAGAGAAGCAACATGGCTGAATTGGTGGTCCCGTCTGGCGATGCACGGATAGTAGATGGTGGTTCCAGCTACCTTGGTGTTGGAATCAAAGAGAAGATATCTTGTGAGCTCCATCAGAAGGTGAAGAACATATCCCTAAAGGTGGCATCAGATGTGCTTTACCTTGTCCACTGACGACGCTGGCATGGCCGTGAGGTTCTAGCTAGCTATGCTAAAGTGGGGGTGGATGAAATCGCAACAGAGTTTCACTCAATGGAGCTTGACATCCCTGGACCTGAAGGTGAGAGGACACTCGGAGAAGTACTGGATGGTATCATTCTATGGGACAAGAATAACATCAAGCTTCCAGGCTCGGCGCCAAGGCCAACACCATCTCTGAGTCGTCACATTTCACCTTCACCTCCATCACCTCCAAGAAGCTCACCCCATGACTCGACCACCATAGTACCCTCCATCTTGATCTCCGCTTGAGGTCAGCCGTCTTCGCCGCCCGCTAAGCAAAATAAGCGGAAGCGTGTCCCGTCAATGAGTATTAACAGACGCAGCCATCCCAAACGACAAATGTTCCCATCAGAGTACCTCCTAAGAATCTGCCCATCAGACCTTACGATCGTACTGAAGAAGAAAACATAGCGATCGCAAAGGCCGAATGTGATGTGCATTTTCTAAAGAAGAAACCCGAGCCCGCCCTAGTATACACCAAGAAGCAAAAAGCATATGCACTTGGTTTTCTAAACACAAAATCGCAATATGAGTTGCACCATAAGCCATATGACTATCTCACGCAAACTTGAGAAGGAAGTGAAGAAGAGCAAATCAAGTAGAAGTGCAAGCGGGAGCAAATCAAGTAAAAGTGCAAACAATCCAAGCGGGAGCAAAGCAATCGGGAAAAGAAGGGACGTTTCCCAGCTCTAGAAACAGGCCAAAAACCGATCCCACCCCTCAGGGTGTTATGCAAAGACGTTCTCCAGTAGGATATGGAAGAAGCTGCGAAGTTGGCGGCCTCTATGGGTATGCATGTTGCTGAATTGCTAGGTTCTCAAGACGACAGGTTACTCAAGGCTGATGTAGTCCCTAGATATGTCCCAGGGATGACTCTAGTCTGATGAGTAGTTCCAACAACTGCCAACACTAATGCAGAGTTTACATAAATGATACTTGAGGGCCGTAAAGGAGGATAAAATAATGATCGTGGCGAAACTACCATATGGGTACTACTTCCGAGCCGACGAGGTCCATGTTGACTTTTTAGAACTCTTCCAGTTAAACAATTTTGACACCCTCAACAAATCTCTCATGAGTTGCTATTGTCTACAAGTTGTTGAATTCATTGTCTATATATAAGTTGTTCAGTTTTTCAGTTATTCAGTTCATTGCATGTAATTATCCTTATTATATCATTTTGTACTCTATTATTATGTAGAATGAAGATCCAGGAATGTAAAAGAAAGTCACTCTATAGTGTTGGGTTCTTTGACCCAGATAAAGTACATATAAAGACGCTAACGGATAAACCCGGGTAGACGCAGGATAACCTTCTAAGATTTCTAATGAAGCAAAATTTCTATGACCACATACTATTTCCTTACAATTTGAAGTGAGGGTCTTACTCAGTTGTACACATTCACTTTTTCTTACTCGATGTTAAGTGTAAATGATGAGTTACTGATATATATATATATGTGTATAGGTTCCACTGGATTCTGCTAAACGTTCAGCTTGATAAGGGAATATTTGAAGTCATGGACCCATTAAAAAGACACCTGAAGAGTTTAGAGACATGCAGAACATGCTCCAGAGGTAATTTCCACGCTATATTGGTCTCTTTCCTTAATTTCCTGAGATATCAGGTAATAAATAACTCATTCATTTATTTTCTTTACCGGACAGGGTTTCGAACCTGTTCAAGAGTGTGGTTATGGGTTCCTTTAGTGAGAAGCTGACGTTTAAGATGGTCTCGGTAAGTAGTACGTGATATGTCTGTGTATCTCTTTTCTTCTAGTTTCAATATAATTATGATGCTAGATTATTATTTTGACTGAATTCTATTCTCGCAAAGTGCTGGAGGTAGCCACCGGGGACAAATATATGTGGATTCTGTGTTTGCGAGTTCATTCGCACGTTTACCACTGAGCACAAAGATTATAGAGTCGATGTAAGCAATACATTTACAATATTATTTTATTACCGTCACTTTTTGTTATCATGATTGATATTCATATTGATCTCCTTTTCTTATATAGTTCGAGAGCATGCAGGATCAGCTCCAACCAAAGCAACGCGTACTAGAAATTGCAGAAGAACTTGCGTGATTTTTATTGAAAGAGATGGTAGATGAAGCCGAAGAATTTAGTGTGAATAGGCGCTACCTATGATCCCCGGTAGTGTAATTAAATAGATAGGCTCTGGTCCCGGTAATTGTGATCTCCATGTAACTATCATGTATATATTTGTATGCTCGGTCTTAAGACAAGTTATCTTATATATGCACGAACATGTACGATATGTAGTAGCATACAAATATTCAAAAACTATTTTGAAATGAAAAAGAAATAAATAAAAGAATACAAAATGAATTCTCTATCGTGGCAGAGAAAGTGTCAAAATACTGCGGCGAAGAACCATTTGTCGATGCATAAGAGGAACCGTGACTAATGGGGGCATCCCGCGCGCGCAGCGGCAACCACGTGGTTGCCCATTGGTCCCGGCTGGTAATAATGTCGGGACTAATGCAGTGGTGGTGCCATCAAGAGAATCATGTCGTGGAGGTGCCATAAAAAGCATAAAAGTATGCGTAGCTACCAGACGGTTTTTGTAGAGCGTAGATGGTGAAAGTTCCTTCCCATCGTGTCCCTAGAGCTTTAATCGTTTGTTTTTGGAAGTGCTCGTTCTCTTTTTATCATGTATTAATATTTACTTCTTATCTTTACATGTTATTTATGTTCCTTTCATGTAATGTTTTACTTAGACATTGTCTAAGTATGCTCTGTTGTGCAATGTACGGCTAGCAATCAGAACTTGTACGATAGGATGAAGTATCTACATTTCACGTCTTGTGTTGTATTAGAATCGTACGTATAATCTTTATTCTTTACAGTCTTTCTTTAGGTATGCTATACCTAGCGTTCCGAGAACAGATCTTTTCTCTTGCACGTGGATGTAGCGCGATGGTATTATAACTTTATGCCTACATGCCGCGCCCTGGGGCCGCATACAGAAATCTAGTGTTTAAAATAACATCATAAATTTTAAAGCCATGATTCATGTGTTAGGCGGTAGATTACAAATTCCAACTTTCTACTAACAAAGGAAGCGAGCAGTAGAACACTGAGTATGTTCTCCAAGTTGGAAACCAACTTGTGGCCCGTGGCTGCACCGAGTATGTTCTCCAAGTTGCGATGTTAGGACTCAAGAGCACTGCGACGAACGCGGACATAAGCTCCAGCTGCTAGATGTATCATCTATGTGCATGATGTCGTTCACGGCAGGGGGTACTATCAACATGATCACCGTATAATATAAACGCCATTATCCTACCCTCATGCATCGGTCTAACCGTCACCATGATTAGTAGAAAGATACTTCCTCTGTTCGAAAATATAAGACGTTTTAGCTTTGTGAATCGAATGTATCTAGACGGCTTTTAGTGTATAGATTCGTAGAGATTCGGAGTGAACTATATACTAAAAGGTGTCTATATACATTCGTTTCACAAAGTTAGAATGTCTTATATTTCCGAACGGAGGGAGTAGCACCCAAGACATCCAGAAGAGCTACAACTTGTTCTGCTAGAGGGTGGAGGTGGCGGTATGTTGGTAAAGTCATGCAAAATTAGTCTAGAATAGAAACGTAGAACAACCGCCGGGCTTGTGAGAGCAAACAGATAAAAATTAGGTCCTTAGATTAACCATCATTGTTGTTCCATCAATTGAGTTATATGAATTAAACATCAAGAGGTAGTAGAGGAAATTAGCTAAACATAAATTAGCAATTGTAGGTTGCACTATACAGAAAATTAATAGCTATATGTTGGGACTGTGCATATCAGTATAGACATTTGTGATTGATGAAGCATCGGGGTATACCTTTCCTTCAAACTGTGATATATACCATTTGAACCCTTCAAATTGAAAAATCTGCAGTAGGTTGATATAGTACAGTCTGGATCAGCTCCAATGTGAGAGCTAGTAAATTATTAAACTGATAGATTCAAACTAAAAAAAAGGATGCAAACTATACATGAAACATAACGATCTGTTGGGACAGCCTCAACCTATACCAAGTCATTTCCGGCAAGGCCAACCTGCAAGAGCTGGCTCAGTTTGCATTGCTCGTGAAGGATTTGCCAATGATTGGTGATTACTGCCAAAGCACGAGCAGCAAAGCACAAACACCCCCGGTTGTTTTGTGGACTGATCGATCTAGTGGTCATCTAGATAGATGGGCTAATTAATCTTGATGCACTGCAACTGTTCAACATCAATCAACTCAACTTGCAGTGGTGGCGCAGAGGATTCGCGAGGCGTGATTTTGTGTCAGGACAAACTCGCTGCCACCAGATCGATATTAAGGAAGCCACCACTGGACATATTTTTTCTTGGGCAACGAAGACCGGATGAAGCCAAGTCATGTGGGGGAGGGAGGGACGGGAGTCTCCTTGTTAAGCGTACAGTGCCTTCAAGGGGAGCACTAAGCGTCCCCGGACGATCGAAACGTTTTCATCGTCCTGGTCCAGGAGGCAACACGTGTCCACCTGGATAATTCACGCACAGGAAAAGGAAAAAAAACCACCTTCCCGCACCCCTGCGTCCTCGTTCGTGGCTTCCTTCCCTTGGCAGCACCTCGCTCGCCTCCAATGGAGGCAGCGTCTCGTCGCCGGAGAATATGCCAGCTCGCAGCAACGCCGTTGCCCCATGTAGCAGCGACACATCGCCCTTGTAGCAGCAGCGGTGCCCACATGTAGCAACACTGCCTCGTCCGTGTAGCAGCTCAGCCTCGTCTGTAGCAACGGCGATGGCTGCTTGCAGTGGCAGCACCTCGCCCTTGAAGCAGCGCCGGTGCCGGCATGTAGATGCGCCGCCTCGCCCATGTAGCGGCGCCGCGCCTCATCTGTAGCAACGGCGACGGCTGCTTGGAGTGGCGGCACCTCGACCTTGCAGCGGCAGCACCTTGCCCTTGAAGTAGCGGCGCCGCCTCGCCCATGTAGCAGCGCCGCCTGTAGCAGCTCTGCCTCGTCTGTAGCAACGGCGACGGCTGCTTGCAGCGGCAGCACCTCGCCCTTGAAGCAGCGGCGGCGCCGACGCTAGCATGTAGCGGCGCCGCCTCGTCTGTAGCAACGGCGATGGCTGCTCGGAGCGGCGGCACCTCGACCTTGCAGCGGCAGCACCTTGCCCTTGAAGCAGCGGTGGCGGCCGCATGTAGCGGCGCCGCCTCGCCCATGTAGCAGCGCCGCCTGTAGCAGCTCTGCCTGGTCTGTAGCAACGACGACGGCTGCTTGCAGCGGCAGCACCTCAACCTTGCAGCGGCAGGACCTCGTCTTTGAAGCAGCGGCGGCGCCCGCTAGCAAAGCCGCCTCGCCCATGTAGCAGCGCGCGGGCAGTACTAGCACCGGCGCGAGCAGTGCCACCACCGCGCGCCGATGGGACCTTGGGCAGCGTCGACGTCGGAGGCTGGGCAGCAGAGAACTGGAGAGTTCGGTGGAGTTTGGACAGCCGTCGCGTCAGGTGGATGAGAGAGAGACGGGAGAAGATGGGGAAAAGAAGAAGAGAAGGAAGAGATAAGGTGGGGGCGGTGGGAGTGGGCCCGCGCAGTTATTAGCACGACACGGTGCGTGCGACCCATACGATGAAAGCTAGCAATCGTCCGGGGGATCCTTATTGTTTTCCCTTCAATGAGTAAGATGTTACTGTTAGTTTACATTGCGTTGGTGGTGTGTAAATGTTCAATACAAATTGTTGGAGAGTGGGGAAATTGATTGAGTTGTCTCGCTCATAAATTTTGACATGACCAGCGCAATCTAGACAATGAAGACCACCTTCAATACAAAAACACCTCATTAAATTGATTCATGACAAAGTCCGGCTACGGCTACGGCGGAAGAAAGAGAGATAATTGATAAGATCCCCTATGCCTCAGCCATAGACTCTATAATGTATACCATGCTATGTACAAGACCGGATGTGGCACATGCTATTAGTTTGACTAGTAGGTACCAATCTGATCCAGGTTCGGAACACTGGATAGCGGTCAAGAATATCCTTAAGTACTTGAGAATAACTAAGATATGTTTCTTGAATACAGAGGTGAAGAAGAGCTAGTCGCTAAGTGTTATGTCGATGCTAGTTTTGACACCAATCCGGATGACTCTAAGTCTCAATCCGGATACGTATTTCTCTTGAACGGAGCAACAGTTAGTTGGAGGAGCTCCAAACAACTTGTGGTGGCTGGATCAACGATGGAGGCGGAATATGTTGCTGCTTCAGAAGCAGCGCAGGAAGCGATTTGGATGAAGGAGTTCATAACGGAACTAGGTG
Organism: Avena insularis; assembly: GCA_023614405.1. NCBI lineage: Eukaryota > Viridiplantae > Streptophyta > Magnoliopsida > Poales > Poaceae > Avena > Avena insularis. The sequence goes on from CM042692.1 coordinate 576,673,118, forward strand.
TGGTTCCTAGTGCATTGGACCCAATGGTGATCCATTGTGACAATAATGGAGCCATAGCCAACGCCAAGAAACCAAGGTCTCACAAGAATTCCAAGCATATTAAGCGTCGGTTTCACTCCATCCGTGAGCATGTCAAGGATGGAGATATAAAGATTTGTAAAGTGCACACATACCTGAATGTAGCAGATCCGTTGACTAAAGTACTCCCTAGGGCAAAACATGATCAACACCAGAACTCCATAGGTGTTAGATTTATCACTATATAAACTAGATTATTGTCTCTTTTGCAAGTGGGAGACTGAAGGAAATATGACCTGAGAGGCAATAATAAAGTTGTTATTATGTATTCCTTGTATATGATAGATGTTTATTTTGCATGCTATAATTGTATTGATAGGAAACATCAATACATGTGTGTTTAATAAACAAAAAGGGTTCCTAGTTATGCCTCTCTTATAGACTAGCTTGTTGATTAACAAGATGATCAAAGTTTCCTGATCATGGACATTGGATGTTGTTAATAACAAGGTCACGACATTTGTGAAATGATGTGATAAACATTCATCCGAAGTATAACATTACGATCAAGTCATTATGTTTATATTGCTATAACATCATACAAAGTAGTCTTAGTCCTTAGACCATGAGATCATGTTAATTGCTAACACAGGAAGAGTATCTTGATAACATCAAACGTCACACCGTAACAGGGTGACCATAAATGTGGGTTCAGTGCTATGAAGGTGTTATGTTGAGGCTCATGGATCAAGAGTGGAATTTGTTAATCCCGATGACGGATAGATATACTCTGGGCCCTCTCGGTGATATCACATTAAGATAGCTTGCAAGCAAGTGATGTGATCACTAGAATGTTATATCACGGGAACGAGAAAAGAGTTCATGTCGGTAACGAGATCAAACTAGGTATTTGGATACCGATGATCGAATCTCGGACATGTATTATATCATGAGATAAAGGGATTAAATTGCTGACGTTAAAGGTTCTCATGATCACAGAAGTCATCGTTGAGTATGCAGGAGTCAGTATGGATCTCCAGGTCCCGCTTCTGATTATTGATCTGAGAGGAGTCTCAATCATGTCTGCATTATTCGCGAACCGTAGGGTGACACACTTAAGGGTTGCCGGACACCATTTAGGAGCACATATGTTCCAGACAAAAGGTTTGCAAAGCGCAGGAAATTTTTCGATAGAAACAGAAATTGTTTCGATAGAAACCGGAATTGTTTTGGGTGAAATTGCAGAAAGTGGTTCTGCATGTGATATTGAAATGTTGCAAGGGGTTTTATGTGAATGTTTGTTAATTAAAGTAATTAACAAAATTCCGAATAAAATAAATAAAAGAGTTTTATTAATTGAGAGTTGCATTTAATTTGGTGGAAATTAAATACATGTGAGTGGGATTTTGGGTGGAGGCCATGTTTATGTGAGTGGAGGTTCACCACATGAATGAAGGAGGGGAGGAGTCCCCCCCCTCATGCGCCGGCTATGGGAGAGGAGGGGTCTCCCTCCCTCCTATATAAAGCCCCCCTCTCCCCTCTCACAAACCACACCTCGTGAAGAATCTCTCTCCCCCTCTAGATATTTCCCCATGGTCTCGGATTAGCGAGATACATGTTCCTGATGGCCTTGCGTCTGGAAGGAGTTGCTGCTTCCGCTGATTCGCTGGAGCGAGGAGGTGGAGGTTGTCCGGTGGCTTAAACGTGTGTGCGAGGACGGATGCGCTGCTGATTTGCGGCGCTCGGACTTCCACACGATCTTGAGATCGGCAAGCGTACGACTACATCAACCACGAGTTCCTACTCGTTAACAAAACTCGTTGTCTTCGAGGGTAAGTTCTTCATGGATGTATGTCCACCTGTTGCTCTGTATCTAGTAGATAGATCTTGGCGTATAGTTCTCTTCGTAGGAAATTTTTTGTTTTCTATGCTGCGGGCCCAACAGTGGTATCAGAGCCTGATCTATGCGTAGGTGCTTTGCACGAGTAGTACACATATGTTTATATGTGGGCGATGATGATCATATTATTGCATCTTCTATGTACTTTGGATATTGGTGGCATAGTGGGATGAAGCGACCCGGACCAACCTTACATGTCATCGTACATGAGACCGGTTCCACGACTGACATGCAACTAGTTTTGCATAAGTGGCTAGCGGGTGTCTGTCTCTCCTACTATAGTCAATATCTGATTTACAACGAGTTGCTAATAACTTGGTTATCCTCGTTGTGGTTCATGTTCGTAGGTAAGACCGGTTCTATCTCCGAAAGCCCTAAGCCACGTAAAACTTGCAATTGATAAATTAGAGGCGTCTAGTTTAGATCGTTGCTGGGCTAGTGTCTTGATATGGTATTGTTGTAAGTAGATGTATGATAGATACTCTTACAACTCACTTAACGTGTAAGTTCCATAGACCTTGGCCTTACACACAAAGGAATGATAGAGATCATACCACGATGCAAATGATAGAGATCAAATGCATGGACCATATCACCTCACTTCACACATTAGATGTTAGCATCTTATATTGCTAGTTTGGCGCTTTTGGTAGCATTATAAGATGATCCCTCATTTAGATATCAAGATAAAATGTGTTCTTCCTAAAGTATGCACATTTTCCTATTTCCACTCCCTCGCGTCCTCTGCATCTTCGCAATGTCTTAGTAGCTCCCGATATAGTCAGAAACCTCATGTCCGTTCGTCAATTCACCATTGATAATCGTGTTTCCGTCGAATTTGACCCTGTTGGTTTTTCTGTGAAGGACCTTCTAACCAGGACCGAGATTCTCAGATGCAATAGTCCTGGAGCCCTCTACCCTGTCAGCACCTCCTCCCCCAGCCGCCCACACGCCTTCCTCGTCGACCCTGCTATGTGGCATCGGCGCCTTGGACACCCTGGACGGCCGGTCATGGAGTCATTAGCTCGCTCCTTCATTATTCCTAGGGATAAAAATAAATCTAGTTTGTATCATGCTTGTCAATAGGTCCCCATGTTCGTCTACCTTTTTCTTCTACCAATCGTATAACAAATTCTCCGTTTCAACTTTTATATTGTGATTTGTGGACATCTCCTGTTGAGAGTATTTCTGGTTTTAAGTATTATCTCGTTTGTCTCGATGATTTCACTCAATACACTCACAAACAAACCCGGTTGTTTTGTGGTCTGATCGATCTAGTGCTCATCTAGATAGATGTGCTAATTAATCTATATGGACCGCAACTGTGCAACATCAAATTGTTGGAGAGTGGGGAAATTGATTGAGTTGTCTCACTCATAATTTTTGACATGACCAGCGCAATCTAGACAATAAAAACCACCTTCAATACAAAAACATCTCATTAAATTGATTCATGACAACCGCAAGATACGTAGGTAATAATTCATCCATATATAAGATGGAGGACCAAGACGTGTGTATGTGTTCTCCATAGTGCATCAGTTTTATTGTCGTTATCTTTTTCTGCCAAATGTTATCAATTATCAAAATACGATTGCATGGAAGGGCTAGGTGCTAGCTTCATCAGATAAGAGTAGGAGACGTTGGGAATTACACTCGTCGTTTGGCCACAAATCCGTGTACCAGGCGACAATGTTAGCCAATCACTACAATACGGGCGGCGGGCCCTGACGCTTATGAACGTCGAGTCACAAAGCTTGTTGGCGCACTCAAGCTCTAGCGGAAAAGAAACCCGCCAGGGATAACTGCGTCGAGATAAGTTCATTGGTGCCGTTTTTTTGGTAGGGAACCCATTTCGCTCAAAGTAACAAGTACTATGAGGAAATTATGGATACTTGATCATCAATAGTGAAGTGCGAACCATCATGGGCGTGCAGGCTCCGCTTTTGGTTATTGATCCGATAGTATTTCGGTGTCATGTCAACTTACTACCCAACCCGATCAGATCACATGCTTCCTTGGTCTTACAATCAATTTATACTTGTCACATATATAGTAGGTGGCAGAGAGAGGTATCCAGAATAGGTTTTTGGACATACCAGAATAGTTTCGGGATTTGTTGAGACACCTTGGACAGGAATCAGAATTGTTCCAATGACATGAGCTAATTCGGCAAGCTTGTTCTGAAACCGTCGGCGGTGATTCCGAGGATCATCGTAATCATCCTGGGAGAGTGGTTATGCCGGAGAGCTTTCGGAAAATTTCCGAAAATATATATAGGATCGAGGTACTGGGAGCATCTAAGAGAAACCGGTATCGATATGGAGTGCCGAAAGGGATTCCGGTGGTTGAAATGGATAAGAGTGGCAGGGCCACCAAAGGGTTGACGCTATGGCCACCAGGGCCCACCCATGGTCGGTAGCCAGACCTTCTAGGGTTGGTGCATGGCGCCAAGGGTTCCACCTGGACATTTCCTATTTGGTGCATTGAATAAAAGAGGAAGGTATCCAATTAGATCTTTATTTATGAAAGGTTTTGATTGTAATTTTTTTAAAGGAATATATCGATATTATCTTTATTTTCAAGATTGCTATCAAGAAGAGCTACAACTTGTTCTGCTAGAGGGTGGCAGCGGCGGTATATTGATTTGGTAAAGTCATGCAAAATAAATCTAGAGTAGAAACGTAGAACGACCGCGGGACTTGTGAGAGCAAACAGATAATAATTAGTTCCTTAGATTAACCATCATTGTTGTTCCATCAGTTCAGTTATATGACTTAAACATCAAGAGCTAGTAGAGTAAATTAGCTAAACATAAATTAGCAATTGTAGGTTGCACTGTACAGAAAATTAATTGCTATATGTTGGGACAGTGCATATCAGTATAGACATTTGTGATTGATGAAGCATCGGGGTATACCTTTCCTTCAAACTGTGACATATACCATTTGAACCCTTCAAATTGAAAAATCTGCAGTAGGTTGATATAGTACAGTCTGGATCAGCTCCAATGTGAGAGCTAGTAAATTATTAAACTGATAGATTCAAACTAAAAAGCTGATGCAAATTATACATGGAACAGAGAATTATCTGATGTCCCGACATGTGTATAATTCGAGCTCACACATCCTTTGTTGGGACAGCCTCAACCTGCCAAGTCATTTCCGAGAAGGCAAACTTGCAAGAGCTGGCTCAGTTTGCACAGCTCTTGAAGGATTTGCCACTGATCACTACTAGAAAAAAGCTTATAGAAAAAAAACGTACCACCGGCGCCCCAAATTTCGGGCGTGCCGGCGCTATCTACCGTCGGTGCCCAACTAGTGCCGTGTGCTAGCGCTATCAAACTACTCGGCGCACCCCTAACTCGCGACCACCCACGCACCTCAACTCGCAGCTAACCTGGCGCGCATACCTCCAATGAGCCGGCACTACTGCGTGTACTCCTGGCGCACACGCAACCTCGTGCGTTGTCTCTAAACCCTCTCTCACACCCACCGCACACGTCGGCGCTAAACTCTCTCTCACACCCACTATACACGACGGACCTAATCCCCTCCATGCACCAACCAACCGTAGTCTTCCATCTCAAGAAAAAAAGCCCTAATCCTCTCCCGAACCAATCCTCCCTCCCCGTCCTCTCCTGCTCCACACGACACGGGTGGCAGCGGCCACCCAGCAGGAAGAGCTCCGGAGGCGGGCTTGCTCGCCGGCACGCGCGGCGCTCCGTCGAGCTTGCCTCATCGCGTCACGTGCGCAACCATCGCCACGGAGATGGCAACCAACCTTTTGCCGCCGGTGCACGCCAGATCCCCTTCCCCACGTCCTCCTCGACGTGGGCGACCAACCTTTCCAGTACATGTACAGTACGCAATATTCTTGTGCTAGTCTCATCTATATCTTCTTATAGAGTAGACCCCCACTAACTATTCTATCTCAACATGCAAGCTATCCATATCACCTACTTTAATAGCCACTCAAAAGTCCATGTCATCCCACTAACAATCATTTATAATAGTGTATTTTACATGCAAACAATCCATGCCATCTATTTTCTTACATCCAACTATTCACGTCACCAATTTATGTTCATCAAATATATGATAATTTTACATCAATTTAATTTGCGATTTCAACTAATTTGAACAAATTCAATCATTCTCTATAAATTCTTTTAGAAATTTCAAGTTCTATACGTATTATACCTTTTTATTTATACAATGTAATTTTTGAGGAGATTTCCGCTGCAACGCGCGGGGTATTTTTCTAGTTATAGCTATGTATATAACCATCCTTTCAACCACGTCCTGTATGCTTGCAGGTTAAATTGCCATGATGAACATTCCATCTTTCCACGATAAGAATTGTTTTCTCTCTGTTTTTGGCTGTTGAATATTTCTCATGCTAGTGATACGATTGGTGATTACTGCGAAAGCAAGATGTGGATGTATCACTCCGTTTCAAAATATAAGATGTTTTAGCTTTCTGAAAGGAGTGTATCTAGACCTCTTTTAGTGTGTAGGTTCATTAGACCTCTTTTAGTGTATAGGTTCATTAGATCTCTTTTAGTGTGTAGGTTCATCTAGTGAACCTACACACTAAAAAAAGTCTAGATATACTACATTCACAAAGCTAAAACATCTTATATTTTGAAACAGAGGGAGAAGTAGCAAAGCACAAACGAACCTGGCTGTTTTGTGGACTGATCGATCTAGTGGTCATCTAGATAGACGGGCTAATTAATCTGGATGGACTGCAACTGTGCAACATCAATCAACTCAAAATGAAGCGGTGGTCCAGCCTTATCGGCAGAGGATTCGCGAGGCGTGATTTTCTGCCAAGTAAGATGTGACTGCTGGTTTAGATTGCATTGGTGGTGTGTTAATGGTCAATGCAAGTTGTTGGAGAGTGGGGAAATTGATTGAGTTGTCTCGCTCGTAAATTTTAACATGACCAGCACAATCTGGACAATGAAGACCACCTTCAGTACACAAACATCTCATTAAATTGATTTCGGACAACCACAAGATACGTAGGTAATAATTCGTACATACATACGATGGAGGAGCAACGCGTGTGTAAGTGTTCTCCATAGTGCAGAAGCTTTACGGTCATTATTTTTTTCTGCCAAATGTTATCAAATACGATAAGCGGAGGGAGAGGAGCCTCCTATTAATCGTACAGTGCCTCCAATTAGCCGGATGCTACCTTCATCAGATAAGAGTAGGAGACGTTGGGAATTACACTCGTCGTTTGGCCAGAAATCCGTGTACCAGGCGACAATGTTAGCCAATCACTACAATACGGGCAGCAGGCCGTGATGCTTATGAACGCCGAGTTACAAGGCTAGTTGGCGCACTCAGGCTATAGCGGAAAAGAAACCCACCAGAGATAACTGTGTCGGGGTAAGTTCATAGGTGCCTTTTTTTAGTAGGGAACCCATTTCGCCCAAAGTAACAAGTACTATGATGAAGTTCTGGATACTCGATCGTCAATAGTGAAGTGCGAACCATCATGGGTGTTCAGGCTCTGCTTTTGGTTATTGATCCGATAGTCTTTCGGTGTCATGTCCACTTACTACCGAACCCAATCAGATCACATGCTTCCTAGGTCTTACAATCAAGTTATAGTTGTCACCTCTATAGTAGGTGGCAGAGAGAGATGTCCAGAATAGTTTTTCGACATACTAGAATAGTTTTGGGACTCATTGAGACATCTTGGTCAGGAATCATAATTGTTCCGATGACATGTGCTAATTCTGCAAGGTTGTTCCGAAATCGTCGTTGGTGATTCCGAGGTTCATCGTAATCATCCTGGGATAGTGGTTATGTCGGAGAGCTTTTGGAAAATTTGCGAAATATATATATATATATATATAGGATCGAGGTACCCGGATCATCTGAGAGAAACTAGTATCGATATGGAGTGCTAAAAGAGGTTCTGGTGGTCGAAATGGATAAGAGGGGCATGACCACCAAAGGGTTGACGCTATGGCTACCAGGGCCCACCCATGGTCAGCAGCCAGACCTTCCAGGGTTGGTGCATGGAGCCAAGGATTCCACCTCAACTTTTCCTATTTTGGTGCATTGAATAAAATAGAAAGGTATCCAATTAGATCTCTATTTATGGAAGGTTTTGATTGTAATTTTAAAAAAGGTATATATCGATGTTATCTTTATTTCCATGATTGCAATCAACCATAGGAGGAAGAGGATGATCTTCTACCTGGTTTGAGTTTAGAGACCCACGGTAGGAGGGGCGCCTCCACTCCTTTGCCGCTTCCTCCCTTTGGATGGAACCCTAGGGTGCACACCCCTCCCCCTCCTTCTATATAAATGAAGGGGTTATATAGCAGAGAGTAACAAAATTCCTAGCGACGAGAACGATATAGCCAAGATATATTCTATGCATATGTAAAGTAATGTAGGGATTCAATATACATACCCTTGAAGACTGAAAAGCATTGACATTCTGACGAATGTTGAGGATGTAGTCATACATCGATGCCAAGCTCAAGGTCGTGCAGACGTACAAGCGACAAGTGCCACAAATGGCAGCACCTCCACAATTCTACATGCATCCGGTGTAGATGAAGTCCATAGGGATCAGGTCCAGTGAAGCAGTAGAAGAAGAAATATCCAGACCAAGATTCTAGCAGCAAGTGTGTGTACTGTTTAGAAACTACTATCCCCATTTACACTTTCCAATTGATGAATCCTAGGAGGGACGCACCTAGGGGTGCTACCCTAGGGCTGGCTGCCAAATGGTGGCCCATTAGGGGTAGTCCATTCCTTTTATTAATTATTATTATTATTATTATTTAATTCATTAGTTAAATACTAAAATCAATATATGAATCTCCGAACATTTCTTCGACTCTAGAACACTTCCAATCTCTCTCTAGGACACTTCCGGAGTTTCACTTTTGCTCTCCAATGATCTCGAATAAATCCTTAAGCATCATCTACCCTTAAGCATTCCATCCCGGTTCTGAAATGCGCAGACATGATCGAGACACGTATCTGATCAATGGGCCAACTACGAGATCTCGAAACCCATTATGTCCCCCATGCAATCCACGAATTACTTGATTCCTTTAACATTAAACACCGAGTCTAATTCCTTTTGCTTTTTGATACCTGATTTGTCCAAGACCTAATCTTCAGTATCTCTATACCTAGTTTGATCTTGTTACTGACAAACACATTTACTCATTCTCATGATATTACATCCCCGTGACCTAGTCACATGCTTGCAAGCTTCATAGATGTAGTCATATAGTGCCTCCAATTAGTAAGATGTTACTGCTAGTTTATATTGCAATGGTGGTGTGTAAATGTTCAATACAAATTGTTGGAGAGTGGAGAGCACATTGAGTTGTCTCGTTCATAAATTTTAATATGACCAGCACAATCTGGACAATGAAGACCACCTTCAATACAAAAACATGTCATTAAATTGATTCCTGACAACCACAAGATACGTTGGTGAGAATTCATCCATATATACGATGGAGGACCAACGCATGTGTTTGTGTTCTCCATAGTGCATAAGTTTTACTGTCGTTATCTTTTTCAGCCAAATGTTATCAAAATATCTCGTTGCATCGAAGGGCTGAATGTTAGCTTCATCAGATAAGAGTAGGAGATGTTGGGAGTTACACTCGTCATTCGACCAGAAATTCCTGTACCAGGCAACATTGTTAGCCAATCACAACAATATGGGCGGTGGGCCCTGGTTCTTATAAACTCCTAGTCACAAGGCTAGTTGGCGCCGTCAACCTCTAGCAGAAAAGAAACCTGGCAGGGGTAACTGCGTCGGGAAAAGTTCGTAGGTGCTTTTTTTAGATCGGCATATCATCATCCGCCGAGTTAGCGCTAGCATCAAATCAAGGTGTTCATGTCGCGTTCCATTGTAGGCTAGAGAGGGTGGGGAACGTGACGCTATACTACCGCCCTCACGCACGATCTTGCCGCCGCCGCCCCTCCTTTCCCTGCTCCGTCCGCGGCACGGGGTGCGCGCATGACACTTGGATGCCGATCTTTTAGGCGTATTGGAGGCAGAGATCGCTGGAAGTGGTGGAGGTGGTGGTGGTGTTCCGACCATGACCGATGACTCTCCCTCTGATACCAAATGTGGTTGTTGAACTCTAAAAGTATGAACTTTGCTTTACAAAAACATAGTGCGTGATAGAGTTTTTGGTGTCGAGTAAAAGTGTGGGACTTTTCTGATTCTGGTATTCAACTTATAAAGAGGATTACAGGGAAACTAACTAGCTCATGATCTAATTTTGTCGCGCCATCCCATGACCTCAGCGTGTGTCTGCCCACTAATTGAAACTAGCTAACTACTTAACTGAAGAACCGGTCACAGCCTAACACTAGTGCCGTTGCTAATCTGGACACGACCACACTTCTGATCGTGCCTTATTAGAAGAATAAGTAAAAACTAAAATGTGTGCAGAGTTTAGGCTAACAAACTGGTAGATCCAAACTAAAAAAACAAGGATGCAAACAATACATGGAACAGATCGATCTGATGTCCCAACATGTGTATCATTCTTGCTCACACATCCTTTGTCGGGAGAGCCTGAACCCAACAAGTCATTTCTGGCAAGCCAATCTAGGAAGAGCTGGCTCAACGTGCACCGCCCGTGAAGGATTGTCTGCTGATTGGTGATTACCGCCAAAGCAAGATGTGGATGTAGTAGCAAAGCACAGAACAAACGCGGCTGTTTTGTGGACTGATCGGTCTAGTGGTCATCTTGAAATATTGGTTAATTAATCTGGATGGGCTGCAACTGTGCAACAACCATGAAATGAACTTGTTATATTGCTTTTTTTAGGCGCAGCCAGCCAGGAGCCTGCAGCGGTGGTGCAGAATTATCGACAGAGATTTCGAGAAGTGCGATTTTCTGCCAGGACGAACTCAGCCCCCACCACATAAATATTAAGAAAGTGATCAGAAGTATTTTTTTTCTTGGACAGCAAAGACCGGATCAAGCCGAGTCATGGGGGAGAGGGAGTACAGTGCCTCCAATTAGTAAGATTTTAACACGATTGACCAGCATAGTATGGACAATGAAGACCACCTTCAGTACAAAAACATCTCATTAAATTGATTCCTAACAACCACAAGATACATAGGTAATAATATATTCATCCATATATAGGATGCAGGACCAACGCGTGTGTATGTGTTAACCATCTTTTTGTGTGCCAAATGTATCAATGTACGGATGCATGGAATGACCCGGTGGATGCTAGCTTCATATAGGAGTAGGAGACGTTGGGATTGTCGTATTTCCTGAAGTCCCTGTACCAGCTGACAGCGTTTGCCAATTGCCGGTTGAAACAGAGTGGCCCGGTGTTCCAATGTGTCCTGTAGGTTTAGATGCTTTATTTATGAACTGATTCTAGGAACCTAACCTCCTGCCGTTTCCCGAATGTCATGGTCATTATCATCTGGATATGAGCTTTGATGTGCATTCTGCATATTTCATTCATGTAATTGCTTTCTACCTGGATAATCTAAAAGAACAAAAAAAAAGCATGAACGAACACTACCGCAAAGTCACATTGGACCTGCGACAGTTTTCCAATCGAGCTCCAAACGCCAATCGCTAATCATATAGTCTTTAAGTTGGTTTTCCCAACCGACTTGGTACATCCGACTGTTCATTCAAAAAATGTGTGTAATAATTCATTTTTGCAGTCGGCTAATACCGTATTGGGTGTAGAGTTGGTTAGAAACATGAACCGACTCTACAACTCCGGACCACTGGATTTATCCGGTTATCACGATATACATGGAGACGTTTGTAAATCCAAGGCGATTGTTTTAACAATATTTTGTGTTTACCGATATTCTGCCTAAATCCCACACCGTTGTATTATCATTGCGCTCTAGGGTAAAACCCATAGCTATTCGTGGAGAGGGAAACAAGACCAAGTATTTCCCTGAACATCAAACCGCAATTAAGTAGACTTTCAATGCAGTATATGGTTGTAATACTAAAACAAAGGACATAGTAGCACAAAACAGAAATCATCACTTAGATGCACATATCAATACTTTAAGTTCAGCATATCCACTTTGTCTACCAATACAAATGTAATCCATATCATGAATAAAATACAAGCACCACCATCTGTCTCCATGTTTGCAATATTTTCTTTGAATATAACGCCAATTTAAGAAATACAATTTTCGGAAATACAAGATCTGCAACACTAATGACAAAAGTTGAAGATATTTTCATGAATGATTGATACCAAAAAAATCCGGTTTCTCTTGTTGGAGAGAACTTGCTTATACGTATGTGTTTCAAGAGGGAGAGGATTTACATTTGTCTTGACAAATTTTATCATCCAAAAGATTATTTTGAACTGCAATTGGTGTTGGCTACTCAACTTAGTTCTCGGTGCCCAAAAGTTCGTAGTCTTGCAACGGCGCTAGTGTGTTACTCCTTGCTAGTGTTATTATTTATTGAACATGTTATACAGTACTTATATAATATTTTAAGTGTTAATTAAACTTAAAAAAATATGCTTCGACATCCTATATGCTTAGACATCTTATTTTAAGTGCTCATCTTGCTGCAGTGGCAGCTGTTTTTGCAAGGAATTCATATTATTGGCATGTTCGCGTAATAGAACACTATTAGTGTGTTTTATTACTTGTTGAATTCCGCTGCGTGTGCATGCCTCTAGTATGTGTCTTACAACTTGTGTGGTATAGGCTCACCACCAGCATGTATGCTAGCATTGTAATGCATGAACAAGTCCACTCACCGTGTCGTAATCTTTTGGGGAAGATAATGTATATTATTTATGTTATCAGTACTCGATACATAGTAATTGCCGATATATGTTGCATTGTGTGAAATAGTAAACTATTTATTAAGAGATAGTGAATTGAATGAGTTGTTTCTTACCTCAAACATTTACAGAACAAGATAAAGTATTAAAAATAGCTAAGGAAAATATAGCATATGCCCTTGTGTATATTACCGTAGATGGTCCTAATTTATTAAGAGCTATCATGTCAAAGATATCTCATAACATTGATTCGTGGCAATAATTAATAAGATACATGTTAAAAGTTCGTGCATATATACGTTCGATGACCAATCCAGTATGGTTTGGTCTTTTCCTGGTATTTTTTGTGAATCTCTTCTTATATTAATTGGCTATAGGTTCGCAACCTTTCTCTCTAATTTTTCTATGTATAACTAGGACCATTTTATCATTTGCAAAACTTTAGGAAAACACAACGCAAGCAATGTCACTAACGCTAGCTTCCTAATAGGAGTAGGAGACATCGATTCACAGTGTTAAACTACAGGCTGACAACCTACTCTACTGTATACTTCTCTGACACGACCATTTTATCTGACAGCAAGTGAAAGTGTAGCATCTAGATATTTGGAAATAATATCAAATGCAGGGAGATATGTGCAAATCAAATGTATTCAGTTGTTTTTTCCATCTAGATATTCGAAAAGAATATCACTGTTGTTTAGAATATTGTTGTCATTTTCTTTATGTAACAAATAACATATGAAATGACAACCGCAGGGAGAATTGGTGGGATAGATACAGAGAGTTAGGGCTTGTTCGTAAGGGTACAACAGTAACAACCAGGCACGCGGGTGCCAAATTTGTGTTGATTGGTTACCTCCCGTGGTAGTTGGGCCTGCATACCACACTCCTAAAAAGCCCTCGGAATTTTTTCCAAAGGAATGCTCAATTTGACCATTTCAAGAAGGTCGGGCTCATGCCAGGCTATCAGAGGAACATGGGCAGATCCACTTGTTACTTGGGTGGTGCACAGGACACAGGAAAGAATATTTTTTCATTGTAAAATAGCTATTTTTCACCCAAAATAAGTATTTTGACATCTCGTGCACCGTGTTCTAGAGCCGTGCAGCCCTTCCACCATTCCTCTAGCTCCGCCACTGCATAGGAATGCCGTTGCATGCAATGGTTCTAACGTTGTGTTAACTCCAGGCTTGCATTAAATGTGTTCTACTCAGTTTCCATGCTAATTTCACCTATCCCGTTTTTTATTTGTACAACTCTTTTTTTATTGAGGATGTGCATCGATGATTAGATTCCATTCCGATGTCGTTTTGAGTTTCGTTGATTTAACTCTTCGATTTAGTTTTTATGTTTGGCCCTTCTTAGAACAATTTTCCTAATTTACCACACATGGTACATCTTTTTAGTTTTCTTTTGACCATTACCTCCATCTTGTTGCTCCACACAACTCTAATGTTGTAAGTCTTAATTTTGAGAGTTCTAGATGAACTGCTAATGAATTATATGAACGCTTGGTTCTCCACAACACCCTCCAGTCCTGTCTAGACTCGTCACATATATAGAACAATCATTAACCGCTTTGACCCATAAAATCTAATATTATTAAGGCAGCAAATTTGGGCAAAGATAACAGACACTAACACATGACTGTCCACCTTGGCACATAGGCATCGTGAATGGTTCTAGGCCAGCGTATTGATCTTAGCTAGATTTTGTTTATGATAAAGGTTTCCAACAACCATCTCACTACACCATGGTAGACACTTGCCAACAGAATGATCTGTCGACATAGGGTACCTATGCTGACAGTTTTGTTGTTGGGAAGAGATATGACGACAGAACATGGACAATCGGGGCAAAAGTTGTCAAC